>CM029630.1:24599500-26072625 GCA_017311315.1 Dendrocalamus latiflorus
TTTGGCTATGAAACTTTGAGGATAGGTTAGCAATAGCCTCTGGACCTCTCATGCCAGGTTTCACGCCATCTCGTGAAGGGAAAGAAAATAGCACCAAACCCTAGAAAGGCAAAAGCATGAACAGAGGAAGCCCAAAAGATAAAACTGAAATTAAACTTGGTTTGCTCTTGGGATTAACTAGCCAAATGGCTTTTGAGCATCTCCCATGTCATAGCAACCCATTTTGGGCCTTCCCAGCAAGAATCAACAGGAGAAACAAAAACTCAAGATTCTGCCATGAAGAACAACGAAGGAAAAACGAAGAACAGAGAGCACGAACAGAAGAAAACTTCAGATTTTCATTTCCAATCAACAAGGATTACAAGGAGTCCCGATACGCATGGACATTCGAACAAGAGGAATGATTACAAGACTCTCAATCCATCTCCTCACTCTCCCTCTCCATCCTCAAGATCACCAAGAGCTTCACATGCTTCTTGGGAGGAACACACAGACTCTCAAGAAACCATCGAAGGGGACACAGAGGGAACACAACTCTGCCTCCACCAACAACTCTCAACAACTAAAGTCTAAAGTCAAAGCAAACTCTAAAGCCTATTTTGACTAAAGGAAACCCTAAAATCCCTTCAAGTGTTCAAGTGGGCATGCAGCCCCTCCAACCTATTTATAGCCCACGGCTAACGGGTCTCCGCCCCGTTACGCCCGCTAAATCCAACGGAGCCCGCTCCCGCTTGTGCAGCCTTGCGAAATTCCCGTTTCGCCCCTCCTGCACCTTCCGGGAAGCTTCCGCGCTCCTTGTCTCGCACGCCTTGCAACCACCTCGAGTCCACGTCGTCTTCGACACATCCCGACCGTTCTGACCTCAGCGCCACCTACGCCTAGTCCGGTCCACCGTGTCTCGCCACGACTTCGCCCGATGTCCTGCAGCCACACAGACAAGAAACACATCAAATAGCACCGCTCGATACATGAAAGCGTAAATGGCATCAAAACATCACACTTACCATGCCGAAGTCCAAACCTGTCGAAATCATCAGAATATACATCCGAATCCCATACGACCAAGTTTGACCAAAGTTCGACCGAGCCCGATTGCACCATGCAACGTCAAGGTCCGAACCACCCAAACCAAACTCGACTATCCTAAAGCGATGTCAATTACTCATCATAAACCCAGGATGACCTCCGCATGGTCTCTCAAAGTCTCATAAGAAGCGCTGCCAAGGTAGGCCAATGTAGCTTACCCTCGGTGGCGGACGGTGGGTTTCGCGCAAGCGCCTCCTCAACCTCGGGCGGGTAGGCAGCAGCGCCAACCTCTGCGGACAGCGTCGGCTCCTGGGTTGGTGGAGCCTTCGCACTGGGACCCGAAGCCGGCGGTTCCCGCGCCACGGTCGCCGCGACTTGAGGAGCCGGAGAAACACGGAGCACAGGGACTTCGGTGTGTGAGTCGGGCTCCCATAGGCTCCTAATGCCGGTCGCCATGGCAAACCCCCTTAAAGTCTGGTGAAGGGGGGATCGCAGGCGTGGCCGCTTCGCTTGAGGAGGAGAGGGTCCCGCCTTAGTAACCACCGCAGAAGGGGCCTCCACAGCAGCAACGCTCGCAGACGGGGCCCCCGCGACCACGACGCTTACGGGTAGAGGCTCCACCATCATAAGCTCCGAGGGAGGCATCTCAGTCTCGGCCGCTGCCGTCGGCGGAGGCCCCGCCGCACTTACCCCCACAGAGGGCAACCCCAGCACCGTCGTGGCCGCGGACAAAGGCTCCGCCCCGGTGCCGCCGGCCAACACCGGTTCCGCCTCGGCGACCGTCGTGGGCGTCGGGACTTCCCCCTCCCGGTAGCCCACGGAGTGCTCTCCGTCCCTGGCGCCGCTCGAGGACCCTTCGCCCCCGGCGCCCGTGCCCTCTTCCAGATCCGAATCGACGTACTTCGCCGAATCCGATTCTGCGTTCGCTACATCGACAGAGGCGGCGGCAGCCGTCGCACCGGGCGTGGTCGCAGTAGTTCGGCCCTCCTGCGGGATGGCGCTTTCGTTCCTACGGCACCGTCGTCTTGGCGTTGCAGGGCCGGAGGGGCGCGTTCCGGCATGCGAAGGCCCATGGCCACGCACGCACAGTTTATCTGCCCTAGCCCCGCCTCCGCAGTTGCGGCCGCGCGCATCTTGTGCGCCTTGGTGGTATATGGCCCAAGGAACACGCGAGCTGCTCACTCCGCGTCCTCCAGGCGAACTCCTGCGCAGGGCGGGAGGGGCACGATTAGACGCAACGCAGTATGCGTGCAGGAAAGGAAGCGCATTGTCGAGGTTTACGAGGACCGGAGGGCGCCGGCAGTGAGCAAATGGACAGGAGGACGTTGTCCTCCCGGGGTTCCCCGCCGGCGAGGCGCCACTCATGGGCGAGCGGCGCCACGCCGTACATTATGTACTCCTCAGCGAGGTCGCGCATGTTGAGGCGAGCGGTGATCCCCACAAGTCTTCGCGCCCTCCGCCGATCTTCGGCGTCGAGCGTTAGGCCGGGCGAGGTCTTGAAGGCAATCGGCCGGCCCGTACACTCGAGACCGCTACCACTCGTTACACGGTGATAGAACCACCGTCTCATCCAGCTGGACTCCCATTTTCCTCGGGTCGAGTTCGCTGGGAAGAGCGGCCCGCATGACGACCACAGGATGAAGTTGACGCTGCCAAAGTTCAACAACGCCCCGCCCTTTCGCTCCTTCAGCTGGCACCGCGCTTCGTGCAGATACGTGAACATCGACGCGCTGGGCCAACACGCTTCTGAACGCAAGGCCCAACTATATACGACAAGGCGAGCCACTGCGTTCGGAGTCAGTTGTGACAACTCCAGCTTGAAGGTCCGTAGCACGTCCCCAACAATCGCCGCGGACGGGATGCGAAGTCCGGCTTCGAAGTAGGCGACGAAGACGATCGCCTCCGACTTCTCAGGGCGCGGCTCCGTCTCATCATCGGCGGGCAGCCGCACCGCTTGGCGGTCTGATAGCCTCCCCTCGCGTAGCAGCAACCGGATTGTGTCCTCCGTCACAAGCATGCGGCCAAAGTCGCCAGAGTACGGACCCTCCTTCTTCTTCACCGCTCACCACTTGTCTGCCGCCGTCGGATCGCGTTCCTCGAGCGCGTATTTCACCTCAAGCGGCGACGACCGCCGGCGGATGGCGTAGCCGCCCACCTGAGCACGCTCGTCGCAAGTCGCCATTGGTGTCCACGGGGTACTCGACGGCAAAAAGGAGTGCAGGAGCAGGAGGAGCAAATATAGGAGGTGGCGTGAACAACTAGAAAGCGTATGGAGGAGGCGCAAGCACAGTACCGCGGGGGGTATTTAAAGACCCCTCGCCTCCCACCATCGGTAAGCGCAAACGGCGAATGACAACCGCTCGCCCCCCACGTTCGAAGCTGAAGCGTCGCGATGGCACACGTAGGCCACATATGACCGTGGTCGTACAGTGTCCTGTCACCGCACGACGCGCCACTAGCGTCCCACCGCGTGTCGGTCAGCGTAGGGAATAAATGCAGGTTGTACGACCCGACATAGCTTCCGACGCGCGTCGGCGTGGTTCTTCGGACCCATCAACCGCAACAGTCCAAACGGGGTCTTCGCCCCAGTAGCGAGGCCCTGACCCCGGCTCTGGCCGCACCTGTGCGAAGGGACACCGCTGCGAATGCACCGGAAGCCGCTTCGACCCCAAGACATGCCACCCCGCCACATGATCGCGCCCGCAAGAATAAGGGCAGCAGCGCACTACTGGACCGCCTGGGTCGGAGGTTGGGGCACGAGGTATGCCCCCACTCCGGCTTCGACTCTAGCTCCGCCTTGGCCCCCCACACCAATTTGGGCTCCGGCCTTGGCGTCGACCTCGGCTTCGACCTTACGCCTGAGAGGCAACCTCGCCCCTGATACCGTAGGGCAAGGAGGACTTCGCCATCCTGTACAGGGGACAATCGCAGATCTACGCAACAAGACCGAGAGCTCACCCTGCCCCGGGTACTTCCGCGCAATACATTACTGGGATCCAGCCGGGTCCCCGACTCAGCACCACACGTCGGGGGCCTGGCTTCCTTGTGGCAAGACGTTCCGGGCAAAGTAGAAGGCGAAGGCGAGCGGCCGCCGGCCTACCCAGAATGCACCCAACCACCATCCTTGAGCCGCAGAGCACAGGCTGGCCTTTCGGCCCGTAGCCCGCATAAATCAGAGCTCACACGACGTCACAGCCCAAATCGGCGGGGATCCAGCCGCCTGGGTTCCCCGTGGTTCGGGAACGCGAAGACTGGTTTACGGCAGGTTTTGACTCGTTCTCATAAACAGATAAGCTTCAGCGCATCAACATACCCCGACGATAACTCCAGTTGGCGCGATCAGGGGATGCAGGATGAACTCAAGCATATCTGTCTACGAGAATAGGTCAAACCTTGCCATTCCCCGTATGGGAATATGATGCGCCAGCAGGAGGCAATCTATCCGACTGTACAATGCAGGTACAATGTAACATCAGCATGATATATATACCCGACGCGTCCAACCAGCAAGAGCCCAGCCAGTAGGAGTCCAACCGACGGGGGAAAGCTCAACTACTGGAGGAGCGTCGCAGCGTCCCATGGCCATGACGCTGAGACCTGCGCCGCGCCAAGCACATTTCGCCACGTGGACCGGTAGAAGAAGGAACGTCGCAACACAGTATGGCCACGGCGCCTCGAGTCTCGCGCTGCGGCAACCAGGCCCAGCCAGCAGTCGTTTACCGTCGAGGGCGCTCGACGCCGAAGTCCGCAGTCACTTGGCGCTCGCGCGGCGACTTAGGGGCCCTCTTCGTCTACCCCTGCCGGCGCATTCGACTCCGCCAACACCGCTGATTCGGCTTCGCCCCCGACCCCTACACCGACGTCGGCCCCGATCTCCATGTCGAACTTGACTTCGACCTTCGGCCCGGAGGGCAACCTCGATCCCATTACTGCAGGGCCCTGTGGACAACTAGGATCTCGCCAACCCGCCTAGCGTCATACCCTCGAGCCAGGGCAAACGCTACACCAAGCTCACAGGCCGCAGGTACAGAGGGGGCCAAACGGCTCGGCGACATGGTTTCGGCCCGTGAAACCCTTCACCATGAGAGGCTCCTGTTGTAGGGGTGGCCCCACCTAAGCCCAGCAGGCCTGTTAGAGGAATGTAAGGCCCAGAATGAGACATGTGTAATGACATAAGTGCCCTTGTAGAGAATACTTGGATGTAAGGGTGTAAGGCCTGCTGCTCCTCCGCATACCGCCGCCGCTTCTGCTCCCCGCGACCATTCGCTTCTAGATGACAGCGCTCCACCTCGCAGTTCTCGCTGTCTTCCCGTGCCTCCTCCTTCCTCAGCGTGTCAGGGCATTCCGGCACAGGATCGTTGGTCACACAGCCGTTCTGCGTTGCTTCGTCAGGCAGTCTCTCAGAAACTCCTGCAGTTTCTGGGCCATGCAGCATGCCGGTCGTTGCTTGTTTGCGCGCTGGTACAGCAAGAGGGTCTGGTGCAACCGACTGGGGCTTCGTTGCCCCTTCTCTTCGAGCATCGAAAGCGCCATCATCGCCTTCTTTCAGGTTCGACGAGTTCATGGATCCGAGCAAGGGACCTGGCTACCTCGACGGGGAGTGGGCGTTGCTCGAGAAAGCGCACGATGGCTGGGAGCTCCTTGATGTTTTCCACCTACAGTCATGTTGAAATGACAATGTAACTGAAATTAACTATAAAGCTTAGCCCCATATATGTAACCTTTATGGTGCAGAGTTTACTGTTGTCATCAAATTGAGACCAAGAGAAGCTTGTGCCACAGTTGCTGGGGCGAAATCCTCTGTTGTACCACAGGCGCAGGAAACATTGTATGATCACGATGAGTACGTAGCATTGATCAATTGTTGGAACTTTTTTTTTTATTTCCGAAGCATACTCAAGGCTCCAATCCACGGATGGACTCCACTGATGCCGTTGGAACCTGGGAACATCGTTGAGTGGATGCTGTTCTCGCCCAAACTGACGAGCAGTCGAGCAAAAACCGGTCGGGAACGTAAATTTCCCCTAAGTTAAAGCTGATCGATCAGGCACATTCTGGAGAAACAGACATTATCTGGTGCAGCACAGGAGTTGGGAATGGATGCAGGATCCATATCATTGTAAGGTTCCCAGTTGACCTATTAAGATCCTATACTTGGTATGTTCAAATGGCAAGAAAAAAAAGGTAACCATGACTATGAATAACCGAAAAATACACTCGCATCAGAAACTGGAAGCAGGCTGAAAGCATTTTTGATATCTGAAACTTCCTTTGTCGCTTTGGAGGTTATGCTCCCAACCCATCTGCACACTCGTGGGAAGACATGTGATGAACCTTAGTTCATTGGAGTAAACATCGCCAGGAGGAAGGCCGGGCGGAGTCAGCTTAGTGGGATGAGAGATTTGATTATAGACTAGAATGATAGAACTTGAGAAATAGACTAAATTAATTTATTTTTATTACTTTATTGATAATAGATATATAGTGACCATTTTATAGGGATGACTCGACTTGACATCCAAGAAATAATCTTCATCTCTAAAGAAATTTATCTTTGATAAATATAATATATCTATTAGGTAGTAAACCCATCTAATAAGAAAACTAATTATTTATATATATTCTAACTATTCTGATCCTACCATGCGCGTTTGCTACAGTATCCACACGTTTACTACAATATGCGGGTACTGTTCATACATGTGAATAGTGCACGTGAACAATATTTTAGCACGTACAAGATTGAGTGCTGGAGCATCCTCCGTGTCAGAGCGCATTGCTAGAGTGAAACGACCCACATCGTTAATTAACCTTAAGCAACGAATTATAACGTTAAGCGTGATCAATTATGTAATTAAGAATCTAAAAATATGAGGGAATTTAAAATTTTCTACGTAATCGTATAAATTGAAAGCAATGAGCGATAAAATAATACGTTGTTTTACAATTTCATCGACGAGAGTGAATATCAAACGGTATAGACTAAAGTGAGAAATAAAATTCAATTGCACAAGTAAAAACTTTCAACTCAATTAAAATATATAACAGTCCGTAGTACATCGGTAATTAAATTACAATCCGTATAGGGTAAAATCATTAACATTCATTGATCGACAATTAGGACTTATGTCCAGTCAAATAAAAATACTACAATTTGCATTACATAATAGCGACAATACGAACTACAACAGATAAACAATTCTGTGTCTTAACCAAATAACTATCTCAAAAATGAAGCAATTACAATAGAGAGCGTCAATTACAACTAGAGATCCATCTCATACATAATTATTACAATAGGGAAATAAAGAATAGAAATTACATTAAATGGTATACCTCAATATTAAGAGAAAGCCGAATTACAATTTAGGCCATTTCATACATTAGAATATGTCGTCGAGCTGCTACCACATCGCCGTTCCATTTGTAAGTGAATCAGTAATTATAATACCGAAAAAGACCGAACAAAAGAGCGAATAAAAATAAGCAAATGAAATAAGATAGAAATTACCGTCAGAGCCCTAGAAATTAGTTTCAGGCAAGGCAATCCGTTTACGGAGATACCTGACCGTCCGGGCGCTAGTCGGCACCTCTCACAACCGTAACGTCATCATTCGGCATAAACAAACCTGATATTGATCCCCATACCATAGCAACCGGCCAAATGCCCAAACCCCCAAAAATAATAGTTGGCCGCTACAGTGATGCTACAATAAGGGACAACACACCTCTCCGGATAACCCAGCCACCGAGCCACATAGAGGACAGCACAACATCGAGAAGGCACCGCACAGCCACAAGCCAAATACCACACACAGCCAACAGAGAACAGAGAAGAAACATCACGGCAGAGAAAACCATCACTGTTTCTCGTTCTCATCCCCCAAACCCTCACCATCCAGCCACAGAGCAACAGCCAACACAAACACCCGAAGGCATAAGCCGCAGGAGGAAAGCGGCAGGGGATCCACTAGCCAGCCAACGACCGTAGGAGGAGGAGGAGACCACCAACAAGACCAGCCGGGCCATAGCCAACCGAGGAACGCGACCGCCGAGTACAAGTCACCATCAACCCCAAAGCAACCAAAAATCACCGGCAAAGGTCACCCCCGATTATCTATGAACTTTGTATGCATTCAATACTAAACTTTGCTTACTGCATACAATAGACCACCAGTCGCAGTCAACTAGCGCCACTAGCAGCCATGAACCAACACAGAGAATGCCACGGGAGGTTGAATAGGGGAATAGAGGAAGAGTAAAAGGAACAGGGGCTCACCATAGATGCAGGCGGCGGCGTGCTACCACTGGCGTAGCCACACCCTTAGCCACCACTGCGCACTCCCCCGATGTGCGGGCAACCCTAATCGGCCGTGACTAGCCAGGGCAACTTGCCACCATGCCTAGCACATCGGGAACACATCCATGAGAATCAAAACAAAATAATAAGCAAATCAAACTGAAACCGGGTGGATTCAAGGGGCGAGGCGCCAGATCCGGGCCCTAGGCCCCGGATTTGGCTGTGGCTCACGGCGCGTCGGCGGAGCGGCACGAGGAGGAGACGCGTCGGCGGGGCGGGCGGCGAGGAGAAGTCGGCCCAGGCAGCGCGGAGTGACGCCGCTAAAGGAGGAGGTGCCTAGGGGAGAGCCGTCGGTGGGGAGCCAAACCAGTGAGGTGCGGCGGCGCGGCGCCAACAGGGCAGGCGGCGCGAGGGGAGGAGGCGTAGAAGAGAGAGAGAGAGGGCCGGCGATGGAGGCGTGAGGCCGGGGGGAGGATCCGAACCGGCGCGGCCGGAGGAGCCGAGGCGCGGTGCCGGGAACAGGGGACTGAAAGAGAGAGAGAGAGAGAGAGAGAGAGCGAGAGCGAGATGGCCGAGCAAATGGGGAACGGGGAGGAAGTTCAGAGGGCGTCGGCGGTAGGTAGCAGGAGAAAGGGGATTGGGCGGAAGAAAAGGAGGCAAGCAAAGAAAAGGGAAAGAAGAAAAATAAAGAGAGAAATAAGGAAAAATAGGAAAAAGGGAAATGTGAAAGAGTAGATTTGCTAAGTTTAGGCATTTTTCATAAGCATGTAGTGTCACAACCTGGCTATAACAGATTTGTTGAAATTAAAGAAATTAGCTGCATATATTTAAGAATTTGGTATTGGACTATTATCCATATAAACGCAATAGAAATTCTTTTAGAAATTAAATGAAAACGTAGAAAACCGCCAGCATATTTAGCAAGATTCGTTTAATTATTTCAACCAGAGCATCTCTTCGACGCCAGAGATTAAGTCAGAAGTCCAGGATAATTCTTAAGTTCCTATAATAAATGTAATACTATTAGCGGATTAAAACTGGTACGCAGGTGTATTAAAATTTGTATATTGTCGTTTAAACCTTTCCATGGTATAGTTAACCATTCAGACAATTTGATTAGTCACATCTAAAGTATAGAAATCCACCATTGAATATTTAGAGTTATTAGGACAAGTTAAGTGGGTCCGAGGATGTAAAAGATACAAATCGAGTAAGCTTATACGTGTACGGATTCAATTAGAGTACTGTAGTCTAAGACCATTTTGTTGTAGGTTTGAATACACAGATAAATTGGTTAAACTCATCTAACAATAGAAACCCACTAATCCGTAATGGCAATAGTTAGAACATGTAAATTGCCATATGTAGGATAAGAACGTAGCGTGTACCGATTTCATTGATGTATCACTAATTAAATCATTCGAGATTGTAACTAAATACCTAATTAACCTAAGTAGTATTAAATCATATAACTTTCTTAGTAAATATTCTTGAACATTAGGAATGAATTAAATGATGCCCAAAGGATGGGAATTTCACGCACACGAAATAAACTATCATAATATCATTAAGATTCCCTATTGCACATTTAAGTGCCTAGTTAATTTTATTAACCAAATATAAACCGTAAAAATCCACTAATAAGTATTCTGAATTATTATAATAAAATCCGTAGCCATTAGAAGATTTAGAACTAATCGTGACAACTAGAATAACCTGTACCAATTTAAACTAGTAAACCATGATTTAAAATCATGCCACCGACTAAACTGGTACATAGTGATTTAAATAGCATAAGTCGCACCAATTCGTAGCTAGTTAAAATAAAACTTGGAGATCGTACAGAGACGCTTTAGTATAAGTTAATTGATTATTTACTTAGAGTTAATTTCATTTGCGTCGATAACTTAAATGGCCACCCGAGTACTAATATGAGAAAATGTAATTGAGTAACCTTGAGATCTAAAACAAATTATAGGTGATTATATATATATATATATATATATATATATATATATATATATATATATATATATATATAGGACGAGTGTTTCATGCACCATGGTGCCTAGGCACCAATATCAATACCCGTTGATTTGCTTCGAGATTCGCAACGTTTGATGTGAGTATCTTCATATACCCATAAAAAACTATATTTGAGATATCAAACTCCGAAAAAATTTAAATTCAACTTCAGTTTAATTAGTTTGAACTATTTTTATGGTATATACTCACTGTAGTTGCATTGAACTCAAAAGTAGTTCAAACTAGTTTGAACTGAGTTCAAAACTAACTTACCATAAATATATCAAGGGTATAAAACATTTTCATACCCAAACTCAAAAAAAATATCAATCATACACGTGTATCGGATGTTGGTGCCTAGGCACCATGGTGCATTACGTAATTTTCCTATATATATATATATATATATATATATATATATATATATATATATATATATATATATATATATATATATACATACATACATACATACATACATACATACATACATACATACATACATACATATATATATATATATATATATATATATATATATATATATATATATATATATATATATATGTATGTATGTATGTATGTATGTATGTATGTATGTATGTATGTATGTATGTATGAGAAACTAAATAGGCCTATTTGCATACGCCATATTGGTTAGATTAATATTCGCCGTTATAATTGTACATGTATTTAATTAATCCCGTAGAATTGAAAACCTGCTAGGAATTAATAAAACACCGAGCATACCTATTAGATCCGCCATATCTTATGACGCTAGTGCGATGATGTCGAGCGACGAGTAGTATACCGAAATTAACCTCGATTACCACGATTGGGTTAAGTGAAGCGAAGTCTTACCTTAGGAGCACAAGCACATCCACACCTCGTATTTTATTATATTTTCATAAATTAAGTAGTAGTCGACGTATTTAATTGCAGGCGACAATCCAAGCTACGGGGATGGCTTCATTTGATCCCACGTGAATCAGAGTATATGGTTAAAGTTCAGGCAAGCATTCCTTTGACCAAGTCTTCAGAATATATTTCGTAAAATAATTATTTTGTATTAATCTAGTATCATTCTGCATAAAAGAAATAAAAAGGTATTTAAATCGGGCAATGGATATAGAAGACATGAGAAAAGAAATAGCGGGCAACTGATGAAGCTGTTGGCCCTCTAAGTTGAGTAAGAAGGTGGGCAGAGGTTGCCAGGGTAGGTGACAAGTGGGCAAGTGTGGGACCTCTGCATAAGAATAGAATATAAGGGATTACAAACTTCATCCGTATGAACAAACCGTACCAAACCGTATCAACCAACATTCCATTTTTCACGGGCAGTCTAGTACTCTATTGAAATATTATATTCTCCACATGGGTAAGTATTAATTAGGGGAGGAACCCATAAGAGCCGGACCAGCACCGGAGTGGGGGATCCACAACCGCGCAGAACCCAGAACTGGTACATAGGCCAGAAGTGGGGGAGACAGATCGCAAGAACCCGAGTCTGGACGTGACCAGTAGTGGGGTACGCGAAGGCGATATATTACGCAGTTGGGTGTTGGGCGAGGGTCAGAAACCACCCCAGCCAATAGTTATTGTCACTTTAGGTGTGTCTGCGTGAGGGTTGTACACCGCTCCAGGCTGCCGCTTGTGAGTAACTGGATGGAGATATAATTACTGAGATAGATGTATTAGCACTGTACTCTGGTCTGGGTGCCGCATCAAAGGAATTGCGGAGATCCGGGAGCCAACACGAGCAGAGTGATGATGGGTAAAGTGATACAAGCTTGCGCAATGCTATCCAAATCATGAATTCATGCCCATCTTCGGGAAAGGAGAATTACAGAAACTTATGGGGGTTTTTGCTGTTCATGCATATGTTCAGTAGTTTTCTAAATTAATAAATCGGAATTCTTTCAAAACCAACAACCCTTATTTTCTATAAGTCATGGAAAGGAAATTCATGATGAAAAAGGGTATTAAGAATGGGCATGAGATTGAAGAGAGGAATTGATATTCCTACCATTGTAATTGATGAGTATTTTGTGCATTTCGCTAATAACGCTTGCTGAGTACTGTTGTACCCACCCTTGCTATAATCCTCCTTTCTTAGGATTGGCAATTCAGAGAATAGCTATGGACAGGAGGAAGCTACCTGGATGAAATACCGTGGACTCGGATTACAATGGGTACAAGGTGGACACTCCGCGTGGAGTTGTTTGAATAGGAAGTAGTTAGATTATTTTGTCTAAAAGACTGTAATATTTAAGCCCTTGAGGCTTTGTAATAAATTTAGCCCTGCATGACGATATTCTTGTAATATCGTGTTTTGTCTCTAATTATTGTTCTGCTGCAACACTCTGATAGGCTTATTATTTGTTAGAGCGATGTTCTATCGGCTAAAATGAATAATAATCCGTTGACTAGCGTTATTACCCCATGGTAATAATGCGGGTCGTCACGTAGAGTATACTCATACATCCACCCCTTCGCACAAAGACTCGAAATACATTAGTACATTTTCACAATGGGACAGTAGTCACAACCCACAGCTTGATTGACAAATAGAAATTGCCAAAAACTACATTAAAAAATGCCAAAACGAAATGAACACATTTTGTTCGTTCCTATTATTATATACCTTTTATCAATTGTAATCCTCCTGTTTAAATTCTTTCTTGTTTTGACAAATGTCGAAATTCTCAAACAACACTCAACGGCAAAAAGGTTCTAGATGTTAATAAGCAATGTATTAGGATTAGATCTCACTTTTCCTGCTCCTATCTCTCTTAATATGTGCATATAGATCCTTTTGGTCTACACCCTACAGTAACACTGTCGGTGTTTCTCCCAAATCTAACACTACAAATTTCTTCAACAAAGATGAAGGTTTTGGAAAATTCCATAGAATTGGAAGAACTTTTCCTCTCTGAAACTGAAGTAGGGTTTGCCAATGATTAATGATTGTTATTTGTCAACATACCATGAGCAAAGCCGCACTGCCGAATAGCCTTTTCTGCCAGAAGGCATCACCGCAAGGTTCTCAAAGTCCGACAAGAGTGGTAAGTACTTTATCATAGCAAACAAAGATCATACAATTAAAACAAAGAAGGAAAAGCACCCCACAAGTCAAATGGCAAACAGGCAGATGAAGAAAAATTTCAGTAGCAGCAGAACAATTACGATGGATCAAGAACATGATCCCATCATTTATCATAGCAAACAAAGATCATACAATTAAGTGGGATAACAAAATATCAGAGAAATACATCTGACAATATGGATTTTCCCTCTTAATTGACCAGGCAGAACAAAATTCTCACCTAATCTTGACTAAGAGTTTAAGACGTAATAGAGTTCGTCTCCGTGTGTATAGGGCTGGAAACGAGCCGAGCTGAGCCGGCTCGAGCCAGGCTCGGCCGAGCTCGGTCAAAGATGCGGCTCGGCTCGGCTCGTTTTGGAAACGAGATACGCGGGAGGCTTGGCTAGGCTCGACTGGCGGCTCGAGCCAGCTCGCGAGCCCGACCGAGCCAAAAAGGATCGCCGCTGCCGACCGAGCCAAAATGGCTCGCAGATGCCCGAACGAGCCATTTTGGCTCGCCGATGCCCGAACGAGCTTAAATGGCTCGCCGCTCGCAGATACCCATAACAGAGAGCACATAACAGAGAGCAGCACAGCAGAAATAAATAGCATAGCATACAGTCTGTATGTCAATTATCAGTATAGCATTTCAGATTTATGATGTATATCAGATTTAATAGTGCATTTCAGATGTAATACTAATAGCATATCAGATTTAATAGCATAACACATAAGCCAATACTTTTGCAGCATAACACATAAGCCAATACACATAACACATAAGAGCAGATACACATAAGCCAAAATGGCTTGAACGAGCCAAAGTGGCTTGAACGAGCCAAAATGGCTTGAAGTTAACCGAACGAGCCAAAATGGCTTGAACTTCAGCAGTCGCAGGCAGAGCAGCACAGAGCATTCACACTTCACACGGTGTGTAACTCAAGTTGAAGTTGAGTCCAACTTGAAATCCGAGTACGTATGCTAGTAGGAGAGTTTAGCCTTTTTATTGAGGAGGCTTGTATCTAGTTTTGTAAGCAAGAAAGTAAGAAGCGAGAGAGAAAAGCAAAGAAAAAGGAGGAGCAAATAAGAGAATAAAGAAATTTAGAAATTTCTTTCGTGTTTTCTCAGTTTATTTGTAATGTGTGCGTTTTCTCCTCGATTAAAGTTGTAACAAACCCTAAGTCCATTAGGAAATGGAACCAGTAAATAGAAGCTAGAGATCCATAGCACAAGAAACATCTATGAGGAGAAGGAACTCTCCAACTATATGACACATCCATTAAACATGTTTTACCAATCGAGGCTACTTCCTGTAAACTTTCTAGTAGCAAAAGGGTCCAAACAGCTAAATGAACCAGCATTGTTTTGCACCATAAGCTAAACTAGCAAAAAGGAAAACTACTCCAGTATAGTATAGGTCAGTGATAAGAGTTTCTAGAAAGAATTATGTGATAGAAAGTACAAACGATAGTTGGTACATTATTGTTCATTGATGGTCCTCTTTCCAAAGTCGTAATTGCGAAACATTTAGGTGCATGAGATAGAGAAGTGGTACGCACAAGAAACAGCCCATTCTAACTGGCAACTAGCACAGCAGCAAGAAATGGAAGCCGTGAAACGGGGGTCAGTATGCTCCTAGTTGGAAAGAGGAAGAAAACCAAAATGCACAAGCAATCGGGAGTGGAGCTGGCCCAATAACACATATGGTTTATCAATCTCACCAAATCACTATGAACGAAATGATATTAAAGATACCGACATATCACACGAGAGTGAGAGCAAACCACGATGAATCGTAGGAGAGGCTAGAAGAGGACTGTTGTGCTTACAGGCCAAATGGTATATAAGGAGACTAGAGAGTATGAGAATGAATCTATATCATTTTCTACGTTCTTCTTATGAGGATATTTGTACATGACCATAAAACTTACAATCCTAAGATACTATTATAAAGGTATTCATATTTTTTTACTAAATCCTTCAGTTCAACAAGTGGAGTAGATACGATACGGGCCATCCCCACGGACAGTGAGCGAAGAGATCGGCGGCCGCATTTTTTCTATTTAAGCCATTTTTTTTGAAAAATATTCACATTTAGACCCCTGGTGGTTTTAATTCCGTTTTTGGACCCAGGGGGTCGGCGCCGTGACCCACGGCGCCGAGGTAACACGTCTCGGCGCCGTGGAGCACGGCTCCGAGGTGCCAGGCCCACTCCAGCCTGGTGGCCTGCTTGGCGCTGACGTGGCAGCACCTCGGTGCCGTGGATCGTGGCTCCGAGCTCGGAGCCGTGGGTCGTGGCGCCGAGCTCGGAGCCGTAGATCGTGGCGCCGAGCTGCCTGCCACGTGGCGCCGAGCTCCCTGCCACGTCTGCAGACACTCGGCGTCTAGGGTTTGCACCGATCAGGCTTTACGTTGTCGCAAAAAGAATTACTAGTTGTATTTTGTTAATTTTGTTACTAGTTGCAGGAACTGTAATGATTATAAGTTTTGTTAATTTTGTAGTTGTGAATTACAAAACAATTTGAAAAAATTGTAAAACAAGTTTATGTTGATTGGCTCGTTGTAGATGCATAAAAAATATGGTAATTTTTTTTAGGAACGATTGTGCGTAGAACGGTCGATATATAAAATGGTAAGTGACTTTTAAGGTATGATATGTTTTAAGGGTTTGCAATTCCCGTGATTTTTGCAAGGTTTGGTAATTTTGTAGTTGTAATATGGGAACGAATCTGATGAAGTCGTAATAAAAGTTTATGTTCATTGCAAGTTGTACATGCAAACCAAATTATGCTAAATTTTTTTGCTGAAGGATTGAGCGTAGAAATATCGATGCATATAGTGGTAAGTGATATTTCGAAGGTGAGTGATATTTTGACATGGCAGGCATGTGGCATGTGTGCAACTCTGTACTTCTAATGTTCAGAATTCCACCACTAGTCCTAACATGCATGCCTTAGGGAAAATAACTTGCTGGGTCTATTACATTTTGTCTACTGGGTGTAGCGTGGTTGTTTCCCCTTTTTGTCACGCCCTGAAGATGGCTCCGCTGCATCCTTCTTCCTGTCACTCTTGGTCTTGAGAGCTGCCTCACGAGCTTGAAGCTCCTCCTCCTGACGCTTGATGGTAGCTTCACGCAGACTTAACTGCTCCCGCCTCCTTTGCAACTCATCCTCCTTGCCCTTCAGACGGATTTGGTCCACCCTCACGCGGCGCTCTTGGTCAAGCCGCATCTGTCGTTCCACCTCGCGAGCCTGAGTCATCTTGACAAAATATTGTGCTTTGTTTTCCACCTCCACTGCCCGGTTATTTGGCCATGCCGGCGACACCCGATCCACCCATTCGATGAACCTACAAGCCTATGTGTGGCGTGGTAGATGTCATCGATCAAGTTGAAAAAAGATAACGAGAAACAAATGATTTAGTTGTGGTCGTTACCACGAAGTCGTCATCCAGGTCAGGACATTTGAAGAACCTACGGCCGTATTTGGCTCGTTGTACTCGATCAGTCCAGACTCCCAACATCGTCCTAAAGCCGCAATGGCACTTCGGGCGCTCATGCCACTCCGGCACTCCAAATGGGTCGGACCTCCAGGAAGATATTGTTGTGTAGTAGTATTGTGATGCCTTGAGGAGGAGATGTGGTATGGAAGACATAGGAGGGAGGCCTTTATGTAGGCAGGTTATCTGGTGCAGTGGGCATAGTCCATGGAGAGGATATTTTCGCTTTTCCTGGATTCCAGTGTAGCAATAAATGGCCCTATGTAGGCTTTTCAGAGACTATAATCTCGTAATAAATTCATAGTTCGTAGCCTTTTCAGAGATTGGACCATTCAAAGCCTAGAAAGCTAAAGACCTACGCCCCTATATGTGTACAGGCCTACAGGCCTACTCCTGTAAAGGCTAAAGACCTACGCCCTATATGTGTACAGGCTAAAGGCCTACTCCGTCACTGCGCAAAGCTGGCATATGCTGCCTCGTTTTGTCATGTCACTGAGCAAAATCTGAACTCTTTTGTCATGTCACTGAGCAAATCTGCCCTCTTTTGTCATCTCACTGAGCAAAAGCTGACCTCTTGTGTCATGTCCCTGAGCAAAGCAGGGGCGTGTTGTCATGTCCCTGAGCAAAGCAGGGGCGCCTCTTTTTTTGGTGGTCACTGCATTAAGCTGCCCCGTTTTGCTATAAGTAGCAGGGTTGGGGTCCCATGACATTGTGAATCGAACAAAGTAGTACCCTCTCTTTCGTGGTGAAACATACCATGTCTGAAGTCGAGGGGCCAGTGGGATTTGGGTCACCGAAGGACGACATTCCCTTAGAAACGAGGGATATGTTCGGTCCGCAGTACCGATTGATACCAAGCCGGCGTGCTCAACCACCGTGGCCGAAATGCAGACACAATGAGTACGCGGTCGTCCAGATCTTGGATTCCCCGAACGATGGCGGGCGACGTTTCTTCCGATGCTCACGCTCTGGGGTACAAATTAGTAATGTTACATTTTGTATTGCTTATGGACCCTCGAAGTTTACCGTCATTTTTTGTGCAGATGGCCAAATGCGACTTCTCCCACTGGATCGACCCTCCTCACGAACGGTATGTTGATCGTTATGTGGGTACATTATAGGCTCGAATATGGGACTTGGAGTACCGAATGGAGAATCTCACTGAGGAGAACAACGACCTCCGCGAACAGATGCAACGCGAGAGGGGCAACAAGGAGGTCGTGAATATAGGAAGCTCTTATGATCCCACATGTTGCTGCGCGAACCCGAGCTGCATATGTGCATGCCACTACCACGATGGACAACCACGTCCGAGGCGACCCCCTCAGCATTTCTCCATGTGGGTGCCACGAGGCTCGTTTGGCATGTAGGTAAGAAGGTGTATGGTTGTGTTGTGTTTTAGTTGTTGTGTTCGTTGGTGTGTTGATGGCTGTAGTACTTGGTTGTGTTGTCATTTTTTGGTACCCTCCATGTTTACCGTCGTTGCTGTGTTGATGGTTGTAGTACTTGCTATATTTTATGTACGTGCAATCTATGTGTTGTTTCGTGTTGTGACTGGGCAAAGCTGTTTTATTTTAGGTCGTAGCCTTTTCAGCCGATTGTGCTTTTTCAGGAAGCATAAATTCGTAAGCAAAAAATTCATAGTTCGTATCATTTGCAGTCGTTTGCAGTAAACATAAATTCATTGCAAGAATTATAGAACAACAAAGTACAGACTACGGATTCGTACACAAATATCACATGAATATAACATATACACATACATACAAACAAGTAGCTCATTACAACACGACCCACAAGCCTACACATAAATATCACTACCTCCTAGCCTTACCCTTACCAAGGGCGTCGGTGCCTGGAGTGTAACGGCTAGGCTCCCGGCGGTGTCTGCGTGGTACAGGCTGTGAAGGCTGAGTCTCAGGAGCGCCTACGAGCTGAGACGGGCCTATCTCATCGTAAGTCTGCTGCTCCACCTCGTCGTCGTCCTCACCCCCGTCGCCAGGGAAAGTGTCGCTCGTGGGGGATGAGCTCTGTGCCGTGTAAGACCCTCGCCGCGTCGGGTCTGAAAGTCGTGTCGTAGGCACGTCTACGTCCCTCCCCGCGCCGGTGCTGCAACCACAACTACTAGCCGCACGACGTAGCCGACCTGCTAGCCTCTGTCATCCAACATTTTGTTAACCAACAAGATACGAAGATATTACGTACTAATTTTGTAAGTGGCTTTGTCGAAGCTTACCTCTAGGAAGGTAAGCGTCCGGGCGTCGCCGACTGTCCTGGAGAAATGCTCTATGTCCTGTACGGACTGCTTCAGGGTGTTGCCCTGCAAACAAGCAAAAGAATGGATAATTTACTATATGTAGTGATATTTATATCTATTGGAAAATAAGCAATGAGATTGAACATTACCACACGGTCCAGGACTGGTGTCGTCTCCACTTGCGTCCCAAGGCGAGTCGACTGGTCGTACGGCGTGTCTTCGTCGCCTGAGGACGCAATGTCGGCGTAGTCATCCTGAGTCCATTGGCCCTTAAGCTTTGACCGCGTCGCACGCTGGTACCAAACTTGGTACCGCCGGAAGTTCTCGTTGCTGTGCGGCTCGTCGTTGTCGTCCACGTGGTCCTGAAAGTGTCCCCACTCCTCAACGTACACGTGGTGGTGCTGCTGGAAGTCTGTGACCTTCTTCTGTCACCGACGATCAAATCTGCATGTCACGTAAACCAAACGTTAAAAATAGAAAAAGCTCTGTGCAATTGGATTCCAAGGTTAGAATTGAAATTGCATGTCACTTACTTGTGCAAGGCCACAGACGTGGAGAACTGCGCTACTGGCCACAGCTGCCTCATACCAAACTGGCGTGCAACTCTATGTGGCAGGTGATACTCAACAGCATAGAAACAGATAAGAGGGCACCTCTTCCTGTAGAGGGCCTCGTCTATGCTGCATAGTGCGCTGAACTGAATGGCCTCCACCTCCTGCTCGGCATACGGCTCCCACTTAACCTGCATTGAAACAATTTAACGTTTAAGGTCATATACTAACAAATGAAAATCACGAAACCAAATGGAATTAACTTACACTGGAGGCCGTGAGCGCATCTAGCTCGTTCGTGTACTCTAGGTAGGCCCTCTTCGTCCGGGCGTAGGGCACTGAGACCTGGTCCCAAAAATATGCAAGTGTCGGACGTCGACGAGGAGGAACCTCTGCGAACCACGGACGAGGAGGCAAAACTGTGGGACGACCAACTGGTAGACGACACCACATCCACAGCTGGAGGAGGTAGAGGCAACCACCTACTGTCGCGTTCGGCGAACTCCGACGACACGCCTCGCAGAGGTGGCGGTAAAGGAACGCCAACACCCCGGAAGCCCAGCTGTACTGCCCCGCCGTGTCCCAGTCGGTGAGGCAGTGGATGTACATCCACGACACGCTGTCCCCCGTTCCGTCGGGGAAGAGAACGCAGCCAAACAAGTGCAGGATCCATGCCCTGCAATTATATGTGAAATGATATTAAATCAAACTATGTCAATTTAATCAAAAAGCTCGATTAGACGACGAGTTGGCTCGATATCCACCCCTACCTGCAGTAGTAGGCAACTGTCTGCTCATCCGCGTGTGCAGGACACTCTGCGAAAGTCTGCCAGAGCCATGTGATCATAACTGCAGAACTGCGATGGACTGCCTCAGCAGGAAGCTCTGTCCCGAGGAAGGCCTCTACTCGGGCTCTCCAACCAGCAGGCACGCACGGTCCGATCACTGGACGGCCGTGAATGGCGACACCAAGTATCTTCTGAGTGTCCTGGAGCGTAATAGTCATCTCACCGAAAGGGAGGTGGAAGCTGTGAGTCTCCGGCCTCCACCTACATGATACAAAAAAGAGGACTACATGTCAGAGAATTTGAGGCGCACATAGCCGACCAACAATGAACATGCAAGTGGAGCAATGGTTTAGGAGAATACCTGTCAATCAGTGCAGTGATGGCCGGGGGGTTGAAGGTGGGCAACCCACGGCGAACCTGGTAAGAGATGGCGTCTAGGCCAGCCCTCTCCAGGAAGGGAGTGTACCTCTCGTCGTACCGCATGTCCAGGAACCCGTCATGGGTTCGAGGACGAAGGATGGGCAGCTCCAGTATAGAATAGACCAATTTATGTAGTTAATGCATCAATATAAACTCAAATTGTACAGGAAGTGATGAAGGCAATACCCCCCTCCGCGGTGAGCCGTCCTCGGTGGCTCTCCTCGTAGTACTGGTCTAGCAGGTGGAATTGCGCCATCCTACAAAAAAATTGAATTTGTCAGTCCAACATACAAGTAAACAAAAAATTGAACATGCATAAAATATGGAAAGAATAAGAAATTAAATAAGAAACATAGCAAATTACATATGAAAAAATAACTAGACGAACTATGAAACATAACGAATAACAAGCACTCGCACCTGACTAAGTGGCCAATGGCATGTGCGTGAATTGTGGCCAAGTCTACCACATCTGCTACATTGGTTCTGCTCGGGGTTAGTAAGAAAGGGGGTTGCTCTCCCTCGCCTCGTTGTTCCTTGAAGCTGATCCATAACCATCTTGTGTCTCGTCCTTTTCCTGGTTCCACGTTTGTTCCAACGGCTACCCGTATCCGCAATGTATTTGGGCCCGGTGTACGGTGGCCACTCTCCCTCATCCCGATAAGGCTCGAAACGGGGAGACCACGTAAGCACAAGGTTGTCAACACTGAACTCCCGAGGTATCTTGCTCTCGTAGTCAAAGTTGCGATGCCTCGCTGCTGCCACATAATGAGAACATGGAAAGTGGTACTGCCTCGGTTTACCACATGTGCATGAGAAATCAATAAGGACAACCTTATGCCTCCTCGTCGGCCGGAGCTCTCCATCGGTCGTTGTACCACCCCTTTCTACAACCTCGTAAGTGCCAGTGGAGTTGTCAAAACAATGTACCTCATGTGCCTCAGCCCTCGCCTTTGCCTTTTCAAGGTGACGCTTCGGTTTTGGCGCCCATCTCTCTTGTTTACTCTGTAGCGCCATTGCATGTGTGTGTCTTTCGTTGAACCAGGCAACAAGCTTGTAAAAGGTGAATGATACTATAGCATTGACGGGCATACCACGTATACCCCTAAGCAAGTTATTGAAGGATTCGGCCATATTGCTTGTCTGAAACTCGTACCTCCAACCACCATCGTCATGAGCCCTTGTCCATTTGTCGACATCTCTCATCAATCCCGACAACCACTGTCTACCTTCTGCGTTTGTTGCAGTATTAAGCTGCTCCAACTTCTCCTGGAAGAACTTGACCTCAAGCATTCGAGCGACCTCCTCGAACAGAGGAAAGTTATCCTTCGTACCATCCTTATGGAGTAGATTCTCGGCAAGATGCCGAGTGCACCAACGGTGGTGCAAAGGTGGATACCCCGGTATCTGCTCTTGTACGGCAGCAAGTATGCCCTGGTGTCTATCAGATATGACACCAACCTCCCTACCAGGGCCGACCACGTGCCTCCGAACGAGCCGCAAGAACCATCCCCAGCTGTCTTTGTTCTCCCTCTCAACCAAAGCAAACGCCAAAGGAACCAACGCGTTGTCTGCGTCACAGGAAATGGCTATCAGAAGTGTGCCCTGGTACTTGCCAAGAAGAAACGTACCGTCAATGGAGAAGACGGGACGACAATGCCGAAAGGCCTCGATGGACTGAGCAAAGCACCAGAAAGCACGGAAGAATATCTGCATCCCATCTTGAGTCCATTCGTTTGGTTTCGGGACGTACTCATAATGCATGCCTGGATTAACCGGTTTGATTGCATTGAAGAGTGCAGGCAACTGCAAGTACCCATCTTCCCAGTCCCCATATATCATCTTCCAGATGCGTTGCTTTGCCCTCCATGCTTTTCCATACCTTATCTCGTATCCAAATTTCTCCTTAACAATCCCAGCAAGTGTCTTCACCTTCATATTGGGTTCTCCCTTTACTATGTGACACAGTGACTTGGCAATAATGGTAGAGGTCAACTGCCGATGCTTCTGTTTGAGCTCTGCTTCGGCACAAGTGTGTGGGGCAACGATTTTTGTGATCTTGAACTTTCCCGTGTCCTTCTGTTTCCTAGCACAAACCCTCCATTCACATGTTTCCTTCTCGCACACAACTGTGTACCTCCGCTCCACATAAGAATGCCTCACCTTGAATGACCTTTTACGAATCACTGAATACTCCTGCAGCCACCTTCTCAATGCAGACAAGTCCTCAAACATCATGCCCTTCTCAATTGTCATGCTTGAACCGGCCTCAGGAGCATCTAGCAGCTCGTCATCCCTTCCTTCTGCATAAGCCCCATGAGAATGCCTAAGATCGCTGAATTCATGAACTGATGGATCCCGGCCAGGGCAATAACGCCTGATCAGCTCAATATCACTTTCGGTCAGCTCTCCAAAAGGGCGGTCATCGTCAGAATCAACGGCCCTTGCGATCTCGTAAGGCTGCAGATCATCCACAATTTGAACATCTACACTGTTGGAGTCCCTGCAGACTTCTTCAACGTTACCAGATGGAGCAACGGGAGGAACACCAATATTATCAGGAATGTCTCCTGCATCATAAGCACGAAAACGATGGGATTGAGACAAAAAAACAACAATGACGGGAAAAGGCTAAAGTGTGGCTCGACACTTACTGGGATGATCCTGAGGGGCCACCACAACATCATCAGTCCGACATTCAACTCGAACTGGTTGAGAAATCTGAACCTCGTTCGGGGCAGATAGAGCATCGGGCACCTCAGGCACTTCTTCCACATCCACCGCAAGATCCGATAACGGAGGGTCAAAGGGTGCCTGATCACCTAGTTCTGGTGAATAACCGTGAGTGGTGGGATCAATGGACACCTTCCGCACAACAACGTCCAAACATTTTAACTCATTCCTCATAACCAATTTGACATATTTGTCCCACTCATCCTCTGAACCAATTAAGATCAACCGCCTGAGAATTGTGTCTTTCGAACCGAAGTGAAGTAACCCCTCAACTGTGATGCTCTCCTCGTTTGCATGACAATGTAGCTTCTCCCGAGCCCTAGCAACCAACTCACTAAACGACGGCCGATCACCGAATATCAGAGGCACCCTTTGCATTTCAACAAATTGAACATTTCCATAATCATCACTTGTCACACTGCCTCCATGATATAGGGTCACTAGGTTGTCCATCTAGTTCATACACAAAACCAAACTTAATACCTTTAAGCGAAATTTTGGATAAATCACATGCATACTTGTTTAAGCAATAAAATATCTAAATGAACCCTTTCCCATTCAAACATCTATATATCTAATAGGATCCAGATATAGTCACATGAGATTTTCAGTTATAATATGCAGCCTACATTGTCTTTTTTTGGAGTCAAACAGAACCACCAATATTTATCTAGATATTGTATTAATCACACCAAAAGTCTAAAATCATTATGCCTTTTCGTACGTACCATAGATATGGAGTGAACATTAAGCGACAGTGTGTAACATATGTGGAAAAAAATTCACGATATACTAGAGATTCACCTTGAAGGCTTGCGGGGGCCGGGGAGGCGGTGGCGGGCAGGGAGGCGCTGGCGGCCGGGGAGGCGGCGTGGGCCGGGGAGGCGCTGCCGGCCCGGGGAGGCGGCCGGGGCGGGGAGGCGGCGGGGGCCGGGAAGGCGGCGGGGAGACGGCCGGGCCGGGGAGGCGGCGGGGGCCGGGGAGGCGGCGGCGGGCGGGGAGGCGGTGGCGGCCGGGGAGGCGGCGGGGGCCGGGAAGGCGGGGGGAGGCGGCCGGGGCGGGGAGGCGGCGGGGAGGCGGCCGGGCCGGGGAGGCGCTGGCGGCGGGAGCTGGGGAGGCGGTGGCGGCCGGGGAGGCGGTCACGGCAGGAGTCGGGGGCTGAGGGCAGACGCGACGCGAAATGGCTCGGCCCGGCCGACTGGGTAAATGCCGCTAGCTCGGCGCCAAGATCCACGGCTCCGAGGTCGGAGCCACGAGTCACGGCGCCGAGCTCGGAGCCGTGGATCACGGCGCCGAGCTTCTGCCACGTCGGCACCACGCGGGTCGCCACGCTGGTGCCGGCCTGGGGCCTCGGAGCCATGGATCATGGCGCCGAGACGTGTTACCTCGGCGCCGTGATCCACGGCTCCGACCCCCTGGGTCCAAAAACGGAATTAAAACCACCAGGGGTCTAAATGTGAATATTTTTCAAAAAAAGGGCTTAAATAGAAAAAATTCGGGATCGGCGTTGGGCAACGAACAGACTGCTTGCCCTTGCGTTCTTTGACTTGACGACCTTGAGGATGAATACCCTGGCTGTTCCACTGAGATGTGGGGCCAGAGGCCACCGCCACGAGGCGAAACGTGTCATCTTCCCTCCTGACGACACATGCGTTGCAATTGTGCCGTTCTTGAACGGTACCCGACACCAGCTGACTCGCTCGCCACTGCCTCACCAGATTACTGTAAATTAAAGGAAAACTTAGTTTCGTACCACCGAAATTTCACCTGTTCAATTTTATATCACCGAAATCTTGTGACACGAAATTGTGCTCCGTTCTCCATTTTACCACTCCCGTCCTTTGGCGTTGCTCTTTTGCAATTTTCCTTTTTTCGCCGAGAGAGACACATGTCTAATACCATGACCACCCATGCAGTGACTTGGCTTAGATGAGTTCTTTTCGGCTACGGGTTATAGTTGTAGCTACGGGCTATAGTTGTAGCTAATGGCTTTTGACTCTAACATGAGCACATGTACAAGCGAACCAAATACTGATAAGCCGCTTCGAAAAAACTGTTCCGATAAACTACTTTGAAAATATGGTGGAGAAGTCGTCCCATTTGTTTGTTCGAAAAAGACATAAACCATAAGTTGAAAAGAAGGGCCCTTCATCCTCATGGGTTGCACATCGCCGTCACCTTCTGTGTTCCTCATCGCTCAAGTCACCATCACCTAGGCAATCTACGCCGACGATCCCACTTCATCAGCGCTGGCGAACCACTTCTGCTCTAAAAAACCATCAACATAACAACGAATAGGGATGAACTTGCTCAATTCTGACATTCTGTAACAACCCCATTTTAATAATAGGACCGTTGTATTTTCGGCAACAATTTAGGAGTTCAGTTGCGGACAGAAAGAGTAGCATACTTGCTCAAGAATATTTAAAAGGGATTAGCTTAATTAAAATATGACCTAATGGTCAAACTATAATAGTTTTGTGGGCAGCCAAACCCAAAATTTAGCTTACATTCAGAAGAACTGATGAAATCCTACAAGAATGCTTGAGTGCGGTTGTAACCCTAACACGTTAGCTGATGTATTCGGGTTATAATATAATAAGAATATATGCAAGTTTGCTAGTAAAGAACTTTGCATTTAAAATAGTAAAATATTATTTAATTAACAAGGGGTAAAACATTACTTAATTAACAAGAGGTTCTTGTAATCTGCAATTTTCATATTTAAAGCTTCCAAATTCTACTTATGCCTTGTTATCTGAATCACCCAAGAAACACAACTTCATTTACTAAGAGCACAATGTATTTGAATACCATTTATTACACTCTTCAGAGTTGCTCAACTTTACCCACAAGATATCTCAAACTTATAATGTCAAACTGTAGGCACGTAACATGATAGCGTACAACTGAGTTGAGACAATAAGGTTATTTCACTGCTCATTTCGTTATAGTTTCTACCCGGTAGGCTTGAAGCCATTCAACCCGATCGGGAATCCACTGGCCAGTGCGAAAATTGATGCCCAACGTTAAGTAGACCTACCATTGTGAAGAATAATAAGTGGCATACCTAGCCTAACTTCCATATCACCCTTCTTGTGGGCCATCCCAAAACTCTGGGATAGCAGTCTTTCCTGTAGACATTCGACTGGATTGAGTAGTGTACTAGACCAAATTGACAAGTCAAACTTGTGATTGAGCTAATTCTGTGTCCTTTACTTAGTATAATGGTCTAGTTCTTATTTTTCTCAAATGAGGCTACCATCCACATACCAGGTGCATTACAGCATAATACAACCAAATATACCAAAGCCTCCACCCTAGAATGAGATCATGGGATCCAACCATCTAGTGATTTCCCACCAAGTAGCCTCAATTCTAGTATCATTTTAAATTTTATTGGCATGAAACCAATATATTCTTAGTAGTTCAAATAAATCATTTGATTGCCCAATTCTACTAATAACTAATTATATAGTAATTAACAACCATGATCGTCAAGGTGAATATAGCTTACAAAAATTTAGACATGGCTTTTTGGTGGTAGGATTTAAGTATTCATCAGGTCATTCTAAACTATTATTGTACATAAATAAGAGTGATCAAATAGTAATAATAAAAATAACGATAATTTAATTATATGGGATTAACATGACAAAAACATCTACCTCTGTTGCTCCAGTTGCTTCTTCGTTGGTCAACTAATCGAATCTAGATGCTAATGTAGAAGAACGAATTCAAATGAGTTCTTATTTTACATAATGCAAGCTGAGAACAGAATACAATAAAATATCCAAAAACAGATGTAAAAGGTGGGTCTGGGCGAATAGGGTTTAAGTGGTACTTGGTTGGGTCGAACGGAGTTGAAAATGGGTCAGACAGACTCAAAATGGTCGAAACGAGTGTAACAAGGTTATAGGGTTTTGGGGTGAATAGTAACAAGTTGGCACTATTTCTAATGAGTCGGGTTTGGTGTATAGTAATGGGTTTGGGTTGAATCTAATGGGCTGCATAGTAAGGGGCTAAGTTGTGAACAGTATTGGACTTTGAACAGTGTGCCCTAGCCCATTCAGTTGATTGGGCCAAGGACTAGCTTGGGCTAGCCCAGCTACGCGATGTCCCTTTGGAACTTGCACTCGTGCCCGCCCGAGCAGAGACAGCGACGGCAATGCCAAATTGAGTGACGGCGATGGCGAGCCGTGACGAGTGGTGGTGCGGTGAGCTAGCGTGGGACACGAGCAACCCATTTTAGGTATACACGCGGGTGTAGGTGGCCTGGAGATGGCTTGCGGTAGTGATTCTTGGCCAGAGTAGGACCATGGAACGGCGGCACTACAACAAGGTTTTTTGCCAAACTAAGGACGACTTGAACATCTATGGTATGAATGGAGTTTGGTGGTGGTGAGGGTTTAGCTCAGGGTGGCTCATGTTGTGTTGGTGATGGCAATCATGAATGGTTTGGCGGTGGTGCATGGCATGGGTGAGCTAGGGATGGTGAGATGGGCTGGGAAGTTGGGGATAGCCTCGCAAGGTGGAGGTGGTGCTATGGGTGCGATTAGTTTGATCAGAGACAAAGCTACGGTGAGAATTTGGTTTTTGAGCTCACTGGCGGAGCTTTAGCGCCAACAGCGAGGCTTGGCCAGAGAAGAGGAGGAATCGCGCGGTGGTTGTGAGGTGATGAAAAAGGTGTTAATGGAGTTGCTGAGCTTAGCTTTATAGCCGAAAAAGGTGGTGGCGACAAAGACGAGGTGATGGCGCGTTCAACGCGTGGATGGCGATTGCATTGGCAGCGAGAGAGGCTGGGCTCCTCACTGGCAAGACGCGCAAGCTGGAGCGATGAGTAGTGGCATGGCGAGCGGTTGGCGGCGGGAGGTGGCAGCGGGTAGCTTTGGCGATGGAGTGGCTGACGCATGGTGAGCCGCGGCAAATGGTACGGTATGACCAGTTTGCAAGGTGATATGGCTTATGTACCTCCATTGACGAGGTTGCAGAGGTGAGCGGCGAAGAACGCGCTGGCGTGCATGAATGGTGGCTTGGCACGAGGCAACGGGAGCAGGGAGGTGGCGCTGCAGCTTGGAGGCGCCAAGGGAGAGGTGAAGGCGGGTTTTCCATAAGGGAAAGCGGAAAGTTGAAGGAAGTTTCCAAGCAAAAGAAAAATCTGATTCAAGTAGATTTCAAATAAATTCATTTTTTTTAAAAAAAAATTGGGTTGTTTCAAATTCTCCTGCAATGCGATAACTTGTTCAATTCTTGTTTCATGCCGGTCGTAGCTAGGGCCATCAGTCTTATGCTCTCATTGATCTTCCCTATACCTGCAAAAATCTTGGAGACACCTTCTTCAAGAACAGATTCAAGACCCTTCGGCTGGAACACCTCTTCTGTCTGCGGAGTATCAAGGCATACCAATCAACATGAGAAAAGTTCGAGAATCCTTACCAATGCAACAAACAACACCCAATTTCACTTGACCTGATGTTCTTCGGGCATTTGTAGTAGGCTCTGTTCCACGGTTTCTTCTCGCTACCACACGCGGACACCACCAACTCCACATGACATCTTGGGCAGCGTATGTGGAGTCCGAGCGCGTCGCCATGCCAGCGATCACCGTCGTGGGTGGAGCAAGAGGGCACAGGGGGAGAGCACGCTAGGACCGTCGAGGAGGACGTGGCGAAGGGTAGTAGTGGAGTCAGGATTTAGTTACGTCCTAGACTTATAGAATGATCTAGGCTATTTGGGCTGAATCATGAAAATGTTACCTGGTCTGAACTGAATTTATCCAGACTGTACACTACATATTTTTTCACACCCCAGACTGAAGCCTATCTTGTCCAAAGTGTAGCTCCGCCCCTGTGAAGGGCAGTGCGAGCAGCTTGGGGGAGACCATTGTGGATGGCTCAGGTATTATGACATCTCATATTATGACTTATATAACTAGTTTTTTTTAGAGATTTTTTGTAACTATTTTGTGTCATATTTTGAGGAGTGTAATATTATGACACCGCAGAGGTAGATAGCGCATGATATCTTCTCTTTCGGAGAAACACGAGGGCAAAATAGTCACACATAACAGCGGCGAGGCCTAAAGTTAACGGGACTGGTAAAATGGAGAATGGAGCGTAATTTCCGTGGTATCAAAGTGTACCACAAGGTTTTGATGGTATAAAACTAAACAGCTGAAGTTTGGTACGAAACCAAAATTTCCTAAATAATCCCCGGCATTATTAGCGGGGGGTTCCGGCCCAGGCGCGCTATCCACGTCGCCCCGCTCGCTCGGCCGGCCGGCGCAATTCGCGTACGGCCGGCCGAGGCACTTTCCTCCGGTTTTGCAAAAATTACGTATAGGTTCTTTTTCCTCACGAAAAGGTCCCTGTAAGTTTTTTCTTTGCAAAAAAATTTTGGGTTGTGCCCGGCGGGTTTCCGAAATTACGTATAGATCCTTATTTACTTACGTACAAGTCCTTACAAGTCCTCGATTTTTTGCAAAAAAACCCTTTGATTTCCCCGAAATTACGTATTTGTCCTTGCTTTTTTTTATGAAACTCCCTGCGAATTATCATCTTTTTTATTTTGGCCCACACGGTAGCTAGCGCGGCGTGCGCCGCGCTTATATGCAGCTAGTTAAATTAGTAGATCGAACGATGATGCACTGCTAGTGCTCTTCTGGTTTACATGCACTAGCAAATTACATCGGTAGATAAAATGGCCCCGCTCGTTTCAGTTTTAACTTCTGCCTTGTAGCTTATTTTTCATTATTTATAAATTTTGTCTTTTTCTGATTTTTTTCCTTTTTTTAAGCTTTTTTGCTAGTTCTTTTTTTCCGTATTCGTTTGTGTTATCCGAGATGAGCTAACATATTTTTTCTATTTTTAAATTTTTTAAATTTAATTACGCCAAATAAGCTACCTTCAGTTACAGTGAAATTTTAGTCAGTTACAGTATATTTTTAGCTATAAACTATAACTTTTCAGCTCAATCGAGTAGACCAAAATCACCCGTGCGCACAAGACGGAAGCACAAGATATTGCAAGAGGCGGACAAAGAGGACGGACGCAAACACCACACTCATGAACACGTGTGTGTCCTGCAACACACGCTAGGACTATCAGAGGCCTGGATAAAAGACAGCACCTTGCGCGGGCAGGCGAAGGGGCATTCTGCTTCTGACTAGTAAGATGCGTATAAGGTGGTGATCCGTTCGGCTGAAAGTCTCATGGTTTATGGTTTATGGCTGAAAACACTGTAGCTGGCTGAAAAAAGCACTGTAGCTGACAGAGACTTATTTACCATAATTAAATTTAAAAAAATTTAAAAATAGAAAAAACATATTAGCCCATCACGTATAATGTAAACAAATACGAAGAAAAAAAGAACCGGTAAAAAAACTCAAAAAAAGCCAAAAGTTCAGAAAAAGACGAAATTTATGAATAGTGCAAAAATAAGCTGAAACCAGAAGCTAAAGCCATATTGATCAGGGCCTAAGTTGCAAATAGTTTTAATGAAAGCCATATATATTATCAAACGCGTCCAAATTATATAACAAATATCTTTACTAGTACAACGTGGAAGGATCTTCCTTAGCCCCTTCCTGTTCAGAAAAAGTAAGGCAGCTGCATAGTTCATCCCTCTAAAGAATAACAACAATAAATGAGAACAGCAACAGGTCTGTACCTCCATGTCAGGTTCTGGGGGCTCACCCTCGTACCTGCATAACAAACAAGACACTTGAGTTCCTGAATTCGTATGATACGAAACAAATGTGTAACTATCCATAATAATTGATGTTTGAGCATAACAAGAAAACAAAGCAATCAGCAAAGTTCAGTGTCATATATCCACAAGGATAAATTTAGATATGAACAAATAAAAACTCTAATTACATCCACGAATGTGTCCTTCGGTACATGTGATCGCAGACCCCATAGCATTCAACACCTTCGAGAGCTCCATTTATTTGTGCCATTAAAATTGAACATGTTAATGGTGACATTTAACCAATACAAGATACGGGATTGAGCCAGGAACCCAGAGAGACACACTTGCCCCCAACTATGAGGGCATCTCCAATGGTCTGAATCAGCTAGCTATATGCATGTACACATCAACATATATCTTAGAGCAAGTATTATAAGCGGCGAAGAGCCGGCGAAATCTGACGTGGGAGAGCGAGAAAGCAGGAGAGAGAAGAAAGCGGGCGACGTCTGAGACGCCGGCAAAAAGTGGGCGAAATGTACTGTGGCTACTCTTCCCTCAATCTCATTCTTCCACGTAGCAGCTAAGGATTAAATATTGGTGGGGTCCGCCACTACGGCTGGGCAGCTCGGGTGACATGGCGCTTCTTGCAGCCGGCGAGCGGGCATATCCATTAGCCTTGCTCTTATGTGGAGGAAAGAGAGTATGCAAAAAAAAAACGAGCCAGCTAGCACTAGTCTATAACGCCAAACGAGGCAGCCTCTATAAATTCTGTGTGTGCATGTAAGCATCAAATAGCTATCCTTATAGATAGTTCTTTAGAATGCTATTTTTAGTGTGTACTATATAAATGATGTGGAAGTCTTATAGTTAGTTGCTAGTTAGAACCATTGGAGATGCCCTGAGCCGCATCTCATGACACACCGTAATTTTCGAAAGCATGTCGGGTCAACTAAACTCGAAAATTCATCCATTGCCTAGGAAAGTTCTTGAATTGGTCCCCAGAATTCATGGGAACCATCACCTAGCATCTGCACCGCTTGTCTTACACCCAATTGTCTGTATAGCCCCAGTGCCAAACAAGAGCCGCTCCATTTGTTTGTGCTATTTAGATTAAATAGCTTACTACCTGCCCTTAACCAATACAAGAGTTGGGGATTAATCAAAGAAGATGACTTAATTTCAGAAAGAATGTTGGGTCAACTATACTTGGAGAGACAGAGAGAGAGAACAAAGAAGCATCCACCTATTTCATCAATCGGTTGTTAGAGCCCTTCCTTGAAAACGACAGTTGCCCTATCAATTACAATGTCCGCATCTTAGAGCAACTCCAGCAGTAGCCCTCAAAACAGGGCCCCTACTTTTCATTTGAGGGCTCCCCCTACTTTTGAGGGCCCTGTTTTCTGGGCTGCACTCCAACAGGAGCCCTCAAAACAGGGCCCCTACTTCTCAATTCCCTCTATTTCCTCACACACTATATGCATATGTATGGGACAAAAGCACAATACATAATAAAATATTTATGATTTCACAATGAGGGACAATATTTAAATATATGAATTCAAATACGAATATTCAAATTTAAATTCAAATTTGTTCCGAATTTAAATTGAAAGCACAAAGTTCATCACATAACATTCAAATTTGTTTCGAATTCAAATACGAATATTCAAATTTATTCCGAATTTAAATTGAAAGCACAAATATGAATTCAAATACGAATATTCAAATTTAAATTCAAATTTGTTCCGAATTTAAATTGAAAGCACAAAGTTCATCACATAACATCCAAATTTAAATTCAAATTTGTTCCGAATTCAAATACGAATATTCAAATTTGTTCCAAATTTAAATTGAAAGCACAAAGTTCATCACATAACATTCAAATTTGTTCCGAATTCAAATACGAATATTCAAATTTAAATTCAAATTTGTTTCGAATTTAAATTGAAAGCACAAAGTTCATCACATAACATTCAAATTTAAATTCAAATTTGTTCCGAATTCAAATATGAATTCAAATACGAATATTCAAATTTAAATTCAAATTTGTTCCGAATTTAAATTGAAAGCACAAATGTTCCACAAAAAACGAGGAAAGCTGAAAAATGAGGGCTGGAGTAGGGGGCCCCTAGGAATGAGGGGTGGGAGGGTGATTTGAGGGCCTCCTCAAATTTGAGGGCTCTAGTAGAGACTCTGCTGGAGCTCGTTTTTTGACTCAAGCCCTCAAATTTGAGTTTTGAGGGCTCAAGTAGGGGCCCTGCTGGAGTTGCTCTTACCCATGAAGAAATCAAAACGGGACTGATGTTTTGTGCATCCCAAAACATCAGTCCCGTTTCTTTCTTTTTTTTCTTACCCGAAATTGCCTGTGGACAAAAGAAATTTCGATGGATTTTTTGTACCAAAGGTAATGAAATTTTTCGCTCATTTCCATAGATAAAACCAAGCCACCAAGCATCGGGTTTCTCGTACACCCCAAATACTACGAAACGAAGGGCATGTTCCAACACTACCCAAGAAAACATCGCAACCCTGGAAAGGGACAGTGAAAGCGACGGGATAGGGAGGTAGGCACAGAGGCGAACCCCACGTCCATGTCGTCGTAGTCGTCGTCCGCCATAGCTTCCATCGCCGCCGCTCACCTTGGTCGCTTGGCTAGGGCTTTTCACACAGCTGGAGGAGGGCGTTTTGGTTAGAGGTATTTTTCAGAACAGCTTCTTTTCAGTTTTGCGCGGGAACAGGGAACTGCAACTGCGATGTGGAGGGGGCTGCGCCTGTAGAGAAAGTGAACAGACAAACTCTTATGTTATATTACCAGTACATAGAAGACACAACGTCCACAGGCACAAGATTCTTCAATAGCACCTGTGCATGTCCGCAGAAAGCATGCGCAATAAAGCTTAGCATCATCACGCATCCAAGTTGGAAAGCCTGCAGATTAACTGGAAAGGATATCATCCACATCTAGCGCATATGCCCCACAGTAGCGGCATCTACCTTGGGTCCTTGGCCCTACAGGGTGTGATATACACATGGAAATAAGCTTGCAGGTTATGCAAACCGCGAAAGCTCCGCTTCCGTGGTAAGAGAAGCTAGTTTAACTCACTACCAGCAAGGCCTACAACCCCCTACATAAAGGAGTCAACCGTCAGCGAGCGAGAACCGGTCCTAGTTTTCTGCTACTTTGAACAATGGCGAAGGCCGAGAGACGGCGATCTCCATCAGAGGAAAATCGGATTGGTGGCCTCAGCTCCCACTCCATCCCTGTGCTTGAACATCTTGAGCTGCACACAAGGCCTTCCACTCCTTCGGAGGTTATCTGTTTCCCTTGGAATTCGGGTTTCATCCCGTTCTTGCCGCCTCCGCTTCTGTGATTCTGGTGAGCTAGAGTCTGGAGAGGAAGAGGACTGTGTCGTTAAATGCGACATTTGCCATGGATCCATGACCTCTTGTTCCTTGAACTCTTCCCCTCCAGTTAGCAGAGGTACAGTACCATCCAACACCATGTCACACTTGCTAGCCTGAAATGGTACCAGCACACCTGGATACCGATTTACCCTTGAATTCTGAGGGCTTGAAGGATCCTGAAATAGTGAAGGTTTCCCCCTCTTTCTTGGGTTCTTTGACCTGGCAGTGCCATTCTGACCTTGAGCTGCTTGAGCTTTCCTTCTACTGCTCTGTGGTGGGGAGTAAGTCTTGATCATCGTACTCACCCTCTCTAGGAAGCTTGCAACCTCCACAGGGAGTAACTGTCCCTCCAGGTAACGGTCAATTACTGGAAGGTCATTCTTCAAATCTTCAACCTGCAACTCACAACCAATGATCACATCAAGGACCACCCGGTAAGCAAAATGTATGAAGTAGTAGTTTCCCATTGGGGGCTTACCATCATAGAAAAGTTTTGAGAGGTATTCCGACTATATCCTGTAGCATTCTGTCCAGCTATAGACTCATTTGGGAGGGAGTTGATGTTGGTTTCTGCAGAAGGGGTGAAACGACAGCCAACCAATTGATGGAACTCCTCAATCTCACGAGCATACTCAACCCTCCAGTCCTTCCACTTACTCCAAGTTCTTCTTGCCCACATTGGCACCCCATGAAGGCGACCTTGTTCCCTCCCAAACTGCCTAGCAAACCGGTCAGGTACATACACCTCTTTTATGTTAAAGCTGATTAGCCATGTCCGGGAGTAGCAGATGTTATCTGCTGCAATGCAATATTCTGGAACAATTGCTGGATTCATGTCCTTGTAAGGATTCCAGTTGACCTGAAAACATAATTATTAAGATAAAATAAAGCAACAACAGTTCAAAAGTAGGTATAAATTTATAAAATAAGTAATTTGGACTTGCATCAGACAACTGAAGCTGCTCGAAAACTTTTCTCCATTCCATAACTTTCTTTCTCTGTCCACGTGTTGCTCCTCCAAAGTTCCACCGGCAGGCCCGGGGCAGCAAGGTGCTCTGATTCTTTTGTTGGGGTTGAGTTAAAGGAAGATACTCATAAATCCAAGCCTTGTGGGAACAAGGGAAAGCTCTAATTAGTGAAAAAGATGGTACAACACTACAGATAACAATTGAAATTTATCCAGACAAGAGAAGTACCATGAGCAAAGTTGCACTGCCGAGGAACTGGGTAGTAGCATTTGGTGTTACTGCAACAGACAATCCTCTGTACAAATGAGCAAGGGCTGCAGCACCCCAAGCATACTCACGTACCTTCCTAAAATCAGCCAAAAGCGGTAAATATCTCGGGGATACAAATCCCCTCATTGTGTCAGGAAATAAGGTAGAGCCAACCAGGTATAAAAGGTACGCTCGGGTGCTATATGCAATCTCATTGATGGTGGGGTTTTCTGGCAGTTGATGGAACTTCCTGTACAACCAAGTCAATCTGATTAAGCCACATAGCTGCTCTCCATTTCCAGGGCTCTCTCCTAAGTAATGCAGGCACATCCGCTTCACAGCTTCATCACCAATTGGTTCTGCGGTCACCACATGACCAGTCACTGGAATTCCAAGAATGTATGAAACATCACGGAGTGACGGTGCCATTTCAAATCCCATGAAATGTGCAGTATTTGTTTCATTGTTCCATCTCTCACAAAAGGATGTAAGCAAAGAACGATCAATGGTAAATCCTGTGGTGAGAGCAAGATGTCCAAGACCACTAGCATTAACTAGTTGTTGCTGTTCATCAGTTAGAACCCATTCTTTTAGTTTCCGTGTCTGCTGGCTTGGAAGCAGAACACCATACCGCTGTAGAAAATTAAGTTTGCCAGTATGTAATTTTGCTCAAGATGACCAAGTGAAAAGGAAGGAGGAAGCTACATACTGTCCAGATTTGCGAGCTACCAACTGGTCTTCGGCCATTTGGTCTTTGTTGCTGTGTTACCAGACCCTGAGATGCGAGGTCCATTTTGTCCTGGAAAACATGATAGGAGAATGAAGGCAATTGTTCTAACTTCTAAGCCCACTGTCGTTGGGAAAAAAGGGTAACCAGAACAGGGATGCTGTAATTTGTGTGAATAAAATTAATAAAAAATGTATAAAAAAGGAAAAACTATTGAAAAACAGTGCAGTGCATGTCCAAAAATAATGACAAGAGGAACACTTTTTTCTTATAGTTGTATGAAATGACGACCGTCGACCGATGATCAGTAAATTCACATACACCATTTATGATGGAATATTTTGACCAATTCGAATCATTCAGAGTTTGTTAAGCTAACGGATCCTCGTGCAGCATAAGGACAGTCAATCGCACAATAATTCAGAATTTTAGATATAGTGTGCTGATTTATTTTCGCTTTTTGGTGGTACAAGAATTGGTTATTAGAACCAACCTGTGATGATCCTTAAATCATTATGGGGTAAACACGGTCAGGAGGACAGCCGGGCGGCGTCGGCTTGATTGAGATGAGTAGATTATAGATGAGGGAGAAGAACCTTGGGAGAGAAACTAGATTAATTCATCTTCATTGCTTAATAAAATGAGATACACTCCTATCCTTATATAGATTGAATGGCTTGACCCCTAAGAAACTTATCTCTAATATAGTGGTAATAGATTATTCTAAGCAATGTAATCTTATCTATAAGGAAATTAATCCAACCAAATTGGTGGCTGCCACATGAACAATAACAGTGATCCAGAAGGCAGCCTGGGTGGTCGCCCAGACGCCGTCTAGTCGCTGGGCAGCATGGCTCCGCCGCGCCTCGGATGTTAGTCGGCTAGGCGTCGAGGCGGTCAAAGGCGGCGATAGGCAGTTGGCCGGCGGCCAGGCGGCGTCGAGGTGGTGGAGTTAGCTGCCTAGGCGTGCTATGCGGAGAACAGAGGAGGGGTATAAGTAACAGAGGGAGGGGAAAGTTACCTCGCGCACACACAATTCGGGGCGCCACATAAGGGATTACGGTTTCATCGCACGCACAGGGCGGCCGCCGCCAACTCATCGGATTTCCCATCACCCAGGTGCGCCGTCTTCTTCCCTCCGCCTTCTTCCCTGATTCCCTCTGTCTGTGCCACCGTGTGCCATCTTCTCTGCCTCCTCTACCCTCCGCCGTCACTCCCCTCTGTTTCGCTCGGCATAGCCTGCGAGGAGAAAGGCAGGACCCTAGCCGAGAAGGCCACGAAGGCACCAACATAGGGAGAAATGGCGAGCGTCAGCCGCCGGTGAAAATGGAGAGCGCCAGCCGCCGGCAGAGATGGAGTGAGGGAGAAGATGCCGGCGGAGATGGCGATGGAGTGAGGGAGATGAAGATGGACAGATGAAGTGAGGGAGATGGTGCCGTTGGTGTCGGGCTCGGTCACTCGGTGACTCAGCCCATCTGCCAGATTTTATTGACTCACTTGCTCAGAACTCAGTGTCTCAATTAATTAGTTCACTTTGAGTACTACAGTACTACTACATGGCATTTTTGTCAATGTTCTTGGCCAGTTAACTACATGCTGCTTTTGCAACTGAGTATACTAGTAGTAAATAAGAATTAGGAATTAGGATATGGCCAATTAATTTATATGGTGATTTTAATTTTATGACTCCACTTTTAAGACTTTGAGTAAATAGTAAATAGTAATTAGGAATGCAGTATGTCTCTCATGCATGCAATTTATTAGTCTAAAGAACAATAGTTGTACCGTATATTTGTATTGTTCACATACCAAGAGTCTCATTATTGCTTAATTCCTAATGTGTAGCTTTACATGAAGCATTTACATCAAATGATGAAGTGTGCATCATCATCCATCAAATTTACATCACTACAAGTTACTCCATGTAACAATATTCTACCTCCAAATATTACATATGTGTTAACGTTGTCTGTAGCACACTATGCCAAAGTTGGCCGCCTAGGCAATGTTCAAGAAGGCGCTACGCGGGCGGCGAGGTGGGGCCTAGCGCCTAGGGGGCCTAGGCAGGGCATAGGTGGCCGAATTAAAACTAAGCATAGTAGGCGAAAATAAACAATCGTGTATATATATATTTGCTATTTAGATGAAGAAAATTGTTACCTTGAGCAACAATGATCAGTGTTGTCAGGATTCGGGTGACCGATTCAGCAAATTTTAGAAATTAAAATTCTAGGATTCGCCTAATATATATATTTAGGGAGGTCTAGATTGAAAAAAAAATCCATTGAGAAAAAATCTATTCATAATTTTTAAAAACCTAAGGACTAAATCACAAAAAACTAACCTAACCCTAACCCTTTCCCATCCCACCCGACCCCGCCCTGGCTAAACCTAACCCTTTCCCACCCACCCGACCCCACCCCGGCTAACCCTAACCCCTTCCCATCCCACCCCAACCCGTTGCCTCCCACTGTGCTGAAGCTGCTGCTCCCTCTGCACCGCCCTCTGCGCCGCTCCCTCCCCGCCGCCCCTTCTGTGTCACCCCCTCCGCGCGCCTCCCCCGCCACCTGATGTCTCCCTCACCGGCAGCGGCGGGATCTAGCGCGGGGAGTTCAGATCCGGCGGCGGCGGCCACAGGAGTGACGGACGGGCGGTGGGAAGATGTCCCTTCCGCCGGAGGGGAGGTGAGGCAGAGAAGATGGAGACGGCCGGATGGAAGATGGTGATGCGGAATCCGGCTAGTCGACGGCGGCGGCCTCGTGTGTGGTAACTCTTTCCCCCCCCCTAGTTTATATACTCCCTCCTCTATTCCTTGGCGTCATCGCCATCATGCGGCCACCGCGCCCGCCTGGCCATCCGCCGCGCCTAGGCCGCTTGGCTCCGCCTTGGACTGCCTTGGTCCCACCTTGGACCGCCTCGCCGCCCAACCACCCGACTAGGGGCCAAGGCCGGGCGCGACGCCTAGGCAGCCGCCCAGGCCGCCTTCTTGAACAGTGCGCCTAGGCCCCACCTAGGCGCTAGGCGGGTGAACAATAACCACTCATTGTTTACGTGAACAGTTCCACTACACATGACAACTTCTCCGTCCCTTTGCGACAGCTCGTCCTCAAGTTGTGGTGGCCATGGCTGCAAACCTTGGTAGCCCCACTTCGGCGAGCAATTGCAATGCCTTGTATGGGAACTTGGGGTGGTGTTGACTACGGTTGACGGTGAAGCCTTAATAATGCTCAATGTTGAGGAAGTTGCCGATGGCGAGGGCCATCGGAGTGGGACAACAGTGGCACACTTCCCACCACAATAAATGACGAGGATGGGAGAAACACGACATCGTCAAGATCCCCCTCATGATACCCGCCGTGCACCACATCTCCAATAGCATGGCGTTGGCCGATGACATGGAGCAAACCACTTGACCAACGGGGGCACGGGCACCGAAGGTGATGGTAGCGACGCGACCATCCACGTGTTACAATTTGCCTCTTTCATCTTGTTGCTTGCCACGGTCATCTTCTCTAATATGGCCTTCATCTTCTTGACGGTGGCCATCATCTTATCGGTGGTGGCCATCATGTTCTCATTGTTGGCCTTCATCAAGGCCAGCAACTTAGTAGATAAACACCGTCAGGAGGACAGCTGGGCGATGTCGGCTTGATTGGGATGAGAGGCAGACTATAGATGAGGGAGAAGAACCTTAGGAAAAGGACTACATTAATTCATCTTCATTGCTTGATTTCAATAGATGACAAATGCTTAGCCTTATATAGCCAGCATAAGCAGATTGGAAACAAATAACTAATTCCATCTATAAGAGATTGGAATCTAATCTAATCATATCTTCCTATACTTAAGGGATTGATATCTAATCAAATCATAATTAATAATTTTTCTTAACTAATCTGGCTGCTGCCCTTTCCTTGTGCACCAATGCAGCTGGTCCACATGGCATGGGCGGTTGCTACAGTACTGCATATACTGTTCACGCACGCGAGAACAGTAACTTCGGCACATGACACAGCCACAAACTAAACACAAAAAAGACATACATTACATCCTGTAATACATGTAGAATGCTAGTGGCGGATAAGGATGTGGCAATGTGTCATGGACGTGGGCCTTGGGCCCAACGGTTCATTATTAGAAAGTTAGAGATTAGTTTATATCTACTAGAGATATGATATTAGTTTCTATTTGTTAGAGATATGGTTTACATCTATAGATTAGATTCTATTGTTAGGGAGAGCCCATCTATATAAGGGGGGCTGCCGCATGCTATTGGAGGCAAGCAAGAAATAACAAAATCATTCTCATCTATAGTCTCTCCTTCTCCCTCTACGCTGACGCCGTCCGGCCATCCTCTCAGCGATGTTTACCAACTATGAACTAAGATTCATAACAACTTGACATCAGAGCCACTCACCATGGCTTTCTGTTAGCGTGTGCTATATTAGGCAGGGCCCTTGCTATGTTAGGCAGGACCCTTGGGTTTAGGGTGGTGCGGCAGCACAGGCATGTTGCCTTGTGCGCCTCCCCCTGGTTTGGTTAGTTGGTTATAATAGGCAAGGATCTTCTCAGATAGGATTATTTTCCTATTCCCATGAACATCCCTGCCTATATGTACTCGAGCCTTTGCTCCCATTAACTCATTCACAATTTTCCCAAAACCATTGTCTTTCATGGTATCAGAAGTCCGGGATTCTCCTCGGATTTCCTCGCTTCCGCTCACCTAGCGCGCCGGCCCCTCGCCGTGCAGCGCCTGCGCGCCGGCTTCCCTGCCGAGCGGCGCCTCTCCCTCCCCAGGCGACATGGCTCCCGAGTCGCCCAAGGAGGGTGACCTCCAGAAGAACGGCGACGGCGCTCTCACCGATCCGTCCGCCCCCTCTGCCTCTCCCGTCCAGCAGGACGAGCTTGCCAACGCCCTCGCCACGCAGCACCAGGAGATGCACGATTCGGCCCTTGCCCGTGCGAAAGAGGCCGACGAGGAAGCGACAGCTGCTGCTGCAGCCCGCGACGTCGCCATCGCCCGCTTCAACGCCGCCCAGGAACGCGCGGCCAAGGAGCGCGCGACGGCCGCCGCCGCCATCGCCGCCTCTCAGCCTTCCCGGCCGGCGGCTGCACCCGCAGCGGCGCCGGTCGATCTACACACCGCGATGCTCCTCCAGGAGGCCGCGGCCCTCCTGCACCTTCACGCTCAGGCGGTCGCCGTCTCCAACATCCGCAGCCTCATCTCCATCGTTCTCGGCGTCGACTCGGGTAACTTCAATCGCTGGCGTGACCAATTCCTGCTGACTCTCGGCAAGTTCTCCCTCCAGGATCACGTACGCCTCGACAACCCGGTCCCCTCGCCGGACTGGGAGCGGATGGACTGCGTGGTCCAATCCTGGATCCTCGGCACCCTCTCCGACGATCTCACCGAGATCATCTCCTCCCAGGGCTCCACCGCCAGGGACGCTTGGCTCGCCGTTGAGTCTCAGTTCCTCGGCAACCGGGAGATACGCGCCATCCAGCTCGAGACGCGGTTCCGCAACTTCGTCCAGGGCGACCTCTCCGTCGCCGAGTACTGCCGCCGTCTCAAGAAGATGGCCGACGATCTCATCGCCCTCGGGGAAGTCGTCACCGACCGCACCCTCGTCCTCAACGTAATCCGAGGCCTCAACGAGCGCTTCACCCACGTCGGCGCCCTGCTTCGTCGCGCCCGGCCCTTCCCCTCCTTCCTCGACGCGCGCGACGACCTCACTCTGGAGGAACTCACCCTGGAGAATCGGCAGCCTTCCCCGGCTGCTGCCCTCGCAGCCACCACCAAGTCTTCACAGCCGTCCCCACAGCAGTCCGGTTCCAACTCCGGGGGGGCCGGCCACGGGAACGGCTACAAGAACAACAGCCGCCGCAGCAAGCGTGGCGGCGGCGGCGGCGGAGGGCCACCCAACGGCCAGCGCCCACCGACGGGCGGTCAGCAGCAGCAAACCGGCGCGCCCCAGCCGCAGCAGTCTGGCGCCAAGCCTGCAGCGCCACCGGCTGCCCCCTGGCCATCCGTCTACAACCCGTGGACGGGCACCATCCACATGTGGCCCGGCGCTCGTCCCCCACTGGCGCCAATTCCTCAGCCTCAGCAGCACGCCTTCGTCGCGCAGCAGCAGCCACCTGCGGTCCCTGCTCTCCCTGCGCCGATCGAGGGGGCCGGCCACTGGGCGCCGCCAGGGTACTACAACCCCATGGCCGGTCTACCCTCCTGGGACACTCAGTCACTGGCCTCCGCTTTCAGCACAGCAACGTTGAATCAGCCCCCGTCCGCCGAATGGACTTTTGACTCAGGTGCTACTTCTCACATGACATCCTCTTCCAGCAATCTTTCACATATTTTTCCTCAGCGGTATCCTACTCATTCATCCATTGTTGTCGGTAATGGTTCCATGCTTCCCGTAGTTGGCACTGGCTCTACTGAATTACCTCATTCCTTATTTCTTAATAATGTCCTTGTGTCTCCACAAATTATTAAGAATCTCATCTCAGTTCGCCAGTTTACTATCGATAACAATTGCTCTGTTGAGTTTGACCCTGCTGGTTGTTCTGTGAAGGATCTGCAAACTCGGAACGTGATCGTCAGGTGCAATAGTTCCGGGGCCCTGTACCCATTGCGCCTCCCTCCAGCACGGTCTCTTGTCGCCAAGGCTGCCTCCCCCTTGTGGCATCGTCGCCTCGGTCACCCTGGCCATGAAGCTCTGTCGAAACTTGCGTCTAGTGTTTCCTTTCATATAGAGGATTGCTCCGATTTATGTCATGCTTGTCAGTTAGGGCGCCACGTTCGCTTGCCCTTCCATGCGTCCACATCTCATGCGTCTAATAAATTTGATCTTATACATTGTGATCTCTGGACATCCCCGGTCGTCAGTATGTCCGGTTATAAATATTATTTGGTCATTCTTGATGATTGCACGCACTATCTGTGGACTTTTCCTCTACGTGTTAAATCTGACACTTTCAGCACGCTCGCCAACTTCATTGCCTACGCCTCCACCCAGTTCGGCACCACCGTGAAGGCTGTTCAGTGCGACAACGGGCGCGAGTTTGACAACTCCACCGCCCGTACTTTCTTCCTCACACGGGGCATCCATCTTCGCATGTCCTGCCCTTACACCTCGGCGCAGAACGGTAAAGCTGAACGCATCATTCGATCGATCAATAATGTTGTTCGCTCCCTGCTGTTCCAAGCCGCAATGCCACCCTCTTACTGGATTGAGGCGCTCTCCACCGCGACGGCTCTGCGTAACATCTTGCCCACCAAGACCCTCGCTTTCTCTACGCCGCATCTTGCTCTATATGGCACACCACCGGCGTATGATCATCTACGGGTTTTTGGCTGCAAGTGTTATCCGAACCAGTCTGCCACAGCTCCTCACAAACTCGCCCCTAGGTCTGTCCTGTGTGTCTTCCTTGGCTATTCTGACCATCATAAAGGATACCGCTGTCTTGACCTCTCCTCCAATCGCATCATCATCTCAAGGCATGTCATCTTCGATGAAACTGCTTTTCCGTTTGCTGATCGCGATGGACCCCCCCTCCTGCCGCCTTCGAGTTTCTTGATGCTCCTGACGCTGTGCCTGTTCCTATTGGTCCATGGCACAAGTTTTTGCCTGCAGGAACACATCCCGCCGACCCCGGTGTCTTGGCACCCGCTGCAGATGCCCTCAGCCCCACTGTGGCTGCGCCAGAGGACCCTGTCGTCCTCCCCCCGTCGCCTGCGCTCTACGTTCCCCCGGGACGACGCTCCCTGGGGACCCCGGCACCATCCTCCGCGCCACGCGCGGCCCCGACTTCGCCTTCACCCGCGCCACGCGCGGCCTCCTCCCCTACACCAGCGTCACCCGCGCCACGCGCGGCACCGCCGGTCCTTTTACCCGTGCCACGCGCGGCCACGCCGTCATCACCTGCTGCGTCCCCCGTTCGTGGGTCGCCACCTGACTTCCCGCCTCTTCCCGAGCGTGTCATCACCAACGTCTACACACGCCGGGAACGCCCGCCCGCTGTTCCTACACCGCCTTCGTCCTCAGCACAGCCTGCTCCGCCAAGGGTGCTTCCCACGGGTGCTGTTGCCGCTCCACCGGTGATCAACTAGCACTCCATGGCGACGCGCGCTAAGAGCGGGTTCCGCGTTCCGGCGCTTTTCCATGCTGCGCCCCTGTCTCCAGTGCCGAAGACCTATCGCAGCGCACTCGCCGACCCGAACTGGCGTGCTGCAATGGAAGACGAGCACGCCGCCCTTCTGCAGAACCACACTTGGGATCTTGTGCCCCGTCCACCACAGGCCAATATCGTGACAGGCAAATGGATCTTCAAGCATAAGTTCCGTGCTGACGGGACCTTGGAGCGGTACAAGGCGCGCTGGGTCCTTCGGGGTTTCACCCAGCGCCCTGGCGTGGATTTTTCAGAGACGTTCAGCCCAGTGGTGAAGCCAGCTACAGTCCGCACAGTCCTCTCTCTCGCTCTCTCTCGCTCCTGGCCCGTGCACCAACTTGATGTGAAGAATGCGTTCCTACATGGCACCCTCTCAGAGACAGTGTATTGCGCACAGCCGTCCGGCTTCGAGGATCCTGCTCACCCAGACTTTATTTGTCGTCTGAACAAATCTCTCTACGGGCTGAAACAGGCCCCTCGCGCGTGGTTCACCAGAATCGCCACGCATCTGACTTCCCTTGGCTTCGTTGAGGCCAAGTCAGACACGTCGCTCTTCGTCTACCGTCGCGGATCCGACCTCGCATATCTGCTGCTTTATGTCGATGACATCGTCCTTACGGCCTCTTCATCAACACTCCTCCGCTGGATCATTTCGGCCCTGCAACAGGAGTTCTCCATGAAGGACCTCGGTGAGCTGCACCACTTCCTCGGTATGCATGTTCAGCGCTCTGGCGATGGTCTTCTTCTTTCTCAGAAGCAGTACATGATGGAGCTCCTTGAACGCGCCGGCATGTCCGAGTGCAAACCGTGCTTGACGCCAGTGGACACCAGCCCCAAGGTTGCGGCTGCAGATGGTGCCCCAGTCTCCGATGTCTCTGACTTCCGCAGCCTCGCCGGTGCCTTGCAGTGGCTGACCTTCACTCGGCCAGACATCGCCTACGCTGTGCAGCAAGTATGCCTTCACATGCATGATCCCAGGGAGCCGCACCTTTCTGCACTGAAGCGGATTCTTCGGTACATTCGTGGCACTCTTGACATGGGTCTTATGCTGCGATCATCCTCAGCGACGGATCTTGTGATCTACACTGATGCTGATTGGGCTGGTTGTCCCGACACGCGCAAGTCCACCTCGGGCTATGCTGTGTTCCTCGGCGACAGTCTCGTCTCCTGGTCATCCAAGCGTCAGAACACTGTCTCTCGGTCCAGTGCTGAAGCTGAGTATCGCGCTGTGGCTAATGGAGTTGCCGAGGCTACCTGGCTGCGCCAGCTCCTCCTGGAGCTTCACGCCCCCCTCCGGCGAGCTACGCTGGTGTATTGCGACAACATCAGCGCCGTCTACATGTCTTCCAACCCCATCCAGCATCAACGCACCAAGCACATCGAGATTGACCTCCATTTTGTCAGAGAACGAGTTGCCGCTGGTGCTGTTCGCGTCCTACATGTGCCTACTACATCACAGTATGCGGACATCTTCACCAAGGGCCTACCTTCCACCATTTTTACAGACTTCAGGACCAGTCTCAACGTGTGCAATGGCTGACGATTCGACTGCGGGGGGGTGTTAGCGTGTGCTATATTAGGCAGGGCCCTTGCTATGTTAGGCAGGACCCTTGGGTTTAGGGTGGTGCGGCAGCACAGGCATGTTGCCTTGTGCGCCTCCCCCTGGTTTGGTTAGTTGGTTATAATAGGCAAGGATCTTCTCAGATAGGATTATTTTCCTATTCCCATGAACATCTCTGCCTATATGTACTCGAGCCTTTGCTCCTCCCCTGGTTTGGTTAGTTGGTTATAATAGGCAAGGATCTTCTCAGATAGGATTATTTTCCTATTCCCATGAACATCTCTGCCTATATGTACTCGAGCCTTTGCTCCCATTAACTCATTCACAATTTTCCCAAAACCATTGTCTTTCACTTTCGCTGCCAAGGAGATGTCAAGAAGGATACTCCGCGTCACGATTCATCATGTTCTCTATCCTATAATGGAGAATGTGCTTCAACAAGTCTTCGATCCTTATGGAGTTATGAAGAACATTGAAATACTTCCAGCAAGATCAAGGGTTGTGGCCCTCATCACATATGGTGCAGACCATGCTGCGGAAAAGGCTTTCACGAAGTTGCAAGGCCGGAACATCTACATCGGTTGTTGTCAGCTTGCGATCGAGTTACTTTCAATGCCTTCCACAATGAAGACATGGGAGGACCACCTCAAAACGCTTGAAGCCAACTTTCTTGCTGGATCGGAGGCTATTAAGGGGAAGTTAATGCAGCGAGAAGCGAGCAACGCAGCGAAGAGCTTTCCCCGCCAGCTGCTGATGTTTCTCTGTCCCAGATCCGATCAACACCAGAGCACCGCCATGGTGCTCAGCCTTCGCAAGTAGCAGCTTGATTTGATTGTGCGGATGCTGCACCTGAACCAGCAACAGCCGTCACCGGACGGCGGCGGCGAGGGGGAGTAGGCGTACAAGATCCTGGTGATGGACTCCCCATGCATCGTGCTCCTCTCGCCAGTGATCCATGTCGGCGACCTTCGAAGGCACAGCGTCACACTCCACCTCAACATCGACAAGGCACGGCAGCAGGTCCCCGACGCACACGCCATCTACCTCCATCTACCTCGCTCGGCTCACAGCCGCCAACGCCGACCGCATCGCCGCTGAGCCCGCCGCAAGACTCTACGCCTCCATCCACTGCTGGATCCCGTCGCCATCTTGGACCGTAGTCGCACCAGCCTATCCCGTGGTTGCCGCCGCCAGATCCGACGTTCTCCACCGTCGGGTCGCCTCTTCCCGCACCGTCGTTGCTGGCGCACTCGCCAGGCCAGATCCGGCGCTCACTGCCTGAATCCTCGTCGCCCATGCCCAGATCAGGCCGCCATCGGCCGTCTCTCCTCGCCGTCTCCATGCCCGTGCCTCGTATATGCGAGATCCAGACCCCGCCGGCCTGGTTTCGCTTGGATCCGGCCGGCCGCCTCCATCTGCCGCTGGATCCCGACGTCGCCGTTGCCGGAGGGCCACCCAACGTCGCCGTTGCCGGAGGGCCACCCGACGTCACCGCTGCCGAAGCACCGCTCAACGCGCCTTCCTTCGCCCAGGCTGAAGCCCATCTAGATAACCCATTCGGCCTCTCTTTGGCCTCTTTTAACAGAGAGTCTCCTTCAAGAAAAAAAAGAAAAAAATATCTTCTTTTGCAGGCACTGTTTAGCCGAAAGCGCTCCACTTCGTCGACGTAGAACTGCAATCATGGCCACCGCGAAGCAGCTCGAGGACGAGCTGCATGTCCGGGAGGGGTGTAATGTCATGGGTGTGGGCCTTGGGCCCAACGGTTCATTGTTAGAAAGTTAGATATTAGTTTCTATCTATTAGAGATATGATATTAGTTTTTATTTGTTAGAGATGTAGTTTCCATCTATAGATTAGATTCTATCTATTAAGGGAGCTCATTTATATAAGAGGGGTTGCCGCATGCTATTGGAAGCAAGCAAGAAATAACAAAATTATTCTCATCTATAGTCTCTTCCTCTCCCTCCACGCCGACGCCGCCCGGCCATCCTCTTAGCGGCGTTTACCCCCTATGAACTAAGGTTCATAACACAATGCTTGACAAGTGGCATGTTAATGGCAAGTTGAGGGCGTACACATCTGAAACAAATAATTACAGGGAGGACAGGAGGAGAATACAGTCAAGAACATAGACAATACATACTTAGGTGATCACATTGCAGTAAGCCAATAACATTTAGTGAAATATATGCACAGGGAACTATACAGGAGGCAGTTGCTGATTGGTAGCTATATATGCACCACCTGTTGACAAATGAGGATCTTGTAGTTCAAGAGGAAGGCCATGCACTGGTTAATATTGTGAAGGCACTAGAAGTAGTTAAGAGGAAATTTGACACAGGTAAGAGCATGGGCTTCAGTAGTAAGGTGGGTAGTAGCATCACTTATTCACTTAACACATGGAAAGAGGTAAAAATGGAATCCAGGAGGAAAGACAAATATCACTGATTCATAATTTCCGCCTTTCATTCTTCAATCTTTTTTATTGTTACTATATTCTAAATTCAAAACAGTGGCAGGTGCAGAAAAAATTTCACTGGGGTCCATTGCTAATGCAAATATCGCAGTGAGGTCACTCTAGTGTTACAATAGATAAGTTTACTCTAGTTGTCAATGGTTGAAATGTGCATGATACATATTCGGATGCTAAGAGGTACCAGCACGCCTGGTAGTACCTCCTCCAAGGACCATAAAAAACTTTTTTGTCAATAATTACTCTTGCCTGAACTAATATTGCTCTGGCTGTCTAGCAAAACAAAAGGAGAGGACAATTATATGAAATACTCAGAATACCTTTCATTTTTAATAAATGTTCCAGGTGTTCTTCAATATTTGAACACCCAAATCTTGACATGTTCAGATGTGTATGAATTTCGGTTTCATTTCTCCAAGCAAGTTGGTTCTACAGCCTCTCATGATAAGTACTAATAAAATTATAATATTATGGAAGTATTTTCATACTGAATTGGGAGACTAAGGCTCCGTTTGGAATTGCGGTGGCTTTTGAAAATCACTTCTATCTTTCTATTTTGGATATAATAAATTAATAACAAATCTTGCTAGAATTGGTAAAAAAAATTCCACCAACTAATTAGATTCCACAGGACCACAGTACAGCACTGCATTGCAACCGCTGACTGACCCTAAATAAAGTACTGGAAGTTCATAATAGAAATCTAGGTATCAACCAAGAACTGAACTTGGTTGACTTTTAGTAGGTCCCATGTATCCAAATCTCTGCCATAATGTAGAATATGATTCAATCCACCATGATGAACCTCAGATCTCTTGCCCGTTAAGTTTTATCCTGTCATGCCATTGTTTGTAATTGAATTGAAATCTCAGAACAAATTTCAAGTCATTCCATCACATTTGATCCTTTAGGCCATAAGATTGATCAGCATGTCAACTGAGCCTAACTATTTGCTTCTGTTCGTGCCTTTCTTGGTCAAATATAATCACAATTAGAAAAAGATGTATTGCTGAATCATCCAAACGTAATCCCATTGTGATGTGCCAGCACAATGAAAAACTATTATTCTTCCCACAAAGTTCACAATCCGGCAAACGAAACCATCCAAGCAGACATGACACTCTTATCATCACTGCCGCGCATGAAATGCACCGAATCAACCACAAACCAGGACCTATGGCAAATCCATCAAGTATCACTATTTGGTAAATGCTAACTCCGCTAGCTCAATTACCCACCACCTCGGAACATACATACATGCCAAAAGTACTTAGCACTTAGTACACTAAGCGTACGCTATTTTTCCGCAACATTCCGCAGCATTCCACTCACGAAGCCCCCTACCACGGACTCGTCAGGGCGGACCTAACGTGGGACATGGGGGTTCAGTTGAACCCCCAAAAATATGGAAAAACAAACTGCTACTGGTAATCCACAACGCAGCAAGCAAATCCACCACAAACTCCATGGACTGGACAATCCATCCCAGAAAGGAAGATTTGGATGAGATTGCTCACCGAAAAGAAAAGATCCTCAGGACAAAGCTCACTCTTAGAACAATCCAAGCAAGCTAGGGTTTCCTTACCAGCGAAAGAAGAGATCAATCCGGCAGAGCGGAGGACGACGACGACGCCTAGGAGAGAAGAATTCCTTCGCTTCGAGGGTTAGATGACGTTGGCGTGAGAATTTGAGACAAACGGCGAAGCAATAGCCGCCGCCGCCGTCGCGACGAGATATGGAGAAGGGTTCAAGGAAGAGGATGGGCTGGAACTAGAGACGAGAGACGTTTGGGATTGGGCTGTGAGATTGCGGATTTGGGGAGGAGGAGGACTGGAGGAGGGAGGAGGATAGAAATCTTGACGATGGTCTCTCTTGTGCTGAACAGATTGGGGAGCCATTCTAGGGTTCGTGTGGAAGAAAACGAGAGACTCATTGAGGGCCCACATGTGACATAGCATCGTTAGGCTACGGGTTCTCCAGTTTCGCCTCAATGCACGCACACACGGATCAGCTGCTGACTGTTGGCGTAAGGGAGCAGCAAGCAGACCGGGAAAAATCAGTGTCAATCAAGGGAAGAAAAGCACGAATAGCAACAGGACAAGAGCCGAAGAAAAAGACGGAAGGAGATCGTGGCTTTTTCACTTCTCGCTTGGGTAACGATTTGATTTTCTCTATGTTTGTTAATTTAATTAGAGATTAAAGTTGAGATTAGAGAGGAAGTAAAAAAAAGTATTCGTTAGGGAAAAGACTAATATATCGACTAATCTGCTATATTGTTCTTCTGTAATTTTGGGTATTGTATGAGAGTAATTTAAAAATATCATCTACTAGATAATTGTAGAGAAATATGTTGAACAGATAAATAATTTTAAGCTATGAATTTTGTAATCCAACTATCTGATAAATTTATCATCGTATAGTACCATATATTAATCTGTAGATTAAAATTACTGGATGAAATATTGGATGATTTATCTACATAAAAAATATAGATAGGGTTCTAGAGATTCCATGAACATGATCTTAAATCCAGATAGTTTTCTAGAAATATCTAGATATTTTAGATGCTTTATTCAAAAGAATTTGATGGTGTCAATTGTCATAAATCTAGTGGTCACAAGAATTTATATAATCCTTTCAATCCAAAATATACATCATTTGGGAGAGTTGGTTTTGGTTTATAAATATTTATATTTTATTTTTCGGAAGCAATATGTTCGTCAAAGTGACCATGTTAATTGTTATTCTTAGAGAGAGGTAAATCATAAATAGAGACAATATATGTCAAAAACAAAAATATGTACTACTTCTTTTTCTATGTGTGTGAAAAAAACACCGTTTAATATTTTAACATAGAAAATAAGAAAACAGAAGTGGGTTAAAGTTAATATCTATTTAAAAACAAAGTGCACACTTGTATTGTCAACTAAAGTTGTAATAGTTTTACTCTAAAAAGTTGTAATTGTGCTGCCACCAAATAAAGTGTTAGTATTAGTAATTATGATTTTGAATACAATCTTGGATTAATAGGAAATCCTGATACACGTGACACTGGTGAACTTGAAGGTAATAATGTTGGATAATCATCAGAATTCAGAATTAAGGAGTGGATAGACAATAAAGATTCAGGTTTATCATTGGAGAAGCAAACTATGGATTTAGATCAATGACACCAGACTGGATTATTAGGAGGTCACGATACGAAAAACATTAGTGGATCTACATAAATCAAGTTAGATCTTCATAGGATTGGAAAGCTGATAAAATTGGCAATTGACGAACCTGAGATTGGATTTATAAAGATGTGGAGAAATTCAGGCACATATAAGAATTTGGTAACCTCAATTCGATTAATAAAATTTTTGATGGAAAATTTATATATCGGTGGATTTATAGTAGAGGTATTGCATTTTCATTGGATTGTAGAGTTAATAAGTTGACCAATAGTGGATTCGAGATTTTGATTATACAGTCATAGTGAAAATATGATATTTAATCCCCAAATATATGATTGAAAGTCAAAGATTTATGCGAGACTTAGATGGCAGTAATACCATGCACAATTAATGGAGAAAGATAGCCTAAGTGCAGGTTGCAAAAGTGGAAGTTAAATCATAAAGGCCGTTGGATTCTAAGTCTTGTGTATAAAATTATGTAGGAGTGAATCAGATCATTGATGGATAATGGAGAAATTAGTATACCTTTATAAAAAAATATATAATATTGTAAGGTTTTGTATGTTCAAAACAATTACGAGAATGAGTACTAATCACCTCCTAATACTTTCCTCTTCTTTCTATGGATTTCAAGAGAAAAATTTAACTCACTTTCTCTTACCTTTGCTCCAAAAGTTAAGATTAGGATTGTCGAAGACGGTCATGAAGCTAAGGTGGTCCCGTTCTAAACGGACTATGCCAACAAACCCTGTGCCCTTTTGTGTATGCTTCCCCAAGTAGACGTTGTATTGTCACAAGATTTTCATTGGGCTCTGTGCACTGCCTTTTTGGCCCTCAGACGTCCTGTTTCGCAGTCACGGGAAAAGTTTGTTTTAAAAAGTTGGTGTGGTTATATATCACCCCAGCTTCCGGAGTATACTCTCTTAAAAATTTGAATGGGTTTAGAATATCTTATCTCTACGATTTGATACTCATCCCATGCTAATTCCCCCTCACCCTATCACTGAAAACCTCGCCAGGTCTGCAGGCAAAAGATAGTAGATAACCAAGTCAACACAATTGAAGTTCTGAAGTGGGAAGAGGCAACATCTCTGAAAAAAAGGTAACAACTAAGAAGCCTTAGCCTGCAAGAAGATCAAGACCCAAGTCTCTGTTCCGCGGTAGACTCACTATTCCAGCCATCGTCAAGGCATCCTCAATGGCCAAGAATAAGGCTAAAAACAAGAAGCAGGAACCAATGATTATTACTCACTTTGGTCCCTACCGCTCATCCAAGTATTCGCTCAGATCCACTTCACAAAGACAACTAAGAACAAGTCGCCACATGATGGGCAACCGCACCCCTACATTAGGCGGACCCCGAAAGAATACCATCTGCTACTATTGCGGAGAAAAAGGACATGATATGCGTAGATGCCCTGAGAAAAGGGATCTAGAAAGATCAGCCAGGGATACTATCACCGCCAATCAAGGCCTTCAGAAGAAGCCGGGTCATGGGTTCAACTGTTTCATATGCAGTGACCCAGGACATTATGTGAGAGACTGCCCTCAACGGAAATCGAACAAGCAAAAGATGCATGCCGTCACCATTAGCTCCAACTCTGTCAAAGGAAACCCTATCGACTTTAAGGAGAAACAAGCTGCAACTACAAAAGTGCCGCCACCCGACCAGGAAGCTTCCTTAAATAATATATGTGTAGAATGTGGTAAAGCAAGACTTGTCAGGCCTGAAGTTAGAAAGGAAGACTAATATCAGGCGTCGCTTATTTAAGGGGGGTAGCAAGAATAGGCAAGAAAGTCGGGGGACTACTATGATGTATAAGTACTTTTGGAAGTATCGAACTGATGTAGGACTATATTGGAGATGCAATGATGCTGTATTAGATCTAAGCAGATCAGACTGAGAAATTCGCAAGACCGTTGCAACAAGCAAACCTATTGCTAACCAATTTGACCCCATTTACTTCTTTCTACTCTGTCGGAATCTCGGGGTCGAGATTCATTTAAGGGGGGTAAGTTTGTAACATCCTGAAAAATCTGAATTTGAAAATCTGAATTTCTTGAATTATTTTTTTTTTGCAATATTCTATTTGAGTTTGGATTTTTATGGTTTTTTTTTATTTGGTTGAGGTTCCAAAAATATAAGAAGCTCAAAAAGAAACAAACATTAGTAATACCCTAAAAGAAATGTGCAAATAATAGAAAGATAAAATTTCAAATATAAATATGAAAAGATGATCCATTATAAGGAGGGAGAAACCTGAGTAAAATATAAAATCTCATTTTGGAAATAATGACATAAATAGCCATAAAAAATGAATGAATAAAATACCAACACATATGCACATATATATATATGCATATACAAATTGTGCAAGGAAGAGTTTAGTAATAGTAATAATAATAATGATAATAATAATAATGATAATAATAATAATAATAATAATAAAAAGAACTCTCATTTACTAGTTGAAAATTTAAAGCTTGAATTCTAAATGCAATTCAAAAATTCCAGAGTTGATGAAGCCTTCTATTTTTCTCTCATTCAATTCTCCTATTTCTTATCTTCACTGCCAGTGGGCCCAGACTAAACTCTCCCTCTCCCTGTCTTCTTTCTCCTTCCCTTCCTGCTCTCTTCATCCTTGCGTGGCTGAAATTGTCCCACGCCTCCCTCCCCGCGCCATCATGCGCCTGCCGCAGCCCTGCCTCCCTCTGCGCCGACCTGTTGCCATCGCCAGCGTCCAGTCGCGTCCGCTCACTGCTCTGCACCGCCTGCTCTCACCCTCTGCGCTGCGCCGAACCGTCCCCTCACCCTGCTCCGCCGCGCACCGAGCCGCGCAGCGCCTTGCCCGGTGGTCTTTCCCCCGCTCCGCCCGATCCCCCGCCATCTGCAGCTATATACGAAGCGGCGTCTGCCATCCCCATTTTCCCCGCGCAGCCCTCCTCCCCGTTCCCTCTACCTCTTCCACCGTGCGCACGCCGCCGCCACCGCCTCCTCGCCATACCCGGCCCTCCGTCGACGCTTTCTCCAACCCAGCCGTGTCAAACCGTGCCCTCCTCTCCTTCTTTCTCCCCCTCCGTTTAATTGGAGCCCCATCACCGGAAACGGCCGCAATGCCCAACCTCCCCAAAAACTGCCGCCGCCGCCATTACCGCCGCCGCCGCTAACTCAGTGCACTCCGGTTCGATTCCCTTCGCCGGGAGCATCTCCTAGTCACCACGGAGCTTCCCCGAGCGTCGCCTTGCCCTCCCCTTCACCGTAGCGCGCCGGCCACGGTGACCTCCTCTGCGCCGCCGCCGTGCACGTCGCCGGCCCACCTCGGCCTCTCTCCGACCACGCCAACCACCGGGGTAAGCTCCCCTAGCCTCTCTCAAGCTTCAGCGCCGCCCAATTTGTTTCCCTCCTTCCCGGTCGCCGGCGCCCCGACCCGTCCCCGCCTCCGGCCTCTCGCGCCGACGCCGGCCACCCACGACGCCGCCACGGCCCTTATTGACCCCACCAGCATCTTCGCCATTCGCGGGGGAACCCGTTTCGCAGGTCCCTGGCGCCTCCCCGGCCGGCCCTCACCGGCGGCGCTGCTGCCTGCCTCGCGCCGCCTCTCCTGCTCTGTTTTCGGCCGGCTACCTCCACTGCTTTGCCCAGGTCGTGGAAGGTATGTTTCATCACAGTCCCCTCTACTTAATCAATAAGTGGGCAATAGTCCAGTGGTTGACCGAGTGGGTGCTAATGTCACAGGTTGTGGGATCGAATCCCCCCCTGCGCATTATATTTTCATTTTGTTTTGCTGTTGTTAGCCCATTTCAGTTAAGAGAAATTAGGAAATAGATTAGAGAAGTAAATAAAATCTAATAGGGAGGAAAATAAGATTAATTGGGATTTAAATTTTGGATAGTTCACATGTGAGTAACTCAAGTAGCTAGGACCTAGTTATTAGTTAAAGGTATTAATAAAGATGGTTTTGGCTAAGCTTCCGAATTTAATAAGAATCCCAATTAAAAGTACATCCAAATTAAACCCAAAAGGGGGGGGGCTGAGATAACTAATTTGGAATCACCAAAAATATAATCAAGTTAAAATTTGAGAAAGAGCATCGGATGTATGTTAAAGCCATAAGAACAAAGCCCTAAGTTAAAGGATCGTCCTTAAGTATAAACAAATATATGCCATACCAGTTGTCATGCAGTCATAAAGTAAATCTTAACGGTAGGTTTAATTAAATTAGGCCGCTTCATAAAATTTAGGGCGTGACCATAGTCATTTAAAATAGAAAGTCCTAATATAAACCCCCCATTAGCACGCCACAAATAAATAAACGTCCATGGTGAGTTTAGTGGAATGAAATTGGTATAGCATGCTTAGCCCTAGATAAATAACTTTAAATAACAATAGTAATAATGTCAACAATATAATAATAATAATTAAAATATACTTAGAATATCTGCGATACCTAATCCGAAGAGCCTCTTTAATTAAAGTCATGTTGGCGTATGTACTAATATCCCTACGCCATCGGTAATTAAAATAATCTTACCACCTTATATTTTAGCGAATAAGGTAATATTAGAACGACCTAAAATAATACATTCTGAATTGCTAAAAATATAAGCTATAAGATTAATTCGATAAGCTAGAAATCATGTACATCGTGTATATAACTCATGCCCTAACTCTTAAAAGCTAACATTAGACAAGGCAATACCCTATACCCCACTACAGTCTTACATCTACCCATAAGTATAGTGTGGCTCATGAAACTTCCTTAATAAATATAAAATTATAAAAAGAACATCATTAAATAAAATAGATCGAACCATGATAATTTACAGTCGGCTATGCCTAGCCATATTTGAACTCAAAGCGGAATGTTCAAGCAAACACTCCCTCTGCCATGATACTGCCTTTTTCGCTTTTCGTCATTCATCGTTCCGCTCCAACCCTGTGGACTCCGTCAAATCTCCGCGCTCATTCAATCCTACCAGAAATCAACCTTTAACTCATAATAAAATTTAAGTTGAGTTTAATTGGATTTTCTTGAATCTTGTTGAGTTGTTTGCATTCCATTGTTTAGCGCATAATTAGAGATTGGAATTCTGGAGAATCAACGGATCTGGCAAGACGAAGATCTAGAAGTTGGAAGAGAATAGAAGCTCAAGAGAAAGCATCGTGTGAGCTCAAGACCGCGGTAAACCGCGCCAGGCGAGTCAATACTTTGATCATGTTGAACCTACATTTTTCGCAAATTATTTCTGTTTAAATTATTAAATTGCATGCTGTTATTTTATATGCAAATCCATGTTTAACTTAAGATCTTAGTTATATGCCCATTGTTTGCTTGATTAATATTACACCTCCTTTGGAATATTTGAATGTGTGAACCTTGTCGCCGTAGCAAAATTATAATAGTAACCTTTTGAAAATAAGTCCCTAAATATATGCCATGCTTAGTATTGCTTAGATAATCATGGGCGCGAGAGCGCCCAAGCATCACTTTTAACCCTGAGAAAAATTGGTTGGGCAGTCATGGTGGGAATGACTGATATATGTTGACATTGTTATTTTATGCTCCCAAAATCCTCAACTTGCTTAAATATCTGAGCGGATTGGTTCGAGGGTGTGAGTGTGGTGCAGCGGATGCACAAAGTGGGTTAGTGGTAGACCGCCCAGATACCACTAAGGACTGAATCTTGTCATGTCAACCCGTGTAAAACAGTACAACCACAAGTCTGTAAAGTACAACTTGGCTAAGTAAACTTATCGAAATCCCGGACTCATCTCACTGGTAGTGGATTGATGGGGTTGTGCTATGGCAAGGGGGCCTGAAGGGACACCAGGTAGGGTGAAGTTTCTCAGTCGTACTAGCGCAGAGGGGAGGGAAGCCCGTGCGCTAGTAGCAGTGAGAAACATCCCGTGCAATTAGATGGGACCCATCGCAAATGGGAGAAGCCCATATAGTGGGATGAGAAAAGGGACTAGATACTTTGAAAAGTCACTGTGATGGTCTGCTCAACCACACTTCTAAGGAATCGTGTGGGGCAATGAGTTGATTGTCTCTTGTGGTGAAAGTGTACAAACTCTGCAGAGTCAAAACTATTCGAATAGCCGTGCCCACGGTCAAGGGCGGACATGGGAACTTAACCAGATATAGTTCTATTTCAAAATGTTTTGTGGGTGGGATGGAAAAGTGGAGGGCAGTGAAAGGCCCTAGTTTGGAGTTGTCCTGGGTGTCGTCCCAGTGGTAAGTTAAGCGGCTATAACGCTGAAGAAATTGCTATATGGTGCAGATGCCATGTAACGGTGGATGGAATCTGAATCGATATTAATAATGCATTTCCTTGTACATTATGATTTGTTCCAAAATTGCTAAGTCATAGGGCTTTTTAATTAATTGTATCCAAAAGCACTCTACGCAAAATAAAATAGCCCGAGCCTCTCCTTTGTTAAGCTATGCATACTATTTATTTGCATTCTGTGTGTATTGGCTCGCGGAGCACGGGGTCGGAGTGCTCATGCTCGCTTTTGCGACAAAATTCAGAATCAGGAGTCAAATCACCTCGCTTCAGCAACAAGATTGGACAAGCTGGCCGAGAAGATGAAGATGTCAAGGGCTAGGTCGCGAACCTCCAGTTGGCTGCCTGTGGGCATGTCCTGAAGGTCCCACCTGTGTGCTTCGTTCTTCCGCTGCTGCAATTTATCGATTTCGGCCTAATCGGCCCATGTGTAAGCCTACTATTATATTTACGCTTCCGCATGATATGTATTTTGATATTCATTACTGTAACTGTGAGCACTATCTACTGATCCAGGGAATAGTGCAGTAATCACAGAGGAATCCGGATGTTAATATCTGGGTCCTGACAGCGATGGTATCAGAGCATATCGACTGCAGGTCGTGACCTAGTTAGCATGGCCGTTAGTTTCAAGACTAGAATTATTTCTTCAAAATCTATTTCGAAAAATATAAGTTGTATCACTTATTCTCAACTCTCTTAGATGATTCCCCCTCATCTATATGCTGTCCTAGCTATTTTACTTCTGAAGCTCTCTTACCCGAAGTTCAAAATGAAGAAAATCTGGTACTCCTCTTGTAAATATTCTATGAAAACCTACTTTAGGATAAGAATCATGATACTGAACACTGGAGTTTAGCTTCAATAATTGTTTTATCCTTGGAAGAAATGATAGTGTGAAATGGGGATAAACGAAATGGATGAACTTAAGTAAATAGATCGACCAGACAAATAGAATAAGTGATTCAGGAAGAAATAAAGAGTGCGAACCTAGTTAAAGGATTGCAGCAATGATGAATTGAAAAATCCCTGGAAGATGTATTAATGGAATAATAGGACATATCGATAGCTGGATGGATTAATTGAAATATTTGGAAATTGGAGATGTGATAACAACTATTGGAGTATAAACCTAATTGACAACATAAGACAATGAATCAAAATGGAGATAGTGAATATTTAGGTTGATCTCTAGAGGAGCAACTTATGGAATTGAATTAATAATGTCATATTGGATTACCAGGGAGTCTCGATACCAAAATTGTCAGTGGATCTAAGATAAAGAATACTAGGCATCCATTGGATTGAGGAGCTGATCAAGTTGGTGAATAATAGATATGAGATTTGATTTATAAATCTATGGTGGAAGCTAGAATTTATGTGAAAATCGGATACCTATAGCAGGATTAATGAAATTGAAAAGACACGATAGGAAGTATATGATCGATGGATTGAATAAATAAAAGATACTCGCGGTTTGAAGTTAGACGGCAAAATGCCGTGGTTAATCAGTGAAAAGGGATAACCTACATGCAATTTACAATAGTGGAATAATGGAATATGATCGATTGCTACACAAATTGATAGAGTTTTGAGAAATTGGAGGGATGATAACAATTATCAGTGTATAGGCTTGATTAATAACATTATTCCTGGAAGATGTTCATAATAAATGAATTAATTCGGAGGTTGTCACTAAAGATTTAGGTGCTTACTCGAGGAGTAATTATGATTTTGAATACAATCTTGGATTAATAGGAAATCCTGATACACGTGACACTGGTGAACTTGAAGGTAATAATGTTGGATAATCATCAGAATTCAGAATTAAGGAGTGGATAGACAATAAAGATTCAGGTTGATCATTGGAGAAGCAAACTATGGATTTAGATCAATGACACCAGACTGGATTATTAGGAGGTCACGATACGAAAAACATTAGTGGATCTACATAAATCAAGTTAGATCTTCATAGGATTGGAAAGCTAATAAAATTGGCAATTGACGAACCTGAGATTGGATTTATAAAGATGTGGAGAAATTCAGGCACATATAAGAATTTGGTAACCTCAATTCGATTAATAAAATTTTTGATGGAAAATTTATATATCGGTGGATTTATAGTAGAGGTATTGCATTTTCATTGGATTGTAGAGTTAATAAGTTGACCAATAGTGGATTCGAGATTTTGATTATACAGTCATAGTGAAAATATGATATTTAATCCCCAAATATATGATTGAAAGTCAAAGATTTATGCGAGACTTAGATGGCAGTAATACCATGCACAATTAATGGAGAAAGATAGCCTAAGTGCAGGTTGCAAAAGTGGAAGTTAAATCATAAAGGCCGTTGGATTCTAAGTCTTGTGTATAAAATTATGTAGGAGTGAATCAGATCATTGATGGATAATGGAGAAATTAGTATACCTTTATAAAAAAATATATAATATTGTAAGGTTTTGTATGTTCAAAACAATTACGAGAATGAGTACTAATCACCTCCTAATACTTTCCTCTTCTTTCTATGGATTTCAAGAGAAAAATTTAACTCACTTTCTCTTACCTTTGCTCCAAAAGTTAAGATTAGGATTGTCGAAGACGGTCATGAAGCTAAGGTGGTCCCGTTCTAAACGGACTATGCCAACAAACCCTGTGCCCTTTTGTGTATGCTTCCCCAAGTAGACGTTGTATTGTCACAAGATTTTCATTGGGCTCTGTGCACTGCCTTTTTGGCCCTCAGACGTCCTGTTTCGCAGTCACGGGAAAAGTTTGTTTTAAAAAGTTGGTGTGGTTATATATCACCCCAGCTTCCGGAGTATACTCTCTTAAAAATTTGAATGGGTTTAGAATATCTTATCTCTACGATTTGATACTCATCCCATGCTAATTCCCCCTCACCCTATCACTGAAAACCTCACCAGGTCTGCAGGCAAAAGATAGTAGATAACCAAGTCAACACAATTGAAGTTCTGAAGTGGGAAGAGGCAACATCTCTGAAAAAAAGGTAACAACTAAGAAGCCTTAGCCTGCAAGAAGATCAAGACCCAAGTCTCTGTTCCGCGGTAGACTCACTATTCCAGCCATCGTCAAGGCATCCTCAATGGCCAAGAATAAGGCTAAAAACAAGAAGCAGGAACCAATGATTATTACTCACTTTGGTCCCTACCGCTCATCCAAGTATTCGCTCAGATCCACTTCACAAAGACAACTAAGAACAAGTCGCCACATGATGGGCAACCGCACCCCTACATTAGGCGGACCCCGAAAGAATACCATCTGCTACTATTGCGGAGAAAAAGGACATGATATGCGTAGATGCCCTGAGAAAAGGGATCTAGAAAGATCAGCCAGGGATACTATCACCGCCAATCAAGGCCTTCAGAAGAAGCCGGGTCATGGGTTCAACTGTTTCATATGCAGTGACCCAGGACATTATGTGAGAGACTGCCCTCAACGGAAATCGAACAAGCAAAAGATGCATGCCGTCACCATTAGCTCCAACTCTGTCAAAGGAAACCCTATCGACTTTAAGGAGAAACAAGCTGCAACTACAAAAGTGCCGCCACCCGACCAGGAAGCTTCCTTAAATAATATATGTGTAGAATGTGGTAAAGCAAGACTTGTCAGGCCTGAAGTTAGAAAGGAAGACTAATATCAGGCGTCGCTTATTTAAGGGGGGTAGCAAGAATAGGCAAGAAAGTCGGGGGACTACTATGATGTATAAGTACTTTTGGAAGTATCGAACTGATGTAGGACTATATTGGAGATGCAATGATGCTGTATTAGATCTAAGCAGATCAGACTGAGAAATTCGCAAGACCGTTGCAACAAGCAAACCTATTGCTAACCAATTTGACCCCATTTACTTCTTTCTACTCTGTCGGAATCTCGGGGTCGAGATTCATTTAAGGGGGGTAGGTTTGTAACATCCTGAAAAATCTGAATTTGAAAATCTGAATTTCTTGAATTATTTTTTTTTGCAATATTCTATTTGAGTTTGGATTTTTATGGTTTTTTTTTATTTGGTTGAGGTTCCAAAAATATAAGAAGCTCAAAAAGAAACAAACATTAGTAATACCCTAAAAGAAATGTGCAAATAATAGAAAGATAAAATTTCAAATATAAATATGAAAAGATGATCCATTATAAGGAGGGAGAAACCTGAGTAAAATATAAAATCTCATTTTGGAAATAATGACATAAATAGCCATAAAAAATGAATGAATAAAATACCAACACATATGCACATATATATATGCATATACAAATTGTGCAAGGAAGAGTTTAGTAATAGTAATAGTAATAATGATAATAATAATAATGATAATAATAATAATAATAATAATAATAAAAAGAACTCTCATTTACTAGTTGAAAATTTAAAGCTTGAATTCTAAATGCAATTCAAAAATTCCAGAGTTGATGAAGCCTTCTATTTTTCTCTCATTCAATTCTCCTATTTCTTATCTTCACTGCCAGTGGGCCCAGACTAAACTCTCCCTCTCCCTGTCTTCTTTCTCCTTCCCTTCCTGCTCTCTTCATCCTTGCGTGGCTGAAATTGTCCCACGCCTCCCTCCCCGCGCCATCATGCGCCTGCCGCAGCCCTGCCTCCCTCTGCGCCGACCTGTTGCCATCGCCAGCGTCCAGTCGCGTCCGCTCACTGCTCTGCACCGCCTGCTCTCACCCTCTGCGCTGCGCCGAACCGTCCCCTCACCCTGCTCCGCCGCGCACCGAGCCGCGCAGCGCCTTGCCTGGTGGTCTTTCCCCCGCTCCGCCCGATCCCCCGCCATCTGCAGCTATATACGAAGCGGCGTCTGCCATCCCCATTTTCCCCGCGCAGCCCTCCTCCCCGTTCCCTCTACCTCTTCCACCGTGCGCACGCCGCCGCCACCGCCTCCTCGCCATACCCGGCCCTCCGTCGACGCTTTCTCCAACCCAGCCGTGTCAAACCGTGCCCTCCTCTCCTTCTTTCTCCCCCTCCGTTTAATTGGAGCCCCATCACCGGAAACGGCCGCAATGCCCAACCTCCCCAAAAACTGCCGCCGCCGCCATTACCGCCGCCGCCGCCATTACCGCCGCCGCCGCTAACTCAGTGCACTCCGGTTCGATTCCCTTCGCCGGGAGCATCTCCTAGTCACCACGGAGCTTCCCCGAGCGTCGCCTTGCCCTCCCCTTCACCGTAGCGCGCCGGCCACGGTGACCTCCTCTGCGCCGCCGCCGTGCACGTCGCCGGCCCACCTCGGCCTCTCTCCGACCACGCCAACCACCGGGGTAAGCTCCCCTAGCCTCTCTCAAGCTTCAGCGCCGCCCAATTTGTTTCCCTCCTTCCCGGTCGCCGGCGCCCCGACCCGTCCCCGCCTCCGGCCTCTCGCGCCGACGCCGGCCACCCACGACGCCGCCACGGCCCTTATTGACCCCACCAGCATCTTCGCCATTCGCGGGGGAACCCGTTTCGCAGGTCCCTGGCGCCTCCCCGGCCGGCCCTCACCGGCGGCGCTGCTGCCTGCCTCGCGCCGCCTCTCCTGCTCTGTTTTCGGCCGGCTACCTCCACTGCTTTGCCCAGGTCGTGGAAGGTATGTTTCATCACAGTCCCCTCTACTTAATCAATAAGTGGGCAATAGTCCAGTGGTTGACCGAGTGGGTGCTAATGTCACAGGTTGTGGGATCGAATCCCCCCCTGCGCATTATATTTTCATTTTGTTTTGCTGTTGTTAGCCCATTTCAGTTAAGAGAAATTAGGAAATAGATTAGAGAAGTAAATAAAATCTAATAGGGAGGAAAATAAGATTAATTGGGATTTAAATTTTGGATAGTTCACATGTGAGTAACTCAAGTAGCTAGGACCTAGTTATTAGTTAAAGGTATTAATAAAGATGGTTTTGGCTAAGCTTCCGAATTTAATAAGAATCCCAATTAAAAGTACATCCAAATTAAACCCAAAAGGGGGGGGCTGAGATAACTAATTTGGAATCACCAAAAATATAATCAAGTTAAAATTTGAGAAAGAGCATCGGATGTATGTTAAAGCCATAAGAACAAAGCCCTAAGTTAAAGGATCGTCCTTAAGTATAAACAAATATATGCCATACCAGTTGTCATGCAGTCATAAAGTAAATCTTAACGGTAGGTTTAATTAAATTAGGCCGCTTCATAAAATTTAGGGCGTGACCATAGTCATTTAAAATAGAAAGTCCTAATATAAACCCCCCATTAGCACGCCACAAATAAATAAACGTCCATGGTGAGTTTAGTGGAATGAAATTGGTATAGCATGCTTAGCCCTAGATAAATAACTTTAAATAACAATAGTAATAATGTCAACAATATAATAATAATAATTAAAATATACTTAGAATATCTGCGATACCTAATCCGAAGAGCCTCTTTAATTAAAGTCATGTTGGCGTATGTACTAATATCCCTACGCCATCGGTAATTAAAATAATCTTACCACCTTATATTTTAGCGAATAAGGTAATATTAGAACGACCTAAAATAATACATTCTGAATTGCTAAAAATATAAGCTATAAGATTAATTCGATAAGCTAGAAATCATGTACATCGTGTATATAACTCATGCCCTAACTCTTAAAAGCTAACATTAGACAAGGCAATACCCTATACCCCACTACAGTCTTACATCTACCCATAAGTATAGTGTGGCTCATGAAACTTCCTTAATAAATATAAAATTATAAAAAGAACATCATTAAATAAAATAGATCGAACCATGATAATTTACAGTCGGCTATGCCTAGCCATATTTGAACTCAAAGCGGAATGTTCAAGCAAACACTCCCTCTGCCATGATACTGCCTTTTTCGCTTTTCGTCATTCATCGTTCCGCTCCAACCCTGTGGACTCCGTCAAATCTCCGCGCTCATTCAATCCTACCAGAAATCAACCTTTAACTCATAATAAAATTTAAGTTGAGTTTAATTGGATTTTCTTGAATCTTGTTGAGTTGTTTGCATTCCATTGTTTAGCGCATAATTAGAGATTGGAATTCTGGAGAATCAACGGATCTGGCAAGACGAAGATCTAGAAGTTGGAAGAGAATAGAAGCTCAAGAGAAAGCATCGTGTGAGCTCAAGACCGCGGTAAACCGCGCCAGGCGAGTCAATACTTTGATCATGTTGAACCTACATTTTTCGCAAATTATTTCTGTTTAAATTATTAAATTGCATGCTGTTATTTTATATGCAAATCCATGTTTAACTTAAGATCTTAGTTATATGCCCATTGTTTGCTTGATTAATATTACACCTCCTTTGGAATATTTGAATGTGTGAACCTTGTCGCCGTAGCAAAATTATAATAGTAACCTTTTGAAAATAAGTCCCTAAATATATGTCATGCTTAGTATTGCTTAGATAATCATGGGCGCGAGAGCGCCCAAGCATCACTTTTAACCCTGAGAAAAATTGGTTGGGCAGTCATGGTGGGAATGACTGATATATGTTGACATTGTTATTTTATGCTCCCAAAATCCTCAACTTGCTTAAATATCTGGGCGGATTGGTTCGAGGGTGTGAGTGTGGTGCAGTGGATGCACAAAGTGGGTTAGTGGTAGACCGCCCAGATACCACTAAGGACTGAATCTTGTCATGTCAACCCGTGTAAAACAGTACAACCACAAGTCTGTAAAGTACAACTTGGCTAAGTAAACTTATCGAAATCCCGGACTCATCTCACTGGTAGTGGATTGATGGGGTTGTGCTATGGCAAGGGGGCCTGAAGGGACACCAGGTAGGGTGAAGTTTCTCAGTCGTACTAGCGCAGAGGGGAGGGAAGCCCGTACGCTAGTAGCAGTGAGAAACATCCCGTGCAATTAGATGGGACCCATCGCAAATGGGAGAAGCCCATATAGTGGGATGAGAAAAGGGACTAGATACTTTGAAAAGTCACTGTGATGGTCTGCTCAACCACACTTCTAAGGAATCGTGTGGGGCAATGAGTTGATTGTCTCTTGTGGTGAAAGTGTACAAACTCTGCAGAGTCAAAACTATTCGAATAGCCGTGCCCACGGTCAAGGGCGGACATGGGAACTTAACCAGATATAGTTCTATTTCAAAATGTTTTGTGGGTGGGATGGAAAAGTGGAGGGCAGTGAAAGGCCCTAGTTTGGAGTTGTCCTGGGTGTCGTCCCAGTGGTAAGTTAAGCGGCTATAACGCTGAAGAAATTGCTATATGGTGCAGATGCCATGTAACGGTGGATGGAATCTGAATCGATATTAATAATGCATTTCCTTGTACATTATGATTTGTTCCAAAATTGCTAAGTCATAGGGCTTTTTAATTAATTGTATCCAAAAGCACTCTACGCAAAATAAAATAGCCCGAGCCTCTCCTTTGTTAAGCTATGCATACTATTTATTTGCATTCTGTGTGTATTGGCTCGCGGAGCACGGGGTCGGAGTGCTCATGCTCGCTTTTGCGACAAAATTCAGAATCAGGAGTCAAATCACCTCGCTTCAGCAACAAGATTGGACAAGCTGGCCGAGAAGATGAAGATGTCAAGGGCTAGGTCGCGAACCTCCAGTTGGCTGCCTGTGGGCATGTCCTGAAGGTCCCACCTGTGTGCTTCGTTCTTCCGCTGCTGCAATTTATCGATTTCGGCCTAATCGGCCCATGTGTAAGCCTACTATTATATTTACGCTTCCGCATGATATGTATTTTGATATTCATTACTGTAACTGTGAGCACTATCTACTGATCCAGGGAATAGTGCAGTAATCACAGAGGAATCCGGATGTTAATATCTGGGTCCTGACACCAACCCATTCGAGTCCGACCGAGTCAAGTGCGCTGCTCATATAGCTAGTTCGTCTCGTGCGCCCTCACTTTCTCCGAGACGAGCCCGAATTAAAGGGAGTTGCTAGCGCGGCACATTCAATTCGAGTACTAGCTTTATATGGTTTGGCGTAACATTTTTTTATATGTATACAACATTTCTTAGCAATATCAAGCCGACACCCAAGGACCCTACCCTTACTCCTGGATGCGCTGGTGAGGGCGATGGTGTCGTTGTTCAGGCACATCAAGCCGACACCCAAGGACCCCATCCTCGGTGTCACCGAGGCCTTCCTACCATCCTATCGTGCTCGATTGCGTGCACGAGGCAGAGCGTCGGATCGCCGAAGACTAGGTATTAGGGAGAAGAAATAGTTGAGGGGAAGGGAGGAGCAAGTCTCCGGCGACAAGCTCCAGTGGTGAGTTTCAAGCGTCGGTGACCCACGAGCCAACTGGAGCCTGGAGAAGGAAGCATGAAGGGGGAGGGAGATGAATTTGCTGTTAAGATTTGGGAATGGAGGTGTGGGCTGTGGGGAGCAGTAGAGGAGGTGGATTGTTAGGAATGAAGAGCATGAGTGGGTGACAGCTTGGTTAGAATGGAGTGTAAGTGGGTGACAAGTTGGTCTATAGCCGAACGTAACACTGCTATCAATTCGCTGAATTAAAACCTTAGCCTCGCGACTAGGGATGGCAATTGTGCCTGTTTACCAGTATACCCGTAGGTAAATACCCTAATGGAGCTGGGTATGGGATATTTTTTTACCCACGGGTATGAAAATGGGGGAACACTCTACCCGTTGGGTAAACAAGCACGGGTATGGGTAAGCTCCACCCGAACCCGCCCCGCCCGTTTACTCACGATATATATTGACAGGTGGTGTAGCCATAGCAATATCTATAATTGCTATTGATTGTTATAAACTTTTGCATATCTCTAATTGCTATTGATTGTTATAAACTTTTTTTGATAGCTATTATATTTCCTAACAACAGCTGTTGCTTATATGTACCTATCATTAGTTCAACTCTCAGATGATGACTCTCAGTTCGCAGGTAAACGGTCATGCCCACGGGTGATGGGATTGGGCGAGGTTCTTCACCCGTCGTCCTTCGCAGGTATGCCCGTAGGCGTAAATCGGGATCGCATGTACAGGTATGGGCGAGCACTACTCGTACTCGCTGCGTCCGATTGCCATCCCTACTCGCGACCCAGTATTTCCCTTTCCCTTCCCTTCCTCTCCACCGCCTCACGCCAGTGAAGAGGAAGCGGCGCTGCGGCGATGGCGGCGCGCTCATGCACACATCTGTGGTCCTCTTTGCATCGTCAGCGAACCTGAGCCTAGGGCCTCCCTCTCGATCCCCCCCCCCCCCCCCCATCCGGGCCCGGGGCAAAGGATTTGGGGGAAACCTTGCGGGGCCTGTCCCGGTGCCCCCGCTCTCCTCGCCAGAGAAGCGACCCTGATCCGCTAGGCAGTTGGTGTTGTGGGCTCTGATCCTATTTGCTGGGTTTCGAAGCGGTTGGGTCGCTTCGAGCATGCTAATGGGCTGTTTGGCATTCGGTATGGTTCCGTCGATTGGCGCGGCATAGTTGGGGCTTGTGTGGTTTGTTTAAGGAATTGTGTGTTCCGAATGGTTGGAACATGTCGTGGGGGGGATAATGGGGCTTCTAGGATTTGGTTAGGGAACTGCAAATCCTGCCCGGTGGTTTCTTGTATGATGCCAGTTTGATATGTACCACCGTCCTACTTTGATAATGACTTCTTTTGAGATAATTGCTGTATTGGTGCTCGGCCTAGTTCAAAGTAAGAGCAGGTACAATAAGGTTTAGTCAGCAGGTTATAGCAAATATAATATCAACCAAATCTTACGTGACAGAGAGAGAAAGGAAGAGAGAGAAGGAAGCTGGCTACTAAATTACAGCTAGCTATAGCACGTAAAAATATGCATTTCACTCTCTTACACATGGTGCCAAATAGTTATTGTAATAGCTACCTTATTGTATGAACTATTTTTTTGAAGGCTATAGATGAAATGGACAAATGTTATAGCCACTAGTTGGCTATACTATTGTACTTGTTCTAATTGGTGTACATCAAATAAAAAAACAGTTTTTGTTGTAGTAATCATCAGTTGCTCCGCTGCGAGCATCATTTATGTTTACTTGTGTTTTGTGTTTTGCATGGCCTCCACGTGTGCGATTATTGGGAGGTAGTTCAAATGAAATGTTAGGCAATAGTAATGTAAAGCCTTGTTTGGTCAGGCGTAGGCTTCTTGATTTATAACTTAAAGTCGGTTTTTTGGCTTATAGCTTAAAGCCAGTTTTTTTGGCTTAAGCAGCTTAAAAGTAATTAGCTTTTAAGCCACGCAAGGCTATTTGGCATCTTGGCTTTTTGATGGGTTGGATGATGTAGCTTATTATCAGAAAGTCTAAAATACCCCTGTTATGTTGGTTAGCAACAAGTCTGATCTCTGTCATCTTGCAGCAATTGAATTTGATTACTTATTGTTTGATGAAGGTCAATTACAAAATGTGTACGTACTCAATGGAGTGTTGTAACCCCCTTCACAATTACAATTTCAAAATTACAATGACAATTTCAACATGAACAAGCAGGTGCTAGAAACTCCGACAAGTGAATATGATCATGCATCGGATTGGTGATGTTGTGATAAATTCTGAAGGTGCATGCAGTTTGCTGTTGTTTCTTGAAGTACAAATGCAGGCCTAGGAAAGAACAACAGAATGGATTAGTATGAAACATTGTTTCCAATTTAAGAAAAGGGTAGATTGCACAATACAAGACTTTGTTCACGTGTTGCACATCCACATTGTTACAACTTTCAAGAACACTAAGTGCTCAGATGCTACATTCTTTACAGGTTGTTACAACTTTCAGGAACAACAAACAATTGTTCAAGTATACAACCTTTACACATTGTTACAATTTTCAGGAAAAACCAATCTATCTTTTATCTTGTACAGCCCTGTTTCCAGAATCCAGGCTTGGGTTCCAGGGAGTCCTCTTTCCCTAAACCTAGAGCTGGATGCTGCTCCAGATGAACGACAAGTGTAACACCAGCCACAACCCACCATCACTCGTGCTCAAAATCGACAAGAGGCAGTAGATGGTTAGCATACCGTGGAGGGAAACAAATGAATAAAACAATGTATCTTTATCCCAGATTAACAGCAATCAGGGGAAACCAATAGCTGTACCACATCAAAATTGGTATGCTGGAAGCCTTGTAATTTGATGGATTAGCTCATGACCGCCATGTAGTTTTCCTTACAGAAATGATGCCCTCTGTTAGGGCCTCGGGACCGTAGGGCGTAGCGGTGACTGGATGGCAGCTGAAGCTTGCCCCGGCGGTGGCCAGGCCCCTCTTTTCCCGATGTCGCCAGCAGGAGATCAGGGTAGAAGAAGGTAAGGCAATAAACTCTATTGTTATTACTCGCTTGTTCCCAGAATCCTGAGATTACAAACTATATATAAGATGATATTACAATCCAAAACCTACTCCAACTCTAGAACTGAATCCGACTCCTACTTGGAGTCTGAAACCGACTCCTACTTGGAGTCTTATGCGACAAGCACATGAGCTGTATTCTACTAGCAATTATACTGCATTAAGACCTCTTCTAATCAGCCTAAGGCTTAGACCGACGCTTATAGACTATAACATCTCTCCCCTCCTCGCGAAGCAGCTCGTCCTCGAGCTGAAAATTTGGATAAATCTCCTGGAACTGAGACAGCGCAACCCAAGAGGCGTCAACAACATTAGTACCCTCCCATTGCACCAGAACCTGCTGCTGTCCTTGTCGGCTGGCTGACTTCAAGACACGCAGAGGAGTAGGAATTACACGGCCCTGATGGAGTGGCGGCAAAGGTGGCGGAGTAGAAGGCGGGTCACCCTGAAATTTCTTCAATAAGCCCACAGAAAAACATCGTGAATTTTAGCAGCCGGTGGCAATTCCAAGCGGTAGGCGACCATCCCAATACGTTCAAGAATCTTATAAGGTCCAAAATATTTGGGCCCCAATTTGCCACCTATTGACAGTCCGAGAGAAGCCGCTGGTCGATGAAGAAGACGTAGCCAGCCCAAATCGCCCACATCAAAAGAAATGTCACGATGATGGCGATCGTAGTGCTTTTTTGCATACTCTTGGGCTTGAAGAAGGCGTTCACGAATGTCCTTCAGAAATTGATCATGAGCCAGTAGAGAAGCTTCCACTGCTTGGACGACAGCTTCCCCCTTTTCATAAGAGCGCAAAGAAGGTGGATCCTGTCCATAAACCACCTTAAAAGGGGTTTCACGAAGCACAGAGTGAAAAGATGTGTTATAGCAATACTCGGCCCAAGGTAGCCATTCTAACCACTGACGGGGCCGATCGCCTGTTAAGCAACGTAAGTACATGGCAATCACCTTATTAACAGCCTCAGTTTGTCCATCAGATTGCGGGTGGTAAGCGGAACTGAGGTGAAGCCGAATCCCAGCTAGACGGAATAAGTCTTGCCAAAAGTTGCTTGTAAAAACTGGGTCACGATCACTGACAATGGAGGAGGGTATCCCGTGGAGGCGCACAATCTCATCAAAGAAAACTCGGGCAACCTTTGTAGCCGAGTAAGGATGAGCCAATGGAATAAAATGTGCGTACTTGGAGAACCGATCAATGACGGAGAGGATAACCGTCTTACCATGAACACGCGGAAGTCCCTCTATGAAATCCATTGCAATATCCGACCATGGCTGTGCCGGAACATCTAGGGATTGCAGAAGGCCGGCTGGATGTAAATGTTCGACTTTGTTGCGTTGACACACCATGCAGTTCCGCACAAAGTCCTGAACCAAACGCTTAGCCCCTGGAATGTAGAAATCGTGACGCAGACGGCATAAAGTCTTCTGAATGCCTTCATGGGCTGCATGAGCTGAAGTGAGAATGGTCTGCATAGAAGGCGATGCTGCAGGCACATAGACTCGGCCGGAATGAAAAATCAGGCCATCCTTTATAGACCATGGAGCGCCTAGTCTGCCCTCGTCAATTTCAGACCGCAGACGTTGTAAAACTGGGTCAATCAAGACTGCGTTGCGCAATTCTGGAAAGAGTGCAAAGGCCGGAGACGAGATAGCCATGAGACAGGTCGGAGAACAGTCGCGGCGAGATAAGGCATCGGCGACTGTATTGAAGCGACCCGGCCGGAACTCAACAGTGAAATCATATCCAAATAGTTTGCTTACCCAGTGGTGTTGTGGGATCATGGACAGTCGTTGATCTAACAAGAATTTTAAGCTATAATGGTCTGTGCGAATAAGAAAAGTGCGGCCCCATAAATATGGTCTCCAATGATGGACAGCTTGGACGAGCCCGATCAATTCGCGCTCATAAGCTGGCAGCTTAGCATGACGAGGCACGACGGGTCGACTAAAAATTGCAATGGGGCCCGAACCTTGATGGAGAACAGCCCCAATTCCCGTTCCGGAAGCATCACATTCCACAATAAATTTTTGCGCGAAATCTGGCATGTGTAAGACCGGTGCCACCATCAAAGCCCCTTTAAGAGCTTCAAAAGCTTGTTGAGCGGCGGGGGACCACCCAAATGCCTCTTTCTTTAGGAGGTTTGTGAGGGTGTTGCTATTTTCCCGAAATCCTTAATGAATTTGCGATAGTAGCCTGCAAGACCCAGGAATCCCCGCAATGCTTTGAGTGTCTTGGGTTGAGGCCAATCAGAAATTGCTTGCACCTTGGATGGATCCATGGCCACACCACCTTCCGAGATCACATGGCCCAGATATGAAACTAAAGTTAAGCCAAAAGAACACTTAGATTTCTTGAGGAACAGCTCATGCTAACGGAGGAGCCTAAAAACCAGTTGAATGTGCTGCAAGTGTTCGTCCCAAGAGGAGCTATAGATCAATACGTCATCGAAGAAAACCAAGACGAAGTGTCTCAAATAAGGGCAGAGAACATCTTGCATCAATGCCTGGAATGTGGCTGGGGCGTTAGACAGCCCGAATGGCATAACCAAGAATTCAAAAAGGCCTTCATGAGTGCGGAATGCCGTTTTGAAGATATCGTCAGGGTGCATACGGACTTGGTGGTATCCAGATCGACGGTCGAGCTTAGTGAAAAACCGGGCACCCTGTAGCTCGTCCAAGAGTTCTTCGACCACCGGAATTGGAAACTTGTCCTTAATAGTCAATTCGTTGAGGGCACGATAATCGACACAGAATCGCCAAGTATTGTCGTGCTTCTTGACCAGTAAGACGGGCGACGAAAAACAAGAATGACTACGCTGAATAATGCCACGATTGAGCATGTCGCTGCACTGGCGCTCCAACTCATCCTTCTGGTGGTGTGGGTACCGGTATGGCCGGACTGAAACAGGGGAAGCTCCTGGTCGTAAGCGTATCTGATGATCCTGAGGACGGGCTGGAGGCAGTCCCGTAGGTTCAGCAAAGAGATCATCAAATTCGTTCAATAACGGCTGCAGCAAATCCTGTCCTGGTTGAATCAATACTTGCACGGGTCGGTTCTTGGAGAGGCCCTGCCACCGGACCTGGCTGCCCTTCAACCAGAACACCATTGTCAATTCATCAAAATTCCAAAGAATAGGGCCCAATGTCTTTAGCCAGTGGACACCGAGGACAATATCAAATCCGTCCAGAGATATTGCATATGCTGGAATGGTGAACGGTGTTTGATGAATCATGAGCTGTAGGGAGTTGCAGAATCCAGCACAGTCCAGCTGATCACCGTTGGCAATCTTGACTCGCAGGCCTTGGCAAGGGCGCAACTGTAGGGCAGCCGCCTGGACAACTCACGCATTGACAAAGTTATGCGTAGACCCCGAGTCAACGAGTGCGACGAACTGCTGTGCGCCAATGGTCACTGCCAGCTGCATGGTGCCCCCGGTGGAAACTCCCGTGACTGCATGGAGGTAAATTTCTGGGGCTGAATCCTCAAGCTCGAGTGCGTGCAGTTCCAGCGAAGCATCCCCCGATTCATAGTCTTCATTCATGTCAATATATGTGAGAAAAGGCTGCTTACAGCGGTGTCCCAGCTGAAATTTGTCGTCACAATTGTAGCACAACCCTCTTGCGCGACGATCCGCCAATTCAGTTGGTGTCAGGCGCCGAAACGGCTTTGGAGGACGATGCACGGGTGCCGCGGCTTGTGGTGCCATCTCCTGTGGTCGGCTCGATGTTGGTACTGGTAGAGACGGCCGCTGTGGTTGCTGCCCAAGTCGGGTCTGTGGTGTGGATTCAGCAGCCACTGTTTGTGCACGCCGCTCGTAATTTGCTGCCTAAGGCTTAGACCGACGCTTATAGACTATAACACCCTCCTTGTCCTGTCTGAAGGTCATCACAATTTCCCAATGCAGTGATCTCAAAATGGTCTCCAATGGGTCAAGGATCTCAAGTTTTTCCTTGATGATGGCACAACCTCCAGGCCTCAAAATCTGGTCCATCTCAACCACAATTGCGACAGGTTGCTTACATCTATATAATGCAATCAAGCATCATGTTTAGTTATTGCATAACAGGGTTCTTATGAAAATAGAAGTCAAGCTACATGCACATGTATGTTCTCATTTTAGAGTTCGGTCACTCAACAAGTTTTTGTAGAGTAGATGTTTTGTCCCACATGATCCATGAGATCTAGTAGAAATAAACAGTGTACCAGAACAACAAATGAATTCCATAGTCTATATTGAGGACACTAAGCAAATACAAGTAAGGCTACTCATTTCGATAACATACCTGTTCTTCAGGAGTGAGAATAAATGGTGAGTAGGTGAGCAGCAATACCTAGATGAGAATGGCAGGATCCAGGATGAGGTGGGTGGCGTCGGGATGGATCCCGTGAGGAAGAAGAGGGGACAGTGTCGGGACGGATCTCGACGATAACGTTGGGGACGGGGAGGAGGCCTGCGGTGGTGTCAGTGGCATCAGCCGACGGGGGGAAGTGGGTCGTGGGAGGCCGACGGCGTCGATGGCATCGATCGGGGAGGTGGGTCATGGGAGGCTGGTGGCATCGATGGCGTCGGCCGATGGGGGAGGTGGGTCGTGGGAGGCGCGGCGTTGGGGACAGGGAGGAGGATTGTGGGGTCGTGAGAGACTGACGGGGTCATGCGTCATGGGACACCGCCACCGGTAGTCGCCCTGGAAAGGATTCAGTAGGGAAGGGGAGAGGTTGAGGAAAAAAGAACGGTGGTGAATATATATACAATGGTATTTCGTCCATAATTTTTTACGAAGTTGAGTGGCAGAGAGTTATTTTGATTCCACAAAAACCCAAAAAGTCTCTCAACATTGGCTTATGGCTTTTTGTTATAGAAGACTTTGGGCTTTTCTATAAGCCCGATTTAAAAGCCTCCCATTTGTTTAAGCTTTGTCTTTTTTCACTTTTAAGCTAAAGGAAAAGTTTAAACAAACAGAGCCTAAAAGTACAAAATATTACATTGTGAAATGGAATATTCTAAGAAAATATTGGCATCACGCATCAGATTTTTTTGTACGAATAATCTATTTTTAATTCAAAATTACAAAAATATACCCGCGGCAACCATTTTTTTTACACAAATAGGGTCCAGTCGCCTAACCGCCGGGGGGTGGCTGGAGCCAATCGCCCAATGGCCAGGTGACACGCGGGCAATCTGCCGGCTGTTGGGCGACTGGAGCTCCAATCGGCGAACGGTTGGGCAACTGGGGGAAGTTAAAAAGGCCAAGCGCTCAGCCGAGTAGAGGAGAAGAAGAGAGAGAAGAGAAAAGGAGAGGAAGGGGAGAAGAGGAGAGGAGAGGGAGAGGAGGAGGAGAAGAGAGGAAGGAGTGGGAGGAAAGAGGAGTGGGAGGAGAGGAGAGGAAGGAGGGGGAGGAAAGAGGAGTGGGAGGAGAGAAGAGGAAGAATCAAATCTTGGTATTTTTTATTTGCAATAGTGTATTTGCAGTATATTTTTTATTTAATTTTAGTGTTAGTAAAAATTGTAGATGTAGATATAAATAGTTCATTTTTTAGTATATAAAATTTAGTTAATGTAATTATAAGAAATTAGCAGGCATAAAACGGAGATGAGAGGAAGAAGCAACAGTAGGTATTTTTTGTATCTATAATATTGTATATGATTGTTAGTGTTAGTAGAAAATTGTAGATGTAGATAGAAATAGTTAAATTTTTGGTATACGACCACTTGCTTACGACCGCTCACCCCCGATTGCTCAGATCGATCGCCCACTTGTTCCGATCACTCAGCACGACAACGACACACGTAGTCGTAACCTCCTTCCGCCTGAGGTCTCCAGCCGTTTGACCACTACCCGAACGAGTACACGCCGAAGACAAAACAAAGCATGGAAAATAGAGAGCAAAAGAGCGATGCACTGGAAGTCGCTAGAGATCTTTTTCTAGAAAGAATCTGATATATGATTTCTTTATTAATTTCTTTTGGCTACAAAGCGCCTCACGGCACCCCTAAAAACCTTCTCTACGAAAGCCCTAAAACCTCATCCGCTAACCTATAGCCTCTCCTGCTTTTATAGGCCAATGCACAAAGCGTATTCCACTCGAACACCTCAAATCGTGTCCTTATCTACCTGAACACGAGTCCTATCTCTTCCTCAAATCAAGGGACCCGAAACTTTTCCTAACACGGGTTTTAACCACCTCGTACAAGTCATAGACTCCATCCACAACTCCATACTTCACACACGATAAAGCCTCTAGGATACCCCCTCCTGTATCTCCATCATGCACCATCACCACGTGCTCTCGCGTGAGCCCGATCACCTCGCGTGACTACCTGACCGCCTGGTTCTCAGATTACCCCCTCCTAGTCATGATCCTCCTCGTCACCGACCGTAACCATCTCCACGCCTCCACGCATCATTCACATTTGATCTCCACGTGCTCCAGCATGAGCTCGACTACTTTGCGTGACATCCTGACCGCATGGACCTCAGATTACCCCTGCTAGTCCTGGTCCTCCTCTCACCTGCACATGCAAAGACCAAAGAAACCATCTCCCGGTACAAGTTCTCCCCAACTTGACCATAATCAACACACATTAGCGAAACACATCCTTGTCTATCCCCAGACAAGAACCAACCCATCTACGACCATGCTCCAGATCGCTTACGACTATCACTAACTGGAACAAGCCTTCAGACTACTCAATACGACCGCTTCCTTAGAGTACTCGTAACCCACAAGTACTCAGAAACCACCTACACCGCTACAGACCGACTATCGAGTACCGAGTATCGATCAGAAATCACAGCCGCAACACGTACTCGAAACCTACGAGTACATACGACACTCCAACACACGACCGCTTACCACGATCATGAAACCACTTCTATCGAGTACCAAGTCCTCTGACTGTGAGTACCTCAATCATCGAGTACCCACCTGGCACTGCAGCAACGACCATTCATCATGGACCACCACACACCGACCAGTCAACCACTGGACCAACACGAGTACTCGACGTACTCGAAGACCACAAGAGTGAAGCACTCGTACCGACTATGAAGTCTACGAGTATCGACTGTGAAGCCTATAGCAACCGATCGCTAAGCCTCCGACTACCGAAGACAGAACAGCAGACTGTGAAGTCTACGAGTATCGACAAGACTGTCAAATCTATGACCATGAAAGCAGTCTACAAAACCTACAACCAACGACCACAAAGTCCTCGACTATCGGGTATGACCAGTAAAGTCTACAACTATCGAGTACTGTAGCTACGACCATGAAAGCAGTCTGCAAAACCTATGACCATCGACCGCAAAGCCCTCGACTATCGAGTACGACCAGTAAAGTCTGTGACTATCGAGTATTGTAGCTACGACCATGAAAAAGTACTGCAGTTACGATTATCTGCCGTGGTCGTAAGATCAAAGTCGTACTGCCGTGGTCGAAGCCAGACGTGGTCGCAAGCTGTCGTGGTCGTAAGGTCAAAGTCGTACCGCCGTGGTCGAAATCAGATGTGGTCGCAAGCTGCCATGGTCGTAAAGCCAAACGTGGGCGACAGCGGCTGTGGTCGTAAAGCCAGATGTGGTCGACAGCCGCCGTGGTCGTAAAGCCAGATGTGGTCGACAGTTGCCGTGGTCGTAAGCCAGACGTGGTCGACAGCTGCCGTGGTCGTAAGCCAGACATGGTCGACAGTTGCCATGGTCAAAGTCTGCTATAGTCGAAAGCTGGACGTGGTTGAAGACTGCCGTGGTTGAAGCCAGTTGTAATCATAATCATGTTCATGCTATGGTTGACGCATGCCGTGGTCGAAGTCTGAAGTCTGTGGTCGTTTGGCCATGCCGTGGTCGTAATCTGATGCAGGAGTCGACTGAGGGCACTCGAAGCAGAATACAAACTGTCTTTTACAAACACAATATTCAAAGCAAACCAAATGTCAATTATTCATCATATCTTTTTTTATCAATGTCGCTATCATACTGTAGCATCAATCCTAAATATCGAAAAGTGCCCTTCCTAGGCACTACTTGTCTGTCTAGACTAACATCTCCATCATGTGAATTGGTTTGGGGAATTTTTTTCGCTGTTTTTTAAACAGTTTTTGGGGATTTTACTCTATTATATATTTTGTTAGGAGTTGGTTGTAGGTGGTGAAGATGTTATGTTTGGTTTGCTTATGGTTTTACCAGTTTGAGATGGCATGCTTATGGAAGAGTTCACTCAAAAAGCTACTTCCATGTGGTTGCGAGTACTAGGGAGCTATATGTGGATTATGGGTAACTTTAATTCCTTTCTTTGAAACTGAGAACTAAAACTCAGAAGTATATACTGTTTGGCTTAGTCTTAGGTTGTACCTTTTGTGTCGTATTGGCATGAGTTATGTCATTCCTGTGGATGCTTACCTTACATGGCTTCCTTTTCGAATTTATTCCACATTGCAGAGAAAGCAAGGATTGAGGCCCAGGTGAAGGCTGCTGAAGCTGCTGCGCAATTAAAGCTAGAGGAAGAAGTGAGGATGAAGAGGGAGCAGGAAAGACGCGCAGCACAATGGGTATTCAATCTCTTCTCCTTTTGTGTAGATGCAGAAGACTGTTGATGTTGACAACAATGACTTTCTGAAGGACCTGGAGAACTTGAGCAAAAAGTGGGAACTGAACCCCCCTGGCAAATTAATTGTCCATTTTGTCGATGGAATTAAGCTGCCACCTGGCCCGCTGGAGAGGCTTGGCCTTTTCATGAAGAAAGATCTTGAGGAAGAGGTCGAACATGAAATGGAAGACAGCATATCACCTTCCATGGATGCCGATGTGGAGGAAGGAGAGATCAGTTGCTGTCGGTAGCATGCCTCTAAAACATCCATTTTTTTTCTTCTTTCAGGTCCTGAATCAACACGCTCGCTGGGGTTATAAATTATGCGAGTGCTATGTTTTCTATTCTGCCACCAGGGAACTTCATAAGCGGAGTAAAATGAAGCATTAGTTCATGTTGTTTCTGTCGTCCGACAAAGCCACACCAGAACATGCCTCTGCCGAACTCTGGACTGGAGTAATTTGGCTTTAATTTGCTGCCGATTTTGTGGTTCTGTCACGCAACAGTACAATGCCACTGTATATTGTAGGTGTTCCATGTCTATTTAGAGTTGAGTTCCTCGTATTGATATTCTGTATAAAAAAAAGAAAAAAAAGGAGTAATGAAATGCTAGTATATATTATAGTTACTGATGGTGAAGACGGATGTTTGATGTTCCAAGTGATCGCCTCTTGGTTCTCAGCTGTGTGCTCTGCGTGCGTTATGACACGATTGGTCCCAGTGAAATTCTGTTTGTTACTTTGTTGTGCTACTTATCATGATAAGCACTTGTTCAATTTGCACTTTGCTTCTGCCGTTGCCTATGCACGATCTGTTCTTATTACTCGTGGTGAAAGGCTGTTCTGCTGCGTTAGGCACTGCATCTACAGGTTTAAGATGTAGTACGTCAAGAACTGAAACCAAAGTGGCTGTAGTTTAGTGGTGAGAATTCCACGTTGTGGCCGTGGAGACCTGGGCTCGAATCCCAGCAGCCACAGTTGTTTCGTTTTTTCTTGCATAATTCTTTTTTAATTCATCCACAGTTGTTTCGTTTTTTCTTGCATAAAGTTTTTTCTTGCATAATTCTTTTTTAATTCTTTCTTCACATGGAAGATCCCCGTCCTCGAGCTTCAAGACCGACTGTAATCACTGTATCATCATGTTTATTACCATTTATTTATGGAGTGTTTAGTTTAAGAAAACACCTCATCTTAGGATGGATTGGTCCATTATTGGATCATTAAAAAAATTTGGTGGGATCATATGATCCCTCATTTCATACCAAACATGTGCTTATGAGAGATGAGGTGGCGATGGACCAACATATTCTATTTGTTAAACCAAACAAGCAGGGGCGAAGCCAGGATAAATGGTCACCGGGGTCATGACTGCTGGGCCGGACTGCGGAAGATGGGCCGGACTGCTGGGCTGCCAATCTGCTGGGGTCGAACATATTTTCTACCGGGGTCCAAGGTGGTGAAAAATCGCTGGCTATAAGAGGTTACGGCAAAATCGTCGGGGTCGGCCGACCCCGACGAGCTCACGTAGCTTCGCCCCTGCAAACAAGTGAATTAAGTTCAGAGTTACCCCATGAGGAATGCAAATAGGCTGGGTTTGGTGGACCTATTAAAAGTCATGTAAACTCAACCAACCTATCCAATTCTTTTTGCTTGTCTAGTTAATTTAGTGGGCCTGCCCGTTCAGTACCAAGCTTTTCCAGGCCTGGCCCAAGGTCGGCCCGGCCCCAGACTTATCAGGTGTAGGTGATAAGACTACAGAGTAGTAGTAAAGATGTCACATAAGCACATCAGTGTACGCGAACTTTGTCCCAGACGTATAATAATAAGTCTAGCTGATTGTCCTTTTTTTTAAAAAAAAAAAAGCGTAGCAAATTGTCTCGGGTAAAAATGTACTCAACTCAAAATTGTGAACTAATAACTCCTACAACTTCAGAACAAGCAAGCGTTTCAAAGGATTATTCATTTTACAATCTAATGAGTAACTAGGTTCAACTATGGTCGGGGACTGCACTTTCTGTTCAATAATTTACCAGTAGAAGTTAAATTTGAGATAAAATATGGTCAAGTACGCTAAGTAATAACTAACATTAATTAAAAGTAATCTAAACAAACATGAACTTGCTTTGCCTCATGACAGGCGTTGGATACCATTTTTCTTCTCAAGTGCTGATGTTGACATACTATTACATTCATTCATGTGTGTTGTGCATACTGCATAGTGCAGACTACATTAGCTCATGAATCAGCATAGCTATTTGTACAAGCTCCCTCGGCCTACAAAATCACAATACACAAAACCACAATACACCGTAGATCTCCTCAAGCTAAGAAGGTATCTACAAACCCATCCTTTTGGGCCTCAGATACGTCGAGCCCTTCTTCAGGCCCGGCATAGCAACCTGCTGCTGCTGCTTGGCTCTCTTCTCTCGCTCCCTCTCCTTCTCGATCCGTGCCGCCTCAGCTTGCTCCCGCCTCAGCTTCTCCATCTCCTCCTCCATGGCCGTCTTCTCCTCCTTCTGCCTCTTCTTGTGGTCGAGGAGCGAGGTGTCGGTCTCCTTCACAGAGAAGAACATGGGGCCCAACTCCGCCAGCCATTGCGGGTCAACTGCGGTGACGCACTGCATGTACTCCTTGGTAGTCAGGACAAGCTCGTGGTAGACAACGTAGTCAGGGGTGTAGCCGAGACCGTAGAGCGCGCTGCTGGGATGCAGGTGGCATGGCATCCCATTCCGGCAATTGACGTACTCCCCGACGCCCTTCAACCTCGCAGCATTATGGAAGTATGCTGAGCAGATAGCTTTCCTCACCACGTCCCATTCCATATGGCATGATGTCAGCGGGATCTTGAGGGTTTTCAGTATGTCCAGCAGTTGAGATCTCACTTCCCGAGCCTTACGGAGACCCTTGACATGGAGGAAGTGGTCATTGCACCAGTCTCCTCGGTATTGGTTTGACTTCCATTGCAAGTAGACATTCAGCAGTGTCAGGTGGTCAGACTCTGGGACGAAAAACTTCTCCCTAGCGGCATCACTCTCCTCTGCTCGATCTTTTGGCCGGAAGAAGACCGAGGGCACCGAGAGCATGGATACGATAGTTAGTACTTCATCAAGGCACTCCAGCTGCTCCCCCATGAGAAGCATCTTTGCTAGAGTCGGGTCCAATGGGAACTCCACCATCTTCCAACCTATTTCTGTAAGGGCACCGACATTGTTCAAGGCACCCAACACCCAGAGCTGGTACATGGAGTTGAGGATATTCTCCTGTGGAGGTGGGTCCATGAAGTCGAAATCAAGCAAGTTTTCGACTTTGAGGGATTTCAATAAGAGGACCACGTTCCCCAGGTTGGTCCTTTGGATCTCTGGCACGGGGTTAGGGAGCATCTCGTTCTGGTAAGCTGGTTCTGTGAACAGTCTGTAGCATGTGCCAGGGCCAGTTCTTCCTGCGCGTCCTGCACGCTGGTCTGCAGCTGCTCGACTAACTGGAAAAACCTGAAGAGCATCCATACCCATCCTTGGATTGTATACTTTCATCTTTCCATAACCGGTATCGATGACATAGAAAATACCATCCACTGTGAGCGAAGTCTCAGCAATGTTGGTAGCAACTATGCATTTACGAGTGCCCTCTTCCGCCTTCTGAAAGATCTTGGCCTGCAAGTCAGCAGGCAACTGCGAGTAGATGGGCAAGATGGAGAGCTTGGGCACAGTCTTGGTGGATGACGAAATTAGCTGCTCCATGCGCTCCGCGAGGGCATAGCAGGTAGCCTCAATTTCTTCCTGCCCTGTCATAAAGATAAGTATATCACCAGGGCCACTCGTTATGTGAATTGTCATGGCCTGCTTCACTGCTGCTTCCACATAGTCTTCACATGGTGTTTTGCTGAACAAGATATTTACAGGAAATGTCCTGCCAGGAATGTGGAAGATAGGGACACTGCGAACAAAGAAAATGATTGTAAGGCTTGCAGAGAAAAGACATCTGATTCAAATCTTACTACGAAAAACAAATCTACCATATCTTACCCTCCAAAGAATTTCGAGAATTTGTCTGAATTTAGGGTTGCAGATGTGACAATTAACTTAAAATCCCGTCGACGTGCAACAACCTTCTTCAATATACCAAACAGAACATCAGTATTGAGCGATCTCTCATGTGCTTCATCCATGACGATAACACTACAAAAAAGGGAAAGAGATTTTAGTACAGAAAGCAATATTTTGAAACTATCTGACGTATGGTAATACACTAATACGAATATCTCCAAGCTCTATAAGGACTAAGAAATAAAGGGGGCAAGTAAACAGCATACCGATATTTGTCAAGGTCAGCATCCTTTAAGGTTTCACGGAGCAGTACTCCATCTGTCATATACTGCAAAAAAATCCCCAAAGAGAAGTATAATCTGTGTTAGGAACCCCATGCTAAACTGAAAGTCAACCAAAACTAATTTTCTGGCTTTCACAACGTTAATCTGGCCTAAGTGTTGTGGCAAACTGGTCATATGCTGTCGCAAATCATAATACTAACACAGCAAGAACTAGGTTACTAGTCTATGCAGAATCTAGTTTTAGGAACCTTCCTATAACCAGGTGAAAAACACAAGCAATAGATACCTAAAACACATTGACACAAACAAAGAGTAGTACAACACAAGCAGCAGTGTACCTTTATTATAGTGCTAGGGCCAGTGACATCCTCGAATCGAATAGCATATCCAACTTTTTCTCCGAGCTCAGTCTCCATCTCTTCACTAACCCGCTTAGCAACACTCATGGCAGCCACACGTCTTGGTTGAGTACAGCCAACAACACCAGTGGTGGTATATCCATCCTCATGCAAATACTGAGTCAGTTGCGTAGTCTTCCCAGAACCAGTTTCACCAACAACCACAACTACTTGATTTTCACGCACAACCTGCTCAGTAACATCAAAACACTAGGTTTTTAGGAACCTGTGACACTGCTGACTGCAATCATTTGAAAGAAACTAAATACAACAAGGAAGTAAAAATGATCGGGCAAAGGATGATGCCTAAATATACAAGGAATTCCAAAGGAAATTCGATCTCAAAACTATTCCATTTGTCTGAATGGAAGGGCAAGAATTTGTATCTTGTCCTTTCTCCTTAAGCATAGGTGTTTTTCCACCAAACCTATATTCCAAATTTCCAACCCTTTTTGGATGCTGAAAATTTTAACAGTACAGAGAAGAAACCATACAGCCTTCAGATGTACTAAATCTAAAAATGTCATGAAGTGGAGGAAAGTCGGACAAAAATCATGATATAATAAAAACACTCATGATAAGTTTACAAAACCAAGTACAAACCTGTAGCAGGTCATCCCGGACGGTATATATGGGAAGATATTGCCTTTGTTGAGCAAGAGATTTTGATTTTGCAAAGTCACTCACAGCTTCTGCTTTTTCTTTCAAGTGCTGTGAAAACTTCGCTTCTTCTTTGAAATCAATCTCGCCTTGGTCACCAACAACTGCAGTATCTGCATCAACCTGATTTTTCAAAAGTGAGTAAAACATATCGATAAAGCACTTGTACTTTTAGGAAGATATTGTAAATGCGGCAATAGTCTACCTGTTCAACAGTTTTCTCAACACCCAATATATTTCCAAGCTTAGATCCGGCAAGCTCCCAAAAGCGTTGCCGTGACTTATTCATACTCTGCTTCTCACGAATTTCCCTAACCAAAACAGAACCTTTGCGTGCAATAATAGCCATATCAGATGTTGGATCCTTCAATGGCATTACAGGCTCTGCTTGTTTTGTAAATACAACTCGTCCATCCAGGAATGGAGGTTTCGTGTCTGCAAAATATTAAGCCGCCAACTTGTTAAGTTCGACTGTATCAATGTACACTAAAAAGGTAGAGAACTTTGTGAACAAGTAGAAACAATATGGGCACGCTAGTGCATGTTCTGTCCTCTTCAAAACTGGTTACTATGTAGTAAGTAAAACAAAGAAAACATAATGCAGATATAGAAGTTTCAGGTTGACATAGAAACAATGGAAACATGTGTGCGGAAAATTGCATGGCAGATATATCCCACACATGTTCACAACGAGCAATGTCAAGCTGCTCTCAAGTTATTCGATATTTGCAGTGATATACAAGCTTTGAGAGTGAACGACACAAAGGATCAAAACAAGCAGCCACACGCACTAGCCAGCACATATACCAGAGAATATATAATGCAACAAACAGCTGCAAAGACCTGATTAGTTTATTGCCATTGCACTAGTGAGTTTATGTTACCAACATATTTAGTGCTTTAATTACATCACAAGAAGTAATGCTGAATATTCCTTCAAACCCCACTACATGAGAAACAGGGATGATTCCAAAAGGTTTGCTGTGAAGCTTGTTTTAATCACAACTATAAAACTGCAAACAGAGTGTTTATCAACTTGGGGAAAGTCTATGACAAAGTTCCAAGAAAGGTCATATGTGTTAACAAGAAGCTTGAATGTATTGCAATGGCCCATGGGGCTTATATAGTACAAGGACACTAACCCTAGAATAATAGGAAAAAAAACCTAAATACCCTTAACAATATGGTGGGCACTCCAAAGGAAAAAAGTCCCAACAAAAAAATATTACCATAATTAAGGATATATACGAAGATGTTGCGACTAACATCAGAACATGTGGTGGTGGTGATACTAATAACTTTCTTATTAAGATAGAACTACACTAAAGGTCAGAATTGAGCCCATACATTTTTGCCCTAGTGATAGACGAGATCACGCAGAACATACAAGGAGATATCCTTTGGTATATGCTTTTCGTTGATAATGTAGTGCTAATTGATAAGAGTAGGGTAGGTGTCGATTGGAATCTGGAGTTGTGGAGGAAGAACTTAAAATCGAAGGGTTTTAGACTTAGTAGAACTAAAACTGAGTATATAAGGTGTGATTTCAGCCAAGGTTCAAAATCCCGGCGATTACCGGCCGGTAACCACTGGTTACCGTTTTTACCGGTGGAGATCGGTAACCAAAAAAACCGGCCCGTATCAATTTTTGATTTTCGAATTTTGACCGGTTTTTCCGGTTACCGGCCGATTTTTCCGGTTACCGGTTTTAAAACATCTCAAAATTTAAATTTTGATTTTCAAATTGTGACCAGTTTTTCCGATAACTGCCCAGTTACCGTTACCGGCCGCCGACCGGGATTTCTTCCGGTTCCGATTTTTGGAACCTTGATTTCAGCGGTGTCAGGATAGATGATGATGTTAGTCTGAACGGGTAAGTAGCGCTAGGAAGAGCACTTTTCGATATATGGGATCGATGCTACACTGGGACGGCGAGATTGATGAAGACGTGGAAGGAAGCAGTTAAAAGAGATTTGAAGGATTGAAATGTATCCAAAGAATTAACTTTAGATAGGAACACATAGAAGTTAACGATTTACGAACCAGAACCATGACATAAAAAGAAAATTTAGGGGCGATATTTTAGGTTCACTGCTCAGATGGCAGGATGTAGGCTTTGGGTTTTTGCTTTGTAGGTTTTATTACAAGACTCTCGTTTCTTTGACCTTGAGGATGTTTTATTCCTAGTCTACCCTAACTTGTTTGGGACAAAATGCTTTGTTGTTATTGTTTATAAAACTGCAAACAGAACATCAATAAAAATAAGATGTGGTAGGCAAAGCACGCACCATGAACAAGAAGTATTACTTTCCGCTCCTCCTCATCATCAAATTCTGTCTGTACCTCTGTTCCTCTAACAGCTCCAGATCTCAACAATTGTCTGTCCTCCCACTGAGCATTATCAGCAGTCATCTGTGATAACTTTTTGCTCTGGGCAAGGGTCATCAGACTACCATCTTTACGAGTCTGCAGCCAATAAAAATAGTTAAAAGAACAGTTTGATCATCTTGAAAAAAAGTTACATGAATCATATAATAAGATGAATACAATTTCCTCGTGAAGATGCACTTTTCATGATGTACAGCCCATCAAATCAGGAACGGGGAAAATCCATAGATTGTCAGCTGATAGACAACATATGACCAAGGACAATAAAGCATACATCTAATGTGGTTGTATTTCACATGCCTACTTGACTTCTTCCAGTGCACCTTGACACATCTGAGTATAAACTATCAGGTGATTACAGGAAATCTGAAGCCAAAATACATGAAACATTGAACTTTACTAGACCATCCTCTTGCTACACCACAACCCTGACTATTGATTTATCATCTAATATTACAGTTTTATAGACTATAGTTCTTTGTAGTTGCAAACTTGCAATAGCAAGTCCTACTCTTAACAAATAAGTAGTGAGGGTTAGGATGAACTACTTGGAAGCATGATATAGGTAAACTAGCAAGGAACATACCAGCTTCTTTGGCAATTCTGCTTCTTTCTTTTTGTAGGAACTATCGTCTCCAAGATACATAGAATTTTCACCATCGAACATGGTGTTGTGTTCTTCACAGTCATACCTGAGAAATTTGTAAAGGTTAGAAGAATGGCCAATTAAATTTGGTGTTTTTGATGATAAGAGAATGCTGAGTGACTGAGTCACCATATTCATTTCTCTACACTAGAAACCTACTGAACAGAATGTACCAAGAAATGGTAACTCAGGTAAAACATAATTGGAGTAATTGTGTGCTAAAGCCTAAATACAGGTGGAACATATTCACACTCAGGGTTTCAGTATAAATATATGAAAAGTGACACTGTCAATTTAGCTCAGCATTTCATACTATAAAAGACGCTAACATATGCTTCCAATATGCAACAGAACAACAGTTTTGCTTAATTCTTATATCACTTGGTTTGCAATACCAATTTTTGTATCAGACAGCACCTCTACCATTTTCCTTTCGTCGTACAGAAACTAAGCAAGTTTTACGAGGAGCGACAGGTACCATGCACGGTCAGCATTATAATCCATTTCTTGCATCAATTCCTCAGTAATCTCATAATTCCTATCAGCAGTTGAGGGGCTTCTATCAGCTTCAATGACCTGCAGTAACATGGTAGTGGTTAACTGGTTATAGTTCATGATGACCACACATCAAAGAAACAAAATGAAGAGTTACAAGAACCTATAAAGAGACCCAAAATAACATGAAATCTGGTTTTCACACCTTACCAGGTAGCTCAGTAAATACTGAACTCGGACTCAACCAAAATCTACAGTTTTGATTTACTATACATAAATATAAAGATTGATTCCTAAAATGAGAACAAGTAGTCTAACTGTATATCATTAAGAAACTCTTTAGGTAGTAAGTATAATTAACATTTAAGTAGTATAATTAAAGCAATTATTGAATGAGATAGCCACAACAGTGACAAATCTAACTCATGACTTCACAATCTGATCACAGTAACAACATTTCCGCATAAATCAATCTATTTACCATAAAAAGACAAGGATGCAACAAAAAAAGAGGAAGGAGGACCATTATAAAGCAAGTAATGGTGTGCACATGTTCAGACAATAAAAAAACCTATCGAGCATACCATTGGAAACATTTAGCAATAATCATCATAAAAAAATACACAACAGACAAAACTTTAAATCTGAAGAAAAGCATATGCATGATTATATTTCTCATTGTGTAATGTACATTGGTCTAACAGTTGAACTAGATTACTAACAGTGTCACCACTTCTAGCTTGGCATTCCAGAAGATTCAACATTAAACAGCTCACAACATAAATGAAAGATTTTTTCAAAGCATAAAAGCATGCTGTGAAAAGAAAAAACTGACTTACATTGGAAACAGATGTCGTTTTAAAGGTAAGCTGGTGGGATCTTCCACTAGAACGTGAATATGACGACCCTTTTGAGGAACCAGACGCGCGAATAGGAGCAGGTGAAGGAGATGCATTATCCCACGCGGATACTAGTACATGATTAAAGTCAGGTCACTGAGATGTAAAGAAAATATATTTACTTCACAGAAACAAAGCACAAATATCACAGAAAATCTGGATGCACTTTCTTCACCTGCAGAACGTGGTGTATTCCCGCCTAGCCAAGGAGACACCAAGCGTGCATCTGGCGATGCAGCACCAAGCATAGGGGATCGTGTTGGATGTTGCCTTTGGGAGCCAGGGCGATCAGCACGGTACTCACGGCGAGGTGTATCTTCCCACTCCCATCGTCCACTGTCCCAATCGGATCTTGCTACAATTTGCAATCGCAACCATACTCTTATCAGCTTAAGTGTCAAGCCAGTGAGTCTAAAACGTCAAAAAGAATAAATGAATAATAAACAACAAAAATACCAGGTGTTCTTGAGCTTCTTGAGCTATGCTCATGCCGACTTCTCTTGTTTGTATAGTCAATGGATGTAGACCTCTCTTGTTCATTACGCCTACTATGAGATTCTCTATCATCATGGTATCTTCGCTTTTCAGTGCTACTATAGCCAATGGATGCAGATCTCTCTCGTTCACCACGTTTGCCATAGGGTCCTCTATCATTATAGTAATCATACCTATGAGGAGTGCTATGAGGATGGGAGCCTTGCGAACTTCTAGAGATGTAGGTCTGTAAAACAACAGACAGAGAAAGTTTGTTGGCTTGGTTAGTAAAGTGGACATAAAAAATAATGAAATTCTTGATATAGCCTCCAAAGCAAGCAGGTGGGATGTAGGTTCTATGTAATTACCGACCTCTTGCCTATGGGATTCGTCTCGATGGCTGGGTGCAGGACCCCTTTCATCCTCATCAGTGACTGTAGGTTCTGAAAATGAAGAGAAAGCTTTAGGTATGACTGACAAATATGGAACAGATCAGTGCAAATGAATCGTCCATACAACCATAGAGTATATATAATAGCTATTTTATGCAGCAGATGTATATACAGTCTACAGAACAAAAAGGGTACCTTTCAAAGATGTTTTATCATCGGAATTGGTTCCTCGATAGCGGCGAGACACACTACCACGATCGCTACTGGACAGGCTCTTAGCATCATTTTCTGCAGATCCTGGTTTCTCATCTTCATCCATAGCACTAGCAGCCGAAACTACCTTCTGAGGAGGGGGCTTAAATGCATTGCCCCCTTGGGCTTCTCGTTTCCTGTGTGCGAGGAGGTCCAGCCCTGCCAAAGCAGACTCAGAATTAGCTCACTCCAAACTCTAGATTTCCAGCCATCGGTGCACAGGGCTAAATTCAAACTAGGATCAGTTCATCAAGCCTACGCCTCACTAATCATCCACAAGTTAACTAGCAAGCACCTCTATATACTCACTTAAAATTCATGAAATGCACGTTATATACTGCACAAGCATTGCATACCCAGAGCGGACTTCCCCTGCGGAGGCCGGTACATGACCCTATCCCTGTTCGGCACGATCAGCCCCTGCGCCGTGTCATCCTCCGGCCCCAGGGTAGTCATCGTCGCGTCCAGGTCAACCTTCCCGTTCCCCTGGAAGACAAGCGGCAGCGAAAGCCGTCTCGGCGTTAGCACAAGCACACAGACTCAAAACAAACACAAACGCATGCAGCTCAAAAACGGATACAACTAATTTTCGCAGGAAATAGCTCAAGTCCGCATCCCTATTACCTCCATAGTCGCGGGGAAAGCGGAGGGCGCCCCTCGGAGACGAGGAGCAGCGCCGATTCGACTCGGATCCGGAGCTCGGGGGTATCAGGAGGCGGCCGCCGCGGCAGCGGGGAGGCACGGGTGCTTAGGGTTCGGGTTCGGGGCGGCGGCGAGAGAGCGGCCGCGCCGGCGGGGGGAGCCGGCGCGCGAGGGGTGGGAGCGCGCAGTCGGAGGGGAGGCGGCGGCGGCGGCGAGAAGAAGAGGGGGAGGAGAAGAAGTCGGTGGGATTGTTCGTAGCGGGAGGGGTCGATGTGTAAAACTGAAACCCGCACCGGAGTTTTCGATTCGCCCCCGTGGTTTTTGTTTTATAAGCTGACGCTGTATGTCGGTTGATATTGGGGAGTTGAGGGGTAGGATTCGAATTTGAATTCTACAAGTATTTGCGAAAATATGTAAAAATAGACGGTAACGGTAAACAACAGTTTTCTATTTCAACTTTCATATGGTTTTATTATGGGCTGTTTGGTAAAGCTTCATATTCTCGCTTTTAATTTCTACTCCTAATTCTTCAAAAATCCACTCCTCTAAGAATCTTGAGTTGACTGAGCGAAGTATTTCGTAAGATATTAGCCCCCCAAACTCTAAAAGAGATTATCGATGGCAAAAGACCATGTTGTCCCTAGTTTTACACTTAAGTCTATGGGCCTGTTCTTTTTGGCTGCGGCTTGTGGATTTTGGGCTGTTTGTACGAGAGATTACAGAGTAACAAAAACTCATGTACGATTTTTACCGGTAAATGAAGTCAGTAAAGTATGTACTACAATTAACTAGTAGATCCTATCTTGAAAAAAATACTCCGTTTAAAAGCTAGTTACTGTAGAAAAGCCGAAAAGCAGCTTTTAGAAGCTGAAAAGAACATGGCCTATTTGTTTCTTACTCATTTCTATTTGTACATAAATTTCTGTACAATTTTTTTGGTACCAACCGATAGTATATTTGAATGTTGATACCATACGAACACAATGAAATGAATGCATTGCATATCAATAGTATAGCTTATCGACGCCATCTGATTTTTTTTTTTTTTGCTGAACTCTCATCAAATCATATACAAGCAATCACAAGTCATCATTCATTCATGGAATCGTCGATTCATACATTAATCAATATTCAGACATGCAAATATACTTGTTGTAGAACCACACAGGTGCAGCAAAACCATTTTAGGCAATGATAGATGAACATGTCAAGAAGGCAATAAACCAAAGAGTAGCTACAGAGGAACATAAGGCACATGATAACTCACGCAATGGTTCTTGATACAATTATACACCTTGCTGTTGAAGCCAGTTGGGAACGTGACTTGAAAAGAGCAATACCTGCACATATTTAGGTTTGATTCAATGTAAACATCAATGTGTTATATTTATGATGCTAGTAAAGCTAGACAATTGCAAGCACCTAACAATAATTTCATTGTTTATTGTTTTGTTGTTCATGTAGGAAATCAGATTCAATCTCATCAATCATGTAGGCAATCGATTGATTGTTCATGTAGTCACACAAAGAGAGCTATGCATTCATTATTCATGTAGGCACACAAAGAGAGCTATGCACTGGTTCATTATTCTTGCAAGCAATCAGTGATAATCTCATCAGTCAAATTCGTGGACAAGTAATGAATTTTTTTTGTTTATGAACCATCTGTCATGAATCATAATAGCACCGATTCCTACACATATTCATGGCACAAATATAAAAAAATTCTAGATCAAAGCAACTCCAAAATAGGACCGAATCCTAGACTTAGGTGTTAGTTCACTTAGGTGAACCTATTTGATTTAGCCCTTAATTGTGCAAAACCGATTTGATTTACGCTTTCGCATTTAAACTTATTTTTAGCCAAAGAGGATTTTAAAAGCACTTATTCACCCCCTCTAGTTGGTGTTCTCAACCTTACATCCGTAGCGCTAGGTCCTTCGCTGAGGAAGCCCTAGCTTCACTCACCTCTGCTCAGCTTGATGCAAGAGGAACAGGAGCGAAGGGGTATGACGGGTGGGTGAGCGAAGTAGTGAAGGGTATATGGATGGCATTCTATAGGTAATTTACCCCAACTTCAAGGGCAATTATGTAACTAGGTGGCTAATTATTGTGAGGAGTTGGCCTAAGGTCGCTCCACGCTTTCTACTATGATGCTGCTCCGATTCTCGGTCGATCTCGATTCTGAAAAAGGAGGAGCGGATGCGTTTGGCTGAGCTCTTGCTACTCCGGTTGAGAATAGTGAAATAGGAGCCTTACCAAACATGCCCTATATATAAACCACTTGATATAGGGCCTGTTTGGTGCGGCTGCGGCTTATGGTTTTTGGCTAAATTTTTTGAATTTTAGCTGTTTATGACAGAGATTACGGAGAGAGAGATACCTGCTTGCGATTTTGGTCAATACAGATGTTAGGCTTTTAACGTGTACTACAATTAACTTGTAGACCCCGCTTTGAGAAAATACCCCGTTTGAAAGTTAGGTACTATAGCAAAAGCCAAAAGCCGCTAATTTCGGTCGAAAAGAACAGGCCCATAACATGTCAGTGGGCACGACAAGTGAATTTAACATAAAAGGAAATACGAGTACAAAATTTGATGTCTTAAATATATAAAAAATAGTTTTGTACCTTTCAGAACAAATAATTTCATACTTTCAAATATCTTTGGTAAAAAAATTGCGTACAAGGTTATCTTTGAAGCTATTTGCATAAGGGTTTTAGAAATCCCTTTTCACAAACAGAAACACCTATCCCGTTGACAAGTTCTTGTGCTTTAACTTTGTAGAATGGATATCTAGAAACACTTTGAGCTACAAAAGGTTTCTTTAACTTCCATTCCTTGCAAGGGTGGATCCACATAAAGCTTCAAGGTGCACATGACACTAGGTCGAATGTTGTTTTGCCTAATGAAAATCTACTTATGCATGGTTGTGCATTCCATAGTTTAAGCCCAGTGACTCTATACACATGTGGTGATATGTATGGAGACCTGGTCGATTTCATTCTGGATTTGTCACTAATCCCCTCTGTTATTATGACGAGCAGGAAAAGTGATTGCAAAGTACATTCCTTTCTGTCGTAGGGGTGGCCCCCACCTAAACCCAGCAGGCCTGGTAGGAAGTTATAAGGCCCAGAATAGGCCTCATGTAATGACACAAATACCCCTGAAGGGGATAATCAGCTGTAATGGCATAATTGTAAAAGCACTCCCCATGTATATATATAGAACACCGACCATGGGGAGAGGGCAGTCCATTACATTCATCTTCATCACTCTCCACTACCACATCTTTCTCTGTTTGGTCTGTAGCCACAACAGTTGGCGCCGTCCGTGGGGAGGACAAGGACAAGCCTGAAGACCGAAGAAGAAGGATGGCACCGAAAAAAGCTTCGTCAGCGGCGGCGAAGGGAAAGAAGGCGGCCGGGCCGGAGCGTCGTATGAGTACTAGGGCTTCGGCATCGGCAGCGGCGGGCGCGGGTAGCGACGCAGGCGCGGTGGCCGAAGACGTCGACGTCCGCGCGATGGCGACCAACCTCGTCACCAGCACCGCGACGACCAACCTTGTCACCGGCACCGCGACGACCAACCCCGTCACCGGCACCGCGACGACCAACCCCGTCACCGGCACCGCGTCGACCCACCCCGGCACCGGCGCCGCGGGGACGGACCTCGCGGTCGAAGACGTCGACGCTGGTGCGGCGACAACCGACCCCGCCGACGCAACGACAGCCGACCTCGCCGCCCTCGCCGCGACGGAGCGACCGGCAGCTCGGGACCTCGCGACGCGGTCGTGCCCGCGCCGATCCGCCCGTTGGGAGTACCGGCGACCCCGCCGGCACAGGCGGCAGAAAGCGCCCTGCTGGCGGCCCTCAACGCGTTCCAGCGGGAGCTAGGGGACCTTCGCGGAGCCGTCCGAGATATGCAAGAGGCTCGGAGCCAGCAGGCCGCGCCAGTAGTCGCGCCCGAGCCCACGCCGGAGAGGGCGGACAGTCGCGAAGCCCCCACGTCTAGCCGCGTGCCGCTGCGGCGCGTAGATCTGGAGTCCCCGCTTTCGCCGGGGCTGCAGCAAGCGGCATGGCCCGAAGACTTCAAGTTTCCTAGCGCCATCGACTCGTACAAAGGCGACACGGACCCCCGCGAGTTCGTGCGCGTGTACGAAACCGCGATCGAAGCCACTGGCGGAGACGACACCACGAAGGCGAAGGGACTCCCCCTCGCGCTGCAAGGCGTGGCGCTCTCTTGGTTCTTTACCATAGAGCCGGGCTCCATCTACGCGTGGGAGCAGCTTCGCGTCCGCCTCCACAACAACTTCCAAGGAAACTACGTCGACCGAGTCGACGCGGACCAACTCTTTGCTGTCAAGCAAAAACCCTCGGAGAAGCTCCGGGACTACTTCAAACGCTTCGCCAAGATTCGATGCCAAGTGAAAGACGTTAACGAAACCACCATCGTTAATGCAGCCATACAGGGCCTTCGTCCGGGCCCGATGGCCGAGTACAACGCGCGAAAGCCAATCAAGACGGTGGCGAAGCTCTTCGACAAAATGGAGGAATATGCCAGGGCGGAAGAAGACGCACGGCAAAGGCAAGGGGACGACTCCGACACCAACCAGGCCGGAGCCTCGGCAAAAGCCGAAGATCCCCCGAAGAACGGCTCTTCGAAGGGAAAACGTAAGCAGGAGTCGTCCAGGGACGCGCCCGACCGCAGGGACGCCTCGCATAAGGAGTCGTCCGATCAGCCCAAGCGCGGCCAGCAGAGGTCGAGGCGAAACCGGTACGTCCTCGACATTGAGGGCGGTTCCGACGAGGGCGCTCCTGCGGGCCGAGGCGGTCGGGGGCGCCGTGGCCGCGGGCGTGGCCGGGGCCGGGGCCGCGACGATAAAGGTCGCGGAGATTACGACGACCAGCACCAGGGACTGTGGTGTGTAGTCCACGGCCGCGACAACCATGATACCCGCACCTGCACCTCCATCGCGGTGCTCCGCGATAGCGTCGCTAGGGACAGGAACCTAGAGACGCATCCGCCTGCGGTGGCCCACGTCCAATTCCCGTACGAGGCCCCCGTGCAGGTACAGGCGCAAGGGATGCAACCCCAGGAAGGCACCTTACGGATCCAGGCTCACGTACAGCAACCTCGGGAGGGCCTCCTGTCGCTCCAGGCTCCAGAGGCAACCCACCGCAGGATCATTAACGTCATATCGGGAGGCTCTGCGCTAGAATTCGCCTCAGCACGGCAGCAGAAGGCCTATGCGCGAAGACTACATCATGTGGCGGCATACCTAGCGCAAGCACCCCCGGACTGGGCGCGGCACGAAGTCACATTCACACCCGGCGACGCTCAAGGCGTGAACTTCCCTCATCAGGACTCCCTGGTCATCCGGGTCACTATCGCAGGATGCGACGTGGGGCGTGCCCTGGTGGACGGCGGTAGCTCCGCAAACGTATTGTTTGCGGCGGCCTTCGACCAGATGGGGATCCCTCGAAGCCGCCTAGGGCCCTCGGGAGTCCCACTGCAGGGCTTTGGGGGACAACCCCTGCGGGCGCTGGGACAAGTAGGTCTTCAAGTCTCCTTCGGCCGAGATGACAATGTGTGGGCTGAAGATGCCACCTTCGACGTGGTCGACCTTCCGTACCCCTACAATGCCATATTAGGGCGCCCAATCCTCAACTCCTTCGGCGCGGTACCACATCACGGCTATCTATGCATGAAGATCCTGGGTCCCCGGGCCATCATCACCGTCCGAGGCGACCAGGATATGGCCCGGCGCATTGAGCCAGGTACCAGGTGCCCGCGTCGCGAAGCCCAACGGCGCTCCTAGAGCCGGCGCCGGCGTCACAACGCGGTGGTCCGCGGGGCCAGTCGGAGGCGCCTTGGCGGGCCCTGCAGAGGTCTAGCGACTAGAGGCTTCAGCCGCACCAAGGAAAAACGGTTAGTACATCCGCCCCTTGTAATTGCTTGCCTGCGCAAATGGGGATGTAATGAAGATCGCCGTTTGTCGCTAATATTTCTTCATCGTGCGCAAGCACGTGGCAGAGGCGCGCGCAGGCTTCACTAGCGCGCGCGCTCCCGCAGCATAAATCGAAGTCGCACGTTCGCGTGTGCACTCGCCGTAGCCAAAGGTGACGGGCCTGAGTATAAACAAAGACGCACGTTCGCGTGTGCACTCGCCGTAGCCAGGGGTACGGGACTGAGTATAAATCGAAGTCGCACGTTCGCGTGTGCACTCGCCGTAGCCAAAGGTGACGGGCCTGAGTATAAACAAAGACGCACGTTCGCGTGTGCACTCGCCGTAGCCAGGGGTACGGGACTGAATATAAATCGAAGTCGCACGTTCGCGTGTGCACTCGCCATAGCCAAAGGTGACGGGCCTGAGTATAAACAAAAGACGCAGCGGGGGGACGCCTCCGCGCGCACTCTACGGAGTATAAATAAGACGTAGCGTTGAGCTTAGCTTCCGCACGCACCAGTCCACGGACTTTAAATAAGACGTAGCGTCGAGCCTAGCTCCGCACGCAACAGTCTACGGACTATAAATAAGACGTAGCGTCGAGCCTAGCTCCGCACGCACCAGTCTACGGACTTTAAATAAGACGTAGCGTTGAGGTCCGCCTCCGCACGCGCGAGTCTCCGGACTATAAAGGAAGTCGTAGCGTCGAGGTCCGCCTCCGCACGCACTAGTCTACGGACTTTAAATAAGACGTAGCGTCGAGCCTAGCTCCGCACGCACCAGTCTACGGACTTTAAATAAGACGTAGCGTTGAGGTCCGCATCCGCACGCGCGAGTCTCCGGACTATAAAGGAAGTCGTAGCGTCGAGGTCCGCCTCCGCACGCACCAGTCTACGGACTTTAAATAAGACGTAGCGTTGAGGTCCGCCTCCGCACGCGCGAGTCTCCGGACTATAAAGGAAGTCGTAGCGTCGAGGTCCGCCTCCGCACGCACTAGTCTACGGACTTTAAATAAGACGTAGCGTCGAGGTCCGCCTCCGCATGCGCGAGTCTCCGGACTATAAAGGAAGTCGTAGCGTCGAGGTCCGCCTCCGCACACACTAGTCCACGGGCTTTGAATAAGGCGCAGCGTCGAGGTCCACCTCCGCACAGCCAGCCTACGGACTACAAAGGCTAAGCGTTGAGGTCCGCCTCCGCCCACGCCAGCCTACGGGCCGTAAAAAGTTGAGGTGCCAAGGACTGCCCCCGCAAGCGCCGTTCTAAGGAACCCTTGCGCAGTTACTTCACCAACGGTGGCATCAACACATCCTAAAATGCCAGGAAACCTGCATACCGGAGAAATCACAAGTACAAAGGTCCGGCAGCATCCTTGCCGCTCTAAGCCGCTATCCCGCGGGTTCGTCCTTAACACGCGCCAAAACTGGGGCCTCGCTCGAGGAAGGCCGGCCCGCCCAAAAGTCCAGCGACTCTTCGGCCCTTCGCCAGCGTCGAAGGCGTCGCCGGGTTGAAAGGTCGGCCGCACAAAGCTGGTCCCAGCAAGAAAGCTGCCCGGGATATAGGCGAAAATCAGAATGCATACAGCAAGTGTGTACATTCGCAAAAAGAGGGAGCAGTACAACACACGCCTACACCTAGGCACCACGGCGTCAAACCTGCGGGTTCCCAGCGCCCTCGGAGGGCCCAGCGCCGCCCTCGTCGCGTCGAGGGATCCCGTCAAGAAATTGGCCGAGGCTCCCCGTCCCGTAGAGCGACTTCCGGAGCTCGATCCGTGCAGCATCCGGCCCGGCGTAAGCCCAGATCCGGTCGAAGAAGGGCCCGAGGGCGCGGCGAGCGGAGCGGACGGCACCGGACATTACTTCGGCCCCGCCGGGCATCTCCAGCTGGGGGTCATCCAGCCCGGCGACGTGCGTGCAACCGCGGTGCTGCAGGAGCGCGCACACCAAGCAGGCCGACATGTACGCGCAGTGGGTGCCAAAGGACGTCGCCGCGTCGCGTGCGACGTTGGCGGCATCTCCGATCCAGCGGAGCGTCCGGGACAACTCCTCTGGGCCAAAGGCGCGTTCCGGCACCTCTGTCACCAGCCCTTGAAGATGGCTCTCCAGCGCTTGCATGGCATCCCACACAACCACCGAGGCGTCGCCAAGCGTCTGGTTACGCCCCGCTAGAGTCAAGGCAAGCTCGCCTTTTTCCTTCTCTAGCGAGGCGACCTGTTCCAGGAACCCAGCCCGCTCCGCCGCAAACTCCTGTTCAACAGCTGCCGCGGCCGACTCCCACGCTGACGCGACAAGTACCTCGGCGTGTGCCCTCGCCTCGGCGCATTCCGCTTCCAGCTGGCGGATGCGGGCGTCCTGGGCAGAGCGGGCTCCAGAGGCTTCGCGTAGCTCCTCCTCGACGGCCTGCAGCCTATCCTCGAGCGTCGTGCGGCCGCGAGCATAGGCCGTCTGCAAGGCCTGCCCCAGCACCAGTGTCTGCAGAAGGGAAAGGCTTAGCAAGCTCAGCCAGCTCAGGCGTCATCGTATGAAGAACTTACCCTCACCCCAGACACCTCGAAGGCGTCCTGGAGGTGCTCCGCCCCGTAGGCCTGCAGCACTTGCGGGTCGACACTGGTGGCCGCGTCACTCACAATTCCGCGCCACGCCCTCAGCGTCTCCGGGGGCGGCACGAAGTCCGCAGGTGCTGTAATTGTTGACTATGAATTTTTATCACAATACTAGTTCAAGGCCCATGTAATTGTTGCAAACTGTTAGTTGTTTTTCTGTAAGACTCACCTGATCCCAATAAAACACAAATTTAACACTGGTCTGTGTTTTTACTCACTTTTGTCACTATACTAGCTAAGTGCCCATGCGTTACAACGAAAAAAAACATATTTAGTTGCGGCGAAGTCTTTGTTTTTGCGAGGTGGTTGCCGTGAAGTTATAGGTTAGAAAGATCAATTGTACTTGCATTTGTTGTTTCATGACTCCACAAGGTACAAAGATAAAAGATCCAAATGTATCTCCTGGAATGAACAATAAAAATACATATGGTATCAAGGAAGCAACATAAGATTTTCTCGAGATGTCATGTATTCCAATGAAGAAGGCAAATTGCATCAGTAAAGTATTGTGTGAGTAACATAAGGGACAACATAAAAGTTTATATGTGCAAATATAAAGACCCCATGCATTGACTATGCATGGCACACGAAATACCAAAGAATCTCTCATGGCCGATTCCATGTAGTCAGCATGTATAAAACATTTGCTCCTGCTTCTAAATCCTAATCATAAAGATTACTAAATCCTACTCCTAGTGTAAATTTTAGGTAGCATCATAGATATTTTTAGAAAGTAAAATACAAGAGACGTAAGAAAACAACCGCTCACCTATTCATCCAGCAATAAAGTGAGACCAATAACCACTTAGATTAGGATTAGCACTCTCCAGCCATGCACAACAAATCTCAAGGTATTTGACAGCACAACACCCTTGTACTACATTCTCAAAACCTAGCCATCAGATGTAAAGTCAAGAATGAAAATCTAAATTGCATTATGGAACTGACAATAAAACATGAACTAAATATCATTGTATCATCGATATCTACCTAGTTCTATCTGTGATATAGAATCAAACCGGACTAAACTTCATTCATTATATTATCGACATATCCCATCTACTAAAACTGGAAACAGAGAAAGCCAGTCAACTAATTATCATCATCAGTTCTTTGACTGAACTAACAAGTAGCACCATTAGCTATGATTATGAAGCAACACAAATGGTTATCAGCTGATCAATATATATGGAGTTGCAAAGCAATATGAGAAGGAAAAGCTTTACTAATCATTCTTAGATTGGGGCCAAAAAGACGATCTTAAAATGAAGTGAATATAGTTATTCGAAGGCTAAACACTCCGTTGACCAAAATGTTACTACTGATGCTATAACACAAATTTTCACATGGCTCAAATGATCAGTCCAACCTTTTTTGAAGCAAAAAATAGTGCATCAATAATATCAGAGCTATGTTAAGCTGAATATAACATCCACTGTTCCTTAATTGGCACCTCACCAAGGCAGATGAAACTATGCACCAAGATTTTGGATTATAATAAAAGTGGTATAACATGTAAACTACCGAACAGGAAACAAATTTCTTTGTGCCACTCCAAGCAAAATATCAAACAATAAATTGTCACACATGTTTAGACAAAAACTAATGGAAAAATATTAGGGCATACACCTGTCGATAGTGTCAGAACAACAAAATTCACTCTTCAACACAAAGAAACCACTCTGGAACAATCAGGTTTATTAATATAGCATGTTTCTTCTTAAACAAATTAGATAACATTAAGTTCTTCCATTCTTTGACTGGAAAATCGCAAAGCATAAATGCAAGAATAGATAACCCAGTGGAGATAATTGGATTGTTCATCCAAAGCACCAATCATTGCATAAATCACAACCTATATAGACATCAATCCCTGCTAAATTTGTATGCTAGATAATAACAGTATCAGAAGTGGTGGTTTGATAAATCTTGCAAAAAGTAAGATTCTTGTAGAAACAAAATTCTGGAAGACACAACCTATATGATCGGCCAAGTGTGTTGTAGAAACAAAAATCTGGAAGACACAACCTATATGATTAGCCAAGTGTGAACATTCTAATTCCATGAATCATGATAATGGTAGGTAAAAAAACATCAGGGGTTTCAAGTTCAACGCAATAAAGTGGGCTCCTAAATCATACAAGCAAGGAGACTTGACTCCTAGGTTTATCTTACATGGATTAGGATTAAGATTAGCACTCTCCAGCCATGCACAACAAATCTCAAGGTATCTAGTGGCAATACAACCTTGTACTGCATCTCAATTGCTGCTAAATTTGAATTGCATCACCTGAAACCCACAAACTTCCATCTCAAGAAAAACCCAAATTGGTGCATAAGGTCAAATTTTGCTTACCAAACTACTCCTAAATTTGTAGTAAAAAATGATGCCATGACAACCCGATCCACTCCTCGATTGCAAATAGATTCACAATTGTCTACATGTATAAGAACATACATATGTGATAAAGATAATAGGGGAGATAAGAATCACATACCCTTCCCCACATCGAGGCCGTTGTGCCTCCCATCGATGCAGATGCACTTCTAGAGGTTACAGGTATGACAAAGCCTACCCAGCAGCAAGTGCGGGGGCCACCCATGCTAAGGAAGACCAGCTTGAAACGGATCATTCCAACACTGACAAACATTAGCATCAGTTATTGATGGGAACAATCGGGCTCCTTCCTTGCATGGAGGAGTGCAGAGGAAGCGGAGCCGGGGAAGTGATGGTGATGGTGGCAATCGACCAAATTAGGTGGAGCAATGTCGGTGATTGGTGAGCAAAGGAGAGGACGAGACACAGCCATTCCTGGCAAAATTTGGCGTGCTTGGGCTAGATGGTGACTCGACGATAGCCTACGGCACCAGACTTAACCGGGAGTGACTCCACAAGCAATGGATGCCGGTGCTAGAGGAAACCAAAACATCGGATCTGGTGATCGGGAACGAGGCAACTGGTGGCAGCTCAATCCCACCAAGAGCTAGCCTAGTCAATGGTGGGTGGTGGAGGGGAAGCCTTCAGAGGGAGAGAGAGGAGGGGCGTCGTGCGGGTCGGAGGCAGCGCGAAGCCTCTCTAGGGTACGCGTGTGGCAGCAAATCGAGGATGCGAGGGGAGGGAGCTCATGGGGAGGAGGCTCGCGGTCCTGTCGCATGAGATCAGGAGTGTTTTAGGATTTGAGGAAATATCGAAAAGCAGTTGCTGGAGGAGAGGAATTTGGACGGAGGGGTGCCGCATAGGGAGAAATCGTGCATGAGAGGGCCCACACGTCGGTGTGAAACTTTTAGAGAGGGGGATCAAGGAGAGGTGGTGGGATGAGAGAGGACCACCAGGAGAGGGTGGTGGATAAAAAGAAACATGGCATAGCAAGATGAGGGTGGAAAGGCGAGGGAAAAATACAGTGAAGCGTCTTTGTAGTTGCAAGCTATTTATAAATTTTATGAGTATAATTTTATGGTATTTCTCAGGACAAATTTATAAAGTATTCCTATGCAATGTGGAATCATCTAAGAGTGCATGGTTTAAGGGATCAAGTCATATAGAATGGGTTGGTCCATCGTGAGAATTCGATTCTGCCCAAAAAATTGGAGTGTAGAAGAAGTTTTCCATAAGTTTGGACGTCTTTTAAGCTTTTATATAGTGCAAAGCCTTTTTCTAATAGCTGATTGGGGTAAGTGCTTTTCAGCTGTGGATGATGACTTTTGATCCTAACATTAGCGTTTGTACAAAACAAACCGAATGCCAATAAACCGATAAGTTATTTTTGAAAAGACTGTCTCGATAGACCTTTTTAAAAGGCGACAAAAAAGTCATCTTATTTATTTATTCGAAAAAAGTCAGAAGCCATAATCTGAAAAGAACCGGACCTGTATTTAATCAATTAGATATTTACTAGTTAGGACACGCGTTCATGTCATGTAAGCTCTGTTTCAAATGACTTCTGCTTTTGGATTCTAGCTTTAGAATGCATTGGCTTTCTAACTTCATCTTTTTTTGGTTTTTCTTTTTTCCTTATTTCTTTACATTATCTGTGATGATATAACTTTTTTTAATTTAATTACTTAGAAAAAACTAACAGTTGTTATAATATATTTTTCGTTGTTATAGTACATTTTAAATTACTAGCAGTGTGCCCGTGCTAACGCTACGGTAAAGTACAAAACAAGATAAAATTTGTAAAAAATAAAATGAACAATCAGATTCATTAAGATTCACGTCTCATATATTGTATAACCAAACATTTTTGTCACAAAATGAATGTCACATAAATACGTGACCGGTCGGAACCACCCAACACGCAATGCTCAAAAGCCTACGACCGATTCCCAGGTCTTGCGACCGCTTCGCGAGACCATACGACCGGTTAACAGAAGCTACGACCGTTTATCGCGTGATTTAAACACCCTCCCGACCACATACAACACTTTTCGTCGTGGTCGAAGCCACTTCCGACCATGTGCACCGAGTTTCGCGCTGGTCGAAGCCCTTCCCGACCACATACAACACTTTTCGTCGTGGTCGAAGCCACTTCCGACCAATGTGCACGAGTTTCACCATGGTCGAAGCCCCTTCTGACCACATACTGGGCTCACAGTGGTCGAAGTCCCGTCTGACCACGTCCTGAGCACGTCACAACGTGGTCGAAACTTCAACTACCGACCGCAGCTCTCGATAACGTGGTCGAAGTCCGCTGTGGTCGAAGACGCAACTACGACTACCGACTTTCGACCACTGACAATGTGGTCGTAAACCCTTCGGCTGGCTTCTGACCATGACCAACGTGGTCGTAATAGCTTTCGACCACTTGTAAAGGCTTCAGCTAGCTTCCGACTCCGTTTCGCGCTGGTCGAAGCCCTTCCCGACCACATACAACACTTTTCGTCGTGGTCGAAGCCACTTCCGACCAATGTGCACGAGTTTCACCATGGTCGAAGCCCCTTTTGACCACATACATGTGCACGAGTTACTGGCAAATAATCACAAATAGTTGGATGCCACAATAATAATAATGCTAAGTGCAAAAGGGAGAGAAATTAATTTATTTCATCTCCACTACACAGATATAGTTTGAAACAAGTGAATCAAGATAACTCTAGCAAAACCTTTCAAACAAATGAAACTAGAAGAAAGCTAGGCACCGAGATGTAACAGAGCAGCATAAAGAAACATATCACAGTCCTACTGTCTTCCAATAAGACAGGCCTTGCAAGTTGCAAGCCTACAGTGAGATCAGGAACTAATAAAATCTCCTTATTTAGCAGGAAGGGGCATGCGTAATATGTAGAAGATCAAAACTCAACTGGGGGTTGATTCATACAGCTAAACAAGATATCAGTCAAATATAGAAGAACACCACCAATTGAAGAATTACACATCGAAAGGAGGTGACCAGGAATCTATCATTACATTTAGATTCTCTGAAATTTTGTATTGACTTTGAACTGATGTCTTCATTACAACATTACCTACGTAACTTCAACTATCTAGATAGATCACTTCAGAACCAAAGAAGGGCAGTCTATGCCTTGTTAAATGCTAGTAAAAAATTTTATGATAGCCCCAGCCTAATATCTGCCTACTTGCTGCTGCTAAATTAGATTTCTATACTCGCAAAGCTCTAACATCACTTTTGAATCCTCATTCTTATTGTAACATCCTCAAGCCAACATTGTATTTTTCTTGAGCGCCTCCAGAGCCAGCAAATAAGTCCCTATTATATAGCATAGCTTCAAAACAATAAGATGTCTTGGCTCCAGTTAGTCAAATTTCAACCCTTGCCAGGAAATCCAAGAATTGGTGTAGCTGGCCAGTTTCTAATGGTTTTCCCATCCCTGGTTCTAATATATATTTCAAACAAAAAACATAGGAAGAGAGTTACTGGAAGAGATAGAGAAATAATTTGGCTCTCATACATATATTACTTCCAAACTCAGAGATAAGCCCATAAGCTTCTCCACTTTGAGGCCAAAGCTAAAGTGCCAGAAGGTCCAGAACATTTTGACTTCTACATAAAGATAATAACTACCCTTATCAGCAATAAGCTCGCAGTTTCATCCAGGCAACCAAAGCATGGGCAAGCACGTATTACAAGTAAACAATTTGTGTAAAACATTAAACATATGATGAAAAAACAAACATGGCGATGGACTTTTTAGGATCTTATCACTTACTAAGCACAGGTCATGAATTCATTGTGATACAAGAACACCTCCGTAAGAGATTGTATTATTGAACTTCTCCTCTCAGGGTTCAATACGCACCTACGAACTAATGTGCACTTTTGATTTTGTTGTTTGCCAGCCAAGTAAGAAATGATAACACAGCAAATTGCATAGAAAACAAACAAACTACTCGACAAAGCAGGCACATACAATGGAGGTTTCAGTAATGTGCATCGCCTAAACTGAACTAATCAGTACACAAAAGAAAGTGGGAGAACCTCGCATCACAGACAAGCACAACCCCTGTCCGTCAAATCATAAGCTAACCAAACAAGAAAGGAACAAGATCAGAATTCCACTTTGACATGTGAAAGGTACCCTCATAAATCTAACCTACCTAATGCAGGACCATGTAAGGCTTGTAATCTAAACAATGAGCACCTGAGAGGGCACTTATCTACACAAATTTGCCCAAAACAGCCAAAATCCACTAAAGAAACAACCAAAAGCGCCCGCAATCCCTATCAATCAATTCTCAAGCACAACTAAACAAAGAACCCTAGCAAGATCTCACCAACACACATAGAAACAAATCCACCGACCAGAGTTTCACATGCATAAAATAGCCACCCACACCAATCTTAAAATGTTAACTTGTCACACTAACACAATGCCACATTTGCCTAAATTCCTCAACCCAAACAATCTATCCGCGACTCGATTGGATCAGTACCGATGAATGAGTAATTGAATCAGTATTCTAAGTATAATTAAAATTGCATGTTCAGGCACAAATTTGTTAGATTGAACTGAGAGCCAAGAAAACGACCTCCGATGCCGCCGTGGGGCACGCCATGGGGGTAGTAGCTGTAGCTAATGTAGCACTTGTCAAGGTACACCTGGCCGGAGGGCACGCCGCCGCACTCGACCTTGACGTGCTGCACGGCCTGGGTGACGCACTGGCCGCAGTCCCCCGGCGAGAGGTCGCCCTCGCACTGTGCCACGGCGTACACCTGCTGGTAGCTGGTGGCGACGAACCCGCCGGTGCTCCCGCCGACGTTGTCCTCCAGCTGCGCGAAGGCGGTGTCCCGGCGCATTTTGAAGTCGCCCCCGCCACCGCCGCCGGTGCCGCAGGTCTTGAAGAGCATCTGGGTGCCGGAGACCTGGGGGGAAGCCGGATATCTCGTAGAGCGCGAGGCATCCGGCGAGCTGGCTCGCCGCACGTCGGACCAGGAGGACATGGCGCGGGAGACACAGGCCGCGCAGTCGGAGCCGGAGAGGTCGCCGCGGCACTGGAAGAGGCCGAAGATGGAGGAGGAGGAAGACGACGCCGACGAGGAGGAGGTTTTGTAGAACTTGGACGAGGCGGACTGGAACGAGAGCGTGGAGGAGAGAACGACAACGGTGGGGGGGGCACGCCGCCACCTGGGAAGCTCTGGTTGGCGCAGCCCTTGTAGACGAGCGCGTACAGGTCGGCGCACGACACGAGCAACGGCGAGAGGAGGAAGACAACGACGATGGCGAGCGGGAGGGGTAGGGGAGGAGGAGGCGACGGCGCGGGGTGGGGAGGAGGAGGCAGCGGCAGAGCGGGGGAGGAGGCGGCGGTGGAGCGGAGGGGTGGGGGAGTAGGAGGCGGCGGCGCGGGGTGGGGAGGAGGAGGAGGTGGCGGCGGTGCGAGGTGGGGGGAGGAGGAGGAGGCGGCGGAGTCAAGTGGAGGAGCCGGGCAGGCGGTGGAAGAGGAGGAGGGAGGGGAGGAGGCGGCGGTGGAGCGGGGCAGGCGGCGGCGGATGAGGAGGGAGGGGAGGAGGCGGCGGAGAAATTAGAGGGGAGGCGCACGGGTTCACCAGGGGGGAGGCAGGCGCACGGGTTAGGTTGGAGGGGGATGATGTGTATGATCCGGATGATTTTGGCCTTAGGATCTTCAATGAGTAAGAGAAGAAGGTTTGAGAAGAAATCCAGGCCATTCATTTGTATGAAGTTGGATTACTTTGGTACACAAATCTGAGTGGACTTAGATTAGGCATGACTGTGGGGGTGGTTGAGGGGGTGAATTTAGTAAAGAAAATTTTGGTGTATTATAGAGTAGGGTAGATAAACCTGAGTTAGATGTGGCTTGCAACACTACCGTAAACGAAAGGACCGCCATTATGATTGAGTCCTCTGCAGCCCACAAAAGACAGTTGAAGGGAAACCTTCTCCCATTCCTAAGCGACGCATGCAATTATACAAACCTCCCGAGGTTATTCGTGCAAAATATCCGCTACCCGGCGTCCCTTTCACCACCCAGCCGATAGGGTTCCGGCGACACCCATGGCCGGCCGCCACCGTAACCCGCTGCCCCATTCCTTCCCCCGCGGCGGCGGAGGCGGCGGAAACCACCCGCCCCCTCCCCCGCTACATCACCCCCACCTCCCGCCTCACCACCTCGACGACTTCCGCGAGCCGCCGCGCCTCCCACCGCACCACGTCGATGACTTCCGAGACCCACCCCGCCTGTTGCCCGGCCACCCCGACAACTTCCGCGAGCCGCCACCGCCGCACCACCACTTCGCGGCCCACGGCGGCGGGCCCCTGCCGCCCGCGCCGCACGTGCTGGCGTTGCTGGAGGAGCGGCTCGGCGCGGAGATCGAGGAGGCGCACGCGCTGCTCGGCCAGAACCAGAGGCTGGCCGCGACGCACGTGGCACTAGTGCAGGAGGTCTCTGCCGTGCGGCACGAGCTTGGCCGCACTGCTCGCGGTCTTGCCGCCTCCCAGGAGGAGGGCGACCTCCGTCTTCGCGAGGTGCGGTTTCTTTCCCATGAGCTTCTGTGTGTTAAACGTTTCTTTGCGTGCATTTCAAATTTTGGTGCAAATGTAGGATTATTTATCCCGACTTGAAGCAACCTACAAAATTTGACCCATGTCAAGAAACTCCGCAAAGCCTTGATGCTATCCCATGCATGTTTGGTGTTTATGTAGAAAATTAAATTTCTACTGGTCTTGCAAATTTAGGGCTAAATTTTACTTCTTATCGTATAGTTTGCATTGCAGTGGACCTATTTGAATCGCTCATGCAAACTTACCTAATGTCATCTATTTTCTGCTATATTTCGAAACCATCTCTGAATTCTACAAAAGGGAAAATTAGTTGTATCACACTCCTTACTCAACAAATTTGGAAACTGACACCCGTTGACACTCGTCCACCAAAACTTGTGGCAAAAGGACCCAAACATGCATGGGAGCCTGTATTATATTTGTAGTTCCTTACAAGCTTATTAAGGCGTTGCTTAGGTCGCCTAAGCGGTAAGGCAGTCTGCGGGGAGCAAGGCGTCGCCCCCGCCTTGCCGTTCATGCCTAAGGCGTCTGCCTTAGGGCGAAAGCGTCTCTAAGGCGTTGCTTAGGCGGCATATGGCGGCAGGAAGGCCTGCGGCAATGCCTTAGACATGGAGGAGATGACACCCGTGACTACATGAGGACCCGAGTGGCCGAGCGACTAAGAACAGACCCGAGCGGGCGGCTAAACTAGAGAGAAGGGCGAACACACCTGGAACCCTAGGCGTGGCGGCGCCTCCATCTCGCCGCTGGTCGCTCCCGTCTTGGCGTCATCCCTGTCCCTGTCTCGGCGGCACCTCCATCTCGCCGCTTCCATCTCGGCTCGGCAGCGGCATGAGCTCCTCCAGAGCACGGCGTGACCTCGACCTCCCGCTGTGCATGCAAGCTCGTCCTCCGGCGACGGGCAGCGCTAGCTGCTCCTCTGAATGCGGTGGCGCAAGATGACGAGGGTGCTCGAATGCAGTTGGTGGGCTTGCGGCTGGCGGCTAGATCCCAGGCTCGCCAGCTCGCCCTATCTTTCTCTCTCTCCCTCTCTCATCTCTCTCTCGTGCCTCTCTCTCTTTGTGTCGGTGGTAGATGGATGCGATTGCAGGATGCCTCTCTGTCTCTCTCTCTCTGTCGGTGGTAGCAACAAGAGGCAAGAAAGGGGCAAAAGGTGGGCCCTCCACTACCAGCGAGATACTTTCAAAATAATACCATAGATGTTACATGGGAGAAGAGCAATTGGAAAGGGGATGAATCCTACATGGACTCAAGAATTGGCAACAACAAGGTACATATGTACTACTAAAATGCTCATTTTATTTGCTGTCTTAGCGCCTTAGAATGTGTATAAGGCGTTGTCTCACCTCGCCTCGCCTTACCGCCTTAATAACCTTGGTTCCTTATTGTACCGTTATTTGCAAAAGATAATATCATGAGGGAGAATAGAAAAATAAATTGCAAACGATGAGAATACATTGGCGTACCTCATTTTCCAATAGGGTTTGTCTGAAACAAGGGGAGCCATTGCCACCCATCTTTTCTTGTTTTGGCAGTCTAGGGTTAGTCTTCTTCATCCAGCTCAGTTGCCTCCCATCGTTCCCTTCTGTTGATGATGCTCGGAGCTTGATGATGGTAGTGTTACGACGGTATGAGGTGTGAGAAGCCACAAATCTAGAATCCCCAGGTTTGGATTTCTCTTTGTGCACGAGCTGCATTTGTCCACATCAATGTTGCAGCTGGGGCGAACGATTTGCCGTCTTGCAGTGGATTGGTTCATTGGGATCTCTTTTACTTTGAGCTCATCTTCCTCTAATTGCTCTTTCAAGTACGCAAACAACAGAGATAAGGCAGAGGGGGAGTGAATAATGGGCGACAATGGGGAGAAGATGACAACGAGGAAGATAAGGCAGGTCATATATATGTCAGATCTTTTTGGTGCTAACCACCAAAAATTCCCCCTTTAGCTGCCAAGTTCGCACAAAAATTTGTCAACAAGGGCAAAAGGGTCATTTCAGCCATGCAAATGTATTATACTAGCCAAAGACGGTGGAATACATGCTGCTATACGTATTTTGGTCATTTTCCCACAATTTTTTGGTCTAGAGTGGCATACACAAATTTGTCATGCGATGGGTGTCAATTTCCTATTTTGCTGAGTGTCACACAGGCCCAATTTTGTATATCCTAGGTAATCTGTGTGATTTATATTTTATTTTAGGTACACAATACAGAGCAACTTCTGCCTCACTAGAGATCCGGAAGCTTATCCTATGTGAATTATTTGTTCATAGGAGCTTTGTGAGCGCTCAACTTCTGTTGACATCTCTCTCTCTCTCTCTCTCTCTCACTCTCACATAAAGCATGATCTTACAATTACGTATGAAGGGTTTTTCAAAGTTTTTGACCCATGTATGCTTATTCGTTCTATTTTTCCCCAATTTATTGCACAATATTATTTAAAGGCAATCCTCTTGGGGGTTAAAGCCACACAATTCATTGCATATAATTCGCTTGCAAAACTAACCCAAGTTTGTTTATGCTATGTTTCTTTACTTATTTACACATATATATGCATTTTGCATGATGTTGTATAATCTTGCATTGGTTATAGGTTTGAAACTGCGTAGCTTGAATAACTGCCTTTTTTTTTAGCTCAAGGTACCCCATCTTGTATTGTCATTTTATATTTAATTATGTAAATTCATGTCTCTTTGATCAAAAGCTGATTGGCTTAGTTGTTCAACAGGTTAGTGCCATGCATGTCAAGTAAAATTGATTTGTAGTTCTTTGGATTGAAGGTCTATGAGAGGTTAATGAAGATGGAAGCAGAGCTCCGAGCAGTAGAGGAAATGAGGGCGGAACTTGCACAGGTTCGCCTGGACATTCAAAAGTTGGGTACAGCAAGGCAGGAACTCATGGGCCAGGTCCAGGGGTTCACACAGGATTTGGCTCGATCGGCGGTGGACTTGCAGCAGGTGGCTGCACTAAAAGCTGAGATCCAGCAGATCAGGCATGAAACACAACATTTGAGGTAGATGACTTTTGGCTGAAATTGCACTGTAACAGCGATTAGCTTTTTTCAAGAAAAAAGAAAAAAAAGGAAAAAAATGAAAAAAATATATGAAAAACCGTTATATCGTCATAGACAATGCAAAAGAATAAGGGGAAAAAGAAAAAGGGAAAAAAAAGCCAAAAAACCCTCAAAAAGCCAAAATAAGCCGAAATAACAAGTCGATATGTTCCAAGTAGCTTCTGGCTTAAATAAACTGAAAGTCAAAATAAGCCAGAAGCTGAAGCCGTTTGGAGTAGTGCATGGACTCTCTCCGTTTTGAAATTTAATTCCTATAGTTTTTCAATCATTTTGAAAATATAAGGTGTGCATTCAAATTTATTGATGTTTTCTCTATTTTCCCTTGATTTATCTTTGCCTCTCTACTCAGCACTAATGAGGAAACATTCTCTACTAAGCACTAATGAGGAAACATTTTCTTGGTCATTTCTTTTTGTCATTCTCTTGGTCCTATAACAACCTTTTTTTGTTTTCTTGAGGAGAACTATAAACTCCTTAATTGGTGTGCCTGGTCAAAGTACACCTTACAATTTGAAACAGAGTGATTATTCTTTTTTCTCTCAGTCAAACTGGTTATATGTTTAATATGGGATTCCATTGAATTTCAATTGTCCATGGAGTAATAGAGAGAAAGGTGAAGTTGCATGAACAACTTTTTTCTTCTGCAAACTTATATGGTACGTATTTATGAGTTGACTTGCAGATCTGGTATTGAGCTTGAGAAGAAAGGATATGTAGAGAGTTATGAGCAGGGACAAGAGATGCAGAAGAAATTGATTTCGGTGGCTTGTGAAGTGGAGAAACTTCGAGCTGAGGTTGCCAATGCTGAGAAAAGGTCACGAGCTACTGTGTCTGCAGGCAATCAAGGTACTTACCAAACTTGGAGGTTTATTTTTCTCTTACGTTGTTTTTGTGCCAAATAGTGGTTATGGTACTTATCTGAACCGTTAGGGGCATGGTTCCAAAAACCGGCAGTAACTGGCTATACCAGTGGGATCCGGGATTTGAAATACCGGCGGTTTTTTATTTAATTCAAATTTGAAATTTTGAATGTTAAAGTTGATTTTCCTAATAATGTTTACATTGTTTGACACTAATGAATTGTATTAGGAAAATGCATGCACCTCCCGTGCTTGACTTCATGCTTTTTGCCGTGAATGTATGAGTCCGATGGTTTTTTATTTAATTCAAATTTGACATTTTGAATGTTAAAGTTGATTTTCCTAATGATGTTTACATTGTTTAACACTAATGGAATGTATTAGGAAGATGCATGCACCTCCCATACTTAACTTCATGCTTTTTGCTATGAATGTATTAGTCCGGCGGTTTTTTTATTTAATTCAAATTTGAAATTTTGAATGTTAAAGTTGATTTTTCTAATGATGTTTATATTGTTTAACACTAATAAAATGTGTTAGGAAGATACATGCACCTCCTGTGGTTGACTTCATGCTTTTTGCCATAGATATATTAGTCCGGCGGTTTTTAGTGGTTTTTCTCCGGTTTTTTGGGCGGTAACCGGTCGGTTTTTTCGGTTACCTATTTCGAATTCAAAATTTGAAAACTGAAATTCGACTGGTTCCCCCCCCCCCCTTTTTCTGGTTACCGGCCGGTACCGGCCCTTGGTTGGGATTGTGCCTGGTTCCGGTATTTGGAACCCTGGTTAGGGGGTATGGTATGGACAATAAAACTAGCTAGTATTGGGGTAATGTTCCACTAGATGCTACCAGAGTAATCGTGACATTGGAAATTCATATGCTTTAATGTTATCTGCAGCCCAAATGCTCGAAAACTATTACATCCTGTGTTATCCAGAGAGATCCTTAATATTGTGAAGTTTTACTGTTCAGTAAGGGACGTAATAAGTGAGCTGCTTATGTAGTTTAATTTCTGTGTATGTGACATGTGGATTATACTTCATGGTGCACCCATCCTTTCAGGTTACATTGGAAACTATGGAAATCCTAATGCCAATTATGTTGCAAATCCTTATAATGCGGGATACAGCATGAATCAAGTATGTCTTCTGCGTTGTTTCTGAATAACCTATCTTCACATTCTTTTATCCTTATTTCAAGCTGCTTCTCAAATCACTTCTTTTATCTCAGGCAAATGCTACTGATTCTAGTTCCCAGTATGGACCTGGTTCAACGCATAGTTCCTGGGGTGTCTACGACATGCAAAGAGCTTCAGGACGGAGATGAATACCGACATCAGTTTTTTTCTGGTCCAGTCAGTGAAGTATAAACATCGGTTTCTGGCACAACTTTGACTTCCACGCAACATTGAATTCTGGTCAGTCGGTTATGAGTGATGTATCGTTGGCCCTAGTTTAAGTTATAGTAGTGTTTGCATATGTCACAATAAACTTATAATGTCGATGGGATATTGCAAAATTGCATTTTGTGCACTTGTGCCTTTTTCACTTAATCCATGCAGTCGTCGTTACTTTGTTAGAAGCATGCATCTCCAGTGTCGTAATTACTTTCGAATTTGGATCTGTAAAGTGCGGTGACCTGGCAAAATGGCTCTACCCAATCAAGACTCAGGGTTAAATGGGCTATCAGTTGTTTGTGCGCAAAATTTTTATTCTGATGCGTGAGTATGTTTGCAGTATGAAACCATAAGTATTGATGGCCTTTTGCCTGCAAATTAATATATATACATCCATATTTTTATGTAGTTTAAAGTATCTTGCATGATGTATGCTTTACCCTCTTAGCTCTGTAGCTATCCGGACATGTATCCTGACTATATGAAACAGGGCAGGGAATGACATACGTTGAGGACAACTAGATTGAAATCGGATGGTCAAGATCATAGCAGGCGAGAAATTTAAGGCTCCCAATATATCATGATAAATTGGCAGTTTATCGTCCACGTCGAACCAGACCGTCCAAATTTTCATCCGATGGTCCGGATGTAAGGAATGGCATAGATTGAAATCGGATGGTCCAGATCATAGCAAACGAGAAATTAAAGTCTCCCAATATGTCACGATAAAATTTGCACTTTATCATCCACCTCGATTCAGACCATCCAGATTTCCATCCGACGGTCTGGATGTAAGGGATGACATTTCTGCCATTACGGCCAAGGATGCGCGTCCCTTCTGTCCTGTGGCGGCCTCCTGGAAAATTCGGTTTTTGTCGCCATTAAGTTTGCATTTTTGGTTTTTCCACTGCTTTTCGTATAATTAGTACTATTTCATTGGATTCAAAAATTCCTTAACAAAATGCTATTTTGACGAGATCTATGCCTCTTGACTAAGTGGAAATGACTCCTTTGCCCTTCCAAATATGTCGAATTTTCAATCAAAATGCCATCAGTTCATTCCAACTTTTCCCATCTGAGTTCATCTCAACTTCGTTCCCAATTCGCTTCTCATTCTTCAAATTCCTCCTTGATCAGTGCGATTCAGGCCATTGGTTCCTTCCAAGAAAAACGAAGGAACCCTAGCATCTCGTACATCTCCGCCACTTGCGCCACCGAGGCTGAGCACCGGCGTCGGCGCGCCCGGACTGCGCGACGACACAGCGCCGCCAGTGCGCGCAACTTGGCGAGCACGGCGACCTCCGCCACCACACACGGGAAGCAACAGCACACCGCAGCACAACCCGCAGCCAACCACCTCGCCCTACCGGTGCTGCCTGGTCCCTCCCCTCAGTGCCGCCCCCGCTGCTGTTGCGCCCGCGGGATCGATCTAGTGTTAGTCATTGTATGTCCTGCGAAGAAAAAGGTCATTTTCTTTTGATTACGGGATGGCAATCGGGTGCGGGTCGTGTTCACCTATACCCATACATGCAACTTCGATTTACGCCCACGGATATACTTGCGAAGGACGACGGGTAAGAAGCATCGCCCATACCCATCGCTCACTAGTACCTGTCGCCCACGAGCATACTCGTTTACCCACAAACTGAGTGCATCACATTACTAATGTATCACACATTTAACAACTATAATGAAAATACAAATTGATGTAGTTCCTCACTCAAAGCCCAGATAAACTGCTGTAAGTGCCACAACAACTAATGCTGTGTACTACGCATTAATTCATCTTTGATGTTAAAGTTACAGTGCAGATTCCTATTTCCAAGCAATGGCCCTTTACCTCTATGATGTCCTCTGGCAGCAGAAACACAGAACATCCAAGCTTCCTTGCAACACTAATGATGTAGGTAGCATTTAGCTTCTTTTCCTCATCTGCAAAAGAAATTGTTCGACAGCTAATGCTATGGCTCATTTTTTAAAATTATTTGTAAAGAAAACGTATATGACTGGTCAGAAATCAGGTCATCAAATATTGAATTGAATGCAAATATGGGCCAAGAACAGACAATCTTCCCCCTTCGTAACAACTTTCCAGTTCACAACCCTCGGCTGTACTGCACTAAGAAGTTCAAGGAAGAACAATCCATTTGATAAGCTATTGTTCTGAAGTGATGAAAAAGGAAAAATGAACAAGTGGAGTTTTCTGTTAAGAAACGAAAACTGAAAGCTATGGAAATTAAAAGAACCTTGAAGCCTTCCATTTGAGAAGTTCTTCCTAACGCTTTCACTTTGCTGTTGGCCCAGTTTAGTATATCACCATCAGTAATTTCTTTTCCTTGGGAACCTTGGGAGTGAAATCTCAGTCTATTTAACAATTGAAGCATATTAAATCTCATCATTGCCACAGAAGTGCTGAAAGACAACACCAAAAACTTAAATTATGTGCTGAACAAGTTTTGAAGGACAGTCCATTAGCAATCACTAAAAAGAATAGATGCAATCAGACTCACCGACAAATAATTTCTTGTTTCCCTGAACAATATCATTCCCAGCTAAATTTACTAATGAAAACTTCAATTCCTTCCCAATTTTTACAACTTGATTGCAATTCTCCAGTTTCCTAAATGGTAATTTAATCGCAGGTTTTGGTGCCAGCTTCCAATTCTCAGATCCTGGAGAGACTTTGTCAAGTACTTCAAGAAATACCCATCTGCATGAGAATATATATTACTTATCAACTCATTTAGAGATAAACACAAGACTCTTTCAAGTAATCTTGTTACCCGTTGCGAACATTTTCGATAACATTGTTCACATATGATTCGACCCCAAGGCTGTTGATCCACATCCGAAAGGCCTCATCACGTGACACGTGTTGCTGCCTGTGTGAGTGTAACCTGTTTGGTGTTATCAAATCGTTACCAGCGGAGGGGCAATCAGTGGCGGCTAGATCTGGAGGACGGGCCGACTGGATCTGGGCGGGATGAACGCCGGCGGCTGGATCTCGAGGACGGGACGAACGCCGGTGGTTGGATCTCGAGGACGGGACGAACGCCGGCGGCTGAATCTCGAGGACGAACACTGGCGGCTGGACCTCGAAGGACAAACGCCGGCGGCTGGATCTCGAGGACGGCTGGATCTCGATGGAGGAAGAGGCGGTTGGAGAGTGGAGACGGCGACGTCGGCGAGTGGAGTCAGTCGGGAGTCAGCGAGGTGAGGAGACGAGGCCGAGGACGAGGGATGAGGGCACCAGGTCGACGAGGGTGAGGAATGAGTGAGTGCAGCGGCTGGGGAGTGGGTCGAGTGGATCATTGGATTGGAGTCGGGACTCGGGAGGCGGCGTGGTATGGAGCTAGGGTTAGGGTTTTCTATTTTATTTATTGGAGGCGGCGTGGTATGGAGACGGGTAAATGCGAGAGATGGATACGGGTGGAGCTCACCCATACCCGTACCCGTTTACCCGATGGGCAGAGAGTTCCCCCCATTCTCATATCCGTGGGTAAAGAATGCATCCCATACCCGGCTCCATAGGGTATTTACCCATGGGTATACGGGTAAACGGGCATAATTGCCATCCCTAACTACGGTTCATAACTTTTGATTTTGGTTAATAGTTTTTAGCTATATTTTTTGAGACAGTAGTAGACAAAGAGTTATATATGGTGCACATCCAGTGAGCTCAGAAAGCCGTTCATAGAAGCTCTTGGAAAAACTGACTTATTTATTTTGACATTTAGAAAAATTCAAGTTAAAAAGAATATGCTTACTGAATTGTGTAGAACATCAGAGAAAGAGAACCCAAGGAACCGCGTGCCGCATCTCTATGGAATTTGGCGAACAAATTGCTCATCAATTGGGCCAAAATCCAAACCCGATCCCAAAATTCCCTAAATCAAGAACTCCAGTGAAACCAATTATAGTATTTTGATAAAAAGTAACCCAATAGTGGCAGAATCCAAAGAAGTTTATAATTTTAGTCACATAGAACCAATTAGGCAAAAAGCACCAGAAAAAACCAAAACTGCAAAACAACCGGTGGTAAAAACTGAATTTTTCCACGCAGGGCCGGTCCTGAGATTTTAGGGACCCGGGGCGAAACTAGAAATAAGGGCCCTAGTATAAATATCTAAATATAAATCTACATACACACACACACATATATATATATATATATCTAATTTTACCAACAAACACTTAAAATGCGTTATGTATTAAAGAAAAATTCATATCAAAAAGTTTATAGATATTACCTTAAAAATTCCTTCTAACATTTCTAGATGCGAAGTCATTGATGATGGTATTGATATCAATCTCATCCAATAATTTCTTCTCAATACATAAAGTTGCCAAACCGTTAATCTCTCTTGAGACATTGTTGACCTTAAATAATTCTTCAACAATTTCAACTTTGAAAAACTTCTTTCAGCTGATGCCACAGTCACAGGCATAGTAACTACAATAGTATAATTAGTAACTACAAAGCACTAATTATTGATTAAAAAATTCCTAATATGCAAACTACAGCCTACAGTAGATGTGGACCTGCTGGTTTGGAAATTCCGAATTCCGCGGTTGATCGCTCGCTCCGCTCGGCTCGCCTGTGGCCTGTCGCAATGTCGCCTCGCAGTCGCAGACAGCAGATTCACTTCGCTGAGTTCGCTCAGCGCCGCCGCCGGCCGTCGTGTTCTGCTCGTGCAGCTCCGTCGGCCGTCGCCGGCCTTGTACAGTTGTACGCGCCTGCCTGCATGCAGCAATGCAGCATGCAATTAGTAAGCCAATTAATCAATTATGCAAAGCGCCAAAGCGGATTAGATCCGTATTCCGTCGACCGTCGCCTTGTACGCAGTACGCGCGGACGGCGGACGCGCCTGCATGGCAGCATGCAGCATGCAGATTGGAGTCTGGAGACTGGAGATTGCAGTCGCAGAGCTCACGTCGGCGGCTCGACGCTGTCGGCTCGGCCGCTCAGCAGCCTCGGCTTGGTCGCTTACCGGCGGGGGATGTAGCGCGGCGGAGAGACGGCCACCCTGGCACCCTCGGCCGCGCGGCGTGATGGTGCCGCCGTGCCGGCGCCGCCCTAGTTGGCCAGTTCCCTACGGCCCAGCCCTAGACGAATAGACAATAAGAAGATATGAATTCTGATTTCTAAAGATGAGACGCCAAGTCGGCTGCCCGGGATAAGACTCATAGACCAATAGCCGAATAGTATTAGTATAATCTACTCTACATAGTATATATACTATGTATATCAGTATATAGGGGTCCCTGGGTTTTGGGGCCCGGGGCGGCCGCCCCGCTCGCCCCCCCCTCAGGGCCGGGCCTGTTTCCACGCCAACATATTTCACAAGATGTTTATTGGTTTTGCATGTGACTAAATTCTGTGTCGCTGAATGTTTTGGAGGATTAGGATATAATGTGATCAGATCCCCATTTAGACGGAAGATTTGAGTGTCTCGCAGGAGAAATAAGCATTTTGCAGTTTGAGTGGATGGTCACATACTCCAGGTGTACAAACAGTACACAAAATTTCAAATACAGCAAGGGAAGACAACCAATCAATAAGTAGCATATTAGCGAATGAGCTGACTGCAGAAGTTACTTTACATTTTAAAGGAATCATAGCAAATGGCCAAGCTCAATCTATCGTCTCCTCTGCTGCTGCGCATACATGATCGTTATATGTAACTGACAATGTTCGATGCGCGCAGCCCGGCCCAAGTAGGCTTTTTCCCCCCTAAAAAAACACCATGGGATGTACAAGATACAACAAATACCACGCTATTTCACCATGGGTTATTAGCACACTGACCTGACGAACAACAACATAATCACCAACAATTAAGCTCAGTTCCTTCTCTGTGGTACCATTGAAGTTATGCACAGCCGGCAGCAACAAAAAGAATTGGCAAGCATAATATGGATATATGATGTAGTTGCTCTGTACTCAGTTACTCATTTTCACCTCAGCAAGGAAAGTACTGGGCCTTCTCGGCACGCTTATGAGAAGGAATACTAGGCGGCGCAGATTCTCTCTTTTGCTTCTCAGAGGACATCTACAAAGAAGAATAAAAAAATAGAAATGCAAGCGATTCTGACAAACTTAACATGACAAGCAAAGTGAAAACTTTACCTCAGCTTCAACATCATCAAGTACAGCAGCTAACCTCAAACGGAACTACTTTTCTGCTACTACCTTCAACAGGACGAGTGACCAAGGATAAGAAAGAACTGAACGGAACAAAATAACACAAATAGATGAACCGTATGTTATGTTCAGCAATCTTACCATGCCAACCAGCCGCTGAAGTGTTACCCGTTGCTGCTGAGATTCAATGGCAGCAAGCGCAACAGCTGCTTCCTTTCCTAACACAGCCATGCTTGCCTTGTGCTCTATCATTTTAGCTTCAGACTGTTGCAAGTTTTGTAGTGTGCTCAGGGAGTGGAGCTTCTCTTACCCGTGCCTTCCTTCTGGCAATTTCAGCCGACTGTTGAGCAATTAAGCAGGATCAGGGTGCATAGAAGCAGCAATAACTGGAAATTTCCTGTTTGATGCAAGGATCAAGCCGCTAGTACATACAAGTATCTCAGCTTCATGTCTCATTCGGCTATAACGTTGTGCAAGACCACGAGCATCTTCCAGGGGAGCACCCATAGCCGTTGCCCTCAATGGGTCTATGGTCTGAAATGCCAAATAAATGGAAGAATACTTGTAAATTAAATTGATCTTATATTTCTATCACAGTGGCACATATTTCAGAAGGCTGAGCTCACTTTTACACTGAAAAAGACTGTTGCACACTCATTACATTTTCAAAAATATTGTATATTAGTGATCAATTCCATACCGAAGCTAAACCACATGTACCACAAAGTAAAGGACAAAAATAGATACTGAGTCATAGATTTTATTTCAATGCTCAGATCTAATTATCGGACAGTTACCTCTAAGAGAGAACCTAGATCAAACAAAAGTGCACCAGGTAAGACATCAATACCATTTCGGTTCTAAATTTTTAATGCAAGTAGACATTTCCATTTATAGGCTAAGCTGAACCAACATGAATCTACAACAATTTTAGGTAACTCAAACCAAAAAGACTTTCAACATTTGGATATGCTTGGCTATTATTGCGAATTCGAGAACTCTGGTGGCCAGCGAACACTTCCAGTACAAAGTAATATCAATGGATGGAATCTTTTAGAAATATTAGGAAGTAAAGATGTGAGCAATGGAGATTGATGATCATTCGGTATATCGAAGTCTAGGCTTGAGTATGCACTTTTCACGGCATACTAAAGTATCATGAAATGGCCTAGTACATTGACAACTCAAGTCTAGAGGATTGCTGTATGACTATGTTTGCTTTGACAATAAATCCAAGCGTCACTTCAGAAAACAGAAAGGCAGGCTAGATCATGACATGGTATCGGCTACCTCAACATTTCTTATCACACTTACCATTCTGTTGCACTGAAAACATCAGACTTCTGTGAAAAAAAGTGAGGGGCTTAAATATGCTTATTTCAACATTTTAGAGAAGCGCAGGGGCTTTATATATCTGCATTATTTTTTTGGGAAAGAATAATATAACAAAAAAGACAGTTCATCTGCTATAGTCACAAGATATTTATAGTAATCTTCTTACAGCTAGCAATTAGATAGACACACCTATCTATTAAAGGCATAAACTAAGAACTGAAGAAGAATGGTAAAGTACCAGATATTAGTACCATACCAAGGGAAACTACCAACCAATAACATGCTAAGCAGGGTACAGAGAAAAGAATATTTATGCTATAACAAAATAAAATACTTCATATATGCACTCAAAGAGCAGTCCATGGAGTTAGTTACCTGAGAAGATAAAATTCTATTAAAATCTTCGTACTCTTTCTCAACATTTCTCACAGCACCTCCATACAATGATGCTGCCTTTGCAAGGGCTTCATCACTAACATTATTTTCACCTCCATATCTAAAGCAGTCCTCAGAAAATCTTGTTCCTGTGACCAAAAGAAATAACAGGTGCGGCTACGTTACTCACCACATCACCAGATGTGGAATTTGGGGGGTTTGGATACAACAATAATAGCACTCAATGCCAAAGAAAATAGGAAATGGAAATAGGACTCATGAATTATTCTTTATCATTATGTTGCCTGAATGCAGCAGACACAAGACATTTGAAATCAATATACTGGATGATAAATTGATAATTTCTTCGTTCTTTGATTTTATTCTAAAAAGTCCCTTCATAAAATTTACTGGCTACCAATCGAAAAGTACTAGGAGCTATTCAACAGGGACATACGTCACATACCATCCTAGGTAGGTACACATGGAATTTCTAAATCTAGCACATACTACAGTAAATTCTTGAGGGTAGACATTCCACCTTCTAATCCTCATTAATGGTTGCACTTCCACCATTGGGACACATATAAATAGAACACTGAAAAATAAGAATAATTTTCCTATTCTGTGAGGGAATCTGAGCCTGACAGAATAAATCAACAAAGGATGGGAACATGAACCACATACCCACTTCAGAATGCTTGCTTCCAATAAACACCAAACCTTCAGCTGCTCGAACTATGTCCTTCTGGAAATCCTGTCAGCATATATGCATGGGATGAGCTTACCAGCTGACATCATGAAACTCAACTACATCATGCAACCGTGCAATCTTCTCTTTATATTTAATGACTTAAAAATACAGTCCAATGAAATGAATGTAATAAGTTATGTTGAGAACGGTAGTTGTAACAGCCCAGCTGTTTATTTCAATTTTTGAGAGGAAAAAATTATTAAATTAAATTAATTTGGTTTCAAATAAAAATATGTGTTTGGTGCCTAAATTTTAATTTGTCCTGATTTTCTGCTTTTAAAAAAAGCTAGATTTGGAAAGTAATTTAAGTAAAAACCTAAAAATATTATTAAATAAGCATAAAGTATTTAGAGCTACAAAAGATTGAAGATGAAGCATGTGGCTACTTTAAGGCGACATAAGCATAAAGTTTTGTGGAAGGTGGTTTGGGCGCAAAACAGTCTTTTTACCCCAAACTGGAAAGTTGCGAGGAGGCGTAAGAGAGGTAGTTTAGGTCAAGGATGTGCTAAAAATGTTAAGTGGATCAAGTGTTGATCCACTAACAGGATAATGGTTGTGGGCGCTTTTAGAAGCGTGTATGTGTGAGTGTAAAATCCAAATAGTGTTGGGTTCATGGGTTAGTCCGTATAAGTGGATAAACCCAAATAGAGAGATAGTTAGGGTTTTTTTTTGTGAGCCTCCATATATAAGGAGAGAGAGATGTGTTGGCTTAGGGCAATGTTTTGGATGAAGCTTGTGCCCAATCAACTTGAGGAGTTAGGGTTCTAAGAGAGAACATTTAGGAGATAAGTTGTAGCTCTTGATCTTAAGCTTGTTGTCATCCTTAGAATTATGAAGTAGTTAGGGAGTGACTGTAAATATCCATCTTCAAGTATCAATATATATCCAAAATTCATCCAAGTCTTTCTCCTCTTTGCTCAAGTGTTGAAATCTTGATTTGCCTTGTTTTTTTCGTATTTTATCTTCTTGTCTTGATCTTGATTGTTGTCAAGAACGTGTAAGTGATAGAGATATCTCTTAGAGACTAGATCCCATCTATCTAGGCACTCTTGTTTGCAAGTTCTTGCACTTGCCCGATTTTTGGCTCAAGAAAGGATGATTTGGAGGTTATTTGGATTAAGGGCTTTTGGCTTGTGTTCTTGCTATGATTAGGCTTTATAGGACATATGGGAGTAGATCCAATGTCATCTTGAGTATTAATTACCCACAAGTAAGTCTTTGTTCAAGTTCTTATATTTTGCCCTATTTTGGTGCAACCATCCTTCAAATGGAAAAATATCTGAATTTTGGCAAGATATTCTTTATCTTTGATTGGAATAAGTTTCTGATATCCTAAGGAGGTTGTGTACAAAATTTAAGTCATTTGGAGTTGTGGATCAAAGTTTCATCAATTCTTGTATTTGAAATCATGCTGATTTTAGTTCTAGCCTGAGGGAGAGGTCATATCACCCTTTGGGAGCGGTCAAACCTCCCAAGAGAGGTCAGACTAATATGAGTTAGAGGTCTGATCGTTTGTAGGTGAAAAGGCTCATTTGGCTCTATTTTTCTTGCATATTTCTTTATGGGAGCTTAGTTTCTGATCTCTATAGTTTCACATAGCTATTAGAGTGAAGAGTCTTGATTTCCCTTTTGAAGAAAAGATTTGAAGAAGGCTTGAATAGTGTTCTCTCCTACTCACCCCCTCTAGTCATCATTCTTGATCCTACAAGTGGTATAAGATTAAGGTTTGCTCTTTGATTGATCTTAATCAATCATGAACATGGCGACTATTAGGATGTCTTGCAAGTCTTTGAGTGCTTGCTCTTCTTATGGCTCTTTGGCCGATGACTTTGATGATGCGAGTGATCTTGTGTTCCTTAATCGTACCGTGAGACAATGCAAAAGGGCAAGTCATGACACTTGTGATTTTATGTGGTGTCTTTTGTCACTATTCTTTATGTTGTCCTAGTTTTAGGGATAAGATGCTTTTGGAGTCCAAGGAGGATAAGGAGAATGATAGCTTGTGTGGAGGGTGATCAAGGTTTGTCATCGCAGAAAGCTTTTGGATGTTGATCATGATGAGTCATCCAAGGATGATTCTCTACACAAGCTAAGCAAGGTGAGCAAGGAGAAACTCATGGATGACTTAGTGTCATATGAATCCAAATTACATGCTCATATGATGAAAGTTAATAAATTAGAGAAGGATAAAATTGACACGTCCTTTGAACTTGTTAAATTGAAAGATTCCTTGCATTCTCACAAATTCTTACTTAGAGATATTGAAAAGTTGAATGATTCTCTTGTATGTCTAAAATCTGAAAAATGAATTGTTAAATCTAATACTTCTATGACTTATGATTCTTATATTGCCTTGCATCATGAACTTGATAATGCTAAGCAAGAAATAGACAATCTTAAGTCTATAGCTAGGAATGAACATGATTCTTGTGTAGATATGCTTGCTGAAATTGAGACATTAAAATTGACTTATTTCATATGTGTAGAACAACTTGAACTTACTAGAACTGAAAATGGTAAGTGGAATTTGAGCTTTTCTAATTGTCTTGAGCAATTAGAGATGGGTAGGACTGAAATTAGTGAGCTCAATGCTACCCATTGTGTATCTTGCGTAGCCACTAATAAATTGCTTGAAGATAGCCTAGCCTCTTGTGATAATTGTGCCAAGTTGATAGTTGAGCTGGATGCTTTGAATAGGACCTTGTTAGACAAATGTGAGATAAAGAATTTAGCTGTCCTAAGTGCATCTAAATTGATAGAATCTTCTTGTGCAAATTGTGCTAAGTTACAAGTCAAAATTGAAGCATTAAATTGTCAGCTTGTTAAGAATGCATCATTCATATCATGCACATCCTGCATTTCCTTAGGAAATGAGGTTGAGTCTTTGGAGAGAGTGCACGGTGATATGAGCACTGTAACATCCCAAAATTTGGATATTCAAAAATATATAATTTTTAAAATATTTCTTGCGTTTTGCGAGTGTTCAAAATTTCTCTTTTGAGCATTTATTTGAAACTTCTTGAGTTTCGTGTCATGCAAAATAAAATACTGAGAATTAATATCCAAATCTAAGATCAATGTTGGTGTTAATAAAATGAAGCCAGAAAGAATATTAGAATATATCTCTAAATGGTTGAGCCAAAAACCTTTTCTTTTAAATTCAACTGACATACAGAACCCAAGGCTGGATCTTCAAAATTTAATTATATAATTTAGAACAAATTAAAATTTATAATCAAAATCCAAGGACGAATAATTAAAAAATCCAAAAATTGAACCTAAAAACTTAACTAAAAATTTAAATTTGGACTGCCATGTAAAACACCAAAAATAAGTAAATCCTAGTGCATATTAAGATTTAAAATAAAAATTCAGATTCAAAGAGTTTGCTTAAATCCTTTCCTCTCTCTCCTATTCTTTCTCTATGGCAGGTGGGCCCACTCCTTTTCCTTTCTTCCTTTTCCCCTCTCTTTTTCCTCACTGGCAGCCGGCCCTGTCTCCTTCCTCTTCCCCCACGCTCTCTTCTTCTCTCCTTCCTCCTTTCTTTTTTCCCCCGTTGCGCGGTAGAGCTTGCTCCACGTCCTCCCTCCCCACGCCATCATGCGCCTGCTGCCGCGTGGCCGTCTCGTCTTGTCGCCCTGCCGCACCCTGCCGCCTGCACCGCTCCTGCTCTGCGTCGCGCGTCGAACCCCGCACCTCCGCGCCCGAGCCCGCGCGGCGCCATGCCCAGTGGTTCTTCCGCCGCTTCGCCCGGTCCTCCGCCAGCAACGCCTCCCCTCCTCCAGTTATAAAGAGGCCTTGGCCCCTCCCTCACTCCCTGCGCACCGCTTTTGCTTCCCTTCCTCCTTTGTCTTCTCCCGCGCTAGCCCGAAGCCCGGCCGCCACCGCCTCACGCCGCCCCGGCCGCTCCGGCGGTGCCATCACAAGTGTGACCGCGTCACATTGCGCCAACACCTCCCATCCGCTCCCTCCCTGAGTTAATCGAACTCCCGACCCCCAGAGCTCGCCGCCGTTGCTTTCTTCCCAAAACCGACCGCCGCCACCATTACCGCCGCCGTTGCTAGCTCAGGGGACTCCGGGTCAATTCCCTTCGCCGGGAGCATCACCTCGTCGCCACAGAACTTCCCCGAGCACCGCCATGCTCTCCCCTTCACCGTAGCGAGCTGGCCACGGTGACCTCCTCCGCGCCGCCGCCCGTGCACGCCGCCGGCTCGCCATGGTCTCTTTTCCGCTCGGCCAAGCCCCGGTGAGCATCCACGTGACCCCCTTTACTCATGCGCATCTTAATCTTCCCTCCCCTCCGCTGTAGGCCGCCGGCGACGTGAGCTCCTCTTCGTCGCCTCCCCGTCCACGCCGCCGGCTCACCTCGGTACCTTCCCGGCCACGTCGTCGCCGTTGGTAAGTTCCACTCGGCCCCCTTTAGCTTGTGCTCACCCTAATTCTACCCATCCTTCCCCGGCCGCTGGCGCCTCATTTCCCCTCACCGCCGGCCGCCTAGTTCCACCGCTCGCCAACCTCGCCGCCGCTCCGGCCGACGCGCCGCCACCTATAGCTCCCTTACACCTTAATGAACCTATTTCAGTAGTCACCCGCGCCTTCCCCGCTGCACCTCACCGGCGACGCTGCCGCCTGCCCTGCGCCGGCATGCTCTGTTTTGAAGCCTCGGCACTGCGCTAGCTCTTCTAAATTGCTCTTCCACCCGTATCACGAAAGTGCAGCCGCCTGGATGGTCAGCCGAGCGCGTGGTAGCGCACATATATGTGTTAGGTCCTGAGTTCGAGTCCTCTGCTCCGCACGTTTACTTTTTGTTTTTATTTCGGTTTTGCTAATCCATTCGAATGAAGAAGAATCAGAGAAAGCTAGAAAATAATCCATATAAACTAATACATTTAATCGGGGTACTTAAGGTTTAATGTTGAGTAGTTATTATATATAAGCCACTAATATAGCTTAACTATTTATTTGAGGCTTAATTATCAATTAGAGGCATTAGTACAATACGGTTCTACTTAAGGCCCAAATTTAATAAGGATCCACATTAAGAAAAAATAATAATAATACATATATCCAAGATATAGTTAAGGAAATAAAGTAGAGAGGCTAATAAATTTGGTTGGGATATAAAATAAAATTATTTAAGCTTTCATATCAGATTAAATGACCTATATGAGTAACTAATGTAGTGTGGAACATTTAACTGAAGTCTAGATTTTAATTCATGGCATTCATAAAAGGTGGACTTGGCTACATGACCAAATTTAATAAAGGTCCCGATTAAAAATACATTCAGGGTTACGATGAAGGAAACAACTTGAATAGTGTGTTACCTACAAAAGCAAGACATTAACTTAAGAGAGTAACCGTAATTCTAATTTATACCCTAACATTTGGTCTGTAGTCATAAAATAAATCTTAAGGGTAGATTCAATTAAATGATAACTCAAGCAGCTTCATAAAATTTAATGATATGCCAAAGCCATTTAAAATGAAATATCAATTTAAATTAGAAAGACATGATTTATAAACCCCACCATTAGTACATCGCCGATAAATAAATCTCAAACGCTAGATTTCATTAATAATGACAGTTGGTGTTAGATTAGCATTTCACGTAAAATGACTCTAGAATATATTGCATAAACTATTTGCGCAACCAAAAGCGGTATATAATTAAGTGATACACAATTAACCATCTAAAGTATGACTGTCATACCTATATCCTTGAGAAGTCATAAAAATACTTTCACTAACAACCCTTAAATAAACCGAGGTGTTATTTAAACTACAAGTACGTGGCTTGTATAAAAGACTGTAGTAAATATAACACTCGGGAACATAATGCTGAAAATTGTCAACATATCGACTAACCATTAGCTCTGACTGCAAGTTATATTAAAGACAATGGATGAACCCTAGGTCCGGGTTAATGCTCTTACGATGTGCCAGCTCGTACCATTCAAGGAATAGCAAGCTAATATTATATATCAACACATAAGGTCTAAATTGGCTCATGGAACTTCCTAAATAAATATAATAAAAGAAGTTATGGAATAAAAAGATCGAGTCGTCATATTCTATTACCGACCTTGCCTCAAATCAACCGAGTCACCCATTAACTCATAATAAAGCTAAATTGAGTTTATTCGGATTTATTTGGATCTTTTGAGTTATTTGCTTTTATTTGGATTTAGTCGTTTGTCGCGTAATTAGAAACTGGAGTTCTGAAGATTCCACGGATCAAGCGTGGTCAGAGTGAAGAGAAGATAAAGAATAGAAGCTCAAGAGAAAGCATCGTGTGAGCTCAAATCCGCGGCAAACTGCGCCAGGCGAGTCAATACTTTGATCATGTTGAACCTACATTTTCTGCAAATTACTTTGGTTTAAATTATCAAACTGCATGCTGTTATTTTATATGCAAATACATGTTTAATTTAAGATTCTAGTTATATGCCCAATTGCTTGCCTTGAATAATATTACACATCCTTTGGATTACTTGATTATGTGAACTTTGTCGCCCTAGCAAAATTATAATAGTAACCTTTCAAAAATAAGTCCGTAATTATATGCCATGCTTAGTGTTGCTTAGATACTCATGGGCGTGAGAACTCCCAAGCATCACTTTTTAATCATGAGAAAATTGGGTTGAACAGTCATGGTGGTAATGACTGGTATATGTTGGATATGATTATTTTATACTCCCAAAAACCTCAAACTGCTTATTATCTGGGCGGATGGTTCGGGGGTATGGTGCAGGTGTGCATGAGAGTGTGGTTTGTGGTAGAACCGCCCAGATACCCTAAGGACTGAATCTTGTCATGACCTCCTGTGTTAAACAAGTGCAACCACAAGTCTGTAAAGTACAACTTGGCCTAGTAAATTTACCGGACCCTGAAAGTCATCATCATAGGTGGAGGAGGTGAGGTAGTGCAAGTGGCGGTTTGGGTGACGGCTTGAACGGGACACCCGCAGAGGGTGAAGTTCTTCTGCGGCGTGCTAGCAAGGTGAAGTATCCAGCTGCTAGGCGCATAGGAGGGGAACTCCCGCACAACCTATGAGACCTGCCGCAAGCGGGACAAGCTCATAGGGGTGAGATGATGGAAGGGGCGAGGTACTTTGAACGGTTACTGTGATGGTTTGCTCAACCGCATGACTAAGGAATCGTGTGGGGCAACGAGTAAACTGTCTCTTGTGGGTAAAGTGTGCAAACTCTGCAGAGTCAAAACTATTCGAATAGCCGTGCCCACGGTCAAGGGCGGACATGGGAACTTAACTAGATATAGTTCTATTTAAAAATGTTTGGAAAATGGGAATGGAAAAGTGGAGGGCAGTGGAAAGCCCTGATTTGAGTTGTCCTGGGTGTCATCCCAGTGGTAAGTTAAGCGGCTATAACGCTGAAAGATGTTATACGGTGTGATGCCGTATGTATGGAGAAATTATGGTGATATTAGGCATATGGTGTGATGCCATATGTATGGAAAATCATGTTAATATTCCTTGAACATTATGTTTTGTTCCAAAGCTGCTAGGTTTCAGGAAATTTCATATTGTATTTCAAATAGTGGCATTTATATTCTTACAAAATAAAATATGGGAAGAATAAATAGAGTCGTAAGAAAAGAAGATGACTGTTTATGGTAATTGCATAAAGAAGTTGGTGGATTTATGTTGATCATAATAGGGATAATGATAGTGTGAATTCTGGGAAAAATAAATTGGTGGAGTCTTAAGGAATATATAGGCTAGATAGATAATTTAAATGATCTTTGGAGAATTAGGGAGTATGAAGGTAATTGTTGGATTACAACACTATTACTTAGTATAAATTCTTGGAAGATGTTGACAATGATGGGATTAATATGATTTGATCAAATATTAGATGGATAATTTGAACCTTGGGAATTTGGAGGTATGAAAATAACTATGGGAGATTAATCTTGATCAATGATAATCTTGGTGGATAGATATTAGTGAATCATAGACCTGATCAAGGATATTCTTGGTGGATATTTATTAGAGAATTCTAGATATGATCAATGACATTTTTGGTGGATGTATACTAGCGATTCGTAGACTTGATCAATGATATTCTTGGTGGAGGTACAATAGTGAAGTAGTTAGAGATGGATTATAAGGTGATAAGTGGAAGAGCAAATTATGGTTGTGGATCAGTAACAAAAAGAATTGGACTGTTAGGGATTAGAATACGAAAGATATTGGTGGATTATATAAGTGATATTAGATAAATAATGTCACTAGCTGCTTGGAGTTTTAGGCAGTACTTGCTCGGTGGATTATATAGATTATGATACTCGCTGTTTGAGGATTAGGCAGCATTTGATTGATGGATTGAACAATTGATGATATTCGCTGTTTGGAGTTGTAGACAGCAAACCATATAGAGAGTGTATGATTGGTGGATTAATTAAAATGATGTCGCTCTCAGTTTAGAGTATTAGACAGTAATCGATATAGAAGGAATCATGTCGGTGGATTAGTTAAATGATGACACTCGCTGTTTGGAGTCTTAGACAGCAATCAGTAAGGGAAGTGTGTCTTTGGTGGATTAAGTCAATTATGGCAATGGCCGTGTGGAGTTTAGGTAGGAATAATAACACTATGATGTGATAACAATAATGCTACTAAAAGCGATTTTTGGCAAATAAAATAACTCGAGCCTCTCCTTTGATAAGCCATGCATACTATTTATTTGCATTCTGTGTATTGGCTCGCGGAGCACAGGGTTGGAGTGCTCACGCTCGCTTTTGAGACAAAATTCAGAATCAAGAATCAAATCACCTCGCCTCAGCATCAAGATTGGACAAGCTGGCAGAGAAGATGAAGATGTCAAGGGCTAGGTCGCGAACCTCCAGTTGGCTGTCTGTGGGCATGTCCTGAAGGTCCCACTTGGGTGCTCGTTCTTCCGCTGCTGCAATTTATTGATTTCGGCCTAATCGGCCCATGAGTAAGTCTACTATTATATTTACGCTTCCGCTTGATATGTACTTTTGATATTCAGAACTGTAATCTGTGAGCACTATCTACTGATCCAGGGAATAGTGCGGTGGAATCACAGAGGATTCCGGATTGTAAGATCGGGGTCCTGACAAGCACCAAGTCTTTTGACTCTTGTGTTGCTTTTCAATCCGAGATTGATGTTTTAATAATTGATGTTGCTTCTTTGCAAACGTATTTTGATTCTTCTTGTGCTTTTCTTGAGTCTCTGTGACATCCCAAAAATTTGCTTTCTGAAAAATTTAAATTCAAATTAATTACTTTAAAGTATTTGAGTTTTATTTGGATTTGCCCTGAATTTCTGTTTTTGAAAACTGGATCTGAAAAGTATTTTAAGTAAAACCTAAAAATATTGTTAAATAAAAAGATATTTTGAATTTCTATAAAAATCCTAATTCAAATTAATTATTTGGAGTTATTTGGCTTTTATTTGGTTTCCTGGATTTTTTGGAGTTTAAAAATGTATTTTTGAAATTAAAAAGTATTTTAAAGTATGGAAATTATTTACCAACATTAGTTGGAAATATTTTTAATAAGTCCAAAATGTCTCCAGGAACTTCTGTGTATTTTTCTGGAATTTCTGGAAGTTATTTCATATTTTTCTGAGCTTATTTGAATTTCCTAGCCTTTTCTGAAAATCTGAAATTAAAATCAAAAATAAAAATCCCTCCCCTCCCCTCCGGCGGCCACGTGGACGGCCGGGATCAACCCACGTCACCACCGCGCTCCACCCCGCCTCCCTCTCGGGCCGACACGTGGTTGGGCCCGGTGTGGCCACGCCACCCCGCCACGGCCCATCAGCCGTCCGCGCCCCCTCTCCCCGCTTGGCCGCCCGATCCGTGCCCTCGGCGTGGCGCCATCAGAGCCGTCGGCTCCGTTCCCCCTCTCGGGCACACCTGTCAGGCTCTCTTCCCCGCGTGCCGTCTCCTTCCTCCCGCTCGGCCGCGCCTTCACCGCTGCCTCCTCGGTGGCCGAATCCCCTTCCTTTCTCCCCTCTCTTCTCCCCGACCCCGCCATCCCCGCGCCCGAATTCCCCCTTCCCCGCGCCGCTTTCCCCTTTTTCTCCCTGCAATCGCCGCCAATCCCCGCCGTCTCCGGCGAGCGATTCCCGCCCCCGTGCTCCCCCTCCGCCCCTATAAAAGCCACCCCCGGCCTCCCCTCTCTCCGCCCCACACCCCTCCGCTCTCCTCTCCCTCTCCCGACCTCTCCACCGTCGCCGCACCGTGCGCCCCATCTACGAGCGCCGCCACCTCCCTCCGGCGAGCAATTGCCGGCGAAGGAGCGCCGCCTAAGCCCCGCCAAGGCCACCCCGAGCTTCCTCGCCGCCGAGCGCAGCTCCTCCACCCCTTCCCCGGTCCCGAGCGTCACCGGAGCACCGCCGCATCGTGGAACCCGAGCCTCCGCCGCCCCTCGCCGTTGCCAACCACCTCCCGGCCGCCCTCGGTAACCGCCACACCCCTCCTCGTGATCCCCTCACTCCCCTCTCTCTGTTGCTACCCTCACCGCCGGCAACCACCCCGCCGTGCGCCGGCGAGCCCGCCACCCCGAGCGCCTCCCCGCCGGCCCGTCCACGTCGGCACCACGTGTCCGCGTGGCGGCTGACATGGCGCCACGCCCGTGCCACCGCGCCCCGTCTGTGCCCCGTCAGCGCCATGCGCGCGCGGTCCAACCTCCGTGCCACCTCAGCCGATTCACCCGCCCGTGGACCTGGTCCATGGACCAGGGCCCGCATGTCAGTGGGCTGCCCGAGAATTCCTCAGTGCTGACGTCGTTGCTGACGTCATAAGCCTGATTTTCCAGTATAAAAATAAATCAGCCGAAAAAGGAAATTCAGTGCTGACGCAATAATTCCAATTTCCTTTAGAAAAATAATTCCAGAAAATCAATCTTTTTCATTTTCTCTGAATTTAAACTTCCCGAAGCCCGTTCTCCTTCATCGTAACTCCGTTTGAGCCCATTCAAATTTCTAAATTCATCAAAAATTCCAAACTATCCATTTCTTCCATCATTTCAAATATTTTAAATTTATTTGATATTTCAAAATTTAAATTTCAAATTCCAATACCTAGTTTAATTTCAAAGCCTCAGTTCCATTCCAAATTTTCTGTGCACTTTCAAAATTCAAATTCAAATCTTGCCAAATCTCCATAAAATCCATTCTATCTTTATTGGTCCAAATATTGTCTCAGAAATTTCTTTTCCCAACCGATCTTCCAGATATTCGTTCTCCCTCGTGTGAACCCCAAATCCGCTGAATCTTTCTCCTAAATTCGTCTAAAATCATAATCTATCCAAATGTGGCCTCTATTTGAATTTTGGTTTTTATTTGAATTTTATTTGAATTTATTTGCTTCGTTTGCTTCGTCTTTTCCCGCGTAGATTCCAACGTTGTCGAAGACCTCTCCATCCCTCAGCAAGACGACCCAGAAAGCGTGCAAGAAGGCAAGTCTCCTTTGATCATCTTGAACCTATGATTTTGAATTGTTTTAATTATTTTAAATTATGTGCATTGCTATTTATATAAAATATTAGTTCAAATCTTAAGGCATTAGTTATATCCAACCTTGTTATGCCCTCAATTGAACTTGAATGCCATGTACCTCTGTAACCCTAGAATTTCCTTTGTCTCAATAATGAGAGTATCATAATTATTTGTGGATATTAGAATGGTAGTTTAATGCTTAGTCATGCTATGTAACCCTTGTAATCTTGAAAACGGGAAATTATGAATTGTTGTAATAACTTGTGTTTCTAAAGTCTAGTGGTGATTGGAGTTGCCACTAATCCTTTAAAATAAAATAAAATTTGGAATTTGGTTTAGATTAGGGTGGATGGTTGGTTTGGATTGGTGCAGGAAGCACGATATCTTGTAAAGTGTATGTTCCACCCTAGTCAACTAAGGACCGACGCTTGTGTTTGTCCAGACTGAGCATTAACCGTACAACCACAAGTCTATATGGGTACGACCTAGCTGACTAACTTATGATAGTCTAGTTTAGGTGCCACCAGTGGAAAGTGAGTGCTAGGGATGGACTGGTTATTCACAGTGAGGGACAGGGATTTACTGTACTCATATGGCGCAAGAGGGGGCTTCGGTTCGGGCAGTTAGCCTACCTGCGGTGAAACCTCAGTGGGTGGTATCTAGCTAGATTAGATTAAGGTAAAGGCTTTGTGATATTTTATCTGGGTCTCATGCCATAGGAAGCGTGTTGACTTTTAGGATAATTTATCTCTTGTGGGTAAAGTTGTACAACCTCTGCAGAGTATAAAACTATTCGAATAGCCGTGCCCACGGTCAAGGGCGGGCAAGGAATGCATTCACATGGTAGATTTTTGGTTTTGGTTTCAAAATTAAAGTTTTGTATTCCGAGAGTGAAGGGAACTCTCGGAAGGGTATCCTGGCAGTTGGAGCCAGAGAGGGTGGATGGAACCCGCAGTTTTAAACTGGACTAATTGTAATTGGTTAGCTAGTGTTGGTAGATGGAACCTTCACTACAGAATTAATGATAGTTTCTGTTAAAATATTTACTTTATTAAATTGATGCATTCGAAAATAATTAGTAGTAATTGAAATTAAAACATTGCTTTGTGCAAAAGAACCATATAGCCTTCCTTTGTCAAGCCTTGCATGTATTGCATTTTCCCCAAGACTTGCGGAGTACTTTATGTACTCACATGCTGCACTCAAAAATAAATCTCAGAAGAATATGAAGCTCAAGAAGGTGACTACGACTACTTCGCTTGTGGATTCGACGAAGGATTTCCGGAGTACTAGGTCGCGCTTCCCCAGTCTATTGTGTAGGGGCCCAATTATACAATCCGGCACCCTCTGTGATTCCACCGCACTATTCCCTGGATCAGTAGATAGTGCTCACAGTTACAGTAATGAATATCAAAAATACATATCATGCGGAAGCGTAAATATAATAGTAGACTTACTCATGGGCCGATTAGGCCGAAATCAATAAATTGCAGCAGCGGAAGAACGAGCACACAGGTGGGACCTTCAGGACATGCCCACAGGCAGCCAACTGGAGGTTCGCGACCTAGCCCTTGACATTTTCATCTTCTCTGCCAGCTTGTCCAATCTTGATGCTGAGGCGAGGTGATTTGATTCTTGATTCTGAATTTTGTCGCAAAAGCGAGCGTGAGCACTCCGACCCCGTGCTCTGCGAGCCAATACACAGAATGCAAATAAATAGTATGCATGGTTTAACAAAGGAGAGGCTCGGGTTATTTTATTTGCCAAAAATCGCTTTAGTAGCATTGCTATTATTTAATCACCGTGTTATTGTTGCTGCCTATACTCCACACGGCAATTGCCATAATTGACTTAATCCACCAAAGGTACACTTTCGATACTGATTGTTGTCTAAGACTCCAAACAGCGACTGACATCATTTAATTAATCCACCGAACATATACTTTCTATATTGATTGCTGTCTAAAACTCCAAACAGCGATTGACATCATTTAATTAATCCACCGATCATATACTTTCTATATTGATTGCTGTCTAAAACTCCAAACAACGACTGACATCATTTAATTAATCCACCGATCATATACTTTCTATATTGATTGCTATCTAAAACTCCAAACAGCGAGTGACATCACCTAATTAATCCACCGAACATTCTCATCAAGATTTTCTAATAATCCAATCCTTTTTATTATTGATTCAAATCCACCAAGAACATCATTGATCAAACTTACGATTCAATATTATATATCCACCAAGAATATCATTGATCAATTCTACGATTCACCATTATATATCCACCAAGAATATCATTGATTAATTCTACGATCCACTAGTATTCTCCCACCAAGTAAATCACTAGTCAGGAACTATAATCCAATACTTGTATTACTCCTCCAAATTCCTGAAAATTCAATTAGATCATCTATTTAGCCTATCTATTCAGCTAGACTCCACCAATTTATTTCTCCTAGAACCCACACTATCATTTCCTATTTATGATCGACATGAATCCACCAATACCTTTATGTGTACACTACAAACATCTATTTCCTTTACTTACGACCCTACTTATTCTTTCCATATTTTATTTTGCAGGAATAGAAATGCTACTATTTGAAATACAATACATAAAATTTCCTGAGACCTAGCAGCTTTGGAACAAAACATAATGTTCAAGGAATATTAACATGATTTTCCATACATATGGCATCACACCATATTCCTAATATCACCATAATTTTTCCATACATACGGCATCACACCGTATAACATCTTTCAGTGTTATAGCTGCTTAACTTACCACTGGGACGACACCCAGGACAACACCAATCAGGGCTTTCCACTGCCCTCCACTTTTTCAATCCCATTCATAAAGCATTTTGAAATAGAACTATATCTGGTTAAGTTCCCATGTCCGCCCTTGACCGTGGGCACGGCTATTCGAATAGTTTTGACTCTGCAGAGTTTGCACACTTTACCCACAAGAGACAGTTTACTCGTTGCCCCGCACGATTCCTTAGTCATGCGGTTGAGCCAACCATCACAGTAACCGTTCAAAGTACCTCGCCCCTTCCATCATCTCACCCCTATGAGCCTGTCCCGCTTGCGGCAGGTCTCATAGGTTGTGCGGGAGTTCCCCTCCTATGCGCCTAGCAGCTGGATACTTCACCTGGCTAGCACGCCGCAGAAGAACTTCACCCTCTGCGAGTGTCCCGTTCAAGCCGTCACCCAGACTGCCGCTTGCACTACCTCATCACCTCCACCTATGATGATGACTTTCAGGGTCCGGTAAATCTGCTAAGCTAAGTTGTACTTTACAGACTTGTGGTTGTACTTGTTTTACACAGGAGGTCATGACAAGATTCAGTCCTTAGGGTTATCTGGGCGGTTCTAACACAAACCACACTCTCGTGCACCTCTGCACCATACCCCCGAACCATCCGCCCAGATAAATAAGCAATTTGAGGTTTTTGGGAGCATAAAATAACCATATCCAACATACACCAGTCATTACCACCATGACTGCCCAACCACATTTTCTCATGATTATAAGTGATGCTTGAGAGTTCTTGCTCCCACAAGTATCTAAGCAAAACTAAGCATGGCATATAATTATGGACTTATTTTCAAAAGGTTACTATTATAATTTTGCTAGGGCGACAAGATTCTCATGTTCAAATATTCCAAAGGGAGGGCAATATTAATCAAGCGAGATAATAGGCATTTAACTAGAATTCTAAATTAAACATGTATTTGTATATAAAATAACAGCATGCAATTTGATAATTTAAACAAAAGTAATTTGCAGAAAATGTAGGTTCAACATGATCAAAGTATTGACTCGCCTTGCGCGGTTTACCGCAGTCTTGAGCTCACTCAAAGCTTTCTCATTTGTCGATCTTGATGCTCGGGTCTTTATCTTTACTTCGATCTCGGCCTCGCTTGCTGCTTGATTCTTCCGGACTCCAATTTCTAATTACGTGCTAAGCAACTGAATTCAAATAAAGGCAAATAACTCAAAAGATCCAGTTGAAATCCAAATAAACTCGATTTAGCTTAATATAAGTTAATGGGCGATTTGAGGCAAGGTTGATTGGGTGCAGAGGACTGACGAGGTCACACAGGGTTGGGACGAAGTGATGATTGGCAGAAGGAAATTCGACGAAGCGGAGGCTAAGGAGGGTTCATGATACAGGAATATTGACGACGTTATTCTCACTTCGGATTTGAGGATGGCTAGGTTTAGCCGGCCATTGAATACCACAGGCTCACCCATTTTATTTAACAACTTCTTTTTATTATTATTATATTTATCAAGAAAGTTCCATGAGTTAGGATGGACCTATGAATTAATGTACAAGTTTAGCTGGGTATTATTTGGTCGAGCGCTAATATTCAGGTCATTTTTGGCTTACCAATTAATTTTAGGGTCTAGGTGTATAGCGCTTTATGGGGTGACATTTTATGTAGCCTCATTTTTCACTAAGCCTTTTTCAACTTGAATTAGGATTAAGTTGTATGGGCCATATCTTGTTATTTCATGCCCATCATTATTATTTATCAAATCTAGTATCAAGATTTAACTAATGGTACCATTATTATTTTATCTATGCTTTAGTTACTATTAGGCTTAGCCTTATTTCTAATTTTAGCTATCTAGGCAGAGCTTGGTATGTATCATTTTATGTGACCCTAATTACTCGTGTTAATGGTTACATATTTACTTTAGAGTACCTATATGCCCGCGATATTATTTTGATGCTTGATGACTCAGGCTATTATATTCTAGCACCTGTATATTATTATGACCTTTAAATTCAGAGTTGCTCTGAAGATTACTGATATTAGTATTAACAACTTAACACCTCAGTTTATTTAATGATTGTTTGTGAAAGCATTTTCTTGACCTTTTAAAGATATAGGAACGACAGTCATACTTGAGATGGTTAACTTTTGGATCACTTAATTATTTAATGCTTTTGTTGTGCAAATAGTTTTTAGCATACATTCTACAGGCTTAGTTCAAGATCCATCCATAGTCATTTTATGTGGAACGTTAATCTAAATACCAACGGTCATTATTAATTAAATCTATCATTACGATTTATTTTATGGACGCCGACCAAATGTCATGGCACATATTTAACTATAATTATGGGCAATCTCTCAAGTTGAAGCCTCACCTTTGTAAGTAAACATAATATTTAATCCATTGCCTTAATCTTAACTTTTGAATGTATTTTTAATTGAGATCTTTATTAAATTTGGTCACTAAACCAAACCATATTTTATTGGTGCCGTTAATTGATAGCTAGACCTCCTTTAAATATTAAGCTATATTAGTTGCTTGCATAATAAATAATCAAGGTTAACTCCTAAATATCCCAATTTTATTCCTTGTTTAAATTTATTAGCTTCTCTAAGCTGTTTTATGATTTTCCACAATTTTTCTTATTTAAGATGGACTACAAAAATCAAAACAAAACGGAATGGTAAAAGTGCTAGCTGTGGAATCGAACTTGGGACTTGGAGGGTGGCAAACGCACGGCGCTGTTGGCTAACTGGGCAGCGCAGCTTTCATGTTTGAGGGAGGGGGATTGGCTTATACAAGTCGGTGCAGGGAGTGAGTCCCCAAACAGAGCCTCCATCCCAACCGAAACAGGGGAGGCGACAGTATCCGGCCGGCGGCGGGGGCTCTGGCGAGGAGAGGCCTGAGGGGCAGAATTAGCTAGCAAAATGAGACCCAGGAAAACAAGGAATCTTTTGGAGGAGGCGACGCGGCTTGGAACGGCGCGGTTCGGCGGGGGGCTCCGCTTGAGCGGCCGGCGGCAAGGCCGATTGGCATGGCGGCGACCGGAGGGGGAGAGGAAAGAAACCGAGGGGAGTAGGAGAGGAAGACGACCGTGGGGGGGCTCACCGGTAGTGGTGGCTTGGTTGGGGAGGTGGCGTGGCATGCTGGCGACGTGCGCGGGCGGCGGAGTGGGGAGGTCGCCGTGGAGGGAAGGGCTCGGGCGATGAGGAGCTCCGCCGGCAGTTGGAGGAGGTTCGGGGCGCCGAGGTGACGCTCCAACCACGCCGAATTGGCCGGAGATGGTCCAGGTGGGCAGATCGCGGGTTCGCTGGGGTTGGAGAAGAGGTGATGACCGGCGAGCTTGTGGGGCACCAATGGCTAATTCCTTGCGGTGGGAGGGAGAGGTGGATGAGGCGAGGCTGTTGGAGGCGCTCTCATACCTTTATAGACCTCGAGCCGACCAGGCAACGTGGAAGCTCCGACGGCCATGGCGGCAGTTGCCTCGGGCGCTGCTCGATGTGGGTGACGGCACGGCCGGGATTCGCGCGACTAGGATGGGCGCGGCGACGTGCGCGAGGTGATGGCAAGGACGGATGCAGACGGGTGGGAGAGCGCGGCTGGTGGAAGCGGGTGCTGGCGCCGTGATGGGGATGCGATGGAACGACGGGCAACGCGGGCGACGTGCAGTAGCAGGTGCTGCAGCTCGCGTTGATGGGGCGCCGTGCGATGATGGCGACCGGGGCAGGTGCGGCTGACGCGGGGCGACGAGCGCACAGGGAGGCTGGGCCGGGTGACGCAGTCGCGATAGGAGAACAGAGGGAGGGACGCGGGGCTGGCTCAGCTGGGAGAAGAAAAGGGGAAAAGAGAAAAGAAGAAGAAGGGGGCGGGGCAGAGAAAAATCGGGAGAGAGGGAGGACAGAGAAAAGAGGAGGGCCCACATGGCATAGGGAGAAAGGGAAGGGAAAGATAAAGGGGCAAGGATTTTTAAGCATAATTTTGGGACTTGAACTTTTAACCTAAATTTCTATTTCATGTTTACAACCATTGATTTCAATTTAATTCAAATCTTAATTTAAATATCTAGGTATAAAATCTAATAATTCTCTATACTTCATTTTATTTAGTTTGATTTTCCAGAATTTGGTGCGTAACATTTTTAACTCACATTTAAACTACTTTGTATCTTTTATCGTCATAATCCTTATGTGTATTTGAGAATTATTTTCAGTTATTATTTTGCTCAGCACAAAACTCAAGAAACCCAAATAAGATTTTGACCAAAAATCTTCAAATGCCAATGAGATGCAAATAAAAATTTTAATTTACTCAAAATTTCAAACATCCAAAATTTAGGATGTTACAATTGCCTGTGGCGTATTGATGGGTCTTCGCCGGATTTATCTTTTTGCTTCCGCTGTGTTCTGTGTGTGTGAGGTCTTGAAACCTCATTTGTAATAATGAGACCTTTCGGTCAGTACTCTCAATTATTGTAATAAACACGATGCTGGTGATGTATTCATTTCTGTTTAACTGTGTGCACTAGCTTTGATCTGGGACTAGTGCAGTAATACACAGAGGGTCCGGGTTCGGAAATCCAGGGTCCCGACAATCTCTTGATATTGGCACTTATGCTATTATTTTAGATCACTCTCTCTTGGCTAATGAAACCTCTTATGGTTCTTCCAGTGTTGTCCAAGGGACTTCCAAAGATAAGGGTACGGTGCTTTTTTTTTCTCACATGGTACAATATCTCTCAAAGAAAAGTACCATTGCATTTTTTGTTAGAAGGATGGGCACATTGTTGAGTTTTGCTTCCACCGTGTCAAACACAAGCGTAGAGTATGTCATCGAGTTTTTATGAACATACATCATCCATATCATGGTATGTGTGCACCTAGTGCCAACACAAGTACTAGAAGTGATGTGGCTCGCCTAGCCGATTTGAGAGAGTTGTGGCTCTTGGTCTTAAACTTGTTGTCATCCTTAGACTTGTGAAGTAGCTATGGAGTAACTGTAAACATTCATCTCTAAAAATCAATATATGTCCAAAATTCATCCAATCTTTCTCCTCTTTGCTCAAGTGTTGAAATCTTGATTTTGGCTTGGTTTTTGGTGTTTACTCTTCTCCTCTTGATCTTAATTTGTGCCAAGGATGTGTAAGTGATGGAGATATCTTTTGGAGACCATATCCCATCCATCTAGGTATTCTTCGTTGCAAGTTCTTGCTCTTGCTCGATTTTTGGCTTAAAAAAGAGTGATTTTGGAGGTTCTTTGTATTAAGAGCTTTTGGCTTGTGTTATTGCTATGCTCAGGCTTGCTAGGACATATGAAAATAGATCTAAGGTCATCTTAGCCATCAATTACCCACGGGCAAGTCTTTGTTCAAGTTCTAGTGTTTTGCCCGATTTTAGTGCAACCTTTATTAAAATGGAAAAAGATCTGAACTTTAGCAATGATCTTCTTGATATTTAATTTTAATAAGTTCCCAATATCCTAGCGAAGGTGTGTACAAAGTTTCAGCTCTTTTGAAGTTGTGGATAAAAATTTTCATCAATTCTCAGATTTGAAACAATGATGATTTTCAGCTCTGGCCTGAGGGAGCGGTCAGACCGCCTTTTGGGAGTGACCAGACCACCCAAGAGAGGTCAGATCAGTCTGAGTTGGAGTTTTGACTGTCCATAGGTGAAAAGGCTCACTTGGCTCAGTTTTTCTTTGATTTTTCCCTGTGGGTGCTTAGTCTCTGATCTATATAGTTTCACATAGTTATTAGAGTGAAGAGCCTTGATTTCTCTTTTTGTGGGAAAGATTTGCAAAAGGCTTCAATTGTGTTAGCTCCGATTCAATCCCCCTCTAGTTGTCTTAGTTCTACACAAAACTAAAATTTGAATTTCACCAATTCTAGGCTAAGTGCTAGTCAAATTAGATGATAATTCCCTTGCAAAAAAGGGGTTAAACGGTAATTCTTTTCATTGGTTTGAGCATTATCACCCAAAATTAGTATGGACTCGAATTCAAAATTCGCCCCAGTCGCTACAGTCTCAAGTGACTGGATGGATATAACTGCCAGTTTTTTTAAGTGAAAATTGTACTGTAGCTCCTTGAACTTGTAGGGTTGTGTCACTTTACTCTATGAAGTTGTGTTTTACTTTTTCAGCCGTTGAATGTGTAGGATTATACCACTTTACCCCCTGAATTTGTATTTTACTTTATCATCTCGTTGAACTTGTAGGGCTATACCATTTTACCCCTTGAACTTGCATTTCACTTTCTTAGCCCCCTGACCTTGCGTCCGTTTGCACCGCAGGTCCATTGGATCATTTGCTAACAGAAAACGCTGAGCTAACATAGCACATGGCTGATACCGTAGGGTCAGACTCGATCATGTGGGCATAGTGTTGAGTTGGTACAGTGCCCTGTTCTCCCTGGCAGCGTGGCAGAGTAGAGGATGGAAGACATGGGGGTGAAGCAGGTTGTCACCGTGGGGTGAAGCACGGAAGAAGGAGGAGTGGCTTGAGGAGGCTCCATGGGGACAATAGGGACACCATTGGTGAGGCCAACAACGATGAGGAAGACGATAAATTAACTTCCAAACACACCATCCTAACCCGTTAGCCTCTCCTTTCACCTTTTCTATCCCGCCACAAAGCCGCCATACTCCCTTCCTCGTCCCCAATCTAACGAACAGCCACCACTACTCCAAACAATGACCGTAAATCTCCCAAACTCACTATTAATTCAGTTCATCTCCCAAAATTGGCCATACCACTGCCTTCCTTACTTCATTGCGGTTCTATTAGTGCCACTCCCGTTGCTGAAGCTTGTTGGATGGGCCACCAGCATTGAGCTACGTCGCCTCTCCCCTCTTGGCTCTCAGGGAACTGCCGTCCCTGTCATCCTCTCGCCTGGCCATCCACATCACAAGGTGTGCTACATCGCACTGAAGTAGAAACCCATCTCCTTTAGTCGCCCTCTCGCCATAGATCGCCACCATCGTGCTCCTTGACGCCATCCTCATTGTCATCCTGCGCCCTCTATCCCCTGCTTTGCCGCACTGCAAGAGAGAAGAGGGCACTTGCTGACTCGACACTGTGCCCACGCGATTGAACCCGACCCTACGGTATCAGCTATGTGCTATGTCAGCTCAACGTTTTCTGTTAGCAAACAATCCAATAGACCTATGGTGCAAACAGACGCAAGTTCAGTGGCTAAGAAAGTAAAATACAAGTTAATGGGGGTAAAGTGGCAATTTCAGGAAGTAAAGTGGTACAACTCTACAAGTTCAGAGAGCTATAGTGCTATTTTCTCTTTTTTTAACCCTGATCTATGATCCCAACTGGTCTCTACTTCCTACATCAGGAAAAAGTTGACCACGGATTGTAGCAAATACAACACGCTAAACACACTACACCATATGCATTTTTTCCTCCCGAGAGTGAAACACTCTTGGAAATTCTATTGGTCGATGGCTCTTGGTCAGTAATTTCTATTGTATTTTGTTAGTTGCTAAATAGATGTATTGTTGACGGTCTTAGGAACTATTGTCGGTAAATACAATAGACGATACTTAATTTCTACACCGTCGGTTCCATGAGGATAAGAATGGTCAGCATATTTAGTTAAATCTCTCGGAAAAATGGAAAACTCATCGGTCATTTAGTAATCACCGAGAGTTTTTAGAACTGTTGGCCATTCATTTCCACCGTCGGGAAAAATTGCATATCTTGTACATACTAGTATATGGGTGGGTTTTTTTTTGAGCTGATAGCTTATTGCTCAAATATTTGAATTCTGCCTGTTCGCGAGAGGCAGTACGCAGAGAGATATAGTCGTATCTAATTTTGATCAGTACAGCTGAACTCAGTACACTTTTTATTATATTTTTTATTAATTTTATTTTTAAAAATATACCATTTAAAAACTAGTTACTACAAATAAACCACCACGAACTAAGCATACGTAAGAAGACAGTACAAGTGCAGCGAAGGTGCTTCTCCCGGCCCCTTTTGCGCTGCGCTGTCCCTGTTCTGACTTCTGAAAACCGTCCAGCAGGGCCAGACTCTTCATGAGACGAGAGATTCCTGGGCGATCGTGAAGGTTCAGCCACCGGTGCTTACCGTCGTCACATGGCTGGACCCCGGCCACAACGTGCCAGATCGATCGACCCATGCATATATGGCCCTGACTGACGCTATCTACCTATCTATCTATCTATCTATCTATCTATCTATCTATCTGACTAGCACGCCCCCATCGACATGTTGACATTGCGACCCATCCGTCGCCGTGCATGGCTGCATGCGTAGGCCCAGCTCCCTGCCTGCTCGTTGGCCGGCCGGCCGGCCAGTCAGAGCCAGTGCGATCACTGTGCCGTAGGGTCGGTCGGTTCGATCAGCTAGCTAGCAGCCACCGTTGGTTGGTTGGTCCGTCTAGCTCGTGCAGTTGCACGGGTTGATGCATTGGCACTTACTGGAGTTGCCATTAGTGGTCCTCACGAGCGCGGATGCATGCATGGATGTATGCTAGAAATCTTATCCCTCGCTCCCCTTTCAAATGTTACAAGATCAAATCCAAAATCCTAGGTGACGGAGTACGTAAGAACACAGCAAGTATATATGGTGTAAGTAACCATGGATTCGTATCCTTAATTTTCCGGCAGTCCAAGTGGTATTGATGTGTTCTTTCAGAAGAAATGGTGTTGATGTGCCGCTGGGAGCTTGTGGACAGTGCCAGACTGATCACTGATCTTACAAACAAATGGATGATGACCGGCCTCTGCCCTGGGCTAGCCTGCTGCCTGCCTGGTGGTCCGTACGCAAGTCCAGACGACGACGCTCATGTTTGCACAAAACGTCAACACGTCAATGATCGCCGTCGCCCTGGTCGAGCGGCTATCGATCACTACCCCCATTGGCGCCGAAACGGAGGATCCACCCGTCCTAGGGTTTTGTAAACCGGTTTTAAAATTTTATCCAGGGTGACAGATAATATCGATATAGCCGATAGTCGAAAAATTTGGGAGGATTTTAGGCCAAAATTTTCAAATCAAAATTTGAATAAAAAGGCCAAAAATTGGTGAAAACCGGCCAAAATTTTTAAAATAAATTTTGGCAAAATTTCTTTTATATTTGATAAAATTCATGTGAAATAATTTTTTCGGGGCCAGTTTAAACTTTTACCCGAGGAGACCGATACAACCGGTAAAACTGATAATTGGTCGATTATCAGAACCATGGCCACGAGACGCCGCTGTCGATGGATCCATCGATTGTCCAGTCCTACGCTGTTGGGGAATTTGCCCAGGGCCTAGACGAGCGATGAATTTGAACGTTATGATCACACACACGAACACAAGTAAACACAGATTGATTTTTTTTTTGACGTGATACGTTTGCATCCTTTTCGTCTTTCTTATATAGAGAAGCACCATATAAGACTCTATAACCAACACGGCATCCTACGTTGAGAGTTCTACATGGACACACCCTGACTTTTCTTTATAACCACTCTGAATCCTAAATGGACTCTGAACTCTGAGTTTACGACCACAACCGCTATAGTACTTTTACGACTATGACTGCTACAGTACTTTACAACCACTGACTGTTACAGTACTCGAACTGGTCATATACATTGCCGTGGTCGTAGACTACCGTAGTCGTAGACATACTCTAGTTGTGGATTTGACTAGACTACAAGATAACTAGATTAACTCTACCAATCTTCTCCTTAAGCTTGTTGCGTTCCGTCGATGTTCCGCACATCGATTTTCTCCCTCATGTCTATGAACTTCATTCTTCTGAATGACTTGGTCAGGATGTCAGTGAGCTAGGCTTCTGTGCAAATATGCTACACCTCTATCACCTTTGATTCCACACATTCTCTAATGTAATAGAAACGGGTGTCGATATGTTTTCTTCTCTCATGGTAGACTGGATTCTTGCTCAACACAATTGCAGATTGATTGTCGATCATTAGAATTACCTTCTTAACTTTTGTCTCTAGAATATCAGCCATACCCCTTGACATGCTGCCACACAAGCTGCAATATACTCTGCTTCACACGAGGATAAAGCGACTACTTTATGCTTTGGTGAACACCAACTGATTGGGTTCGACCTCAGGAAAAACACCATGCCCGAAGTGCTCTTCTGGTCATCTGTATCATCGGCTAGGTTACTATCTGAGTAACTGATCAGTCCCAAATTTTCTTTCTTCTTTTCATAGACACACCCGTAACTCAAAATTCCTTTCACACACCTTAGTATGTGCTTTATAGCACCCATATACTCCGTAGTTGGCTTCATCATGTACCTCATCATGCCAACCGAAAACGCTAAGTACAGTCGTGTGTGTAGCAAGTATCTCAAACTTCAGACTATACTTCGGTATAGGGTCTTGTCTACTTTAGGCGGGGTTCCATCAGAATTTGCATTTGATTGCAATCCTTCATTCCGCACTTGTCCAATACCTTTGTTGTATATGTGGACTAGCTGAGAGTAATCTTCCCGAAGCTCTGACGTACTTCAATGCCTAAGCAGTAGCTGAGTAGCCCAAGGTCGCTTATGCTAAATAATTTCTTCATTTGGTTTTTGAAGCTATTGATCTCCTCGATACTCTCTCTAGTGATGATTAGATTCCACCAAGGACTTGTCTAGCTTCGAATTCTAAGCTCTCGGGGCTTGACGCAGACCATATAAGGCTTTATGTAATCTCAACACCTTGTGTTTTTCTCCTTTCTTCTCAAATCCCAGAGGTTGTACAACATAGACTTCTTCTTCCAGGTCATCATTGAAGAAGGCTGATTTCACATCCATATGATAAACCTCCCATCCTTCATGCACCATGATCGCAATGAGCAGGCGTACCGTCTCTAGCCTCACCATAGGAAAGACTTCATCGAAATCAACGTCTTATCGTTGAACGTACCCCTTTGCAACTAGCCTCGCCTTGTGCTTTACGATCATACCTTGAGTATCCTTTTTAACTTATACACCCACATCAAACCAATCGGTCTGTTGCTGTGTGGCAATGGAACAAGCTATCATGTTCTATTTTCTTGGATAGTGAACATCTCCTCCTCCATAGCTCTTCTCCAATTTGGCATTGCCTTAGCTTCTTCAAAGTTCGTAGGTTCCTCTTTTCCGAGTAAGTAGAACTCTAAATCTTCCAATTCTATTGGAGATGTGGCATCATAGAGACCGATGCTCTCAACATTGCTTCCGAAGTGCGTGGTGAAGATAAGCCGGGTGTCCTAGACCCTGTGCTCGTACTGGTCATGGTCGTGCCTAGAGTTACCGCTTCATGGTCGTGTCCTCTAACTACGTCCATCATTGTTGTAATGTCGGAAGCCACCACGTGGTCATTAGGACCTATATTAGCATCAGGAGAGTAATGTACTGTGAAGATGTATTTAATTGATCGTACCTCTACCAAGGGATCTCTAGTCCACTTCCACTTTCTCTCCTCCTCAAAAACTGCATCATGACTCACCACAACTCGTCATGACTCTGGATCAAACATCCGACAACCTTTCATCTTCGAATCATACCCAATGGACTCTATTGGCTTGCTATGTGGTGTGGTCGTCTTCACATGTGCAGCACGCCCGAAAGTGCAAATTTGACCAACACTTGGCTTGCGATCTAATAGACCTCGTAAGGAGTTTTGCCGATGACACTCTTCGTTGGTGCCCGATTTAGGAGGTAAACTGCAGTCGATACTGCTTCTCCCCAAAATTCTCCTGGGACCCCATGCTCTTCAATAGACTCCTTGCCATGTCAACCACCGTCTAGTTCTTTCTTTGGACCACACCATTTTATTGAGGAGAATAAGGCGCTGTTAGATAATGCCTAATTCTTAACAACTCACAGTAGTCCGTGAACACGTTTGAAGTAAACTCACCACCTCAGTCAGTGCTAGAGCTTTCAGCCTTCGATTTTTCTCCATCTCGGCTACAACCTTGATCGTCTTGAACTCCTCGAACACTTCATCTTTGCTTTGGAGTAACATCAGCCACATAAACCATGTACAATCATCTACCAATAGTAGGAAGTATCGATTTCCTCCATATGTGGTCGGAGTGGTTGGTTCGCAGATGTCACCATGCCATAGCTCATGAGGAACATTTGCTCGGCAAAGAGACGTGGTCAGAAACTGGTTCTGATGTTGCCTGCCGACTAGATAACCATTGCAAATGCGATCCATGTGCTCGATCATGGGCATGCCATGCACCATCTTCTTCTGAGCCAAATCCTTCAGAGCATGAAAGTTCACATGCCCATACCTGGTGTGCCATCGCCACACCTGTTCCATGCTTTTTGCTAGAAGACACTCTGAGAGAGCCAGAATGATGTGTAACACATACATCTGGTTTCTTGATCTGGTCACTTTGGCCAACATCCTACGATATCTGTCTAAGATCGACATTACTCCTCCTTTGACCACTATCTTGGAGCCATTCTCATCCAGCTGACTGAGATCGATTATATTACTTCTCAGCTTCAGAATGTAATAAACATTTGTGAGAATACGATGTTCATCCATAGAATACTCCAATAGCACCGAGCCCCTTCCTTGTATCTCCATAGCCGAACCATCTCTAAATTTGACTGAGCCTTTTACCATTGTGTCAATCTCAGCAAATTTCTCCTTACAGCCAGTCATGTGGTTACTTGCACCAGTATCAAGATACCAAGCCTTGTTTTGAGTGCCACTAAACTTCAGCATCACCTTATCTTCATGCAGGAATACCTCCTCTTCAGGCATCGGTATTGTATGGATGAGTTCACATGCTTCAACCAATATCAGTTGAGGATCTTTGTCATTTTGTTTCGCTACGAGATTGGTCCTTCCTCTTCGGTTTGGCTTTGGATACTCTTTTGCAAAATACCCATACTCGTTGCAATTGAAGCACTTGACCTTGGTCTTGTCGGCGTTACATGGCATTCGTTCATCGACAACGCGATCACCTTCACATCGGCCTCCGCCTTGTCCACGACCGCGTCCTTGACCTCTTTTGTTATGACCTCCTCTCTGAGCGCTGCTAGAGCCCTCATTCTTCTTAGTCTTCGTGCTCCTCTCTTCCCACTTGTTTTGGGTAAAGAGTACCTTATCTCCTCCGTCCTTCGAGTGTCGTTGACCCTTGAGTCCTTCCTCGTAGGTTCTGAGGCGACCGATCGCCTCTGTGAGTGACATTATTGCGACATCACCAAGCTGTTCGACCATTCCGATTATCTAGAGGAATCGATCAGGAACCAAACTAAACCGTTTCTCAACGGCGTCGCTCTCTTCTAGCTTAGTGCCAAGCGAACAGATCTCACCCACCAGCGTAATGAGTTTCATAGAGTACTCGGTGGTCATCTCCAAGTCTCCTATCTGCATCTTGCTCAGTTGCTGTTTCAGCACTTGAGCGTGTGTCTTCTTGATGCGATCTTCGCCTACTCACATCTCCCTGAGTGCAATCTAGGCTTCTTTCGCTGTCTCCTTTTCAATGATTAACATCATCACATCGTCTGGCACCGCTTGTGAGATGGCCACCATCACGCCTTGATCTTTTCACCGTCATCGTCTCCATCTTCGACCGCCGACCATACCCCTAGCGAACACAAGATTAACTTCATCTTGATAGCCTGTATGCTGTAATTCGTTTGCTGAACATCGGGTATTGAATCGGGATCAATGTGCTTCTTGCCATTGGCTTGATGAACACGCTTGATTTCGATGGATCGAGCTCTTTGCTCGTGGTCTCGACGAGCGCTTCTGACTTCGACGGATCAACAACGTTGCCGGCCATCACTTTGTCCCCTTAAGCTCTGATACCAATTGTTGGGGAATTTGCCCAGGCCTAGATGAGCGATGAACTTGAACCTTATGATCACACACGCGAATATGAGTAAACATAAAAGACTCTATAACCAACACGACATCCCACGTTAAAGAGTCCTACACGGATACACCCTGACTTTCCTTTAAAATCACTCTGAATCCTAAACGGACTCTGAACTCTGAATTTACGACTACGACTGCTACAGTACTTTTACGATTACAACTTATACAATACTTTACGACCACTGACTGCTACAGTACTCGAACTGGTCGTATAGATTGCCGTGGTCGTAGACTGCCGTAGTCGTAGGTATACTCTAGTCATGAATTCGAGCAGACTATAAAACAACTAGATTACCTCTATCATACACGTCGGCGACGACGTCGTCCTCGCTCCATCGACCGTACTTAGACATATATCCATGACCTGGCTAGCTCGCAGTTCTTTGTTGGTTGCTGTAATTAATGGTTGTTAGATTGCCGTGGTCGTAGACTGCCGTAGTCATAGACATACTCTAGTCGTGAATTCGAGCAGACCATAAAACAACTAGATTACCTCTATCATACGCGTCGGCGACAACGTCGTCCTCGCTCCATCGACCGTACTTAGACATATATCCATGACATGGCTAGCTCGCAGTTCTTTGTTGGTTGCTGTAATTAATGGTTCAGAGCTTGGACTTGGGAGGCATTGGAGTACTACTGGATACATGTTATATACATATGATACGTCGCCATTTCGATCGCCAGTGTACTGTGCCTGAGGTCGACGCTTCATGCATGATTGCCAACTGATCAACCGTAGAGTACATACTATACTAACTTTGCAACATCTTCAGCCTTTTTCCTGTAATGGATGCGTGATTTCTAATATCACACCTGCAGCCAGCCAGCCAGCCCTCGAGAAGTAGCTTTCAGCAAGTAGTATCTTCAGAGAACCATGGACAAGACAGCACTGTGGTACAATGATATTTAAGTTTGTTAGCAAGTCTATATAGATGAGAAAAGTATGAATTACTGTTTTGCGACGACCAATTAGTCGTCGACCGAAACGGTTAACCGATCTCTCGGTTGGATCATCGAGCTAGCTAGCGGCAGACGCTGATCGTTGGCCGCGGTTGGAGGGTCGCCTGTCAGGTTGGTGCCCATGTCGCCTGCAGCTTTGTTGTTGGAGCATCAGCGTTGCATGCGTCGGTCCATCTCAGGACCTGGACGTTGATGCGCTGCGTCCTAGTGTGAGGACGCAACATCATGTTGTCGCTCTAAATGATCAGAGAATCACCCTTAGCTTATTGTATAAGTATAGTTATCTGAGGTTAATAAAGAGGGATTTTCGTTCGGTTTAATGAGGATGCACTTAAGTACTTTATCTCCTTGCTTAACTAGAACTTGGAAGTAATAGCTAGGACTCCATCAGGTTTCAATAGGGAGAATGCCTTTGGTTAACTGATCGAGCATTGGGCTATGGAATAATTAATATGGATACGCATATATCCACAATTCCACACTTCTATATTAATGCTAGATAGTTCAGCAAATGAAGCATCACCATCAGTTAGACCAAGACCACTAGACCCTCAATAGATGATACTGGGTCTGCGCATGCATTTACTACTGTAGTAGAGGTAGATGTAACTATGTAAAGAAGAAACTGATGATGTAGATGTGAATAGTGCTAAGAAAGGTGGTGATAGCATCCATCACCGAGATTGTGGTGTATATCACTTTGACAAGAGAGAGCAAAGTGACGAAATGGATGATGTAGAATGGCATCACCTTTAATTTCTCTTGCGTATCCTTTCGAAAAAAAAACAATTCCACGCTTCTAAATTAATGCTAGATAGTTCAGCAATGCAACATCACTATCAGTTAGACCAAGAACGTCTGACCCTGAAACAGATGTAACTGTGTCTGCGTACACATTTACTGTTGTACTAGAGCTAGATGAAACTATGTAAAGAAGAAACCGATGGTATAGATGTGAACAGTGCTAAGAAAGGTGGTGATAGCATCTATTGCCGAGATTGTAGTGTATCTCACTTTGATGAGAGAGAGCAAAGTGACGAAATGGACGATGTAGAATGGCATCACCTTCGGTTTCTCTTGCGTACAATGCTAGGTTATATTTTTCGTGGTGGGAGCTAGAGTTGTTCATGTCTTGGTAAATTAAAACTGCACACATAGAGGAGTTTTCTAAGATATACTTAACCTTTGATAATTAATTACTCCCTCTAATCACAAAAAAATGTCTATTGATATCTTTATGGATATTTAAATGGGACACATGAAAATTAATATTCGTAGACTTACCTTGAAAAACACTTTCAGCATATATCTCAATGCACAAGGTTTGTTGTGTGGGTATCATACTATATATGTCTCGGAGTGCAAATATGTTGGGCCTATTTGATTTGAAGCCAACGTAGCCAAAATTAGCAGCGCTGACCATATTTGGCATGTATACACTTGTTCGCCACTGAAAGTATTGTGTAGCAAAATTCAAGGACCCATGTTCCTGCGCCGGAAACATGGCTTAAACTTCCCTGTCCGACCCTGCTTGATGAGAAGAAATCGTGTTTCAAATTTAGGAAGAGCAAGCGCACACTTGTTTTTTTTTCTCTGGGTTAATAATAGGAGCATCCCAGTACACTGTGTTGTGTGACTGTGGCATGCATGTTGGATCGATGCCACTGGTGTGGCAGCTGGGACGGCTCACCCGATCATGAGATGGGTGAGGTGGTAGGATGCGATCGAGTGCCGACCGCAGCCAACATTCCTTTCTCGAGTTCCCAACCAACGGATCAGGCAGGATCGATCGGAATCGGATACCTTCTCTTCTTTTCATTCCTCACCTCCTTCCGGCCGCAAGAATAATCTAATAGGAGTACGTATTGTTTAGTGTATTAACCAGACATTGTTTTTGAGAGACCATATGCTACGTCTAAGATATATTATAATAACAATTAATATTTGATTGAGTTGGATTTAAATTTTATAACAGGTTTAGAAAATTCAAATTTCAGTATGTGTTGTCAGAGTTCAGCCGGTCTAACTGCCAATTCTTCGGCGGTTTGCTTCTATGGGGTGTGCGGTTAAACTGGCCATAGACCTTTGGGAAATTAGACACTAAACTATTGTTTAGGCTTGTTTGAGGATGAGTTTACACTTAGTGCTACTAAAATTGAAAATGGAGCCGAAACTATATAGAACTTGATTGAAATTCCAAAGAAGGTATTTTCTGATGAAGTTAAGCAGTCAGACCGGCCAATTACAGTCGGTCTAACCAACATGTTGTCGGCGGTCAGACCGGCCCCAACAGTTTGACCGGCTGGCAATGGTGGTCAAGCCAGTTGTTAACAAATTGGGTTGATCAAGTGGGGATTGAGTGTGAACATGACATGGGGGCCATGGGATGTTGTGTTGTGTTGCATGATGTGTATGATTTTGACTAACGTGAATCAAGTGCATAGAAGTTGTACTGGATATGGTTACTTGGTCTTTGGATGTGTAATGACTTAGAGGACATAGCGATTGGCGGCAATGGATTGGGACTAGACAGATGAGCTGAGATCCGGGTGGTCATGTAAGTCCGGGTGAGGCTATGTGGCTCAAGCAGGAGCACATAGAAGGCAAGGATCGTGAAGAGACAAGTTAGTGCATATGATGCATCAAGTGATGAGGTTGATACACATAGAGATAGTTCAGGAGAGTCTAAATGCGTGAATATATGATGGCTAGTCATTAGGCACTACGGGTTGTGTGTCAAGGCATCTGGAGATACTTTGAGGTGAAGTTGAAGACGGGGTCAAAGAAAGGTGCCCGGAAACTTCGTCAAGGGTATTTTGGTGGTTGGCCAAATACTGGGTTGGTATCTTGATCAAAACCGCTGCGTGAAGAGGTGCAATGGAGGAGTGGTTTAGGTCAAGGAGAGTTGAATTCGACAAGTAGATTAATCGCTAAAGAGTCAGTAGGTTGAGTCTTGTAAACACTTTGAAAAGTGGCGTATGTGTAAAACACATGTAAGAGGTTTTTCTAGTAAACTTAATGGGTTGGACCCACTAAGGTGTATGCTGATAATTTACAGGGAAGGAGAGGAAGTGGTTGGATCAGGGATTCTAGGGTTAGGTTTTGCCCTAATATCTTGTCTCCCTCTATGGTTGTGTGAGAAAGATCTTGAGAGAGGAAAGAGTGGTGTTTTGGTTGTACCTTGTAATCATCCATGAGCATGTAAACTTCATCCGATCCTCCTCTGAAATAGCTCAAAGCTTTGTCTCAATCATGTTATTGCTTATGTTCTTGCTCGGCATCTTTTATTGCTAAGCTAGATTTGTGTTTTTGAGTTCGTAAGAGTTCTAGCCCAATCTCTTATTTGGATTATCTTGCTAGGACATGTGAGAATAGATTTAGAAGACATCACGTCTTATATCATCATGAGCAAGAAGTAAGTTGAGAATTAGGGTTTTTGATGTTCTTGTGAGCTAGACTCGATTCTCTTCAATTTGGTGAACTTGAGCCCAAAATTCTTGTGATTCTTGATTGGTTTAGGTTCTTGTTGCCTTGTACAAGTCTCATGCAAAACTTAAAAGTGTTTAAATAAGATTTGAATAGGTTCTTGATATTTCAGCTTTTACCCTGAGAGACTTTCAGATCTAGGAATAGGGGGCCGGTCAAACCGGCCCTAGACCTACGATCAGATTGGCCAGCTGGTGTGATAGGACTTAGGCCGGCAGTCAGACCGGCCCAACAATGACGGTTTGAATGCCTTGTGTAGAAGACTGTTGATTTTGTTTGCTCGTGTTGCTAGTTTTTTATCGCCTCATTGTGTTGGTGTGATATAATCTCGGTGACTATCATAGTCACTTGAGTGAAAATTTTGAATACCTTAGGAAGAAATATTTTGGGAATCATTCACCTTCTCTAATTGCCGGTATCGGTCCCACAATTTTATTCTTTTAAGGCCATTTCCTTCTCCAATTTAGAACAAAAATGGTAGTACTAATTTAAACAAGTAGCACATATCAATCTTCTTGCTCGATCTTCTCATGAAATTAATATATTCTTGTATGTATCACCACTAGGTGGTGAATTACATGTGTGTGTACATACATACATACATACATACATACATACATACATACATACATACATACATACATACATACATACATACATACATACATACATACATACATACATACATACATACATACATACATACATACATACATACATACATACATACATACATACATACATACATACATACATACATACATACATACATACATACATACATACATACATACATACATACATACATACATACATACATACATACATACATAATTTGCATGCAAGCTAGACTCTCAACAAAAGAAAATCTTAGCTAAGGCAAAAATTTGGTGAAAAATCTTAGAAGTAGCAAAGTGAGAATTTTGGTCACTCATTTGCTTTCGAAACATCCGTGAAACTGGGATCATATTGTAGGACCGTTATGGCAACATAAAGGGTGAATAGTATGAAGGACCATGTGAAAAGTTCCAAGTGTTGTGATGAACCATTGTAAGTTTTGTAGAGTGGATATTTGATTTTGCAAAGCTTGCATTTTATTTATATCAATTTTAGAATTTTTTAGGCAAACCGGTATGACTGCAGTAGCTATATCGTAGAGCGGTAGTATCGCGGTTTACTTGTCGGTACCTTTTTTTTTTCTAAAGAGGTCCAGTTACGGGGTGCAGTAATACCAGCTTGTGGTGGGCGGTAGTACCAAAATTCTTGGATTTTGGGTAATTGGGTCATGGATTGATTTGGGTTGACCTAGGATAGTGCATTAATGTTGCATGAAGCATATTTTGACTAACGTGGGTCAAGTTCTGAAGAACTTGTGCTTGAAATGATTTCTTGGTATTTGGATATACAGGGTCGTTTGGAGTCAACCATGGTCAATAGTGAAGATAAGGGTTACACTTAAGGAGTCAAAACCTAGAATGATCAAGGATACCATGTGAGATGGCTGAGCTCAAGAATGGTACGAGAAAGGTGGGAATATTAAAAGAAAATTCGAGTGACGAGTTGCACCATGTGGCTTGGTCAGTCCAAATGAGGTGTGGTCCAGTGGAACTCGAATAGGAGAGACTTGAAGACATGTGATAAACCAGTGGTGTACCTAAATATGGCAAATATAGCGATTGCTTGCAAGAATGATGAAGATAAGGTCGAGAAAAGGTATTTTTGTAAGTTGATCAAAATATCAAAAACTACCTTGGATCAAAACCCTTCCTTGACTTGGTCTTCATCTTATCTTGTAAGAAATCGCTATGCTTGACACATGCAGGTATACCACTGGCTTGTCATATATTGGCAGGTCTCTCCTGTTCCGATTCCACCAGATCCACTAGTACAAATATGGGCTTCAATGATGATCAGAAATCATCACAGAAGATCACTTTTTTGTCATAAAATTATTTTATGACAAAAATTAGGCGTCATTGACCATTGTCACAGAAAGTGCGTCATATATTATATACAGTGACATGACAAGCCATTTTCATTATAAACTTAAAGACAAAAATATTATTGTCATGGAATGTAACAATTAGTGATGTTTGTAATCATCATGCATGGTTTGGTAAGTGTAATGTAAATGTGCCATTTCATCATAGATTTCTAGGCCTGTCCAGTTGGGTAGGCTCCATGCAATATGTTTTATGATGTTTTTTTATTGTAACATCCATAAAATTCATTCAGATTCCCGAAGGTCACCCATCCTAGCTTTTCGCTCACCCGGGCTCGCTTAACTTCAAAATTCTTTCAAGGTTTAATGAGATGATGCCTTTTTCTTTCATATGATTGAGAAATTCACCTTTATCCACTACTACAAAAATCATAATACTAGATGCCACATCACAGGTGATTACTCAAAATCGTCAGTATTAAATATAATCAAAGACAATTTTAGTTTAGAAACCATCTATATTATTGCTAGCACTAAAAACCATCTGCGAAGAGATAATATCATAGACGGTTCATGGTGAAAACCGTCTATGAAGTATCACAGACAGTTATTAACAAGAACCGCATGTGATTTTAGCAAATATCACAAACGGTTTTTTCTTTGAACCATCTGTGATTATTAAGTCATCACAGATGGTTTGTATTAAAAACTGTATGTGATAATTTCACTATATTAATTACATGTAGATCCGTCAACCCTTTATCTTAAATTCCAGATCTAGGCTGCTGCTTTGAGCTAGAGATGGGGTTTTGAGGCCATTTAGTAAAAGGATACTATTTGGCAAAAGTGATTATAGATCCATTAAGTTTTTGACTACCTATGGTTAGTAATTTGTTCCTAATTGCATTATAATTTAGATCCAGCTTTTGGTGAAAGGAGAATTGAAGATGGTTTAGATATAGCTAGTTTGATGTAGAGAGAGGATTATTAACATCTAGCATAGTTTAGGGTTTATGGTTTAGACAATTCATAGTCTATTTCTACTTAATTCAATTTAATTAATTATTCTTGCTACATATAGCTACTTTAGATCATATATATCTAGTATACTAATTAATTAATTTAATACCAAATTGTTATATGCATAACGTAGGACTGATTCGTGGAAGATAGTGACCAAAGTTTGGAAAAATGAGCTAGTGATGGAAGTTCTTGAATCATTCAAGATTCTGGAACAACACAAGGACTCCGAGCAATGACATAGATTGCTAGCGGCGTGCAAAGCGTGGAATAACTTCAAAAGCCTATTTATCAAGCAATACGTGGAGAAGGATCTGACGCCCTTCAACAAGTATCCATTCCTGGAACACAATGGCAAGAATTTGTGGTGATAAAGACGATAGATAGTTTTGGGAATGAAAGTGTGGTGCACAGGGCCCTCCAGGCAAAAAAAAAATATGCACCCCCGCAGACTCGAAACCGCTGGATATGCGGGTAAAATCCCACAGTGGAGGGAGGAGGACGAGCAAGCTATCCTGTGGGAGGCCTCCTCGCCATTTGCCAGGATCTCGGATGAGTGTGCTTGAAATTGGATAAGAGCAAGGTCATCTATCGTATCATCGTGGGCCATCTCCTTTCGAAACCCCGCAGACGAGGAAGTGTCCCACCTCCAGGTAAGATATTGAACTACCTAGGTTTTAATTACTCCATAACTTTATAGGAAGTGATATGACATGTTAGGCTCTTGTAGGAAGCGCTGAGCGTGGAATCTTCACAATGCTCATTCCAGGTAGTCAGGGAGAGAGATATACTCTCTTCAGCTTTGGGAAATAAGGAAAACCTGGGTTGTATAAGAGGCCTTGGTCTTTCTATGCCTTAGAAACATGGATTCTCAGAGAACTCCGAAGCGTACCGGAGTAAGAAGAGAGCAAAAGCCGAGCGTGAGGAATGGCTACGAGAGGTGATTACGCTACTACAGAAAGGGTCACCACGGACGGTTCAAAACCTACATCACAGAAGGTTTCCGAACCGTCTGAATTTATGTGTTTGTGATAACAGATGGTTATAATAGACAGTTTTCAAACCGTCTATGATAAGTTACAATACAGACAGTTTTTTCAATAAAATTGTCTGTGATATATCAGATATCAGAGATAGTTCTTAAATATAGCCATCTGTGATATGCCAGATATCACAGATGACTAATACTAAAAACTATCTGTGATATAACAGATATCACATACGGTTCTTAAACATAGCCGTCTGTGATATCTCACATATCATAGATGGCTAATACTAAAAAATATATGTGATATAACAGATATCACAGACGGTTCTTAAACATAGCTGTCTGTGATATCTCACATATCACAGATGGCTAATGCTAAAAACCGTCTATGATATAATAGATATCGCAGATGGTTCTTCAACATAGCTATTTGTGATATCTAATATATCATAGATGGTTAATACCAAAAATTATCTGTGATATATCATATATCACAGACGGTTTGTTGTTACAAACCGTCTATGATAGCTATTTTAGTAGCTAAATTATTTACTATTTTTTGGCTAGCCTCAGGAATGCTAGCCATGCTCTCTAAAAATGAGTAAACAGATCACATATATAACACACGATAATTATTATATAAATATCACAAATGAATTAAACTGAAGGAAGTACAACTGAATGAATTGCTTGATTAAGCACAATTGAGTGATTTCAATTGTATCAAATGATTGAACATATAATCATCATCATCGGCGTGGAACTCTCCATTCTTGTGTATACCCTCCGCCGTCAATAATTCGGAGAGCTGTCCTCAAACTTCGATGATTTTGATAAGATCGAATGTACTTCCATTAAATTCCACACGCTGTTGCTAGCAGTGTTAAAGTCATTGGCATACATACATACATACATACATACATACATACATACATACATACATACATACATACATACATACATACATACATACATACATACATACATACATACATACATACATATATATATATATATATATATATATATATATATATAGTATAAATAACAGGGGCACCATGGTGTCTGGGCACCAAACCTTCCTGCCTTTGGATTGCTTTTAGATGTGTGCTAGTATGATTGAGACTTTCCATCCATGATTAAGACTTTCCATCTATGATTGATTTACCATGCATGATATATTAATACCATTGCACTAGCACGCATCTAAAAGCAATCCAAAGGCAGGGAGGCTTGGTGCCCGGGCACCTTGGTGTCCCATTTCAGCGTCCTATATATATATAAATTGATAATCATGAAATATTTATTGGCAGGTTGACAAATATCTGGATCATTCGTCTTAGCGTCCATGATTTCCTGCAAATGGTGACAAACGTAGAATCCACATATGTTGCCCTGTAGCTGCTAGTGGCACTGCAAAAATAAAATTATACACATAGGTATTGTTAGTTCTAGAGACATTATTACGAAGTGTAAAATAGCAGGATTGTTGTGTTGTAGCGGGTACCGAAAATTGCGTCCTATGTCATAGTGTGGTGCTGGATTCCTCGCGTCTCCCTCCTTGGGCAACGTAAGCGCTGAATGACCTACGTGATTCCAAAAGGTTAGCCTCGGTAATTGCAAATGAAGGGAAGACTACAATAGAGTTATGTATGAAGGAAATGAGTTTACCTGTCAATTGTTTATAGCACACGGATAAAGTCGTGGTTGCTCCTAAGTAGGAAATCAAGGTATATTACCTTGCTCTACTTTGGTACAATCACAATTAGAATCTAGTGAGCCTAGTTGTGTGTATTGCCATAATGATTAATCCTAAATTCATATTGCATACAAAGTACAAATAAAACTTGTATGGCTACTAATGAAGCACTTACCCCTAATTGAAGGGTACCAGGATGTACTCCTTATCAGTGTGAGCAAACAATCTTGTCGTTATGTATTCTTCGACGAAGGATGCGTTTGCATTGATGGATTTCTCAAAGGCCAAGTGTGGGTCGAGGAAACCCATCGGACTCGTTGTATCATGGATCTATACATAGCAATGAGATATGATATTTATTGGTATTACATGAATGTAGAACTTCAATGTACAGTACACGTATAGTGTCAAGCATAATAGAAGTAAGACATCGCATTCATCGTGGTTGAATAGTAAAAATAAGTCTTCGAAAGTCACAACAATGTAGCCCGAGTCATGGAGGAAACTCGCCTCTGTGTATCTCACGGTGAATCCACTTTACCGGTTTGGCTTCCTGTTGAACATCTGCATGTACTAGGTATGCAAAGACCTGCCAGCCAGCTAAGGCTGGGTAATTTTGGCTCGGGGACCAATGACAGTCTGAGCTAGTACTCCTAGGATTCAAGAGGTAGCTTATTCTTCTTTGGTTGGGCCTTAGCGCGTCACTTGCGATACATCTTCGGCGTCGTCTCCATAGGAGCCGATGTTATGGACTTGTGAAGCGGAGCTTGGGGTGGAGTCATAGAGGGTTCTGTTTGACAGGCGTGGTCATGTGGAGATCACGGCATGAAATGGTCCAGGGTGATGTCCCTCTTGATCCATTGGATGAATGTGTAGACGACATCCCCTAGTATCATGATTTCTCCATTTAGGGGTCTGTCCAGCAGGACGGTCATAAAAACATCATTAATCTTGTTCACCTAGACCTTTGCAAAACTAGTCCCTAACTGGGTACCGTGCACCAACGTTCCTGGTAGGCATGGGTACGCCAACCCCCTGCCCAACGTCAATGGGAATGGAGCCAACAATCCTGATTCTGAGGATGCACGGCGTGGCCTCCTACATAACGATACACAATGAGCTAAGACATCTACCAGGTCTATCTATGTAGCATTCTAAAGATATACGTTACTTGGATGTTGTCGATAGGTCTATCCTTGGTCACGTAGTTCATGACAAGCATGCTCTAGATGGTCTTCCACGCTTTTCCCATCGTGAGGAGTGTCTGCCGTTGCACGAGTCCCTGTACTTCTACTGGGATCTTGAACATGTTTCAAATTTCCATCCACAACGCACCTTTCTTGTCTCTTATCAAACCTTTCTAGTTTGTTATGGTGATGAGGACCTTTCCCTTTCAATTATCCCACAGGCAGTCCAAAATACTACCGCTGCTTAATTTGGTTGCAGAGGGATCCCATATGGGGAGACCTCCGTGATGGTCGTTCGGGCTGCTGGCATTTTTGATACTCCTCTACCATGCTTAGTTCCTCGATCGTCGGACTGTCAGACACATTCGGCGATGTTGATGGCGACGATGACGCCATCTCTCTTACAAGAAAAAATTAATTTACAGTGAGCCATGAGCGTAAACATTGGTACATGGTTGATCTTACGAAAAATAAGAATATTCGGTGACGTATATTATTGCTACAAGTGTATAGTGTTGCAAAGTTCCTCTTGTACAACTATTACTCCGACTCATAGTGTTTCATGCCATTTTTTTACTTGAACTAGCATCCCACCAATAGAAGTAAGATGAACATTAAAGCACTGTACACTTGTGCTTGAAAAGGCATGAAGCAAATTAATTGAAGCACAAGTGTATAGTGTTGTAATGTTCCTCTTGTACAACTACTACTCCGATTCACAGTGTTTCATGCCTTTTTTATTGAACCAGTAGCCCACCCATAGAAGTAAGGAGAGGAGAGTCGGAGGAGGGGACATGTATTTGTCAACAACTACAAGATAAATATTAAAGCACCATACACTTGTGCTTGAAAAGGCATGAAGCAAATTAATTTGCTTCATGCTGTTTGAAGCATAGGTGTATAGTACTATAATGTTCTTTTTGTACAACTATTACTCTGACTCACAGTGTTTCATGCATTTCGTACTTGAACCAACAGCCCACCCATAGAAGCAAGGAGAGGAGAGTCAAAGGAGGGGACACGTATTTCTCAACAACATGAAGATGACATTTTTAGCAATGACAAGGACCACCATCAACATCTTCATCCACGTGAGGACCACACAGATACCACCCCCAACAACCTTACCACTTCTAGCCTGACACAAGTAGGCCCACCTTCCCTCCCACATCCATTGCCCCCATTCCTTTTTGGGTTCCACATAAAAAAGACAATAACATATATGGACGGATGTAACACACAAAAGTAAAAAGTGGGATTTGGAATCCATACCTTCGGTAGGAGAGCCAACGGGGGATGTGAGAACTATGAACACACGTTAACAAATATGGACGGATCTTTAACACATACCTTTGGGAGGAGAGGCGATAGCTAGGGAAGAGAGGCAGCGTCGGGGCGAGAGGCGACAGGAAGGAGAGGCAGTGCCGAGAGGAGAGGCAGCGTTGGGAGGAGGGGCGACAGGGCCACCACACCAGGTGAGGAAGGAGAGGACGGAGACGTCAGGTTCTTCAACGATGGCGGTGGCTGTGGGGGGATGAGGAGACGAAGGGGTGCATGCGCGAGTAAGGAGTAAGATTCCCAAAACCTAGTAGGGGCCACATTTATAGAAGAACTATCATAGATGGTTCTATTGAATAACCGTCTGTGATATGAATATCATATACAGTTCTATTGAATAACTATCTATGATATTAATACCACAAACGGTTCCATAATGTAACCATTTGTGATGTGTATCATATCACAAACAGTTCTATTATGGAACCGTCTATGATGTTGCTCCTTATCACATATGGTTCTATTATAGAATCATCTATGATGTCAGTCCTTATCACAGATAGTTCTATTATGGAACCGTCTGTGATGTTAACATTATCATAGATGGTTATATTATGAAACCGTCTATGACACATATATCACAGAAGGTTTGTGCCATCAAATCGCCTGTGACAGTTCCTTCTGTACACAACATATCAGGTTTTTCAGCTAGCCTCAGGAAATGCTAGCTATGCCCTTTGAAAACAAGCAAGTAGATACGATCACAGATGTAATTATTTCTAAATTACTAAATCAATTACAATAGAATAATTCCTTAATTACATGCTGAGTTTATTAATTACATTGGAATAATTTTCAAATAGGTGTTCATCGTGTGGGATCATTCCACTTGGCTATTTTCTTTTTAAGTAAAGTCCTTCATAATGATCAACATGAACATAGCTTGATTCATCCCTTTGTTCTTCTTCGAGCCTGATGCTATCTCTGAATGGAGGCAACTTGTTAAATTGTACTCTTCCTCATCTATGACATTCTCAACTATAACAATCTTTCTTTTTCCATGAAAAACTACGTGGTGCTTCTTATTTGTTGGGTCGGTTACACAAAAAACTTGAACAACTTGCCTCGTGAGTACGAATAATTCATCTTTGTATCCTATATATTTGAGGTCCACAGTAGTAACATTGTACTTATCATCCTTTACACCCTATGGAAGTTAGCCGCAACAACACAAAAAGATAGAGATCTTAAAAATACATAGTCAAGCTCCCAAATCTCCTCTACAAGCTTGTAGTACAAGCTTGGGGCAGCGGTACTGAACTGCTCATAAAATGCATATATGCAGACACCTGAGTTCTGGACTGTGCTCTTTCTATCTTGATTTGTTGTATAAAATGTGTATCCATGAATGTCGTATCCTTGTCATGTCATAATTATAAATTTTGGCCCTCTTTCCAATCATTGCAGTGTTTCACTTAATGACCTCCCAGTGAATCGCACCTTTAACCATTCGTTGAACCGACAGTTGTGCATTCCCAGTGACCCAACCCTCCGACTGGTCTGGATTCTCTTGGCGTAGCGTCACCTTGTGTTCTTCAATATATGGGTACTACTACAAAAAGACGTATATTAGATGCCACATCATAGACGGTTCCCCAAAACCATCTATATTAAATACAATCACAGACGGTTTTAGTTTAGAGACCATTGGTATTACTACCAGCCCTAAAAACATCTATGAAGAGGAAATATCACAGATGCTTCATAGTAGAAATCGTTTGTGATATGGTTTGTAGTTGAAACTATCTGTGATAAACTATATATCACAGATGATTTCTACTACAAACCATCTGTGATAGTCGACTATCATAGACGATTTTTACTAAAAACCATCTGTGATAATCTGCATCACAAATGGTTCAAAAACCATATGTGATGACCTCATATTATTACTGCCCATAAACTAAGACGACTTATGAAACCGTCTGTGGTGACATTTTTGAACCGTCTGTGATGACCTGTTGTGCACTATTGGAGGACACTTTAGTCATATGTTGCAAGACCGTAAAATATGCTTGAGTATACGTATCTAGATCGAGAATTGTTGCTTTTCTTCCGATGGTCCCGATACCCTCTAGCCTCCCCTAGTGACAAGATAGAGGCACACCTATCGGTTCAACCTGTGCCATGTAATCGATGCAAAACTTAATAACCTCTTCAGTTACATAACCTTTGATGATGCTGCCCTCCGACTGTGATCGATTGCGTACATAGAACTTGAGAATTTATATGTACCTCTCGAATGGGTACATATGACATAGAAACATAGGGCCACATATTTTTATCTCTTTCGCAAGGTAGACGCTAAGATGTACCATGATATCAAAATATGACGGAGGGAAACACATCTCAAGATGATATTGAGTCATCACTACCTTGGTCTACAGAGCATCTAGTCCATCGGGATCGATAACCTTCTGAGCAATTGTGTTAAAGAAATAACACAACCTTATTCAACAAAATTCTTCTAATTGCAACAGGAAGCAATTGTGTCATTAGCACATGACAGTCATGAGATTTCGTGCCAATTAATTTCAAACCATCCATGGAAATAAGTTTTCTTCATGCTGGTGGAGTAAACAGATGGAACTTTCATGCCATGTAAGCATTGACACAGTTTAGTTCTCTCGGACTTAGATATAGTGTAGCAAGCTGGGAGAAGGTACGTCGGCCTTTATTGGTCTCTATCGATGCTAACTTGGTCTTGATGTTCATAGTGACCAAGTCACGCTGTGCGTTGACACCATCCTTTATTTTGTCACGAATATTTAGTAAAAGGACAATCAAGCTATCACATATATTCTTCTCTACGTGGATGACATCGATGCAATTGTGAACTTCTAAGTGCTCCTAATAAGGCAAGTTCCAAAATACTGACCTCTTCTTCCACATGTTTTTCTGACGGGTTCTCAACTTATGACCCTTTCCAGGCACAACAACGATATCCTTGACCATATCATAGATCTCTTTCCTACTAAAGGCCTTGGTGCTGAGTCATTCTCTTTATTTATATCAAATTGTTTCTTTATCTTACGGTATGGATGATACCTTGGAAGGAATCTACGGCGATGCATGCATGTACACAGTTTTGTGTGAGTTGTTCAACCACACACCCTCGATATAACCTAAGCAGTGCGGATAGGCTTTGGCTCCATTCGTACTCAGATCCAACAGGTTACCAAGGGCAGGAAAATCATTGATGGTGCAGAACAACATTGCACGCAGAGTGAAGATCTCTCGTTTGTCCACATCCCATACTATACCCCTTCATTCCATAGTGTCACAAGATCTTCCACCAATGGTGCTAGGTACACATCAATATCATTCTCAGGTTGCTCGGCCCTTGGATAAGTAGTGACATAAAAATGTACTTCCGCTTCATACATAACCAAGGAGGAAGGTTGTACATGTATACATTCATGGGCCAGGTGCTATGTTGGCTGCTTAGGTTATCGAAAGGATTCATTCTATCTGTACTCAACCCAAACCTTATATTCCTCGATCCCGAACCGAAGTCTGCAAACATCGTATTGATGTTCCTCTATTGGGCAGAATTAGCAATGTCTTACCATTACATCTTTCTTACACTCCTCTGAGTGCCAACGTGGCAATCTTGCATCCTTTGGTTCGTAAATAAATGCTTAAAATAGGGAATTAAGGTAAATACTACATCTTAGCAGAAGGTCCTTACTTCACCTCGATGCCCTCGCCGTCATCAGAATCATTCTTATGCTTGCATCGGGATGCTTTGCACACCAGACAAATATATAATTTTGCATACTCTTTATGGTAGAGGATACAACCATTCAAACATGCATGTATTCTTTCTACTTCTGTTCTTAATGGACAAAGAACCTTCTTAGCTTGGTAGGTGGTTCCCGGCAACACATTTTCCTTTGGAAGGATGTTCACTAGGAGACCTAACAAGGCTGTGAAACTCTTGTTGGACCAATCATTGTTTGCCTTCAATTTCAGTAGTTCAAGAATAGATGACAACCTTGTGTATTACAGCTCGTAGCCCAGGAACAAAAGTGATGTGGGGCGCCCGATCTTTATGACGTAGCATCAATAATGATAACTTGGTTCAGCGCAATTCGACGAACCGATGGCACCAACCACTGTCAGAATAGCAATATGCGACAAAAGAATTCATCCAACTACATGCCCGTGATCCCGTCTACTCGACCATAAAGCAAACACGTCGTAGCTCCTGAGAATCATAAGAAATCACAAGAACAACGATGTAGAGAAATGCCCAATTCCCCTTTAGGTTGCAATCAGATGGCAAACTACAGGAAGAATAAGCGTATACCTCTCTCTTGAAAATAATAGATTCAATCATAGTCTGCCCAAAAGTTACGTATTACAAGGCTCATATAACCCTTGGGAGGCCGCAAGGTCTCCTACTTAACTCCTAAGTGTTTTAGAATCGGACTCTGACAAAAAGAAAATAAAAAACAAAAATCTATTATGCATTTTAAGATAATTCTTCCTCCATTACGTCTTCCTTGAAATAAGCTTTCCAACGAATCCAAGATCACCTAAATCGGACCTCGTATGTGAAAGTTATGGCCTTTATATGCCAGGTATACGATTAGAGAGACAATTATACTACTCCGAACACCTACAAGTCAATCGAACGGCTGCAAGCATCTTCAGCCAATCCAATAGCAGGATTGTTCAGCCTAGTCTAAATATTACCATAAATATTGACTCTCCAAAGTTGATTGAACGACGCTGAAGGGCGAATGTTCGGAAAGGTTCGAATGTCACCGTCGCTATCGACCATCCAAAACTGATCGAACGTCGCAGAATGAACAAACGTTCGGAGCGGTCTGAACATCTCCAAGGCAATCAGGCGGTCCATTGAAGATTGGACGGTGTGACTCATTTGGAGTGGGCTGAATGTTTCCAAGGCGACTAGGCGGTCCGTGGAAGATCAGACGGCGCGATCATTTGGAGTGGTCCGATCGTCTCCGAAGCTTCCGAGCATCCAACGCCGATCGAACGGTTTAGACAATCGAAACCATTCAGACTAGTCCAAACGTTCTGAAGGTCTTGCAAGCACCCGATGCGGTTCGGATGGTCCTAAACACATCTGAGGTTGATCAGACCAATCCGAAGGTAGTTTTTTATATGAATTGAAATCGTTTGAATGTCTAGAGCATCTTTGTGAGTTCGATTGTTCTTGTGGTCGATCCGACATGGCAATGAGGACTTGAATGTGTCTTTGCTTGCTTGACTCTAAGTGTTTCTTCTCTATTAGCTTCTCCTCTATGTCTCCAATTAAAAAAGCTACACATTGTTCAAACCTAAGAACGCACAACACATTGGAATGAGGTAGTATCCAGTTCTCATGTAAATTAGAACCAAATTCAATCAGGAGAGAATTCACCTGTTGATTAATTTGTTTAGCTCATGCTCATGTAATCGGTCCAATTGGGATGTCCTCGTCATCATACACACTTGAAGTGATAAACAATGCATTAATATCAACAAGACCTTCTAAACGCATCTTCACTTTAGGTTTGTACAGAACGAGTATGGGTCTGCATATAAATATATAACATAGCAGTAGCTTTGTATCTCCAAATATAATAATTAAAGACCCAATTAAATTAGAGTTCACCAGATAATATTTAATGCGGCTCAATAATTTCTTCCTGTCAAATAATATATTTAATTGAAAACATTAAGCATGTCTGTATCCGCATCAAAAGGTTTCTCCGAGTCCTCCACCAAGCCCTTAAATTTACCAAACTCTCTATCACTATAGTTCCCTTCTGCATCGCGTAGCATCTGATCTACATTGTCATCATGTGACCTATCCTCATCGAAAGTACAGCCCACAACCGGCATATCGTTTCTCCCTCACCTATCTTCATGTACCATTCGTGAAGCAATGTACATATCAAGCAGGAATATATTGAAGTAACTAGGAGTAGTGACCTATTCTTAAATTGGAGCAAACTACCAATTAAGCTAGATCTAAACCTAGCCATCACCTCTCTTTATTAAAAGGCATATAATTAGAATCAAATACTAAACTCTAATCACCAAGAATAAATAGATCTAATACAAGCTAGATCTGCAAGTGGTATATTTTCACTAAACTCCCTAAAGCCGGCCGCCTCCTTCAATGCAGCACAATGAAGACAGATCTACCGAGACCTCGCTGGCTAGGCATTTAATAACACGGTGTGTCCTAGACACGTCCAACCATGAACCATCTGTGGTGTCGCACTATCGTACATGGTTCTCATTGATAACCATATATGATAATTCACAAATGATTCTTAATAAGAATTATCTATGATAAAGGGAGATTTCACAGACGGTTATTATTATAAATCGTCTGCAATAATTACATATCACAGATGGTTCGTATTAATAACCATTTGTGAATAAATATCATAGACGGTTCTAAAGTAGAATTGTCTATGATAAATACGATTCTAAATTTAAATTCATTCTAATATACATAAATGCAAATTCAGTAATGACTGAGGGGTAAACATGTATTACCTAGTTGCTTTTTACCAGTCAGTAATGCCATCATATCATTATATTGTGATCGTTTACATATATAAAAGAGAGTAAATACAAATTCAACTACTTGATTTTACATATATAAGGTGCCCAAACAACGTGGCTAGTCGTTTCTTACAAAAGACTAGTTACGAGCCCGTGCGTTGCAACAGAATTCGTTAGATGTATAGAGAATCATGCTATAGAAGGGGGTTGCTCTGATCGATTGGAAAGTGGAGAGTAATAAGAAGTTAAAGAATTAGGGCGGTTGGAGGAGAATAGACGTACAACCAACAACTCGTTCTTTTATAATAGGATAACAAAAAAGGAGAAACCTAACTACTTCGATGTTTTTTCTAGTGGCAGAGGTAGCATGCAATCCCCGTCTTCAAAAGTTCATACGCGACGTGGCTGGCATCATACAGTTTGGGATCATCAGTGAACAAAGCCCGAAATGCATCCACCCGTTGACGTGCTCGTTCGAGTGTCTCCCGAACACCCTCCGACTGAACAATCAAGTCGAATTTAGCCCATAGGCTATCTTCCCTTTCTTGAGGGGTCTTGGCAAGGTTGACTCAGTTGCCTGTTTCCTCTACTAAGCACTCGAAGCGACGGCAAGCCTTTTGGAGACATGCAATATCGTTGTGGAGGACCACATCAATGGTGTGGTTAGCACGCCGAAAGTGGGAGACCAACTAGAAGACGTGGCGGAGGAGGATGTCAAGACGATAGAAGGTGGCCTCCAACTGCTTTGGCAAATCCTCGGACATAGGAGGGAGGACACTATTGGCACAATGTCCTTCTGCTGCATCCGCCAGCGTACGGCCGATGAGGTGCTCATCCAGGATAGCCAGGTTGGCCATCAATGTCGGCGATAAAGAAGATAGCCGGTCGGCGATGTGCTTGTACATGATTTATCTCCGGTAGTGGATGATCATTTTTATGCAACAAGGAAAACATCCGACTCGTGAGACGAAGAGATGCATCTGGGAGCCAAAACGATCAAAGGCACACAACAAGGAGACGAAATGCATGGTGTCCTACATATCACAAATGGTTCCAACCACACGCCATCCGTGATACACAACTACCACAGATGGTTCATATTAATGACTGACTGTGAACTATCACATACAGTTCCAATTAAAACCATATGTGATGTCTGCAATTATCACAGATGGTTTGTATTAATAACCGTCTATGCAATGTCATAGACAATTATTAACTAGAACCATCTGTGATAGTACAGTATCATAGACGGTACATAGGTCACGCATGTAAAACCGTTTGTGATAATTATAACATAGACGATTCGAGGAAACTGTCTGTGATGAGGCGTTCAGTATAGCCTTTTTGTAGTGGTGTTAAGGCTTCCCTTAGAAGGGAGATCATTGATTATGTCAGAGAGGAGATGCAAAGATATAGGAAAAATCAGTAGGAAGCCCCCGTCGCTCCTGTGCTAGCCAGCCCCCCAACCGTCGAAGTAGCTTCGTGTCCAACCCTACCTCAAAAAGCGACCACAGGGTTCATGTCAATGACATCTTATTAATAATTATTATATCTGGAATGCTCGATCCATTAATAGGCCTATTGGAGTAGCTAATTTTGTATCGTTATGTAGGTGGCTATGAAGTGCAAGCTCCAAGTGAGATATGTCTTCGTTGCCTTGTGCGCTGCTTGGGGCAGGCATATCCATCCGGTCATGGGGCTTTGGTGCACGGTGTAACTCTAGTGCCAGGTTTTGTAAAAGTAACAATGGATAGTTTTCATGCAAATTTCAAGGTTGTCCCATTGCACATGCTCCTAAACGACGAGGTTGTGACTCTAGGGCAAGCCATTGGAACATTCATCCAGTGGTCCAAGAGGAACATCTACCTGGAGGCTCCTGCACTAGTGCCAAGTCCACAAGAGTTATCGCACTGGTGTCAAGTCCACATGAGCTATTTGCACTGGTGCCAAGTACACGGGGGCTATCCGCACCAGAGCTACCTGCACTGGTGCCAAGTCCACAAGTGCTATCCGCACCAGAGCTACCTGCACCGGTGCCAAGTTCACATGGGCTATCCGCACTGGATCTACCTGCACTAACATGGCAAAGGAATGGTACATCTACATATCATGCCCGGTTCACTACTGTGAAGTCGACCTATAGTCGAGGTAGCAATGGCAAACCAGAAAAGACTGATAATGATATCTCCTACTTGTCATTGGCCCAAAATTCATGCTAGGAGAGCCGTTAGTCATCCCTATAGAGCCCCCAGGACTGGCTTGCCAAAGATTGCACGCGTGGTACATGGAATAGGCCAATAAGCCAGAGAGACAACGGCACTCGGGTGTTACTATCAAGTTCAGGCCGCATCATCTTTACCACGATATTCATGACTATGTCTTCACGGTAACCTTCAAAGACTTATTCTTTCTCTTCACACTCGACACCCTCGACGCCTCACTTATTAGATGCTAGACACTGTAAGTGTGTACAATCACGGTCTATGTTCATGCGGTACTAATAAATGTCATATATAACTCATTGCTTTTAAGTATATATATAGATACATGGTGACTGAAGGTAGATAAACGAAATCACCAGTTGGTTTCCTCGACCCACACTTGGTCTCTATGGATATCATCAAGAAGGATGCATCCTTCATTGAGAATTACATGACGATGGCATTGGTGGCTCACCATAACAAGGAATTCATACTTATGCCCTACAATCAGAGGTAAATGCTACACTAGTTGCTATACTTGTTGATTTGTACTTTATAAGCAACACAAACTTAGATTTAATGACCATGATGATATACCTGTGTAGATTCCACTGGATTCTAATTGTAATTATACCAAAATAAAACAAGGTAATACACCTTAATTCCCTAAAGAAGAACAAAACTGACTACACGGTTGTCCAATAATTAATGGAAAGTAAAAATATTTCGTTCATATATAACTCCATTGTAGTCTTTCTTTCCTTCCCAATGACTAAGTTTAACGTTTTGGAATCATATAGGTCATTTGCCACGTACGTTGTAGAGGTACGGAAATCCAAGGGAGGGATCAACGCCCTATGACATGATCTAGATTTTTCAATATTCACTAGTACACATTAATTCTATATAACACTTCGTAGTAATGCCTCTTGAACTAACAAATTCTATTTTTACAGTGCTACCAGTAGCAACATGCAACTACTCCTCAGTTTTGTGAAGACTAATGATCCTCAGGTTTATCAATATTGCAATAATTATTTCATAACTATAAATTTATATATATATATATATATATATATATATATATACACACACACATACACGACATTGATCTTACTACCGATAGATTGTATCTATCACTACAATTGCGTTGGAATAGGCCGACCTCAAACAAATTTGAGGATAGTGTGCATACTTCTTGATGTCTAAAGTCGTAAAAGAAGATGGGGAGTTCCACAATGTAGAATGAATTTGATTTGGATAAGATTGATTTTAATTGTATATATGTGTATTTGTTCATGGATGGACAATTTATTTCATTTCAGTTAATTAATTTGTAAAATGGATGTTCTTGTTTTGAAATGAATGAATGTGAATTGGATATATACTGTGTTGATCTGCTTGTTTTAGAGAGTATAGCTAACATTTCTTGAGGCTAGACAACAAACAGAAATGGATTTACGATAGAAAAGAATGTCACGATGATTATTAACTCGTAACCGTCTGTGATAGTTGATTATCACAGACGATTTCTTAGTACAAACCATCTGTGATATTAGATGTACCACAGACGGTTTCAATTACAAACCATCTCTGATAGTTTAATATCACAGATGGTTTGTAGTTAAAACCATCTATGATACATCAGATAGCACAGGAAGTTTTTACTAAAAACTATCTGTGATAGTCAACTATCACATATGGTTTGTTGTTAAAACCGTCTATGGTAGTTTATATCACAAACAGTTCAAAAGTTGTCTGTGATGACCTCATTTATTTCTAACCCATAAACTCAGATGGCTCATAAAGCCGTCTGTAATGACGTTTTTGAACCATCTATGATGACCTTTTCTGTAGTAGTGATCCTTTTGTACTCTTTGTTTTTTAAGCTAATTTCAAACCAAGCCTCATCTCCACCTTGTGCAAAATGGAAAATGACCCAAATTACTCAAGCTTCAATTCTTGGCTATTTATTTCCCATTTGTTCTACTATATCTTTTTATTCGGTAGATTCAAAATTTAATGACAAAAAATCATTGTTCCTAAATCCTTTTATTACTCATCGATTTCCCATCACCCAAGCCTTCAATTTGGGTTTCCGTAATTGCGTTGCTTCCCTTCCACACTTTTGCTAACTTTCTAGAGCTTCCAAACATTGTCTTTTTGAGTGTCGTCCATCACCCGACCACTCCATCTTTCACTCCGGTGAGTTTTTTATTTTTGTTAATGGCATTTCGTATTCTAGCCTCTAAGCAACTCATCTACCAAGTTAATTTGAGTTTGGTTCAATCAATCAATGGGAACCAATATTTTTTTGAAACAAGCCATTTCTGTTCCTTCTTGTTGATTCATCATCTCTGGTGAGCCATTCTTCGATTCCTTGCAATTACACCATCAGTAGCACATCCTCTACATATTTCTGCTTCGAATTGACCAATGCATCGCCGTACAACTTCGGCACTTGTCCCACCCCATTGTCCACCGCCGTGCACCATTGCCTCGTTTCTCCGGCCATCCTCCGACCATGCCCCCTTGTTTTCTTTGTGTTTCCTGCCCATGCCCATGCCTCTAAGCAATGCGAGTCGAGGCCGTGCCCATGCTCCCTTGTTTCTTTTACGTTCCTTACCCATGCCCATGTCTCTAAGCAATAACAATTCATCATAGAAAAGCAAAACGATACATGACAAAAAATAAATACGTCACAAAAAATAATTTGTCACACAAGACCTTAGCGCACAGCCACCCTTCTGACCTGACAATATGTGACGATATGTAACTGCATTTTGTGACGAAATTTTTTGAATCGTCACAAAATTTTAGGGCAAAACGCCCCTCTTTCAACGGTGATAAATTTAATACATGCATCACATAAAGTTGTTTATTAATGGCCTTTATTTTAGTCATCAAGGAGTATTCGTCACTGAAGGTCATATTTGTTGTCGTGTTAAACCATGCCTAACTTGGACCGACCAAGTCACACGATGCAACCCGTCACTCAAACTTCCTTTCAACATTACCCGCCTTCTTAGCCCATACTTGAGCTCAGCCATCTAATACGGTATACTTGATCGTTCTGGGCCTTGGCTTCTCCATGAGTGTAGCTCAGATCTTCGCCATTGAGTATAGTTGACTCCAAACCTCCTTGCATATCCAAAGACCAAGAAATCATTTTCAGAGACAAATTCTTCATAACTTGACCCAAATTAGTCAAAACATGCTTTATGTAATACATATGTATTAACCTAGGTCAAATCAAAATACTCGACCACCAAAAATCCCAAAATCCCACTTTTCAGTCGAAGCAACCTGCCTGGCCTGTCAGACCACTGGCTCCAGCTGGTCTGACTATTGGTGGCTACCGATCAGACCGCTGGTACCAGTTGGCTTGCCCGGTAGCCAATCTGACCGCCACCTCTTGCCGGTCAGGCCAGTGGTTCTAAACCGAAAGCTGATAAACTGAATTTTTGCAAAATTCAAATTCCAATTTCTCTAATTTAATAATAGTTCATCACAATAAAAACCTGAATCTCCTCACATGGTTATTCACATGTCGTCAACGCAACCAAGTTGTTCACGACATGCTGGTAAGTTATGACGACAGCTAAAGGACAAGAACGAGCTTTCTTAATTTAATCAGTAGGCCGCCAATAAATTAGCACTGAACTAATATATATGTGCATGTGTCGGTTGCATATATTAGATGTGGGCGATAAAACGCCTGGTAAACTAGTTATGAGTTTGGATAGAAAATGAAACTCAAACTTCTATTAAAGGTGATTATTCCATATATTTATTTTGAAATTTTGTTTTTATATAGCAATGAATTAAAGATATTTAAACTTGCACTTTAATTCAGCTCAACATGGCAATTACCTCAGTTACACGGGCAACCTAGACCTTGTTCCATATTCGTGAGTAATGGCCAACAATAACTCAACAATGATAGAAAGTGCAAAGAGACAAGTGTTCCAGAATGCTTGCTTAACCAAACACACAACTCAAATGCTGAAAGACCATGTAACCCCACCCATAATTGGCGGACAGGGCATCCTTCTCCAGGAAGCAAAGCCACAGACAGCAGTCAAGATCAAAATCCCAGAGGAGGGCCTTTAAGAAAAGACATGGTTAAGTAGCTAGCTAGTTATCCCTTTCTTTCTCTCTCTAGAGACTCCTAGAAGACTGATCTTATACTATACCACACACTAACCACCGCTACTGCAAACAAGAACAAGACACATGCAAATGCTCCCCCTTCTCTCTCTCTCTCTCTCTCTCTCTCCAATTTCATAACTGAATTGCCCATCCTGTTCATAGATCTGGGGTGTCCAGTACTGGGTGACCCATTCTTCATTTTATTTTGCCCTGTTATTTCTAGCTCGGGCATCTTTGTTTCATCATTAGGCCATGGAGTCGGCATTCCATGTGATGCTTTCAAGCATCCAATTATATATGTGTGGCATGCATGAGGGGAGTAGCTTAGGGATGCGTGTAAGATTCTTGGCAGAAGGAACAAATGTATCCTGGTTTGGGCTGTTCTATTATTTTAAACTACGGTAGATGATTTTTAGTTATAGTTGATAGTTTTTGTTTATTTTTTTTAGATAATGGTGGATAATAGAAATACCGATTTGAATAACACATTCAATTTTACTTAGAAAGCTGTTTAAAGAAACCGTTTTTTCCTTGCAGGATGAGGATGACGCACCTCTCCGACCTTTAAAGCTCTTGTCAAGTAGATTTGTCTCTCCTCTAATTAGTGTACTTTTATAATATAAAAAACATTATGAGTGTATGTGTGATTCGTTTTCCACACTATTCTAAACCCGTCTGATAGTGAAAACTAAATTATTGTTGACGCGGTACACCTCATGCTGTCCTAGCATCGATGTTTCTACAGTAAGAGATATTCAAATCTTTGCTGTTCTACCGACCGAATTGACAACAATCATATTTTGTTACAGTTCGATGTCTAATTCATGGTGAGTTAAAGCTCTTTTACAACCATTTTCTACATATTTATTTCTAAGTCAATAGAAAGTTAGAAATCAAACGGCACACGGAACCGTAAAGATTTTACTGTTTAAACCACTATATGTACATACAAGTCATGGTAAATGAACGGGGGTGTTACAGTAAATTAAGAAGGGAGTGTCTAGGCATCATCCAGATATTTTCTTCCTAATTATCATTCAAATTTGTAACCTTTGGATTAGAGATCAAGGGGCCACTTGTTTTTAAAGGGGAAGATTTTTTTCAAGGAGGGGGTAGAATTCAAGAGGAGGGAGAGAATTCATTGGATCTCTAATCCAATGGTCTTAAATCTGAATGATAGTTAGGAAGAAAACATTTGGATGATATTTAACAAAACCCAATTAACAAATCTTTTACAACCATTTTTATCTGTGGGTTCTAAGTAAATATAACCTAATGGCACATAGAAATATACATATTTTTTTATGGTTTATCAGGTTGAAAACCCACCACGCAAGCACGCATGCTTGTAGGAGTATCAATTAAGTAAGCTGCATATATAGACAGTGTACCCCCAGCATTTCCCAATGAACGACAATATTCTAAACCCTTTTCCCTGCATTTCAAAATCGCCCAACCTCAGGTGATGGCCCCAAACTGATGGTGATTTGCAATAAAACATGCCAGCAAAAAAACAAAAGGAACAAACAAACATTCCCCTCCCGAGCAAACAAAGAACAAGTGACCGACATTCCCCTCGGACTCCGTGCCGGTTCTTTCGCAGTAAGAAAACCCTATCCGTGCATGCAATTTGCGCACAGGAACAAGCTCTAAACAATATTTCCGTGTAAACTAGTGTCACGCGTAGGCGCCTCTCATGCTGTGTGTTCTCTTCCATCTCGATCCCTACCTAATCTTTTGTTATATTTTGGCCGTCCATTAGACCCGATGATTTGTATATTGCTTCTCACAGCGCATGCACACTGCCCCAGTACTGATCTAATCTCTGCCGGTGCCAGGAGAGAGAGAGAGAGAGATAGAGAGAGAGATTATTTTGATAGATTTGGATTGGAACGTCGGGAGAATAAAAATACGCTAATTGTGTGAGTAAAGAAAGGGGCTTAGTTTCATGATAGTAGAATGCTTTGTAGGATTTGTGTGTTTGGTGGTTGCGAGGAAGATCCCCCTGTTCTTCGCCTACACGCCGTTCTTTTAAATTAGTCTGCTCCGGCTGGCCGCCGTAGAGTCATCATTCATCTGTCCTATTGTATACTCCTACGTGCTCTGACATTCCATGGGGCCCACGCAGTGACAGCTCTCTCTCTCCCTCTCTCTCATCGCTGCTTTGTTGGGCCTTTTTTTTATGTGTTGCTGGCTCACCATGCGTTGGTCCGAGGTCGGCCATGCATGGCGCAGTTGATTTGAGTTTTCAGTGATGAAATTTGTTATCCAGTTAAGAGGGGGAAAGTTCGCTAAGGCCGGCTCTTAAAGTACATATTTCCATTTTTAATATACCACTTAAACGAATATATTATGCTTCTTTATTATTTTCGGTATACTTGAAACTAATTCTAAAATGCTCCAATACGATATGGTTGAAAAAACTCATTGGAGCTCTTTATTTTTGCTATATACACTTTTTTATATGTAAAAGGAGTATATACATAAATTATGCTATAAAAATAAGATTTTCATGAAATTTTTCATGGAACTCACTTTAGAGTATCTTCTAATTATTAGTATGCTCAAAAGGATAACGAGCTATAACTTGTTCGTTTAAGCGGTATATGAAAAGTGGGAGTATATACTCTCAGGAGTATGGAATTATTTTCCTATGTGAGTGTGTACACACATAGGAAGTCTCTTTTTCACATCCGGGTGTAGTAACTCTCTATACCGTATCTCGCAAAGTAGAAAGTATCTAACGCAACGGACGGTATATATGTGTAGTATATGAATACATAAGACCATCTAAGTAGTATGCAAACTTTTTAAGGTGGTATGTACAATTTTTTGAATATACTCCTTTTCATGTACGGATATAAATGTATTAGCAAAATATGCCAAAATCCATATGCACCCTTGCAATTTTTCCATGTGCCTGGCATTCGAGTATCTTAGAATTAGTATATGAACATACCTAAGGTGATAAAAGAATATGTTAAGTTCGTTTAGGTGGTATATCATATGTAGGGTAACTACACCCAGGAGTAGAATGTATTTTTCCTATGTGTGTGTGTATATGAGAGACCATGTGGAGGTACCCCCATGTTTGTGATGAGTAATTGACGATTGTGTTACAGAGTTTGAGTTTGTTTTGGGTATTCTAGGTTTGAGTACCTCTCATTAATGCTATTATTGATTATACTGTTTCGTGCGGTGCTATATGACGGTTTGCTTGTCTGTGTGGTTGCAGGACTTCGGAGCTAGGTCATGGTGAGGCAAGGTGGACCGGGACTTGGCACAGGAGGTGTTGAGGTCCAGACGGTCGGGTACACCTAAGATGATCGAGGCTGGTGTGGTGGTTGCGAGCCGAGAGACGAGGAACCAGAGCTGGAGCTACCGGTGATGGACACGACGGGCAACAACGAGAGAACCGGGACTAGGCTCAGGGAGGAGTCGGAGGTCCAGACAGTTGGATGTCGATTGCGGTCGTGTGCAACGGAACAGACCAGGACTAGACTCAGGTGGAGTCGGAGGTCTCGGTCGGAGTCAGGTGGACACGACGGGCAGCGGCGAGAGGACCGAGACTAGGCTCAGGGAGGAGCTGAGGTCCAGACGGTCAGGATGCCGGGTGCGGTCGTATACAGCGGAGCGGACCGGGACTAGATTCAGGGAGGAGTCGAGGTCCAGACGGTCGAGGTACCGGTTGCAGGAAACTTTCGGGAAGGTGCTTGAGTGCAATTTGGAGAATTGACTCAAGCAAATGAGTGGAGGGGCTGATTTTTCCCTCCAAATTCTGGTTGTGTTGACTTTTGCCTCATGGGGTTGTGAGGTGAGGGAGTGGAGGTAGTATGCCACTTCTTGATTTGCTATTAGAGGGAGAGCTCCTGCCTTCATATGTGTGTGGATGAGGCTCAGGAAAGCAAGCAGTAGAGAGTGAGCTCTGGACAGCAGTGTGCGTGTGTTCTCTGAGGGAGAAGCATGTAGTGAGTGTGTTGTAACCATGTGTAATCATTCCTCTGTCTGAAGCATTCATGGTTACGAATCCATTTGAGAACTCTTGAGAAGGAGATTATCTGAGCTTTTGCCTCTGTGGTTTTCTACTTCAGTTTGATTTCTTCTGTCTTTGAGCTTGAACTTAATTGAGAAGCTAGCTTTGGGTTGCTCTGTGATGGGAAAATACTCAAGGCCATTTGGTCATTCCATTCCCAAGAGCAAATGGAAGATTCATTGATTCCTGACAATTCTTTGTCCTTCGTTCAAATTTCCTCTGCTTTTCACTGTTCTAGGGTTTTGAAGGCAGAGCTCTTGTGAATCTTTGATTTCCCTTCATTAGGTGGCTTCAAACTTGTGCTGTGATGCTGTGAGATCATCTCCAGTTGAGTTTCTCGAGTTCTTGAGCAAAGGACTAGAGATTGATGAGAAATCTGAAAACCAGCTTCATTCTCAATTCATTTTCAGATTTGTGCTCAAATCTCAATTCCTTGCTCTCTTGATGGATTCTCTTGATTTCTAAGGTTAATCTGTTGTTTAGTTTAAAGTCTTGTCCAATTGACTCAAAGAGAGCAGCAAGATTGGGTCAATTTATCGCTTTTCTGTGAGTGGAAGTATTTGCTATTTTTCAGTCGTTCGCTCTCTAATTTCTGCCCCTGCCTGAACCAGGGTCAGTCAGACCGGACCCTTCATGGCGGTCAGACCGGTTGAACCATGGCGGTCTGACCACCAACCCTAGCGGTCAGACTGGCCAGGCACCGGCGGTTAGACTGGCCTGGTACCGGCGGTCAAACCGGCCAGGCACCAGTGGTCAGACCGGCCTGGTACCTGCGGTCAGACCGCCCCACTACTGCTTTCTATTATTTGTGTTCCTTTGCTCTTTCAGTTTGCCAATCTCTCTCTAGTTGCCAGTGAACTTAAGCATGCCTTCTTCATAGCTCTGTAGCTGTCGGAGAAGAGTGTCCTTTTTAGTGGATACTTGAGGGGCGAATTTTTAAAGGGCACCATTCACCCCCCTCTGTTGCCATTTCCGATCCTACAATATACATATATACATATATATATACATATATACATATATATATATACATATACATATATATATACATAGATATATGTATATATACACACTACACACACACACATACACACACACACATACACACACACACACACACACACACACACACACACACACATATATATATATATGTATGTATGTATGTGTGTATACACATACATATATGTGTGTGTGTGTATGTGTGTGTGTGTGTATATATATATATGTATGTATGTATATATATATGTATATGTATGTGTGTATACACGACCGTGATAATGAGCACGTGCGCACACACTACACGGGGTCGCTGGTTGGATTCCTGGTGCGGTTGGTGCGTAACTTCATGAATTATAGATATTAACTTTTGCATGAGATAGAAACTTTGCAAATGTAAGTAACTTAATGAATTACTGATGATAACTTTATGTTCAGAAGATAGTAACTTTCTGTAGCGTTGCAATGTGAAAGTTATCACGTGACAACTATAAGTAATTTCATGAATTATAGATGATAACTTTTTGTGCATGAGATAGTAACTACACGCGAGTCTCTTGCGCTGAGTGGTTATGGTCTGACACATACATGCATGCACCAGAAGAGAGAAAGGAATAAGTGCACTTGTGTTTTTTTATCTTGTTTACAAACTAAAAAATAAAATAACTGTTTCACCAAAAGTCTGATCTACGATCCATTTGCACCATTGTATTCAAAAATATGAGCTTAACAAAACAAGACCCATGTTGAATATGTCTTGACACTACGAAATTCATGTCATATAAAGTTACTATCGTGCATGAGTAAAGTTATTGTCAAATTCATATAAGATTAATATCAGTTTTATAGTGTCATAACGAACAATAACTCAACATGTGTTTCATAGTAACTTTACTCACACAAGGCACTAACTTTCTGTATGAGTTATTTGCTATTGACATGCATGTTTCTCTCTCCTCTCAATGCATGCATGTTGGTAGTAACTTCACTCACATAGGCAGTAATGAAATACAGATGATAACTGTAAGTAACTTCATGAATTACAGATAATAACTTAATGTGCATATGATAATAACTTTACCATAATTAACAGACATTAGTGTGTGTGTGTGTGTGTGTGTATAAGCACTATTCAGTAGCTACGCGTAGAATAAGTGCACGACCCTGACCAACCCAACCAGCCAACTGCCCCACCATCCCACCCCATGGACAATTACTAGCGTTTGTTAAATATGGTAAAGTTATTAATTGTAATTCATGAAGTTACTTACAGTTATCATCTATAATTCATGAAGTTACTGTTATGTGTGATGAAGTTACTGCCAACATGCATGTATTGAGAGGAGAGAGAAACATGCATGTCAATTGCAAATAACTCGTACGGAATGTTACTACCATGTGTGAGTGAAGTTACTGCCAAACATATGTAGAGTTGCTGTCTGCTGTAACACTATAAAACTGGCATTAACTCTACATGTATTTGACAATAACTTCACTCATGCATGATAGTAACTTTATATGACACAAATTTCGCAGCGTCAAAATATATTCAACATGTATCTTATTTTGATAAGCTCGTAATTTCGAACACAATGATGCAAACGGATCGTAGATCGTACTTTCGGTGAAAGAGTTATTTTATTTTTAGTTTATAAACAACATAAAATATCACAGGTCAAATGCACTTATTCCTTTCTCTGACCTGATATGCATGTATATAAATCAAATTACTATCTTCTGAATATAAAGTTATCATCAATTGACTTACAGATGTCAAAGTTGCTATCTCATGCACATAAAGTTATAATCAAACATGAACCACACTAAAATGCTCGTGCACGCAGCCAGAGACCCGTGCATAGCGTACGTGCTAATTGCCGCAACCATGTATGTATGTATGTATGTATGTATGTATGTATGTATGTATGTATGTATGTATGTATGTATGTATGTATGTATGTATGTATGTATGTATGTGTGTGTGTGTGTATGTGTATATATATACACTACATATATATATGTTGTATAAATAATAGGGGCAACATGGTGCCCAGACTTTATGATTGAGACTTTCCATCTATGATTAAGACTTTCCATCCATGATTAATTCTGCATGCTAAACCAATGACTTCCTTCCAAATTGACACCTTTTCAAATTAATAAATATTAATAGGTTTGCCTGATATATTACACTTGCACACATCTAAAAGCAATCTAAAGATAGAGAGGCTTGGTGCCCAGACACCATGGTGCCCTATTTCAGCGTCCTATGTGTGTGTATATGTATATGTATATGTATATGTATATGTATATGTATATGTATATGTATATGTATATGTATATGTATATGTATATGTATATGTATATGTATATGTATATGTATATGTATATGTATATGTATATGTATAGTATAAATAACAGGGATACCATGGTGCTCAGACTCTATGATTGAGACATTTTGTCCATGATTAAGACATTCCATCCATGATTGAGACTTTCCATCCATAATCAAGAAATTCCATTTTGATATATTATATATCATTGCACTTGCACAATTTAAAAGCAATCCAAAGGCAGAGAGGTTTGATGCCCAGACACCATATATATATATGTGTGTGTGTGTGTGCGCGCGTGCGTGCGCACGTGTGAGTGTCCAAAACGGAGATTGCCAGCTCATCTCTACCCCTAAAATCCACTAGTTCAGTTCTTTCCTACGACCACCCCAAATTGTGCCCCCAGCAGTCATGAGTTTTCCTGCGTCCACACCAATTCGTGTCCCCAGGAAAACCAACCAGTGAAATCAACGATCAAGGATCAATTCCCACCTTTCTCTCTCCTTACCCACTCATATCCAACGATCCAAATCCAAATTCAAAGGCGACGCCCACCTCCCCCGCGCGACTCGCGATCCCAAGCAGACCCACCGCGCGTGATCGGATCACAGCCGCCGTCCCAGGCGTCGCCTCCTCGACTCCGCCAAGCCTCGCGCGACTCCTGGGGACGCCGCGCCGCCACGAACACGAAGCCCGTCGGCCTCGCGCGACTTTTGGGGACGCCGCGCCGCCACGAACACGAGAGGGCCTCGCGCGACTCGGACAGGGCCATCGCCGCCGGCGAGTTCGCCGGCATCGCGCGCGTCCGGATAATAAAGGTGGGTCTCCATGGCATGGGGGTGGAATTGGGAAACGACGGTTTTGATCTGGTTGGTTGGTGCCACAGGCGGAGATAGGGTTCAAGGACAAGTTCTTCGCGTGCCTCTCGCTGGGGGAGCGCACGTACCGCACCGAGACGTCCGACAAGTTGCGTGTTTGTTTGTTATTTTTGGCATCCCATCCCTCCACTTCTCTGTCCGTTCCAACTTTGAGTTCGCCGTTTGGCCAAACTGTTCACCATCGATGTGAATATTATAGTAAATTTTTAACTCTCACATGCACCAAAGAAAGCAGATGAGCTCCTTATCTTACGGCCAAATTTTAGAATAATGTTTCTGCTATCAGAGTCTGTTAAACACAAGGCAAAAATTCCCAACTTGTTTTGTAGCAGGCATTCCTGGTTTTTTTATCACAAGGATATGATGATTTAATAGTCAACTGCTAAAAATATATAACTGCTTCATCTTGTGAATTTGCTTACCTGTACTTTCTTCTGGCTTGAAATTTGTTCTATGTAGGCTCGTATTGATGCACATCTAACGCCTTCTTGTTTTTTTTTGTTGCTGTTGCTGCTGTTTGCAAACTACATACACTTTCTGCAGTACTGACAGGCCTGTATGGAACTCAGTGAGTAAGCTGCAAGTTTTATCCGTGCTTTTGTTTGCTACTTCCCCGGAATAACATGCATTATGTATCGAACTGATCAGCAGTAAGCTTTTTTTTTACCAACTTCTGGTGCAACACTTTTTGAGGCATAGGTTGACCCTGATAGGTGTATAACACTTCAACACTTTTATTCAGAATACATGATCCGTCTCACCGTTCTTTTGATTCACATGTATGCAGATATCTGGTTGTTTGATTCCATAATAGTACCTGCTTATGCGTTAGGTCTGTAATCCTTCTCACCAATCATCGTCCTTGTGTGATTACTGTTGGAAATATGCGTTTATATCTACCAGATGTAAACTTCAGACAAAAAACGTAAACCAAGCTCTTGGTTATAGTTATAGCACTAATCAGTGTTTACATTTGGTGTAGTGGAGGTTTACTTGCTCACTAATGGGGACTCCAGAAGAAGGCCCCTCTGCGTTCAGAGACGTAACAAACATCATCAACACAGGTAGAACTGATTTGGGGACTCGAGAAGAAGGCCGCTCTGCGTTCAGAGACGTAACAAACATCATCAACACAGGTAGAGCTGATTTTTCTAGCCGTACCAATAATTATTGCCGTTGCTGTCGCAACTAATCTCTGCCATTCTACATAATGGCCAGCACCCCAAAGCGACGCAGATCGTAGGCGGGAGGAGATAAACAGAAAAAAATGTGAATACCGTGCACACAAGAAGGCTGAAGAGACAGATGAGCAGAGAGAAGAGAGGAATAGGAAACAACGTGATTACCGAGCAAGACAAAAGGCTAATTCATTAACACCTATACCTGGTAATGTTACCTATGTCGTATGGCTCTGTCCAATAATTCTCATTGTAACTGACTATGGTTCTGTGCAGCAACATTCCAAAGTCGACATCATGTAGCCTATTATGGACACCGTGCAAACTTTAGTGTTTCAACACCGTCGATATTGGGACAACACCATCCAGTGGAGGTACATTTGGAAGACATTTCTGTGTACTCATTTTGCAGGTACATTTGGAAGACTATGGTTCTGTACTCATTTTGCAGGTACGGGGCGTTCGACAGTTTTGCAAGCATCAATCATAAACGACAAGGAAAATATCGATCCAGATGATCCTAGTGATTGGTTGCATAGAAATCCTAATTACGTCCGACGCTGCCAACGCATCAATGATCCACCAACTTCAGACCGAGGTGAAGAATTGGCGCAACAGAAACCTGATGGCAAGAGGATGAGATCAAGTAGCATAGGGGAGGAACAGTCTCCCCTTCTTACTATAGACCCAGGTGAGCACATAAATAAGGACCAGCAGTACCAATACATCTTACAATTTCTACTCACTGTTTGCTCGATTGTAAAGTGAATCCAGGTGTTCTTATTCATGATCACACCATGTTGTTTACTCCTATCCCACGGACAGAACAAACAGATAAAGAATATGATAGCTTGTTGTTTGAGCCTACCCACACTGGTGCTCGTGAAGAAGGTGGATTACATTGATATCTACTTAATTCTTAATTACATAATGATATTTAACATTAGCCTAACGTGCCACCTGATATCATGCAACAGATGATATCGAGGAACCATGTGACTCCGATATTGCAGATCATATCGACGATCCTATTGATGATGAGGAAACCAGGCAATTTCTGGGTCAAGGTAATAACTACTTGTATATCATCTATTGCTGGGTCTTATGGTCGGGTGCTTACAACCATACCTTGCTTTTACTGACAGGTGATGCATTTGAGTCCTATCGCGTGCCTGTTAATGGCGTTCATGACCACGGCTCTTTAGATCCATACGACTACGTCTACCAAAACTTTCCGGACAGGCACCATGTTTTGAAAAAAGTTCCTAACTGTCAATATTGTGGTGCCATGCGATTCCAATATGAGACACCCGGTTTTTGTTGCAGAAAAGGAAAGATAAAAGTGCATATTCCAGATGTTCCTGCAGAGTTGAAAAGGTTGTTTACAAGTCAAATCCATGATGATGCAAAAATATTTCAGAAAGCACATACGGTATTTCAACTCTCATTTCTCTTTCACAAGCCTTGGGGTTACGTTGGACCGACGAGTTGCTACAGCAGCCGTGACTGGTGTGTATACATGTCGGGTCCATGGTGCCTTGTACCATCGTCTCGACCATTTGGTGCCAGGATCTAAGGGCCCCCATCATTTGCAGCTATACTTTTACGATACAGAAGATGATACATTATCCCACCGAGTACGGAGATCTCCTGATCTTGATATCAATCTCATTAGAACTGTTCTGAGAATATTACAGGATAATCCTTATGTGCATACATTAAATAGAGTTGGTGCTATTCCTAACCTAGATGACTACATGATTGAACTCAATACAAATGTCACACCTGACCAGCGAAGGTACGATATTTTAGTGCAATGATTCAATACATACATTACATATTTCTGAATTTATCAATGGTTTTTTTAATGTGTATACTTCTGCCCAACAAAGGTACAATGCGCCCACGGCTTCACAAGTTGCTGCAATTTGGTCGGAAGGGAATGATCCACAACGAAGTTTTGATAGAAGCGTACCATGGTTGTTATGACCCATTGTCGTATCCTTTATTTCTCCCTAGGGGTGAAACCGGATGGAACCGCTTTATGCCGTACAATGATATGCCTACAGTACATGGCAATGAAATGCCTACTGTACACATGGAGACCCCTTCTTCGTTAAATGTACAGTCCATGGAAGAACCCACTCCCGCCGAGCCTACTGGTACCGTCACTAACTCCAAATATAATTCTGTCTTTAATTTGCCTTGTCAGCAGCGCTTTAGTTAATTGTATTCATCCATTATTATTTTTTATTTATGCAGATCATGGTCAACAAAGTGATGATGACATACAAGAAGGAGATTACATCAGTAGACTGGTAGATGACACCCAATCAAAACGGTTTGTGACGGCAAGGGAATACTATTGTTTCTTGATGCAAGATAATTGACAGGTTCCCGGGCGAGGAAAAGGTTTATCATAGCTTTGACTCTGTCGATGAGGATTCCAGAAATAACTATCCTATTGACTTCCTGAATTCGATCACTCCGAATGGCCTGCCCCCACATGTGCTAAAAATTAAAATTAATTGTCCTGTGATCCTTCTCCGCAATCTTGATCCTAACAATGGCTTGTGCAATGGAACAAGACTAATGGTAAGAGCATTCCAGGATAATGCAATTGATGCTGAAATTGTTGGTGGCCAGCATGCAGGGAAAATGGTGTTCATACCTAGGATCCCAATGTCTCCGTCGGATGATATTTCACTTCCTTTTAAGTTCAAGAGAAAACAGTTCCCCATTCGCCTGAGTTTTGCAATGACCATAAACAAAGCGCAGGGCCAAACCATCCCAAATGTTGGGATCTACCTTCCAGAGCCTGTGTTGTCCCATGGGCAACTCTATGTTGCTTTGTCGAGGGGTGTGTCAAGGCAAACAACAAGAATTCTGGCCAAACCAAAGAAGGAATTAGATCCAACAGGGAAAAGCACCAGAAATATTGTGTACAAAGATGTCCTGGACTGGTGAAAAATTGGTAAGTAAATTTCTTTACCCAAACTTTTCCTACATCATGTTCAGTTCAGTCATGTGTTACTTCCATCATAGGACATCATGTGTTACTTCCACTGTGAGTACCCTCATTTCCCATAAATATAATGTTTTTTTAGTATCATCGTAGCGTTAGCACGGGTATGTTACTAGTTAGTTAACAAATTAACCTTAGATCGAATGTATGTTAAAGTGCTTTTTGAAAGCCACCGCATGCAATGGAGTATGTAAGGTAATCTGTGAATCTCTTATTTACATTTCTGAATTAAGGAGCGCTAATAATTTATTAGCGAGTGACCATAATTCTTACATATATATAGGCAATGCTTTGGAAGACGGGGCTATCTCCGATGGATCGCAAGAAGGGACTCGAGCAACTGCACAATATGCTTCACGTGACAATGACATCGGCTTTGACATTTTGTAATTTAGCTGTTGTAAACCTTCCCTTTTACCTAAACTTTCTGAATTTACCGCGTCTTCGTCTGTACCGTCTGTTATGAATATTGTGTGTATATTTATGAGCCCTAAAAAACAATATATATATATATATATATATATATATATATATATATATATATATATATATATATATATATATAAGGAATACAATAGATATTACAATAGAATATGTCATACACGAATAAGGAAACAAAAAATTTCTATCCTATTCTAACACTCCCTTCAACTCATGGTGGATCACACACACTGAGTTTTGGAGAGAAAACACAAATATTGTAAACTGGTCTGTGGCTTCATAAAGAACTCGGCAATCTGTATCTCTGAAGTCATAAACTGTAGGCCAAATACTCCCTCCTACACCTGTAAACGAGTGTATGAAGTATCCATACCAATGTGCTTGGTAAGCTCATGCTTCAACAGGTCATGGGCAATACTAATAGCACATGTACTTTCAAACAAAAGAGTCATAGGTCCCATCACATGTACACTAAAATATGTAAGTAGCCACCTTAACTAAGTAACCTCTGTTGTCACTACTGCTATAACTCTTAACTCAGCCTCTGCACTCGAACAGGAAACTGGAATCTTCTTCTTTGCCTTCTAGGCAATCAGGGAGGAGCCAAAAAAAAATACAGTAAGCAGAAAGATAATGACGATTAGAAGGATCACAAGCCCAGGTCATATTGGAATACGCCTAAAGCTATAGTAAGTTGGAGCTAGGAAAAACAAACAATAAAAAATTGTCCCTTGCAAGTAGTGAAGAACATGAAGAAGGTGACTGTAGTGAAGATAAGTAGGACAAACCGTGAACTGACTTAAGATATGAACAACATGAGCAATATCAAGACGAGTGCTCATAAGATGCACCAAACTCCCAACAAGATGACGATATCGAGTAGAATCCTCATGAAGATCACCATCGGTAGCATAAATCTGAAGGGAGAGCTCCATGGTAGTCTCAGCAGTACTAGTATCAGTCAGACTAGACCGATCAAGAAGTTCTTGGATATTCTTTTTCTCGGAGAGGTAGTAGCCCTCAGGCCTAGAAGAAACCTCAATCCTAAGGAAGTACGTAAGCGAACCAACATCAGTCATCAGAAATTGCTCCCAGAGATGCTTCTTCACATACGTGATCAATGAGGAATCATCGCCAATGATGAGCATATCATTTATATATAGAAGAAGAAGTGTCCCACCCCAAGGTGCGACATGAATAAAAAGATCAGGATCGCGAGAACTAACAGTGAAACCGACAGCAGTAATCACTGAGGTAAAACGTGCAAACCAGGCATGAGGAGCCTATTTGAGACCACAAAGAGCACAATGAAGATGACAGACGTGTTCATCTGGAACATAATACCTAGGTGGTGGCTACATGTAAATCTCCTTATGCAAAACACCATTAAGAAAGACATTTTTAACATCCAACTAAGAGATAAATTACTGGCAAACAGAAGCAACCACAACAAGAGTGCGAACTGTGGTCATATGGACAACAGGCACTACTATAGAGAAGGCTATACTAGACGCCTCATCATAGACGGTTCCCAGAATCCAACAGTGTTGTAATTATCACAAACGGTCTTACGTGCATTGCCGTCTATATTACTAGCGATGTCTAGAACCGTCTGTGATACATAATTATCATAGATGATTTCTTGTTAAGGACTGCCTATGAATTATCACAGATGGTTCAGATAAAAAACCATCTGTCATCTCTATAATTATCAAGATGGTTTTTAATAAGAACCGTCTGTTATAATTCACAAACACTTCCAACAAAAAACTGTATGTGATAATTACAGACGTCTCAGATAGTTTTTAATCCTAACCGTCTATGATAATTCACATAAGGTTCTTAACAAGAACCATCTGTGATATCCGATATATCATAGACGGTTATTTTTTAAAACCGTCTGTGATAGTATTATTCTATATATACAGGGAAAAAACCTAACTCAATGTACTTCTATGCACATTTGGATTTCTAACACATCCGCACACCTTCTCAGTTCCCCCTTCTCCACCTCTGGCACTGCTGCCTCGTCCTCGGATCCCCATCGTAGTCACCTTCTCCTCGGATCCCCACCATGCAGCTACTCATCTCGGCTCCCCGTTTTCATCGCCTCCTCCTCGGATCCCCATCATGTGGCTCCTCCTCCTGGCTCCCCGTCGTCGTCGCCTTCTCCTTGGCTCCCTGTCATCCAGTAATCTGTGTAGCTCACTGTATGCATTTAGGACCTGTAGCTGACACTAATACATTTTCCTTCCTTCTCTATTCCTATTGCACTTTCTCACTTGAGAATATTGCTGTAGTTTGGAAGAGTTGATTGGAAATAATATTACGAAGCAAGGAAACCCAAGTTTCACTTTTACCGATCGGCCAGGCTCAAGGCGTGCATCATGTGCATGTCCACATTGATTTCTAATGCATTTTCATACTTATGTGAGTGCCATGACATGTATGAATGGTTGATATGTGCATAAGTGTGGTGCTACATTTTCATAGGTGATCCAATTTAATAAACTGTCATGTGGTAATTCATTTCGGATTCCTTTAGTAATAAAAGGCAAGTAAAATAGAATATTTGACATGCATAGAGAATATAACTTAAAAAATAAAATGTTACATGAATGTCATTATTGTTCATAAACTGGAATTATAGGATTGGCCCAAACATTAGTATGAATAGTGTTTTCTTTATGTCAAGCATGTCCTTGAAATTATGACAATTCTAATATCCACTAGAAATAATCCTAGATAATTATCACTCTATGATCAAGGTTCTCTAAACATGATTGATTAATCAATTCTAAGTATAAAAGCATACTAGTGTGATTTAATTTACTATGCTCAAATTGTACTATACTCCAATGACTAGACCAATGGAGCAACTAAGCGAGAGGGCTAAAGCATATCGAAAATACCTAGGAGCCGAATGATCATCATGGAGGTCCTTTAAGATCAGAGAACGGCATCTCTTTTGACACTAAGGTAGTAAACTACACAACATAAAGTCACAACTAATAACTTATCTGTTCTTGATTTACATGAATGGTGCCCACATATTTCATGGTAACACTAATATAGTCTTGCACACCACACAATTTAAATGAGCTAGAGACAAAGTTAGATCCCATATCACATTTGACAGCTAAAATTATGTCAGTCGGAGAAGTAGTTGTTTTAAAACATCTTTTTAATGAGATATTGTATCAATAATATATGCCAATATGAGAAAAAGAGAACCAATTGTCCACAAATTCTTTTAGAAAGTAGTCAATCTACTCATATTGGTATTTCTCAACAACTACAAAAGAAACATTAAAGCACTGTACACTTAGGCTTTAAAGGATATGAAACAAATCACACACTCTAGTGTGTCAGGTTCTATAAAATAGGTCATGGCTGCTGTCTCTTTCTCCTCATCATGTTATGTGTGGGACTTGGTTGCTATCTTAGGCGTACTTCGCCGCCTTCTTTGTGACTATCTATCGGCTTCTTAGGACCAAAGATGAAGGAAAGGAGTGTAAAGAAGCCGACGGATAGTAGCGAAAAAGGCGACGAGTACGCCTAAGATAGTAACCAAGCCGAACACGCAGCATGATGAGAAAGAAGAGACATCAGCCATGACCTACTTCAAAGAACCTGACACCATAGAGTGTTTGATTTGCTTCATACCCTTTGAAGTCCAAGTGTATAGTGTACTCTAATGTTCCTCTTGTGGCTATTGAGAAACACCAACAAGAGTAGCCTAACTACTTTTCAGAATAATTGGTCCTCCTTTTCTCATATTGCCATATATTATTGCTACAAGATCTCGGTGGAAGGGTGTTTTAAAACAATTACTATTCCGACTAACAGGGTTTTCGCAGTCAAGTATAATATGAGATCTATTTTATCTCTATCTTATTTAAATTGTGGGGTGTACAAGACTATGTTAGTGTTCCCACGAAATATTGGGCATCACATATCTGAATCAAGAACAAGTTGTGATTTGTGACTTTATGTTGTCTAGTTTACGACTTTACTCCTCCTAGCGACAGGGCAAGACAATCAACTCAAGTACATTTGATCTTAACAAACTCTTCGACATTTGAGAAAGCTCTTCACCTTTGTGATGACGGACGTCATTGACCCGAAGAGAGAGTTCAACTCTGGCGACAATAATTAATAGATGTTCAAACATTTGATTCAATTATAATTCATTCAATTGTAATTCATTCAATTGTAACTTATTCAGTTGTAATTCATTTGTGAGGTCTGTGTAATAATTTTCATGTGTGATAAGATCTGCAATTATCTGTGATCTACTTGCTTGTTTTTAGAGGGCATGCCTACCATTTCTTGAGGCTAGTCGAAAAACAGAAAAATTTCTATATATAGAGCGAACTATCACAGATAGTTTTGTTGTATAAACCATTTGTGATAGTTGGTCTTCGTAGATGATTCTGCGTACCAAATGTTTGTGATAGTTGGTCTTTGTAGACGGTTCTTGACACAAACCATCTGTGATGTGACTTATCACAGACGGCTTAAAAACCGTATGTGATAATTGCATGTTATCACTGACACAATAAATTAAATAGATCAGAAACTATCTGTCGGATCCCGGAGCAACAACTCTGGTACCCTCTATGTAAATCGCACCAGTCCAAGAAAAGCTAGTGTACACAGTATTTACAGGGCTTCATATCATGCATAACGACTAACTTTATTATAAACAAAGAGTAGAGGCCTTATGACCAAGGTTTACAATAACAAGGCTCAAAGCCAACAAAAGGTAAAACAATGGAAGATAAATAAATCAGTAGCCCATCCTGCCTACCCCACAGGCAAATGACTGTAAGACATAGCCTACTCATCACATTCTTCAATGTAGTCGATGAAGTCGTTCTTTGGCGATAGATTTAAGCAAGGTGAGTATATAGAGTACTCCACAAGTTACACACAGAGTTTTAACAGATTAATGCATGCATAAGGATTGGCAAACAAAGGCATATCAAGGTTAACTGAGCATAAAGCAAAATTGAAGTAAACACTGTAAGTAGATTCAAGGGCTGAATTTGATACAATAGATAGAAACAAGATTTCAACAAAATAATATCGTTAGTGTAGGCACCAACCTAAACACTAACCCAACCACAGGCATCCCACTCGGTCCACCTTTCCAAAAGGTAGATTTTGTAAAACCAAACTACAATCTATGAAAAACCATACTTGGCATGTGCTTAACCGTAGACACGAATATCCAGGATAGTTTGTTACTCTACAGACACTACTACAGAAAGGCTAATAGTAGACGGCAAATCACAGACGGTTTTGTGAAACCGTCTGTAATGTAAACTATTATAGACGGTTTTAATTTGAAGGCCGTCTGTGGTATTTGTGGCGGGAAAAAGGAGTATCACAGACGGTTATTACTGCTGAACCGTCTGTGATACTGGAATATCACAGACGGTTGTTATTAAAAACCGTCTGTGATAATCTGGGATTATCACAGACGGTTTTTTATTCAAAACCGTCTGTGTTGTGTCGACTATCACAGCCGGTTGTTGTTAAGAACCGTCTGGGAATGTTCACAGACGGTTTTTCACAAGAACCGGCTGTGATGTCCCTTTGTCTGTCATATTCTAGATCAGAGGTTAATATATAAGTACACATTGCTTCTAATAACTTAACTACAAAACTACTGAGACAAGAGGTCACAAATTAAAGGCAAATTTATTAATTTCAATTAGAGGCAAATTTATTACAAAAGTCGCACAGGTAAAGAGTTTCCCAGATTGTATTCTTTTGGGCTTCGTAAGCTTCTTCTTCAACTTGGGGACTTGGAGGATCAGCCGCTAAATTCTCGAACGCCGTTAAGATTGCCCTTGTCCTCAGCACTTCCTCGTGCAGCCTGGGCAAATGATCAGCAGCATCCATAATGTTGTACAGGATAGCATGAAAAGATTCCTCAGAATCTGCCATTTCTGCTTGATCGGCAAGGCTATCCATCAGTCTCTGCAATGCGTGTAGAGCTTCTTCCGCATTGCGCACATTGTGGAGAAGAACCAGGGTGAGGGCTGTTTCCCTTTCTTGAGCGGCAGCGAGACGCCTCCGTCGACGGTGGAGGATCAGGTCAAGCTGACGGATGCAAGAAAGTCGGGGAAGGAGAGCAGGGCGGGTGCGGAGAAGCTGCTCCAGATGCAAATTGCTGGCCGCCTGTGTAAGGTTCCGGCCGAACAATTCGTGATGAACAGATGAGAGGAAGGAGATGATCACAAGAATAGTAGAAGGCGCCATATTGTACGTACGTAGAAGAGACCTGGATTAGGCGCGCATATTTAACCTTTAGCACAGACGGTTCGTATACCCAAACATTAATGATATAGATGCTTCGTATAACGATCGAGAGACGTTAATTAGACGATCGAAACATGAAGCGTTCTGGCAATCGAAACACGAAGCGTTCTGGCAATCGAAACACGCGCGAAGCATTCTGGCAATAGAAACACGCGCGAAGCGTTATGACAGACGATTTTACTGGCAACCGTCTGTGATATTTTCATAGACGGTTATTAACATGAACCGTCTGTGATAATTGAGACATCACAGACGGTTTTTGTTAATAACCGTCTGTGAACTTTCACAGACGGTTCTTAATACGAACCGTCTATACCAATCGAGATAACACAGACGGGTCCTGTTAAGAACCGTCTGTGAAAAGCCAGATAACACAGACGGTTCCTGTTAAGAACCGTCTGTAATAATCCCATGTCACTGATAATTGGTGTGTAATAATCACATGTCACCAATAATTGGCGTATACACAGGATTTCGATCTCACCCGTCTATTCTCTCCACATCGAATGGCTGGCACCAGTTCCTCCCACGGCCAGGCCCTTATTAATAACTCCCCATCAACCTTTCCACCGGTACTAGTCACGCGTGAGTTCGTCCACTAGCTAGCTTCCTGCATGTATCTCCCCTCCGCTGTGAGCTAGCACCTCCATCGCGGCATGATCGGTTCATACTAAACAACACACTCTTGCCGTAAGTGTCGTAAGTGTGTCTTGTTTAGTGTGAATCGTCGTGCCACGAAGGGTTTGTTAGCTTGTTATCCTGTAATAGATCGATCTGAATGTGTTGTTGAGTTTTTGTGCTTGCCTCTGTATTTGCATGTTCCTCGACCAGCTCAACCAAGAATCTGGGAATGTCTTTTCTTTGCACTATTGTAATAAAATTGCCTTGAATTTTGTCGGGAAAGATGAACTGTTTCGTCAGGGCATGACTGCCAACTCGAAGCATATATAGCATAGCATTCGAGGCACATCCGAGGCCTGCAGCTGTGTCTTGAGGAATGCCAAGAGCTGGTCTTCAGATGTGGCAGCCACACTAGTCTTCAGATGTGGCAGCCACATCTGAAGTCCAGCTCTTGGCATTCCTCAAGACACAGCAGCAGGCCTCGGATGTGCCTCGAATGCTATGCTATATATGCTTCGAGTTGGCAGTCATGCGCTTGACGAAACAGTTCATCCCCGTGTAACTATCACAGACGGTTTGTAATGTAAACCGTCTGTGAAGGACTATCACAGACGGTTCTATACACGAACCGTCTGTGATACTCATAAATCACAGACGGTTGATATTTCGAACCGTCTGTGATATTATGTACATCACAGACGGTTCGTGTATAGAACCGTCTGTGATAGTGAGACTATGTACATGGGAATTCTGAAGTCCTATGTACGCAATCGATCTCGACCGGAGGCTAGCATCATCGAAGGTTATACAACAGAAGAGGTCATTGAATTCTGCATCGGCTACATGGCTCAGGTAGAGCCGATAGGTGTACCTCTATCTCGTCACGAGGGGAGGCTAGAGGGTATCGGGACTATCGGGAGGAAAGCAATAACTCCGGATCAAAATACGTATACTCAAGCCCATTTCATGGTTTTACAACACATGACTGAAGTGACCCCATATATTGAAGAGCACAAGGACATGCTACGTCAGGAGAATGCAGGCCAGTCAGAAGTTTGGACCACGAGACAACACAACCGTCAGTTCAACGAATGGTTCAAGGCGCAATTGACTAGGAGGTCGTCAAGTGAAACACTACAATGGTTGGCAAAAGGGCCAAAATTTACAATTGTGACATGGCAAGCATACGACATTAATGGCTACACATTTTATACAACAGATCAAGATAGAAAGAGCACAGTGCAGAACTCAGGTGTCCGCATAGATGCCTATGATGCGCACGGCAGTACCGCTGGCCCAAGCTCGTACTACGGGCTTGTAGAGGAGATTTGGGAGCTTGACTACGTAATTTTCAAAATTCCTCTATTTCGGTGCCGTTGGGTCCAACTTCCACGGGGTGTAAAGGTTGACAAGTACGGCGTCACTACCGTGGACCTCGAATGTGTAGGATACAAAGATGAACCATTCGTACTCGCGAGGCAAGTTGTTCAAGTATTTTATGTAACCGACCCGGCAAATAAGAAGCGACATGTAGTTCTTCAGGGAAAAAGAAGGATTGTCGGGGTTGAGAATGTTGTGGATGAGGAAGAGTACAATCAATTTGATGATTTGCCTCCATTCGGACAAGGCATCAGGCTCGAGGAAGAATAAGGCGATGAACCAAGCTATATGCGTGTCGATCATCGTGAAGGGCTTTATTTAAAATGATATAGCCAAAGTGTAATAAATGATATTGGTTATGCTTGCGTTTTTCATAAATGTATGTATGTTCTATTGTAATTGTAAAATGACTAAGGAACTAAGAAATAGTTATATCTATGGTTATGCTTGCGTTTTTCATAAATGTATCTATGTTCCATTGTAATTGTAAAATGACATAGAAACCTAGCTAGCTACCGGTATTTATAGTGAAATATCACAGGCGGTTTATCAAAAGAAACCGCCTGTGATAAAACATCACAGACGGTTCTATAGATATAACCGTCTGTGATAATATAAATATCAAAGACGGTTATATTGATAGAACCGTCTGTGATAAGTGCATATCACAGGCGGTTATATTGATAGAACCGTCTGTGATAGCTCATCTTTAAATACCCGCAGCTAGGTCTGCGGAGTCCGCTCTGGCGCAGTCTCTTGTCTCCACCCTGCAGCGCCCCTGCTAGCTAGGTTTTGCTCCCTCCCGACGCCGCCGGTCCCTCCCGACGCCGCCGCTCCCTCCCAACGCCGCTAGTCCCTCCCGACGCCGCTCCCTCCCGACGCCGCCGCTCCCTCCCGACGCCGCCGTTCCCTCCCGACGCCGCTCCCTCCCGACGCCGGTCCCTCCCGACGCCGCCGGTCCCTCCCGACGCCGCTCCCTCCCGACGCCGCCGATCCCTCCCGACGCCGCTCCCTCCCGACGCCGCCGCTCCTTCCCGACGCTGCCGGTCACTCTCGACGCCGCTTATTTTATGTTATATGCTTCACATGAATTTTATGTTATATGCTTCACATGTTATATGCTTCACATGAATTTTATGTTATATGCTCCACATGAATTTTATGTTATATGCTTCACATGTTATATGCTTCACATGAATTTTATGTTATATGCTTCACATGAATTTTATGTTATATGCTTCATATGAATTTTATGTTATATGCTTCACATGTTATATGCTCAACATGTTAGCTTTATGATATATGCTTCACATGTATTTTATGTAGCATATAATATATGCTGCAGGTGTTTAGCTCACTGTAGGCACTTCATAGAACCTTGTAACATGCAAGGTCTATTTAGAAGGCCCATAGCTCACTGCAATTAGTTAATCATTAGAACTTTGTCAAAGAGCATAAAGCAAGTGACACACTCCAGTGTATCTTGTTCAATGAACTTGATGCACTGGTTTGTGTCACTTGATTCATAGAACTTTGACAAGCTGGGTCCATAGCTCACTGCAGTTAGTTTTTTCTTAGAAGAGAGATGGCGTCCACACAGTCTTCGTCGTCGTCATCTGGGTCTCATGCTCCCAAGATTGCGAAAAGTAAACGTGGCCGAGGAGTGTCGAAAAGGCCAGAGGCCCGAATGACCATCACGGTGGTCTCTCCGAATGGGACTCCTCTGGAACCGTCGAAAGCAGCGTCATCATTTCGGACTACCTGCGGGATAATTGGAAGGCAACGGGTCCCCATCACCATAGCAAGCTGGAAAGATTTGACAAAGGATCACAAAAATCAGCTATGGGAGGAACTTACAAATTCCTTCGAGTTCCCAGCAGAAGCACAGGGACTCGTGCAACGGCAGGCGCTCCTCGCGATGGGAAAAGCATGGAAGAATTTTAAGAGCATTCTTGTGACGAAGTACGTGGCCGAGGATGTCACGCCCTTCACGAAGTATCCTTTCGTGTCGCCGGAAACATGGGAGGCCTTTGTGCAGATGAAGACGATGCCTGAATTTGTACAACAAAGTGCGGCGCACAAGGATCTCCAGTCACAAAACACGCACCCTCACAGACTCGGCACTGCTGGGTACGCAGGTAAAATCCCGCAATGGAGGATGCAGGATGAGGTCGCAATCCGATCGGAGGCCTCTCCGCCATTTGCCGGGATCGCAAACGAGCGCGCTCGAAACTGGTTAAGAGCGAGGTCATCAACCACATCTTCGGGTGTCTCTTTCAAAAACCCCGCAGATGAGGAAGTGTCCCAACGCATGGTAAAATATGTTAAACAACATAGTTGTTAACACCTCTTGAACTTCATGGGTTCAAAAATAACATGATTAATTGCCTCTTGCAGCAATCATTGACTACCGAATCTTCTCGTGGCTCCTTTGAAGAATATAGAGAGATAGATTTACTATCACAGGCCTTGGGAAACAAGGAGCACCCAGGTCGCACACGAGGCATGGGGGTTTATGTACCTTGGAGGCAAGGATTTCCAGATTACTCCGAGACATATAGGAGTAGGAAGAGATCCAAGGCGTACCACAGCGAACAAATAAAACAGGAGCTTCGTGCTCAACTTGAGGAACAACTATCTGCCTCACTTCAAGAGCAGACTGCCTCACTTCGAGGAGAGATAGATTCGTTGCGGGAAGAACTGAGACAAGTCCGCAACCATTCGCAACCCACTCCTAGTACTGCGGTACCCAGTCCCCCTCAACGTCGCAGTAGCTGCGCGTCCACACCAATTTCTGAACATAGCGACGACCACTTACGTATTGATGACATTCAGGTAATGTACCTCTTTAGAATGGTACATAGATCTCTCTGGTGGACGCCTTAACTCAGCTCTTGTATCGTTATGTAGGAACCCATCCCTTGCAGCCTCAGAGTCAGGCTTGTTGGCTCTATTCCCGTTGACGCTGGGCGCGGCATGGTGTATCCATTGCTGCCAGGGACGCTGGTGCACGGTGTACAAGTAGACACCGGTTTCATAAAGGTCCAGGTGGACATGATTAATGATATTTTTAAGTCCGTCCCTCTTGAGAAGCCCTCAAACGAAGAGATTAAGACATTAGGGGATGCCGTCCACACATTCATTCAGTGGCCCAAGAGGGACATCGTCCTCGACATGTCCGTGCCACAATCTTCACATCCAGTGGCCCAAGAGGGACGTCGCCCTGGACCTGGCACATCGGCTCCGGTGGCTCCACCTCCACCTCCAAATCCAGTAAAGTCTGTTGCATCGGCTCCCGCCGAGACGCCACCGAGAACATATCATAAGCGAGGCTCCAAGGCCTCCAAGGCTCATGCGAAGAAAATTAAGCCGGGTCCCGTGCCATGGAAGTTTATTCTAGGAGTGTCGTTGGTGCCCGATTCACAATTACGCCAACTTGGTATGATTTGCAATACATTGCATGCCTGGTACATGGAGAAGTCCAACATGAAGCCAAACCGGCAGAGTGCATTCACTGTGAAATATAACGAGACGCATTTCCTCCATGACTTGGGCTACATCGTCGTGACATTCGAAGATTTATTCTTACTATTCAATCTCGACGAACTCGACGCCTCACTTCTACGATGTTGGACACTGTAAGTGTACTGTACAATGAAGTTCTACATTCACGTTATACAGATAAATGTCATTACTCTTTCTTTATGTATAGATACATGATCCAACAAGCCCAGAAATCGCGACGACCGGTGGGTTTCCTCGACCCTCACTTGGTCTCCGAGCAATCTATCAACGCAGATGCATCCTTCGTGGAAGGTTACATAACGAGGGGATTGATTGCTCACACCGACAAGGAGTACGTCATGGTACCCTTCAACCAAGGGTAAGTGCTTCACTAGTTGCCACACATATGTTTCATTTGTACTTTACATGCAGCATGAACTTAGGATTAATCACTGTGGCGACACATATGACTAGGAATCACTGGATTTTGATTGTGATTGTACCAAAGTGGAGCAAGGTAATATACCTTGATTCCCTCCTTAGGAGCAACCACGACTTCAGTCGTGTGCAAGAAGTACTTAACAGGTAAACTCATTTCCTCCATACATAACTCTATTGTAATATTTCTTTTGTTTGCCACGGCCGAGGCTAAGTTTTTTGAATCACGTAGGGCGTTTGCCGAATATGTTGCCCAAGGAGGAACACACGACAAATCCAGTGACACGCTACGACACAACACGCGATTTCCGGTACCCGCTACAACACAATAATCCTATATCATACTTTGTAATAATGCCTCTAGAATTGACAATACCGATGTATGTAATTCTATTTTTGCAGTGCCACCAGCAGCTACAGGGCAACGTATGTGGATTCTACGTTTGCCGCCATATGATGGAAATCATGGGTACTAAGATCAATGATCCAGAGGTTTGTCAGGTCCTTCCAATAATTATTATTTTCTGATTATATTACACACACATGCTAATTAATGACTTAACATTGCTCCTAGCGACAGCGGGTGAACTTCGATGGAAGTGCATATGATCTTGACAATCTCGTCGATATTCGTGCAATCATCTCCCAATTCTTGCTAGCAGAGGTCATAAATAAGAGGGGAGAGTTCCACGCCGGCGATGATGATAATTAGATGTTGAAACATTGGATTCAACTGTACAAATCAAACAATTCCTTCAATTGAATACATTTGTCAGATTTTGTGTAACAATTTTCATTCTATATATGTGATATTGTTACATTCATCTGTGTATCGAATTTTGTTGTAATTTACTATGAGTTGCAATTAACTTATATCTGTCATTTATCTGTAATCTGCTTGCTTTCAGAGGGCATGGCTAGCATATCCTGAGGCTAGCCAAGAAACAACATATAAAATGGATGATGCACTTGGTATCACAGACGGTTCATTGTTAAAAACCGTCTGTGATACCATATCACAGACGGTTTCAAAGAGTGCCGTATGTGGTGTGACTGCTATCACAGACGGCTTTACTACTGACCGTCTGTGATATACACAATATCACAGACGGTTAGTAATACAAATCGTCTGTGATATTGTGCATATCACAGACGGTCTTGATTACTAACCGTCTGTGATAGGCGAGTATCACAGACGGTTTTTTATAAACAACCGTCGGTGATACTCGCCAATCACAGACGGTTAGTAACAAGACCGTCTGTGATATACACAATATCACAGACGGTTTGTAATACAAACCGTCTGTGATATTCTGTATATCACAGACGGTCTTGATTACTAACCGTCTGTGTATTACAACCGTCTGTGATATTGTGTATATCACAGACGGTCTTGTTACTAACCATCTGTGATAGGCGAGTATCACCGACGGTTGTTTATAAAAAACCGTCTGTGATACTCGCCTATCACAGACGGTTAGTAATCAAGACCGTCTGTAATGTTTTTATCACAGACGGCTCGGAAACCGTTTGTGATAACCACCAACTATCACTGACACCTAAACACTGACGGTTCAGGAACCGTCTGTGATGACGGTTCCGAACCGTCTGTGATAGGGCTGTCTGTAGCAGTGAGAGGTATACAACTTCACCCACAAGAGATGTCCTCTCGTTTTGCCACGCGATTAGCACACTGCCTTAAGTGTGCGGCGGAGAGTTCATGATAAGGCCGTTACAATGCTCAGCTGCCAAATTGGTCACGCCACCACTAAGGTTTCACCACAACATGAATCCACAAGTTGGGGCCCCCACTTGTGCTATGTGAGACTTTTCGCGGCATACGCCATGCTAACATTCAGCTTATAGTGAAACCAAAGTTGAAACTTCACAAATTATTTAGTCAAGTTTGTCCCACACCAGACTTGTGGTAGTACAGTGTGACAATGTAATAGTAGCTCACACACCGGTACTCCACCACCTAACCATTAGCCTAAGCCTAAACTAGATTTTATAATTTTATTTGATCAAAATTCCATAGACTTTCTTGACTCACCGAAGTCAAGAATAGATTTTAGAAACCATCATTTTATGAAACAAAAATTCCCACCTAAAATCATTTTAAGCATGGCTAAGCAATTCTATAAACTTTTTAGTTAATACCAATGTACTAACTAGGTTTTTATCTAGCGTGACAAGGTATGTCGATGTTCAACGTCAAATTTGGCCATATACAATGGACATAGGTATAACTAGATTTAAATCCAATTTAAACTAAGTTTGAATAAAAGTATGCATGCATAATAATTTAAAAATAATATAAATAATTTTAAATACTGAGAGTAATATGATCAAATATGTAACTTGCCTTGCACAAAGTCTTGGTGTTGCAAATCGTCAAAATCGTACTCTCTGGAGTCGTCGTAGTTTACATGCACAAAACCAAGGTAAATAAATACAAACAAAAATAAAATAAAACTCAAGAATTCAAAAGAAATTCAGAAATAGATAGTTTAGGATTTTAAAAGAATTTAGCAATTTGAACAGGTCTAAACAGAGTTAAGATGAAGAATTTAACAATTTAGCAATTTTTCAATCTTCTCTTTTTGGTAGTTTATGACAATCTCAACAAATAATAAGATAGAAAAATGATTTCTAGAGTATATAACATGTACACAACAATTATATACTCTAGAATAAGCTTTCAAAGCAATCAACTCATTTGAATAGAAGTTTTTGTCTTTGAGATTAATTGCTAAGAAAGCTTATACATCCGGTTGCTATTTATCATGCAACTATTAACACATAATGGAGGAAGTAGATGACAACCCGATTATGAGTATATATGAACTACACAAGCTATATATATATATATATATATATATATATATATATATACACACACACACACACACACACTGAGGAGATATGTTTCAAAGTAAATATACTTAATATGTGGAAGAAGGAACATGGATCAATACTAATGAAACAACAAAATATAGAGTGAACTCTTTCTAAATATGTGCATACAAGAATATATAATAAAGACATATGCACATATTCAAGTTTGACTATTTATGGAGTTTAATCTATATTTTGGATATGAGAAATACACTAAGTTATAACAATGTGATATCGAATCCATATCTCTGTGATTTTCACTTTTCATCCAAATAAGACTAAATAATATCATAATCAATAAACATGTTAGTCTGAAGATAGCATTTGTCATTAATCACATCCAAGTGAGACTAGATAATATCATAACTAATAAACAAATTAGTCTCACAATTGCATTTGTTATTATCACCAAAACCAACTTAATGGAGTTTAAACTTACAACTAGGGAATATGGGAAACAACTGGAACAAAAAAATCAGTAGACAAAAGAGTGCCCTAATAGATAGAGGAGTATTGTCAGTTATCATAATAGAGATAGGAAAAACAGAAGGTCTTACTGAAGTGAGAGATCTGGAGTTCGTGTCATGTAGAAAGAGGCATCAGAATCCAAAACCTAAGAGGTACCTGAAGGAGATGTCTGAGTTAGACTAACAGAACCTGCTGGTTTGTGAGAGAGCTGCTGAAGTAGATCTGGTAGAGTGCTGAACAGAGTCGCCTCATTGAGAACCTAATGAGTTACCCTACTACAAAAAGGGTCATCACAGATGGTTCAGAACTGTCATCACAAATGGTTTTTTGAACCGTTTGAATTTATGGGTCAGTGATAATTGGAGGTTATCATAGACGGTTTGTAAGTCGTCTGTGATAAATGAAATACTGACAATTTGTAACTAGAATCGTCTGTGATACTATAACATCACAGACAACTCAAAGTAAAAAACCGTCTATAATACTCTAATGTCACAGATGGTTCTAGTTACCAACCGTTTGTGATGGGAAAGTATCACAGACGGTTGTAATATAGAACCGTCTGTGTTAGTTCTTCATAGACAGTTTATACCACAAAACCATCTGTGATAGTTTATACTATACCTAATTTTTTCTGTTTTTTGGATAGCCTCAAGAAATGTTAGATATGCCCTTTGAAAATAAGCAAATACAGCAGCAAACACAGCAGCACATTCTATTAGAATCCACCATTATAGCATCACAAGATAATGACCAGGTTACCCATCTAACACAGCAAGAATATGGCATGAACATATCTCCTAATCCTATGAACCAATGGCAAAAACATAGAAGAAAGAGGTATCCTAGCAGCGCACGAGCTAGATGTCCTTGACGCCGACTTGAGCACCATCTTAGTAGCTAGCAGCTTCTGCGGTGCCTTGCAATGAAGGAGAGGCGGCGATAGCGTCACCTTTGTGTCACGACGGTGACACTGTACAAGATACTCTTACAACACTTAATACAAGAGTATCTTATGCAGTGGATCGTGGGTCACAATGGAGGCGCTAGCTCACAACGGTAGTCGGCGTCATCGAGGAACAAGCTAGGAGTGGATGAACTAGGAGCAACTGGTAGAACTCACACATCATGGAGTAGCAGGTAGAACTCACACATCTTGAAGTGAAAGGGAGAGGGGAAGTAATTAATAAGGGGCGAGAGGTGGGAGGAACCAGTGCCTACTGTTTGATGCAGAGAGAATGGATGAGTGAGATGAGAATCCTGGGGGAGATGCCATGGATCAGTGTCGTGGCATTATCAGAGATGATTTGTTATACGAACCATCTGTGATAATGCACATATTAGAGACGGTTTGTTATACGAATCATCTGTGAATTATCACAAATGGTTATTAATACGAACTGTCTGTAATGTTTTTCATTATCACAGATAGTTTATACTAACAACCGTTTATGCTATTTTCATAGACGATCATTAGTACGGACCATCTGTGATGTCTTGTTTTATCACAGATGATTTGTATAAATAGCCATCTGTGAAAATATCATAGACAGTTGTTAGTATAAACTGTATATGATAGTTACAGTACAGACGGTTCCCTATGAACTGTCTGTGATGTAGTCATCCAGTATAGCCTCTTTTGTAGTAGTGTTAGTCTATCTTCCTATGGAGGAAGGGTCTCCCAACCCCACTTGGATCGTCTACCCCCACGCGTCTTGTTTCGCTTTTTCACATGGCACAACTCTGATAGTCGTATCTGAAGTTTTTGCAGTAATTGCACTAAACTTCTGTTGGTGTGAAAATAAGAGCAGAAACAGGCACCTAGAGAGGGACCATAGTTAGAACACAAACCGTCGATGTGGTTGAAGAAGAAGGGGCAACAAGTATAGTCAGAATAGATTGTGCTACTAACCCGAGGTGAAGTGCCTTAGCCCAAAACATCGTAAGGGCCTTAGTGACAGTCGGTCAAAGTGAGCGGCTTAGCAGTTAAGCCCTAACAGGCTCAAACTATAGGCAAAAACGACAGACAAAATCATAAATTTGAAGATGACCATGATCCACCTTTTGCACTTTATGACACTCCTGGAAAAGTGGAGATGCTAGCTCGTCCAGCTGGTGTCAGAGACTAGCCAAGGCTCAAAAGAAGTCGTTGATAGAAGACTCTCCCTAGCAAAACGTCTTTAACTCATGTTGAAGTGAAAAGAACTTAGTATCACTGCTCTGCTGGTGTCGCTCATGCAAGTACTACCATATCTGACGAGTAGACCACAGACCAACAATGTCTGGCTGGATGGAGTCATCAACGCTAATCACCAAGATTGCTCAAACATGAGCCTCATCAGCACACCATCGCTCAAAAGTATCGATGGCATACTGAAAGGCCTCATCAGCAGTGTCAGCAGCAGTAACAACCTCTGCCTCCATCGAGGAAAGATATCGAACATGGGGTTTTGATTATTTGCTTCACCTGTAGGATATGAGTAGATAGGCATCGAAAGCCACCTTTTGACTCGTGCTCATGTTTGTGGAAATATTAGTGTATTGAACTACATATTTCATTGAATTATCTAATAGTTCAAAGAATTAGGATTATTTAGCGTCATGTAATAATTTAGGTGGGGCTAAGATAGGCTCCAAATGGTGGGAGTGCGAGTGTGTGTAGCTCGCTAGCTCTTGACCTGGGTTTGATCTTAGGTAGGAGAGCGTACGTGGAAAATGTTAGTGATATGCCCTAGAGACGATTATGGAGATGATTGTATCACTTCTATATTTATGATATTTTGAATAATATGTTATTTTGTCCCTTGAATAAATATTTTTCATATTGATTAGCAAGTATGAGACTTCTTCGTAGAACTCTTTATTTATGTTTTTGATGTTATTCTAAATTATCCCTGATCTTATATCATTATGTAGGACAATTATGATTTATAGATTAGAATATGTATTAATTAATGATTATGTTTCATGGTTCATGGATATAGGCATATCAAATCAATAATATGGACATATGTTAGAGAACATAGTGTTGCATTAACTTACCATAAGACACTACGAGAATTATTATGTTCTTAAGTGTCATTGGCTGGTCTTATACATAGTGTATATAGGATTCTTAGATCTGAGATCGTCATAGTTTCCTATATATGTAATAGTTTACTTAGGGGTTTCCAAACACTACTCCGTAACTAGATAGTCATAAAGGTAGTGTTGTGGGGGTGGCCCAACCCTAAACAACTGGGCCATACAGCAGGCCCAATAGTATAGGCCCAGTAGTATAAAGAAATGTACCAATGTACCCCTACCTTTTGTAATTATTAAGGGGGTATGATGGGAATTTCCTATCCTACCACACTCATGTATATAAGCCCCCAAGAGGGGTATGAGGAGACCAGAACTACTCATTTTACACAAAAGCGCTCTCTCTCTCTCTCTCTCTCTCTCTCTCTCTCTCTTGTTGTAGCTCTCTTTACTTCGACCTTCTCCCATAGAGAAAAGGATACCCTATACCCTCTGTTGTGCTCATGCTACAACATGTAGCTTTTGGGTTTATTATGAAACATGAAGAATGTAGGTAATCAAGATGGAATTTGCGCATCCTATATAATGGGAGAGATCTCTAGGCCCCTCGATGTAGTTGGATTATGGAAGTACACGGCCATGCCGAATGTGGTTGAGGAGTCAATCACAACTAAGTAATCCACTACAGGTTCGAGTGAAGGATCAAGCTATTATAGGATGACACGCTTCTCACCTTTAGTTCAATATGGTATCGTGAGGCAAAGGGATCAGCACATAAACACTGTATAGGTTCATCCGATATGATCTTTATGTATATTTGGGAGCCATTATGTCCTCCTAGAGATCGCTACGGACATATATCGGAAAGGGGTTTTTGGCCCATAGCTGAATATACATGAACCTACAAGGTCACAGACTCAAAGTGGGATACAATCTCTACTCGTATTAGATCTAGTTGAAGGCACTTCGAGTGGGATACGAGCTCTACTCGTATTAGGTAAAGATCTAGTCAAAGGCTTTCCAAGTTGGATACGATATCTAATCATATCAGATAAGTATTCGATTAGAGGCTATATATTAAAAAAAGGCGCGGGCTGAGATAGGCATTCCGATGTACACCCATCAGAACCCTAGCTGCCACCTCTCAAAACCCCTGCCGTGCGCGCTGTTGTTAGCACATTGACACACGGTGTTCCATCCCTAGATGTGTGGATCTCAGTAGAGGCACTACTGCAACTGTGGCACTAATCAAGACAATCGTGAGAAGGAGACAGTTCACCAGAGGATGATTGATTACTTCCACTACACTGATGTGCACTACGTTGAACCGGTCGGTTCAACTCTACTTTTATTGCATTGCGCATCTAGTGGTAACGATCTATAATCTTTTATTCACATAGCCTTCATAGTTTACACGGTAGAAAATTTTAATTGCGCTAGTGAAGTCTATCCATATCCAACAGAAAATATATCTGAAAACTTGACAAACTGTTTCTATAAAAAAAATTTGAGAAGAATTACCATCATCGTCATCTATCACAGTCGTCTGCAGTTACGTATCAACAGTTTATAGCTCTCCTCGTGCAACATAGGCTTTTGCGTGGTCTGCTAAAAAAGGGTGGACCAAACCAACATTTCTGCGACAAGAGCTAGCAAATCTTCCAGGATTTTCCGCATCAGAAACATTACCATCCGGAAAAACTTCCGTCACCTACTTATTACGTAAATATCTGTGTTAGAACAACATAAGTACTGTTCTTTTCAGCTTCTAAAAGTTACTTTTCGGTTTTGTACAGTAACTAGCTTTTAATCGGAGTATATTTTTAAGATAGAGTACTAGTTAATTATAGCACATACTTTACCGACTTCATTTATATTGCTAAAAATCGCAAGTGGATTTTTGTTACTTTGTAATCTCTCGCACAAATAGTCTAAAAGTCACAAATCACAGCTAAAAACCACAAACCGCATCCAAAAAGAACAGACCCATAACCTCTACAAACATAGCCTTGGCCATGCATGCCTACTCTAGCTTTGCTAGAGGTGGACCAAGCAACATGCGTCCAACTGATAGAGAGAGAGAGATTACAAGGAAAGAAGGCAGGGCCGGGGCAAAGGTTCCTGTGAAGAGAGAGAATAGAGCAACTAGGGCATGCATGCATATGCATATATGCATGTGTGGTCCCACTGGTCCATTCAGGCAGTAGCACTCTTGGGGGTGGGGTGTTCAGTGGGTCAGCAGTGGGTGTCCAGTGGGGGGATCGAGGGGCTAATGTTGAAAATCAGTACACACAGTTTATCCCCACACAGTACCACTGATTTTCTAAATGCTGGCCGTGGATGGATGAGAGCTAGAGAGAGAGAGAGAGGACGGAGGCCTTCAAACTAGTAATCTAGTTAAATCAAATGCCATCATGGCTAATGAGAATTATTAGCGCCTTGACATGATGGCTTTGGAGGAACTAATCCACATGCAGCGCATCATGGCAAAGGCAGTGCCCTGCGTTGGTCCATGGATTGGACTGTTGCAGCATGATTAACTTGCTTTAATTAGCTAGCTCTGACATGCAATTTGACACCTCAACCTAATCAATTATTAATTAATCATGTGAGCCCAGTGTATGTGCAGTGTGATGTAACACAGGAATAGAATATTGTTCCTGTTCGAATGCATGCTTGATTCCTCTCTCTCTCTCTCTCTCTCGCATAGAGGAATTGCAAAACAAAATAAGTTAAGATGTAGTTAGCATGCATCATATATACTGAGGTCACATCAATAACAGGCAGGCCATATTTATAAGAGGCTTTATAAACAAACCCTCTCTATACACAAAACGTTGCCATACACATGAACACATTTCTTTTAAACTAATAATAACTTGGTTAAGCAAAAAAAATGCTCGCCTTGTAAGTTCATTTTTACATTTATGCATATACCTGTGTTTTCCTCTGTGATGCAGTGGTGTGGAGCCACATGCTGATGTGAGGGGCGATCCATTTTGTATACTAGGAGAAAATTGAGGTTAGAGAGTTGGCAACATACACTCCACGCTGCACATACGAAAGAAGATTGACGGAGCTGAAATAATCCAACTCAACACCACCACCCTTTGCATGTCCGCTTTGGTGATATTCCAGTTATAATCGGTTGTCTCCGAAAGAATCTCTCTCGATCAATCTCCCATACACATGTAATTGATCTATTTGAGCTAGCTAATTCTTTTTTGAAAGGAAAGGGCTAGCTAACTCTATCTCTTTTTTGAAAGAATCTCTCTCGATCAATCTCCCATACACATCGGCAGCCAGTGCGCGTGGGAAACGGACGCGAGCTAGTGGAGGTGGGTGGCGCCGTGGAGACCACTAGCGCGCGCGGTCGCGCCAGCGCACGCGGTTTTGACCGGCTCCATCCATCGCGCGCGCGCCAAGAGGCCAAGTTTCGTGCGTCTCCGGCCGGTCGATCCCTCAGCGGCTGCATATGCGCCCCACCTTCGCCTGTTACCATCGCGACGGAGTTCCCTCGTCTCCAGCCTTCCATTTCAGACTAGGTTATAAGACCTGTTCCAAGTGGTTTACAAATAGGAGTTTATAATTTATTTTATACTATAACTCTTATTAATTTATTCTATGTACTTAAAAATAAAAGTATTGCACCAGTACGAACAATGTAAAAAATAAAAAAAGTTAAAAAACAATAAGTCAAAGATTAAAAGTAAAAACTGTTTGAAGCGGGCCCACGTAGAGTCGCCGTCGTCGTTCCGCTGATCCTTTCCTTCCGAGCAAAGACAAGGCAGAATATGCATGCTCCGTATGCAATGGATGACCCCATCCGTCGTCAGACCGATGTCACTGTTGCCTAGTCACCGCCTTGTAGCTAGTTGTGTAGCGCGTTCAAGACTGTCTTTTGGTCGGAACAGGGATGGCTCAGATCGTCCTTCCCAATGGAGACAGAGGGCAATTTCTATCCGTGGAGGTATGCATACTTTTGTTTTTTTATTGTAACTTTTGATTTTTGTCTAATAGTTAGAGAGATTGAGTAAATAAAAATACTTACGTTAAAAAGCTATTTTATTTAAAATAGCTCCTAGACTGCCAACCCACTAGTGTTGCCGTATAAAATAGTGGCTTACAGCACTGTAGCGCGTCCAAGATCATCTAACCGGAACGACGGTTTGCTCAGATGAACAATCCCGATTGATAGGGCGATCTGCGTCCACTGAAGTAAAGAAGTGAACCTAAATGACACGGTGACATGTTAATGACACGGTGACATTTCGGCAGAGTTGTCACCATCCGTCTTCTTCGAGGCCATTCGATCAAGCAATCAATATAATTGACGGCTCAGACCAGCACCTAGTTAACGGACGGCTCAGATTGGCCAGCCTGCAGATTAAGATGGAGGGCAATTTCTGTCCATGGAAGTATGTATATACAGACAACTAAATTACGTACACGGCAACAGACTAGTGACCGAAACAATGGAGAACTGTTAGTATAATTAGTACTGTAGCTATTTATTCAAGCTAGCCTTTCTGAACCTATCGAGCTTAGCCTGAGAGCCCTCCAAATGTGGCCGCAATTAATGCGGAGCAATTAGTACTTAATTAAACACTAATTAAATGTATACACAGTGTTGTACAGTACTACAGTCGTGGGCGGCAGAGATGGCAATCTGTATGTCCATGGAAGCATACGTAGCATCCCAAAATCGTGTCTTTGGGCGTTGCAGCGCGTTCAAGATCGCCAGATCAGAGCAACGGATGGCTCAGATTCGCAAAGCCCCGATCAATATACAGCGATCCACGTCCACAGAAGTAAAGCCGTGACCCTAGCTAAAAGGCACGGCCCATGTCGATACCAGCGGCATTTTTTATTTATTATTTTTGGCCTAGTTACCACCATCCGTCCTCTTTGGAACCATTCGATCAAACGATCAGTACCATCGATCGACGGCTTAGACCTGACCTGGCGACGCATACGGACGCAATCGCCCGTGCAAGTACGATCCTTTCGAAACGTTGGAGATCGATGGCCATCGACAAGTGGCCCAGCAGCGGGACGGGGGGAGGCTGGACCAGACCAGAGCCGTACGGCAGGTAGGCGCACTATCGGTGGAAGGCCGGTCGTGTGCAGTACGCGGCCAGGACCGCGGTCGCTGGCTGGCTGGCTGGCTAGCGAGCGACCAGCGGCGTACAAATTATGTGTGGCACGCACGTTACCCGCGCGGGCAGTCGGCCACGGCTATAAAACGCTTCGCCTAAATAGACGATGAAAGAGTGGGAAAAGAGGATTTGATGTGAAAAATCTTTACAAAAAATAATTATAGATATAAAGACGAAAATCACTGTATAGAAAAAGATTATAGTAGTTATGATAAATTTATACATATATATAAACTGTGCGACTATATTTTTGTGGTGCGTTTTATAACCGGCACTGTGCGCGTGTGTCCCCGTATGCGTGCATTTGACAGCCCTTGATGTGGACGGGAGAGCGTACAAGTGCGTGCCTGGCTACGTGCCGGTGGATGTATCGTTCCAACAAAAGCCAGGTCTTTTGCGTGTGAATTTCATGCATGTGTCAGGGTTTGGCCCCTGGCTTTCGACGCGCGGGCTAGCTATCTATGTAGCTAGGATCTCCAATGGAAAAAAGACAGAGCATATAAATGGTGGCTTAGGGTCCGCACATTTCGGTTTAAATTTCTGACTTTTAATTTATTTTTTATTATTTTTAAAAATTTATCTTTTTTCTAATTTTTTAGTTTTTTGTTGGTTCTTTTTTTCCGTATTTGTTTATGTTGTCTGTGATGGGCCAACTTGTTTTTTCTATTTTTAATTTTTTTAAAATTTAGTCACGCCAAATAAGACACTATCAATTACAGTGTAATTTTAGCCACCTACAGTGCAATTCCAACCATAAATCAGCTTATTTCAGTCCAATCGAACGGCACCTAGATCTTATAACTTGTATAATCACGCTTTCAAAGGTAGCATCCTTGGTTCGATTCACCCATCGCGATTACATTCTGAAATCACAATAGGAGAACATTCATGCACCTAAGATGTCGATACTAACAACCTTGTTCTGAGCAGATGGAGCGACTCTAAATTAAACGTGAGTTTGCAGGTTTGGCGCTAGGGCTGTAAACGAGCTGGGCTGGAGCGAGTTTGGCCTTCCAGGCTCGAGCTGAGCTCGAGTTGGGGTTCGAATCTAGACCTGGGCTCGAGCTCGGCTCGGCCTAAGCTCAAGTAGGCTCAAGCTCGGCTCGTTGAAACTCGATAACAATTAAAATAATTTATTATGCACTATTTTTCAATAAAAAAATAAATTTTGAGTTCAACATCGTCTCTAGTAAGCTTGATAATAGTCAAAATAATTCAAATATACACTAATTTTCTTCAACAATAAGAAAAAGCTCGAGCTCGAGTTCGGTTTGAGTAAGCTCGGTAAGAGTCTATATGTATCATTATTTAAGCTCAAATCAAGGCACGCGAACTATTCGAGCTCGGTGAAGCTCGCGAACTCAAGATCAAATTCGAGTTCAACTCATTTAAAGTTCGAGTCAAGTTCGAATTGAGTCTAGAATAAACTAAACTTAAGTAGCTCATGAGTTTCGAATTTTTTCCAGCCTTATTTGGCGCCCTAGCTGACAGCCCCAGGCTGGTTAATAATCCGGTGGTACCTATCAATGGATGATCATCAGATCAGCGTGGTGGTGCGTATACCTGCTCTCTCGCATGCAGCTCGCTGGCTGTACGGGTGTGTGCCCGTGCTGCCCGGCATGGTAGCTGTAGCCCCCTGTGTGCCGCGTGTGTTTTTGCTAGCGTGTGCTTGTTGGGTTAGTGGTGGTGCAGCGCGCGTTTGCTTCCTCCTTGTCCGCGCATTAGCTGGATTTATTCCGGGCGCTTAATGGCCTTGTCGCCTGCCTCTCTGGGCATGCATAAAACACACACACACACATACACACACACACACACTCTCTCTCTCTCTCTCTCTCTCTCTCTCTCTCGCAGTGGAACAAATGATTGTGCGTTGGTAAGTGTGTTTGTTCCTCTCGACCTGGCTGCGCCAAGCAAATCCATTTCTCTTTCCTATTTGGATCCCTTTCTCTCTCTATATTGCTAAGCAACATATTCTGGTGTTCTTCTTGCTCTCTACTGTGTTTAACTTGCGGCTTTAGCTTGTTTTTTTAGAGCTAGGAAGGTATTGCGGCTTTAGCTGTACCTTTTGAAACTTTAGCTTGTGCCACAAATATTGATTAGCTCAGTTGCTCTTAAAACATAAGGAAGCTGGTATATAAGCAGGAGGTCAAACAGCAGAACGAGTATCAACTGGATAGTGGTCAAAGTAACTACTACTATGTAAGTCCTATATATCAGACATGTCTCTTTCGAACGGATTGGCCGGATTTAAAGTGAGATACGCTTGGATTTGGACATGGGTCATGTGATTAATGTGTATGACTTTGCACTGATTAGTACTCCATTTAATATAGAGTCAATGCAAGAGGTTCCTAGTCTTACTGTCTTGCATGGAATTGATTTGCATGTATACGATGTCTTAGGGCATTCCCAATCAATACATTGCTTTGCAGTAATGTCTATTTCTCTCCACATCACCAAAAAAACAGCTATAGATATAATCCCTTTAATAGATACTGTCTATCCGTAAGCTTAAATAATAAATTCACCCAACTCTACCCCTCTCTCCCACTCACCCTCTCTCTCACCTCACCGATCCGGATCTGGCCAAATCCGAGCCCCCTCTCCCTCACTGGCACCGGGAGGCAGGCACAGCATAGCGTTGGCGTGGAGAGCATGCAGGCGGCTCAACAGCATTGCGCGCACCGGTGGGTGCGTGGGCGACACGGCGCCGTCGGCGACAAGATTGCACAAGAACTTTCTTTGCTTTTCTTGTGTTTCTTTGCCTAAGAATTGGATTCATTTTTTCGCTTTCAAACTTTGTACCGAAACAATATCTTACATGAGACATTACTTTTCCCTTTCTCTTCTTTAATTCTCCCTCTACCTTAGCTACAATCCTAGGTGTCATACTATGACATTACTTACATAGGAGCATTGAAAGTGCCCTTAGTATATGCATGTCATTCGTCACTTGTGTACTGCCAGGGTTTGATCACATTATAAGTAGTAAATATATACCCAAGGTTATGTATGCAAAAAAACTTATGGGAAAAAGAAAAGAAGAACGATAAGGTACATAGTAAGGAGCCCGATCAGCAGTTACCAACTTACCACTGGAGACCAGAATTCGGACGAAAAGATGAGAATAGATATGCAGATAGAGCTGCATAGCTTTGTTTCTATGGAGAACAAAGCTTCTTTTTTCTAAAAAAAAAATATAATATTGAACACACACATGCACTCACGTAGACACCTCACACACATGTCGCAAATCTTGCACATATAGGTGCATCCACTTACACATATCTAACTAGAGTAGATGTCTAAACCTTATGAAACACGTACAGGTATATGCTTTGACCACGGATCATGTTCACGTGTGTATGTACTCTGACCTAGGCTGGGGATAGGGTACGAAATCCTTGTTCAATCCATGGATCAACCTCGAAGAGTTAGGACCAGTGATTCGTAACAACCGAAACCAACCACTAAGCTATCGCTTAGTTCTCGATAACAGAGTTTTGAATCCGTCACTACTACAAAAAGGGTTTTCATAAACGATTCAAAATTGTCATTACAGACGGTTTTTTGAACCGTCTGAATTTATGTGTCAGTGATAATCAGATGTTATCATAGACGGTTTGTGAGATGTCTGTGATAAATACATCACAGACGGTTTGTAATTAGAACCGTCTGTGAAGAACACTATCACAGATGGCTCGAACCAAAAACCGTCTACGATACTCACATATCACAGACAGTTCTAACTACCAACCGTCTGTGATGTGTGAGTATCATAAATGATTGGTATATAGAACCGTCTGTGGTACTTCCCCATCACAGACGGTTTCTGATTCGAGCCGTCTGTGATAATTCTTCACAGACGGTTTATATCACAAAATCGTTTGTGATAGTTCATTCTATGCCTAATTTTTTTTTCTATTTTTTGGCTAGCCTCAGGAAATGTTAACTATATTATTTGAAAACAAGTAAATAAAGCAACAAACACAGCAACATATTCTATTTCCATTAAGATTAGAATTCACCATTACAACATTACAAGATATCAAATAGGTTATCCATAGCACTGCATACATAAAAGGATACTTACAATTTTATAAAGATAAGCTTCACGGTTACAAATTCAGAAAAATGCTTACACGACAAGAAACTTCAGGCTAATGCAAGCTAGACTTACACATCCTTCATTAAACTACAATCTAAAACAAGTGGCGTGGAAAAATTTTCAAGTAGCAGAAACAAAGAGGCAACGAACACCATTTTCAGCTTCTGTGCCAAAATCAACAGCTTCTATGCCAACGACTTAGAATAGTGCAGATTTGCCATTGCCTTCTTTCTTTCCATCTGCTTCAAGCGAAATTTCAGTCGCCCTTGCTGAACCCCTTCTCACCCTTGCCGTGCACAAACGAGTTGGAGTAGTACTAGTGGTATTAGTTCTTCGAGTAGGGAGAGGGGGAGGAGGACGGTGCTTGTCATTCGATGCGGAGAGAATGGACGGGTGAGATCGGGATCCTAGGGGATATACCGCGGATCGGTGACATGGCAGGACATCACAGACGATTCGGATTACAAACCGTCTATGATAGAGACATCACAGACGGTTCATAACAAAAACCATCTATGATAACAGGAGATATCATAGATAGTTCATAACAAAAACCATCTATGATAACAGGAGATATCATAGATAGTTCATAACAAAAACAGTCGGTGATAATGGTGTCACAAAGACAATATATCGGTATAATATAAATAGCTAGTCCCAAAAGATAAAATAGAAAAATTTTATATGGCTTATATATACTCGTTTGAAAGGTTTCAACGAGATCTACAACTTTGCAGTTGAGGCGAAACCCAAATTCCGAAGGGAAGATAAACAATTTTAGGGCTTAATATGGCCGATTTTGAGGGTCTTAGAGGGTGACTGGCACAAGCCTATTGTTTTTTTAATCAGGCTCATCGTTAGCTTTCCAACGAGTATAAGAGCATCGAAAATAGACACCGTATGCAAAAGTTATGCCCGTTTTACTAAAGGTGTCTCAAAACTGAATTCTACTTGAACCCAGGCGGGAGATTATGAAATTTTGGGGATTATGAGGCGGCAAACATATCACAGACGGTTTTTAATACAAACCGTCTGTGAAGTATCACAAACGGTTTAAATAAAAAACTGCTTATGATGTCTGCCATTATCACATACGGTTCTTATCAAGAACCGTTCGTAACTTATCATAGACGGGTATTAGTAAGAGATGTCTATCAATCTGTGATGCCTTGTATTATCACAGACGGTTCATATAAATAACCGTCTATGAAAATATCACAGATGGTTATTCGCATGAACCGTCTGTGATACTTACAACACAGACGGTTCCTAAAAACCGTCTGTGATGTAAACGTCTAGTTTAATCATTTTTGTAGTAGTGCGTGGATTTTTATAAATCATATGTTTTGCCGCTAGGCTACATAATAGCCCAAGAACTACCACAAAAATTAACTAGTTTCAAGAACACAACATGCATTATTCCCGTGTGTCTCCAAGAAACACTCGGGGAAGTTCCAAGCACTAACTCGCACTCTGGTATTGGTGGATGTATTGTATGTCGAGCATTTCTGATCATATGTATATGTATATGTATATGTATATGTATATGTATATGTATATGTATATGTATATGTATATGTATATGTATATGTATATGTATATGTATATGTATATGTATACACAAGGACTACATGGTAGTTTTGAGTGTCGTGAGTGCGTAGGGGTGAAAACAGATCGAATACAGATCGGATAGTGCTCAAACTATATTCGTATCTATATATTTTTTCTCGGATTCAAATACGAATTGGATAAACGTCGAATACAAATATGGACTGGACAAATGTCAGATACGAATTTGGATCGGATTATACTTAAAATCGGATCGCATTCGACTATTTTTCATATTCCAATAATTATTCATGGCCTTTTCTATTTAAAACATCGCACCGAATTATTTTAATATTTTAAATTGATAAATAACTGACTCAGTGACTCTAACATGTAATTGTGCATTAAATGTTAATAGCAACAAACGAATCATTCGTCTCACGTATTTGTATAATGCAGCTTTTGAGGATAGCTTCATATCCTATGACGAATGAAGTTTAACAAATTAATATCGGTTTTATAGTAATATTTATGCCTCTTCCACTAGTTTATCATATAATCATTGATCATTGCTACCATTTTGTCACTAATCCTAACTAATTCTAAATATATTACAAATAAATCGGTTATAAATATATCAAATTTAACTAAAAAGAGCATGCAAAAAGCTTCATTGGGGATATGCCAAAATAAAAAAAATGCCAAATTAAAGCCCACCATGATAACAGGCTCGTCGAGATGATCGAAATGCGTATATAATATGCCTAATTTAGAGGTCAAATGTAAAAGATACATATTAATAAGTTGTTGCTATTCTATCTGCTGAATCTAGATGTCCGGATCCGAATCCGCGATGACACATACCAGATCCGTATCTGAATATTAGATATCCGGATCAGATATGTCTAGATCTATTTTGTATCTCAATTCGGATATTAGGTATCTAGATTTAAAGTGTCCGAATTCCATAGCCAGATATGCCAGTAATATCCTAATCCGTTTTCACCCTATGCGACCCTATGCGTGCGCACATTGGACGGTATGCATCGTGTAAACAAGCTAGGCACTAGCTTCTGAATTGAACCGAAGGATCAGCTATAGTACGTACGTACATCGCCGAATGGCGGAGCAAGAAAACAAGCTTATCAATCGAGGCCGGTGGAGACACATGAAAGAGACGAATCTTACTAATTTTGTCAGCGCAATGATACATCGAAATGTGATCATACACCAACCAACCACACGCACAGTAGTTTGTCACAGTACCAGTACTAAGCTCGCTAGTAAACAGTCTCTCTCTCTCTGGGTTATTTTCTCTCTCTAGGGTTCATTCATAACAAGACTTCCACGCACCAGGTGCGTCAACAGGGCGAGAGAGAGGAGGATCAATCGGCCCCTTTTTTTCAGCTTTGAAAACATACTTTTCAATATTTTTATAGTAACTTTTAAATAAAATATCTTTTTAAGATAGAGTCTATAAATTAATTGTAGTATACACTGTAACAACTTCATTTATATCGGTTAAAACCGTATTCGAATTTCTGTTACTCTATACTCTATTACAAATAATCCAAAAACTATAAAATATCGTCAAAAATCCTAACCCCAAAAAAAGAGGACTATTATATCGGTCCCAAGCTTCTTACAATCTGTCAGCGACAAAACTGATAGATACCAAACTCGCTGCCCCCTTTGCTTTCACTCTCTAGGTTGTCAGCGGTGAGATAGAGCTGCGTGTACATGAGAGAGCATAGAAGGTTAACTGGTTAGAGAGAGAGGAGAGAGAGAAGGCGTGCTATGTGGTATAGTGCGGTAGAAGTGGGTGAGCTGTCCACATGCGCTGTCATACCAAAGCACAGACCCACGCCTGTTGCATGCACCACTACCCCCGCACCAGCTGCACTGCACCACCCTATTGGCCTGACGCTGACGGCTTCTCCCCGCCTCCCTCCCTGCTCACTGGGATCGTCTCGCGAGAACCATTCTTGCATGAGGATTCCGTGCCTGCTTGGTAAATTCTTGGCCGTTCAATCGGTCGCAGGGATCATGCATGTGTGCTCATCTAATAGTTGCAAGAATGTGCGCTCTTGCATGCGTGGAGTTGTCCGCGTATTAGGTCTTTTGGTAACTGCGGTGCGACTACGCACTGTAAAAAGTGTGATGTCTTGTATAACTTGGTTTTTTGTGGTGTATATCTTTTTTCACTGTAGCTGTTTTATTTTACACTGTATTTGTGGTAGCTTTTTTGATGTAATTAAAATTAAAAATAGAAAAAATAGATTAGTCCATCACAGACAATGCAAAGGAATATAAAAAAGATAAAAAAAAAAGTCAAAATAACTAAAAAACAGAAAAATGAAATAAAGAAATAGTAAACTAAAAATCAAAAGTTAGAGCATCTGCAATGGTTATAGCTAGTAACTAACTATAAGACTTCCACATCATCTATATAGTACACACTAAAGTTAGCATTCTAAAGAACTATCTATAAGGATAGCTATTTGATGCTTACATGCACACACAGAATTTATGGAAGCTGCCTCGTTTGGCGCTATAGACTATCTCTAGAGCTGTAGAGAGCCGCGTTCTCTTTCTTCATTTAATATCTTCCACGTAGGACAGTTGATGACATGGACTCTCTTGTAGAGAGCTGCTATAGACCCATTGCAGATGCTCTTAGAAGCTAAACCCGAAGAATCATGTTAGCGAATAGTTTTTCAGGGTGAGAAAAATCAGGAGCGATTCCTCTCTCTCTCTCTCTCACTCGAAGTTAGCTTCGATGATGCTGATCCATCAGACGGCTCCAGCCAATCCGCTACAGCAAGCGCATTGCGGTGGGTCCCGCAGACATGTGGGCCCGCGTGTCAATCTGCCGACCGGTGAACAGTGGATGGCGATGTGTTGTCGTTTTCCCTCCAGGGAATTCTCATTTCCACTGCTTCCGTGCAATTTTTTTTGGATCATCTCCACGGGCCCCTCGATCATCCAGGAAGAGAAATCAATATAAAATACTAGTATAAAATAAGAACAAAGACACAGAGAAAAGAAGTGACTGCAACAGTGGAGAATTGTTCTTCTTGGGAGGTGCGAAAAACTTCTGGGCCTCGGGATTCTCACCGTCCACTAACATTTGTTTTTCTTTTTGCTTATCTTGCTGCTAGCTAGGCCGATCGATCGGGTGTACCACTGTACGAGTTGATGCTTTACTATTTAGAGGCTTGTAGTGTATCAGGAGTGCCGTGGTCCTACTTGAATTGTAGATCTCGTAGGACAATTATGTGCATGTAAGATCGAATTGACAACTTTTAAACTGCTTAAACAATATAGCACACAGGAGTCCAGTCTGAAACAGCAAATGTGTACAGATGATGAGTTCTGTGGTTCAGGCCCCCGTTTCTTATGCTGCGCACGAAAAGTTAAAAGGTATACACTTAGTCTCTTAAAACGATTTGTTTTGGGATCTCGAACGTTCGTAAAAACTTCTATCAGCAGCTGACTTTTCTGATTTTCTGTCGCTTTCTTCCACAAAATGAACGTGATCTCAATCCATTCCTATGCAACTATTCTGACTATTATCTGGAATATAGACACTGCTCGGCGAGGACTGAGAGGGGTCCCAGACGCATCGACATCCGTGATGGTAAATCGGCCCTCGGGCTTTTTTGATAGTCCTATTTCTTTTCGGAATTTTTCAGAGGATGGCCCATCACACGCATCCAATGACAATGTCGAAGAATGAGCAGACGACATCACGTATTTATGTGATAATTTCTCTAACCAGTCAGCAAAGCATATATACAGCAAACCACATTAATTACAACTACCCAGAAAACCATGCGCATATACAGCAAAGCATATATCCAAAGGCATGATAATAACATAGAGATCAAACTATTATGTCTCAACATGAATAATGTTACCAATGAATAATGTAACCAAGCCAAAGGACAATATGCTAAACTGAGCAAAAGCATAAGCATTTGTAATTAACATAATGCACAGATTAAGAAGCGAGTTTTGCTCTTAGTTTGAGGAGTTGTTCAGGTTAAAACCTGGCCTTCTCACCCTTGTCAGCAGATCATATATCAAAGGGACTAACTCTTTAGTATTATACTAGTTTGATACTCTAAAATTACCTCAGTAAAGTAATAGAATTAATAGCCAGATTTTAAAGACTATTCAGACATGCATGTATTATTTCTATTTCCATTCCCAATGGACAAAGACTATTCTTGGCTTTGTAGGTGGTTTTGGGCAATTCATTTCCCTCTAGAGGCATGTCTGCTAAAAGATCTAACAGTGCCATGAAACTCTTGTCGGACCAACCATTGCTTGCCTTCAATTTTAGCAGTTTAAGCACGGCTGACAACCTCGTCTACTTGACTTGCAGCATGTGAACAAAGGTTTCTTCGAGTCCTCCATGAAGCCTTGGAATTTAACATACTCTCTCTCATCACAGTTCCCTTCTGTATCATGAAGCATCTGATCCAGATTGTCATCGTATAATCTATCCAAATCGGAACCATAGTTGACATGATCATTCAGCGGCATATAATTGACTTCATTGGTGATGTTATTATTACTACCTTCCTATATAATATGCTCTTCATCATGACTAGTCCAATGTTCATACTCATTTTTGAAACCCCTTCAAATCAAGTGTGCTTCAATCTGTACTCGGTTTTTAAACATCTTTAGATTCTCACTATCAATGTATGTAAAATACATATATTCCACCCCCTTATTCAACATATCCTCCTCGGCAGCTTTTATAAAAGTAGAAACACCATTAATGTACTCTTCATTCACACGGTTCCCGGCGTACATCCAGCTTCGGTCCTATGTTACACATATAACAATTTAGTATAACATATTCAATTAATTAGTTACTATACTATATATGTATGATCTAAATTAAGTAGCTATATGTAGCAAGAATAATTAATTATATGAATTAAGTAGAAATAGACTATGAATTTATTAAATCCTAAACCATGCCAGATGTAAATAGTCTTCTCTCTACATCAAGCTAGCTAGATCTAAACCATCTTTAATTCTCCTCTCACCAAAAGCTAGATCTAAATTATAAAGCAACTAGGAACAAATTACTAACCATTGCTAGTCAATAACTTAGTGGATCCATAATTACTCTCGCTAAATAGTCTCCTTCCACCAAATGGCCTCAAAGACATGCCTCTAGCTCAAAGCAATAGTGTATAGATATGGAATTTAAGACAGAGGGTCAATGGGTCTGCATGTAATTAATATAGTAGAATTATCACAGATTGTTCCTATTGAAAACCGTCTGTTATAAACTAATTATCATAGACGGTTTTTAATAGGAACCGTTTGTGCATTATCACGGATGGTTCAAACTAAAAACCGTCTGTGGTAAACTAATTATCACAGATGGTTTTTAATAGGAACCGTTTGTGCATTATCACGGATGATTCAAACTAAAAACCATCTGTGATACTTTACAATATCACAGATGGTTCTTGTTAATAACCATTTATGATACTTCACAAACAGTTTTAACCATGAACCATCTATAATAGTTCACTTTCACAGACGGTTTTTTAGCACTAGCAGCAACACGAACAATCTCTAAACTAAATCTGTCTATGATTGTATTTAATATAGACAATTTTGGGTAACCATCTATGATGTGGCATCTAATATTAGGCTTTGTGTAGTAGTGAGAGCTTTGGGAGAAAGTCTCAAGGTCCTTTGAGCTTGGAGAAAAAGTCCAAGGCATCATGTGATGATAGGCGTTCCTGGCGATGGATAGGACATCGTTCACAAATATCCTTTCCTCTATCTAGATATATGGGATGCCTTGTGCACATAAGGATGACCACTGAATTCTAGGAATAAAGCGTGGCACACAAGGCAACCTAGGCCTAGAACACTCACCCCATAGACTTGGCATCGCTAGGTATGTAGCTAAAATCCTACAATAGAGGGAGGACGAGGAGGCAATCATGTTGGAGGTCTCCCTGCCATTTGCCAGGATCACAGACGAGCGCACCCAAACCGATTAAGAGCGAGGACAACTACCATGTCTTCGGGCGCTATATCCATCAAGAACCCGACAGACTAGAAAGTGTCATAATGCTTGGTACGATATCAAACTATCTGGCTGGTAATATATCCATAACTTCATAGAAACTTAAATAACATGTTGGACTCTTATAGGAAACGTTGACTGCGGAATCCTCCCAAGGCAACTTCCAAGCCGTTAGGCAGAGGGACATTATCCACGGCCCTGGAAAATTATGAGCACCTGGGTCACACGTGAAGCCTTAGGGTTTATGTTCCCTAGAGGTAGGGGTTCCTAGATGACTCCGACTTGTATAGGAGTTGGGAGAGATCGAAGGCCGAGTGCGAGGAGCGCATAAAAGAGGAGATCCGTGCATAATTTTTTTAGGAAGCTAGCACGTTTAGAGGAAAGGCCAAAGCAAGTGCTCAGCCAGTCACAGGCCGTCCTCGTTATTGTGGAAGGTAGTCTACATCATTGTCGGAGTAGCTATGTGTCCACACACCAATCTAACCAAAGCGATGCCCGACTTCCAATTGACAAAATACAAGTAATGTTTATCCCTGGAATGATTTAAAGATAAACCTGTAGGATGTCTTAGCTAATTGTATATCATTTTGTAGGAGCCTATGCCCGGCAAGCTCTAAGTGGGGCTGGTTGGGTCCATTCCTACTGAGGTTGGGCGGGGATGGCATTTCCATGCTAGGAAGGTACAGTGTGGTATGGTGAGCCAGCTGGCGCAAGTTTACACCAGGGTTCAGATGGACATGGTACATGTCCATTTCATGGCTGTCTCACTAGGGAAGCCCCCGAATGAAGACATAATAACATTAGGGGATGTCGTACACACCTTTGTCCAGTTGCCTAAGAGGGACATTGCCCTAGACCTTGCAGTGACGTGATCTCCACAAAACCATACCTAACAGAACCCTGGATGACTCCATCTCAACCTCTGCTTCAGAAGGCCGTCGTATCGGATCCCGTGGAGATGACGCTGAAGAAACAAGAAAAGCATGCCGAGTCATCTCCTAGGAATACGTATCATAGGTGAGGTGCTAAGATTAAATTGAAGAAGATTAAGGCATCTCGCAAGTCCTACAAGTTCTCCCTCAGAATGTCACTGGCCCCTGACACACTATTATCCCACCTTGGAATGAGTTGCGCGAGTTTGCATACTGGTACTTGCAGATGACCAACGAGCGGAGGACAATTAGACCTACTGGATTCACCGTCAGATACACAGATAAGCATTTCCTCTACGACATAGGCTTCTTCATCATGGGCTTCAATGATTTATTTAAACTATTCAACCTCGATGTCCTCGACGCCTCACTTCTACGATGCTAGACACTGTAAGTGTATACAATCAATTTCTATATTCACGTAATATCGATAAATATTATAACTCATTGCTTATGTATAGATACATGATGCAAGAAGCTCGACGATTGTGACAACCGGTTGTTTTCCTCGACCCACACTTGACCTCTGAGCAATGCATCACCCAAGACACATCCTATGTCGAGAATTACATAACAACGGGATTGCTTGCTTAGGGCAACAATGACTGCATACTTGTGTCCTACAACCAGTAGTAAGTGCTTCACTACTTACTATACAAATTTCATTTGTACTTTATATGGAACATGAACTTAGATTTAATGACTATGGGGCAATACATGAGTAGGTGGCATTGAATCCTTATAGTTATTGTACCAAAGTAAAACAAGGTAATATACCTTGATTCTCTACTCAAGAGTAACCATGACTTCACCCTTGTGCAACAAACACTCGACATGTATTATCATTTCCTTCATATATAACTCTATTGTAGTCTTCCCTTCATTTTCAATGGCCGAGGATAACATTTTGGAATCATGTAGGTTATTCAACACCTATGTTGCTAGGGGAGGGAGACACAAGGAATTGAGTGTTACACTGTAACATAGGACACGATTTCTAGTACTCACTATAACACAATAATCCTATATCACACATCGTAATAAGGCCTCTCGAACTGACTATACGTATGTATGTAATTCTATTTTTGCAGTGCCACAACCAATTACAAGGCAACCTATATGCATTCTATGTTTGCCATCATATGCAGGAAATAATGAGTGCTAAGATGAATGATCAAGAGGTTTATCAATCTCACAATAAGTATTTCCTAATTATCAATTTAAATATATATGCTTACTACTTTACTCCTAGCGACATGGCACGATAATCAAATCAAGTACATTGGACCTGAACGAACTCTTGAACGTTTGAGGACGGCTCTCTACCTTCTTAACGAATTGACTCGAAAGGCAAGTTTCACTCTGATGACATCAATTAATATGTGTTCAAATATTTGATTCAGTTGTAATTCACTTTGAGTTGTAATTCAATTGTAACTCTGGCGACAATACATGAATATTCTTTTGTAATTGATTTTAAGTTGTAAATCCCTTTGAGTTGTAATTCACTTATCTATCATTTATTTGTAATCTGCTTCCTTTTTTTCAGAGGGCAAGGCTAGTATTTCTTGAGGGTAGTCAAAACAAATTTTTTTTAGCTATACAGAGAACTATCACAGATGGTTTCTTATATAAAACCATTTGTGATATGTAGACCATCACTGATGGTTTTTTTGTATTTGCCATCTGTGATATATAGACTATCATAGTCAGTTTTTTTGTATTAGCCATCTACAATATGTTGGATATCACAGATGGTTATTTTAAAAATCGTTTGTGTTGTAACTTATCATACACTACGATATAAAGGGTCACCATAGACAGTTTAAAACTGTTATCATAGATGGTTTTTGAACCATTTGAATTTATGTGTCTATAATAATAGGTGATTATGACAGACGGCTATCAAACTATCTGTAATAATTACAACACAGACGATTTTTTCTAAAAACCATCTATGATATCTAAGGTATCACAGATGGTTTTTAAATACAATCGTCTGTGATATCCTAATATCACAGACGACTAATACCAAAAACCATCCGTGATGTCATGTATCACAAACGGTTCTCGAACATAGCCATGTGTGATATCTAACATATTGCATACCGGTAATACTAAAAACTGTCACTCATACCTCATATATCACATACGATTTTTTTTTTCTAAAAACCGTCTATGTTGCTATTATCACAGACGGTTTGATAGCTATGTATTCGTTACAAACCGTTTGTAATAGCTACTTGAACATCTATATTATTTCTTGTTTTTCAGCTAGCTTCAGGAAATGCTAGCCATGCCCTATGAAAACAAGCAAAAATATCACATATATAGCACCCAACAACCATTACAGAGATCTCACAAATGAATTAAACAACTAAATGATGTACATTTGAATGAATTGTTTGATTAAACACAATTGAGTGATTACAATTGTATCAAATGTTTTAACAACTAATCATCATCGCCGAGGTAGAACTTCCCAATCTTTTTTAAGACCTTTGCTATCAAGAATTCAGAGAGCATTCCTCGAACTTTGGTGAGTTTCTCAAGATCGTATATATTTGAGGCGAATTTCATGCCCTATTGCTAGCAGTGTTAAAGTCATTAGCATATATATATATAAATAAATTAATAATCATGAAATAAATATTGGCAGGTTGACAAACCTCTGTATCTTTTGTCTTAGTTTCCATAATTTTCTTCATATGTCTGCAAACGTAGAATCCACACACGTTGCCTTGTAGCTGCTAGTGGCACTACAAAAATAGAATTATATACATAGGTATTGTCAGTTCTAGAGGCATTATTATGAAGTGTGATATAGAATTGTTGTGTTGTAGCGGATAACGAAAACCGCTTTCTGTGTCGCAGTGTGGTGCTGGATTCCTTGTGTCCCCCCGGGCAACGTAAGCACTGAACAACCTATGTGATTCTAGAAAGTTTGCCTCGGCCATTGCAAATGAAGAGAAGACTACAATTGAGTTACGTATGGAGGAAATGAGTTCACATGTCAATTGTTTGTTGCACACGGGTGAAGTCGTGGTTACTCCCAAGTAGGGAATCAATATATTTTACCTTGCTCCACTTTGATACAATCATAGTCAAAATCCAGTGAGAGCTAGTCATGTATATCGCCATAGTGATTAATCCTATGTTTATGTTATATATAAAGTACAAAAGAAAGTTGTATGGCAATTAATTTGCATCAACCCATTTGAAGCACAAGTGTATAGTGATATAATGTTCCTCTTGTACAACTACTACTTCAACTCACAGTGTTTTATGCCCTTTTTTTACTTGAACTAGCAGCCCACTCATACAAGCAGCCCACCCACTACTTGGCAAAACTCTGTAACTGGTACTCGCTCGGTCACCTCACCTTGTAGTGATTATATAGGAATCAGCCTTGTACTCAGCCTTGTAACCAGTTTCTCTATTTTAATAACGAATTTATATATGTAACACTAGCATTGCCATGTCAATTCTTGAAAATATTATAGACATATTTAATTTAGTTGTACATCTTTTCAAAAATACTTTAGAAATCAAAGAAACATATTATTAGCAAGAAATATAATATCATGATAGATTGGTTGCTTCAATGTTATAATTCATAAGGAACAAAGTACCAACTTAAATATCTTTAGTACAATAAGAGCACAACCATCTTCCATTGGTCCAAACCCTAGATCGAAATCCTAGGAGATAGACAAGCTACTCATGGGTAACTCACAAGCACATATATATACTACTACGCACATATCGATGGGGAGTAAAACCAACATAGGAAAAAGAGGCTGAGGATGCCGGTGGTGAAGACGTATTTGTGGTTAGAGAAGAAGAGGCTAAGGACATTGGCAGCAAAGACGTCATTGTGCTTGGGGAAGAAGAGGCTGAGGATGTCGGTGGTGAAGACGTCATTGTGCTTGGGGAAGAAGAGGCTGAGGATGTCGGTGGTGAAGATGTCATTGTGGCTGGGGAAGAAGAGGTCAAGGTAACTAAGGTTTAAGAAGACGGAGACACGGGAAGGCTGGCTGCAACGAATTTGCGCAAGGAGGTGGTTGGATGGGGAGACGGTGCCGGATCTACATGGTTGGTGGAGATTGGGGAGGAGGCAGCACTTGAGGAGGTTGGCTACAGCGGATTTGCATGAGGAGGCAGCTGGACGGGGAGGTGGTGCCGGATCTACGTGGGAGTTGGAGATTTGGGACGAGGAGGCATTGAGGAGGCGATGGACGGGTGACAGGGCACACAGGTGAGGAGTAAGGACGCAAACCCTAGTGGGGTGCTACTTATAGAAGGAACTATCACAGACGGTTTTATTAAAGAACCGTCTATGATGTTAATATCACAGACAGTTCCATAATAGAACTGTCTATGATATAAAGCACATCACAGACGGTTCCACAATAGAACTATCTGTGATGTAAAGCAATCACAGATGGTTCCACAATAGAATCATCTGTGATATAAACCACATCACAGACGATTATATTATGGAACCATCTGTGATTCCTATTTTATGGCTAGCCTTAGGAAGTACTAGCCATGCCCTATGAAAAAAAGCAATTATATACAATCACACATGTAATTATTTCTTAATTACTAAATCAATTACAATGGAATAATTCCTTAATTACATGCCAAGTTTATTATAATTACATTGGAATAATTTCCAAATAGGTGTTCACCGTGTGGGATCATATAGCCTGCTTCATCACTTGGTTTTTCCTTGAGCCTGATGCTATCTCTGAATAGAGGCAACTCATCAAATTGATTATACTCTTCCTTATCCATAACATTTTCAACTCTGACAATTCTTTTTTTCTGTGAAGAACTACATGTCACTTCTTATTTGCTGGGTTGGTTACATAAAAACACGAACAACTTGCCTCGTGAGTACGACTGGTTCATCTTTGTATACTACGCATTTGAGGTCCACAGTGGTGACGTCGTACTTGTTAACCTTTACACCCTATGGTTGTTGGACACAACGACACCGAAATAGAGTGATCTTGAAAATTACGTAGTCGAGCTCCTAAATCTCCTCTACAAGCCTATAGTAGGAGCTTGGGTCAGTGGTACTGAACCACGAAATGCATCTATGCAGACATCTGAGTTATATACTGTGCTCTTTCTATCCTGATCTATTGTGAAATGTGTACCCATTAATGTCATATGATTGCCATATCAAAATTGTAAATTTTGTCCCTTTTGCAAACCATTGCAGCATTCACTTGACGACCTCCTAGTGAATCGCACCCTCAACTATTCGTTGAACCGACGGTTGTGCTGTCTCGTGATCCAAAGCTTCGATCGGCCTAGATTCTCTTGGCGTAGCATGTCTTGTGCTCTTCAATGTACGGGGACACTTCAGTCATATGTTGCAATACTGTGAAATAGGCTTAAGTGTACGTATCTAGATCAGATGTTATTGCTTTCCTTCCGATGGTCCCGATGTCCTCTAGGCTCCCCTCATGATGAGATACAGGCACACCTATTGGTTTGACCTGAGCCATGTAATTGATGCAGAACTCAATGAAATCTTTGGCTGCATAAACTTTAATGATGCATATATATATATATTCATCGAATATGAATACGCATATAAATAGTCTAGATAAAATAATATTTTGGATGGTAAAAGTTTATACCATATTCACATCTATATTTTTATATGAATTCGAATACAAATACAAATAGAAAAGAAGTTGTTAATTGGATGAAAACATCTATATTATATTTATATTCTATCAAATATGGTAACTAAATAATATAGATAATTCGTACCCATTTCTAAGTCCCACTCGTAGGAATGCGTACGTAGTGCGCTAGTCAATTGAAAGTACGCACGTAACCATCAACACCTAGACAACCATGAGTTATGCACACAACAAATTAAGCAACACTGGCCTTGGTGCGTATACGTACACACACACACACGTAGATATGGCATTGGCAGCCGCGGCGTGTCACCACTAGTAGTACATAGCAATTGGCTACAGTGTTCGACCCAGGACTAAAATTGAGGGGTGCTCATAGAGAAGTCTTCTTTTACCGCTAAACGAAATAACTCACGGCTTCTATGGATAGATATAGATATTGTAGGAGGATATCCTCTAGCCTTGATTGTCCTAAAGTTGGATTCGCCCTTGCTAGCTAGGATGCATGCAACCCCTTGGGCCTCTCTCTATTTATCTGAACAGTCTTTTTGAAAGTTTATTAGCATTTATTTTATTTGTATAAATTTATGCTATAAGTAAAAGCCATCGACTATAGGGCCTGTTCTTTTGGGCTTTTGGCTTCTGCTATAGTACCTAACTTTCAAACGGAGTATTTTCTTAAAATGGGGTCTACAAGTTAAACGATCTATACGTTAAAAACCCAACATCTATACCAGCAAAAATTGCAAGTGAGTATATGTCTCTCTGTAATCTGTACCATAAACAGCCAAAATTATAAAATTTTAGCCAAAAGCCATAAGCCACAGCCGAAAAGAATAGGTCCATAGTTATAAACTGTAGGTAGTGTCTGAAAAGAATACCCCAGGACATACGCAGCCGCGGCGCGTCGCCACTAGTAGTATACAGTAACTAGGCAGGCTGCGTGGTGCGTGCAAGCCCTTGGACCCCCTCTATTTATCTTGGTGGAGTTCAGTTCGGGCTGGGTACGTTGAGGTAGGCGTAGTGGACCGTGGACGAGGCGGAGGCGATCGAGTAGTATCGCCATCAGCGCGCAATAATACTGCACACCCGTTTTGTTTTGTAGCTCTTGTCAGCGAACCTCCCCTCCTGAAAACCCCACCCACCCCTCTTCCTCTCCATTCTTTGATTCTCCCCCTCCTCCGGCGGTCCATCCATCCCGCCTGCCTCCCGTAATTCTCTCGCTAGCTCGCTCGCGCGGTTTCAGCAGCTGCTGCCGTCTGATCTGTCCACGAGGAGGAAAGAGATCGATGGCTGGCGCGGGCGGTGTGGCTGCGGCGGTGCAACCTGCCGCGGCGGCGGGGAGGAGTAGCGCTTCCTCGGCGGGAGGAGCCGCGGGGGCCGTCGTGGCGGACCCGCGGGCGGAGGCGCTGCGATGCCCGCGGTGCGACTCGGCCAACACCAAGTTCTGCTACTACAACAACTATTCGCTGTCGCAGCCGCGCCACTTCTGCAAGGCGTGCAAGCGCTACTGGACGCGCGGCGGCACGCTGCGCAACGTCCCGGTCGGCGGCGGCTGCCGCAAGAACAAGCGCTCCAGGAGCAGCGGTGGCGGGAACGCGGGAGGGAACAGGGGCTCTTCCTCTACCGCGGCCGGCGCGGGGGCCGCGTCCTCCGCGGCTGGTGGTGGTGTGACGTCGTCGGCATCGTCGCTGTCGCTGCCGCCGCCGGGCTCCCTGCCGTCGCTGACGTCGGCGCTGGGCCTGCCCGGGGGCACCTCGCTGGCGTCGCTGCTGCTTGGGAGCGGCTCGGCCGGGGACCACCTCGGCCTCTTCCAGGCCATGCAGTCGGTGGTCTCGGACGCCACTGTCTACGAGATGCAGCAGCAGCAGCAGGCACAGGTGGATCAGCTGCTGGGGCTCGGCTACGGCACCGGCGCCGGTGCGCCGGCGCAGATCCAGGTGAAGCCGTGGCAGCAACACCTGCATGAGGGGGCTGGTGGGATCTTGGATGGCTTCTACGCGCCGCTGCTGTCGGGCTCCATCGTGCAGGGGCTGGAGGAGCTCCAGGTCAAGACAGAGGCCGCCGCCGCCGGGGAGCAGCAGCAGCACAAGGCAGCGGCGGCCGGGGAGCAGAGCTGGGAGCTTATGACGTCGTCGTCTAACGTCGACGCCAACATCATCGCATCGGACGCGCTCATGGCCGCGGCCGCGGCCGCGTCCATGAACCCGGCGGTCAGCAACGCCGCCACGGCGCCGGCGGCGTCCTCCCTCATGCACTGGGGCAACGGTGGCATTGGCGGCGCTCCCGCGGTTTGGCCGGACATCGCCAACTGCGGATCCTCCATTGCCACCTTCTTCTAGCCGTCTGGATGGATGGCTAGCTCGTTGGTCGTTAACTTTATTTATTTTCTCCTTAATTTTTCCTTGACTAAAATAACATGTAATTTGGGGGGGAGGGGGGGGGGGGGAGCTGAGATGAGAGAGAGAGCACTATGGATGCATGGAGAAATCATCTCGGAGAGCAGAAAGTTTGAGGCAATGATCCAAAATTCATAGGGTTTCTTTCACCGAGACGCGACGAACATCGGATCCATGTTCGTCGCCGTCGATCCGACCAAGACGGCGATGGCATGCATGAATCCAGAAGAAGAAGGTGGCCATGAGAGGGGAAGCAAGCAAAGGAAGTGTAAGTGGAGCACTGCTACTACTTGATTTGCTACTCCTCTTGGCTTCTCCTTCAATTCCTTGGGTGCGTTTTGTACATAGGGCATATGGTGTGTGGGGATATATGACTGAGAGCATGCAGCTAGCAGCATGGTGGTGCAAGTCATGGGCCTCTCTCTCTCTCTCTCTCTCTCATCTTGGCATTTTAATTAGTGTGTTTAATTGGTTACTCTACCTCAGATTTGAGAACTCTTTAATACTAGTACTCCTACCCCTTCATTCATTGGTCTCTTTAAGGGTGTTTACTTTTTTTTCTTCCTTCTAGAGTGGATTTTTCTTTCATTTTCTGGGGGGGTTTTGTTCAAACTCTGCTTGTACCAATGATGACATTGTGAGTTATGAGAAATTAAAACTGATGTTGTCCTGATGATGATTCAGAGTCTTATTAGATATGCTTCTCTGTACATTTAAGAGTACCATATGCATGCTAGTTGCTTCACTTTTAGTGCATGGATGGATGTCGCACTTTTGGTGATGTGCAGCAGCTTTAGCTTCGCTCTCTTTTGATGCGAGAGTGCATGATCTGATCTTTCAATTCCGTGCATTTTATTAGGGCTTTCTTGTTTTGTCAAGGATCATAGGATTCCAGTAGTAGTACTCGAGTTAGTGCTATCATGTTTCTGTGATCAAAATCTTTTATGCCCTCGTTTTCTGGTGAGATAAAAATACGGCCGCTTGGCTTGTTCTTTCCTGCATGTCTTGTAGCAATTTGGAGCTGCATTTTGATGCTAGCCATGTTAACACTACAACTGTGAGTATCATGAAAAAGGAAAAGGAAACAAAGGCGAAAAAAATATAAGCAATCTGTGTGGTAGAACTTGAAATGGGGAAAGGAGAAGCTATTTGTAGTGGTTTCATGTATATATGTGCATGTACAAGGCATTTTATTTGGATTTTTATTCGGTTCAACATTTATTTGCATGTTAGTTTCACAGTAACATTTGGTTTTTCTTTTTGCTTTACTTAGTAATTTAATTAATTGAATTCAACAATGAATTTGCTGTTCTTAAACTATGTCAAAGTAGCAATATGATGTTGACATATTCTTTTATCTTCTTTTGAACAAAATATGTTTCATGTGAAAAAAAATAGCACTGAGCCTGAAGGAACTTTTTTTTTCCTAAATGATCCTATAAAATCATATTCTTTTTGTTGATTCACTAATTAGTTTTATAAGGATTGATCGGTTTCAAAAGGATTAAAGCTTTTGGAAACTTTCTATAACGACAAAAGGTTGGATAATAAATCTCATAGTAAGTTATTTATATATTTAAGGGAGCTGTGTGAACTATGATCTACTTTCTTTTCTTCCTTTTGTGCTGATCACAGCCAGTTTATTTTCATTTAAACTTGTACTAGCTCCAGCAAGCAGGTAGTTCCTGATGGCTCTTTCTCCAACTTTCTTTTCCTCCTGTCTTCTTTCTTAAGCAGATATAAACAATTTCTGTTATACATGAACACGTGTGTGAACATATATGCATTTGTTCGTTTGGTTTACGAATAACTCGCACACTGTTCCTAGATTATGGTCTCATTAATTGTTGAACAAAGTGTTATGATGTTGCCACAGCATACAATTCAGCAGTGCCATGAATTGTTCGTTTGAATATGCATATGGTACTGGCTAGAGCTAGTCTACAATAATACGTATGTCGGTTCCTGGAATTAGCAACCGATATCGATAGTACAACACGTACCTCTATATATACATCATGTTTTCTTCAACAAATTATTTTGTGGCAATATCAGATTATCAGCTTTCTTAGTTTCTGGCACTTACCTTAATTTGGCCTTGATATATTTGATGCACGCATAAACGTACGTACGTACACATGCTGCAGCATGCAGAATTTATACATGCATTTCGGCTTTTTTTTGGGGCTGCAGGGTCATATTTAACGAAAATGGCAATAAATTAATCAGCATAAATTTATGAATATATATGTGGATCGAATAATGAGGTGCATTTTATGCACCAGTGATCTCTCCAGGTTCTGCAAAGATACAGTGGTACTGTCTGGGTGCTTTAAAACCCACTATTACTTGTACTGCAAAGACATAAGTAATCAATAAATCCCTTTATAATTGCCTTTCTGCTACCGACTGTAAGGCTAATTATTTTAGTGCTCAAATGAAGCAATATGAGGCCTCGTAAAATGGTGTGATATCAATTGTCTATAAATATTAACATATAGGACACGAGATGATGTGAAGAAGAAAGAGGGAACACAGAAAATTAAGTTGTCTCTCATGCAGTAATCAACTGTAACACGATAAATAAGACATATTGTGTCATGAAGAAATTATCTATAGAGACATACAAAAGGACAACCTATTGTATTCCCATCTGTACTATTTCTCATCCATGTCTGCAACATTTGTCGATCATGTATGCAACAAAAAAAAACAAAGAATGATGTGAGTATTTGCATTGTACGCTCCGATGCAACATTCTTAGATAATGTGTGCAATAATTTTAATCACCGTATGCAATAAAAATGTGTGATACAAAAGTCGATGTTGCATACACAAAATAAATTAAAATTGTTGCAACAAAAGTATGAACGAAAAATATTAGAAATATAAATAAAAAATATTGCAACCGAGGATCCGGAGCTAGCGCTCAAGCATTTCCCTAAGCAATATCATCACAACTGCAAATTAAACTTTATTGTGTATTTACCCGGCCCGGCCTATCCCATCTATCAGTGTCACATTGACAACAAGAGTGCAAAACATCCATCCATTCGGTGATTGTAGGCCTGAGGCTTTGTGCATGTATATTTGCATGCGTGCTTTCTAATTAATTTTATTAGCGCAAAATGTTGGTTATTCATATGATACATTGATACTACAACTATCACTACACCATGTCCCAAAATTGGTAACAATCAATTTGTCGGCAAAGATACCATAGACCAACAAACGATGTGTCGGTAATTACCTTTCCCGACAGATGATATCTGCCAGGATAAATGCAGTCGGGAAAGACTTTTGCCGACAGATAAACTTTTGCCGACAAATAATGTGTTAGTGGTTTGCAACTTTTGCCGACAGATATGATTTCCCGACAGATAGAAACATTACCAACAGATAAATTATCAGTAAATATAGATCTACCGACAGATAATATATCAATAAACTAGACTGACAGGTTCAAAATTTGAAACAACAAATCCTATTATCTGTCAGTAATTCATCAATACAAGATTTGTTATTGATTCCTATATATAGGAGTAGTCCAACAGAAGGATACACATCATAGATAGATCAAATTTCATCAATAATTACTTGTCCACAAGGCAATACATACATGCATCGACATTCAACAAATATATATTTTCATCACTTTCCACAAAGCATAGCACCATTCCAGAATTTCAGTTAATCCACAACATTCCACAAAGTAATACCACAACAACCATTCAAGAATTTGCAACAACCATTCCAGAATTTGCTCAAAAGACCATAGCACCTAAATATGATCCATTTCAGCTAAATAACCCACTGTCCAAAAGCAACAACTCAGAAGGTTTTTCTAAGTAACAATTAGATGTGAGTGTGTCCACAACCTAGCAGCAAAAGTCTGAGTAATCTATCTACCCTTGCTAATTCATCTAACTTTCCTTGTAGTCATTCATCTACCATTGCTTCACAAAAGTTTCACTACCACAAAATAAGCAATTCATCTGGCTGCCCTTGCTAATTCCTTCCACTATTGCTGGTAGGGGCCGCAATAGCAGTGTTGTTGCCTGAAAAGAAATGAAAAACCATTTAGTGATGCTTCAGCTAGTATTGGATTTAGTGTTGTATATGTTAGTACATGGTCATATTGGATTGTCTATTGAGTGTTACCCTCCAGTAATCACTAGGATTTGAAATAAAACACCACTTTTATATGCAATGGATATGCAATTGACTGAATATTCGAAGCAAGATATGCAATTACTAGTTAGACAAAAAATTCTAACTTTCTTATGCAAAATAGAACTGAAAATTCAAGTACCTGAACGCTGGTGCAACTTAGTTGTCTTCTTCTGTATCTTCATCTAAACATATATAGCAAGTTAGCAGCAGCTAGATGAATGCAAGTAATGACAGAAAATAAAATAATATTTATGATAGAATATTACTTTGACATATGGCCACGCGATGCACATCATGTGAGCATCAGCCATAGTTTCCATGCCATCATATGGGCGAGGTAGCGTTGCATCCCTTTTGATGACAACATCAATAACCACCTCACAACAATTTCTCCCAAGAGGAACTTGTCCCACCAATGTATTTGGGTCAGTTGAAATAATTGTTGCCTTAGCAACATGTATCAAGTTTAGGGTATACCTAGGCTCATCCATCCAACTTTTATCCATTATGCACCTTTACTGATGATATTCAATAGTTAACTACATTCAGTGTAAATATTATAAGTGTCAAAACAAAATGTTACACCAATCAAGTAAACATATTATTTATAGACATCACATTAATTTGCAAGCATAAACTGCTCAGACTCAAAACAATAGTATAAGCTTCAAACACTCAGGCAGCATCCACTCAGTTTATTTAGTGACCAACACACAAGAATCAGACACGTTGCATTAAGAAGTACTTGAAAAAAAATAGCACAAACATACAACAAGAAGGAAAGGAAGGGAACCTGCCAATGTAGACATTTTCTAGAGAACTCAGCAGCTCCTAGCTAGTACAGTTATGGCCTTGAGTCATATGTTCCACTTGTTGAACACCTTCTCCTATACAGAGCACTAAACATCAGTTTACGCAATGAGGTTTTCGGTTCCACAAAAATTCGACAACATTTTTGAGATTGAACAAAAAATTGAGATTGTACTGGGACAAAAATTTGAGATTGTACAGATGCAGAGAAATTAACTCAGCTCGTTGAACTACTGAAAGCACGCTACTGTTTTCATTTTCAACTATCATAAATCATTGCATAACTTTACTGACTTATCACCAGACTGAAATGAAATGCAACCAACATAGCCACATGTTTAAGGACCATACAAAAACTTAGTAACCGACTCATATTCTAAATTTGCATTATTAAGTACAATCATTAGGTTGTTCCTCACATTACACCTATGAATCAACATAACATTATGGAAGCCAAGAAATGTATATCATAATGGAAAGCAATTGAAATACATACGAAAACAAAAACAATATGCAGTTCTATTAAGAGGGGCGGCGCTCTGGAGGTCTGGAGGAGGAGGGGCGGCGCAGCCGGTGCTCTGGAGGAGGAGGGGCGGAGGAGGATCGACGAGGAGGGGCGGCGCGGTGGTCGGAGGAGGAGGGGCGGCGCAGCCGGTGCTCTGGAGGAGGAGGGGCGGAGGAGGATCGACGAGGAGGGGCGGCGCTGGTGGTCGGAGGAGGAGGGGCGGCGCGGTGGTCGGAGGAGGAGGGGCGGCGCAGATGGTGCTCTGGAGGAGGAGGGGCGGAGGAGGATCGAGGAGCAGGGGCAACGCTGGTGGTCGGAGGAGGAGGGCGGAGGTGCTGGATCGAGGAGGGCGGCGATGGATGGAGGAGGGCACGCGCGTACGAGAGGAGGGGAAAAGAGGATCGATTGGCGGCGCGCACAGGGGAAAATGAGAGAGAAGAGGGAAGGTTAGGTTAGATTTTAGGTTAGATATTTTTTTCTCTTGGTGTGCACCGAAAATTTTGCCGCCATCTTCTCACCTCTTTCCCGCTTCAGGTTTTAATCTATTTTTTTTGCCTATACAAAGATTTACCGACACATTGTTTGTCAAAAACTATTTGCCGACAGATAATGTGACACAAACCTCTCTTTTGCCGACATATAGGTAAACGGTAAAGCCACATACAATTGCCGACAGATGTAGTGACATTGAAGTTAGAATTACCGACGGATGTTTTGTCACCGATCTTTACCGATAAATGACTTGCCGGTATTCTCGAATTATTGCTGGCAGCTAAGTGTCGGTAAAGCTGTGCCATGGTGTAGTGTATATCAAGTTCGCAACAACAGAAAAAGGTTTTTTTAAAAATTTAAAATGCACACTCTTTCAGTGGTGAATATAAAAAATATGTGGGATTTTCGTCGCAAAACTTGCATTTCGTACATTTCCAAAATTTGGATATTTCTCATCCATGTGCAAGACAATAATACATGTGCCTCACCAGAAGTTTCAAAAAAAAATCTGTTATGTGACATATTTCTCCCTCTTCATAGGAATTTCGTAAAAATTTCACAAAAAATAGTTTAATTCCAGCAAGAATCGGAAGAAATTCCCACATTCCAATAACGCGGCCTCAATTCACCCAAAGATTTTCTCATGTAACTCGTAGTGTACCAATGTGAAATGCAAGAACCAATTGTACATATAGATACAAATACTATCTAGCTTAATTACCCCTCCAAAATGCTTCAAGATCCATGCAGATATCGCACTGATTAGAATACAGTATGGTGGATTTAAATTTGAACGTTTGCATGAGTCTCGAGACATATTTTATGGTGGTGATAGACATGTATCCACATGTACATGTGGAAAAGCCATATCCTTGTACTAATATGTGTAGATTCACCTTAGAGAGAAATATGTCTATCTTTTCAGTGCAACCAACTTAAACAGTACTTCTTTCGTCCCATAATATAAGTCTTCGTTATCATCCAACAATATAAATTCATTATTAAGATCAAATGTGCATTTATTACAATATTTTCACCATATCCTTCTTCAATGCTGATAAAGTAGATGAGTAGTTGTATTATGCCTTTAATAGAGTATGCATGGTCTAATAACATTAATTTTTTTAGATTTAGTGTCTACTTAGTCTATGCGCATGATAAACTTTAGATAGAGGGAGTAATAATTACATAATTACCCAGTCACCTTTTTTACGACTTCAATTCGGTGTATTTGTCAGATGATACATACATTTTGTGTATTGGGGGGGGGGGGGGGGGTTGATGACTGAATAAATCTCGAAAAATGACCACTAGCATTGGCACACCGAACGAACCAGGCATAATCAAATCCGAAGGCTCAGTACGTATACTGGATAAAAGAGAAGCACAGGGCCCGAAAAGCTAGTACACAGGATGCAGCGACAGAAAATTAAGGCTGAGGAGACCAGCAAGAAGGGTTATTAGTCCTTACTATTAGTTTTGTTTCTTTTTAGTAAAAATTATTTAAAAATATAACAGTATAAAAGGTATTCTTATGACGAATCTAGTAATATAATTTTTACATAACAAGTCTAAATAATTTTCTATATATCAAAGGTCAAAGTTATAGATAGATCGCTGCGAGCGTTCCAAAACGACGTTAAAGAAAAAGAGGGAATACTACGCTGTCACTGGGACTCGGGGAGAGGCAGTAAAAAGAACTGGTGCAAGAGCGCGAAGGCGAGCGCAATCCTTGCGGAGTACGGCGGAATAATTGGAGCTCTGAATTGAATGGACGACCTGACATGGTAGCTCTCATGAGACCGTCAGCCCTGCCCCGGGCAGCGCATGGTGGTGCCACCGCCCACGACGCCACTGTTGCGAGTCCACTGGCCGGCATCTTCTTTCTCACCACCCCTGCGTATATGATCCTCTCTGCAGATGCTGGCCAATGGCCACTCGCTGTGTGGGTGGGTGTGATCTTGCTTGCAGTGGATTGGATCGACCGGCGGTACAATATTTATGCAAGAGGGCTACTGGCCACATATTGCTTAGTACTAGCCTCATAGGCGCGGCGTCACGCCGCGCCAGCCACCGTGTGTACCGAAGTAAAAGAGACGATAATTCGTGAGGAGTTTTTTTTAAAAAATCGAGGGCACATGTGTATTTTCGAAAAAGTTAAAGGTCTTTTTCGTAAAAAATCGAGGAACTGTACGTAACTAAACGAGGACCCGTACGTAATTTAGAAAACCGCGGGGCGCTATCTTGCAAAGTGGAGGGGTGTTTTCAAAATAGTGTTTTAAAAAACAGGCAGGGACCTTTTCGCGAGAACCAAAGACCTTTACGTAATTTCGGGAAAACACAGAGACGTTTTCGCAAAAATGGGCACCCGACCGTACGAAGATTCGGTCGCCACGCGCCGGCCAAAGCGCGCGCGCGAGCGACGTGGCCGCCTCCTCCGCGCGGGAATTCCCCCGCTCGTAATATGGGGATTACTAGTAGCAAGTATTCACTACTACAAAAGAGGTTATTACAGACAGCTCAAAAACATCATCAGAGACGGTTTCATGAGCCGTTTGAGTTTATGGGTCAGTAATGATATGATGTCATCACAGACGGCTTTCGAATTGTCTATGATGCAAACTATCACAGATGGTTCCAACAACTAACTGTTTATGATAGTTGACTATCACAGATGGTTTTTAGTAGAAACCGTCTGTGATATCTGATGCATCACAGATGATTTTAACTACAAATCATTTTACTATCACAAACAGTTTGTAGTCGAAACCGTCTGTGATACATCAGATATCACAGACGGTTTTTTTACTAAAAACCCTCTGTGATAGTCAACTATCACAGACGGTTACGAGTTAATAATTGAATGTGATATTCTTTTCTACCCTAAATCTATTTTTGTTTATTGGCTAGTCTCAAAAAATACTAGCCATATCATCTGAAACAAGCAGATAAACACAGTAGACATCTAATTCACATTCATTCATTTTAGAAACAATAACATCCATTTCACAAATCAATTAACTGAAATGAAATAAATTATCCATCCATGAACAAATACACAAATGTACAATTAAGCTCAATCTTATTCCAATTAAATTCATTCTACATTGTGGAACTCTCCATCTTCTTTTATGACTTTAAACATCAAAAAGTATGCACACTGTACTCGAATTTGTTTGAGGTCATCCTGTTCCAACGGAGTTATACCGATGGACGCAACCTATCGGTAGAAAGATCAATGATGTGCATACATATATAAATTGATAAGTATGAAATAATTATTATAAGATTGACAAACCTAAGGATCATTGATCTTTGCAGAACCGAGAAGAAGTTGCATGTTATGGCAAACATAGAATCCACAAGTGTTACCCAGCGGCTATTGGTGGTACTGCAAAAATAGAATTTGTTAGTTCGAGAGAGGTATTACTATGAAGTGTTATATAGGATTAATATGTACTAGCGAATATTGGAAAATTTAGATTGTGTCATACATCAATCCCTCCCTTGGATTTCTGTACCTCTGCAACGTACGCGGCGAATGACCTACGTGATTCCAAAAGGTTAATCTTAGTCATTAGGAAGGATGGAAAGACTACAATAGAATTATCTATGGAGGAAATGTGTTTACCTGTCGATTAATTGTTAGACAACTATGTAGTCGGTTTTGTTCTTTTTTAGGGAATCAAGATATGTTACCCTATTCCATTTTGGTATAATTACAACTAGAATCCAGTGAAACCTATGCAGGTATGTTATCATTGTCATTAAATCTAAATTCATGTTGCTTATAAAGTACAATCAACAAGTATAGCCACTAGTACAGCACTTACCCCTGATTGTAGGGTATAAGTATGAATTTCTTGTTGCGGTATGCCACCATACCTTCGTCATGTAATTCTCAGCGAAGGATACATCCACCTTAATGATATCCATGGAGACCAAGCGTGGGTCGAGGAAACCAACCAGTGATTTTGTTAATCTGGCTTCAGTCACCATGTGTGTATATATATATATATATATACATGCACACACAAAAACAATGAGTTATATGTGATATTTATTGGTATTATATGAATGTAGATCGTGATTGTACATACTTACACTGTCTAGCATCCAATGAGTGAGGCATTGAGGGTGTCGAGTGTGAAGAGATATAATAAGTCCTCGAAGGTCACCGTGAAGACACATTCATGAATATCGTGCTAAAGATGATATGGCCCGAGCTTGACGGTGACACCTGAGCGCCGTTGTCCCTCGGGCTTGTTGGCCTATTCCATGTACCATGCATGCAATATCTGGTAAGCCAGTCTATCAGGACGATCAACAGCTCACCTTATCACGAATTTATGGGTCAACGGCAAGTATGGGATATTATCATCAGTCTTTTTCGGTTTGCCCTTGCCACCTCGGCTGTAGGTCGACTTCACGGTAGTTGACCGTGCATGAGATGTAGATGCACCGTGCCCTTACAGCGTTGGTGCAAGTAACTCTAGTGCGGATAGCTCCTGTGGACTTGGCACCGGTGCAGATAGCTCCTGTTGACTTGGTACCAATGCAAATAGCTCTAGTGGACTTAGCACTGGTCTAAACAACTTTCGTGGACTTGGCACTGGTGTAGGAGCCTCCAAGTAGATGTCCATGTTGGGCCACTAGATGAATGTTCCAATGGCTTACTCTGGAGTCATGACCTTGTCGTTTGGGGGCATCTGCAGTGGGATGATCTCAAAATTGGCATGAACGCTATCCACATTCACTTTGCGAAACCTGGCACTAGAGTTACACTATGCACCAAGGCCCTAGGACCGGATGGATATGCCTAGCCCCAAGCAGCGCACAGGGCAATGAAGTCATATCTCACTTAGAGCTTGCACTTCGTAACCACCTACATAACGATACAAAATTAGCTATTCCAACAGGCCTATCATTGAATTGAGCATTCTAGAGATACTAATTATTACCGGGATATCATCGAGAGGAAATCTTTGGTCGCTTTCCTGACACATAGGGGCTGGCTAGCAAAAGAGCGGTGGTAGCTTTTGACTGATTTTTCCTATATCTTTGCATACCATCTTTGACAGCATCAGCGATCTTTCTAAGGGTGCCTTAATCTCCTTAATCCATCGTGCCTCGCGCTCAGTTTTGACTCTCTTCCTACTCCGGTACGCTTTGGAGTTCTCTGAGAAACCATATTTCTAGGGAACATAAAGACCAAGGCCTCTCGTGCGACCCGAATGCTCCTTGTTTTCCAGGGCCGTGGAGAATATATCTCTCTCCTTGACTGCCTAGAATGATCATTGGGAAGATTCTACAGTCAGCGCTTCCTACAAAGAGCCTGACATGTCATTTCACTTCTTATGAAGTTATGGAGTAATGACAAACTTGGTAGTTCGATATCTTACTATGTGGTGGGACAATTCTTCATCTGCAGGGTTTTGAAAGGAGATAGGCCCCGATGACACGGTAGATAACCTCGCTCGTATCCAGTTTCGGGCGCACTCATCAGGGATCCCAGTAAATGGCGATGAGATCTCCCGCAGGATTGCCTGTTCGTCCTTCTTCCTCCATTGCAGGATTTTACCCGCATACCTAGCCATGTCGAGTATGTGGGGTGCTTGTTTTTTGCCTGGAGGGCCTTGTGTGCTGCACTTTCACTCATAAAATTATATGTCATCTTCATCATCATAAACTCTTGCCAATGCAGTTCCAGGGGATGGTAAGTTTATCCTTTATCAGTCTTTGTCGATGCTAACTCAGGCCTGTTGTTCATATCAACCAAGTCAAGCCATGCATTAACACCATTCTTTGTTTTGTTATCTATATTCAGTAAGAGACAAATCAAGTTGTCACATATATTCTTCTTTACGTGCATGACGTCGATGCAGTGATGAACTTCTACATGCTCCCAATAAGGTACGACCCAAAATATTGATCTCTTCTTTCAGATGTTCTTCTCATGGGTTGTCGATTTGTGTCCCTTTTCGAGCACAACATCTAAATCCTTAACCATATCATAGACCTCTTTTCCGCTTAAATGCCTTGGAGCTACACTACCCCCCTTCTCTCCATCGAATTGTTTCTCATCTTGCGGTATGGGTAAGCCCTCCGAAGGAATCTATGGTGACGCATGTACATGATTTTATATGGGTGCTTTAGCTACACACTCTCAGTATCATCTAAGTAGTGAGTACAGGCTTTGGCCTCTTGTCTACTCTGGCCCAATGGTCAGCAAGGGCAGGATAATCATTTATGGTGCAGAACAACAAGGAGCGCAAAGTAAAGTTCTCTCATTTGTACGCATCTCATACCTGTACCTCTTCGATCCATAGTATTTTTAGATCATCCACCAACGGTGCTAGGTACACATCCTGCTTTGATATACAACCAAGGAGGAAGGTTGTACATGCAGAGAGTCATAGGCCAAGTGCTATGTTGGCTGCTCATGTTACCGAAAGGATTCATTCCATTTGTACTTAATCTAAACCTTATATTCCTCGGTTCTGCACCGAAGTTTGCAATCCTCCTATCGATGTTTCTCCACTTAGCAGAATCAGTAAGGTGTCTTAGCATTCCATCCTTCTTACACTCCTCCGAGTGCCAACACAGCAGTTTTGCCTCCTTTGGGTTCACAAAAAACCGCTTCAAACGGGGAATTACAGGAAGATACCATACCACCTTAGCAGGAGGTCCTGTCATCACCTCTATTCCCTCACTGTCATCTAATTAATTCTAACACTTGTATCAGGATGCGTTGCATACCGGACATACATGCATGTTTGTATACTCTTTATGGTAGAGGATACAATCGTTCGAACATGCATGTATTCTTTTTTACCTTCATTCCCGATAGACAAAGAATCTTCTTGACTTTGTAGGTAGTTTTGGTCAACTCGTTTCCCTTTGGAAGCATGCCCGCTAAAATACTTAACAGCCCTATGAAACTCTTGTTAGACCAACCGTTGCTTGCCTTCAATTTCAGTAGTTCAAGCACGGCTGATAACCTCGTGTACTTTGACTTGCAGCACGTGAACAAATGTTTCTCCGAGTGCACATAATTTATACTATCTCTCACCACAGTTCTATTTTGCATCACGAAGCACCTGATCTAGATTGTTTTCATACAGGCTATCCGAATCGGAACCACAATCCACATCATCTGGTGGCATATCATTGACTTTATTAGTGATGTCATTATTACTACCTTCTTGTGTAATATTCCCTTCACCATGACTGTCCAACATGCGTACCACTTTTTGAAACCCTTCGAATCAAATGCGCTTTAATCTGCGCTTGGTTCTTAAACATCTTTACATTCTTGTAGTCAATGCATGTATAGTATATATATTCCACCCCCTTATACAACATATCCTCCTTGACTGCTCTTGTAAAGGCAGACACACCATTAATGTACTACTTACTCACATGGTTTCCAGCGTACATCCAGCTTCTGTCCTACATTACGCATATAACAATTTAGTATTAAATATCAAATTAGTTAATTAGTATACTAGATATGTACGATCTAAAGTAGTTATATGTAGCAAGAATAATTAATTAAGTTGAATTAAGTAGAAATAGATTATGAATTGACTAAACCCTAAACCATGCTAGCTATAAATAATCTTCTCTCTATATTTAGCTATATCTAAACCATTTTCAATTCTCCTTTCACAAAAAGCTAGGTCTAAATTGTAATGCAATTAGGAACAAATTACTAATCATCGATAGCCAAGAACTTAATGGATATACGATCACTCTTACCAAAGAGTCTCCTTTCACCAAATGGCCTCAAAGCCCTACGTTCAGTTCAAAGCAGCAGTCTAGATCTAGAATTTGAGACAAAGGGTCGACAGGTCTACGCGCAATTAATATAGTCAAATAATCACAAACGGTTTTTAATACAAACTGTCTGTGATGACTTAATTTTCAAATATGGTTTTAATACAAGCTGTCTGTGAAATATCACAGACGGTACAAAGACAAAAAATGTTTGTGATATTTGGTAATATTACAGACGGTACTTGTTAATAACCATCCGTGATATTTCATAGATGGTTTTCATCATGAACTGTCTGCGATATTACCTCTTCACAGATGGTTTTTAGCGCTTGCGGCAACATGGACGATATCTAAACTAAACCGTCTTTGATTGTATTTAATATTGATGGTTTTGGGTAACCGTCTATGATGTGGCATCTAGTATTAGCCTTTTTGTAATAGTGATTTGGTCTATGGGTTTTAGGAGTACCTATTGAGGAATGGAGTTTAGATGCATTCGGCAATTCAAATAGCGGGCTATAGATCGGTTTATATACCATATCTCTATTATCACAATTGCAAATGCTATAGATGAAATAGCAGTCCTCTATAACACTTAGCTGATAGTGGAAATAGCTGGCTGCCATTATTTGTTTTACCTGTTAACAAGTATCTAACATATTTAGGTTTTTAGCCAAATAAACTTGTCCTTTAACACCAAGAATTAAAGTTTATTTCAAATTTCAAGTATTACGAAGTATTTGGTTTATGAATGTAAAAAATTAATAAAATATCCAAAATTTACTAAAAATTCAAGAAATTACACCAAAATGGTTATCTTTTAAAAATATTATGATTTTCAAGAAATTAAATTGAAATTTCATCCACTCTAATTTATTTTAAATTGAACATGCTATAATGGCATTGTAAATTTGTAATTTCTTTGGAAAATCCTATAGTTTTTATTATTTAGTATTTTAGATGTTGATGAATTAATATAGATATTATTTTAAACAAGACTGAGGTTGTAGGAAGGCATCCATAATAACTCCCTATCTGCAATAGCTTTTTATGCCACGTCGCCACAACATCGTGGTAACTGCGATTAAAAACACACCGGCTATACCATATAAAAGAAGCACTTAGAGTGTTAGAGGGATTTTTTGCAAAGTAAAATGGGTTTCTGGATAGCGACAACATATCTTATGCACATAGCTCTCTTTGTGTACACATGCACTCAACAAATCTTGTCCACCCAATTATCATCCCAACCGTCCAGTTCCATGAGCTGTCTTTTTGCCAAAAAAAGCCTGCAACTAGCTGCTCTTTTACCTAATACCCCCTCAACTCCCCCATCCCCCTTTTCCTTCCCCAATCTCCAGGACGCCTGCCTCCCCATCTATGAGCTCCCTGCGAACTCTTGCCCCACCACGATGGTGACCTCCATCCGCTACTTCCCTTATGATGCCATTGCCCCTGGTCCAAATGTTGCCTCCAACTGTCACCCAAAGCTCTCACGACACCGCCCCTGAACTCGACCAGCACAATGGTGGCGACAATGGGCATCCTACCTCCACCCATCTGACGCTGCCACCCATGGCCTTGGCGATGGCACTATTGCCCCAGGCCTTCCTGCCACTAGTGACTAGGTACATGGCGCCTATGCCCAAGATCCCTAGCACTGCTGCCCTAGGTCCTCCCATCGCTACCCTGGGACCTCCTATCATCGTCGACCAGTGCCACCCGATGTTGCTCCCGATAGGAGACGCGACGGGTCCCTCATTGGTCATGCCATCAAACTCCAGCATCGCCCCTAGCCGTACAATTGATTCAGGTTATAAACCAACTGGTTTAGGCCATGTATATTTGATTTTTGTATATTTTTTGTCATGTAAAATATTGATGAAATGGATTGTGCAGTAGTGGCATCTGTAAATATCTTATCAATGCAAGACTATGATGAGTCCCATCATTTGGTGAGGTAACCTCCCTACAGAGGACTGATGATGGATTCAGGACACCAAAAAGGAAAGCTAGCCTGCCTCTCTCTGTGAGTATGAGTACCTTTCTCGATTGATTAAGTTATGGTCAATGTAACGTTTGTTATTTGACACCAATTAATTTGTGATATTATAGTGTTCATCATTTACACCCGATTGTGAGGATGAATTGAAGCCTACTGTAGGGATGGAATTTGAAGATATCTAGGCTGTGGAGGAGTTTTATAAGTTGTATGAGCATAACGTGGATTTTTTCAGTTAGTATTGGGCAGCAGAAGTTGTTGAATAAGGTGGTTCAGTGCAAGCACTTCATGTGCTCAAGGCAAGGTTGTAGGTCTAACAAAAGGTAAGAAGTTTGCTAATCTCTCCAAGAAGAAGACACATAATATGAAGGAAACTAGATGTGGATGTGATGCGCATATTTTCACAATGCTATGTAGTGATGTATAAGATAGTTTCAATAGTTGAGCACCATAATCATGGACTAGTGTCACCTGATAAGGTTCATTTGATTAGATTGAATCGTCGAGTTACTGAGAGATCAAGGAGTACACTATACATATGCCATAAAGCAAGCATAGGCACCTCCCAGACTTATAGGCTACTTCATGTCAGTGAGGGTGGTTTTGAGAATGTCAAATGCACAAAGAGAGACTTGCAAAATTACTAACATGATCTTAGAAAAAAAATCAAGAACTCAGATGCTAAAATATTTGTGGCCTAGCTTGAGAGAAAGAAGGAAGTCAATTTAGCATTTTTCATTGATTTTGCTGTGGATGAATAGGGTAGGTTGGTGCATGTGTTCTAGGCTGATGCCACTAGTAGGAAAAACCTCAGTCATTTTGGTGATGTGGTATCCTTTGATTCCACGTATACCACCAACCAATACGATATGATTTTTTTTACCATTCACTACAATCAATCATCATTTACAAAGCGTATTTTTCGGTGGTGCATTCTTAGCAAATGAGAAGATTGACTCATACATTTGATTGTGAGACCTTCCTAAGAGCAATGGGAGGGGAAGTGCCTAGATTTATCATAACTGATGAAGATGCTAGCATGAAAGCTGCTATTAATAAAGTACTTCCAAACATAGTAGATAGGTTATGCATGTGGCATATCATGGAAAAAGTACCTGAGATGATTGGACCTTTGGTTAGAGAAGACCCTAATTTTTAGGCAAGATTGACCTCATGTGTTTGGGGTTCAGAAACCATAGAGGAATTTGAGTTACAATGGAATCTTGTCATTTCTAATTATAACTTGGAGCAAAACGAGTGGTTGGCTAAAAGATATCGTATTCGTGAATCATGGATACCGTCTTACTTCATGGATATATCTTTGGTAGGCATTATCAAAACCACTTCAAGGTTAGGGAGTGCAAATTCATTTTTTAATTATTTCATGCATCGCAAGCTCGCTTTGGTTGAGTTTTGGCTTAGGTTTGATATAGCATTGGAATGCTAATGTCAGGAGGAGTTGAAAATAGACAACACCAGCATCCATATGACACCTCAATAGATGACACCATGGACCATGGAGAAACAAGGTAGTGTAGTATTCACGCATGATGTGTTTGAGAAATTTCAAGAAGAGATGATTGCTGCTAGAGACAGTTGTTGTGTTTGTGGCATTGTGCAGGCTGAGGGGATAAAAATTGTGACAATTAGCGATGAGTCCAATAAAGATAAAGATTGGGAGGTTCATTGCAACAGAATAACCATGATAGCCAATTGTGCATGCAAATTATTTGAGTCAAGAGGAATCCCATGCACTCATATTATTCAAGTGTTGAGAGGTGAAAAACAAAATGAGTTTCCAAATAGCTACATTATGAAAAGATGGGAGAAAATGTGCAAAAGGTAAATATCTGCTTAATAATTAGTTTTCTTACTCTTTTGGAAATCATTTGACCAATTGTAGCTTTTTTTGAAGGAAAGTGTCTACGATGGACAAGGGAACCTATTGGAAGAGAAGCCCATTGACGCCTTAGAGGCGACAGTGACAAAGAAGATTTCAATTATACACAATGTATTGGAAAATCTCATTCCGGAGGCCAAACACTCAGATGAAGACATGGACTACTTAATATTGAGTGTCTTCAACCTAGAGGCACCTCTTGACCAAATGGTTCCTGTTGTCAAGCACACAAGGATGGAGCAATATGAGGCCTTTATTGGTTATAACATTCCTGCTGAAGTTGACATACACCCACCTACTAGTATTCATTCGTGGGGGGGAGAAGCAAGGACAATAAGGAGGAAAGCCAAGCAAGTAAAAAGCATGGAGGCAAGGAAAAAGTGCCACGCTTATGCAAGATTTGCAAGCAAATGGTGCTTCATGATGCCTGCAATTGTCCAAAGAAACCAGGAAGAAACCATGATGTCGGTATCTCTACATTGTTTGGCAAATTTAAGTTTGACATTTGCATTTTCAATCAGATTGACATTGTTATTACTAATTGCTTTATGTACTTATCTTCTAGGTGCATCAACTAGTTGGACTTCAGCAGCACCCAATCTGAAATGAGACCACCTGATTGCTTTCTTTGGAATGTGACAGGAACACCTTGCTGTAGGATTCTAGTACTAGCAAGAGCAATAGGCTATGAAGAAAGCAATAGCAGAGGCAAGATCACAGTAGGAGATGGCCTCAGGATGCACTACAATTTTTGAAGTTGCAGTGTTCATTTTGGACTGTGCTCATGTAGCTCATATACCTTTTGGTAAGAACTTGTTTTATTTGATCTGTGCTATAACAAAGACGTTATGTAACTTGATCTATTTGTTAGAATTTGATCTATTCAGTAACAATGTGCTTATGTGATATGTCTATGGTTCATGTATAGTATCATGTCGTTTACTATTTTGATACTATGTTTTCTCAAAAATTTTGATACTATTTTGCACATGCAAATTAGTATCAATTTTGATTCAATGCTTCTTAGCAGTCATTTTTTACATGTTCTTGTATCATCAACAACAAGGGTTGGGTCCTATCAAAATTGTTATTAAAGCTCAAGCATTGGCCCTTGCTTTCATGCTAACAATTCATTTTGTATGGGCTCACAAACTGCAGTCAATCTATTTCATGTCAAATTGCAAAACACTTGTACAAGAAGTCAGTGTAAACGCCCTTCGTGCTAAATCTGTTCATTGGGGCATCAAGCTGATCCTTGCCCACATTTTCAATGCAACTGATCACCTGTAGCATACATTATTCATGTACCAAGGAATGCAAATGGAGCAGCACGTACCTAGCAAAAGGAACACTCAAGATAGACACTAATGGACTTTGTAATCCCAATGTTTCTTGCCACAGTTTGTCTCATCGTATCCTTGTATAAGTTTACAAAAAAGACAATATCCATTCATAACAATTCTACTTCTATCCATTCAATCCAGTCACACAATGCTTACAACAAAGTAGTCTTATGAGCAACACAATAGAAAACAGAGTACCTCTACCTGATACTGTTCAGTGCCAGCACACTCACATTGTAAAGGTATTCATCATTCACAAGTGCACATAGGAACCAATACTATTCACAAGTACATGGAGGGATCAATTACATTGCAATCAATGGAAGATTTTTCACACAACCATCCTGGAGTTTACAACTACAAATTACAGGTTCACTATCAGCAATATCCTAATGTCTTGTTCATTTCGGCTAGAACTTGAATAATTCCAAACAATGATAAATCTTCAACTTGAATTTTTGCATCCTTCACACCATGTTCTCGCATGCCTTCCACTAGAGTCAATCACAACCCCTCAAGGGAGATGCTTGGAAGGTCATTACAACAAGAAGAACAGAAATGACCAAATCAATCAAACTTCTAAAAATTCCCAAATTTGATACACTAAATTCCAAACTTCAGGAAAAAATCACACAAATTGGGTTTGGTGATGGGGTGCCGGTGGAATTGGGATTAGGGTTTTGGGATGGGGTGGTCACTATCGCCCCTCATCACTGCATGAAGAGGGAGTCCATCGTCCGTCCCCCATTGTCACCACCGCTACGCTAGTTGAGTTCAAGGGTGGTGCCGTGAGAGCTGTGGGTGGTGACTGGATGCGGTGTTTGGACCAGGGATGGTGGCATCATGGGGATGCCAATGGATGGATGTTGCCGTCATGGTAGGACAGGAGTTCACTGGGAGCTCACGGATGGGAAGGGAGGCATCCTGGATATTGGAGAGGGAAAAGGGGGATGGGGGAGTTGAGGGGGTTTTGGGTAAAAGAGTAGCTGGTTGTGGGCATTTTTTTTGTAAAATAGATGGCTTATGGATCTGGACAGTTGGATGATGATCAGGTGGACAAGATTCTCTGAGTGCATGTGTACACAAAGATAGTTGTGTGCATAGGATATATTGCCCTGGATAGCATCTAGCTTAGCATTGTATTATTTATTAACAAGAAATGCTGACTCACAACCCCATCACTTTCTAAGTTAAGCAAATTAGCCAACATTTTGTCATATGAGGCAAGGTCCACTAAAATAGAAAGGTCCATCACAGATGGTTCAAAATCGTTATCACAGATGGTTTCTGAACTGTCTAAATTCATGTGTTTGTGATAACAAGTGGTTATTACAGATGGCTCTCAAACCATCTGTGATAATTTACAACACATACAGTTTTCAATAAAATCATCTGTGATATATCATGTATCATAGACGGTTCTTAAACATAACCATCTGTGATATCTAACATATCACAGATGACTAATACTAAAAACCGTCTGTGATATAAAAGATATCACAGATGATTCTTAAGCATAGTCGTCTGTGATATTTGACCGTCGATTCTTAAGCGTAGCTGCCTGTGATATTTGATATATCACAGACGGATAATACCACAAACCATCTGTGATATAAAATATATCACAGATGGTTCTTAAACATAGCCATCTGTGATATCCGACATACGCAGATGGCTAATACCACAAATTGCCTGTCATATTTTACGCATCACAGACAGCTAACATAAAAAATCCTCTGTGGTATATCATATATCACAGACAGTTTGTTGTTACAAACTGTCTGTGATAGCTATTTTAATAGCTAAATTACTTCTAGTTGTTTGGCTAGCCTTAGGAAATGCTAGCCATGCCTTGTAAAAATAAGCAAACATATCACATATATAGCAAATGACAATCAATACATAGATCTCACAAATGAATTAAACAACTGAATGAAGTACAATTGAATGAATTGTTTGATTAAGCACAATTCAGTGATTACAACTACATGAAATGTTAGAACATCTAATCATCATCGCCGGGGTGGAACTCTCCATTCTTGTTTATGACCTCCTCCATCAAGAATTCAGAGAGATATCCTCGAACTTCAGCGAGTTTGTCAAGGTCTATCTATGTAACATTCTAGAGATGTATATTACCTGGATATCATCGATAGGTAAGTAGGCATCACTATGTTTAGAAAGTGGCGCGGACGCACAGCTACTCTGACGTTGAGGGGGACTGGGTACCACAATAACAGGGTTGGCTTACGAGCGGTTGCAGATTTCTCTTAGTTCTTCCCTCAATGTATCTATCTCTTCTCAAAGTGAGGCAGTTATCTCCTCAAGTTTTGTATTAATGTCCTGTTTCAAACATTCCTCATGCTCAGCCTTAGATCTCTTTCTACTCCTATACGTCTTGGAGTCATTTGGGAATCTATGCCTCCAAGATACGTAAACCCCTAGGCCTCATGTGCGACTAGGGTACTCCTTGTTTTCCAGGGCCTAGACAGTATATCCCTCTTCGTGACTACTTGAAAAGAGCCTTCAGAAGATTCGGTAGTTAATGTTTACTGCAATAGGCAAACATGTTATTTTAGACCCTATAAAGTTATGGACCTATTGACAACTAGGTAGTTTAACACATCTTACCAGGCGTTGGGACACTTCCTCGTCTGCGGGGTTTTTTGAAATAGGCAACCCCCAAAGACGTGGTTGATGACCTCGCTCTTAACCAGTTTTGGGCGTGCTTGTTTGTGATCCCAGCAAATTTTGGAGAGGCTTCCAATCGGATTGCAACCTCATCCTCTACCCTCCATTGCGGGATTTTACCCACATACCTTGGGGTGCCGAGTCTGTGGGGGTGAGTGTTTTGTTCCTGCAGATGCTTGTGCACCACACTTTTCCATTGAAATTCAATCGTCGTCTTCATCCGCACAAATGCCTCCCATGTTTCCGGTTACACGAAAGGATACCTCGTGAACGGCGTGAAATTCTTAGTCGTGTACTGCGTGATAAGCATGCTCTTGAAGGCCTTCCATCCTTTTCCCATCATGAGGAGCGCTTGCCATCACACGAGTCCCTAGACTTCTACTGGGATCACAAACGAGTTTGAAATTTCCATTCACAACATTTTTTTCTTGTCATTTGTCAAAGCTTTCTAATTTGCTGTGGTGATGGGGACCTGTTGCCTTCCAAGTATCCCACAAGTAGTCTGAAATGCCATAGTTGCTTTCGTCAGTTGTAGAGAGACCCCATCCAGAGAGATCACCATGATGGTCATTTGACCCTCTGGCCTTTTAGATATTCCTCTGCCATGCTTAGTTACCCTTATCTTTGGAGCATAAGACCCCTTTGGCGATGTCGATGGCGACGATGATGACAACATCTCTCTTACAAAAAAACTAATTACAGTGAGCTGTGAGCATAAACATTGGCACATGGTTGATCTTACAAAAAATAAGAATATTTTTAGCGTATATTATTGCTACAAAATCTCTTTGCAATACTAACATTCCAAATCACATAGCCCAAGATTTTGAGTGATATGACATATATTTCTCAACAACTACAAGACGAACATTAAAGCACCATACACTTTAGATTGAAAAGGGCTGAAGCAAATTAATTTGCTTCAACCCTTCTGAAGCTCAAGTGTATAGTGCTGCAATGTTTCTCTTGTATAACCACTACTCCAACTCATAGTGTTTCATGCCCATTTTTCACTTAACTAGCAGCCCACCCAGAAAAGTAAGAATAGAAAAGTCGAAGGAGGGGAGACAAGAACGTAGTGGAAGCCAAAGGAGAGCATGGACAACCGGGGACGCAGAAGGCCAACGTGAGGACCACATGAAGGCAACATTTTCCGCAACAACTTTACCACTTCTAGCCCGACACAAGGAGGCCCACCTTCCCTCCCACAACCATTTTCCCATTCCTTTTTGGGTTCCACACCAAAAAGACACCAATAGATATACACAGATGTAACACATGTGGTAAAAAGTGGGGAACCATACTATCGGGAGAAGAGGTGACGGGGAGGAGAGAACTCATAGACACATTGAGGTGATAGGGTTTTGGGATCCATTTCTTCAACTACTGAGGTGATAGGTATGAGAGGTGGTCGATCTGGCTGGGGGCAACGGAGAGGTGGTTGATTCACTTGGGGGTGATGACGAATCCGACCGGAGGGGAAGGTGAATCCAGGCTAGGGCAATGATGGATTTGGCTGGAGGCAAAGGCAAATCCGGCAGGGTGACGGTGAGATTGTCGACCCGGCTGGGGGCGACGGTGGGAAGTTGGATTCGGCTAGGCGTGACGTGGTGCGGAGGTGAAAGGATGTGGAGTAAGTGAGGGCGTAAACCCTAGTGGGGTACTGCTTATACAAGGAACTATCATAAACGGCTCTATTAAAGATGGTTCCATAATAGAACCGTCTGTGATATAAATGACATGATAGACGGTTCTATATGGAACCATCTGTGATGTGGTACCATATCGCAGATGGTTCGATGATGGAGCGGTCTATGGTGTGGTAGCATATCATAGATGGTTTGATTATCAAACCATCCATGATGTACTTTATATCACAGACGGTTCTATTAGGGAACCATATGTGATATGTACTTTACAGACGGTTCTATTATGGAACCGTCTATGATAGTTCCTCCTTTAGCTATACAATAATAGATGTAATTATTTTTTAATTACTGAATCAATTACAATTAAATAATTTCTTAATTACATGTTGAGTTTCTTATAATTACATTAGAATAATTTCAAAATAGGTGTTCGCCATGTGGGATCATTACACTTAGCTATTTCCTTTTAAATAAAGCCCTTCATGATGATCGACATGCATATTGCTTGCTTCATCGCTTGGTTCTTCCTCGAGCCTGATGTCATCTCCGATGGAGCCAACTCATCAAATTTATTGTACTTTTCCTCATCCGCGACATTCTCATACTCTGATAATCCTTCTTTTTCCATGAAGAATAATTATGTGGTGCTTCTTATTTGTTGGGTCAGTTATGTAAAAAACTTGAGCAATTTGCTTTGCGAGTATGAATGGTTCATCTTTATATCCTACACATTCGAGGTCTACAGTAGTGATATCGTACTTGTCGACCTTTACACCCTGTAGGAGTTGAACCCAACGACAACGAAATAGAAGGATCTTGAAAATTACATGGTCGAGCTTCCAAATCTAATCTACAAGCCCGTAGTAGGAGATTGGGCCAGCGGTACTGAATTGCTTGTGAAATACATCTATGCAAACACCTGAGTTCTAGACTGTGCTCTTTCTATCTTGATCTGTTGTATAAAATGTGTACCCGTTAATGTCGTATGCTTGCCATGTCACAATTGTAAATTTTGATCTTTTTGCCAACCATTGCAGCATTTCACTTGATGACCCCCTAGTGATTTGCACACTCAACCATTCATTGAACTGATAGTTGTGTTGTCTCGTGATCCAAACCGGCCTGGATTCTCTTGGCGTAGCATGCCCTTGTGCTCTTCAAAACATGGGGACACTTTAGTCATGTATGGCATGATGGTGAAATGGGCTTGTGTGTATATATCTACATTGAGAGTTATTGATTTCCTTCCAATGGTGCCGATACTGAGAGACCATATGGAGGTCATCCCATGTGTGTGATGAGTAATTGACATCGGTTTAGGAGAGTCGAGTTTGATTTGGTTGGTTCAGACCATGTCGTTGCGTGGTGCAATGGACTCGGTCGGACTTGGTCAAACCTGGTCAAAGGGTTTAGGTTGCATATTATGTCGACTTGTCAGATTTGGGCTATTTCATTAATGCATTTATGCTTTCATGTTTTGAGTGGTGCTATTTGATGTGTTTCTTGTCTGTGTTGGCTGCAGGACGTCGAGGCGGAGTCGTGGCGAGACACGAGGTGACCGGACTAGACACGGGCGGTGTCGAGGTCAGAACGGTCAAAATGTGTCAAAGACGACAGAGACTTGAGGTGGTTGTGAGGCTTGGACGACAAGGAGCGCGGAAGCTTCCCGGAAGGTGCAGGAGGGGCGAAATGGTAATTTCGCGAGGCTGCAAAAGCGGGAGCGGGCTCCGTTTGGGTTTAGCGGGCGTAACGGGTTGGAGACCCGTTAGCCAAGGGCTATAAATACGAGGGAGTGGCTGCATGCCCACTCATGCACTCCAAGGGTTTCTAGGGTTTGCTTTAGTCAAAATGAGCTTTAGAGGTTTGTTTTGGCTTTAGAGCTTCAGTTGGTGTGGAGTTGTTGAAAGAGGCAGAGGGTGTCTCCCTGTGTTCTGTACGTGTGTTTCCTCTCCAAGAAGCATGTAGGGTGTGAGTTCTTGGCTTGGGAGAGGGAGAGGATGAGTTGAGCCACCTTGTAATCATTCCTCTGGTTGTAATCATGTATGGGGACGTCTCTATGTTCCTCTTTTTCAATATGAGATGGAGTTTGTTTCAATTCTTGAGCTCTCTGTTGTTTCTGTTCTTCGATGCACTCTTTTGGTGATTTTTGACTTTCTTGATTTCTTGTTGTTTGTTGCTGGGGAGTGCCAAAATGGGTTGCTCTATGATGGGATATTGCCTCAAGGTCATTTGATCGATTTTTCCCAAGAGCAAATTGAACGAATCAAAGATTTTTAGATTTCTTCTCCTCTGTTCATCTTTTGCCTTCTAGGGTTTTGAGTGATTTCTTGATTCCTTTCTTGAGATGGCATGAAACTTGGCATACTGAGTTCTAAGGCTATTAATTAGCTATCCTCAAAGTCTCATGGCCAAAGGATCAAGGGTTGGGAAGTAATTTTGTTTTTGGTGTTGGCTCTGTAGGTTTTCAAATTTTTAGGGTTTCTTGGCCCCCTTTGATTTTCTTTGAAAGAAGGCTTGAGTTTTGAACTTTCTAGTCCTGAGGCTATTGCTAATCTTTCTGTGAAGTCTCATGGACTAAGTTTCAAAGTTTAGGGAGCATTTTGAACTTTGGTGATGCTCTGTGCCCTTTTTTCAGTCTTGAGGTCATTTCTCTGTTCACAGTTCTAGGGTTTGACAAGGTTTTGATTTTTCTCTTCTAAAGTGTATGCCCTGTGTTGAGTCCCTAAGCCTTGAGATTATTGCTTAGATGATTACCAAGTTTCATGAGCAAAAGATCGAAGATTGGTTGAGAATTCAATTTTTGGGACAGCTCTCTGTACGTTTTCAGTTTTGGGTTCAAAACTGAAATTCATGAGTTCCTATTTGATTCTCTTGTTGTTTGAGCTCCTCTAAGTATTTGAGATATGGTAGTAGTTTGTTGAGCAGTGGAGAATAGCAGAAATTCTTCATTTTACCCAAAACCTGCATTTTCAAGTTTTTTCAGCGTAGCTCGACACTTTCTGCCAGCACTGATTTTCAGCTAACCGGTCTGACCGGTTGCCTCATGGCGGTCTGACCGGAGTAACATCAGCGGTCTGACCGGCCGGCCAACTGCAGTCAGACCGGCCCAGGGGAGGTCAGATCGGCTGGCTCCTGAAGTTGCTGAGTTCAGTTGTTTTTCGTTGAGGCTTGTTTCTTCTTGTTTTTGCTGGGCTGTCTTGGTCGCCTCGCTGGTATTTTAGGTATTTGTTTTCTCCTCTGTTTTGGTCAAAGTGTTAGTGCTTGTGATCGTTTTCTTCATAGCTCTTTAGCTATTGGAGAGAAGATTCTTCTGAGGTTGCTTTTGGGAAAGTTTTAAATAGTCGACATTCACCCCCTCTGTCGCCATTTCGGTCCAACAGATACCCTCTAGCCTCCCCTCGTGATGGGATACAGGCACACCTATCAGTTTGATATAAGCCATGTAATAGATGTAGAACTCAATGTGACCTCTTCAGTTGCATAACCTTCGATGGTGCCGCCCTCCGACCGAGATCGATTGCATACATAGGACTTGAGAATTTTCATATATCTCTCGAAGGGGTACATATGATGTAGAAACACAGGGCCGCATATTTTTATCTCTTTCACAAGGTGGACAATGAGATGGACCATAATATCAAAAAATAACAAAGAGAAATATATCTCAAGATAACATAGAGTCATCGCCACCTCAGTCTACAGAGAATCTAGTCCATCGGAATCGATGACCTTCTAAGCAATTACGTTAAAGAAATAACATAGCCTCATGATTGTCACTTGAACCTTGTTTGGCAAAATACTTCTAATTGCAATGGGAAGAAATTATGTCATTAGCACATGACAGTTATGTGACTTTATGCTAATTAATTTCAAATCTTGCATGGAAACAAGTTTCTTCATGCTGGCAGAGTAACCAGATAAAACTTTCATGCTATACAAGCATTGACACAGTTCGGTTCTCTCGGACATAGTGTAGCTAGCTGGGGGAAAGTACGTCCCGCCTTTATTGGTCTCTATCAGAGCTAACTCGGTCCTGATTAGGGATGGCAATCGGGCATGGCGGGTACAGGTAGTGCTCGCCCATACTCGTACCCGTAACCTCGATTTACACCCACGAGTATACCCGTGAAGGACAACGGGTGAAAAACCTCGCTCATACCCGCCGCCCGTGGGCATACCAGTTTACCCACGAACTGATAGTCACCATCTGAGAGTTGAATGAATGACAAGTACATATAAGCAACAGCTGTTGCTAGGACATATAATAGGTATAAAAAAAGTTTATAACAATCAATAGCAATTAGAGATATAGAAAAGTTTATAACAATCAATAGTAATCAAAGATATTGCTATGACTGCGCCACCTCTCAATCTATATCGTGGGTAAACGAGTGGAGCAAGTACGGGTGGAGCTTACCCATACATGTGCCCGTTTACCCGACGGGTAGAGTGTTCCCCCCATTGCCATACCCGTGGGTAAAGAAAATATCCCATACCCGGCTCCTTTAGGGTATTTACCTACGGGTATACAGGTAAATGGGCACAATTGCCATCCCTAGTCCTGATGTTCATACCGACCAAGTCATGCTATGCGTTGACACCATCCTTTGTTTTGTTACAAATATTTAGTAGGAGACCAATAAAGCTATCACATACATTCTTTTCTATGTGCATGGTATCAATTCTATTGTGAACAACTAAGTGCTCCTAATAAGCCAAGTCCTAAAATACTAACCTCTTCTTTCATATTTTCTTCTGACAGGTTCTCAACTTATGTTCCTTTCTAAGAACAACATCAATATTTTTGACTATATTGTAGACCTCTTTCCCACCAAAAGGCCTTGGTGTTGAGTCATCCTATTTTTCCATCAAATTATTTCTTCATCTTATGGTATGGGTGATATCTTGGAAGGAACCTATGGTGATGCATGTATATAGTTTTGCGTGAATTATTTAACCACACACTCAAGGTAGAATCTAAGCAGTGCGATAGGCTTTCGCTCCTTTCATACTCAACCTCAATAGGTTACTAAGGGCAGAAAAATCATTGAGGATGTAGAACAATATGGCACGTAGAGTGAAGTTCTCTCGTTTGTCTATATCCCATACCTTTACCCCTTTGTTCCACAGTGTTATAAGATCTTTCACCAATAGTGCTAGGTACACATCAATTTCGTTGCCAGTTTGCTTCGGCTCTTGGATAAGTAGTGACATCAAAATGTACTTTCTCTTTATACACAGCCAAGGATGAAAGTTGTACATGCATACATTAACGGGCTAGGTGCTATATCGGCTGCTCATGTTACCGAAGGGATTCATTCTATCTGTACTCAACCCAAATCTTATATTTATTAGTTTCACACCGAAGTCTACAAACATCATATCGATGTTCCTCCACTGGGTAGAATTAGCAATGTCTCTTATCATTCCATCTTTCTTATGCTCCTCCAAGTGCCAACGCAACAATCTTGCATTCTTTCAGTTCGCAAATAAACGCTTCAAATAGGGAATTACAGGTAGATACCGTAACATCTTAGCAAGAGGTCCTTGCTTCACCTCAATACCCTCATCATCATCGGACTCATTCTTATGCTTTTATCGGGATGCTTTGCACACTGGACAACCATGCAATTTTGCATACTCTTTATGGTAGAGGATACAATCATTTGGACATGCATGTATTCTTTCTATTTCCATTCCCAGTGGATAAAGAACTTTCTTGGCTTGGTAAGTGGTTCTTGGCAACACATTTCCATCTGGAAGGATGTTCACTAGGAGACTTAACAACCATGTGAAACCTTCAATTTTAGCTGTTCAAGAATATATGACAATCATCTGTTTTGTGGCTTGTAGTCTAGAAACAAAGGTTTCTTCAAGTTCTCCGTCAAGCCCTCGAATTTACCAAACTTTTTCTTACTATAGTTCCCTTCTACATCGCATAGCATTGATCCAGATTGTCATCATACGACCTATCCTCATCGAAAGCACAGTCCATAACCGGCATATCATTTTCCCTCAATGATGTTATAATTACCTTTATATATAATCTTCTGATCGCCATGACTGGTCCAACATGTATATCCCTTTTTGAAACCCTTTCGAATCAAGTGAGTTTCGATCTACACTGAGTTGGTAAATATCTTCAAATTATCATAATCAATACATGGACAGTACATATATTCCATTCCCTTCTTCAACATATCCTGCTCGGCTGCTGTTCATAGATGACAGTTCATATTAATAACCGTCTGTGATAAATATGGTTGTAAATTCATTTTCATATACATAAATGCAAATTCAATAATAACTTAGGAGTAAATATGCATTCCTTAGTTTCTTTTTACCGATCAATAATGATGTCATATCATTATATCGAGATTATTTACATATATAATAGAGAGTAAATACAAATTCATCTGCTTGATTTTACATATCGCACCCAAACAACGTGGCCTGTCACTTCTTATAAAAGATATGAAAAAAGTAGAAACCTAACTACTTCAAAAAAATTTCTATTGGCGGAGGTAGCATGCAATCTCCGTCGTCAAAACTTCATAGGCGATGTGGTTGGCATCGGACAGTTCGGGATCATCAACAAACAAAGCGTGAAATGTGTCCACCCGCTGATGCACTCATTTGAGTGTCTCCAAAACACCCTCTAACTGAACAATCAAGTCGAATTAAGCCCATAGGCTGTCTTCCCAATCTTGAGGGGTCTCGGCAAGGTTGACTCGATCGCCCGCCGCCTCGACTGAGCACTCCAAGTGATGGCTAGCCTCCTAGAGATATGCAACAGCATTGTGGAGGACTACGTTGATGGCGAGGTTAGCTAACCGAAAGCTGGAGACCAACCGAAAGATGCGGCGGAGGAGGATGCCAAGACGACAGAAAGTGGTCATCAACTGCTTTGGCAAATCTTCAAACATAGGAGAGAGGACACTTTTGACACAGTGTCCTTCCTCAGCATCTGCCAGCGTACGGTCGGTGAGGTGCCCGTCAGGATAGCCAAGTTGGCCATCAATGCCGGTGACAAGGAAGAGTAGAGAGCCATTTATTTGTGCTTAAGCGACAAGGAAGACAAGGAAAGATAGTCGGCCGGCAAGGTGCTCGTACATGATATATCAGTGATGTGGGGATTAATCTCCGGTGGCGAACAATTATTTTTATACAATAAGGAATACATCTAGCACGTGAGATGAAGTGACGCATCGGGGAGCCAAAACAATCAAAAGGTGCGCATCAGGGAGACGAAGCGCGTGCCATTCATGTGTAACATATCACAGACGGTTCCAACCACAAGCCATCTGTGATACGCAACTACCACATACGGTTCACATTAATGACCGTCTGTGAACTATTACATATGGTTCTAATTAAAAACCATTGGTGACGTCTATAATTATCGCAGATAGTTCGTATTAATAACTGTCTATGAACTACCATAGACGGTTATTAACAAGAACCGTCTGTGATAGTAGAGTATCACAGACGATACACAGTCACTCCTGTAAAATCATCTGTGATAATTACAACACAGACGCTTCCTCATGAACTGTCTGTGATGATGCGTCCAGTATAGCTTGTTTTGTAGTAGTAGTCCCTCTTTTTTTCTTTTAAAAAGAAAAGAAAACTTTTAGATATGAGGTGATTGTTGGTCTTTGTGAGTGACTGGTCATCAACAAATTTTAGCAACATTTTCTATGTTATATGATTGTATAGTCCACTCTTCCTAACTGGCTAGCATGTACAATATCAAGTCTTACAGGCAAGGCTGGTGCATGCTACTTTCGTTTTTTGGAATTATGCTTTCTACCTTGAGGAAGCGCATTCCTATAGCCATTTTCTCCCATGCCCATGCCACCTCAATCCATCATTGCCTTTACAGTGCCAAATTGCACCAACAACTGCGCACCTCATCTGCCACCTCACACCGGCATTAAACATTGCCCATGCCAACACCATGTCATCTATGCCATCAGTTTGCATTGCTGCCAACTACTAAACATGCGCGCTCGCCGCTATTCTTCACGGCCACTTCCTCTGTCTTGGTTGGCATGAAAGCAAGCTCCAACTCGTTCTGGAGTGTGCTAGGCTGCTAAGCTAGGCTGCCAAAGCCAACTCAAGCCAACTCTTAGCCCAATCGGCCAAACTGGTCTAGCCCATAGTATGCAACCTAATACTATTCACCGACAGACCAACACTACATAGCTCATTAATCTTAGACCAAACTTGTATTGTTCACCAAACCTGACCTGCTAGGAGTAGTACCAAACTCGGTACTGTTCACTCGGCCTGTTACTATTCACCAAAGCCTGTTAAGCTCGTTTATACTCGTTCCGACTATTTTGATCTCATTTAACCCATTTTCAACCTAACAAAGCTTAGTTTAAACCGTATGCACCCAAACCCACCTTTTTTTATATATTTTCTAGATTTTTTATTTTGCTTTGTTCCTAGCTTGCATTATGCAAAGTAGGGACTTATTTGTATTCATTCTTTTGCGCTAGCATCCGGATTTGACTAGTTGGCTAATGGAGAAGCTGCTGGAGCAACTGAAGTAGATGGTGTCAAACTTGAAGCCTACGAAGAAGTGATCGAAGACCCTACTTAAGAAACCAAGTCACATGTCTTTGATGTTGATACCATAATATTTAATTTTATTACTTCATTTATGTTATTTGAGTACTATTATTTATATAAAATAATAATTTAGAATGACATGATAAATAGTTACATCCAACCATTGAAAAGCCCAGTCATACTCTCGTTAGTCATATTCACCTTGATAACCATAAGTTTTATTATAATATGAAATCACCCTGTTGGTAATTAGTAGGTAGGTTAGAAAAATATAAAAACTTTACAAATATTGTTAAGGATTATCTGGTCCAGTGCCGGCATACTTTGGAACAAAGCAGAATGTTGAGGCTTCTTGGTGGGCAATCACTAGATGGTTGGAGCCTAAGACCTCACCCGAAAATTGAGGCTCTGGTTTGGATATAGTGGTGTGGTGCCACTGTGCACGTGATATGTGAATGAAAGCCTCATATGTGGCAAAGAAGTACTAGACCCTTGTGCCAAGTAAATACACACAACCTGCTCAACCATAGACTTGACTTATCAACCTGGTCTAGTACATTTCTCAGTTCGATCAAACATCTGTAGGGTGATGATTATCCTAGGATCATCTGGATAGCCCACGAGGAAAAAGGGTCAGAGGAAAGTTGGACTTGTTGTGCCACTTACCAATCTTCACAATGGTAGGTTAATTCAACGTTGGGCCACGAGTTCCGCATTGGTCAATGGACACCTGATGATAGTTGAATAGTTCGTAGCCTATCGAGTAGAAGCTAGAATGAAAGAGAAGTGAAACGACCTTGTTATCTCAGTTCAGTCGCACGTTATCATGTTGTGTGTCTACAACTTGACATTATGAGTCTGAGGTATATTTTAGATAAAGTTGGGTAACTCTGTAGAGTATAATAAATGGTATTCGAATACATCATGTTCTCGGTCAATGAAGCTGTATTTCATGAGTAATTCCCATAGGTTCTTCTAAATGTAATTTAAGTTTTGAGATTGGTCGCCCGTTGAGCTATTGTAGTTTAGTCGTTATGTCATATTTTTAAATAAGCTAATTCTTTTTAAATAAGCAGTTAGGTTGCAACTAAATTTCTAAATTATTGTGGAAAATATGATAGTTCTATCCTTAAATTGGGTCGGTCACATATATGATTGAATTCTTTGTTAGAAATTGGCCCATTTAATTATGGCCAATTTCCTTAATTCCAAAGCATGCATGCTTTAGTACCATATTGCTAAGGCAGGGTGAGGAAGACCGATTTATAAGGTGGAGTCCTCCCCACTCCTTGAATATGAAAAGAGATGGTATGAGGATGGTTCTTTCTAGTCACACACGCGCGCGCACACACGCGCGCGTATTCACGTATTTTCGCATGAAAATCGCGTGACTTGTGACTTGCAACGAGCGACCGTGCCGTGACGTAGCGCGCCACTTGGCAGACCAAGTCCATCTTTATTTTGCTGAACCGTGCACCTCACTCTCTCTGTTTGAATGAGATTCAAATGTTTGAATTTGAGGGTTAATTGGGTTTTGATGACAGGCAGTTTTCAGTGGGTAAATCACTGGTTAAATGTTTTCAGTTACCTGTGAATAATTGAGCAGTTACCAGTGCATTATTTCAGTTCAATGGGGCAGTTACTAGAGAGTAATTTGCATATCTATATATACCTGGAGACGTCCAAGGTATATAGGAGAGAGAAACCCTCACTGCCTGCATCTCTTACTTCTGTCATCTTGTGCTGTTGTACTTCCTCGTCCGAACCTTGTCGACCTTTCTTCCTGGCGTGCACCAGGAAGGAGGGAGAGTGGCTGTCTCCAAACCGTTGCCGCAGAGAGTACCTGCACGGGGCGGCAATAAGGTTTCTGGGCAGCACATCTGCGCGACCGCTCACTACACTGCGACATCTACGTTCTGCACTGCGTCAAGCCTGCGCGGCTTCCTGTTCTTCATCAGGCTAACAAGTAAGCCGTTCGTGTGCACGTTCGAGTTTGTTATTATATTATTTTTCTTGTGTATATTCTGAAGTATGATGAGTAGCTTGCTGTTAGTTGTGAGTTTTGCATCATTAGTTTATTATTTTTGTCTCCTAATAAAACTTGGAATTAAAATATTGCCCACATTTGTAACAATCCGGAAACCTTATTGTGAATTTTGTTGCAATACAGCAATGGCTCGTGCTTCTGATGCGATGAAACCTGAGAGGTTTTCTGGTCAGAACTTTCGTAGATGGCAGAATAGAGCCAAGTTTTGGCTCATGTCTTTGGGGCTGTGGTGGATTATCCACCCGCAGTATCCATTTACGATTGAGCAGTACATGCAATTTGAAAATGCGAACAATACTGCTCTTGGCTGCATTCTGACTGCTCTGGCTGATCAGCCCTATGATGTATACATGGACTACAAGTCCGCGACAGAGTTGTGGGATGCACTAGAGCACAAATATGCAGAGGCAGAGGCAGGTCGCTGGCTCTACATATGTGAGAAATTTTTCGACTTTAGCATGGATGAGGCTAAGTCCATAGTGGGACAAGCTCATGACCTCCAGCTCCTAGTCGGTGAGATTGCGCATCTAGGCTGTGTGTTGCCTCCAAAGTTTGTGGCTGCGGGCATTGTTGCTAAACTCCCTACCTCGTGGCGGCATTTTGCTACTAGCTTGAAACATAAGAGGGAAGAGATTTCTATTGAGGATCTCATTGCAGCCCTCGATGTGGAAGAAAGAGCAAGAGCAAAAGTTGCACCTAGCAAATCTGGCCAGAACAATGCAAACGTCATACAGAAAAGACTGTTGCTAAGAAGTACAAATCCAACAAACCGAACAAGACAACTAGTTTTAAGAAGAAAACTGAGAAAAAGGATTTGAAGGACATCACCTGCTTTGTGTGCAGAAAAGACGGTCATATGGCGAAGGACTATCGTTTTCGCAAAATCAGAGATGGCGAACAGCCTAAGAAGAAGATTGTTAACGTGACCATAGGCGATACTGGAGAAGGGTATGGTAATTCACCTGTTGTCTTTTCAGCTTGTCAATCCACCGATTGGTGGGTTGATACTGGAGCTAATGTTCACGTATGTTCTGATATTTCCTTGTTTTCTTCTTATCAGGCAGCAAGGGCTTCCCCCGTCCTAATGGGAAACGGGTCGCATGCTTCTGTTCTTGGTGTTGGCACGGTGGATCTGAAGCTTACTTCAGGGAAGATTGTCCACTTGAAGAACGTGCAGCATGCTCCTACAATAAAGAAGAACCGCGCTAGTGGTTCTCTCCTTTGCAGGGACGGTTATAAGCTAGTTTTTGAGTCAAATAAAATTGTAATGTCTAAGTTCGGAAAATTTGTTGGTAAAGGCTATGAGAGCGGAGGTTTGTTCCGCCTAAGGATTTTACAGTCTTGTTATAATCTGAATGTTGCAACTGGTTTAAATAAATGTGAGGCAAATATTTGGCATTCTTGTTTCTGTCATATTGGTTTTGAGAGTATTGCTAGAATGTCCAGATTAGATTTAATTCCAAAATATGAAATTGTCAAAGGATCAAAGTGCCAGTCATGTGTGCAAGCAAAGCAACCTCGAAAACCCTTTAAGGGATTAGAGGATGAAAAGAACTTGGCACCTTTAGATCTTATTCATTCAGATTTGTGTGAAATGAATGGATTATTGACAAAAGGAGTCAAAAGATATTTTCTAACTTTTTTTGATGATGCAACACGCTACTGCTATGTGTATTTGCTGAAAACTAAGGATGAAGCTTTAAACTACTTTAAAACTTATAAGGCCGAGGTTGAGAACCAACTAGAGAAGAAAATAAAAAGATTAAGGTCTGATCGTGGAGGAGAGTATGTCTCTCATGAATTCTCCCAATTCTGTTCTGAGCATGGAATAGTCCATGAATTTACACCACCATATTCACCCCAATCAAACGGGGTAGCTGAGAGGAAAAACCGGACACTAACAGACTTGGTTAATGCCATGTTAGAGAGTGTCGGTATGCCTAAGGCATGGTGGGGGAAGCTATTCTAACAGCAACTTTCGTCCTAAACAGAGTAATCACTAAAAAGAGTGAGATTACTCCGTATGAGGGATGGAAGGGGAGAAAACCTAATGTTAATTTTCTGCGAACTTGGGGGTGTTTGGCAAAAGTCAATATACCATTGCAGAAAAAGAGAAAACTTGGACCAAAAATAGTCAATTGTATTTTTCTAGGATATGCTCAAAATAGCACAGCCTATAAATTTTTAGTAGTTAAATCAGAAACTCCTGAGATTATTGCTAATACAATAATGGAGTCTAGAGATGCTTCATTCTTTTGAGAATATCTTTCCTATGAGAACAGCAGGCAGTACTTCACGAACAGAGAATGTTCAAACTGATAATATTGAAAGTGAGACTAATCAAACTTCTGAACTTCCCACCATTTCTGAACCAATATGTGATATCTTTGAGGAGAATAACAATCTAGTCGCAGAAGCTCCTCGCAGGAGCAAGAGACAAAGGGTTGAGAAAACCTTTGGTGATGACTTTATTGTATACCTCGTGGATGATGAGCCAAAGACTCTTTCTGAGGCTTATGCATCTCCTGATGCTGAGTATTGGAAAGAGGCAGTCCATAGCGAGATGGACTCTATCATGGCAAATGGGACTTTGGAGATCATAGATCGTCCTATCGGGTGTAAACCTGTAGAATGTAAGTGGATCTTTAAAAAGAAACTAAGGCCTGATGGAACTATTGAGAAGTACAAGGCAAGGCTTGTGGCCAAGGGTTACACCCAGAGAGAGGGAGAAGATTTCTTTGATACCTATTCACCTGTCGCCAGACTAACTACCATCAGAGTGCTCCTTGCGTTAGCATCTTTCTATGGTCTACATGTTCATCAAATGGACGTGAAGACAGCTTTCCTTAATGGAGAGTTGGAGGAAGAAATCTATATGGATCAACCGGATGGTTTTGTGATTTCTGGACAGGAAAATAAAGTATGCAAATTATTGAAATCTTTGTATGGCCTAAAACAAACACCAAAACAATGGCACGCGAAGTTTGACAAAACTCTAACATCTGCTGGCTTTGTTGTGAATGAAACTGATAAATGTGTGTACTATCGTTATGGTGGGGGTCAAGGAGTGATCTTATGTCTATATATAGATGACATACTTATATTTGGAACAAACACTGCCGTAATTGACGAGGTCAAATCTTTCTTATCTCGGTGTTTTGATATGAAAGACTTGGGAGAGGCAGATGTCATTATGAATATTAAATTGATCAAAAGTAAGGATGGGATTACTTTGAATCAATCCCATTATGCTGAGAAAATATTAAGCCGGTTTGGTTTTGAAAACTGTAAAGTTTCACCAACACCCTATGATACGAGCATTAAGCTTTGAAAGAACCAGGGGTTAGGAAAAGATCAATTAAGATATTCACAAATTATTGGGTCACTTATGTATTTAGTTGGTGCCACAAGACCTGACATTTCATTTGCTGTGAGCAAGTTAAGTCGGTTTACGTCTAACCTAGGAGATGATTATTGGGAGGCACTTGAAAGAGTGTTGCGCTATTTGAGAGGCACAACATCTTTTGGAATACATTATACTGGACACCCTTCTGTTTTAGAAGGATATAGTGACTCTAATTGGATCTCAAATGCGGATGAGATCAAAGCTACAAGTGGTTATGTATTAACTTTAGCTGGTGCTACAGTTTCATGGAGGTCTTGTAAACAGACCATATTGACGAGATCAACCATGGAAGCAGAACTTGTAGCACTTGACACAGCCACAGTTGAGGCTGAATGGCTGAGAGAGCTTCTATTGGACTTGCCATTGGTTGAGAAACCAATACCTGCAATCCTAACGTACTGTGATAATCAAACAGTGTTGGCCAAAGTCACAAGTACAAAGGATAATATGAAGTCCTCTAGACATGTGAAGCGTAGGTTTAAATCTGTCAGAAAACTAAGAAACTCCGGAGTGATTACTGTGAACTATATTCACACTAAGAAAAATCTGCCAGACCCTTTTACAAAGGGGTTAGCACAGAAAGCGATTTCCGTTGCATCTATGGACATGGGAATGAGGCCTATTTAAGTTACATCACAATGGTAACCTATACCTTCTTGATCGGAGATCCCGTGACTTAGGCAATGGGAAAAACAAATTGATGTTGTAACAAGAGAGTACATATTTGTTGTACCCATGTCCTAATAAACAATGTACTTTTGACTATTTGGAAGGTTGGCATAAAGCCTTAATGTATTCTGTTGTCCAAATAAGGAAAAGATATTAGCCTGCAGGATACCTAGAAAGAATACACCTACATGAGCTTAACTGTGTGGTCGCAGTTCACGAGAACGGGGCATTCTCTAGAAAGCTCATGAGCAGATAAGGGAGCATGACCATATAATGCTCTGTTTAGGCGTGGTTCATTGGCAGCCTAGTACTAGTTGAGATTTCAAGTGAAATCTGATCACGAAAAGCTGTGAATTCAAGGTATAGTCCATTCATCAACTGTGAGAAGGTGAATCTTGTCATTCTAGGTGCAAGTTCAACCCGTACGGGACTTACACTAAAAGACTGGTATATTAACAGTACTTCAGCACAATATCTTTGTCATATGTTTACTTGTTGCTTTGGAATTGGTGCGGGATTGTTAGAAATTGGCCCATTTAATTATGGCATATTTCCTTAATTCCAAAGCATGCATGGTTTAGTACCATATTGCTAAGGCAGGGTGAGGAAGACCGATTTATAAGGTGGAGTCCTCCCCACTCCTTGAATATGGAAAGAGATGGTATGAGGATGGCTCCATCTAGTCACACACGCGTGCACGCACGCGCGCGTGTATTCGCGTATTTTCGCGTGAAAATCGCGTGACTTGTGACTTGCGACGAGCGACCGTGCCGTGACGTGGCGTGCCACTTGGCAGACCAAGTCCATCTTTATTTTGCTGAACCATGCATTTCACTCTCTCTGTTTGAATGAGATTCAAACGTTTGAATTTGAGGGTTAATTGAGTTTTGATGACAGGCAGTTTTCAGTGGGTAAATCACTGGTTAAATATTTTCAGTTCCCTGTGAATAATTGAGCAGTTACCAGTGAATTATTTCAGTTCAATGGGGTAGTTACTAGGGAGTAATGTGCATATCTATATATACCTGGAGACGTCCAAGGTATAAAGGAGAGAGAAACCCTCACTGCCTGCATCTCTTACTTCTGTCATCTTGTGCTGTTGTACTTCGTCGTCCGAACCTCGTCGACCTTTCTTCCCGGCGTGCACCTGGAAGGAGGGAGAGCGGCTATCTCCGAATCGTTGCCGCAGAGAGTACCTGCACAGGGCGGTAATAAGGTTTCTGGGCAGCGCATCTGCGCACCGCTCACTGCACTGCGACATCTACGTTCTGCACTGCGTCAAGCCTGTACGGCTTCCTGTTCTTCATCAGGCTAACGCACGTTCGACTTTGTTATTATATTGTTTTCTTGTGTATATTCTGAAGTATGATGAGTAGCTTGCTGTTAGTTGTGAGTTTTGCATCATTAATTTATTATTATTTTTATCTCCTAATAAAACTTGGAATTAAAATATTGTCCACATTTGTAACATTCTTAGGCCTCATGCATTTGCCTCTTTGTATAACTTAGCTGGACATCTCAAGCTAGCAGCGCATAGTGCACGCTCACACTGTTGCCCGCTCGGGTAAGACCCTGAGGTTTCATTGCTACGCGTAGCCGCACGTACGTACGTGGAGGTCGGCCGTGTTTTTTTTCTTGTTGCGATGATGAGAGCCAGAAACGGGAGAGGCCGGGTGCGGATGTACGCAGTGCCGGAATTAGGATTTAGCTACGCCCCGGGCTGAACTCGAAAAACCTAAAACTAACGCTAATTTGTACCTATACAACGATATAACAACAGTATATCATAATTGGCTAATTGCATTACTAATATGAAACTTGAGTTCAATACTAAACAAATAAACATAAAGCATAATAACAAAAAACATGGCATAATATTAAAATATAAAAAATGTAACAAGACAGAGATACAATTTGAGTACCTAAATTACGAAGATTTGCTCTCTATCCTATCATGTCATTTCTTCATTGATAGTTGGACATGAATCAGAACCTGTAAAGACAACATATGAGAGTAAATCAAACATGTGTATGAATAAATACGAACAACATGAAGTTTACATTTATAAGAAGCTAACTTACCACTAGCACGAGATAATTGTTTCTTCACCCGCTTCATTTTGTATTGAGTATTGACTAACAACTCCTTGTTTCCTACAGCAAAAATTCAGATGTTTTTTTAAGACATAAAACACTAATATGTTTTCAAGAACTATAATACAAGAACAGCTAGGATCAATCAGTCACATCTCAGTTATTTAGTTTATCTGAATAAACCCCTGGATTTTCACATAAGAACAAGAAATATCCCTGGCATAGCTTGCCATGGGGATCTAGCATCTGTTTCAATTCACATCTAACATCTTTATCAATTATCAATATCAGTATTTCACAAATCACAATTCACATCTAACATCTTTATCACTGATTTCAGTATTTCACAAATCATAATTCACAATCTGGCATAGTATTTCACAAATCACAATTCACAAATCACATCTTTATCACTGATTTCAGTATTTTACGGTTTCACCGAGGTTAGGAGGCAGGAGGAGCCGTCGAGGCGTCGAGCCGAGGAGGGGCGCCGAGACGGGCCGGGTCGTCGGGAGGCGGGGCGGCGCCGAGACGCCAAGACGGGCCGGGCCGGGAGGCGGGGAGACGGCGGACGCGACGAGGCGGAGGTGACGAGGCGGTTGCGGGGCGGCGCCGGGAGGCGGGGAGACGGCGGACGCGACGAGGCGGAGGCGACGAGGCGGTTGCGGGGTGGCGCCGGGAGGCGGGGAGATGGCGGAGGCGACGAGGCGGTTGCGGGGCGGCGCCGGGAGGCGGGGAGACGGCGGAGGCGACGAGGCGGTTGCGGGGCGGCGCCGGGAGGCGGGGAGACGGCGGAGGCGACGAGGCGGTTGCGGGGCGGCGCAGGGAGGCGGGTAGACGGCGGACGCGACGAGGCGGGCCGGGAGGCGGGGAGACGGCGGACGCGACGAGAAAAGCTAGGGTTTTCACTGTTGGGCTGTTGGCATTTGAGCGCAGCGATCGGCGCCGCACGCAGCGCGTGAAGAGCCGCGCGGAGATAGTGGTGGGCCGCGCGGAGACCCGTGGGCCGCTGGCTTTGCGGCGAATTCCGAAATTTACGTGGGCTACCTGGGCTGAATACTAGCAATTATACCCTGGGCTAGGCTGAAAATACCTGGGCTATATACTGCACATTTCCTCACACCCCGGGCTGAAGCCCACCTTGCCAGGGGCCCAATTCCGCCCCTGGATGTACATACGAGTAGGGTGGATTACGAGCCCCCACTAAAGAGTTTAGTGGGTTTTTATGGGCTATGTTTTATGATTTTATTTGTAAGAAAATACGATGAGAGGTATTTGGTGTAATTTTAGTTTATATAAATGAAGTTAAGATAGTATTTAGTACAATTGACTAGTAACCCTGTTTTAAAAGTCACTTTGTTTCAAAGCAAGTTAGAAAGCTAAACCATAAAGTTAAGGCCCTGTTTGGAATGCGGGAATTTTTCCCGATTCCTGCGGGAATTGAACTGTTTCCTGCAAAATTCCTGCAAAATTCCTGTGAAATTCCTCTGTTCCAAACAGGCCCTAAAAAGGCTGAGTTCTTTTCGACTTATAGCCGGCTTATACTTGTACTGTCTACAGCAATTAACTTTTAAACGGTGCGTTTTTCAAAATAGGATCAACAAGAAGTTTATAGTAAAAAGTGTACTGAGTTCAGCTGTATCGGCTAAAATCATATATGACTATTTTTCTGTGCGTACTACCTCTAATGAACGGTCAGAATTTAAATATTTAAGTTATAAGAGATAAGGCATGTGTCCAAAAGAAAAAAAATCATTTTCGCCCCTAGCCGTACAGGCAGGCGCGCAGGCGTGCAGGCCACTGCACGCACCAGCTGATGATGGATATCTCCAACGCTGGAAGCTTAGAAAAATGTTGTAGCTCGCGCTGGCGTTTCTGCGCGCGTACGGCCGCCGCGGCAGCTTCCTCGGGGCCAGGGCGCAGGCCGCGCTGCCAACACAGGCAGCGGCTGTCGGCCTCTCGAGTCTCGATCGCTAGCGCTCCCGCACGTTGGGACCCGCGACCGCCCGCCCAGCTGCGCGCGCGCGCTCGCTGAAGCGTTCGGCGAGTGATGCCGTGAGGTGAGGCCCGTTCTATTCGGCAATGGTTTCTGTTTTTTTTAAGCCGCCGTTTAGAATGTGTTATTTTTTAACTAGCTTTTTCTTTCTTTGTATTATTTATCTGTAAAAATTTAACGATGTTTATTTTTTTTCTTATTTTTTTAATTTTTATTAATTAAATACCTAAAATGGCTATTAGAATTACAGTGCTATTTTAGTTAATACCAAAAATCACAACATTTTGAACATGGTATAAACCGTGCCCACTCGGGGCGCCCACGTTAGATCTCTCTATGGTTAGTTTCTTCGTGCCGCGGAGGGCTGGAAGCACTGAATGTGTCTGTCGCTGTTCTCACTGCTCGGCGGTTCGATTGTTTCACGGTTAATTATGTGAGAGTGTGGGTTAGCTAGCTAATATATATAACTCAAGCTTGGAACACGGTCATTACGTGGAAGTTCCATTTGAAAAGAAAGCCCCGCTAAAAGTGTGGTTTTCCACGAAACAATTGTGAGAATTCTCTTAAAAGAACTACCACGAGAATCTTTTGTTCAAAAAGGAGGGTCTATTATTGACAAGTTGGACAGGATAGACGAAGTATCTAAACCGGGCGTGTTTGTATGGCGCTCCTATCGACTAGTTGACAACATAAGGTAGGTCAAACCATGGACATCATCCAAAAGGAAGGATGATTTAAGAAAAATGTGGGAATTAAGGGGGGTTTTCTAGTCCTCTGTCCTTTCATTTGCTTGAAATGTTTCATTCTTGTATATGTTGCAATATTTTCCATTTATTTTCAAGGTTGTGTATAACCATCACTAGCTATTTTTTTCAAAAATAAAAGAACATGCAAAGTTTGGACAACTGGATATAATCATATCCTACACCGATGTTTGCAAAATTTCGTTTGGCCCCCTAGGAGAATGTATTAGCAGAAATGGTTCTGGTGACGTTTTTGTTTTAGAAAATAGCCCCCAAATGTGGTAGGGGAGCATGCCAGGTCCCCTGGCACAGCCGGCGAGCGTGCTAGGAAGACTGGCGCTGTCGGGAGGCGCGTCAAGCCAATGCGTAAGCCCAGTCATCTGTCGTTTTATGATAATTTGAACTTTATGTCGCATTATGTCTCATCATGTCATTCGCGCGATTATTTAAGCGCATGAGGGCGCACAGCGAATCTCACCTCTACATCCCTCCCTGCCTCCTCCTTCCGCATTGCTCGCAGCACTCTCTCACAAATAGCAGTGCTCCCCATTCACAGAATACTCGTTCCACATCGAGGATACTAATCTGCAGTATTAGTTGGTTTTCTATTGTGTTATTACTTTGGAGCACTATTTGATGACGTAGGTAATAATGCTATATATGTTTGTCTATGCAGTATTTCGTGCATTCATTTTACATATGCTCCCCATTATCGGTAAGTTAATTTCAGTATCGTATGTATGTTTTTGAAGTGGAATGACACTTTGCTGCTATGGTATTTTCCGTAGGAATGGATAAATTGTTCGTATTCCACGGTGGTGAGGTTGTGCATGGCGGTCTGTTCGGACTTGATGTGTCTAGCTTTGAGCACGATGTAATAACTGTTCCCAACCTAGTGCACATGCCTTTGGTTGAGCTATGCTGGTGCATTCAACAATTGTTCGATAGGGACGTGGCAAGGAACAAGATAATAATAGAGACAATGGCCGCCACCATGGTCACACCCCAGGTGCAAAATTGTGTGAGTCATGGTGAAACTCACTAGCAGTGCCATGTGGGAGCATTACATGAAGATGGCTAACAATCCTTCATCTCCGACCTTTCGGCGGCCCATGGTGTATGTCCATTTTGTTGACCATGGTGATTCCTCCAGGGTGGCCGACGCGCAAGCGGGTGGGAATGATCTTGTCCCCCCTCTTCCATTCATTGTTGATGGAAGAGTGTCCCTAGGAGGCATAGGTTGCCGAGGAGGAAGCTCTAGTTGACAGAGATTTTGCAAGTATCTAGTTGAATGAAGGTGTCAGCAAATGGTAGGGCACTCGCATTGACTGCCATGAGATAATTCATGGTATGTCTGAGGGGACAAATATCAAATATGAGGAGGACTTCGACTTGCTATCTAGTGAGGATGACGTAGGCAGCGAGGGTGGTAACGTGGGTGGCATTGTTTCCACCGACATGGACTATGTGGCTAGTCGGTTGGATTTGCAAGCGGCTTCTTCCCTAGTTCTTCCACAGGACTACGACTCTTCGTGGGCCTTTAATGTGGACACCCTGCTTGTGGGGCAATGCTTCCCTGACATGAGTGCCACAAAGCAATCTATCGCAAGCTTTGCAGTCAGGATCAGTCGAACTTACCGAGTTTTCAGGTGAGTTTGACTGTGAACATATCATGTTATTTTTTATGTGAATATATACATAGTCACCAATATGTGTATACTAATCTTTTGCATACACAAACCCTGACACTTACATAGTTAAGTGCGTGGTTAGCTCTTGCCCGGGCAAAGTTCGTGCACAGAGATTCCCTGGCGCAGACGGACTTCCATATCAGAGTTGTGATAGAAAACACATGTGAGCTGTTGCATCGCCACCTGAATGTGACATCGGGCTACATCGCGACCATCATTAGACATTTAGTTGTATCAGATGTAACCATTTCCCCAAAGGTTTCGATGCGGATGTAGTGAATGCAGTAGGCTATGATGTGAGCTACAACAAGGTGTGGCGGGCAAAGCGGAAGGTGCTCGAAGGGATGTATGGTACATATGAGGAGGCATATGACCTAGTCCCTAGAATGTTGCACTAGATAGCCGAGGCTAATCCAGGCACACGCCTCAACAAGATCATGTATTTTGGGCATTTGGGCCAGTAGTGGAGGGATTCAAGCACTGTCGGCCCATCCTCACTGTGGGCAGGACCTTCCTATGCGGGAAGTACAAGGGCATCATCTTGACCACTGTTATCACTGATGCCAATGACCAGTTTCTTCTAGTTGCCTTTGTAATTGTGGAGAACGAAAACACCGATAGCTGGCTATGGTTCTTGGCCAACATAAAGCAACATGTTGTGCAGGACCGGCCAGATGTGTGCATCATCACAGACCGTCACGCTGGGTTGTTGTCCAAGATAAACACTATGCAGCATGGTAGAAGGCCGCCCTTCCAACGGAATGACATGCGCTCACGTTGGTGCATGCAACATCTTGTAGCCAACTACCACACCCATTTCTAGAGCAAGGACTTGATGAAGAAGTTCAAGAAGTTGTGCCTGTAGAACCAGAGGTGAAAGTTCAACGCTGTATGGTGAGAGCCTGAGGTGGAAACCGCCCGTATCAGGAGAGGTTCTAGGGTAGGCACACAGCAAAGCGAGTTTGCTGAGTGTGCATTGCCTGGACATGGAGAAGTGGTCCCTTCTCCACAACATGCACAGTGCTCGATATGGCATCATGACAACCAACATGTCTGAGGTGTATAATGGTGTGTTGAAAGGGGTCCGTGCCTTGCCCATCACCGCCGTTGTGGACGAGACTTGGAACCACACTGTCGATTACTTTGTGAACCAGGCTATGATGGCCAAGAAGCACTTGGACAAGCAGAAGAAGTACTCAGAGGTCACCCTTGCCTACATGGAGAAGAAAATAACAATGGCCTAAACCCATGCAGCCCGCTACATGGAAGGCGTGTGGAGGAAGTTTGAAATTCGTCTTTGAGACAAGTATGTTATGGGGCCACTTGAGAGGTGATCGGAAGCATGTTTGCACCATAGGGGATGTGGCTGTTTGCACTTGTAACAAGCCTCAACTGCTGCACAAGCCTTGTTCCTATGTATATGTTGCATGCGTCCTACTACACCAATCTTTCGCAATGTACGTATCGGAGTTCTACGACATATGTCACCTGTATGATACTTGAAAAGCGGAGTTCAACTTGTATGGTGTGGAAGGGCACTATAGGGACCTATGGCAGGGGGATATCAAGTGGTCACCTAATAGTGCACTGCGGCATCCTAGGCGGGGCAAAAGTCAGTCAAGGTGCATCCGGAATGACATGGATGCTAGTCAACGTGGAGACAGGCCTAGACCTAGGAAGTTCAGGCTATGCGAGAGTGCTGGGCACTCTTTGAGGGACTGCCCAAATAGGCCTTCTTCCTCTGGTGTGTGCCCTAGCAGACACTCTATTAGTTGATTTCGGTACGGCCCTCAAATGTTGTGTCTTTAAGCTTTCCCGGGTTGTGTGCTACTATCTTGTGCAATGTGTATGAGTAATAATAATTTCTTTAGTGAGCCATGGGTAAAAACATTTTCTTAGATTTTTTATATTCATAAAATAGAGCAATGCACGTGACAATGAGAATCACAACAACACTCAAAGCACTACATCTTCAAGATAATGACCAACACAAGAAAGAAAACATCATATCATTATGTTCATCTTGCTCTCTAGTCTATCCAAACGATGCCTCATCTCCACCATTTTGCTACCCCCATCACAACTTTCTTCTCTAGAGCAATGTCATACCTCATGCTTATTTTATCTTCCCACACCCAGAATTAGCAACTGCCTAGGCCATCTTGCAATTCAATAAAAAAAGGTTTCCTAACTTCTGCGGAATGATTGAAAGCATCTCTAACCAAACTGACCCACCGAGTGAAAGGGGCACTTATAGTAGTGGGGTCAAAGATTCGTGGCAATCTGTGAGGCCTTACATTTGACAAGCATGTTGCATTTTGGGCAAATCACTGCAGGTACCAATGAAAAGGTGCTCACTTGGCTCGTCTCAACGTCTAGGGGAGGGAGAAGCAAGGCTAATGTGCAGAGAACGAGCAGAAATGCTTGAGGAGGCGAAGGACAACTGTAGGATCTGAAACGGCAACAGAGGGGGGGGTGATGAATGGTGCCTTCAAAAAGTGCCCCGAAGTATTCACACGTTTTTCATCTCCAATAGCTATAGAAGCTATGAAGAAAGGATATGAACGCTCATTGGAAGAGCAAAGCTCGACTTGACTAAATCTTCTCTGAAGAAACAAAAGAAACAGGACAGAGTAGTGAAGACTTAGCCGAGTCCATTCTGCTGACACACAAACAAAACAGTCAACTCAAAAAACCCAAAAGAAAACCTACTGCAAACTAGCTTCACCAAAGACTAAAAAATTGCTACAGCCAAACTTGACTCAAGGCTATAGAGCTCATAGAAACAAAATCAAAACAAAAGAAAACCTGCAGAAGGTAGTTCGGCATCCTGAAAAGGATCAGAGAACAGCCGGCCGAATACTAGCAGCACAGACAAGGGAGAATTCAGATCACAAAAAAGCAAACCGAGAAATAGATAGCATAGAAGCTTTTGACCGAGAACTGAACTCAGAGAAGTGCCAGCTGAAATTTGAAACCTGCAGTTCGGCACTACTGAGAACAGAAAAAGAGCAGCAGCTGGAAACAGATGCCCTGAACCGAACAGATTAACAGGCTGTAGCCAAAATCAGGAGAAAAGAATGCAGACCGAAATGCAGTTTAGTAGGAGCGACAAGAAACAGGAAGGCACAGTAAAAACTGAAAACATACTCGGCTCAACCTTGAACTCTTGGCTGAAAATAGTAGGAAATTGATTGACAGCAAGAATGGAAAATTGAAGACTGAATGCTGTCGGCAGCAGTCCGCAAATTTTTGGCTGAAAACTGTAGAGAAGCAAAGACGGAATAGAAACAATAAATATTGCACAGCTGGCTAAAAACAAAGAAAATCTTGGATTGGTGCTGCTCTTCTTCGGCCAAAGAACTGGGACTAAAAACTAAACAGCAAAAATGACCTCAAGAACATGAAAATTCAGACCAACAGGTAATGAACCGAAGTTTGGACAGAAATCTGAAAATGAACCGAAAAAGAGAGTGATTTTTCAAATTACTTGCCATTCTCCAATCTTTTGCTCAAGAGACTTTGAAATTCAGCAGGAAAGGATCTCACTACTGGAAATCATACACCTAGAACAGTCCTTCCACAAGACACAAAAGATATGCACTTGCTCTAACTTCAAACCCTAGTTTTTTGCAAACAGGGGAAGTGAGCCACAAATGAATACACATTGATTTTGAGTTTTGCTCTTAGGAATAGTTTGGTCAAATGACCTTGGGACTAATTTCCTGCATAGAGCAAAAAGGATTCATCTCTTCAAGCAAAAGAATCAACTCAAACATAATACACAGGGAAGAACAGAGACCACGAAGAAAGAAGAACTGAGGCAGAAACTCCTGAGGAGAGCAAGAATCCATAACAGCCCAAACATAAGGTCTCCCAAATGAATTCATTATCATGAATGATTACATGATTGAGTGTCTACCCCATTCCATACAGACCCATACGCAATTGTAAAACAAGAGGTGTTTTCCAACTCCCTACAGAACAACTCACTAAGCAAACACACTCGCAGGAGCACCACACTCTTACTGCTTTCTTGAGCTCACAACACCTACTGCTGCCCTTCTTATCACACAGCACACATCCTCAAAAAGAAGTTCAAGAAGTGGCAGCCTACATCCACTCCCTAACTCCCACACACACGAGGCAAAAGTCAAAGCACAATAAAGAGAGGGAACCAGGATTTGAGCCCTCCAAACCCTAACCTCTCTAAAGCCATCCACTAACCTTCCTCAGCAAGGTTAACCTTCCTGGCATGCTCCCCAGCCATGCTAAGTCTCCTAGCACGCTCACCAGTCGCACCAGGCACTTGGCACGCTTCTCGGCTACGCCAGGTGCCTGGCACGCCTGGTGGCCACGCCAGGGGGCTATTTTCACTAAAAGTCATTGGGGCCATTTCTACAAATAAGTTTTTCGAGGGGGCTAGAAAAATTTTGATGTTTGCCACATGTCCCTCTCCAGTGCGCCAATTTCCCCTCCCTCTCCTCCATCTACCCTTGCAATTCCTTGCTTTGATTGTGCATGCCACCTCACCAACACACCTGGCGCCAGCGAAGCTAACTAGCGTGCCTCCACCTCCACGGCTACAATCCCCTTCCCACACAAAAACCAACTCAACAAGCACCTCGTCCTCTGCCACCAACCTCCCCCACCACCCACCACCTTCTTCCCTGGCTCCAATGATTGATTACCCTTCATTGTAAACCACCCCCAAAATAGGATTAGAGGGATCAAAATCCGCTAATTTGTATAAAGCCATTGAGCTGGCCTGACAAGAAACTAGAGCTGTGTGCATTATATGCTCCGAAAGCAATCGATTCAGATCATTGAATACAACAATATGAACAAGATACCAAGGCGCCATCAACCACCACTTTGCAACACCCAACTTGCCACACACGGTCTCTTTCTTTAAGTATAGTGAAAGTCTCCAAAGAAGATGACATCGGCATACTAGATGAATCTCTTGAAGCATCCAATGTCTACAAATTTGAATTTGATTGATTTGAGGGACGAAATCAGCTTTGGTGATGTTTATAAAAAATCAATATTCAATTACTATAATTTGATTTTTGGATAAGCTAATCTTCGGATATATTAGGCACCCTACATCATGCGGATTCTTCTTCTGTAGGAAAACAAAAGAGAGCATTGATTCCATGGACTCCATGCACGCCCACCTACTTGGCTACTCCTCACTAGAGGTGGGAGTTGGGTTGGGCCTTTGCGTGCTAGCCGACGCCCAGCTGGCTTGGCATGGCCCAAGTATAGCACAGGCACACCATGTGGTGGTCTGGGCTAGCACGACATGGATTGGGGGCTAGGCTGGGCCTAGAAAACTGGCCTGTCGGGCGGCCCAGCCTGGCATAGTGTGTCGTGCTCAAGTTGGCCTAACACGGAGGGCACAGCCTTGGCTCCCGTGTGGCTGCCTCACTACCTGGGCTCCTGTGCATTTGCCTTGCCTCCTGCGTACCTCTCGCTCAGTCACCTTGCCTTCTCCTGCGGTGCCTACCGCGCTGCCTCTAGTGTCATGCCTCATTGCCTTGGCTCCTGCCTCCAGCGCCATGCCTTGCCACTCCCACCTGGCCACCTCCTGTGCCATGCCTTACCACTCCCACCTGGCCAGAAGAGTGAGGGGAGGAAGAGAGGAGGAAGAAGTGGAGGATAGGAGGAATAGAGAATAAAAAGGAATAGACAAGATGAGATGGAGATGTTGTCGATGGAAAAAGAAAAGAAAGGGAAGAGAGAGGGAAAGGAAAAGAAAAGAAAAGAGAGAGTAGAGTTAGGCAATGGGTGGGAGGAGCAGACAATGGTCGGGACGAGGAGTAGTCAACGGGTAGGAGGAGGAGCAGGAAACGGTCAGGAGGAGGAGTAGGCAATGGTCAGGATGAAGAGATGTAATGAGTAGGAAGGGAATAAAGTAATGGTCTTGTTGGATCGAAATCGACAACAGAGGGGGGGGGTGAATGGTGCCTTTAAAAACGCCCTCAAAGTATCCACAAAGTAAATCTCAACTCTTCGATAGCTATAAAAGCTACAAAGAAGATGATTCAAGCTTCTCTGGAAATCGCAATAAGATCGATAAAATAATTGACTTGGGCTCGGCAAAAAATAGTGAAGAAACTACAATAAGACCAAATGAAAAGGAGGCTTCACTGACAAGGCAAAGGACAACAGTAAAAGACTTGAGAAAATGCGCACATACTGATTTTGGCAAAGCAAATAGATTGAACTGAAGTTTAGACAATTATTGCAGCTACCCAAGAGACAGCATGGAATCACAAAAAAACAAAGCTACTTTTACTGCTGGCCGAGAAGAGTTTTGCTAACAACAAATTGGCACAAAGTATACTACAGTTTTAACAAGAGATGTGATTATCTATCTTGCCGGCCGAATGTATTAGAGCATCATTGGCTGCCGACAGAAGCTGCAAGCACAAAGATAAAGAACAAGGCTGCACAAGGATCTTTAGGGAAGCAGCACAAAAGAAACATACGGACTGCAGGCTGAAAAGAACAAAAAAACAGCAATCAAAAAGGAGAAAGCAAGGACTGCAAGCACAAAAAGAGATCCGATTGAAAGAAAGCAAAATAGAGGCTAACTTGCTGGCCGAACACAACAAACAAGGAGCAAAAGACAGCCAGCCAAGAAACTAAATGAGCATAAAGGACTTGCTGCCAGAACCTAAATTTTTACTAAGTACAAGTGGCAGCAAGATGCAGTAGCTTGTCCGAAAATTGCCAACCAAAAAGTAACTTCTGGAGACTGCCAATAAATACTGAGATTAAGTAATTTCAGCTCTTTTCCGGTTTGAGCTTCAAAAGAAAGAATCTGAACAGAGCAACAAACTCAATCGGATGGAAAACAAGACAATTAATGCTGTCGGCACAGAAGTATTCTCCAAGAAATAAGCTAGAGCAACTCAAGTAAAATAAAAGTGCTGCACCCAAAAGAGATCAACAAGGAACCAATGCAGAAAAATAAAAGAACACTAGAGCAACTCAAGTAAGATCTCTCATATTAAAATTGATACGGAGAGATACACAATTACAAAGAGTTGTTCTACAGCCTTCTCAACCCAAATAAGAGCACACACTCAAGAACACACCCTCAACATCCCCATACGCAATTAGGATTTGAGGACCTCACTCATACATGGAGGGCAAAAACACCAAAACCCTCTCTCAACCCATCTCACTAAAAGTCTACTCTCATTTTCACGAATGCTACTAGAGAACACCCTCTCTATTTATAGCCTCCACTACCGGGTTTACAACACACTTTACCCATTAGCTCTCAACAACTCATGGGGATTTATCCACAATCCACTTGCTTTAATGCAGCTTTGCGTATTCTCCAAAACGCCCCTCCTGCACCTTCCGGGAAGCTTCCTCATTCCTTGCCTTCCAAGCCTCGCAGCCACCTCGAGTCCTTGCCGTCTTTGGCACACCTCGACCGTTCTGACCTCGGCACCGCCCGCGCCTAGTCCGGTCATCCCGTGCCTCGCCACGACTCCACCTCGACGTCCTGCAGCTATCACAGACAAGAAACACATCACATAGCACCGCTCGAAATATTTTAACCAACATTAGCATCAGAAGAAATACTCAAAGCCCAAACCGATCGAAACGAAAAATAAACTACTTAAGCATGTTCGACCTAGTTCAACAGGGTCCGACCGAAACCGACTGCACCGTGCAATGACATGGTCCAAACCACACAAACCAAACTCGACTTTCCTAAAACAGATGTCAATTACTCATCATACACACGGGGTCACCTCCACATGGTCTATCAATCTCCCCCTTGATGAGTATATTGACAAACCCAGAAAAAGCATAAAGTTGAGTTTGAAATTAAGAGAAAGTCAAACATGGTCCAAGAGAAATCAAAGAAGCTTATGACCATGTCGACAACCGAAGCAAAACAGAAAGAGCAAATTGTTCTCCAAAGCTCCAAAATTTCCTTGAAAATGGCTTTTTCTCCATTACTCTCCCCCTTTTGGCAATAAAATCATCAAGATGCAAAAGAGAGAATAAGGCATGATGCTGGATGAAATGGCTGAAGTTTGTTTATTTTAAGCATTTAGAGCCATGAAGATTATCCAAAATGACCTTGAAGTATTACGCCAAGCCATAACCAATAAGAATGCTAACAAAACATGTATACTCAAGCTAAGCCAAATAAGTCACAATCTGAAAATTAGTCGAATTCCTTAGCATGTTAAGTCAACTATGAGTATAGTCTAGCTAGAGGAATCCAAAGATGATGCAGGCCATGTCAATAATCTAAGTGGAACCAAGAAGCCAGCATTAAGTCAATTTAGAGTGCCACAAGTTCAAGAATGATACATTTGTTTAAGTACTTGTGAGTTTTGTAATTAAGCAAACTGAGCACATTTGACATGATTTTTCTTTGAAAGCTCATGGTTGTTTCCAACCAACATTTTAGTCATGTGCTAGATCTCAAGCCTTATGCGATCACTCCAAGCAAAAAGCTTAAGAAGATAGTCTAGGTCATCCAAAACTCCCCCTGAGTTCATGCCTAGTGCAATGGCAAGCAGTCTCATGAGAAAGAATTGGTGAGATCAGTTTTTTCGCACAAAAGAGATCTTTTTGCTTTTTAACAAGTTGTACAAACTCGTGCTTCATCAAGAGACTAGTATATCTCAATCTAAAACTCAATAAAAATTCAAGACTCAACTCAGCCTATTTGACATGGCATGAATCATAAGAGGATAACTAAAGGCAGACTAGTCTCAAGAGCGAACATGACATGTTTTAATTCAAGTTGAGCATTTTTAATCAACCTATCACGGCAAAGACTTGACTACACATGTAAAGTCATGATATATCTAGCAATTAAGCACAGATCATGGCAAGATGTAATTCATTGTAAACATACCATAAAAGGATAATAATCAAGGCTCCATGTAGTTATATTACAATGCAGAATGGCATGCAAGAAAATCCAGCTCCCCCTCAACATGAGATGCACTTTTATTTCAAGTTGAGTTATGTCAACATTAAGATCTAGAAGCTCCCAAATGAACTCCCCCTGAACCAAAGCAATAAAATCGAAAAGTTGGCAAGAAAATCAGAAAAGGCAGTCCTTAAAGCATAGATAAGATATAGGGGATACTATGGCTCAGACTGACTCTCATCTACCCCATATGACTCCTGGACTATCAGCTGATCATCTAACACACTAAGGAGCAAACACGTACCCTGTCTACCCAAGGTGGCCCAACCCTTGCTAGAACCTATAAGAAGTGAGTAAGCTCAACCTAGTGAGAAGAGAAACACCTAATAAGCAGCATCCTGGAATCACAAGATGAGAGAAAAAGTCTAAGCAGCTTGGCTAGAAAACCACTCTAACATATGCTAGAAGGACTATCCCGAATGCACCTATATGCAATGCAACAGAAAGGAGTAAGAGCATAATAAATATGATAAAGCATGAAGCACAACACTCTCCCTCACAACAGTCCATAAGGACAAACCACCCCAAGCTCTCCCCGCAGAGCTAAAAACCTAGAGCTATCCAAAGGCTTGGTAAAGATATCAGCCAACTGGTGGTCACTCTCCACAAACTGAAGCACTATGTCACCCTTCTCCACATGGTCTCTAAGGAAGTGATATCTGATATCAATGTGCTTGGTCCGAGAATGTTGCACTGGGTTCTTAGCAATGTTAATCATAGAAGTGTTATCACAAAAGAGTGGAACACTGTCTATGACTAACCCAAAGTCCCGCAGAGTCGAGGCCATCCAAAGCACCTGACTGCAGCAACTGGCAGCAGCAACATACTTAGCCTCTGCGGTGGACTGAGCAACACCGGACTGCTTCCTAGAAGACCAAGAAACGACAGAAGTGCCAATGAATTTGCAGGTGCCAGAAGTGCTCTTTCTATCTATCCTACAGCCAGCAAAGTCTGCATCCGAGTAGGCTCTCAAGCAAAGTCCCCATCTGGGTCAAGTGAAGCTGTGGATGCCATGGGAGTTGACACGGGCTTACCATCACTCATGTCAAAGCGTCTCAGGAGGTCACGAGTGTACTTGACCTGATGCAAGAAAGTACTCTCCCGAGTCTGCTTGATCTGGAAACCAAGGAAGAAGGTCAACTCACCCATCATGCTCATCTCAAACTCGGTGCTCATGACATCCGAGAACTGTGAAACAAGAGCATGATCTACATAAATCTGGACAAGTAGAAGGTCATTGCCATGTCTGCGAATGAACAAGGTCTTATCTACCTTACCCATCTCAAACTCATGACTCAACAAATAGGACTTAAGCCTCTCATACCAAGCTCTGGGGGCCTGCTTAAGTCCATACAAGGCTTTGGAAAGCTTGTAGACATGGTTTGGGTATTTGGGGTTTTCGAAACCTGGAGGCTGTCTCACAAAGACTTCTTCCTCAATAAACCCATTGAGGAAGGCACTCTTGACATCCATCTGGTAAAGCTTGAAACCCTTAGAAGCTGCGAAAGCAAGCAGGATTCTAATGGCCTCAAGTCTAGCTACAGGGGCAAAGGTCTCCTCAAAATCTAGACCCTCAACTTGGGAGAAGCCTTGAGCTACCAGTCTAGTCTTGTTCCGAATGACAACCCCATTTTCACTCTGCTTGTTCTTGAACACCCACTTAGTCCCAATGATATTGTGACCTCGAGGGGGCTCAACAAGCGACCAGACCTTGTTTCTCTCAAAATTTTCTAACTCCTCATTCATGGCATTGACCCAAGACTCATCAGAAAGAGCATGACTAACATCCTTGGGCTCGAAGAAGGCAACAAAGGCAGAATGGAGACAGAAATGTGACATGCCAGACTTTGAGCGTGTGACTCGCTCAAAGAGGTCTCCAATCATCTGCCTCTACCTCATGAGCCGACGAGGCAGGAACACAGCCACCAACTCTAGAAGATGTGGAAGGCATGGGCTGATCTCCTCGAGGTGCGGTGGAAGAAGCAAGCACCTCAAGGGGAGGAGAAACTGGATCAGATAGACAACCCTCATTTCCATCCTCCTCATCATCCACAAATATGGGCTCGGACTGCTCTAAAGAACCTGAGATATCGGGCCTAGTCCCCGGACTGGCCTCGTTGAAGGTCACATCACAGGTCTCTACCATCTTACTAGACTCGCAGTTCCAGACTCTATACGCCCGCGAAGAAGTCGAGTAACCTAGAAAGATACCATCACAAGATCGTGTCTCGAACTTATCTAGGTCCCCGGACTTCAGAATGAAACACTTGCAACCAAACACACGAAAATGAGAGACACTGGGCTTTCGCCCGTATCTCAACTCATAGGAAGTGCGATGCAAGTGTGCCCGAAGAAAGACTCTGTTCAAAACATGGCACGCGGTCGCTATAGCCTCAGCCCAAAACTTTCTAGCTGTAGAGTACTCATCAAGCATCGTCCTGGCCATCTCGACCAGGGTACGGTTTTTCCTCTCCACGATGCCATTCTGCTGTGCGACGTGCGGAGAAGAGAACTGGTGCTCTATACCTGTCTCATCACAGAACCTCTTGAAGTAGGAATTCTTAAACTCCGTGCCATTGTCACTGCGGATCGCTCATAAGGCACCTGGAAGCTCAACAGAAAGCCTATTGAAAAGACCTCGGAAATGTGTAAACGTCTCATCCTTCGAGGCTAAGAAAAACACCCAAGAGTACCTCGATAAGTCATCGACCACGACAAGAACATACCACTTCCCTCTTGCTGATTGCACTTGAGCTGGTCTGACTGTGTCCATGTGGAGCAGCTGTCCCGGTGCATCGGTCATAGTCACTATGACCGGAGGGTGAGAAACGGCAACCATCTTGCCGTGCCGGCATGGAGCGCAAACAAGATTTTTGACCATCTTGAGTTTTGGCAGACCACGAATGAGATCGTGGCCGCTAACTCGGGTCAAATGGTCAAATCCAATATGACCAAGTCTCCTATGCCAGAAAGTAAGGTCACGGGACTCAGAAGACTCAGCATGAAAGATCCTCCCACAACGAGAAATCCTACAAACCAGACTACCCGAAAAATCAAGAATTTTGCAAGCGTTTTTCTTAAAGCTCACCTCAAAACCGTCATCGGTAAGCTGAGAAACAGAAAGCAAATTATACTGCAGCTTACTAACCAAGGCAACATCTTTTGGAATAAAAGACTCATTAACGCGCACTGTACCTTTGGCGATGACGCGCCCAGACGACGCGTCTCCGAAGGTGATAGTCTCATCACCTGGAGCACGGGCTAGGGAAGAGAACCAACGAGAGTCTCCAGTCATGTGTCATGAACACCCGGAGTCTACGAGCCAAACCTCTCCCTTCCCTGCCCGACGAACCTGAGTCAAACAGAGAGTAAAGGCTTAGTACTGGGATAAATCAAAAGTGATTTTGGCACCCAATATTGAGTAACATGTCGAGCAGTAGAAGTAGTCAAACACGACTGACCTCTAACTACTGTTGGATCGGAAACGGCGACAGAGGGGGGGGGGGTGAATGGTGCCCTTAAAAACGACCCCCAAAAGTACCCACTTAAAATATTCTCGATAGCAATTGATGCTATGAAGAAATAAAATGAAAGATCACCGGAGACTGAAACATCAAATCATAAGATGAGGAGGCAGACTAGAGAAAGCAGATCGGTAAAGAAACTGCAGAAAAATATTGCCACGGCAGAGTAACAGCTCAAAACAATACCACGGCAAGAAACCACCAGAAAATGTTGTCACGGCAGAGAAACAAACAGAGAAGTCTTGCCACGGCAAGGGAATGGCCGAACTGAAATAGACTTTATGGTTTGAATGGAGGCTTCAAATACTGGACTAACACTTCAATCGGCATGCAATAAAAAGATGACAACAAGTTGATTACTTGCTGCAAAAGAAGTCCTTTTTGGCAAGAAAAAGACACTCAGCCAAAGAACAAATAGAGAAAGTTTATCCTTCAACCGTCAACAGCAAAAAGAAAAGGGGAAAGGTTGTTGTTCAAGAACTGCAGATTTCTTCACTGGTTTTGCTGCAAACCGAAAGAAGAAAGCAATCCCAAAAGGACCCCAACTGCCATCCGAAACACAATAGGTACTAGCAGCAGCCGAACACATGCATTTTGAAAAAGAAATAGCAGCAAAAAGGATCCAACTTCCATCCGAAATAGTGAGTACTGCAGCAGCCGAACTCAAATCATTAACGAAGTAATGAGTAGACCGCTGCTCCTTGCTGGCCGAAACAATGATTGATTGCTTGACAAAGAACAATACCCCTTCCTGCATTGATTTACTGCCGGGACAAAAAGAAGTGAAAGCAATAAATGCAGATTTAACAGCTGCCGAGAGATCTCAAAGAAGGCAAAAGACAAACTAAAGGCTAGAAACACAAATCAAACAGAGAAGGGAAGAAAACTGAAACCAACTCAAAGAGCAGCACAAGAAATCATATTGTCTCAAAGCAATAAAAATCTTATAGAAAGACAAGGACAAGAATGCTTATACAAAGTTGTTCTCAGCTCATCTCTCTCTCTCAATATCACACTAAACAAGTCTCCATACATGCCTGAAATTCATGAACTCATAGCATATAAGCATAGGAGACAAACACACACCCCCTCTCACAAGACATCTCTCAAAAATTCTGCACATAGCACTAGAGAGCACCACTCTATTTATAGCCTCCACTAATGGGTTTATAACCCACTTTACCCATTAGCTCTCAACAACTCATGGCGCTTTATCTACAATCCACTTCCTTTAGTGCAGCTTTGCGTATTCACCAAAACGTCCCTCGCGCACCTTCCAAGAAGCTTTCTCATTCCTTGCCCTCCAAGCCACGCAGCCACCTCGAGTCCTCGCCGTCTTCGGCACACCTCGACCGTTCTGACCTCGGCACCGCCCGCGCCTAGTCCGGTCATCCCGTGCCTCGCCATGACTCCACCTCGACGTCCTGCAGCCATCACAGACAAGAAATACATCACATAGCACTGCTCGACACATGCAATCATACATTAGTATCAGAAGAAATACTCAAAGCCCAAACCGATCGAAACGAAAAATAAACGACTTAAGCCCGTTTGACCTAGTTTGACAAGGTCCGACCAAAGCCGATTGCACCGCGCAACAACATGGCCCGAACCACACAAACCAAACTCGACTTTTCTAAAACAGATGTCAATTACTCATCACACAACTGGGGTCACCTCCACATGGTCTATCAACTACCCTACGCTCTCTGTCGCTCAAAGAAGCAGAAGGTCTATGTGCAGACCTGAAGCCATTGCTGGGTCCGACTGCTACAGGAGAGCGAGTCAGAGCACCGGCAACATGCTGATCACGCCGTGGGTAGCCATATCGATGGGGAAACGAGATCTACCATTAGAACGGCGGAAGTCACGACCAAAGGCATATCGAGGACGAAAATCAGTAAAACCAGAAAAACCAAGTCCTCGATGCTGCCCAAACCCATCAAGCTGAACAGTCTTAGACCTCGTGTTGGTCTTAGGTGCACTCAAGGTCTGGGGCTGACCCTGAATACGCCTAAGAGCCTCAACACAGTCTCTACGCGCTATCTTGGCGCGCCTGAAGCATCGCTCGATCAAGTGTCCATCCTTCTGACAGAAGGTGCAATAATACTTCACCTTCTGAGAGGTAGAAGTAGCATGATGAGGCTTCGCCTTCTGAGAGGCCGAAGCAACAAGTGGAATCACCTTGCTGTCAGAAATCCCTTAGACAAAGCCTACTGATTTGAATTGGACTTTCTCGGTCCTAGGCTTGACCTCGATCACACCTGCGGCTATGGGTCTGAGCACGGCAGGTGGATGCTTCTAACATCCTCTAGAAAATCATATCCTAGACCTTGATTGAACTTGCAAATCTTGGACTGGTCTAGAATATGATTCAGCTTCTTCTTGCCTCCTACAAATCTCTCGAGAGTGTTCATAAGATACTCTTACTCCTGAAAGAGAGAGGTGCAAGAAGAGCAGGGGGAAGAGGAGACAACAGAAGGTAAGGGAGCAGAAGAAGAACCAATAGCAGAAGAGCGAATGGCTTGTGCACGCACAGCTGACTCGGAAGGGACAGTCCTACTGCTAGCAATTTGGTTCACGTCGCTAAGCGTCTCTACCTTACCCTTGGGCTTCTCCCCCATCTCAGCAATCACATCACAATCAGTTGGTGGCTTCACTAGAAGGTCCTTAGTTAGCTTCACATATTTTTCATTCAAATCAACGAGTTCAAGTTTTAGTTTCTCACAACTAATACATGGTGAGCTAACAGGATCCTTAGTCGCATACTGAGCCAATTTGTTGTTATGATCAACCATTTCTTGGAATTGCTTAGAAACAGACTCAAGCTCAAGTGTTAATTTTGGACAGTTGGTGCAAGACACAATAGGCTCAAGTAGGGAAGCATGATCTGCCCTTTTTAAGTTCAATTTCAAATTATTGCAATTTTCACAAGACTCGAGCAGATTAAGGAGCATGGTATAAAGACCTCTAAACACATTATCCTTATCCTCACATGAGGTGCAAGATGTAGTCTCAACAACAGTAGATGAAGGAGTAACAATCCTACTCATCTCTAATTCAGCCAAAAGACTAACATTCTCCACCTTAAGCATGTCAAGCTCAGAAGACAAACTATCATGAGAGGTTCTTAATTTCTCCATGTCATTAAGCAAGACAGAGCATGTATCGCATTCATCACGGGAGGGAGCAGATATAAGTGAAGTAAGCTCCTGTGACAATCTATCTACTTCCTTCTCCAACTCGCTACACCTAGTTCTAGATCTAGCATGGAATTTTCCTAGCTTAAGAAAAGCATCATTAAGCTGGTCATAGGAGGGGTATACCTCGTCGGAGTCGGAGTAAAGCTCGCTGTCGCTGATCTCGCCCTCAAGGGCCATGAAGCACATGTCGGAGAGGTCATCGCCGCCCTTGGGGTCTTGCTCGTCCGTCCCATCGTCGTCGCTCCACCCCTCCACCTCGTTGAGGTCGAGGTCGTCGAAGGCGGTGAGGACGCGGTGGAAGAGCTTCTTGGCTTTGCCAAGGTCGCGGAACTTCGGGCCTGTTCTTTTTGGCTGCGGCTTGTGGCTTTTGGCTGCGGCTTGTAACTTTTAGGCTGTTTGTATGAGAGATTACAGAGTAACAGAAACTCACGTGCGATTTTTGTCAATATAAATGAAGCCAGTAAAGTATGTACTATAATTAACTAGTAGACCCTATTTTGAAAAAATACCCCATTTAAAAGCTAGTTACTGTAGAAAAGCCGAAAAGCAGCTTTTAGAAGCTGAAAAGAACAGGGCCTTCTTCTTGCCTTGGGCATGAGCTGGGGGCTTCTTGTTGCAGTTCTTGTCGATGTGGTCGTTCTTGCTCACACCGCCGTAGTCGCCCTTGCCCTTCCCCAGCTTGGGGCAGTTCGCTCGAATGTGGTTGGGGCCACCACACTCAAAGCAGATCAGAGTTCTCCTCTCTTTCTGTCCCTCCTCCTCTTGTAAGCATGGGAACATTTTCTGGCTAGAAGGGCTAACTGGTCATCTGTAAGCTGCTCTAACTGATCATCAGTTACATCACACAGAGTAGCAAGAGAGAATCCACAAAGCGACTCGGAAGAAGATCCAAGAGCTGAAGTGGGATCGATGACTAAGGCCATCAACTGCGACTTCGACCTACGAGAGACTATGTCAATCTCGTGAGTCTTAAGGCGTGAGTACAACGCGTCAAGAGTCAAGGTCGAGAGATCGGTGGTGTCCTTGATGGTAGTCACCTTCATCTACCAAACACGCAAATCAAGAGCTGCGAGCTCTGACGAGCATTATCCGAGTCGGGGTATGTGAGACCGACCGCTCGGAGGTTGCTCAAAATCTTGTGAAAACGCGCAAAGCACTCATCGAGAGACTCACAAGCGAGCATTTCAAACTTGTTGTAATCTCGCTTGAACTGGTCCTGTCGAACTGTCTTGATCTTGGTGGTGCCCTCATGGTATGCATCGAGGGTCACCCAGATGTCGAAAGCCGACGTCAAATGAGAGATGCGATCAAACTCGCTTCGGCTCAATCCCTGGATTATGATGTTCCTTGCCTTCACATTCACCTCAACATCAGCCATGTTTCCGGCACTGATGTGATTATCTATCTTGCTGGCCGAATGTATTAGACCATCATTGGCTGCCGACAGAAGCTGCAAGCACAAAGATTAAGAACAAGGCCGCACAAGGATCTTTAGGGAAGCAGCACAAAAGAAACATACGGACTGCAGGCTGAAAAGAACAAAAAAACATCAATCAAAAAGGAGAAAGCAAGGACTACAAGCACAAAAAGAGATCCGATTGAAAGAAAGCAAAATAGAGGCTAACTTGCTGGCCGAACACAACAAACAAGGAGCAAAAGACAGCCAGCCAAGAAACTAAATGAGCATAAAGGACTTGCTGCCGAGAACCTAAATTTTTACTAAGTACAAGTGGCAGCAAGATGCAGTAGCTTGTCCGAAAATTGCCAACCAAAAAGTAACTTCTGGAGACTGCCAATAAATACTGAGATTAAGTAATTTCAGCTCTTTTCCGGTTTGAGCTTCAAAAGAAAGAATCTGAACAGAGCAACAAACTCAATCGGATGGAAAACAAGACAATTAATGCTGTCGGCACAGAAGTATTCTCCAAGAAATAAGCTAGAGCAACTCAAGTAAAATAAAAGTGCTGCACCCAAAAGAGATCAACAAGGAACCAATGCAGAAAAATAAAAGAACACTAGAGCAACTCAAGTAAGATCTCTCATATTAAAATTGATACGGAGAGATACACAATTACAAAGAGTTGTTCTACAGCCTTCTCAACCCAAAAAAGAGCACATACTCAAGAACACACCCTCAACATCCCCATACGCAATTAGGATTTGAGGAACTCACTCATACATGGAGGGCAAAAACACCAAAATTCTCTCTCAACCCATCTCACTAAAAGTCTACTCTCATTTTCATGAATGCTACTAGAGAACACCCTCTCTATTTATAGCCTCCACTACCGGGTTTACAACACACTTTACCCATTAGCTCTCAACAACTCATGGGGATTTATCCACAATCCACTTGCTTTAATGCAGCTTTGCGTATTCTCCAAAACGCCCCTCCTGCACCTTCCGGGAAGCTTACTCATTCCTTGCCTTTCAAGCCTCGCAGCCACCTCGAGTCCTTGCCGTCTTCAGCACACCTCGACCGTTCTGACCTCGGCACTGCCCGCGCTTGGTCCGGTCATCCCGTGCCTCGACATGACTCCACCTCAACGTCCTGCAGCTATCACAGACAAGAAACACATCACATAGCACCGCTCGAAATATTATAACCAACATTAGCATCAAAAGAAATACTCAAAGCCCAAACCGATCGAAACGAAAAATAAACTACTTAAGCACGTTCGACCTAATTCGACAGGGTCCGACCGAAACCGGCTGCACCGTGCAATGACATGGTCCAAACCACACAAACCAAACTCGATTTTTCTAAAACAGATGTCAATTACTCATCACACATACGGGGTCACCTCCACATGGTCTATTAGGTCTTCTCAATGGCTATAAAATTTACCTCCTCTTCTCATTTCTTCACAACCAAAACACCAACTCCAAGCTTCTCTCCCTTCTTTGCTCTACTCAGTAGGTTCAATAGTCTGTACAATAGAAAGTTCATTATGCAACCAAGGAGTTGGAGCACCAAAGAACTCCCGAGTAGTATGCTATCAACGAGTCATAGCACAAAAAATGTTGTAGGGAAATGTAGTGTAAGCTCCTAACAACGCTCCCCTAGTCCTCCGGCTCTGACTCCCATTGATGCTCATTAGCTCTCACCAAGAATTGAAGACTATGGCATGGATGACCGTCACATGGATGGTACAGAGGGCTATAAGAAGTACCAGGGTGGTCCAGAGTCAACGGGGACACCAGACTTCTCTCCCCTGTCCACAAAAAAGAATGAGCCAACATGGTTTTTACCAATAGTACCAACATGTTAGAAGGAGAACTACGACATCTGATATCTTACGGATCTATTATAAGGTACTAGCAGAACTAAATGAAGTATTACTACATGTTTAGTTCTCTTTTGCTGTAACTTCAGACATTTGGATATCATCGCACTAGAGAAGTGCGTATCTTAGTGTTGTAGCATATTATTTAGATGACAATTACAAGCTAAACAAGAGAATCATAGGGTTTAAGGTAATTACCGAATCACACATAGGAGAGGCCATTATCGAGCGTATACTAGATGTACTTGATAATTATAAGATAGATAATAATATTGTTTCTATAACTCTTGATAACACATCAACAATTACGATGTCTATGAACATCCTCACCCCAAGGTTATGTTTTTCACTAGAGATGTGTATCCCCTTCTACAGAAATGCTCATCATATATGGTTCGGAATTGTCATCACAGATGGTTTCTAAACTATTTGAATTTATGTGCCTGTGATAATAGGTGGTTATCACAGACGGCTTTCAAACCGTCTGTGATAATTATAACACATACGGTTTTTGAAAAAAAACCATCTGTGATATATCAAGTATCACAGACAGTTTTTTAATATAGCCATCTATGATATATCAAGTATCATAGATGCCTAATACTAAAAACCATCTGTGATATGTCATATATCGCAGACAGTTCTCGGACATAGCCGTTTGTGATATCTTAGATTTCACACACGGCTAATACTAAAAACCGTGTGTGATAGCTATTTAAATACCTATATTATTTTTTGTTTTTTTGGCTAGCCTTAGCAAATGTTAGGCATGCACTCTTAAAATAAGCAAACAGATCACACATATAGCACACGACAATCGTTATACAGATCTCATCTAAATGATGTACATTTTCATGAATTATTTGATTAAGCACAATTGAATGATTACAATTGTATCAAATGTTACAACATCTAATCATCGCCAGGGTAGAACTCTCCAATCTTATTTATGACCTCTGTAATCAAGAATTGGGAGAGCTTTCCTCGAATTTCGGCGAGTTTGTTAAGATCGATTGCACTTTTATCGAATTCCACACACTATCGCTGGGAGTAGCGTTAAGTCATTAGCGAATATATATATATAACCACAAAAAAATAATTGGCAGGTTGATAAACCTCTAGATCATTTGTCTTAGTGTCCATGATTTCTTCCATATGATGGCAAACGTAGAAGCCACATATACTGCCCTGTAGCTGCTGGTGTTACTGTAAAAATAGAATTACATACATAGGTATTGTCAGTTCTAGAGGCATTATAACAAAGTGCGATATAGGATTATTGTGTTGTAGCATGTATCAGAAATCATGTCCTATGTCGCAGTGTGGCACTAGTTCCTTGTGTCTCCCTCCCTGGGCAATGTAAGCACTGAACGACCTATGTGATTCTAAAAAGTTAGCCTCGGCCATTGCAAACGAAGGAAAGACTATAATAGAGTTATGTATGGAGGAAATAAGTTTACTTGTCTATTGTTTGTTACATACGGGGTGAAGTCGTGATTGCTCTTAAGTTGAGAATCAAGGTATATTACCTTGCTCCACTTTGGTACAATCACAATCAGAATCCAGTGACCCCTAGTCATGTATGTTGCCATAGTGATTAATCCTAAGTTTATGTTGCATATAAAGTACAAATAAAACTTATTTGGCAAATACTGAAGTACTTACCCCTGGTTAAAGGGTATCATGATGTAGTCCTTTGTCACTATGAGCAAACAATCCCCTTATTATATAATATTGGATAAATGATCTGTTATCATTGATGGATTGCTTAGAGACCAAGTGTGAGTCGAGGAAACCCACCTGTTCTCACTGTCACCAGACTTGTTGGATCATAGATCTATACATAAGCAATGAGTTATGATGTTTATTGGTGTTATGTGAATGTAGAGCTTGATTGTACAGTATACTTATAGTGTCGAGCATCATACAATTGAGGCATTGAGTTCGTTGAGGTTGAATAGTAAGAATAAATCTTCGAAGGTCACGATGAAGTAGCCCGAGTCGTGGAGGAAATGCGCCTCCGTGTATCTCATGGTGAATCCATTATACTGGTTTGGTGGCTTCATGTTGGACCTCTGCATGTATTAGTTATGCAAAGTTTCACAAACTAATCCAAGGCTGGGTAATTATGACTCAGGGACCAACGACACTCCGAGCATGAACTTTCATTCCCCAGGAGGCGCCTTAATCTTCTTTGATTCAGCCTTGGTGCCTCGCTTGCGATACATTTTTAGCGTCACATTCACAGGAGCCGATGCACTAGCCTTCTGAAGAGGAGCTCGAGGTGGAGTCATAGAATGTTCTATTTGATAGGCATGTCATGTGGAGATCGTGGCATGGAAGGGTCCAGGGTGATCCCCCTCTTGGGCCACTAGACGAATGTGTAGACAACATACCCTATGTCAAGATTTCTCTGTTTGAGGGTCTCTCCAGCGGGACAACCATGAAAACATTATTAATCATGTCCACTTGGACCTTCACGAAACTAGTCCCTAGCTGAGCACCGTGTACCAACGTCCCTAGCAGGCGTGGATACACCAACCCCCACCCAACGTCAATGGGAATAGAGCCAACAAACCTGATTCCGAGGATGCACAATGTGGCCTCCCACATAACGATACACGATGAGCTAAGGTGTCCACCAGGTCTATTTATGAAGCATTTAAGAGATGTACATTACCTGGATATCATTGATAGGTAAGTGCGCGTTGCTATATTTAGAAAGTGGCGCGGACGCGTAGCTACACTGACATTGGGGGGACTGGGTACCGTAATAATGGGGGTGGCTTGCAACTGGTTGTGAACTTCTCTCAGTTCTTTCCTCAATGCATCTATCTCTTCTCGAAGTGAGGTAGTTGTCCTCAAGTTTTGCATCAAAGTCCCGTTTCATACTTTTCTCGCGCTTGGCCTTGGATCTCATCCTACTCCTATACGCTTCAGAGTCATTTGGAAATCCGTGCCTCCAAGATACGTAAACCCCTAGGCCTCGCATGTGACTTGGGTGCTCTTTGTTTCCCAGGGTAGTGGACAATATATCCCTCTCCCTGACTGCTTGGAAGAAGCCTTCGAAAGATTTGGTAGTCATTTGCTGCAAGAGGCAATCATGTTATTTTCGACCCGTTATGGACCTATTAACATTTAGGTAGTTTAACATATCTTACCAGGCGTTGGGACACTTCCTCGTCTATGCGGTTTTTGAAAGAGGCGATGCTTGAAGACGTGGTTAATGACTTTGCTCTTAACCAGTTTCGGGCACACTCGTTTGTGGTCCCGCCAAATAGTGGGGAGGCTTCTGATAGGATTACAACCTCATCCTCCATCCTCCATTGCAGAATTTTATCCGCGTACCTAGCGGTGCCAACCTGGATAGCCTTGTGCGCCGCACTTTCCTGTTGAAATTTGGTCGTCGTCTTCATCCGCACAAAGGTCTCCCATGTTTTTGGTGACACGAAAGGATGCCTCGTAAAGGGCGTGAAATCCTTGGTTATGTACTATGTGACAAGCGTGTTCTTGAAGGTCTTCCACATTTTTCCCATCACGAGGAGCACATGCCGTTGCACGCGTTCCTGGACTTTTGTTGGGATTTCAAATGAGTTTGAAATTTCCATCCACAGCACATTTCTTTTATCTTTTGTCAAACCTTTCCAGTTTGCTATGGTGATGGGGACCCGTTGCCTTCCGATTATCCCGTAGGTAATCCGAAATGCTGCAGCTGCTTTCTTCGGTTGTAGAGGGACCCCATCTGGAGAGACCTCCATGATGGTCATTTAATCCACTGGCCTTTTAGATACTCCTCTGCCATGCTTAGTTACCCTAGTCTTCGGAGCGTTAGACCCATTCGGCAACATCAACGATGTTGACGACATCTCTCTTACAAGAAAAAACTAATTGCAGTGAGCTGTGAGCATAAACATTTACACATGGTTGATCTTGCAAGAAATAAGAACATCCGGTGACGTTTATATCACAGACGGTTCCATAATAAAACCATCTGTGATGTTGTAGTATCACATATGGTTATATTATGGAACCATACATAAAAAACTTGAACAAATGCATCACGAGTACGAATGGTTCATCTTTGTATCCTACACATTTGAGGTCCATAGTAGTGACGCCGTACTTGTTGACCTTTACACCCTATAGGAGTTGGACCCAACGGCACCGAAATAGAGGGATCTTGATAAATCACATAGTCAAGCTCCCAATCTCCTCTACAAGCCTGTAGTAAGAGCTTGGGCCATTTGTACTGAATTGCTCAACACGAAATGCATCTATGCAGACACTTGAGTTCTGGATTGTACTCTTTCTGTCCTGATCTGTTGTATGAAATATGTACCCATTAATGTCATATCTTTGCCATGTCACAATTGTATATTTTAGCCCTTTTGTCAACCATTGCAGCATTTCACTTGACGACCTCCAAGTGAATCGCATGCTTAACCATTTGTTGAACCGACAGTTATGCTATCTTGTGATCCAAACTTCCGACCGATTTGGATTCTCTTAGCGTAGCACGTTCGTGTACTCTTCAATATATGGGGACACTTCAGTCATGTGTTGCATGACTGTGAAATAGGTTTGAGTGTATGTATCTAGATTGGGGGTTATTGCTTTCCTTCAGATGGTCCTGATACCCTCTAGCCTCTCCTCGTAACGAGATACAAGCACACCTATCGGTTTGACCTGAGCCATGCAGTTGACACAGAATTCATTGATGTCTTCAGTTGCATAACCTTCGATGATACTGCTCTCCAGTCGAGATCGATTGCGTACATAGGACTTGAGAATTCTCATGTACCTCTCAAACGAGTACATATGACATAGAAATACGGGGCCGCATTTCTTTATCGCTTTCATAAGGTGGATAATGAGATGGACCCTGATATTGAAAAATGATGGAGAAAAATACATCTCAAGATGACATATAGTCATCACCACCAATAGACAGGGTTTGGCTCCTTTCATACTCAACCCTGATAGGTTACCAAGGGCAGAAAAATCATTAATGGTGCAGAACAATATGGCACGCAAAGTGAAGTGTTAGAAGATCTTCCATCAATGGTGCTAGGTACACATCAATATCGTTCTCAGGTTGTTTCGGCCCTTGGATAAGTAGTTGCATCAAAATATACTTCCGCTTCATACACAGCCAAGGAGGAAGGTTATACATGCATACATTCATGGGCTAGGTGCCATGCCAGCTACTCATATTACCGAAAGGATTCATTCCAACTGTACTAAATCCAAACCTTGTATTCCTCTGTTCTGTACCGAAGTCCACAAATATCCAATCAATATTCCTCCACTAGACAGAATCAGCAACATGCCGTATTATTCCAACTTTCTTACGCTTCTCCGAGTGCCAACACAGCAATCTTGTATCCTTTCGATTCGCAAACAAACGCTTCAAACGGAGAATTATAGGCAGATACCAAAACATCTTAGCAGAAGGTCCTTGCTTCACCTCAATGCCCTCGCCGTCATCGGAGTCATTCTTACAGTTGTATCGAGATACTTTGCACACCGAACCAACATGTAATTTTGTATACTCTTTACGGTAGAGGATACAATCATTCAGACATGCATGTATTCTTTCTACTTCTCTTCCCAATAGACAAAAAACCTTCTTAACTTGGTAGGTGGTTCTCGGCAACACATTTTCCTCTAGAAGGATGTTCGCTAAGAGACCTAACAGTGTCGTAAAACTCTTATCGGACCAACTATTGATTGTCTTCAATTTTAGTAGTTCAAGAATAGATAACAACCTTGTGTATTGAGGCTTATAGCTAGGTAACAAAGGTTTCTCCATGTCCTCTAGAAAGTCCTCAAATTTACCAAACTGTCTCTCACTATAGTTTCCTTTTGCATCACGTAGCATCTGATCCAGATTGTCATCATACAACATATCTTCATCAAAGGCACTGTCCACAATTGGCATATCATTATCTCCCTCGGCAATGTCATAACTACATTCCTATATAATCTTCTCTTCATAGTGACTGGTCCAACATGTATACCGCTTTTTGAAACCCTTTCGAATCAAGTGAGCTTTGATCTGCGCTGAATTGGTAAACATATTTAGATTATTGCAATCAATGCATGGAGAATATACATATTTCATCCCCTTCTTCAACATATCCTGCTCGGCCATTCTTTTAAAAGTAGGCATGCCATTAATGTACTCTTCGCTCACATGGTTGTCAATGTACATCCAGCTTCGATCCATTTACACTACGCATATAACAAATTAGTTTCAAATTTTATTATTAATGCTACTGTAGCTAATTAACCAGCCTAGCTACTTACACACATAATTGTCATTCACCTAATAATAAATTGTCCATATCTAAATTAAGTAGCTAGCCATGTATTCATGAAGAAATATGCATGTATGTGTGTGTATATCAAGCAAGAATATATTGAAATAAACTAGGAGCACTGACCTATTCTTGAATTGGAGCAAACTACCATCTCTCTCTAAACCTAGCTATCATCTCTCTCTATTACAAGACATATATGTTATTAGAAGCAAATACTAACCTCTAATCACCAAGAACAAATCGATTTACAAGCTAGATCTACAAGCAGTATGTTTTCACCAAACTCTCCAAATCCGCCCGCCTCCTTCAATGAAACACAATGAAGATAGATCTATCGAGATCACGTATACTGGTATTTTTCTATCCAATGCAGCTGGTATTTTTCTATCCCAAACACAATATGCCACTTATATTCTTGAGTGTGCGTTTATGTCCAACTGCAATCCAATCTCCACACTGATTGACACACATTCCAATCTTTCAGCCAATTGTGGACCTCCAGTCGTAAACCCAACTCCATATAGACATCCAATACCTACCTTCACTCGCCCAGACATCTCCTATATGGTTCAACAAGCCCAAACATCTCCTATGCGGTTCAACAAGTCTATTTATTATGCATGACCCACGTGAACCACACTTCACTCTCATCAAGCGTATTCTATGCTAGATCAAAGGTACCATTCACTTTGTTCTCCAGCTCTACAAGTCTTCTTCTACTGAACTCATAGCATACTCTAACGCTGATTGGGCTGGATACCCGGACACCCAAAAATCCACTTCAGGGTACTGTGTTTTTCTGGGCGAAAACTTTATTTCTTGGTCTTCTGCGGCAACCAACCATTTCTCGTTCTAACGTTGAAGCGGAGTATCGAGGTGTTGCTAGTGCGGTAGCTGAATCATGCTGGTTGTGCAAACTCCTGCTCAAGCTTCACCGGCCTCCTTCCAAGTCCACCAATGACCATTGAATATATCCGCATGTATTCGGAGGCACTGAACAGTGCCACCGAAATGCGTCGCCTCAGGCTCGCAGCCGGGCGGGCGAGGTGGCCACTGCCACGCTCGGACGCCATTCCCCTCATTATATTGGGTTTTTTTTTTTTTTTTTTTGCACGGCCGTCCATGCCAACTCTACCATGGTGGAGGTCGAGCACTGCTACACCGTGGAGGTGGCTTTATTATGATGCCTGTGTGAGGATGTGGACTTCTATTAATTGAGCTATGTTATTTCATACCGCAGGTAAGAGTAGAGCTAGAAGGGTGCCTATTCAGTTCTTGCTTGACGGCAGGATTTCAATTTGTAGAATTCATGGCAAGGTGCTAGATGCGATTTTTGTGAGCTGAAATTGGATTACCAATAAACTATTACTTAATTGCAGGATGTGCTCATTGGAGGGGGGGCCATCAGCATGAGCTTAGAATACTCCTTTTTGTACTGGCAAAGATTTCAACCATCTAGCAAAAATAGGCTCTAGGTCCTCTGAACGCACGGAAGTAACAGGTTAGCATCGATCTATCATTGACATATGTATTGGCCAATGGCCATGTCAAGGTATGCTGTCATGAAATCGCAGAAGTTTGATGGAATGCCTGCTTCAGCTTTTGATTTGTTCACCTTTCTAATACTTTTGTTCAATTGCTAGAATGGAAATAGAATTACTCCTATTCAAATATTGTCCTTTTCAGCTCAGAGTTGAGTTGAAGATTCAACATTGTTTTGTTTCTTTTTCCAGCTGATAGCCGAATTCTAGATTTAGCATTGTTTTCTTTCTTTTTCACCTAGCTCAGATTTTAATCCAAGACTTATTTCTTTTGTTTCCAAAGAATGTTGTCAATTATTTCAGTGCATATTACCTCAGAACTTTTGTTATTTCGTTTTTTCAATTTTGCTTCTATGGAGCAACACGATCTGATTAGCTGAAGAAAACTGATGACACCAAGGAAAGAAAATGCTATCTGTATCTGTGCGGCAATGTTCTGTAGTTATAGCTATATCAACATTTCAACCTTATATCGCAAAATTTTCTATTTTAGTAATCTGTGGAGGAAGTCCTAGGCTCCTAGGTAGAGTTCTCCGTGGGACATATTATCTGATGAACACTGCAAAACAAGATGCAGAACCTCAATTGTTTGCTGGGTGCATTCCCCCTCGGAACACTTGCTTACGCAAGCCGAAAAGAGAAGGTCAATGAGCTATCTGATGGAAGAGAAATGGGGTTCTATGTCAGCTCCATTATTTATTTATCTATACGCTATTTGCTTGGATCCATTCCCATGCATAGGTGTAGGATCGATTCACACTAAGATAGGCAATCAGAGGGGGGTGAATGATTGCGGAACCTAAAAATAAATTTTAATACTCCCCTTTTAACACAAAACATATTTAAGCCTTGTTTAAAGTTCTGGACAGAACATTGTATCCTTACTAAAACTGATCTCGATAAAAATCCGTAACTCTGATTAACCTCAAAAATTTTCAGAATAAACTAGAGACAGTTATTGAACTAACCCAACTGGAATTACGTCAATTGGAGCTCTAGAACTTGAGATATAAAATAAACAAGATCGCTGATGCAGATAGTGACGAAAATAAATTAAGCCTTAATTATGCAACTAAACAAAATCTGAGATCGCTTGCCTGACCGATGGCCGAACAATGTCATGCGCTTCGTAATCAAAGAGATGCCATGCCAAAGAAAATGTCCGGTCACCCCAAAAGCCGTATATATATTTTTCTTCCACGGCTGCTTGGTACAAACTCTTGCCATGCCGCCGCATGCATATATATAAACACACACAGCCCAACTCCAACTAGGCCTTAAAATCCTAATCCAACTCCAACTAGGCCTTAAAATCTTAATCCAACTCCAACAAGGCCTTAAAATCCTAATCCAACTCCAACTAGGCCTTAAAATTCTAATCCAACTCTAACAAGGCCTTAAAATCCTAATCCAACTAGGCCTGGGCCTTTTTTACCTCAACTAGACTTTTAGCCCACTAATTTTCAAGGGACCCGAAACCCTTTCTAACACAGGTTTTTCACACTCACGACTTTTCTAACGCGTCACGTGTCGAAGCCTCCAGGACCGCACCTCCCGTAGCTTCTCCACGTATCATCCACCTTTGATCTCTATCACTACTACAGAAAAGGCCATCACAGATGGTTCAAAAACGTCATCACAGACGGTTTTGTGAACCGTCTGAATTTATGGGTCAGTGATAATACGAGGTCATCACAGACGGTTCTTAACTAAAAACCGTCTGTGATATTAAATATCACAGACGGTTCTTAACTAAAAACCGTCTGTGATATTTATAAATCACAGACGGTTTTTATTATAAAACCGTCTGTGATATTCTCTTCTACTCCTAAACCTATTTCTGTTTATTGGCTAGCCTCAGGAAATGCTAGCCATGCCCTCTGAAACAAGCAGATCAACATGTATATGTATACATCCAATTCACATCTCAATTCATTTCACAAACATAAAATATCCATTTTTATTAAGATTAGAGCCTACCATTACAATATCCCAAAACAACGAGAAGGTTACACAACAAGAACAGAGAAAAAGATTACAATATCCCAAAACAACAAGCAGGTTACACAACAAGAACAGAGAAAAAGCAAAGATCTTCTATGTCTTCTCGCCCCTGATGCAACGCATGAGCTGGATGCCTTCTCACCCCTGCACGGTTGGCACGAGCTAGTTGCTTCTGCGGTGTCTTGTCTCCCGTAGACTTGTGCGTCGTCTGCAAGGAGGAGGAGAATAGCAAGCAGGTGGACAGCAAGGAGGAGGATAGCAAGGAAGAGGATAGCAAGGAAGAGGAGACAGGCTGGGTTTGGTTATATTTATAGGGGAGGGAGAGGCGGGAGTTCGAAATTTTTGGCGCGGGAACGGAGATTGGGTTGAGGAGGATCGATGGGCCCAGCGGTCAGATTATCACAGACGGTTCTATTGGCTAGAACCGTCTGTGATGAATGCATATCACAGACGGTTCTATATATAGAACCGTCTGTGAATTAGAGCACATAATTTTATATACCGATGCAATATAAACAACTAGTCTAAAAAGATAAAATAGCAACGTTTTATATAACTTATATATACTCATTTAAAAGGTTTCGACGAGATCTACAACTTTGTAGTTGAAGCAAAATCCAAATTCCGAAAGGAAGACCAAGAAAAAGGGCAAAAACAGACACCAAAAACTTGCGACGCAGGTTTAGGTCCAAAGATGGCCGATTTTCGGGGTCTTGGAGGGCGACGGGCACAAGCCGGTCATTTTTTTGGATCGGGCTCGTCGTTAGCTTTCCAACGAGTACAAGAACGTCGAAAACGGATACCGTATGCAAAAGTTATGCCCATTTTACGGAAGGTGTCTCAAAACTGAATCATACCCGGATTTAAGCGGGAAAATTTGAAATTTTGAGGGATTGCAAGGCGGGAAACGTATCACAGACGGTTTTTATTATAAAACCGTCTGTGATAATCTGGTTTCACAAACGGTTTTTAATAAAAACCGTCTGTGATATTCCAGATTATCACAGACGGTTTTTTATTAAAAACCGTCTGTGATATTCCAGTATCACAGACGGTTTTATAATAAAAACTGTCTGTGATAATCTGAAATATCACAGACGGTTTTTATTATAAAACCGTCTGTGATATTGGAATATCACAGACGGTTCAGCGGTAAGAACCGTCTGGGATACTCCTTTTTCCCACCACAAATACCACAGACGGCCTCCAAATTAAAACCGTCTGTAATAGTGTATATCACAGACGGTTTCACAAAACCGTCTGTGATTTAGCGTCTACTATTAGGATTTCTGTAGTAGTGTATGCGCCCCAAGCATGAGCCTAATCATCTCGTGACCTACTTGACCGTCTGAACCTCAGATCTCCCATCCTAGTTCCGGTCCACCTCGTCACCGACCATGATCGCCTTCATGCTCAACCTGCACATGCAAAGACCAAATAACATTCTTCCGGCACAAGTTCGTCTCAACTTGACCAACATCAGTCCGCACACATGCAACACAACTTGTATAACACCGCTTAAATAAAATCACCAATTATTTATCATAACAAATTAACCATTGTCAATTATTCATCACTAAAATATCCTAAACCTAGCCACATGGTCTAACAATAGGTTTGGATTCAAACCCTTACGTTCACATTTTTAAGAGGGACCGACTAAATTTATTCAATTCAAATTATTATGTTTCTTGTTACATCTTCCATTTATGTTTCCTTTAGCCTTTGATTCTCTTCTACTGCACAGATGCCACCATGGTGATAAGATCAATATAGTGCCTTTTCAAGTTTCATTGCACATGGAGGTGACGAATATTTGTCTACCGAGCTACTGATATTTGTATTGTGTCCTTCACTTTGAATGCCATAAGTGCTGTAATACTTACAAAGTGAACAGTTATTCTGGTACCAATTTAGATTAGTTAGTTTTGCCTTTTCACCTAAAGTTCATCTAGCTTCATGGCTACCCGATTATTTATTGTTAGCACCATGTTTCGCCTTGTGAGTTCCTTCATTTTCCCCCTAGATGGTTCCTGCTGGATCTGTCTTGGAAGGCAGTCCATCTTTAGTGCGTCAAGAGTTCATTAAAATTGTTCCATTCCTATTTTATTTATGTTTAGTTCGCTAATGTCTCTTGTAAGTTGATATTATGTGACAAAATTTTCAGACCTGTCCATTCACTTTGTGCTTGGGTTTTGTTTCTGTCATGCCTAGTGTTACTTATATGAGCTTGTGCTCCCAAATTGTTCCTTTTCCTAGATGTCAATGTAATCTTAATCTTGAATGTCTTCGTTTTTTTCCAAATGTTAAGTAAAAATTCATCCTTCCATCTAAAGAAACAAAACATGACTTCTTGTCAGACCACCCCCATCGAAGCATGTAAAAACAGCAGAAGTTAGCCCAGCAGGTACCTGCATTTTTGTTCGCAATAAAAAAATGTCAGGTGTGTTCTTATCTACTGTGGTTTATAGCTACGGCTGATGACTTAACGTGCGCACTTGCGCGAATGAATCGAATGCCGATTATTCAATAAACTGTTTTGAAAAAGCTGTCTTGATAAACCGCTTTGAAACTGCAGTAGAGAAATCATTCTATTTATTTATTCGAAGAAGCTATAAGCTAAAATGAACGGGCAACTCTACCATCCACAGTCGGTCCTATCTGCACTACACAAAATCCATGAAATAGGATACTTAATCATTACGTAAAGCTAGTTTGCCGACAGACTTTAAACACCGATAAGAGCATAGATGTTCCCCTCCACAGACCACCGTACTTGTCCAGCATCACACTATGGTCAGCCATACCGTATATATGCTCTGTTTACGTTTCCATACACGGCTTTATCACTGATCTTCTGTACCAAACACAGGATACCATGGACAGGGGGAAGCTTCCATCCAAGCTTATAGGGCTTGGGCTTGAAGAGCCTGTGCATGGCCATGGCCCACGGAGTTACTATTGGTGCTAAGTGTCCTATTTTCTCCACACTTGCTACAAGGAGGAGGGCAACGCCGCGTTGTGAAGCTCACAGGATCGGGGGCACCAAGGCCGGTGTCAGCAAAAGAAAATGCAGCACTCCAAGGCAAGTTTCACGGAAGAAGAAATGACCATCAAACTAGAGGACCTACGTTTCATGGAAGAAGAAGTAAACATTGCTCTAGAGAACTAGAATTACCAGACGAACAAAAGCACAATAGACAAGAACCTTCGTCTACGAGCTGATGCACGCAGGCTAAAAGCCACTGAAAGAGATGAAAGGCACCGAGCTTGGTAAAGGGTGGTTGCAGTGATGGATCTAGGACAAAAAGGTTGGGTGAAGCGGAATGGACTAAAAAACAGTAGCAAAATAAAACATACACAATCCACATTGCAAATTCGCACAATTCATTGATAAAGTAATAAAAATAAATATATAATAATGTAGAAGATGATACCTCACTAATGAATTTAACATAATTTCCCGCCAAAATATCAAATAATTGAAAATTCTAGTTCGAAGAAAAGAAAAGATGAAATAACAAAAGAAAAGACGAAATAACAACCTGTCAATATATAGTAGATTGATTAGTAAGTCTTAAGATTAATTTATCATAATTTGCAAAAAATTATTGAATATGAACAAAACAAAAGTTACCGGTAAAGCACTAATTACGACTAAGAGCCCGAGGCAATTTCATTCTTCTATACTTCTTGTCTTGAAATTGCTTCTTAATTCTACCATGATCAAGCCCTCTAAATATGTCCTACTCAATGTAACATATCATCAAGTCATTCAGTCACTCGTCAGATCGTCAGATAACCTATTATGTAAATCAGTCTTAATAATATTCATGGTCAAGAATACTTTCAGCTGATGTCGTTGCCACAGGTAGGAGTAATGCTAACTCAATGAGATGGTAAACCAATGAATACGTAGTATGTCTTTCAGTTTCAACCATCTTCATGGCTAAACTTCCAAGATCATGACAAACAACACAATCATCAATTCTTTGCACATGTAGAATAAAGATTTCAAGTTGGTCTCTTATAGTTGCACAATCAGCAATGGAGAAATTTTATCATAGTTATAGTTGCACAATCAACAATGGAGAAATTTTATCATAGATATCCACAAGTTGAGCAATCTTATCCACATCAAACTTTGAGAAGGCGTTTCTTGGATCAAGACAAGAAAAAGATACAAGTAGCCCCGAAGATACCTCATTGAAACGATGATTCATCTCCGTGTTGATAGCATCAACAACAGCAAAGAAATTATCAATACGATAATAGTGATATTGTGTAACCGTGATCCCATCTAGCCTTGATCAGCCCCATCTTGGTATCGCTTCATCCATATTTGGTATTGGAATCTTGTTTGCCTCACAAAATGCTTTAACTTCTTCAAATAATTGCTTCCAACCATGGTTCCATAAACCAATCAAACGTGCTTTCACATCAACAAGCAATAACATAGCCTGAACAATATTTTGATCCTTTGCAAGATGAGAGATAACTCATTTGTAATGTGAAATACTTTCAACATCATCTTTAAAATGAACACAAAGTTAAAGCTCTCCATTAGTTGTAACAAACCTGCTACTAGACTTAGCTGACGTCTGTCTTCATGCATAAATTTCAACACCTCTACCACTGCATCCCACATTAACTCAATACAGAGTAAGGTTGTATAATGAGAGCCCCATCTAGTATCTCCATGTCCTGCCAAGATAGTGTCTTGATGCTTCCCTCTTCCTATAAAAATCTCACCACTCTCCAACTTATCCAAAATATTTTTACGATACTTCTTAGTCAATACATCTCTCGTCTTGCAAGACGCACTAGTGGTGGTCACAATCAAACTCACATAGTTAAAGAAAACCTTGATAAACGAGCAACTACTTGTGACAGCACAACTACCAATTACAATTGATGAGCAAAATAATGGATATAGAAAGCTTATAGATTGTCATCACAAATCTATCTTTGAAGGCTATTGAATTCACCTCTTATATTCGAAGCTCCATCATATCTCTGCCCTCGTATTCTAGCACTAGGTAAATTGTGCTTACTAAGCAACTGAAATAAAGCTTCCTTCAATGCATCAGCACTTCTATCTTTGAAATGTATAACACCCAAAAATCTTTCAATAACCTTTCCTTTATTGTTGACAAATCTACAGTACAAGGTTTCAATTAGTTCAAACACGAAGCAATGAATTGTTTCAAAAAAGAAACATAATTAATCACTAACCATACTATCATGGCCATTTGCTCTTTGATTGATATGTCATGAGATTCATCAATAAGAATAGATAAAAGATTATCTCTAATCTCATCCAAAATCACCTTGGTGACCTCCTGTGCACAACATTTTACAAATTCTTTTTGAATTGTTGGGCAACTCATTCAAGCATTTAATGGACATAACTCCTCAAACGCAACCTTCACTTCTTCCTTCCTTTCTTTGTACCAATCAACCATCTCTAGAAAAATACCCTTGTTTATGGAGGAAGATGATTCATCATGTCCACGGAATGCTTGACCTTGCATTAGGAGAAATCATACACAGTCTAAAGAAGCTATCAAGCGAGTTTCATATTTGATTTCCGAATCCTTGCTATGAGACTCCATCTTATGAGAAACACTAGCCTGTTGATTTTTGAAAACATCACAAGATTTCCTTGCATTATTGTGGATACTATTACTCCCACCAACATGAAGAGGAAATGATGCATATGCATTTTTTCAGTTACTATACCCTATTTTGGTGAAGACATTGTGACCGAATTTTTCCTCTAAGGGTTGCTGCCTAAAAAGAAAGTAATAAAAGCAATAAGCCAAATCCTTTTCAACACTATATTCAAACTAATCTTGTCTCTTAAACCATGTTTCACGAAAGCTCCTAAAATCCTTTCCATTTTGTTTCCGAGGGAAATTATAACCAAAAGGTTGAGTCGGACCCTTCAACAAATAAGCCCTCCTCACTTGATCTTTAATGTCAGGCTGAAATTCCTCAATTGGCACATGAAGTACTGGATCAGCCATAATATGCACATTCGGGTTAAAATCCATAATACCATTTGTTTCTTGTTGTGTTTGTTCACGTTGTGTATCTTCAACATCAAATTGTGCTTCATCAACTAAAGCACATTGAACATTGGCATCATCAACTTGCGTTCCCACCGTAGTTTCACTTGCATGAGTACTTGGTCTTGAGCCCCTACTGCTCAAGCTCAAGTAGTACTAAAGTAGCTGAGAGACCATGTGGAGGTCATCCCATGTGTGTGATGACTAATTGACATCGGTTTAGAAAAGTTGAGTTTGATTTGGTTGGTTCGGTCCTTGACGTTGTGTGGTGCAATCGGGCTCGGTCGGACTTGGTCAAACCTGGTCAAAGTGGTTAGGATGCATATTATGTCGACTTGTCAGGTTTGGGCTATTTCATTAATGCATTTATGCTTACATGTATCGAGCGGTGCTATTTGATGTGTTTCTTGTCTGTGTTGGCTGCAGGACGTCGAGGCGGAGTCGTGGCGAGACACGAGGTGACCGGACTAGACACGGGCGGTGTCGAGGTCAGAACGGTCGGATGTGTCGAAGACGGCGGAGACTCGAGGTGGTTGCGAGTCGTGGACGACAAGGAGCGCGGAAGCTTCCCGGAAGGTGCAGGAGGGGCGAAATGGTAATTTCACGAGGTTGCACAAGCGGGAGCGGGCTCCGTTCGGGTTTAGCAGGCGTAACGGGTTGGAGACCCGTTAGCCAGGGGCTATATAAAGGAGGGAGTGGCTGCATGCTCCTTTATGGATTTTGGGAGAGAGTTAGGGTTTGCATTGGTCAAAAGAGTCTTTAGGAGGTGGTTTTGCCTTTGCTCTTTAGTGGTTGGAAGTGGATGAGAAGGGCAGAGCCATGTCTCCATCGTAGCATCTCCTCCCTGTGTGTGTTCTTCCAAGAAGCATGTAGAGAGAGCTTGTGTTCTTGAGTTGGGAGAGGTGGGAGATGGATTGAGAGTCTTGTAATCATTATTCTTGTATCAATCATGTATCTCCTTTCCTCTTTATCAATATGAGATGGAGTTTGATTCAGTTCTTGTCTCTCTGTTTCTTTTCCTTCGATACTCTCTGTGATGGATTTGTGAGATTTTTGTTTTCTTGTTGTTTCTTGCTAGTGAGGTGCAAAATGGATTGCTCTATGTTGGGATAGTGCCCCAAGATCATTTGATTGATTTTCCCAAGAGCTAATCATGTTAAATCTCAAATTTCACTTTTTGGCATCCTCTATTCTTCATTTCCTCTTCTAGGGTTTTGATGAGTTTCTTGATTCCCTTGAGGAAATGGCCTAAGGTTCTTGCTGGCATGTCTTTAGATTATTGCTAATGTTCTTGCAAAAGCTCCAGATCAAAGGACTTGGGATTATTAAAAAATTTGGATCTTGGCTCTCTCTCTGTAGAAGTTCAGTTTTTGGACCTTCTAGGGTTTTGGTGCAGATTTCGTATCCCTCTTTGAGATGGCTTGAAATTTGGTCCCTAGAGTCCAGAGGCTAACTAGTAGCTATCCTTAAAATTTCATGTCCAAAGGATCAACGATGGAGGAGAAATTTGATTTTTGGTGAAGTCTCTTAATATTTTTAGTTTTTGCCAAAATCTTGATTTCTTGCTGTTGAGTTGAAATTTTCTTGATTCCTAAGGCCAACATGTTATTTGGGTCTTAGTCTTCCAGTTCTGGGTTGAGAAAACCCAGTGGCAAGTCTCAATCTCTCAAGAATATGAAGTTCTGAAGTTGTAGTCAGTTTTTTGGGCTTTTCTGTTCTCTGAAACCCTTGCCCGGTCAGACCGGAGGAAAGAAAGCGGTCATACCGCTCGGCCAACACCGGTCAAAATGCCCACTGACCAGCGGTCAGACCGACGCCTCAGGACCGGTCAGACCAGCCAGGTGAGAGCGGTCTGACCGGCCACCCCCTGGCAGCCTGAGTTACTTGCTATTTTTTTGTGAAGTTGTGGATTTCTGGTTTCTCATTTGTTGTGCCTGCTTGCTTTGAGTTCTCTAGTTTCCAGGGAGTTAGAATGATTTCCTTCATAGCTTCTTCTTAGCTATTGGAGGAGAGTTTCGAGAAAGTACTTGAGGGGGTTATTTTAAAAGACGACATTCACCCCCCTCTATCGCCATTTCGGTCCAACAGTAGCTCTTCAAATCTAGCAAATTAACCAACGAACAAACAATAAATATATAATCCATTTGGTTTTGGACTAATTACTTCAAATCTACCAAATTAACAAACGACCAAAAAATCAATTTATAATCAGATCTAGCTCTTCCTACCAATTACCTTTGGATTTAGAATCCTTTTCGTGTTGTGGAGGAGGCACCATACCCTCTGGCCTCTGCAGATTGCAATCTTCCCTCACGAGCGGAGTGGCCAAGCCCCAAGTGCCCGCAGACCGCACCACCACAGCCCCCTAGTCCCTAGAAAGTGCATGTGCCCGCTACCATGGCTCGCCTACGTCGCGTGAGCCACTGCCTGCCTATGCCATGCGAGCCCGCCGCTCACCTGCTCGGTCTGCAGACTAGAGGGCTAGGGTTGACACTGCTCGAGGCAAGTCTGCTGCAGATCACAGCCCAGTATTCTGCAGCAACCAAGAGAGTAATCCGAAGAGAATATTATTGGAAAGACACAAAACAATCAATCGGAATTGGGGCAAGTCTGAACTTTTGTTATTTGCGACAATAGCAATACTTGCTATAGCTAACTGAAAGACAAAGCTTTGAAGAAGGAAAACAGAACAGCGATGCTTCAGAGTTAACTAACTGCACTAAAAAACAGCTAACTAGCGATCGGATCCGTTTTTTCTGGTCACGCTCCACCCGACTCATAACAAATTCCTAAAGACATGGTCTAACACCAGCTCAAAGTCTGGATTATTTCCAAAAAATCACCTCCCTAATCTTGACTTTGCTTTTCAATACTTCTCACTCCAGCTTCTCCCTCATTTCAGCAAACTTCATTCTTCCGAGGGCTTTTGTTAGAACATCCGCACATTGTTCTTCAGTACTAATGTGTTCAACAGAGATCTGCTCCTTCTCTACACATTCACGTATAAAATGAAACCTTGCATCTATATGCTTGCTCCTGCCATGAAATACATGATTTTTCATCAATGCAATAGCTGACTTATTATCCACATACAGCTTCACTAGACTCTGAAAACTCCCTGTTATATCATGCAGTAAACCCTTCAGCCACACTACTTGACATGCCGCAGATGTTGCCACCATGAATTCGGCCTCACAAGAAGAAAGTGCAACACTTCTTTGCTTCTGAGAAGCCCAAGCTATCAGGTTTCCACAGAAGTAGAAAATCATTCCGCTGGTACTTTTTCTATCATCGATATCTCCGGCGAGATTGCTATCACTATATCCAATCAATTGTTCATCTTCTCCCCTTGAATACACCAGGCCGTAGTTCATAGTCCCTCTCACATACCTCAAAATGTGTTTGAGAGCCTAACTATGAGACTTCTTTGGATTCTCCATATATTTGCTTGTGATACCGACTGCATATGCAAGATCAGGCCGTGTATGAATCAAATACCTCAAGCACCTATACTAAGTTGGGTCCACTGCTTCACCTTCTTCATCTTTGCACAATCTAAGCTTTTGTTCCATTGGTTATTGCACTGCATTGCAATCTGCCAACCTGGCTGCCTGCAGTATCTTCTTTGCATAACTTTCTTGCTTCAAAATGATACAATTCTGTTTCTACTTCACCTCTATTCCCAAATAGTATGCCAGAAGCCCGAGATCACTCATGTCAAACTTTTCTTTCATCTGCTTCTTGAACTGAGCAATCTCTTTATCACTAGTTCCTGTGACTATAAGGTCATCCACATAAACACCTACTACAAGCATTCCTCCTGCATTGTGCCTCTTGTATACTGCTGGTTCATGTGGGCATTTCTCAAAACCTAGACCCTTTAGACTCTTGTCCAGCCGCAAATTCCATGCCCTGGGTGTCTGCCTGAGTCCATAAAGTGCTTTGGCAAGTTTGTATACCTTCATTTCTTACCCTTTTACTGCAAATCCCTCCGGTTGTGCGACATACACCTCTTCCTGAAGTTTTCCATTTAAGAAGGCCGATTTAACATCTAAATGGTGCACTCTCCATCCTTGTTGTGCAGCCAAGGCCAGTAAGAGTTGCACGGTCTCCATCCTAGCTACCAGCGCAAAAACCTTCTCAAAATCAATCCCTGGCTGTTGCACATATCCTTTGGCGACAAGTCTTGCTTTGTGTTTGATAATCCTCCCCTCAGTGTCCTTCTTGAGCTTGTAAACCCATTTAAGACCTATGGGTCTATGTCCTGGTGGCAGCTCTACTAGCTTTCAGGTTTTGTTTCTGTCAATTGCATCTAGTTCACTCCTCATTGCTTCCTCCCAAAACTGATTTCCAATTGCTTCTTTGTAGGACATGGGTTCCTCCTCTGCTAACATGAGCAATTCATTTGACAACTCAATTTGCTCTGTGTTGGCATATATCTCATTCAAATATATGAATTTCTCAGGTGCATCTTCTGGACTTTCACTTGAGACTGGAGATGCTGGTGCCACTGTAGTACTCCCTGGCGTGCCAATCACATCTGCCATCTCCTCTTCTACAAATTTAGGTCCTCCAGTGCTCTATTGTCTCCCCTGACTGCATACTTGCCACGTTAGCTGAAGCACTTGCCATGCCAGGTGAATTATCTGCCACGGCAGGTGAATTATTCCCGCTATCTCCTGCAGCATCTGCTGATCCGGTTATCTCAGCCTCTGCTTCCTCTTGTTCAACAAAGAATGTCACCCATTCCTGGAGATCAGTGTGTACATCATCCTCCCATTTCCATATTGCAGTTTCATCAAAGATTACATCCCGGCTTACATGTACCTTGCCGGTTCTTGGATCCACCAGCTGATGAGCCTTACTCCCCTCTTCTACACCCAAATACACCATACTCCTACTTCTGTCATCCAGTTTCTTTGTCTGGGTAGATGGGACTTTGATATGACCAACACAGCCAAACACTTTTAGATAACCAAGATGAGGTTTTTTGTTGAACCAGGCCTCATACAGTGTGATCTTACTCAACGGCTTGGTTGTCAAACAGTTGAGTATATACACTGCATGTCTAATTGCTTCTCCCCATAGCCTTCTAGGTAGAGCCTTTATTTTCAGCAAACTGCGAGCCATTTCCATTATAATGCGGTTTCTCCTCTCTGCTACTCCATTCTGCTGTGGGGTATACGGTGTTGTGAGGTGCCTCTCGATCCCTTCTTGCTCACACAAGGCAGCAAACTCACGTGATAAGAATTCCCCACCTCGATCAGTTCTGAGTACTTTGATCTTGTGTACAGACTAATTCTCAATCAGTGACTTGAACTTTTGAATGCAATGATTGCATCACTTTTGAACTTTAGCACATACATCCACATCATTCTACTGAAATCATCAACCAAGAGGAGAAAATACTTATTACCAGCTGGAGTCTGAGGGGTAATTAGTCCACATAAGTCTGCATGAATCAACTGCAATGGCTATTCAGCTCGGTACTTAATTTGAATTGGAAAGGGAATTCTTGTTTGCTTTGCAATTAGACAACCCTCACAGATTCTCATTGGATGATCAATCCTTGGCAATCCTTGCACCATCTTCTCATCATGCAATTGCTTCAAAGCCTGAAAATTAACATGACCCAACTGGGCATGCCATAACCAGGCTGGTTCTTCCAAACTGATTGCAAGGCAGACAGGTTTACAAGTTTCTAGCACAGTCTTACAAAGCCTGTTTGGTGTCCTTCTAACCTTCATGAGCAGCTTCCCATTTCTATCATGAACCCATAGGAACACGCCATGCAGGACAATCTTGCTTCCCTCTTCCGACAAACTAGGTATGAAGTAGACATTAGTTAAGAGTCTTTGCTCACCATTCTTACACTAGAATAGTATAGACCCTTTGTCCTTGATTTGCACCGTTGACCCATCACCGAACTTGACATGCCCGATGATACTTTCATCCAACTTACTGAATTTGGAACGGTGGCCTGTTATATGGTTGCTCGCTCCATTGTCAAGGTACCAGACATCTGACCCAGATTGCATTACCTCATTTGGTTGCAGCTTTGGAACCACTTTCTCCTCATTGAGCAGCACAAGTTTGTGTGACACCTCCGGTTTGTGTGACTCCTCCACACATGCGGTTAACAGCAATGCCGGCTCATCTTCTTATGCTTGAGTGAGGTTAACATCTTCTTCTTGGCGCTTGCTACAGCATTGAGAAGCGTAATGCCCCATGTTCTTGCAGTTATAACACTTGATATGGCTCTTGTCTATACCGCTGCCACCGCTACCTAAAGATCCTTGGCGAGGTGTACTAAACCTCCTCGGCCTCCCCTGCCACGGCCTTGCCATCTACCGCGGCCTCTTCCTTGTTCTTGCCCTCGATCTTGTCCTTCTGGACCACCAAAAACTCGCCCTTTGCTGGTTGATGACTGCACTCTTCCGCTATTTCTCTGCCAGGCTTGCCACTCAACGTGAGTGAGCAGCAGTTTCCCTTCGTTGCCTTCACTCCTGCCGCGTATATGTTCTTCGTATGCTTTGAGGCGTCCAATTGCCTCCTCTAGTGACATTGCATCCACGTCTGCAAATTGCTTTATCGCGGTGACAACCTGCAGAAATCTGTCAGGCACAGAGACGACCAGTTTCTTCACCAATACTGTATCTTCCATATTCTCTCCAAGACTTCGTATCTTGCTTGCAATAGCATTCAACTTGCCAGCAAACTCATCGACTGAATCTGTCTCTTTCATGCGCAGTGCGTCAAAATCACTCTTCAGAGTATGAACCCTCGCTTTCTTCACCCGATCTGCACCAAGGTGCATTGTCTTCAAGTTTTCCCATGCCTCCTTCGCCGTCTTCTTCTTGGCCAGCAGCAGCAAGACATCATCTGGGACTGCCTGGAATATGCACGCCAACGCCATCTTGTCTCTCTTCTTATCGATGACCTCGCCGGCCGCCGACTCAACTGCGTCCCAAACGCCTTGAGCATCCATGAAGACCTCCATCTTGATCGCCTAGGTGGAGTAATTGGTTGGCGTTAACATCGGGTATTGCAAGGATACTCCGAACTCCTTCGTCGCCGGAGCCGCCGAGCGCTCAGAGGTTGACATGCTTCTGTACCAAGGATACTTTGGCATGCACGAGGCTCTGATACCAAGTGTAGATCACAACCCAGTATTTTGCAGCAACCAAGAGAGCAATCGGAAGAGAATACTATCGGGAAGACACAAAACAATCAATCGGAATTGGGGCAAGTCTGAACTTTTGTTATTTGCGACAATAGCAATACTTGCTACAACTAAATGAAAGACAAAGCTCTAAAGAAGGAAAACAGAACAGCGATGCTTCAGAGTTAACTAACTGCGCTAAAAAAGCAGCTAACTAGCAATCGGATCCGTTTTTTCTGGTCACGATCCACCCGACTCATAACAAATTCCTAAAGACACGGTCTAACACCAGATCAAAATCTGGATTATTTCCAACATCTGCTTTGCGCCTTTGCCTGTTGGGAGTGAGAGAGATAGTGAGGTAGCACCGCGCTGCCTGCGCACGTTCTCTTCGGCTAGCCGTCGACCATGTCAAGGCGTCTACCTCCGGCACCGCCCATGCTTGCCCTACCAAGATCCGCCCCTGGGTGGGCGACAACAATAGACGGCATCTACTCTCTGCGTCAAGACTATCAGCAGATTGTCGCAACCAACCTTGTAGGTGAATCTAACTAACCTTCTAGCAGTTGAGCACCCAACAGAGCAGCTTGATCACATATCCATTCAATCAATTGACTGTTGAATGGGCGTACAAAAATATCAGTATGGCAGTTCTGATGAAAAGGAGGAGGAAGTGTGAATCTGTGGCTCAGTTGTCTGTTTTTCTGACGTAGCACAATATATACTTAAGTGTGTGTGTAATTCACTGACGGTATTGTAATCCATCCAGTTATGCCTAAGTTGAAATGCACTGATGTCGCAGTTTACCCTGTTTATTAGTTCTTCCACTTCACTAAATCATCGATACATATCACATGTCTGTTCTCTCTTTATTTGCTCTACTCGCGCGCAAAGCCACTAGTCAGTATTAAAGAGCATGGATCTTGCCCAGTCTTGAGCAGGTATACGACCGTACCAAATATATTTGATCTTGCTTTCTCATTGGTGCAGCTGGACAGTTACACGAGTGTTGGTTCATTCTTCTCAACACAAACAGAAACAAGATCCATCAGGGCTCTCTCTCTCTCTCTCTCTCGACACGAAGGGAACATAGGCTGATGATGGGGAAGGGAAATTTTTCTTTGATATTGTATTTTCACTATGTACGATCACCTCCTTGTAAACAGTACCTCCGTTAATGACCACTTAGTATTGATTCTATCAAAGGAAAGCAGCTCAAAAGCCCTTACTTTCCCCTGTATCTACCGCGAGTTAGTATACTGAGCATCAAGAGAGAAAATTGGACGTAAAAACTCCTAAACCATGTATTGCATCGCGACCTGCATCAGCCTTGTGTGGGGTATGCTCAGCGTCGCTATGCCTCTCCTGCAGTTCTTCCTCAAGAACGCGTAGAAATAGTTGATCACTAGCTTCTTGACAAAGAACGACTCCTTTCGTGCCCTTATGTCGCCATGCCCTAGAAGGTAAACCACGCCCAACTCCTTGGCCTTGTGAATGAAGGAGAGTTCATTGTCTAGGCTTCGCCTTCCATCAAGCGTCCCATCCAGAGATCCATCACATGACGTGCTTGATCCCAAGGTTGGATTATTAACACCTGCAGACTCAGCAAGAAGTGGAACACCAAGAGAGTAGATGCTACCATTGGGACCAACGAAAACTCTTGATGAGGCTGACGCAACCTCCTCTTCAGAGTTTGAGTTAAACTGGTTGTAGTGCTAGCTTATCTCTGTTTTCCCGTGTAAGAGTCCTGATTCGGTTCGGTCTGTTTTTGTCAGTTTAGTTCTCTGATTTGGCTGAGAGTCCGTGTAAGAAAAGGATTAGGTTTTTCTTAGCAAATTGTGTACTGATATAAGGACGAAAAACCCTTGAAAGGCGCTGTGTGATTGCACCGCCAAATCGGCATTGTTCTTCTCTGTTTGAAGTTCTCGGCAGATTCAGTTTTGTCTGACGTACTGTTCACAGTTCGGCAAAATTCCAGAATCGCTGAGTTCGGCTTTTGTCCATCGTTTTCTGTGTTCGCGCTAACATTTGGTATCAGAGCTTGTAGGCAATGGATGGCAAAACTTCAGAGAAGAAGGACGCGGCAGGCGAGAGCTCTGTGGAGAAGAACCGCCACCACGAGTACCGACAAGAGGAGGACTGGTGCCAATCCAGTACCCTGTGCTGAATGACACAAATTACAATCCGTGGGCCGCAAAGATGAAGATCATAATGCGATCTCTAGGTGTGTGGGCAGCCATTGAAGGGGATGCACTGGTCGAAGAGGAGAAAGATCAGGGCGCTCTGGCCGCCATATCTCAGGCAGTCCTGGATGAGGTCATGATGGCCATTGCAGAAAAGGAAACTACGAGGGAGGCGTGGGAAGCAATTAGAGAGATGCGCATTGGAGAAGATTGTGTCAAGAAAGTAAGAGCACAGGTGCTGAAAAGGCAGTTCGATCGCCTGATCATGGGAGAATCAGAGAACGTTGGTGAGTTCTCTTAGAAACTCACCAGTTTGGCTGGGGAGATTCGATCACTTGGTGTTGAATTGCCGGATTCAACAGTTATCGAGAGGTTATTCAGTGTTGTTCCCAACAAGTATCTCCAGATTGTAAGCACAATTGAGCAATTTAGGGATATGTCAAAGATGTCGCTGACCGAAGCAATTGGACGCCTGAAGGTGTTCAAAGAAAGCCAGAAGGGGCGACGTCAGGGCAAGGAGGAAGGCGAGCAGCTGTTACTTTCTCGTGCCCAGTGGGATGTGCTGGTCACAAAAGAGAAGAAGAGCAATGAAAATTACAGCAGCAATGTGAAGAGAGGCGGTGGACACAGCATCGGCCGAGGGCGTGGCCGTTGGCAAGGAAGATGGTGTGGTTCTGAAACCGATAAGAAGCCACATCGCAAATTTGATAAAATGAAAATCCAATGCTACAATTGCCCAGAATTCGGGCACTTTGCATATGAGTGTGGAAAGCCCAAGAAGGGGAGAGCACATGTAGCCGAGAAGTCTGACGACTCGCCTGCTTTGCTGATGCTCGAAGCCTGCGAAATGATGGAAGTAAAGGAAGAAGACCCCATGGAAGAAGTGTCTCTAGTAGAAGACAAGATCCAACTCCATCTCGGGATGAACGAGGAAGAGAATGGAGGAGTTTGGTACCTAGATTCAGGAGCGAGTAATCATATGATGGGAGTAAAAACCAGTTTATAGAACTGGACACTTCAGTTTGAGGATCAATCAAGTTTGGCAATGGGTCGGCTGTGAGGATTGAAGGCCAAGGTTCTATTCTAATCAGAGGACGCACTGGTGAACACAAGGTATTGACTGATGCCTCCAACGCCAGCTGGAAACAGATTCTTTCTTCTAATTGTTGATGACCATAGTAGATACATGTGGATTACCCTACTGAGAACCAAAGATGAAGCATGCAGAGCTTTCAGGAAGTTCAAGGCTGCTGCCGAGAACGAAGTGGATATGAAACTGAAGGCCGTCCGCACCAATCGAGGAGGTGAGTTCAACTCAGATGAGTTCAATCGCTATTGTGAAATGCATGTCATCAGAAGGTTCCTAACAGCACCCTACTCCCCTCAACAAAACAGAATTGCTGAGCGCCAAAATCAAACTGTGGTGGCTATGGCGAGAAGCATGCTGAAAAGTATGAATGTGCCCGAGAGATTTTGGGGAGAAGTCGTAACAGTAGCAGTGTATATTCTGAATCGATCACCAACCAAAAGCATGGTAGGATGAACCCTGTATGAGGCTTGGTGCAGATGGAAACCTGCAGTTCATGATTTGTGAGTTTTTGGATGTGTAGCTCATGTGAAAAAGGTAGGAGGGCACATGAGCAAACTGGTGGACAGAAGCTCATAGATGGTGTTTATCGGCTATAAGATTGGTTCAAAAGCTTACAGGGTGTTTGATCCAGTCACTGGAAGAGTATGTATCACAAGAGATGTCGTATTCCAAGAAGAAAGAGCATGGGACTGGGACACCAAAATGCCGATGAAGGAAGTCTCAACCAGTGACGTGTTTCATGTGTCTTATGATCTGGGTACAACGGGTATCACAAATGAAACTGAACCTGATCAGGTGCCTGTCAGCCCAACTCATTCAGAGATGCAAAACAGAGATGTAGACTTCGTTGAAGCATCAGTATCAACCACACCTGGAGAGGTTCCACAGAATGAAAGAACTCTGGACTCAACTGGAGGAGCTCCACTGCGGATGCGTACGCTGCAGGATCTGTATGAAGCAACTAAACCTGTGCAACTCGAGTACTTTGGACTGTGTTTCTTAAGTGTTGAGGAACCATAAAGTTTTCAGGAGGCCGACAAAGAAGAGAGATGGAGGTGTGCCATGCAAGAGGAGATGAATTGTATCCAAAATAACCAAACATGGAGTCTTGTAGATCTTCCTGAAGATCATCAAGCTATTGGCCTTAAGTGGGTATTCAAAGTAAAGAAAGACTCACAGGGTAATGTGGTGAAACACAAAGCATGATTAGTGGCCAAATGATATGTGCAGCGGTAGGGAGTAGATTTTGAAGTGTTTGCACCGGTTGCAAGAATGGAGACGGTGAGATTACTCATCGCTTTGGTAGCACAAGAAAGATGGCGACTCCATCATATGGATGTGAAGTTGGCTTTCTTAAACGGAGATCTGGAGGAGGAAGTATATGTAAGTCAACCACCAGGGTTTGTTGAGAAAGGCAAGGAGCACAAAGTCTTGAGATTGCATAAAGCCTTGTACGGCCTAAAACAAGCACCAAGAGCCTGGAATTCAAAACTGACAAAACTTTAGTACACTTCGGCTTTGAGAGGAGTCCTTTGGAGCATGGAGTATATAAAAGGAAGAAAGATGGAGATTTGTTTCTGGTTGGTGTTTATGTGGATGATCTAGTCATTACAGGAAGTAGTGAGACCGAAATAGGTGTTTTCAAGAAACAGATGCATGAGGGTTTCAAAATGAGTTATTTGGGCTATTTGAGTTACTACCTTGTTATTGAAGTCCATCAGAAGCAAGGAAAGATTACACTTAGCCAAGAAGCATATGCAAGAAAGGTGCTTCAAAGTTGTGGCATGGAAGATTGCAATCCGACTCAAGCACCAATGGAAGCAAGACTCAAGTTAAGCAAGAAGAGTACAGCACCACCGGTGGATAAAACTATGTATAGAAGCATAGTGGGAAGCTTGAGGTATCTTACCAACACCAGACCTGATTTGGCATTCTCTGTTAGGATGGTTAGTCGATTCATGGAATTGCCTACAACTGAACACATGAGTGCAGTAAAGCACATTTTAAGATATATCAAAGGAACCCTCAATTTGAGCTATTGTTATGGAGAAAGAAGGAATGATGAGGAAATCCGCTTGATAGGTTTCAGTGATAGCGATATGGCTGGAGACATCGATGATCGAAAGAGTACAACAGGAGTAGCATTCTTCCTAGGCTCAAGCCTGATCAGCTGGTTGTCTCACAAACAAAAGGTGGTGGCGTTATCCTCATGTGAAGCTGAATACATAGTAGCTGCGACAGCAACATGTCAAGGAGTGTGGTTGGGATCACTCCTCAGAGATTTGCTGAATAGGGATCTAGTGAAAGTGGAACTCAATATTAACAATAAGTCCACAATTTCCTTGTGTAAGAATCCGGTGCATCACGATAGAAGTAAACACATTGATACTCGTTTTCATTATATTCGAGAATGTGTAGATAAAGGCAAGATTGATGTCAAGTATATCAACATAAGCAACCAGCTTGCGGACATACTGACAAAGCCATTAAGTAGACTCAAACATTGTGAAATGAGAAGGAAGATCGGCATGCAAGCTATGGAGAAGAACAACCAGTTTAGGGAGGTGAATGTTTGAGTTAAACTGGTTGTAGTGCTAGCTTATCTCTGTTTTCCCGTGTAAGAGTCCAGATTCAGTTCGGTCTGTTTTTGTCAGTTTAGTTCTCTGGTTCTGTTGAGAGTCCGTGTAAGAAAAGGATTAGGTTTTGCTTAGCAAATTGTGTACTGATATAAGGAAGAAAAACCCTTGAAAGGTGTTGTGTGATTGCACCACCAAATCGGCATTGTTCTCCTCTGTTTGAAGTTCTCGGCAGATTCAGTTTTGTCTAACGTACTGTTCACAGTTCGGCAAAATTCTAGAATCGCTGAGTTCGGTTTTTGTCCATCGTTTTTGCCGTGATCCTGTGTTCGCGCTAACACTTTCGTGCCCTTATGTCGCCATGCCCTAGATGGTAAACCACGCCCAACTCCTTGGCCTTGTGAATGAAGGAGAGTTCATTGTCTAGGCTTCGCCTTCCATCAAGCGTCCCATCCAGAGATCCATCACATGACGTGCTTATCCCAAGGTTGGATTATCAACACCTGCAGACTCAGCAAGAAGTGAAACACCAAGAGAGTAGATGCTACCATTGGGACCAACGAGAACTCTTGATGAGGCAGACGCAACCTCCTCTTCAGAGTTTGTGTCACTATTCTCGTCACTCTCTAGGGTGCGTTCTTGGGCTTGGCGGCGTATGAATTTCTCAAGACTTTCTATCAGAAGCTGTTCAAATGCTTGGGGGTTCTCCTTGCGTACATCCTTGTATCCATACCTGCAGCCATGAATGATTAACATCATGCAAGCCAATAATGCTAAACAAACCCTAAAAAATGTTTATAATTGACCATATAACTATTCTATAACTAGACCTCGACAGATTACATATTTGATATTTCAATATAAAGCTACGCTTAGGTTAAAAAAAATACCAGGCTGCCAACCTGACACGTATATAGCTACCTGTACATGCTGCTTGGATAGATAACTGAGGCAGCAACATTTGCCATGAATAATAAAAAGAACAGTTTTGCCATTGCACAGGCAACTGAAATTTTTTTATGTTTCAGTCACCTGAAATTGCACTCTCAATGAACTAAAATTGCAGCCCCCCTCCAAAAAAACAGCTGCAACTTTAGGTGATTCAGAGTTGCAGCCCCCCTCCAAAAAAGCATGTGCAACTTCAGGTGATTCAAAGTGCAACTTTAGGTGATTGAAAGATAAAAAAATTTCAGTCGCCTGTGCAATAGTCTATCCCTAAAAAGAATGCTGTGAACCAACAGAGGTGGGATCACAATAAGTAAATAGTAGAACTATCACATGTAGATACCAACAAACATAAAGAGAGAGACTGCAATCACAAAGTAGTTCAATACCTAAAGACAAGAAAATAAACTAATCAAGACAGGGTGTAAAATTCGAAAAGAGAATTCACAAGGGCCAATGCAATGACTAAGCCACAGGATGCCAAAAAAACTTATTGACGCATCATGTATAGCTATACCAGTATCATAGTGGGCAACAACCATTGTAAAGAGTTAAAAGTGGCCAAACGGCAAGGAATTGAACACGACACAACTCTGATAAACTCCAAAGGTACAAGCAAAACTTCACAGAAATCAAACTAAGGGCTCTAGTCTGTTCACAAAATTCCCTTAGTATGATAGTATCATTAGTTAACAAAACAGATTTACAACTAGATTGTGTACATCTTGATGGTGGACAACGATGCAAAGAACAAGAAATAGAACGTCACAAAGCTAGTATTTAATGAACATAACGAGAACATAACTCTACCAACAGTAGAAGCAAAAGATCAGTAAACTTAAGTCAACGTGTAAAACACAACAGCCATCAATCCCCTAATATCATCAGTTAAAAGAAACCCAATCTCATTGGCGAATGCTAACTCAACATGCGACAGATTTAGGGGCCACTAATGATAGGGGGCTCGATCTTCATGATGTAGAATCAAGGATAACTTTCGATCCGTCCAATCTGACGAACTAATGGCGCCAACCACTGTTAGAAAAGCAACCTACGACAAAAGAATTCACCCAACCACAGGCTCGTGATCTCGTCTACCCGACCACGCAAGTATATGTGTCACCGTTCCTATGAATCATAAGGAAGCATAAGAACAACAGAGATATTCTCAAGAAAATCACCCAATTCCCAAAGACAACGCGTAGCATCAACCCGAGAATAAGCAATATTGGCCATCTTGAAAATAATTATGGTCCCCCTCAACAGGTGATGTATACAAGTTTATATAACCCTTGAGAGTCCACAAGGTTTCTTACATGGGTTCAACACAATTCCTAAATCGTTTGACTCGAACTCTCACAAAAGGAAACAAAAATAGAATACAAATGAAAATCCATGACATTTCTAACGATGAAACTCCTTCCATTGCATAGTCCTTGAAATCAACTTTCCAACGAGCCTAAGAACATCTCAATCAGACTTCGTATGTGAAACTTATTACCTTTATACGCAAGGTATATGATTGGAATACGTGAAATACTGTCAGAGATACAGTCAGACTGATCCGAACACCTCCAAGTCAATCGAACGACTGCAAACGTCTCCAGCCAATCCAACGGTGCGAACATTCGGACTAGTCCAAACGTTTTCGTCACTATCAGCAGTCCAAAGTAGATCGAACGACGCACATTGAGCGAACATTTGAACTGGTCCGAACATCACCAAGACGATCGGGCGGTCCATAAACGATCGACTGATGCGAACGTTCGGTCTAGTCGAAACATCACCGAAGCGATCATGTGGTCTGTGGATGGTCGATCTGGTCCAATGAAGCCGTTCGGAAGTGGGTCGAGCGGTCCAGATTTGATCGAACGGTGCAGATAACACCAGAGCGTTCAGACTGGTTCGAACGTTCCGAAGCCGATCGGGCCATCCGGATCTGATCGGACGATGAGGACAACACGGTGTGTTCGGCTTGGTCCGAAGTCCCGATGCCGATCAGACGGTCCAGAATATTCCCGAAGTGAATTCCACGCATAAATCAATTTTCGTTGATGCGTTGTTGTTCGTTGGTATTCGATGGTGCGTTGTAGAGCTCAAAATACCTAAGCACAAGTGAATTACAAGATTTATGCAGTATAAAATTCTCATTAAAATTAATAATATGTTTATTAATAAGCAAATTCACCTGATCTTGTAGTTCCAGGCACGTGCTCGTGTAATTGGTCCTAATGGCACTCGGACCTATATTTCTGGATCATTAGCCGATTGAGAAGAAGGTTTTGTAGGGATGTCCTCATCATCCTCCCCTTCTTAAAAATGAGTTGCCCTTGACTCTGATTCTTCCGATCCAAAAATGGTGACAAATCAGCAATGTTAAATGCAGAACTCACAACATAATCATCTATCAGAAGTTCAATTTTGTATGCATTATCATTGATCTTCTCAAATACTTTGAATGAACCATCTCCTCGAGGCATAAGCTTAGACTTGCGCTTGTTTGGAAAATGCTCTTTGCGTAGATGCACCCAAACTAAATCTCCTGATTCAAATAACATGTTCTTTCTTGACTTGTTCGCCTTTGTGGCATAGTAACGTGCCTTCTTTTCAATTTCTTTTTTAGTCTTGGTATGAATCTTCTTCACGTATTCAGCACATTTTGATACCTCCATATTGACATGTTCATGTAGTATCAGTGGCAGCAAATCAAGTGACGTGATTGGTTTAAAACCATACACCATCTTGAATGGGCACAATTGAGTAGTAGAATATACTGCCCTATTGTAAACAAACTCCATATGCGGTAAACAATCTTCTCACTCTTTAAGATTCTTCTTAATCATCGTTTGTAGTAACATTGAAAGTGTTCTATTCATCACCTCCGTTTGTCCATTCATTTGTGGGTGACAAGTTGTCAAAAAATAACTTTGTCCTGAGCTTGGCCAATATAGTCTTCCAAAAATAGCTCATGAATTTGACATTATGATATGAAACAATTGTTTGGGCATGCCATGTAATCTTACAATTTTTTGAAAAATAAATTGGCTACATGCGACGCATCATCGCTTTTGTGTCAAAAAATAAAATGTGCCATTTTAGAGAACCTATCCACAACTATAAAAACTGAACCCCTTCCTCTCTTAATCTTAGGCAATCATAAAACAAAATCCATACTAATATCCTCCCAAGATGCACTAGGAATAGGAAGTGGAGTATATAAACCATGTGGATTAAGTTTGGACTTCGCTTGTAGCATGTCACACATCGTTGTACAAACCTTTCGACATCACGCCTCATTTTAGGCCAATAAAGGTTATCGCTTAACATCATGAAGATCTTTTCTCTCCCAAAGTGTCCCATCAATCCACCTGCATGAGATTCCTGCAATAAAAGCAAATGCACAAATGAATTTGGAACACATAATTTGTTAGCACAAAATAAGAACCCATCATGAACATGGAACTGGTCCCATCCTTTACCATCTTTGCATTTAAAATATGGTTCTGAAAATTCATGGTCAGAATTATATAAATCTCTCAAGCTCTCTAATCCAGGTACATTTACTTCTAAGTGAGTTAAAAGCACGTTCTTTCTAGATAATGCATCAGTTACCACATTCTCTTTTCCTTTCTTGTACTTAACAACATATGGGAAGGTTTCGATGAATTCTACCTATTTAGCATGTCTACAGTTCAGTTTAGCTTGGCTTTTCAAATATTTCAAAACTTCATGATCAGAGTGAATAACAAATTTTTAGGCCAAAGATAATCTTGCCAAATTTCAAGCACACGCACCAAATCATACAATTTTTATCATACACAGGATAGTTCAATTGAGCACCTTCGAGTTTCTCACTAAAGTAGGCTACTGGTTTCCCTTTTTCCATCAAAACACCACCAATCCCTATTCCATTAATATCACATTCAATTTCAAAAGTCTTAATGAAATCAGGCAAAACAAGTAATAGTGCTTCAATTAATCATTTCTTTAGTTCTTGAAAAGCTTTTTCCTGTGATGTACCTCATTTAAATACAGCACCCTTTTTAGTCAACTCATTTAATGGGGCAGCAATAGTGCTGAAATCTTTAACAAAAAGGACGATAAAAACTAGCAAGACCATGAAAGCTTCTGATCTCACTAACATTTACAGTGTAGGCCAATAATCCTTAATTGCTTCAGTTTTAGTTTCATCTACCTCAATGCCTTGTCCAGAAATAACATAGCCTAAGAACACAACTTTTTGGTACAAAAAGCGCACTTGTCAAGATTAACATACAATTTCTCACTTCTAAGCACTTCTAGCACTTTTCTGATATGATCAATATGTTCATCCATCGTTTTGCTATAGATCAATATGTCATCAAAGTATACCACAACAAATTTGCTAGTGAATACTATTAAAACAAGATTAATCAATCGTATGAATGTACTAGATGCATTAGTTAAACCAATAGGTATTACTAACCACTCATACAAATTTTGTTTTAAAAACAGTCTTCCATTCATCACCAAGTTTCATTCTAATCTGATGGTAGCCACTTTTCAAGTCAATTTTAGTGAAAATAGTTGCACCACTAAGTTCATCTAGCATATCATTTAATCTAGAAATGGGATGACGATATCTAACAGTGATATTATTAATGGCATGATAATCAACACAAATTCTCCATGTACCATCTTTCTTAGAAACAAGAATTACAGGGACAGCGCAAGGACTAAAACTTTCTCGTACATACCCTTTCTCAAGTAGTTCTTGCATTTAGCGCTCGATTTCTTTGGTTTCCTCCGGATTGGTACGGTATGATGTATAGTTTGGAAGTGATGCACCGGGAATTAGATCAATTTGATGCTCTATTCCGCACAATGGTGGAATTCCCGCTGGTATCTCCTCTGGAAACACGTCATGAAATGCCTGTAAAAGAGAGAAAACACCACTAGTTAGAGAGTTTAAGTCGTTAGTTGAAAGCAAAACAATTGCATCTTTGTACACAAACACAAAGTGTATCTTTGATGGGTCATTGCTCACATCTCTTAAATTTGATTTTGTGGCTAACATAACCATCATTTCCTCACTCTTACTTTTTTCTCTCATATTTGGCTTGTGGCTTACTCACCGATGTGTGAAAATCTCTCTTTTCTTTCTTTATACTCTCAATTTCTGCAAGCTTCTTTTGCTGAGATTCAGCATGTATTTGACTAAGAGTTATTGGATTAAATTCTTTGGTCTTTCCCTTCCACTTAAAAGCATACATATTGGAACAGCCATCATGTTGCACACTTTATCATATTGCTATGGCCTTCCCAACAGCAAATGGCATACTTTCATAGGCACCACATCACATTCAACGGTGTCCTCATAATCACCAATCTTGAAAGTAACATGCACTACATACTGAACCTTCACATCCCTACTTCTGCTAAACCATTGCACATGATATAGATGTGGATGTTTCAGCATCTTTAAGCCAAGTTTCTCACATAATACAACACTAGCCAAGTTATGACAACTACTACCATCAATAATAAGTTTGACTACCTTGTTATTTACCTTGGCTTGGGTTTGAAACATGTTGAATCGCTGAGGGTGTGCATCTCCTTGTGCAAGCATGCTCAAATTCTTGGTGACTACTAGTGCCTCCCGTTTCATAAGTCAACACATCAACCTCTTCATTTTCATCTGATGCATTCTCATATATCTCCTTTTCATGACCGAGCTCAACCTCATCTTCACTTGTGGATTCTACTCTCCATCTTTCTGACACAATCTTAACCCGGTTGTTGGGACACTCCCTAGAAATATGACCGCACCCCCAAACACTTGAAATATTGAATTTCCCCACTCTTTGTTGTAACACCAATTGAGGATGTAGGGGATGGTGTAATTTTCTTCTCACTTGAGGTAGGTACTGATTTTGTAATTGAGGAAGGACAAGCATTATCATTTGAATTCATACTAGCTGAAAATGCACCTTGTTCCAAATTGAATCGTGCTTTGGTGGCATTAGATGATGATGGCATTTTTTAAGTTGAAAAATGTTGTCCTTGATGCTGGTTTTATATCTTCTAGTAATTGTTTCTCCGCTTTTGTCGCTTGATGTACCAACTCAATAACAGTGTTGTAGGGCTGATATTGCACGATTCATTTGATGTTTTTATTCATACCAAACAGACAACACGCAAGTGTTTGCTCTTCATCTTCGTGCACATGTGCCCTAATCATAGCTTGATCCATATCTTTGTAGTATTCCTCCACTGAACGACTTCTCTATCCCAAATTCTACAATTTATCGAAAAGATCACATTTATAAGTGTTAGGAACAAAACGTGCTCTTAGTTCTCACTTTATTTCAGCCCATGATGCATTGGACGTTCCCCATTATCTTATCTTTAGTTCAGAACGTGCTCCCACCAAATCAACGTATACCCATCAAGTGACGCCATGTGTAGCTTCTTCTCCTTCGAATAATTGTGCATATGAAAAATCTTATCTACCTTGAGCTCCCATATGAGATGTATCTGGATCGAAAGCACCTTCAAATTTAGGAATAGTAAATTTGAGTTTCCCAAACTTCTCAACATGCGGGTCATCATGACGACAGCCATGACGTTAATAGTAATCGTTGTGATGTAGCCAAAAGTCATCACCAAAGTCCTCATTGTGGATGGCACCGTCACGTCAACAGCCTCGACCATGGCCACATCCTCTCCCTGGGCCATGGTCAACACCACAAGCACCTACCCTACACCTAGGAAGGGGTGGTCGAACTGCGTTGGCGGCGGCTCGATCTGCTTGAGCTTCTCTAGCAAACCGTGTGATCATCTCCTCATCGGTCTCATCAAGCTCAACAGCTCCTTCATGAATACCTACTGGGCCTCGCTCTTTACGAAACTCCTCTAATATCTCTCTTCTCAAGACGCTCATATTGTCATTCAACTGAGTGTTAAAATCATTCCTGAGCTTCTCAAGGTCAGATGGTGTAACATATGCTTGTTCTCCATTTCCTGCTATAGTTAGTGCAAACAACAAAAAAAATAAGTGTGTGGATGTTGGAAGTTTTATTTGTGCAATTTACTCAGGCTCACATTCTCTTACCAACCGAAGTTCTTATGTATCCTTGATGAAATTGAAGAGTTGCACACACTTTGGTAATGGTAGACGGCATAAGGTGATAGATTAAGTGAACTCAATTGCACAAGCACTGTTAACAATGGCTTATTTATGGAGTTTGGATGGAAACATGTTTATCTATGCAATCTGAAATTCTAGATATTGTAAAGTTAAGTAATAATCCAACCTAAAATATTTTGTCTAAGTGCTAATCCAATTAGATTTAAGTGAAATGTATGACGCAAATGCAATGATCAATGTGACTTAATGCAAACAAAGGAATAAGCTAAATAGATACAATCTGAGATTGAGGATTAAATAGCTCATTTTGCACCAAGTACTAAGAGAGACACTAGCCAATTGCAAGATAATGAATATAAAGACACAAGATTGCTCAAAGAAATTAAATATACAGTCTGAAGAGCATGAACTAGAATTAGCTAACCTTAATTTTGGCCAAACCTCACTTTTCTTTTCTTACTTTTTTTATTCTTTTCTTCCGAGACTCTTTCTTTATGTCGGCTGCCTTCTTCTCCCTTTTTTTTAACTTGTGGTCGACGCTAAGGGTTTCAGCCTTCCTTTGCACAAAATTCGAAAGTTTCAACCAGAGTAATTATTACCAAGAGCAGCCCTTAATGCAATATCAAGAGCTAGTCTCAAGATGAAAGAAGAAAATATAAGTGAAGCTCACTTGGATCAATGCTTTCGGATGAAATAAAGAAACGACACAAGGATTAAGCTATGCAAAAGAAACATGACAATCAGCACTTAAACAAAAATTCTAATGGACGAAAAGTTAACAAAACTCACAAAAATAACAGAAGCAAAAAAACTAGGGTTTGGAATTTTTTTGGCCTTTTGTGTATAGGATAGAAAAATAATTCTAACTATGGATAAATTGATCCTACCATGTCAACAAGGCGCTGATATTAAGATGATACAGGGGGCTCAGTCTTCACGACATAGAATTAAGAATAACTTTGAATCCGTGCAACCTGACGAACCGATGACGCCAACCACTGTTAGAACAGCAACCTGCGACAAAAGAATTCGCCCAATCCACACGCTCGTGATCCCGTCTACCCGACCACACAAAGAGACGTGTCGCCACACCTGCGAATCACAAGGAAGCACAAAAACAATAGAGATATTCTCAAGAAAATCGCCTAATTCCCAAAGGCAGCGCGTAGCATCAACCCGAGAATAAGTAATATTGGCTATTTTGAAAATAATTGTGGTCCCCCCTCAATAGGCAATGTATACAAGTTTATATAACCCTTGGGAGTCCGCAAGATTTCCTACACAGGTTCAACACAATTCCTAAGTTGTTTTAGAACTCTCATAAAAGGAAACAAAAATAGAATACAAATAAAAATCCATGACGTTTCTAATGATGAAATTCCTTCCATTGCATAGTCCTTGAAATTAGCTTTCCAACGAGCCTAAGAACGTCGTAATCGGACTTCGTATAAGAAAGTTATTGCCTTTATACGCAAGGTATACGATCGAAATATGTGAAATACTGTTAGAGATACAATCGGACTGATCCGAACACCTCTAAGTCAATCGAACGGCTGCAAATGTCTCTAACCAATCCAACAGCGCGTTCGTTCGGATTGTTCCGAACGTTGCCGTCGCTAACAGCCGTCCAAAGTCGATCGAATGGCACACACTGAGCAAACGTTCGGAATAGTCCAAACATCATCGAGACGATCGGGCGGTCCATGAATGATCGAACGGTGTGAACATTCAGTCTGGTCCGAACGTCACCGAAGTGAACAAGTGGTCCGTGGATGATCGAACGATTGACCACCAATGAAGCCGTTTGAAAGCGGGTCGGGCGGTCCAGATCTGATCGAACGGTGCGGATAACACTGGAGCGTTCGAACTAGTCCGAACGTTCCAAAGCCGATCGTGCCATCCAGATCTGATCAGACGGTGAGGACGATGCTGGTGCATTTAGTCTGGTCTGAATGTCCCAATGCCGATCGGACGCTCCACTCTTGATCGGATGGTCCAAAATATTTCCGAAGTGAATTTCACACATAAATCGGTTTTCGTTGATGCGTTGTTGTTTGCTGGTGTTCGGTGGTGCGTTGTGGAGTTCCAAATATCTAAGCACAAGTAAATTACAAGATTTAGGCAGTATAAATTTCTCATTAAAATTAGTAATATGTTCATTAAAAAGCAAATTCATCTGATCTTGTAGTTTCTTAGCATGTATTTGTGTAATTGGTCCTGATGGCACTTCAACCTGTATTTTTGAATCATTAGCCAATTAAAAAAAGGTTTCGTAGGGATGTCCTCATCAGCTAAACTAGCACTCCCAGATGAGCACACCTGCCCCGCCTAAACATTCACAAAGCAGTAGAGAGATACTAGCAGAGACGGCTGTTTTCTAGCAGATTCTAAATGCGGAGCAGGCATTACATGAAACTCAAGCAGATATTGGTGAAAGTATCAAACATGAGTAGATGCATTAAATTTTATCTCAGGGTTCCAATGGAGCTCCGAGCACAGCAAGAAACAGCCAGAGCAGTATAACATCATTTTTGGAGGAAAGAGATTTTTAAATTTATTTCAAAAATTTTTGAAGTTCATACCTAGCAATGCAGCGGAACATATGGTAGCTCTTTGGGCAGACCCGACGAAAGAGGAACCTTTCATTCTGAGGTACAACAGGAACTGGAACACACTTGATGCAGACAAAAATGATAATTGAACGAATGGCTGGCATTGTGGTGAGGAAGTGACCAAAGATTGCAGGAACTCCCCTCACCAGTTCATTGTAAAGCAATCCAACTCCAGGGGCTCTGACTGTACCCAGATTGCAGCCTAGCTCCATCAACAAATCCATCGAAAGTTTTTGCTTAACCTCAGTTTCGTACTTCAACTTGGTTCCATAGTTCCATATGTACATTACCAAATACAGTACAGCCGCAAATACCAAGACAACCCAACTTCCATCTGCTACACTGCCCAATACTGAAGAAAAGAAAAAATAACTCCAGCCCCACGAAGAGAGTGAGAAAGCATAGAACTACAATGATGTTGACCTGCCATATCAGAAGCATTATGATGGTGACCAAGATAGTAGTCATCATCACGACCCCAAGTTCAGCTATGCCTGCGTTCAATAACTGGCATTAGAAACATTATGTGTGATGTGACCATACCACAAACGTATATGACCATAGCTCCCAATATCAAGATTGAACAAAAGGTAAATTCGTTTCTATCTATTACTACCCATGTTATTTATGAGAATAGAATATTACCTCATGTCACTACTTTGTTCATTCTCAGTTTTGACAAATGGAATACTTTCGAACCGAGAGGGAGGCCGGCGCCAAAGCAATGGAGAAAAACAAGAAAGAATAATGCCAAGGAGATACCATGCAGTGGGAGAGCAAAAGGGGAGAGGTCTAAGAACTTAAAGTTCGGATTCGGTTCGGGACAGCCAGACATGCCTGTAATAAAACGGACATAATTTTCACAAACGGAGTCCGATTTAGGTGTTCTTGTGCTTGTTGGAATGCTTATTCCAAGGCCCATCCAATAGGTAAGGCCTCACCTTCATAAACCTTTTGGTCGCATCGCAATTGCCAAAACAATCCGACACTGATTCAGCCTGACAGGACCGACTACCAACATGCATAGAATTCGCATCTGGAGACCGTTTGGGATGGGTGAGTACTTGATGGAAAGTTTATCTTATCCTCTTTCCAATGGATCTAGTCTCACCTCAAAATTCTTTCTGTGCGGAAAGATATCACCGAAACAAGTCAGGACTATTTTTGAATCCGAGTCTAATGGTGTTGCGCCACCTCCATTGGGCTAGACGGCTTTGTAATTTTTTAGGGTGGGTGTACAACCCTAGGACGACCCTTGGCCGAACCTCTCTCTTCTCCAACTCATATATTCACCCTCTACCCCCTTTGAACTCTTTGGATTTCGTTGAGTTTAGGTTTAGCCATTATGCAAACTTCTGTTCTTCAGTTGTGTCAGACGACCACCTGTCAAGACAGCCTTCGGAATCCCACCTTTTGAACTCAATATACATATTTGCAATTTCAGATTGCTTGTTATCTTGTTCTTACGTGTTCTTCGATTGCATGCAGGAATAGACCTTCTTGGTCAGGTCAACCGCGTTTTTGGCACGGTTGATAACATCTTGGGGTTGGTTCAGCGATTGCTAAGGCGCAAGCGACATCGTACGGTTGTAGTCGGATCGCAGGAGTCACCTCCACCAAAATCGAAGTTATCATCCTATCGGAAGATCGGGACCCCATCGCCTCATCAGTTGGTATCAGAGCTTCAGTTGACCGATAGGAATTTATTGTATCCCTAGTTAGTAGATTGATTTTTATTTTCCATTGTCCAGAAAAATTACCCCACAAAAAGAGTTAATTCTTGCTGTCCAAACCCCGTTGTGCCTTTCAATCTATTAGTTTTGGTTTGCTAAATTGAATTTGTGTCCGTCTTAGTATTGTCTAGTTGCTGGTCATATCTTTGTTCCTACAAAAATCCAAACAAAAAAAATTCCCCCACCACAAACCCTAATTCCAATTCGGCTTATTTTTCCTTTCTCTACAGCCGCCACCAAAAAAAAGCCATAACTTTTGATTCCGTGATTCTTTTTGAGTGAGACCACTGTCGTTATATTCATAACTTCATTATCCATCTTCCTGTAAAATTTCACATCATTCCAGTAAGGCAGTTAAGAGATATCTGCGGTGAAATTTGACCCAAATTTCTGAATTGAATCTGCAACAGTCAGCACTTGTGAATTTTGTGCGAATTTTTCAGTCGGTTTCCAGAAGTTAGCCCCAAAACAAAAGTTGTAGAAAAAGCCGTCAAGAAATGGAGAAAAAGAGAATTATTGAAAAAAAAAGGCAACTAACAAAAAGTTACGGCAGAAATACCGACATGCTGTCCACTGGACAGAAATCTTCAGTTTTCAAGTTTTGGGTCAATCCTTATGTTCTTCAATTCCAGATTGCATTCGATTGAATTATCTCATATTTACCACTCCTATACATTGCCATACACTTATTTTAGCCTTCTTCCATCCTTGGTTGATCAGCAACATATGCTAAGAGCTAGATATGAACTATAATTTAATTCGGTGCAATTTGTGAAATTAACTGATTGTTCTCCATTGCTACATATCAAGTCTTCAAAGCTACACTTTATACTAACCAAGCAGATTACGTCGAACCATCCCTTGCAATCGTTTTACTTATCACCTAAGTGAGATTTATCACGAACCAGCCACCGGTTGCACCACCTGTTTGCTTTGGTAAGAACTTATGAGAATTTGGTAAGAGCTTGAGAGATGTGTTACTTGATTTGAGCCTCCATATCCTAGTAGTTGATAAGAACATATACTTGTGATTTATTTCCTTGTTTTCTACTAACCATGGCAGGATCACGGGATGATTCTGAGATAGATCCACATCTTCGAGCCATTGACCGGGAGCTCAAAAAAATTCGTGAGGAAGATGCACGCTTGAGACAAGCTTTTTCACCACGGGAGGTATATAATCGTGATAGTACATCCGGTAAAACTAAAATCACTTTGCCATCCTTTGTTAGTGAATTTGATCCTGATGCCTATATTGACTGGGAGATAGCGCTAGATAAATAATTTGAATATTATGATTGGTCTGATAGGCAAAAGATTAGAGCTGCCACTAGTGTTTTTATTGATGATGCAATACTTTGGTGGAAGTATTTAAGTAGACATGGAAGAGTGCCTCAAACGTGGCATGCATTAAAGAAACTTTTGAGAGATCATTATGTTCCTAAATATCATGCTGATTATTTGCTAGCTAAATTGCAACGTTTAAAACAACGAAGTAGAACTGTAAGGGAATATTATCATGAATTAAAAACTCGTTTATTGCGTTGTGGCTTAGAGGAACATGCTGAAGTTACAAAGAATAGATTCTTACGTGGGCTTAATAAAGAAATTCAGGACCTTCTCATTCACGAAGAATATAATTCTCTCTCTCATTTGTTTATACTTGCTTATAAGGTTGAAAGTCAGATTGAGGAGAAATTGAGAGTGCTTGATGATAAGAAACATGAGAACAAACCCGTGTTTGTGCCTTTTTCTGTGACTAACAACTTGCAGGTAGTTGAGAACCATATCAAAGAGGAGCATGAGCTGATTGAACCATCGACTCCATTGGTTGAAAACAAAGATGAGGAGATGGATGCACCTACATCATCTGAGGGGAGCCAAAATGGTAAAGATCATGGTGATATCATCACTCACGGTGAGTATGCTTGTGAAGAACTACAATTATGCATTGTTTATAGATTGGTTTGGTCATTGATGAGATGCTTGTCATTATATACTACATGACTTTATATTGCTATATGATATGTGACTTTATATGATCTAGAGAGATCTACTCAAAAAGATGGTTTGGTTAAAATTCTTAATTAATGCAAAGTAACTTGGATAATCTACAAAGCTTCTAGATGTTTACTCTCATTGCTCCTTTTTAGAATTGTTCTTTCTCCAGAGTCATTGATGATTTCATTACCAAAAGGAGAGAAATTGTGAGAGATTGGGGAGAAATGAGAAATCTGCTAAATTTGCTCTCTTGTGTTCTTGTATTGAGGGGGAGTTTTCTGCTGTGGTCTACACTTCGAATGTTTCTCTATTGTGGTCTGCAAGCTTTGAAACTTTTTTCACAAATTTTGTTTTTCTGCCAAAGCTTAACTCATTTGAGAGATTTTGAGGTGTTGTCAATGTATTTATCAAGGGGAAGATTGTTAGACCATGTGAAGGTCGTAAATACAGTGATGATGAATAATTGACTTTTGGGTTGCATTGAAATTTGAGTTTGTGAAAGTTTCGGTACTCGGTAGTCAATGATCCAATACCGAGTCAGTACTCGATAGCCGGTGCTACAATATTTGGTCGGTACTCGGTGGTCGATGGTATAGTGTCTAGTTGATGGTCAGTAGTCTCAGACTGGGAATGCTCTGATGGTTGTGATTTATGAGTGTTCTGAGAGGTGATAATTATCAAGTACATGTAGTTTTCGAGTGCTCGTTGAGGCAGCAGTATGACTGGCATGTGCATGGCGGTCATATCAATCGTTCTGAGTGGTCTGAGATTGATTTCTGGAAAGCGTAAAAATTATGGTTGTGGATGACTTGGTTCATATTGATGAATGATCAAATGTGTGTTTTGCGTGTGTGAACTAATGTCAGTCAAGCTGGAAAGAACTTATGCCGAAAAATATGTTCTTTGGCCTTTGTATATGCAGGATGTGCGTGGAGATGGTTATGGTTAGTGACGAGAAGGACCGGGACTAGGATAGGGGAAATCTGAGATCCAGGCGGTCGAGGATGTCACGAGATGGTCGGGCTCATGTTGGAGCACGTAGAGATCAAAGGGCTTCGACACGTGAGGGGGATGACACGTGATGAAGATACAAGAGGTGTGATCCTGGAGGTTTCATCATATGATGAGTTAGGAGTTGTGGAAGAAGTCTATAACTGGGAGGACTTATAGATTGGTTAAAACCCGTGTTCGGAAGGGTTTCGGGTCCCTTGATTTTAGGAAGAGATATGATTTCATGTCCGTGTTTAATGAGGATACGTTTAGGGCATTAGCCTATAAAAGCAGGGGAGCCTAAGGGTTAACGCAAGGCTGTTGGGATGTTTTGGCGGAGAGATTGAAGAGGCTTTAGTTTTGGATAGGGTTTTTAAGGGTGCTTATGAGGACGCTTTGTAAATCTATGAAAATCTAGTAATAAACATCATCTTGAATCAATTTGGTTCTTGGTTTGCTCGAAAAGTATTGGAGTTTGCTTTTAGATTAAAGCGTACGACTACGTGCAAAAGTGATCAAGAGGTTCTGCTTCTGCGTTAACGATGTCGAGTACGTTCAATCTGATGGAAGATCAAAGCTGAGTGATCTAGAAGAGCAGCTGAGCATCAAGCGGTCAAAACCTTCATCAATTACTTAGAAATTTTAAATATCGGTGACAATCATTCACCTATTCTCTGATTGTAGTATTCGATCCTATACAAACCCATACCTGACCCATGTTATGTTGTCGGTATAGGAGAGGAGGCAGTTGTGAGGTGCCATGGCGTAGCGGGTTGAAGTTGGTTAACTCAGGGTTTTGTGAAACATTTTGCCATGCACAGGTGGGTTAAGTGAGACATCACAAATATGTGTGGCAAAGTGTAATTTACTCTTTTTATAGTAAGGATTAATTTGTCTACATAGCAGTGCGGGATAGTATGGATTCATTGCTTAATTATATTGTCAATCGTAGCAGGAATGACCCTATCGTCGTGGAGCAGGTGCACATCCGTACTTATCTGCAATTATTTCAAATTACTTAATTCATTTCACAATATAAGCTCATACCCATCACATGCATAGAACAAATGAGATTGAAACATGCATACTTCCGATGGCATACTGCAATCATTTAATCTATTTTACATCATTAAAGTTTGGATAGAGTGGAATACAACAACTTAATCTCGTTACATCAGTAAAGTTGGGATAAAGTGTGGAAATAATGTAAAACGTGCTATTGATTTCTTTAAAAGACATAGGCTCAGTTTCCACTCTTTGGTTTTTTTAGTAAATAAACATAGCCTCAGTTTGCGGTTGTTGTACCGTAGATATTTATATTACGTGAATATTTACCTATTTTAGTAATATTTTTGGTGTTATAGCTGCAAAAATATGCTTCCAAGTTGTTAATATATTCAAAAGTAGGCCCTATTCTTTTTAGTTTCTAAAAGTTGTTTTTCGGCTTTTCTACAGTAACTAGCTTTTAAACGGTGTATCTTTTTAAAATAGGGTCTACTAGTTAATTGTAGTACATATTGTACCAACTTTATTTATATCTGTAAAAACCGCACATGAGTTTTTGTTACTCTATAATCTCTCGTACGAACAGCCCAAAAGCCACAAGCCGCAGCCAAAAAGAACAGGCTCGTAGTTAGGCTGTAAAAAAAGCTCGAAGCTCGCGAGCTACTCGAGTTCGGCTCGTTCTAGGCTCGATTCGAGCTCGGTTCGAGCTTTAAACGAGCCGAACTCGAGCTTGATTTCGAGCTCGCGAGCTTCACCGAGCCAAACTCGAATAGTTCACGAGCCCCGATTCGAGCTTAAATAGTAATATATATTAATTCTTACCGAGCTTACTCGAGCCGAAGTCGAGCTCGAGCTTGTCTTATTATTGAAAATTAGTGTGTATTTGAATTATTTTGACTGTTATCGAGTTTATTAGAGCCGAGCTCGAACTTAAATTTTTCTTATTATTGAAAAATAGTGCATAATAAATTATTTTAATTGTTATCGAGCTTCAACGAGCCGAGCTCGAGCCTACTCGAGCTTAGGCCGAGCCGAGCTCGAGCCCAGATCGAGGCTCAGACCCCAACTCGAGCTCGGCTCGAGCTTCTACCGAGCTCGAGCCTGGAAGGCCAAGCTCGCTCGAGCTCGGCTCGTTTACAGCCTTACCCGTAGTAGAATAAAACCACGGATTATAATTTATAAGCCATTACAATACCAAACGAAGTTTTATATTGTGAAATAAAAATGACTAAGAAAATAGACCTATATTATGAAACGGAGTGATTGTTAGGTATTCTAAACAAAATGAAACAAGATAGTGTTGGATCCTTAGTGTCTAGTGTACAAAATTAGTACAATACAAAATTACTTTTCTTTCTTTTATGTTGGCATATGAGAATGAATAGCATGAAAATAGTAAAATAAAACGTGGATTATAATATATAAACCGTTACAATACCAAACAAAGTTTTATTTGAAATAGAAATGACTAAGAAAATAGACCTACATTATCAAACTGAGTGATTATTAGGTATTCTAAACAAAGTCGAACAATATAGTGTAACTAGTGTTGGATCCTTAGTGTCTATTAGACAAATTTAGTACAATACAAAATTATTTTTCTTTCCTCTATTGGCATATGAGGATGAATAGCACGACTTCATGTACAAAGTCTTCCCTTTTCACTTCATGTAAATATATAAATATATAATTAAGTAACTGGAAATTCTAAATTATATCAAATAAATATTGTGTGACAATTTTGCTATCTCTGTCACTCTTATACACTTAATAATCATTGATTCTTTTATACCTGACAAAGATCTTAGCTCTTTGACTACAAAATATCCCCTTTAACTGCATATGTTTGTAATTGAAACGTCATAGAAACGTTTTTGGCTTTAGATATTTCTTACTTTGCTATGAACAGCTACTAAATAATAATAATTTGGTAGGGTGCTCTCATCGAAATGACTGGCCCTAAGCGAGGCATTGAAATGTACTGCACTGCCCTCATTGAGTTTGACTTGAGGATCAAGACCGGAGAACAAGAAGGAGATGATCTACAGCTGATTGACGGAGCAACATACGTCGGCGAGATAAGCACACCATTGTGTAGAGCATTGTTAAAATGCATTGGTCGTAGTTGACATAATTTTAGCACATCTTCCCAAAGGAATGGAGGCCACGGTAGAAGTTGTCATGTCAGAAGTGCAGAGTGGTTTCAATCTCTCTCAGATCTTTTTTTAGTGGGTTACATGAAGAAATTTAGCTCTTTCATGGCGCTATTGGTGAGTCGCGTGCCTTAAGGAGGTTTGTTATTGCTGTAGAGATGGATCCTTGGATGGATTTGAAGTTCAAGGCAAGTCAAAGTGGCTCTAACAGTGAGCGCTGTTGTTTCCTTCAAAGCGAACAACACATGGATATGCCAATCAACCAATAAAGCTTGAGCTTGCTTCTATCTCGCACTACTACAGAAAGCCTAATACTAGACGGCCAATCACAGACGGTTTGAGAAAACCGTTTGTGATCAACACTAACACAGACGGTTTTAATTTGGACACCGTCTGTATTGATGGCGTTGGAGAAAACGAGTATCACAGACGGTTTGTGTAAAAAAACCGTCTATGATAATCTGGAATTATCACAGACGGTTTTTTTATTAAAAACCGTCTGTGTTTTATAGACTATCACAGACGGATGTTCACAGACGGTTTTTAACAAGAACCGTCTGTGATGTCCCGTCTGTCATATTCTGTACATGATCAGAGGTTAATATATAAGTACACATTGCTTCTAATAACTTAACTATAGAACTACTGAGACAAGAGATCACAAATTAAAGGCAAATTTATTAATTTCAATTAGAGGCAAATTTATTACAAAAGTCGCACAGGTAAAGAGTTTCCCAGACTGTAATCTTTTGGGCTTCGTACACTTCTTCGACTTTGGGACTTGGAAGATCAGCCGCTGACTTCTCGAACGTCGTTAAGATTGTCCTTGTCCTCAGCACTTCCTCCTCCAGCCTGGGCAAATGATCGGTAATATAGCCCATAATCTCGTAGAGGATAGCATTATAAGATTCCTCAGGATCTGCCGTTTCTGCTTGATTGGCAATGCTATCCACTAGTCTCTCCATTGCTTATAGAGCTTCTTCCGCTTTGTGCACATTGTGGAGAAGAACCAGGGTGAGAGCTGTGTTCCCTTTCTTGAGCGGCAGCGAGACGCCTCTGTCGACGGCGGATGATCAGGTCGAGCTGACAGATGCAAGAAAGTCAGGGGAAGGAGAGCAGGACGTGTGCGGAGAAGCTGCTCCAGATGTAAATTGTTGGCCGCCTGTGTAAGGTTCCGGCCGAACAACTGTTGATGAACAGTTGAGAGGAAGGAGATGATCACAAGAATAGTAGAATCCATATTGTACGTACGTAGAAGAGACCTGGATTAGGTGCGCATATTTAACCTTTAGCACAGATGGTTCGTATACCAAACATTAATGATATAGACGCTTCGTATAACGATCGAGATACGTTTAGACGATCGAAACACGAACGTTCTGACTTCGCATTATCACAGACGATTTTTAATAAAAAAACGTCTGTGATAAGGATTTTCACAGACGGTGTTTAATAAAAACCGTCTGTGATAATGGCGCTAGGCATTTATTGCACTGCTCAGAACTGCATCTGTCTTCATTTCGATCCAGATCTAGCCGGTACTGCACTCTTTCGCTCAGGAGGCAAGATAGGCGATTTCAAGCCAATTAATTTGGTGGTAGGAGGCAAAGATTGAGCTTTGAAGATTCATACTTTCTTGGTTGCTCTAGATATGGTTAGTAATGAAATTTATTTTTCTTTGCATTACAATTTAGATCTAAGTAATTGGTGGTGTTATTGAAGATGGTTTGCAAAATTGTTGGTTATATAATAGCTGTTGTGTTTATAATATGAATTAAGCTAGCAAATTAAGCCTCAATGCATGTGGCCGGTATATATGTAGTAATAGTTAATTAATTTAATTTTTAATACTAAGTTGTTATATATATACATAACGTAGGACCGAAGCTGGGTGCATGTCGCGAGCCGTGTGAGTGAAGAGTACATTAATGGCGTGTCTGCTTTTACAAGAACTGCAGAGGAGGATATGCTGAATAAGGGGGTGGAATATATGTACTGTCCATGCATTGACTGCGAGAATTTAAAGATGTTTAAGAACCGAAGGCAAATTGAAGCGCACTTGATTTGGAGGGGTTTCAAAAAGGGTTATACGTGTTGGACCAGTCATGGCGAAGTCAATGATCATATGCCGTCGGATGACATCGCCGGTGAAGTGAATGACATGCCGCCGGATAATTGTAATTATACCAAAATGGAACAAGGCTATATACCTTGATTCTCTAAGTAAGAACAAATTCAAGTATACAGCTATTGCCCAAATACTCGATAGGTAAGTACATTTTCTCCATACATAACTACATTGTACTCTTTCTTTTCTTCCAAATGACTAATCTAACTTTTTCGAATAACGAAGGTCGTTCGCCACATACGTTGCACAAACATGTGGCTTGACGACAGGGGCCAAGCCCTTGAAACATGTTCGCAATTTTCGGGTATTCGCTAGCTAAACATTAATTAATCCTATACAACACTTAGTAGTAATGCCTCTTAAATTAACACATTCTATTTTTTGCAGTGCCACCAGCAGGAGCCGGGCAACACGTGTGGATTCTATGTTTGCCACCATATGAGACTACTCCTCGATTCCTCGAAGATCACCAATTCTAAAGTTTGTCAATCTTCCCACATTTATTTCATACTTGTCAGGTTATATATGTATGCGCATTGATATTCCTATCGACAGGCTGCGCCCATCTCTACAAATGCATTGAAACAGCCGAACCTTGCACTAATTCGAGGAGAGTGCGCTTTCTTTTTGTGGTCTAAAGTCATAAGATCAGATGGAGAGTTCCACTGCGCATAATGATTTTTTATTGCTCTTATCACTCTGGAATCGAGGTCTCGCGAAAGAAACGGATCCATAATCAACGAACTTGTCAACTGCACAAGTAATACTTGAATGGCAATCATGCACCATCCAAGTATAACTTGTGCAGCCTGATAAGTGCGTTGATTATGGATTTGTTCCTTTCGCGAGACCTCGATTCCGGAGTGATAGAGCAATAAAAATGCAATGTTACCATCTAAGTGCAAATGCAATGTAATCTTTTGTAATTGTGTATTTGTTAATGGATATTTTGTTTCATTTCAATTAATTGATTTGCGAAATGGATGCTTTATGTTTGTGAAATGAAGTGCGATGTGAATTGGATGTTTTATGTTTGTGAAATGAATTAAGATGTGAATTGTATATATACATGTACATGTTTATCTGCTTGTTTCAGAGGGCATGGCTAGCATTTCCTGAGGCTAGCCAACAAATAGGAATAGATTTAGGGGTAGAAAAGAATATCACAGACGGTTTTTAGTTACAAACCGTCTGTGATAATCTTCGATTATCACAGACCCATAAATTCAGACGGTTCAGAAAACCGTCTGTGATGACGTTTTTGAACCATCTTTAATACAATTTTCTGTAGTAGTGTGGGTGAAGGTGACTTGGTCGACGTAGTTTGTCTGAATTCCTTGTGTCATGTGTTTTTGGTAATTTGCAACAGAACTAGTTTTCTGCATTTATAAAATAAATAAATCACTAATTTGTAATGTCCTATGCTTGTGTTCGGTTTGTCTTCAGTGGATTTTTTAAGGACATGATTAGCGCCACCATCCGGGCCCTCACGGCGTACGCCTCCATAGCCATGGGATCTACGTAGGAACTTTTTATATTAAATAATTTTTTAAAATTTTTTATTACTAACACCTTGACGACTTTATTTTAATTCTAACACTTTTGGTCACACCATAACTTATGGTGTGGCAAATACATATTGACACGCCATCAATCTTAGCGTAGCCAAATCTTGCCATGTTACTAGCTAGTGGTGAGGCACTCTTGACTTATATACCTCCTGGCGTGACGGTGTTGTTTGCTATGGCTAAAAGGGTTAGATTTGAAAAAAAAAACAGAAGTTGGTGAGGAGTTAGTAGTACAAATAAATTAAAAAAGGGTATAAATAACTAAAAAGTTCTCTGCATAGCGTAGCACCCACAACTGTTGTATCTACTTCCCATGTGATAAGTTCAATTACATGTCATGGGGGTGGGCATGAAAACAATTTCCAAAAATAGTAAATTTCATAGGGATGTTAACTCCAAGTGGTGTTAAAATAGGAGCTAAATAGCTTGTTAAGTAGTATAGACAATCTAGTTATAGCCAATCACTTAAATTGCATCATTTGTGAAACTTGAACTAACAAGTTTGTTCTCTGACATGCTTACTCAGTGACCTGATGTTTTTTCCTTTCTTTCTTCAATCAGTCGAGCACGCTCTTCCTTCTTCCCCTTCTTCACTTCCTACATAACACATGAGTGGGCTGTCACTTGAATGTTGTCATGCATGTTATATAGGATATCTACTCTTTAGTTAGTACATTTGCACAACCACTAAGTTTTTCCTTTTTCTCTTTATGAAATGGAGCATTATTTGTTTTTCTCTTTATGAAATAGACCATACCTTGTTTACTTTGGTGGTACTTCATGTATCACAGCATGTAGTACACAGATTTGTCACCATGTATGACTGATGTCTTTCAATCATGATTTCCTGCATCAAGAATCATACTGATATGGTGCTCGACAAATCATCATAAAAAATCCAACAAACAGCCACCATCCTTTTTTGTCACCACAATGTCATTTCTAATGGCAGTTCATGAAATTAGGGCTATCTAGTTTTACACATACCACAATGTCATTTCTGATGATAGTTCACGAAATTAGAGGCTATCTATTTGTACACATACACTATCTATTTGTGCACATGCAAATCTACACATCAGTAAAAATATTGGAATGGAACCACGATGCCATTTGTAATGTACGAATGGGTAAGAAATTGCTAGAAAATGGTCATACCCTTGCAGGGAGGTGGCACGGGAGTGGTGTGGGGTTGAGGAGGTGGGTGACGTAGGGGTGGAGTGGGGCGGAGGAGGTGGGTGGCGTGGGGCCATAGTGGGGCAGAGGAGTAGGGGGTGTCACGTAGGCGGAATGAGGTCGAAGTGGCAGAGTAGGGGGCGATGCGGGGGTGGAGTGGAGGCGGGGGCGGAGTGGGATAGAGGAGGCGGGCGGCGTGGGGGCGGACTGGGGCGGAGGAGGAGCAGGGGGTGTCACATAGGCAGAGTAAGGCTGGAGCGGCAGAGTAGGGGTGGCGCGGAGGCGGAGTGGAGGAGGAGGGGGCGACGGTGGGGGCGGAGTGGGCGGAGGAGGTGGGCGGCGTAGGGGCGGAGTGGAGGAGAAGGGGCAACGCGAGGGACTAGGGTGAGATTAAGGTGCTGCGTGGTGGATTGCGGCTGATGGGTAAGGGTACATGATTGGGAATTAGGGATTGAGGACGTGGGCGGCAAGGGATTGGCGGGACCAAGTTGCAATAGTATATGTTGGATGAGCTAAATCAGTGTAGATATTCAAATGTACGACCAACTCGTAATGGTAGTCATTAGATTTTGTTGATCTAAACATCACGAGGAGAGGGTATTAACAGTGCTGGGTGAAAAAAGGTTTAATAAATTAGTGCTTTCTATATTAGTATCCTCCCCATATTACGCCCCGCGGGTTCCTGGCCCGGAGAGGGTGTCCACGTCGCCCCCAGCGCTCCCTCGGCCGGCGCATGGCGGCCGAAATTCGCGTACGATCGGGGGAGCGATTTTGCGAAAAAGTCCCTGTATTTTCTGGAAATTACGTAAAGGTCCTTTTTCCTCGCGAAAAGGTCCCTGCCAGTTTTTTTAGCCCCTCCACTTTGCAGGATAGCCCCCCGCGGTTTTCTAAATTATGTATGGGTCCTCGTTTACTTACGTACAGGTCCTCGCTTTTTTGCGAAAAAGGCCTTTGACTCTTTCGAAAATACACATGCGTCCTCGGTTTTTTTAGAAAACCCCTCACGAATTATCGTCTCTTTTACTTCGGTACACATGGTGGCTGACGCAGCGTGACGCCGCGCCTACGAGGCTAGTATATATATTAGTCGTGTAAAAGGAATTGGCGTAATTTCTCCATGTAATAGAGTTGTAATACAACAAAAATCCTAGGGGCTCGGACAAGCCACCAACCTGACCCACCACCCTGCGGCTTCCTTCCGGTTGCTTACGCCGACACGCCACCAACCTGACCCTACCCTGCGACTTCCTTCCGGTTGCTTACGCCGAGCGACTTCCAATCTCACCTCGCTTCCGCCAACCTCCTCCTCGGCCCGATTGGCACCGACGGCGCCCTTCGATCAGTGAGCTCCTCGACCCCCCCCCCCCCCCCCCAAAAGAGCGCCCCAGATTCGGGAGAGCTTCCGAATTTGGCGGAGCTTTTCCTTCTCGCGTTATTCCGCTCGGTTTCTTGGCATTTCTTGGTGGATCGATTTGATCGATGTTGTACTGTTTTTGATCGATCTCAGGTTGTAGATGGCCAAGACTTCCTTCAAGCTCGAGCACCCCCTGGGTTTGCCTCTCCTCTCTTGCCTCTTAGCCCTGTTAATTTCTTGCGATTAGGAGGATTCTTGTTTTTGTGGTTTGCTAGATGGTGTAGTAAATTGGTTTGGGGGGCGGTTAGAGTTTCCCTTGTAAAGACCTTGTAAAGGGATTGCGAGTATGTAGATGGGCTGTTATATTGATATGATGATCTGGTTATACAGTATAACTGGAGATTACTTTGTTGTTTTGGAAAAGAGCTGCCTTGTGGATTGAGATTGTTTTCATGAAGATTTTGTGTCACCGCTGCAGTGTTGTCGTATTGATATACCTGTCGGATAGATAGTTCTTGCCTTGATTGTTTGTGCCTGTACTTGCAGATTGGTTTGGATGTGTAGTTGCAAAAGAGGACTCTGTAGATTATGTTAGTTTGTTCACTTGATTTTCTTAAGATCATTGGTGCAAAAGGTTAATGCGTTAGGGTTACATTGGGGGCTAGCACACTGCTTTGATAAATTCTGATGTATTCTTATTCGCAGCAGATGTCATGCATCCAATTTTGATAGGGAATTGTGTTTTTGTTGATATGTGGGGAAAAGAGTAAACCCATGGTCTTGTATATTTGGTCTGATAGTCAGTTGATCATTCTTGAGTTTGAACTGTATTCTTGTTATGAAAATTGGCTGTTTCACGGGTTGTAATGTTGTTATCTTCAATCAGTGGTGAAGCCAGCAACAAAATCGAGGGTGGGCTAGGGCACTAAGCTAGATTGTCACAAACACAATATTTTACTCTTGTTCAATTCAAATTCATTCATGAATACAAGAGAAACAAAGCTGAAAAAAGAGAGAAATACAATCAAAGTACCTTAGTAATAGAAAACACATCCCGAAAATATATAAATATGCTTCCGATGAGTAGAGACCATTCATTTGCATATCAAAAATAGCCAAATTAGTGATATGATAACTAATTATAATGATCATTCAAGAAAAACATAACATACCAGTAGCACGCAAGATTAAATCACGAGGCAAATTTATTTTACGACATTTTCATACCTTGGAAAGCAATAGAAACAAAAAGTGACGTCCTTTTCCACACTATATTCCAATCAATCAAACTTTTTATACCATAATACTTGAAAGGATCACGACACTTTGCCATCCAATGTCTTTGTAAAGGCATACCCAAGTGCTTGAGTTGGACCATTCAACAAATATGCCCTCCGCGATCTCTAATTTCATTAGCTTAATCTTCTATTGGTGTGTGATGCGCCGAATCGGCAAATGTCACTAGGATTAAATTCTACTCAAAGCTTCTTTGGTTGATTTGCGCTCTCATTGGTTGGGAGAATACTATTAGAATTGCTTGCGAAATAGTTACGTTAAGTTCGTTTCTTCATTCTAGCAAATCTATCAACAAAATGTGGCCCGAGTCCCTATTCCCTTATGACCGAATGGCCAAATCAAAATATCAATCTTCAATGGTTCATTCAATCCCAAAATCCCCACTTCACCAGACCAGCTCATGCCTCACGGTCAAAAGTCGCCCTCACGCCCAGACGAGATGGGCCAGATGGCCACTCCCCACTTCCCGTCTTCCCCAATCCCCAGCTCACGGCCTCAACTCAGACGTGATGCCTACCGGCCGACGTGACGCCCCTGCTCAGTTGCTCCCCAGCGGCCCAGCCCCTAGCCGGCCAGCGCAGTTCCAAAGCTTGTCGACCTCGGCCATTGCCCAGCGCCCACCCTCCCAGATCTGGCCATCGGCCTCGGCACCGCCTCGGCCGCCACCCGCTTGCTTTGACTCGGCCTCGATTGTCGGCTCCTCGGCCGCCGTCCACCCGGATCTGCACGGCGTTGTCCAAATTTGGTCGGTCGGCGTCGAGCTGGCGAGCTCTACTCTCCGCCTCTCCGCCGGGCGTCGCTAGCCGTACGCCGCTAGGGCCCAGGTGCTGAGGTGCGTCTCTCCACGCCTCCGCCGTCTCTCTGGATTGTGGTCTCTGTGTGGTGCCGTGGACTGTGGTGGCTAGTGTCTCTTGTTGCATCTGCGGTCTGCCTAGGCCCTGGGATGAGCAAGCCTAGCTTGGGGGTGGGGGTGTTCGGGGAGGACCGGAGGGTGGGCTGAAGGCTAACAAAGCCCACCCGGTGGCTCCGCCTCTGTCTTCAATATATTATACATTTTATTAATTCATGTTGTTGTATGTTTGTAATCAAGGTAGAAGTTACAAAAACATCTCGTTTCACATGTCCATGCTTGCATGCTTTTGTGTTACAATGATTTATTTGATCGGAGTTTCAGTAAAATTTTGGTGGAATGAGAAAATATGTTTCATGAATTATGATTGTGATCCATGCTCTCATGCTTCTGATTTTAATGTGAATGGTGTTCTGATAGTTGCGGATTAGCCATATCCTCTACACTTGATAGGATCACCTGCATATAATCCTACAATCTGTTGGGCATCACAACTGTGTGCTGTAAAATTGTCCTGTTTGGTGTCTGAACATGTTGCATTTTGTGTTTGTGTGATTGAACCTAGAACATATTTGGCATTTTAAGTTGTGGAGGAGGTTGAACATGTTTGGAGCTTGAAGATAGAATTTTTTCTGTTTCTGCACTGTTTGGTGTGTTTGTTCTATACACACAATATGATGCTAGCATGGTTGTTGAGGCGTCGGTATATCAGCGATATGTTGTCAATGTATCGACGTGGTGGACTGGAGCGTATGGCGTCCGCCATGGAGGCGATATGGTGTTGTGGCGGCATCGTGGCGGCGTTATGGCGGGAAGGTGTCGACGGCGGACGCCATAGGGGACGGCATGGCCCTGCAGCGTATGGCGTCCACCATGGAGGCGATATGGCGCTGTGGCGGCGTTATAGCGGTAAGGCGTCGGCGGCGGATGCCATAGGAGGGAGTTAGAAGTCACTTGAGTCAAGACTCTAGTCCAGACGCATACCTCAGTAGCTCACAGGTTGGGGTTTTGGGAGAAGTCTCCGCTGCTGCCCGAAAAAGCAAGGAATCGTTGCCGCCGCCGGATCCTATCTCTTCCGCCAGATCGGGCCTCCTTTGCTTCGCCGGCTGGCTCTCCGCCGCCTTCTCCGGTTTGCCGTTGCCTCCTCCAGTCCGCCGTCGCCTCCTCCAGTCCGCGCCTCCTCTGTCGCTGAGACTCCAGTCAGTCGGCGCCAGGAGGTCGGAGGCGCAGGAGAGGAGGCCGGATTGGGGAAGATCCATCGAAGAGAGGAGGCTAGATTGGAGGAGTGTTGGAGAGAGAAGGCCGGCGAGTAGGGAGGCCGAGCCAAAGGGCGCAGGTGGCTGGAGGCGTGGGAGCCAGGGGCTAAGCGGCGCTGAGCGAAGCCATGACCAAAGGGATAGAGAAATTGAGAGAAGAGGAGAGGTGAATGGAAAGGAAGAGAGGAGAGAGAGAGAGAAGAGATAAGGGGAAGGAGAGCCAGTAAATGGCTAAGGCCATTCAGCTGAACGGGAATAAAGAGAGGAGAGAGAAAGGTTAGAAGAGAGAGAGGTTAAACGCTATCAATTAAATTCAGGTATTATCATTTAAATCGTTTTGTTGCAGGATTAAATATCCTATTAATTTGGTTAGTCGTATTTAAATCGTAGAAACCCATTAATATTTGTTCAAGATTATTAGAATAAATTTAGTGCTGTCAATAGATTAAAACTTGTACACGAACAGATTAAAATTTGTGTACCATCGTTTAGACCGCTCCATGGTATATTCAAATACTTCCATAATTTTTGTTAATTGTATTTAAATAGTAGAAACCCACTCTTAATTATTCTGGATGATTAGAACAAATTAATTGCGGTTAGATGATTTAAAACATTATGTGTATTATTTGTTGCGTGTTGCAACTTGCAAGTTACAAGGGGTTGGGTGCTATATGTGAGAAGGTACATTGGTAGATGATGGTGCTATATGAGCTCAAGAATAGACAAAATCAAGATATGCATGTTCTACTACATTGTCGATTTAATTTGCTATCAAACTAGGTTAAGATATGTATATGGCGTCGCCACGCCGTGTGCCATAAGCGATATTGTTGTGTGAAGGTGGTGAGTCGCCGCGCCTCGCCGCACCGCCTTAATAACCATGGATACTAGATTCCCCACTTGTAGATAGCATAGGCAACTCCTGATTCCATTGAGAGTGAAACCACTTGTGTGAATATTTTTCAGGCTTTGCGTATGTCATCCTTTAGTTGTTTGCATATTTATTTATCCAATTACTGTGAGTTCTTTGTGTTGGGGTCATATATGTCATTTGATAGATGTCAGGGTATTTGTGCACATTGGCCGCCCATACGTTCTTGGTTCTTCTCATCTTATGTTTTTTAAATTTTGAATAATTTTACAGAAAGGAGGCAAGCTGAATCTGCTAGGATCCGTGAGAAGTACCCTGACAGAATTCCTGTAATATTTTGTAGCGTTTCTTTTTCCTGTGTGCATATCTTCCACATGCATATGTCTTAACTCTTAATTAAGCTCTATGATTAATTATTTCAGGTGATCGTTGAGAAGGCCGATAAGACTGATGTCCCAGAAATTGATAAGAAGAAGTACTGCCTTTTTCAATCTTCACCATTCCTATTTTCTGATGGCAGATGCGATATTCCTTTTTATTGTAGTTCGTAGCGTGAGCTGTCCTTTCAGCTTCAACTATTGAGTTGCAATCTCTTTGACTTCAATGAGAAAGGATGCCTTCTTTTTTTTTCCTTCCCTTTCAATGAGAAAGGATGCTTTCTTTTTTTTCCCTTCCCTTTTGTGTACTTTTAGCTCTGAAGTTAGGGGAAAAGAAATAGGGAACCCTTCTTTCACATTGGATGTCAACTCGTACATGCCCTTATTTTGATTTAGGTGTCTTGTTGTCCCCCCGACACGATGTTGTGTTTGGGTGCCTGACATGTGAGTGCTCTATTTGTTTAACTAACTCTTATGTGTATGATTATTGGCATAGAATATGTAGATATATTCTAGTATTCTACTGTTAATTTAATTGAATCCTGAAAGTACCTTTTTGACTATGTCTTCTAGTTCTTGATGCTCGGAATCTGCACTATTGTCTTCTTAATATGCTTAGCGTTCTTTTCTTATATGCAGGTACCTTGTCCCTGCTGACCTCACGGTTGGCCAATTTGTCTACGTGGTGCGGAAGAGGATTAAGCTGAGCCCAGAAAAGGCTATCTTTATCTTTGTGAAGAACACCTTGCCACCAACTGGTAATAGTTTGTACATTGTTCATGATTTGTCATTGATGTTGCCCATCGTATTTTCTTATATCAATCCTCTCCTTTGACAGCTTCTTTGATGTCTGCAATCTACGAAGAAAACAAGGATGAGGACGGCTTCCTTTACATGACTTACAGTGGCGAGAACACGTTCGGCTCTGCCTAATGCAACTGCCCTGCCACTGTAAATAAATAAGGATGATCAGATTGTCGTTGTCGACCCTGTGTACATAGTTCATCTCTAGTATGCTGCTGGATTGCTGCCATGGTTTAGTTCGTCCTTAGCTTTCAAGGGTTCGGTATTCTATCATCTGAATCAAAGAGACGCTTGAAACTGATACTGTTTCCTTCTGGGTTGATGACATTTACCTATTCCACTATATGCATTTGCCTCTAGTATGACGTGTGATATGGCATTATTTGTGTTCCCTGTGATAATTGTTAATTGCAATTGCTGCAGGCAAAGAGCTTAAGTAATGCGTTTGGTTTAATGGATACATTCCCAGTATCTAGCGCATGGTGAATGACAAAATTAGCTGTCGTTCCGTTGTTGACTTGTTGAATGGTTGCACGGATTCTGTGAATTAGCAGTATGTTGCAACCTGATCATGTTCGCATGTGTCATGTTGTTTTCATTCTTTATGGCATGACCTGGTACTGGTACCAACACAATTATCGTTAGGCCTTGTCATATGCTGTTATGAACAAAACAATCAGTGGTCCTGAAAGTAAGCTATAGTTTTTGTTTGTCTTTCTAAGATTTTTTTGTTGTTTTCTAAAACTGAATGTAGCATGAAAACAGTGGAAGGAATGTGTTTCACTCTGACTAGATGCCGAGTGTTGTTTCCCCCTTCATAATTTAACTATTGCTCGTAGCACGCTGCAGCTCAGCAACTGGTGTTGTTATGATCCCTTTGTGTCATGTAATGATGCGACTATGCGTAATGATGTGTTGTGTGCCCACCCCACCATAATGACATAAATATATATGCTAGGAGTGTACAGAGAGATTCCGAGGTGGTCACTAATATAGTATATTTAATTACCTCTCTTGGCTTCAGTCGTGCAAGACCCAAGCGCCCAACGGCTAGGGGGTGAGAAATAATAACAAATAATTTGTTTTATTCTATATTTATATCTGAGAAAATACGAATATAGTAAACAAAATTTATATTCGAAAATATTTGTATTCGAGAATATTCATATCTATATTTAAAAATATTCGTATTCGTAATCGTATTCGAGAATATTCATATTCGTAGTCGAGACTATTCGATTCGTACTCGATCCGTTTCCAGAACTTGGGAAAAATCCAGACAAATTTTATGATTCGAAATTTGAATTTTGGTCAGTTTGAAACCAGTAACCGTTCCGGTAACCAATCAAAAACTGATGAAAAACCAGTAAAATCGGTAGAAATTTTTTCTACAAAAGTTGTAGAAGGATATTCGTATTTAACCGAATTAAATACATATTCGATTCAATTTCGTATCTATTATGATATTTGATTCATATTCGTATTTAAAAATATTTAAATTCATATTTATTTTTATTTTAAAAATATAGATTCATATTCGTATTTAAGACTATCCAATTATACCTATCCAATTATACCTGATTCATTTCCATCCCTACCAGCGGCCCCAACCCAACCCCTGCAGCGCTGCTCAACCGCCAGTCCTCCACTCCACGTTTTTTGCTATTTTAGTACCCTCGAAAACGGGCTTCTCTAAAATAGTACCGATACCGCAGGCTTCTCTAAAACGGTACTGTTAATAATTTATCTACTCCATAATAGTACTCCACTTTATTTTCTTTTTCTTTTCTGATTTTTACTCCCTAAACTACCTAAAGTACCCCTCCTAATTTGATTTCGATCTAATCAAATCGTTGCGATCAGAACAAAGATCTGTACGAGATGGATTTCTACATCACCAAATCTTTCTACTGTTTAATCCAACAGAACTAGCAAGATTGAAGCAAACACAGAGATAATGTCAATCATATGGTGGGATGTGCGTTACCAAGACCTACCCACGAGGGACGCCTCCAGGAGGTGGCGCGAGAAGAGGACCTGGTCGGTGGGCGAGAGGGCTCCCCCGCCGCCGGACTCGGGGTCCCTGGCGCGACCGCTGATCTCGGCCATGCTGTAGAGCGTGGAGGCGAGCAGGGTGAATACCACGCCGGCGACGGTCTTGACGGCGACGGGCGCGCGGCGGCCGCGCTTGAGGCGGTCGAGGCCCAGCGCGGCGAGCTTCCGCAGCGGCGTCTTGAAGAGCAGCACAGCCGCCACAGTCGCCTCCGCCACGAGCGCCACGAACAGCAGTTGGATCATCGCTGCTGGTGCTGGCTGCGTCGCGTGGGTTCGATTCGATGGGATCGAGATCGAGGATGACGAGGAAGGGTAGTTTAGGGAGTTTAGGGAGTAAAAATTAGAAAAGAAAAAGAAAATAAAGTGGAGTACTATTATAGAGTAGATAGATCATTAACAGTACCGTTTTAGAGAAGCCCGCGGTATCGATACTATTTTAGAGAAGCCCGCTTTCGAGGGTACTAAAATAGCAAAAAAAACTCTGAACGAGCCTCCCCGGTTACAAATCACTCGACATTCAACAACGATACAAAAACTCAAATAGACGAACAAGCCACCGTTACAAATCGACCCAACCCCCAATAGCAAGAGAAGAAACGGAGGAGAAATCGGAATGTGAAGGAACCTTCTGCAGCTTGCGCTCGATCTCCAAGGAGAGCACCTCGAGGTGGTCCGCGGTTCAGGTCCGCATCTCCTCGAGGCCGCCCGACGACGTCCGACAGAGCGCGCCGGGATTGGGAACGGCCGCTTCTTGCAAGTTGCAACTCCGGTATTGATTGGATTTGTTCCTGCAATCCTGGCGCTGTTAGCGGCTGTGGTTGCGTGAGGCGTGGGGGGTTTGGGGGCGGGCCGGAGGATCGGCTGAAAAGCCTGATAAAACCCACGCGTGATCCACCTGTGTCGATGACTCCGTCTGTTACAGACCAAAGGAAAAAAAAAGGGCATGTATATGTAAGAAAGGAAACGCACGAAAGAAACTATTAGAGGGTGTTTGAATTGACTTCTACTTTTAGTTTTTATTTAAAAAATTAAAAATTAATATAAACATCTAATTTCTCAAAGCGAGTTCTCTATTTCTCTCGCTCTTATCGTATTCTAAGGATAAGATAAGATATCACGGACGTATCACGCATTTCATTTCTTAGCTTCTGTCTCACGCATATATCCCTTTCTTACTTTTTTTCACCGTTCGCCCCTCCTAAAAGCTACTTCTTTCGGTAGCTACTATTTATTTTTAGCAAAAAGCCATTAGCCGCAGCCAGCGCAAAATGCCTACGTAATTAGATTAAAGCCTATAGTATTACACATAAAAGGCTAAAAGGTAAGTAGGCCCACATGACAAAACATTCAAATGAACGATAAAAGCCCCATGGGTTGTAGTTCTTCGTCACATGGGGTCGAGCCGAGAGTTTAAAATAAGCTAAAATAAGATAAAGGCCATTTTACTTTATGGGCTAGGTTGGATGGAGCTCTATCAATGCTTAGTAGGCTAGAATGAGGGCTAGGTCCTTTCCCCCAACTTATGGTGCCAGGGTGGGGTTCAAGTTGAGCCACAATCCATTACCATACCTACTCTTATATAAATGGTAAGACAAAAATAATGCCCATGGTAGTGCTCCTTCAAAATAAATTGTATAATGTGCAAATTTTAGTAAATGGTTTGGATCAAAATTTAATATAAATTGTCTATTTACAAAATGATCTTTGCAGTTAGGATGAAAAACATGAAGGGTAGATAGAACCCTGAGTATTGATTTCCCCTAGGTAGATAGAACCCAGTGATTAACGGATCAATAGAACACAAGTGTTGAAAATAGCATATGGTGGATAGAACCATGTAATATGTGCATGGAACCTACACCTCTAATATTATTACACTCTTTCACATTCTTTAGAAAACATGGTTTAGTTAAAAATACTAAGTCTTAGGATTTCTACTTATTGTAACTTTCAACTAAAGCCTTCAGCAAATAAAAGAACCTGATCCTTCCTTTGTTAAGCCATGCATCTGTATTATTGCATTTTGTGTGATAGCTCACGGAGCATGATTATTTGTGCTCATCCTCGCTCACTCAATTAACTCAGAACCTATGGATTATGACCATTACACCTACCACGCTGCTCCAGGAACAAACAGAGATGAACATGGTGGAGATTAGGTCGTTCTTCAGTAGCTTAGTCCTTATCGTAGATAGGCAGACTTTGATGATAATTGTGTGTACATCTATTATCCAAATTCTTGGAAAGTAGTGAGGCATCTTTGACCACCAGTCGCTTACCTGTAGTAAGGTGTGGCCTCACCTTTTGCTTCTCGCTTCTGCTTCTGCTTTTATAATGTAAATATTTGGTTTGATCGGTCTGTTATGTAAACTCTACTCGATATGGGTTATTTAAACTCTGATATATAATATAAGTGTTTGGTATGATTCATACAGTGTATAAAATTATTCAGCTATATATCTATGAGCACTATCTACTGATTCAGAGAATAGTGTGGTGAAATCATAGAGGGTTTTAAGTTGTAAATTTGGGATCAAACAGAGCTGGTATCCAAACATATGACTGTAGGGTAAAAAGCCTTAGCTAGAATGACCGTTATCTAAGGACTTGGGTCTTATTTTTAAAAACTAAAATGAAAGCTTTACAAAAAAAAAACATATAGTGTACTACTACTTCTACTTACCACTCTTGGTTCTTGACTCACCCTCTCTCTTTATATCTTTAAATTGTTTATGATATCCTCCTGTTCAACTGTAGATGGCCAGATCAACTGACATTGACCCATGGGACTATTTCACTCATGGAGAAGATGAAGGAGAGTTTGTCGATATACTACACAAACTAATGTAGTACCTGCCACTATCCCATCTTCAGGTGATGAAAGACCCAGGAAGGAGACAGAGAGTCCTAGATGATGGAGGTCATCCTCTATGCAAGGAAAGGCGAGTACACCTCCCGCACCTTTAGGACCGAACACCAGAGGAGCACTTCCACTAACGCCCTTTAGGACACTGTCTGCTTGGCTTCTACTTGCCTGTGCGATGTCCATGAGGCCACCATGCTGACCTCTCTATTCTGCTACTATCCATCCCTCTGGGAGGAAGGATGCTACGGCATGACATTCGTCATCACCTCCGAGGATGACACACCAGGTCCAGCTCACTCGAGCTATGGGGGCCACCTACATGGAGGTGTTAAAGGAGATCTCAGACCTCCGCCAGCTTATCACTGTCAACTACAACTAGGTCAAAACCCTTCACGCTCACCTCACCAAATATGAGAAGGCTCTGGCTAAAGTGGTGCATGAGAGGGCTACCGCTGAGCACCTGCCAGACCTGCCAACGTCCCCACCAACCCCACTCCAACTTGGCCCCTCACTGGAGGATTACGCTTGAGGATCACCATGTGCAAGAGTGTGCAGCGCCCTAGCTCGTCAATCGTCATCAATGTTGGAGACACTAGCTGAGGCTGCAGCCACTCCTGCTCCCTCTTTAGCTCACCTAGTTATAGTCGCTTCCGCTCCCGTTACCGTTCACCTAATGATGGTACCACCTACTATGGCCACAGCTACATGGAGTAGACAAACTTGTGGACCAGGCTAGTTAGTATGGCTTGCTGGGAGTAGGATTTTGGATTGCAAGCACTGACCCCTTGTACTAAGTAGTAGACATTGTAATATATGATATTGCATTGTAGTGTCATGCCTAAACATAGCCTATGTATTATGTACTAGTTGTCATGTAACAACTTGCTATAAATGACATATGGCCACCGTATGCCTTGTATTGTATTTTATTTCTTGTTTGTCTTATTCAAATGGTTTTTGATGTGTTTCTTGATGGCCAATCAACCCTCTTATTTAAACTTTAGTGCTAAATAAGAATATTATCCATAGATGGCCCCAAAGAGAGCCACTGAAAGCATCTAGACCCCTAAAAATGGTTTTGGTAATTAATAAATTTATGTAAATATGGGACTAACATGTTTAATGAGCTTGCGAAGGTATTAGTCCATATGTGAGCAACAAGATTCAAGCCAAAGTATAAATATGAAGACCTAAAATGGTTCAAGGCAAAGGTATACTTAGAATAGGATCCCTTTTATTTTTACCGGTCCTAAGGAGAAAAGGTGGAAGACCGGATTATACGATAGATAATTGTACCATAAAAAGGGATCATGGCAAGTAGCTTGATAGCAAATTTCTTGTTCCATTTGGATCAAATTAGAAGCATGCACTCATCAAAAATCAGATTTAAAACCAAAACTGTGTTATGTCTGGAAGAGCGGTAGTACCGTAGATTTGAACGTCGGAACTACCGAAGAGCGGTAGTTCCACGCCCAGAAGCGGTAGTACCGGAGACCGGAAGCTTCGAATTTCGAGCGGAGCCTTTTTCCAGAGAGCACCCCCGGATGAGCTTTAGATTTTACGGGAACGGAAGTACCGGCGCTTTCAACGCCGGAACTACCGCAGGGAGCGGTAGTTCCGCATTTTGGAGCGGTATTTCCGGAATCCGGAAGATCCGAAGGCTGAGCGGAACGTTTTTTCCAGAGAGCTCCTCCGGATGAAATCTGGAATTTCGCGGAGCGGAAGTACCCGCGGTTTCAACGCCGGAACTACCACAGGTTGCGGTAGTTCCGCTATCCAGAGCGGTACTTCCAGAGTCCGGAAGCTCCGGACTCAGAGCGGAGCCTTTTTTTTCAGAGAGCGCCAAATTTGGGACTTTTGGATTTCGGCTCCAGCGGTAGTACCGTGCCGACGTTGCGGAACTACCGGAGAGTGGTAGTACTGCAAGTTACAACGGCAGTAGTACCACGCCACCAAATCCAACGGTCACTGTAGAGCTCTGACATAGCCATTCTGTCGCGAAGATTTGGTAGCGGTAGTTCCGGCCCTATAAGGGCGGTAGTACCGCTCATCCTAATTTTTTCAGGAAATTATGCCAAACGGCTAGTTTTGGTTGGTAGAGACTATAAATACCCCCACCACTGCTCAAAGACCAAGGTTAGAGACCCATTGAACATTCTTTGAGCCCTAGAGCATTCACTCTACCCTCATTCTCACTTTGTGCATTCAACTTGAGGTGGTTGAGCAAATAGTGCTTGCATTCATTAGTTGATTCACTTGGCACTCATTTGCATTCAAGCGAAGCCCTGATTTATTACTTTTAGTGCTTGCCAGCACTTGGACAATTGGGCGGAAGAGTGATCGGTGATCTTCTCAAGAAGATTGTGAGAAGACCCGATATTCTTGTGAAGGTCGGAGCTCACCTACTCAGAGCAGGAAAGAGCTACCATTAGTGATCGAGGTGTTTCGGCTTAATTCGTGGAGCCGGTCCGATTCGTTCGGGCTAACCTCAACGTGGACTAGGGGAAACTGGTAAGTTTCCGAACACCACGATAAAAAGATCGATTGCGTACATTTCTCTCTTGCTTTCATCTAGCTCTTACTTGCTTACATTGTTGTGATCATTTTCTTGTGTTAGGGCTATTATTGTTATTTAGTTGGCTAGACTTGTGTAGGATTAATTGCTTTACACACTCGTCATTAGAATTGTAAAGAATTAATTGAGTAGAAAAGAAAAATTTTAAAACCTCCTATTCACCCTCCCTCTAGTCGGTATCCTTGATCCTACAGCCGCTGAAGGGTGTGGCAATGGCAATTGCTGAGAAGCAAGCCCACATGCCAAGGGTGAGGCCACAGACGTGGACCTAACCTCCCTCCACCACCGGTCAATCCCACCATAGCACAAGTGATGGCCCAGCCAACCCAAATCCTCCAAGCCATCTTTGCTAGCCAACAAGCTAGGGTTGCTAGACATAACTCCAAGCTAGTTGACTTTCTGAGGACCTGGCCCTTAAACTTCTCATCAGCCAATGAACCTCTTGAAACCGAAGACTAGCGTCGTGACATAGAAAAGAAACTTAGACTCACCCGTTGTGCGTAGGAGAACAAGGTAGTCTTCACCTCCCACCAGCTCAAGGGAACAATAGCTACTTGGTGGGAAAACTCCTTGGCTGCCCGAGGGCGAGAAAACCTCGTAGTTGAGGAAGCCTCCAAGGAAAAAAGAAAAGGCTGAAGAACAAGAAAAAGAGGAAAACGCTGAGGGCCAAGAAGAAGTAGTTGATCCAATAGTCCAAGCTATCTCATGAACCAAGTTCAAAACTGCCTTGAGGACCAACTTCGTGCCTGGGGAACCATGCACATAAAGAAGAATGAATTCAGGGCCTTGAAGCAGGGGAATATGTCGGTATGGGCGAGCATGGGAATTTACTCGAGTTAGTGTCTATTTACAAAATAATCTTTGTGGTTGAGATGAAAAACATGAAGGGTGGATAGAACCCTGAGTATTGATTTCCCTTGGGTGGATAGAACCCAGTAATTATAATGGGTGGATAGAACCCAAATATCGAAAATAGCATATGGTGGATAGAACCATGTAACAGGTGGATAGAATCTATACCTCTAATATTGTTGCACTCTTTTACATTATTTAGAAAATATGGTTTAGTTAAAAATGCTACGTCTTAGAAATTTCTACTTATTGTAACTTTCAACTAAAGATTTTAGCAAATAAAAGAACTAGAGCCTTCCTTTGTTAAGTCATGTATTTATATTATTGCATTCTTTGTGTTGGCTCACAGAGCACAGTTATTTGCGCTCAACAAACTCACTCAATTAACTTAGAACCTACGGATCATGACCACTACGCCTACTATACCGCTTCGGGAACAGACGGAGATGAAGATGGTAGAGATTAGGTCGTTCTTTAGTAGTTTAGTCCTTATCCTAGATAAGTAGATTTTGATGATGATTGTGAGTGCATTTATTATCCAAACTCTTGAAAAGTATTGAAATATCTTCGACCCCCCAATCGTTTGCTTGTGGCAAGGTGTGGCCTCACCTTTTGCTTCTCACTTCTATTTCCTCTTTTGTAATGTAAATATTTGATTAGCCCGTTATGTAAACTGTACCTGATATGAGTTATTTAAACTCTAATATATAATATAAATATTTGGTATAGTTCATGTGATGTATGAAATGATCCAGTTATATATATGTGAATATTATCTACCGATTCAAGAAATAGTGTGACGTAAATTCGAGAATATGAATCCATTTGAAATTAGCAATACAGTTCACAGAGACGTAACTAATTGAACTAATATCCGTATTGACCATTCTATTGCTGTGGGAAAAAAATGTTGCAAGAACTTTAAGACAGGCCTCTGTTATGGTTCTTAAATAAGGCAAGAGTTAGGCAACCTGAAAAGTGTCACTGAATTGATTGCAGGCAGTTCAATTACATATTCTACGTCGATTTCGAAGCATCGATGACTGAGGCCCGTGCGCAAAATGCCTTGAAGGACCTAGAGGTCAATGTTCTCTCATCTGTAAGCTATAGTGGAATCATGATATGGTTTATAAATCTTCCAAGAACATAAGCAGCATTTGTCCATTAGTCCATGGCATCAAAAGGAGGCATAATCACTCGTATTTCTCAAGATGAACTATGTTATGCTAATCTTTGAACGAAATGCTTAGCATACTACTGTTCGCTTTGCTCTTAAATCTTGAATAGTTAACCCTAAGATGTTTGTTGTAGCTACTGGTGTCAGACCCGGATTTTTCAATCCGAATCTTACTGTGTTTCACTGCACTAATCCCTGGATCAGTAGTTAGTGCACACAGGTACATTGCTGAATCATTTCATACATCGCATAATCAACCATTATATTACCTAATTTGAAATACACCACGTCGGGTGATAGAGTTTACAAAAGGGGCCGATCAGGCCAATTGTCTTTATTACAAACACGCACAGCGGAATCATAACAAAAGCAAACCCAAATCCACAGGCAAGCGACTGGAAGGTACTGTGTGCATTATATGTCACCAGCTAACTAGTAACATACGTGCACACAACGCCATATGTCTACTTGTCCATGACTAAACAACGAAGCCTATGCCTTAGTTTTCTCCGTCATTCTTCTCCTCCGTAGCGGGGGCTTCCTCGTAGGCGTAGTGGTCTTGCGCTCCTGTTTCTGGATTTTTGCCGCAAAGCGAGCGTGAGCACTCCGACCCCGTGCTCAGCGAATCAACACACAGAATGCAGTATATATAACATGTATGGCTAATCAAGGATGGCTTAAGTTTATTTTCTTTTGCTAAGAGTGCTTTTGAATACAATTATATAAAAATTCCTTAAGACTTAGCATTTTGAACACACGTATATGTTGAATGCAGTAATAATAGTGATTCAGATTCCATCCACCATTACATGGCATCTGCACCATATAGCATTTCTTCAGCGTTATAGCCGCTTAACTTACCACTGGGACGACACCCAGGACAATTCCAAACTAGGGCAGTCCATCGCCCTTTCACTTTTCCATTCCCAGTTTTTCAATATTTTTAAAACAGAACTATATCTAGTTAAGTTCCCATGTCCGCCCTTGACCGTGGGCACGGCTATTCGAATAGTTTTGACTCTGCAGAGTTTGTACACTTTCACCACAAGAGACGATCAACCCGTTGCCCCACACGATTCCTTAGTCATGTAGTTGAGCAGACCATCACAGTGACTTTTCAAAGTATCTAGTCCCTTTTGTCATCTCACCCTATGGGAAACTGCCCACTTGCGGTGGGTCCCATATGTTGCACGGGATGTTCCCCACAGCTACTAGCGTACGGGCTCCACTCCCCTCTGCGCTAGCACGACTGGGAAACTTCACCCTCCACTCGGTGTCCCTTTAGGCCTCCCCTTGCCCTTGCATAATTACTTCTCTCCCCCTATTAGTGAGATGAGTCCAGAGTTTTCGATAAATCTACTTAGCCAAGTTGTACTTTACAGACTTGTGGTTGTACTGTTTTACACGGGTGACATGACAAGATTCGGTCCTTAGGGTTATCTGGGCGGTCTACCAATAACACACTTTGTGCTTCCACTGCACCACATATTCACACACTCGAACTAGTCCGCCCAGATATTTAAGCATGTTGGGGTTTTTGGGAACATAAAGTAATCATACCAACATATATCAGTCATTCCCACCATGACTGCCCAAATCAATTTCTCATGAGTAAAAATGATGCTTGGGCGCTTTCACGCCCATGAATACCTAGACAATACTAAGCATGGCATATATTTAGAGACTTATTAGCAAAATGTTACTATTATATATTTACTAGGGCGACAAAGTCCACATATTCAAATATTCCAAGGAGGAGTAATATTATTCAAGGTAAACAATTGGCACATAACTAGAATATTAAAATAAGCATGTATTTGCATATAAATTAACAGCATGCAATTTGATAATTTAAAACAAAGTAATTTGTAAAAACATAGGATCAACATGATCAAAGTATTGACTCGCCTTGGTCACAGTGGTCGGGATCCGGATTCTCTGGTGCTTCTAGTGTCGCTTCCTCGAACTCTTCCTCTTGAGCCTCGTAAGCTATTTTAGCGCACGCCAAAATTTGTACAAAAAGAAAAGCAGCAAATCAAACCAAATAACACCAGAAATTCAAATGAACTCTAAAATTTAGGATTTCAGTTCCATTGAATAGATCTCGATTTTAGATGAATTTAGAAATTTGTCTCACTCAATTTGGAGTTAAAATGAATAAGTTATGATCATTTGAAGTTCTCAGTTCAGTAAATTCCAAAAATTATTAAATTTCTGACAGTGGGTCCCACATGTCAGTTTCTTTTTATTTAATTCTTTTTATTGCGGTGTCGCTGACAAGTGGGTCCAGGTACTGTTTACTGGGGTCCATCTGTCAGTAGGTGCTCAGTACAGACGTGTCACTGACCCGTGGGGCCCAGGGGTCAGCGGTTGCTCCAGCTGCACAGGCCGACAGGTGGGGCCCGCCTGTCAGCGGGAGTTTTTTTTAAAGAAATCGCTCGACCGCAGGCTCGGAGCCGGAGGCTCGAACGCGCGCCGCGGGAGCGAGGGGAGGGAAAGAGTAACGCTGGAAGCCACTCGGTTCGCCCGAGCGTTGCTTACCCTATAGGGGTAAGTAATCCCCTTGAAGTAGCTCCGGGAGGGGCTGGGCAGAAGAAGAAGAAGACGGTGGCGTCGGCGGCGAGCGGCGGCCGGAGAGGCTCGGGAGTTGCGTGGAATACAACCCCCGGGTGACGGTGAGGCTTCTGGTGCAGACGGCCGGGGTGGAGGAGCACGGTGGCGGGCCGGCGGTGTGCGACGGCGGAGGTTCGAGGAGGTGATCGACGCCGGCGTTACTCCGGCGATGGGAGGTCCGGGGAAGGAGGGGGTTGGCTTCACCACGCACCCGTGAAGCTCTGGGAGCTTGGGGATTGCCCGGAGGTGGCCGGAATCGGCGGGGAGGGTGGCGCCGGAGCTCGGGAAGAAGGAGGGAGCCGACGGCGATTGAAGGCTCTCGGTTCGATTGCTTACGGGGGAGGGTGGAGGATAGTAGTGCGGTGCGTTCGGGGCTCCCAGGCGTGGCTTTTATAGCCGGAAGAGGCGTGCACGGCGAGCTCGACACATGGCTCCGCCCTGCTCACGCCGGCAGGGGGAATGAACCAAATCCCGCCGGGATTTTGTAGGAGAGAGGTGGCGGAAGAGGTGCTTCCCCCCTCCTGTAGCCGTACTTTTTAAATTTGTCCGCGAGGTGAGAGAGGGAGCGGGGATTTGCTGCGGCAGAGCGCAAGCGCGAGAGAGAGGCTGCGTGTGCGTGGAGATGAGAAGGAGGAAGGAGAAAGAGCTGACGGCTCGGGCCCGCGGCGCAGAGGGAAAGGCGCGGGTGGAGGCGGGCCACCAGCCAGCGGGGAGAGGCGCCTGGCGTGTGGGGGCGCGCGGTAGCGAGACATGGGCGCGGGTCCACTGGCCAGCGGAAGCGGGCGATCGGGGCGCGGGCGCGGGCGCGGGCGCGCTGGGCCGCGCGTGCGTCGGCCCACGCAGGCGCGCTGGCCGCGTGCGGAGAGAGAGGTTGGGCCGGGGTGATGGCCGGCCCGGCTTTCCTTTTTCTTTTTATTTTGCTCAACTCTTTTATTTTGCTTTTGTATTAAAAATTGCATGTATATACATTTTCATTTTTCTCTGATTTTTGGTATATGTACACATATGTTTGTTTACTTACTCTTTCATATAATATACATGTGTATTTATACATATATATATATATATACATTGATATTCATATGGATTTGCATATATGTTAATTTCCTATAATTTGCTTGCCCAAAATTTCTAGGAATAATATTTCATGCTTAATTACATCTCTCCTTTGTTATTTTATGGATCATCTTTTCAGATTCTATATTTGATGCTCACGTTGTAGCATTTTATGTGTGGATTTCTTTCCTCTTTTTACTTTTAAAATTCCTTTATATTTACAAAAAGCCAATAAACTCCAAATTCAAATGTAAAGTAAAAATAATCCAAAAGTCTAGCAAATTACTATTTATATTTTTCAGGATGTTACAAATGGCCAAATAGTAAACTAGGAGAGTAGTGGAGTGGTGTGGTGGATGAACTATGCTCCCCATCCATGTCTAGGGCGCACATATATATACATCCATAAAGCATGATTACAATAATACCCTTATAGTCATGCACCCCTAGAGGGGTATACATGTCATTATACATATTTCATTGGGCCTTATAACCCCCCAAACAGACCGGATGGGCTTAGGTGGGGGTCATCCCTACTACGGGAGCCTCTCATGCTAAAGGGCTTCTCATAGGCCGAAACCATACCGCCGAGCCCTTTGGCCCCCTCCGTCCCTGCGACCTGTGTTGCAATTCTTCACGAGCCTTATGGCTTGTAGGCGTGCTAAAGTGTGACCGGGGTCGTACAACCTTTTCGCGCGTAGTGGGACACGTGGCTGTGTGCAGTTGGTGCATCGTGCGCTGCCAGTTGAAGTCTGACGATGGTCGTGCAGGTGTTTCTTACGTCATGGGACACGTGGTCGTGCGTGGTTGGCATGTCGTGCACTACCAGTTTTCACCGGCTGCATTTCCTATGCGCGGAGGAGTCGAGCGGGCTTTAAAGCTGTGGTGGTTGTCGTGTCGCTGCTCCCTGCGCCTGACCTACTGTGACAGTAGTGCTTTTTCACCACCACTCCACCGCGTGTTGTTGCCATATACACTAATTGTTGTCGCTGTCCACCGCTGCCCTATCTCTCCCCTTCGCCGGCCCTAGTCAATACGCGATGCCATGACTAGCCCAGCTGGAAGCACGCCTTGTTTGCCGCCGGTCGTCTTCCCAAGTACTATAGCAGAATGGCCCGTGGCGATGACCGTTCCCGCGGGCCAAGCGGCGGTGCATCATCAAGCCGCGACAGCTCTTACAGCCACCATGGGTCATCGACAACTAAGGCAGAGTACAAGTTGGTTGGGTGCGACCCATCAATGGTGAACAAACGGTGGAATGCGGCGAGGAAGCTGAATGGCATGTGTACAAATCTGCTGGGGTAGAGCCTGTTGACCGAGGAGACCATCCGATCACTGGTCCATGAAGGGAAGATCTCGGACCGTGATGCTGTTCGCTGCCCTCCGCTAACAAGATGGAGCCCCACCCCTCAGAGTCAGAGGCAGTGATCTTTGTCACCTATCTAGAATCTAGGCTTCGATTCCCCTCCGCAATGTTTGTTGGCGAGGTGCTAAGGTTGTATGAGCTCGAGCTGCCGCAACTGACTCTGAATGCCATCATTCGGCTAGCTGTATATTGCTGGGCTTTGTGAACAGAGATGGTGTGGACTAGTGTGTCTTTGTTCATGTTTCTTCACAATGTGCGGTGCCAGCCAAAGAAGCTGGACAAATAGGAGTACTCCAACTTCGGGAGTGTGAACTTCATGCTGCGTTCCGCGTGCATGAAATTGTTTCTAGCGAACACGACCCAAACAAAGTGGGAGTCCAACTGGATACAGCAGTGGTTCTACCACCACGTGGAGAGCAGTAGCAGCTTGAGATGGTCGGGGTGCCTGATGGACTTCAACACCTCCCCGTTAGTGACCCTCGATCGCGACAATGAACACTAGGCGCGGAGGCTGGTGGGCATCGCTCTCCAGTTCAATACGCAGGACCTCACGGAGGAATACTGCATGTATGGCATGGCTTCAGTCGCGCGCCTGTGGCACATGCAGTCTGGCCCCGCCCGCGATGATGGCATTCACCCCGCGGTCACGTCATTAGCGAGGCCCACCAATCCAAGTAAGTCTTCGAACGTAAGCCCTACATTTAAACTGACTTTTTGTAACTAAGTGCACTTTGTTTTACGGGCAGGGCTCACCCTCGAAGATGCAGAGTGCACGGCGACCGTTTTCCTTGGATCGTATGTGGCCAAGGAGCATAGTCTCCGAGAAGCGGTCACGGCGAATATCGGATGGGTGAACCGTGTGTGCGAAGCTCTCGGTATCCCCGTCCCAAAGCGTGCCGTGCCTAGCATTGGTCGGCTCCGCACTCGCGATGGCGACGATAAGGGGGAGGCCTCCCCTCCTCAGTGAAAGGGCTATTCTCCCACCACGCGACCGTCATGTTCATCGCCCGTTTCCCTGGATGAATCCATCGAGGCTGAGGAGACCACTATAGGCACTAACTCTGACCTGGCTGAGTATGCAAACTCAGACCTGGAGGTGGCGCCAGATAGCGGTGTTGTTGGCAGGCAGCGTGTGGGTGACGCGGGCCCCACAGGTGACGCGAGTGACAGAGCCGACGGCGGTGACGTGCCTGATGTGGACACAAGAGGCGAATGCAAACCCTCGTTGTCTACACCCGCTGTAGGGGTCGACGAGGCACCTCCTGAGGAGCCCACCGCGAAGCGTGCCCATGTTGTCCGCCAGTGGGGGTGAGCAACCATTTTCAAGTGGCGGTAGCCACGCTCTTAGAGGAATCCAACTCCAAGGCAGAAGCCCTCAGCCCCAAAGCGAGTTCCATAGCGAGGGCCGCCGATGATGCCCCCGCAGTCACCCATCCAGCTACCACAATTGGCACTGCCTTCCGGCCATCTTATCCTATTCGCGATGCAGGTATAAATACTTCCTTTTCTCCTCGTGACTTTGTGAGGCTTTCAGCGATTTGCTCGCTGACACTGTTGTCAATGTCAGTGGGCCCTCGGTCTTCGGGGCGCGCATAGGGCTTTAGCAATGGAACTAGTCGTGAGGGGGGACTGGCGCTTCTGCTATGGACGTGTCGTCAATGTCTGCCCCTGTCGAAGCTGGCGGCTCGGAGACTCGGCATTTGATCGTGGCGGACTTCGTCCCTCGGCTGGAGGCACTGTGAGCATTCCAATGCTGCAGATTGTGCGGACACGGGTCTGGATCACCAAACGCTATCGTCATGCGGACCGAAGCTCCTGGAGAGCACTCTCGAGGCGACAGAGATGAAGGTATTTGTACCAACCTTCCATGGTTTTGTTTGTAGGGACGTCACTAACCACGTTGTGCTATGCAGGCTCTTGCCCTCGCCTGCGCTTTGTAGGTGGCTAGGGCCCACGAACGAGGTGGCCTGTAGGACCGACTCAATGTTGTGGAGTCAAAGGCTACTGCCGTGCAGCAATCTGCTGAGGATGCCCTTGTTGCTTGCGCATCAAAGGATGAACGCATTCTCTTCCTCGAATCCGAGGGTGCGAAGGCTCTTGCCGACACGCACACCCTAGTAGAGCGGACTCAGCGTACTGCCTCCGAAGAATGTGAGGGCTTGCTGCAGCAAATCGCCAGGCTAGAAGATGAGAAGGCTTAGCTGATGGCGGTGATCGGCGAGCAGTACCACGTGCTGGGCGATGCTTCGCTGACAGCGTGGAGCTCGATGGAGGCCCTGGAGAATACGCTCTCTGAGCTTGTCATTGTGGTGCCTCCCTAAACCTTTGGGCCCGAGGATTTGTCGAGTAGCCTTCAGAGGATTGGAGAGGCCTCAGCGCTTGTGCTGAGTATTGCGCGATCCTAGGCACCACTACTCGCTCGTGATGACCCGAATCGTCCTTGACCTTCTTCACCATCAGGCTTGCCTACATGTCGGTGAGCTGGGTAATCCATGGTTAGAGCTACCTACGGGGAGTGGGGTCATGTCCGAGGCGGTGCACGTGATACACCGCTCCGCGCGTGCATTCTATCAGCGGATATGGAACTATATCGATGAGGCTGAGGCGAAGATCGCTATGAGATGGAGCCTACAGGGTGACAGCGACCTCGGCACTTGGCTTGATGAAGTTCTGCGGTTAGACAAAGGCGGTGCGGCTAGCTCTAAGCACGGCGTCGATCCGCGGGTGTGATGCCAGGGCCCTACGCTCGCACACATAGCCTATTATGTACAGCTCGTCGGTATTTTGTAAAACAGCGCTGCCTGGCTACGTCTCTTGGCAATATATCTTAAATGAAAGTGTGCCACAAGTCGTGTCCTTATATTTAATGTTTGTGACGAGCAGGTGCTTAACAAGGGTCGTTTGCTAGTTTTGAACTTTATTGTTCGGCGCCGCCTTCGACACTGGGGCTGGGCGGAGGATTTTCTTTGACATGAGAGAGCCCTCCGCGCGAGAGTATATAAAAATAGAGGACACCTCGGACAAATAGCGTAGCCGATTAAGTCCGAATGGCTATACATTTGAAACATTACATTACCTGCGATGTTATTAAAGCACCACCTAAGGCGAGGACTTCCCCCGCGCCTCCACTTCGTGACCAAAGCTATCTGTCAATAACACCTTGGCACGGTGACGAGTCATTCGGAAAGCCAATAGTAGGAAGGACTTAAGATGACAAGACGAGAATACCGCAGGCTCCGTTCTGTGCCGCTCGGATGTAATTTCCATGAAGTAGGCAGGGAGCGAAGGGTCGACGTGGGCCCCTCGTCTCCTGGTGAACTGAGAAATGGGCGTGTGTGCCCTATCCCCCACTTTTTGGTTTAGCACAGGATGTAGACGCACACGCTCTGTCTCCTACCCTTCGAACTGGCGTCATCGAAGCTGGTGGTGGGATGAAGTATACGCGCTCACTCCATCTCCCACCCTTCGTACTGACGTCTATGAAGCTAGCGGCGGGATGAAGTAAACGCGCGTGCTTCGTCCTCCACCCTTTGAAATGGCATTAGCGAAGCTGGCAATGAGATGAAGTAGACGCGCGTGCTCCGTCCCCTACCTTTTGAACTGGCGTCAGCAAAGTTGGCGGCGAGACGAAGTAGACGCGCATGCTCCGTCCCCCACCCTTCAAACTAGCGTTAGCGAAGCTGGCGGTGGGATGAAGTAGATGCGTGCTTCGTCCCCCACCCTACGAACTGGCGTAAGCAAAGTTGGCGGTGGGATGAAGTAGACACGCATGTTTTGTCCCCCACCCTTCGAACTGGTGTCAGCGAAGCTGGCGGTGGGATGTAGACGTGCGCTCTCCGTCCCCTACCCTTCGAACTGGCGCCAGCGAAGCTGGCGGTGGGATGAAGTATACGCATGCACAGTAGCAGTGACATAGACTCCGTCGGGTTTGTGCGGGAGGTATCATCCACGCCTTATTTATACTCCTTAGAGTGCACGTGGAGGTTGTCCTCCGCGCATCTTATTTACACTCCATAGAGCGGGTGTGGAGGCTGTTCTCCGCGTGTTTTATTTATGCTCCGTAGAGTGTGCATGGAGGTTGCCCTCTGCACGTGCTAATTATACTCCGTAGAGTGCGTGAGGAGGGTATCCTCCGTGTGTACTCCGTAGAGTGCACGTGGAGGTTGCCCTTCGTGCGTCTTATTTATACTCCGTAGAGTGCGTGCGGAACTTATCTTCTATGCGTCTTATTTATACTCCATAGAGTACGCACGAAGGGTATCCTCCACGCATATTATTTATACTCCGTAGAGTGCGCACGGAGGGTATCCTCCATGCGTATTATTTATACTCCGTAGAGTGCGCACGGAGGTTGTCCTCTGTGCGTCCTATTTATACTCCGTAGAGTGCGCGTAGAGGGTATCCTCTACGCATCTTATTTATAGTCTGTAGAGTGTGCACAAAGGTTGCCCTCTGCGCGTTTTATTTATACTCCGTAGAGTGCGCGCGAAGGTTGTCCCCCGCGCGTCCTATTTATACTCCATAGAGTGCGCGCAGAGGGTATACTCCGTAGAGTGCATGCGGAGGTTGCCCTCCACGTCTCTTATTTATACTCCGTAGAGTACACGCGGAGATTGTCCTCCACACGTGCTATATATACTCCGTAGAGTGCACGCAGAGGTTGTCCTCCTCGCATCCTATTTATACTCCGTAGAGTATGCGTGGAGGGTATCCTCCACGCGCTTTATTTATGCTCCGTAGAGTGTGCACGGAGTTTGTCCCCCGCACGTTCTGTTTATACTCCATAGTGTGCGCGCGGAGGGTATCCTCCACGCGTCTTATTTATACTCTGTAGAGTGCATGACGAGGTTGTCCCCTGCGCGTCCTATTTATACTCCATAGAGTGAGCGGAGAGTATCCTCTGCGTGTCTTATTTATACTCCGTAGAGTGGGCACAGAGGTTGCCCTCTGCGCGTCTTATTTATACTCTGTAGAGTGCGCACGGAACTTGTTTTCTGCGCATGTTATTTGTACTCTGTAGAGTGCGTGCGCGGAGGGTACGACCTCCGCGTGGCGTGCATGAGCATGGAACACAAGTCTCTTTTTGAACAGTGGCCTTTATTTATTTTCTCGTTTACGCGGGTGAGCTATTACACATGGCATGGCGCTAGCGGGAAGCTAGGTGGCCTTTGGCCCCTATGCATATATCACCATATGCGATCTACATTCCATGTGTGACGGAGACTTCTTCCGTTAAGGGTTGCGAGACGCTACGTCCCATGCTATAGAGCCACTGTGATGATGTAGGGGCCCTCCCACTTGGATTCTAGCTTGCCCACCGTTGCCGCATGCAATGCCATTTTGTGGACAAGATCTCCCACGTGGAATTCCCGTGAGTAGATGAAGCGATCGTACACACACTGTTCGGCGTGCATATTTCGCGACGTGCTTGGTGGCGCTGACCCGCGCACCATCGAGGAGGTCCAGAGATAGTGCTCCCTCTTCAGTCGGAGCCTGATTGAGGACTCTCCTTTAACTAGCCTTGATTTCTTCAGGCATTACTGCCTCGTCTTCAAAAAGAAGCTTGAATGGCGTGAATCCTGTCAGACGTGTGGCCGTTGTGTGGAGGGACCAGAATACACTGGGAAACTCCTCCAGCCATTTGCCTTTCGGAAGGCCTATGAGGCACTTCTTGACCCCAACGGAGATTGCGCCATTTGCCCGCTCGACTACTCCGTTGGACTGCAGGTGTTCGACTGAGGTATATCGGTGTGATGACCATGCACTCGCAAAATGCCATGAAGGGTGTGGAGTCAAACTGCAAGCCGTTGTCAACAGTGACCTCCCTGGGTACTCCAAAGTGGCAAATGATATTTTGCTAGAGGAACCGCTGCACCACTACGGAGGTGACCTTAGCGAGCACGACCGCCTCAGGCCATCTGGAAAAATATTCAAGGGCAACCATGATGAACCGTAGGTCCCCTGGGCACGTGGGAGAAATCTGACGACGTAGGTTGCTGGCGATAACGGCCTGCTCGTTGGAGTTGTTTGGTGCGTCAGCCGATTGGCTCCACGATTGGCGACGAGGCCAGCGTGAGCGTCAGGACCACCTGTCGCCCCCCGCGCTGGATCCGGGGTCACTGGGCAAGCCAGCGTGATTGTCGGCGCCAATGATCCCGCTGACCCGAACGCCGCTGATGGGGTCGGCCATTACACACCATCGACGGGGCCGACTGCCGTGCCCCGGCGATCCTCGTGGTGGTTGATCGTACCCGCGCAGATGTCGACACCGGCGTTCACCGCACCGACGTCGCCCTCAATGCCGGCCCCAAGTGTTGGCGCAAATGGCCCACCACTTGAGACCTTGGCGTTCACGACCGCCGTCATCGTGCTCTGCTTTCTTTTCACTGTCGACGATGCTTTCTTGGGTGCCATCATCTCTCAAAGTCCACGGCTTGCTCTCTGTCGTCCCCACGGACGGCGCCAACTATTATGGCTACTGGCCAAACAGTAAACTAGGAGAGTAATGGAGTGGTTGTGGTGGATGAACAATGCTCCCCCTCCATGTCCAGGGTGCACGTATATATACATCCATAAAGCATGATTACAATAATATCCTTACAGTCGTGCACCTCCTAGAGGGGTATATATATTATTACACATATCTCATTGGGTCTTATAGCCCCAAACAGACCGAATGAGCTCAGGTGAGGGTCACCCTACTACAATGTTCAATATGTGCAGAAAATTGCGACGGTCCTGCGTGTCCTCGGCGGCTATCCAATGAGCACAACTCCATGAACCGCACCAAGTTGTCTCAGTTTATTCACCCTGAAGAGCCTAAAGTCCGGAGCAACACTACTCTACCATAGGTAGCTCTTGCGCTACGGTGAACAGTAACGTTCATAAAAATGATAGCAAGGTTAACTTTAATAATACCATGTCCGTAGTTCAGAGGAAAACAGGAGGGTTAGTATTTGGTGCAGAAAAGCTCAAGGCTTTTTATAGGAAACTAAAGTTAATTCCGGTTGTCAGATTGTGGCATATGGTTCGGAATTCATAATTCACGTCCTAACGGTGCAGAATTTGGAAACGTACATATTATTACCAGTGCACAACAGCACTTAGTGCATTACATATTCCTACCACGGCACAACAGCACTGAGGTCCCCAACTTGGGGAGTGCATCAGGTAAGGATCACAGTTCACAAACATTACAATTCCTCAAAGATCCGTACCAAAACAGTCCGTTCCAAACAGGGCCTAAATAGCGAAATATAATGCAAGCTCACCCTGCTCGTTGGTATAATAATGTTTGCACCAAAAGCTAGAATTTGGAGTAAAGTGAATCTTTACAAAGGGGACAACTATTAACATTTTGCATTCAGCATGCCATATGAACTGAATGGATCATGGAGCTCAACTCCTGGCGCAGAAAACATTGAAGAGAAGAAATTTCATTCAGAAAAAGAAAGGCTCCTGCTCTAGTCTACAATCTATTCAATGCTGAACCATTTACAACATACATACAATGTGACATGGGCATTACATAGGGGTGACCACGTTGTCTACGCTACTGAAAGATGTCCTAAATTCTGGTGCCAAAATTTCCACCGAGGAAAGCTATACTGTGATCAGAAGAGGGAGCGAAGTATTTGGATCATGGGCAGCTACCAACAAGTATGCCACCACAGCATCTCCTAATGCTGGTGTCTGAACTCCGATACTAAACAAAATGGCCCAGCAGATATGATTCGATTCCAAGCAGTGTTCATCCATCCAGATTCTGATGTCTTTGCACAGGGACGATCAGTCACAAACAATGATACCATGTGACCTGCGAATTACCATCCCCAACATTGTCGCCAATCCATGTAATGGATGTTCCAATTATGCTTTTGCCCTATTTTGTGCCCGGGTTCCACATGTCCTTACATGCTTCATGTTTGTGTCTTGACATCCAATCTAGTAACATGTATTCATCATCCATATCCAGCTTATAACTGCAAAGCAAGGTCTGGCTGTTGTGCTTCCAAATTGATGCCCGAGGACTGTCGAGCAGGTGGTGATCCTGGAGAGGGGAACCCGATGTTCAAGTCTGGGCGGACCACATCCTTGTTCGGCTTCTGTTGCATGTGGGGAACCACCCCTTGCCATTGTGGTTGGACCTGTGATCTTGAGAAATCTGTCTGGACCAACTGGGGGAATATTACCAAACCCTTGTTTTGAACTGGATTTTCTCTAGCAACCTGAACAGGTTGTCTAAAGAACTGAGGAGCGGCACTTATTTTTGGTTCATCAGAAAGACGGACATTTGCAAATGGCATCTTCCAACCAGAACTATTGTCGTGAAAAGTCGGACTGACAATGGTTGGTTTGCTCTCTGAAGCACCAAATGAGATCCAAGATTGAGCCACTGGAGCAGATGGAATGCTCTGATTCTCCCTAACAGCTGCTGGAAATGCAGAGAAAATGTTCCGGGGAACATCAAGCCCTCCGTTTGGTACATTTACTTGGCTATGTATTGCAGTTGATCCCATTAATTTTGCATGGTCATTGATGTTCTTTAGTCCGCTCGCATTCATGGCAAAGCTGGTGGCATTCACTGGTTGATTTTTAGTGATGAATCCAATGCTGCTCATTGGTCTGGTTGTGTCGGTAGTTGCAAACTTTCCATCACCAGGTCGTCCATGGTACACCCATGTAGCTTCATTTCTGGGCTGTGGTACAGCTGCTTCTTGTGACTGGAAGAAGGGTTTAGGCTGATTGTTTGGGGAGGTCATATCATGCACACCACAAGCACCTTTTGCACCCTCAAGCCTCTGAGGTGCCATTTCAAGTGGGTGGGTGCTTATAGATGAGTCACCTTTTCTCATTTGCTGAGTTCTGACTGCTTCTGGTGGTTGGAAAAAGGGTCTAGGCTGGCCAGCCATTTTGTTCAACGCAGGCATATCAAGCACACTAGAAGAAGCTCCTTTTGAACATTCAGGCTTCTGTGGTTGCATTTCAAGAGGACGGGCGCTGGAGGATGAGCTGCCTTTCCTCATTTGTTCATTGGTTGTTTTTTTGGTCTTTGCAACACTTCCAGACACTCTATTATTCTCGTGCCGTGATAATGCATCAGTGTTCCTGTGTTGGGGCTCAGCAGTAACACCAAATAATCTTGGTTTAAATTCTGGACTCTCAAGTGGACCAGACACTCCAACTACATTATTGCCAGTGTTCATCCGATTAAGTAGACCCAAACTCATATCCTTTGGGTTAATAGTGTCTGTTGGTCTGAGCGTTTCATTGTCTATAGGCAGAGAGTCATTCCTTTGTACATTTGGCCCCAAGCCAATCAGACTTCTTGATTGATCTTGCACGACAAGAATAGGCGGTAATAGTGGCTCATATTCTCCAACCCAACCACGCCCAAACTTTACTTCAGCAGGTAACGCCTGGTGAATGCGCTCAGAAGCAATTCTCCAGCCTTGAGCACCAAGTGAACCAGCAAAACGAGCAAGACTTCTTGCATATGAGTGCTCAGCATGAAGTCCAACCTGTGAGGACACATTTAAACATATGAGCTAGCCAGCAAAACGTATTAGTTCAAGAAGTATGGATGGGTTAGGCTTGGATTTAATCAAATGCATTAACATACACTAATGAGCTCTTTTGGCTCGGCAGAGAAGGCATCAAAAATTAGGTCAGATTCCGATGAAGGCTGTTCTTCAGATGTACCGTAAGTTTTCCGTCTAGTCTCATCTATCACAATTGACTTGTAACTAGGCTTTGCTGAATAATCCCTTGCTGAAAAATGAGGAAAGAATAAAAATGTCATTAAAATTGGACTAAGTTGGGCTGATATTAGCATTTAGTTATACAGCACTAATCAACTGAAGTGTGAAGAGCTAAAAAAATGTTTAGCTATGTATTCCTCCATATGAAACTGCAGGATATGCAACTCGATAAAGATTAAATCAGTTATGTTGGTAATCATTATGCATTTTGAGTACCAAACTACCAATTCTAATAACACTGTTTTGGAATGAACTCATGTCTATTCAATGGGCCAAATGGGCCATAATAAGTCATGTACAAGGCAAGGCCAAATAGCAAAAAACACCCTACTAATACAAATATATACTTCTAACACCCCCTCCCCCTCAAACTCATGGTGGATCAACAGTATTGAGTTTGATCAGATAGAAGCTATGTTGAGCTAGCTGGAACTTTGAAGGCACATACTAAAGAGCAACAACATGCTGCTGCACCTGCGATCGCATGTAGGAAACATCAACCCCAAAGTGTTTTGTCACAGCCCTTCGAGGGCAGGTTGTAGCCGTGACTCACCACCGGAAGACCCTGGCCCTGGCGGCGGCCGAATCTCCCTTGGCTTTGAGTCGCCAGCAGAATGGGCGGAAACAGAGGAGGTAAACCTAACTAAAGACTCTTTATTTCTTCTTATGCCCCAATGTTTGAGGTTACAAGACTATATATAAGACTTTTAGACCGGGAAAGAGTACAGCTCTGAGCCCGAGTCCGACTCCAATTCAAACTTCTTGCTAATAACTAGAAACCCTATCTAATTAGGACTGGCGCAGCCGAATCATGGCTTGATATGGCGCCTACGAGTATAGACTATAACATCTCTCCCCTCCTCGCGAAGCAGCTCGTCCTCGAGCTGAAATGTCGGATAAGTCTCCCGGAAGAGGGCCAATGGAACCCAAGAAGCATCAGCAACCGACATGCCTATCCACTGAATGAGAACATGCAGCTGATCCTGTCGGCGTGCAGTCTTCAATGCACGTAATGGTGTGGGTAGCACCCGGCCATGTTGGAGCAGAGGTAATGGTGGTAGGGTGGAAGGAGGAGCCCCTTGGAACTTCTTCAATAGGCCAACATGGAATACATCATGCAGTTTTGCAGACGGTGGTAATTCCAGCTTGTACGCAACTGAGCCAACTCGCTCCAGGACTTTGTAAGGGCCAAAGTATTTTGGTGCTAGTTTGCCACTCACTGAAAAACCAAGAGAGGAGGCCGGCCGGTGAAGAAGGCGCAGCCAAACAAAATCACCCACAGCGAAAGTGATGTCGCGATGCTTGTGATCGTAATATTTTTTTGCATACTCCTGAGCTTGAAGAAGACGGTCGCGGATATCGTGAAGAAATTGATCACGGGCAAGCAAAGAAGCTTCCACTGATTGGACTGCAGCCGTGCCCTTGTCATAAGAAAGCAATGTTGGGGGATCCCGACCATAGACTACCTTGAAAGGAGTCTCACGTAATGCCGAGTGAAAGGAGGTGTTATAACAATATTCAGCCCAAGGTAACCATTGCAACCATTGACGAGGCCGATCTCCTGTCAAACAACGCAAATACATGGAGATGACTTTGTTGACGGCTTCCGTTTGTCCATCCGATTGAGGGTGATAAGCTGAGCTGAGGTTAAGGCGGATGCCCGCAAGACGAAACAAATCTTGCCAGAAATTGCTCGTGAAGACTGGGTCGCGATCACTGACAATTGAAGATGGGATCCCATGCAAGCGTACAATCTCATCAAAGAAAACCCGGGCGACCGTTGTAGCTGAATATGGGTGAGCCAATGGAAGGAAGTGTGCATACTTGGAAAAACGATCAATGACCGAAAGGATGACCGTTTTGCCATGGACGCGGGGAAGCCCCTCAATGAAATCCATTGCAATATCGGACCATGGCTGAGTAGGGACTTCCAAAGGTTGAAGGAGGCCGGCTGGGTGTAGATGTTCAATTTTGTTACGCTGACACACAAGACAAGTGCGAACGAAATCCTGAACAAGCCGTTTAGCTCCTGGAATGTGAAAGTCTTTGCGCAAACGGCAAAGTGTCTTCTGAATGCCCTCATGAGCTGCATGGGCCACAGTGAGGATGGACTGTAATGAGGGCGACGAAGCTGTCACATAAACTTGGTTGGAACGGAGGATGAGGCCATCCTTTATGGACCATGGGTGACCCAATAGACCGGCCTCAATGTCAAAGCGGAGCTGCTGCAATTCCGGTGTGGACAAAATCTCATTGCGCAATTCGGGGAAAATGGCAAGAGTTGGTGAAGAGATGGTCATCAAGCTTGTTGAAGGACAATCGCGGCGAGATAACGCATCTGCGACTATATTCAAGCGGCCCGGCCGGAACTCAACCTTGAAATCAAAGCCAAATAGCTTGCTCACCCAATGATGCTGTGGAATGGTGGAAAGGCGTTGATCCAGCAAGAACTTTAAGCTGTAATGGTCGGTGCGGATAAGAAAAGTGCGACCCCATAGATATGGTCTCCAATGACGAACTGCCTGTACGAGGCCAATGAGTTCCCGCTCATAAGCTGGGAGCTTGGTATGGCGAGGTACCACTGGACGACTGAAGAAGGCGATTGGTCCTGAGCCTTGATGGAGGACGGCCCCGATACCTGTCCCGGAAGCATCGCATTCGACAATAAATTGTTGCGTGAAGTCGGGCATGTGTAAGACCGGTGCGGCTGTCAATGCACTCTTAAGAGTTTCCAGGGCCTGCTGTGCCCCAGGCGACCATCCAAATGCATCTTTCTTGAGAAGATTGGTGAGGGGTGATGCTATCTTCCCGAAATCGCGGATAAATTTGCGATAATACCCAGCGAGGCCTAGAAATCCACGCAATGCTTTGATTGTCTTGGGCTGTGGCCAATCCGCAATTGCCTGGATTTTGGATGGATCCATAGCTACGCCTCCTTCTGAAATCACATTGACTGAAGAGAGGCCAAAGGAACACTTTGATTGCTTGAGGTAAAGTTTATTTTGCCGCAGGAGGAGAAGAACCTGGCGGATGTGGTGCAAATGTTCGGTCCAAGACGCACTGTAGATCAAGATATCATCGAAAAAAACCAAAACGAATTGTCGCAAAAAAGGCCGGAGGACAGCCTGCATCAAGGCCTGGAATGTTGCTGGAGCGTTAGTCAATCCAAAAGGCATGACTAAGAATTCAAAAAGACCTTCATGTGTTCGGAATGTCGTCTTGAAGATGTCAGCTGGGTGCATCCGAACTTGATGATATCCTGACCAAAGATCGAGCTTGGTGAAGAATCTAGTGCCCCGAAGTTCATCCAATAACTCATCGACCACTGGAATCGGGAACTTGTCTTTGATGGTCAACTCATTGAGTGCCCGATAATCGACACAGAAACGCCAAGTGTTATCCTGTTTTTTGACCAATAAAACCGGGGAGGAAAAACAAGAATGGCTCCGCTGAATGATGCCGCGTGTGAGCATGTCGGCGCACTGCCGTTCTAATTCATCCTTCTGATGGTGCGGGTATCTGTATGGGCGGACAGATACTGGTGTTGCGCCTGGCTTGAGATGTATACGATGGTCTTGTGGCCGAGCTGGAGGAAGTCCGGATGGTTCGACAAAGAGGTCATCAAATTCCGCCAAGAGGGGCTGCAGGGAGTCCTGGCTGGTCTGAACAAGAGCATGCAAAGTTGGAGTAGTTGTTAGCCCTTGCCATTGCACTCGGCGACCTGCTAGCCAGAACATCATGGTGAGATCATCAAAATCCCAAAGGATTGGCCCAAGTGTCTTCAACCATTGGACTCCCAGCACGATGTCAAAGCCATTCAAGGGTATGCCATAAGCTTGAATGCTAAACGGGGTATTGTTCACCATGATCTGGAGATTACCGCAGAAGCCCGTACAAGGCAGCTTCTCGCCGTTCGCTATTTTTACATTGAGGTTCTGGCGGGGAAGCAGTTGCAGTGCGGCTAATTGGACGGCTCGGGCGCTCAAAAAGTTATGAGTAGAGCCCGAGTCGACGAGGGCGATGAAAGACTGAGTACCAATTGTTACTGCCAACTGCATGGTGCCCCCGTTGGAAGATCCTGTGACGGCGTGGAGAGATATTTCAGGGGAGGGCTCTTCGGCCTCGATGGTATGTAGTCCCAGTTGGTCCTTGCCAGTGTCGTTGTCCTCATTCATGTCGATGTATGCCAAAAAAGGTTGTTTGCAACGGTGCCCCGGGAGGAATTTGTCGTCGCAGTTGTAACATAATCCTTTGGCGCGGCGATCGGCTAATTCTGTTGGTGTGAGTCGGCGAAAAGGTTTTGCCGGACGACCGCCCACTGCTGCCCCCGGTGGTGGTGTTTCATGCTGCTGTCCTGGAGCCGGCGCTGGTATAGAGGGAGATCGCTGCTGTGGACGCCAAGGGCGCGGCGCTGATGAAGTGTTGGCCGAGATTTGCGCACGACGCTCGTAGGCACGGGCGAGACTCATCGCCACCTGTAGATTGGCCGGTTGTTGCAGCTCCACGTCGGTTCGAATAGGCTCCACAAGACCCGCGGTGAAGATTTGCACCTGCTGCAGGGGAAAGCCGATCTGCCCGGCAAAGTATAGCCAGGAAGGTGGTCTGGTACTCGCTAACTGAGCCAGTCTGACGTAGACGAGTTAATTCGCCCAAGGGATTGCTTCTGGTTGGCGGCCCAAACCTCATATGGCAGAGCTCGGTGAACTGTCTCCATGTAGGCTGTCCCTCGTCACGCTCTAACTGAAAATACCATTGTTGAGCGATCCCCGTGAGGTGGTAGGCAGCAAGCCAAACCTTATCGCCCTCCTCGGTGCGCTGGCCGCGAAAGAATTGTTCACATCGGTTAAGCCAGGACAGGGGGTCGTCTGTGCCATCGTAAGTGGGGAATTCAAGCCGGTGATATCTTGGAGCATTGGAATATGGATTTGATATCAATTGTTGGCGCGAACTCATGGAGGCGAGTGATGGTGCAGGCGGTTGCGGAAGGAACTGCGGTGCCGGCGGTTGCTGGAAGAATTGGGGTATGGGCGGCGGGAGGCGGAACATGGCATCGCCTGTGAGAGCCGGATAGCCCTGCGAGGATGATGATGGTGGTGCGTAACTGGCGGAGGCGGGAAACATGGATGGGTCTGCGGGAGTGGAGATGGATGGCAGGGAGACGGCGGCGGATGGATTTGGAAGGGTCCCGGTAGCAATGAAAGGGGAAATCCTCTCTGATTCGAGGGCGACAACCTTGGAGTTGGTGGCGGCGCTCTGGCGGGTCAGATCGGAAAGTTGTTCTTGCATCTCCGCCATCTGCGCCTGCAGTGCTTTGAACATGGCGCTCATGGAGGAAGCATCATCCCCAGAATCGGAGCTAGACATCGCTGATACCAAGTTGTCACAGCCCTTCGAGCGCAGGTTGTAGCCGTGACTCACCACCGGAAGACCCTGGCCCTGGCGGCGGCCGAATCTCCCTTGGCTTTGAGTCGCCAGCAGAACGGGCGGAAACAGAGGAGGTAAACCTAACTAAAGACTCTTTATTTCTTATGCCCCAATGTTTGAGGTTACAAGACTATATATAAGACTTTTAGACCGGGAAAGAGTACAGCTCTGAGCCCGAGTCCGACTCCAATTCAAACTTCTTGCTAATAACTAGAAACCCTATCTAATTAGGACTGGCGCAGCCGAATCATGGCTTGATATGGCGCCTACGAGTATAGACTATAACATGTTTGGTGAGCTCATGCTTTACCGAATCTCGAGCAATGCTGATCACACCAGTGATGTCTGAAAGTAACACAATCGGTGTAGAAACCGAAACACCAAAATCCTCAAAGGGCCACCGTAACCAGGTGATCTCAGCTGTCATAGACGCTAAAGCCCTCAGCTCAGCTTCAAAACTATAATGGGAAACTGCAGTCTGCTTCTTAGTCTTCCAGTCAATCAAAAAAGAAACAAGGAAGACAAAAAGAAGAGAGAGATCGACGATGAGAAGGATCACTAGCCAGATCACATCAAAGTACACCTGAAGCTACAAGGAGCTGGAGGGAAGAAAGGTGTTGAGTGATGATCCTACAAAGATATCACATAACTCGAAGGTGACTGTAGTGGAGCTGGGTAGGAGTAGAAACAAATTGAGTTAAAATGTGAATAGCACGAGCTATCAGGACGAGTGACACCAAGGTAAACCAAGCTCCTAATAAGGTGGCGATAGTGAGTGGGATCCTCAAGAGTATTGTTAGTAGGACGAAGCTGAAGGTGAAGCTCCATAGCAGTCCACCATGCATTGATTAGTGAAACAAGCGTGATCAAGAAGATCTTAGATATACTTTTGCTAGAAGAGGTAGTACCCATCAAGCATAGCGGTGACCTTAATCCCAAGGAAGTAGCGAAGAGGATCCAAATCAAACATCTGGAATAGCTCACTAAGACATGTCTTCACAAAGAAAATGTACTGAGGGCCATCTCCAATGATGAGCATGTCATCCACATAGAGAAGAAGCATCCGACCACGAGAGGTGTGAACAAAGAGAGAAGGGTCGTGATCACTGCCGGAGAAGCCGGCAGCAGTGACAACAGAGGTAAAACACTCAAACAAAGCATAAGGGGCTTGTTTGAATTCATAGAGAGAACGACAAAGGCAACAAATTGTCAGGCACAGAATACCCAGGAGGCAGGTGCATGTAGACCTCTCGCAGCTCGCCATTGAGAAAGGCATTCTTAACATCAAGATGTGAGATAGTCCACTTCTGACTAATGCAATGGCAAAAAGAATGTGAGCAACGGTCATATGAGAAACAGAGGCAAAAGTCTCATCACAGTCACGCCCATACTCTTGCTGAAAACCGCGTGCAACAAGACACACCTTGTAATGCTCAATGGTACCATCAGAACAAGTCTTGATCTTACAGACATTTGCACGTGATAGGAGTAGCACAAGCAGAAAAGGGAACATGATCCCAAGTGCTAGTACAATCCAAAGCAGCAATCTCCTCAGCCATAGCGAGCTGCCACTAAGGATAAGATGTAGCGTCACGATAAAAGGTAGGCTCAGTAAGAGAAGTAGCAGAACCTGCAAAGCTGTAGCAATCATGACACGGAATCACACTTCGATCGCGAAGAGCGTACCTTGGAGATGCTAGAGTAGGACCGAACAAGGAGAGAGAATGCACTAGAGTAGGACCCAACAAGGATAGATGAGTAGATGTAGAGGGTGACATAGACAAAGAAGGATCATAACTGGAACATTGAGTGTAGTGGAATGGAAAGGGGGAGACCTCAACAAAAGAGTTGGCAGGATCCTCGTGTGGAGACGAAAGGGGAGCCAAAGGTGAAACGACGGAGGTCGTGGAGACGGAAGCAAAACCAAAGAGTGGAGAGCTGAGGATTAGGAAAAGTCAGAAAGGAGATTGACTCAACAAGAGAGTCCGGACTAGAAGACATGAAATAAATCTAAGTATGACAAGAGTAGCCATCAATGAAGATCGCATAGTATCGATGACCTTTCGAAATGAAGAGAGTCGAACCTCAATACATCAGAGTGAATGAAATCAAAAGGACGAGCGGAAACTGAGCCACTCGAACCATAAAAGAGCAACAGATGCTAGCCAAGTTTGCAACCCATACAAGAGAAAGAAGTATCACCAGAATCAAACCCAAGAACACTACCAACTAAAGAAGAAAGACGTGACCCACATAGATGACCTAAGTGATGATGCCACTGAGCAAAACTGATGGAAGTGGAGGCAGTGGCAGTAGTGGTCAACTGGCTGATAGAGGCAGTGGAAGTGGAAGGCAAAGCTAGTAGAGCTCCCAGAGATGCTGAGAATCAAGGCGGTCTGGGCCAGTACCAACAAGAGTCACTATGCAGCGATACTGAACACAGCACGAGTCAGGCTCAAGAATGATATGACAATCATGATTAGTAATCTGACCCGTAGACAAACTACATAGCAAACCTAGGAACATGGGAAACCGCAGGAACATGGAAACTAGGGAGTGGAAAGAGTGTCTCGACTAATAACATGAAGAGAAGTACCATCTACAATCTGAATGAAAACAGGTAGAACGAAAGGACTCAACGAGGTGAGATGAGTGGAATCTGGTGTCATGTGGAAGAAAGCACCAAAGTCTAATATCCAAAGACATGATATACCTAAAGTGGAGACTGAGAGGCTAGAGGCTAAGTAGCAAGACTAGCAGCACTCAAAGAGCCTGAGGTAGGGCTAACGACCAGATGCTAAAGGAAGGAGACCAGCTATTGAGTAGCATTTGGCTGGCGAGGAGCACAAACACTTCTTGACTGAGCAGAGCAACGCTAAGGATGACCACCTCTGCAGCCTTGGCTCAGCCTCTTGGAGTAGCAGGTCTGGTACGTGTGGCCATCACGCTAACACCAGGTGCAGTGAAGGCACACTAGTAGAGGCACTTGTAGCAACCATTGGTGCTAGAGGAGCAGTTTTAGAAGCTACCACAACAGGAGTTGTAAAAGCAATGGGTGTATGGGTAGCCTGGACGACAGAAGACGGCTATATGCCAGAAAGAGTGAAAGACAAATCTCCTCGGAACGAACAAAAAAGTGTGCCTCCACCAAAGATAAGCACGATAAGCAGGCCAGAAGGTTAGCACGGACCAACTCAAACTCTAGTTAAAAATGCGTTAGAAAATCGTAGAGGGTGAGTCTCCTGGTAAGCCCGGGTCTGCACACCAAGGACAAGTCCGAGAGATCCGGTCCTAAAGAGTCAAGCTAGCGCCACACCCCAGTGATTTGCTAATAGAAGTCATCTACAGTGGCATCAAGCTGCTGGAGAGTGCGCATGGTGTACCACAGTGGTAGAGGACATCACTACTCGGCTGATACTGTGCCCGGACACGCTCCCACATCAGTTGTGACGACGAGAGCTCGGCGAAGTCCATAGAGATGTCAACGGTGATGCTTCCAATCAGGATGGCGATGGCACAAGCTTCATCACCTTACCACCTCTCATAGGCATGAAGATCAGACTAGTACGCATCCATAGTATCCTCAAATGCAGCAATGACATCAGGATTAGCCAGGGTAGCACCCACATTGACAGGTGGCCCAGCCAGCAGAGCAGGGAGTGGCGGACAAGGACACTCGCTGGTGAGGTGATCCCAGTGGCGCTAGCTATTGAGTCAGATCCACAGGTGCACATACCACTCCTAGAAGTTGTCCTATTGAACACGACCTTAGGAGTGGGATGGAGACGAAGGATCTAGCAGTAACCATGGGTGGAGCTCGAGGCAGCACAGCTGGAGCTCAGTAGGTCGGAGCGGAGCGACTAGAGCTAAGGAAGACCAGGGCGGCGCGAGCAGATCCAAAGGTAGAGGCGCTCAGGCGGCTGATGTTGGGGTAGAGCTCGAGGACCAGATGAGCAGATCCAGCGAGGGCTAGTGGCTCAAAGAAGAGGCATGGATTGGCGCAAGAGGCGGCGGAATTTGGCGCTAGGCAGCAGGATCCGATGCGAATCAGGCGGCGGAGAAAAGGAAGGCGGAGGAGAAAAGGAAGGCAGCGACGGTGCTCAAGCGGTGGCTAGGGTTTAGGGTTGGGGAGAGAAAGAGCCATGTGCTTTGATACCATGTTTTGGAATGAACTCATGTTTATTCCATGGGCCAAATGGGTCACAATAAGTCATATACAAGGCAAGAGCAAATAGCAGAAAACACCCTACTAATACAAATATATACATATACTTCTAACAAACACCACCTGAATAGTTCACAGGAACCCCACATACAGCACTGAAGAAATGAACATCAGATGTATGCATATACAAAAATGACCATAACCTTCCTGAATGACTAGTTTCCTTTTGATGAGCATTTTTCATTTATCCATATCATAGTGTTACTAATCGATCCATTCTAGTGACTTATTCTACAAAGTTCTAATTGAAAATTGAGAAGCATAACCACCAAATTAATGCATAGTATGGCGGTTAGGCCATTAACTAATGGATCACTTCAATAGAGCTGATTCAGCGAGACTATACATATGCGTGTGTGCGAGTGTGTGTGATACCTGAAATATCATCGGTCTTCTCAGATCTGATCTCATCCAGTGGAGAGCTGATATCTTTATATACAAACCCATTGGCTACAGTGCAACCTGGGGGCTCAGCAGCATTAGCCTGTGACATGCTTAAACCATTAGAGTCATCGCCTGCAGAAACCAAAGTTGCAGCAGAGACATCTGAACCCAGGGCGTCTTGATTATTCATGCAAACTGGCTTCTTAACAGTCTCTTCGCTGCAGGAGTAACCTAGATCATCTTGCCCATCTCTGCAAATAGGCTGCTTAGCCGATACCTTTTGGAGGGAGTGGCTCAGGTCATCTCTATTTCTGCAGTTGGGCTTCTCAACCAGCTTTTTTGGGGTTAAGGAGCCTGCATCTTCTCCATTTGTATGAATGGGATTATCAACTGGTTCTTTGTGGGATGAGAAATTGGGACCTTCTCCATTTCTGCAAATTGGATTCCTAATGTGTTTTTTCTGGGATGACAGGTTATCTTTTGAACTCCGGGAAGTTGGTTTCTTGACTAGCTGTTTGTGGAAAGAGGAGACTCTATCATTTTCTGAATTTTTGGAAATGGCTTTCCTGGCTTGGAATGAGGAGCTTAGATCATCCTCTGAATTTCTGGAAATAGCTTTCCTCACTTGCTCTTTGTGGAATGAGGAGCTTAGATCATCCTCTGAATTTCTGGAAATAGCTTTCCTCACTTGCTCTTTGTGGAATGAGGAGCTTAGATCATCCTCTGAATTTCTGGAAATAGGTTTCTTAGCTTGATCTCTGTGGAACAAGGAACTTAAATCATCCTCTGAATTTCTGAAAAAGGGTTTCTTAATTTGTTCTTTGCGGAACGAGGAACTTAAATCGTCCTCTGAATTCCTAGAAAGGGGTCTCTTAACTTGATCTTTGAACAATATATCATCTTCCAAATTTTTGTAATTGGATCTCTTAACTTGCTCTTTGCGGGACAAGAAGCCTCGATCATCATCCGAATATCTCAAAACAGGTTTCTTAAATGGTTCTCTATTGCAAGAGTTTGGTCTAACTTTATGTTCACTCTTTATTTGGTTTTCTGTAGGTATGCCCTCACCTCTCAGTTCCTGAAACTTTTTTCTTGCCAGCTCTTGTATGGAATGGGCCTGCATGAATAATCATAGCAAGAAACATTCAATGCCAATTGCCAAATGCAGTGTTCTAAAAATCCGGTCTGGGCGTGCCATCCTCCCGCCTTGCTTGCCTAGGCGGCGATTAGGCGCCGGTCTGCCACCCGACTAGCGCCTTGGTGAACACTGGCCAAATGACAGTATCATGACTGCATTATTCTTTAGAAAGGCTGTTTGCATACCTGTCTAAAGTAGATTGTATCAGGTGCATTGTACTGCATTGCATTGCTGCAAATTAAGAAGACATCATCCTGCAATTTAAAGAAGCATATCACATAAACTGCTCAATTTTCTAAGTGTAATGGTACTCAGCATTTGATATATATATATATATGAGCAAATGAGAAATTAACTCAGAATGGAAGTATTTTGCTTTTTCTAGACAAATTTGTAAACAAAAGCACAGGTGCCATTTCTTCAATTAACCAATGCAAACAGACAGTAGATTTCTGACGTTAGACTTGTTAACTATGTATTTGAAGAAAATTAAGCTTGGAAACATTTTAGGCTATTAGGTTGATAGATTCACATGCTATTAGACTGGTTGACGGCAGGAACAGGCCAATCTGTCAGATATCATACGCTATTAGGCCCCTAGATTTATGAGATTAACATTGTTGTTACTTTAGATCCATCACCAAATAAGGAAGGCGTGAGTTCAATGCAATGAAAGGCATAGGCACCATGTCAAGCTCATTAGACTGTCCGAGTGGAATAACCTAATTAACTACAAACAGCACTCTGATTTCCATAAAAGGCCAGCATCGTGCTCGGATAATACGTTTTAGTATCTCAAGTAACTAACAAAGTACCTTCCAGAATTTCAAGTTAACAGGCCAGCACAGCTTGGCTCAGTCTACAGTCAACATACGGCTTGCTGTCTGAATGCGATTGTCAAGCTACCCTTCCTCAAGGTTAATGAACTGCACTTAGCTGGGCTCACATTGTTTTAGCTTGATAAATCCTTCACTATCCATGACAAGAGGATAGCATCCTAGTAAAATGCAGTCAGTACCAAACAAGACATGGCTAGGGCCCTAGGTCCTATACAACTAGTATATCCTGTGGTCTGGACTCTTTCACAGTAGCAGACAACGGTGGCCATAAACTTACTGGTGTGACTAGTGATCACTAACTGTTCCAATAATATTGGTCCAGTGCACAGATATTGGGACAGACATCAAAAACCTTGCAACCAAACCAATGAATGTTAACTGCAAATTATTAAAAAAAATTGTAATCTTTTTCTCAAGGGAGAAAAGTATAATCACTATTTTAACCATTTTGCATGAGGCGGCATTTACAATCAAACAATGGTGTGCACAAACTTTAGCACGAATACATAATGGAACAGTTAGACAGAGTAATGGCCTACTCCTGAAGTTATCCACTTTCCACGCATGCAGAAATTGCCGTGGAAAGTTGAAATCCAGAAATGTAATTGTAAACATGTGATGAATTGGATAACTCATGCTATGTTGCTGCATCTGTCGAGCTACGCTACATATTTGATGCTCTAAGGTAAAGGAAACGTATCAAAGGCTGCTTCTTGTGTTGGACAGAACCTTGTAGATGAAATTCACTCCCAGAAAAATATGGTAAGAACTGATATGCCCCACTCTACCCAACTACAACATCCATTAAGCAACCAACCAACAAATGGCAACGCTCCATTTGCCACTCGCGTTCTACTTCGCTTGGTAAACACACGACAAAAGCTCAAAGTCTGACCTCGAATTGCTCAAATGAGCGATACCCATTCCTGGCAAGCTTCCTCCTGACGGTGCCAAAGTCCATTGGGTGCTCAATCACATCATGGTAGTCAGGCAACTGCATCAATCAAAACAACCATGGCATCATCAACACTCGATAGGTCCCCCTAATAAATTAGCAACTCCAACAAGCATGACAAACGAACAAACACCCTCACCTCCTCCTGGTCCACTGGCTCCGCAAATACTCCGTACGTATCCTTCCTGCAGAATCAAACAGTTGCAGAAGAAATCGAGCTCATTAAGTCCTGAACCAAATCCCATTTCGCGTAAACGTAAGAGATGCAAAACACGCACTTCTGCAGCTTGTCGAGAATCATCTCCAGCTGCTTCCGGTCCGGCAGCGGCGTCGTCCTCGCCTTCCCTAAATCCACCCAGCAAAAAAAAAGAGCCAATTTTCTTCTTCTTTAAAAAACACAAATAATCACATCATCGAACAGGAAGAGATCAGCAAACAAATCGAACCTGGCACCGGCAGCCGCTTCGTCCGCGGCGCGCTCGCGGCGTCGCCCCTCCCACCAGCAGCCTGAGAGAGGAGCAGATCTCGCGTTAAAGAACCAGCTGGACAGTGAAGCAAAGACAAAGCCGACGACTCATCCGGCTGCATGTTTCACCTCGCTATGGCGAGATCTGTTGCCGCGCGACTCGATCCGGCGCTTCTTGGGCGGCTTGACCCGCTCCTCGCCGCCGCTGCCGCCGTCACCCGCCTCCTCGTCCCCGTCGTCGGAGTCCAAGTACGAGGGGGGAGGTGGGCCCCAGCGGTGGTCCTGGTCCGAGGGGAGCTGGGAGAGCTTGACGACAAGCTTGATCTTGCGCCGGCGGCGGTCGGAAGCGTTGGAGCCGGCCCCGCCGCCGTCGGAGTCGGAACTAGACGGCTCCGGCGACGGCCTCCGTTGGTGGGGGCGGGACGGCGACGAGGAGGGCGAGGAGGGGAAGGGGAAGAAGTCGTCGACGAGCGGGCGGGAGGACAGGGCGGCGGCGCGGCGCGGGCGGATCGAGCGGCGGGGCAGCGGCGACGGCGAGCGGCGGCGGGGGAGGAGGTGGGGCACGGCGCCCCCCCTCCGGCCGACGGGGTGGTGCCTCTCCGGCTCCGGCGACGGCGACCGCGGCATGGCTGCCGTCCGCTTCTTGACCTCCTTGGGGTTTGGTTCTGCTTTGGCCTCGCTCGCTCGCCTTTTTTCCTCTCTATCGCTTGCGTCTCTGTGCGTCCATCTCTCTTCTCCTCGCCTCACTTTCTCTCTCTTCCACACAGTCTCTCTCTCTCTCTACCTGTCTCTATCTTCTCTCTCTTAGCGACTTGCACCAACCACTACGGCTATTTTTGCTGCAGCCGCTCCCTCACTCCTCTCTCTCTCCTCCGACGAGAAGACGACGGGTGCGTGGACTCGGTCCATGGAACGGAAGAATTATTGCCTAATTTATTGCCTAATTGAGGGCGTGTTTGGCAGGGCTCCAGCCCCCGGATTCATCTTTGGTGGAGCTGAAGCCGTGTCAAACGGACAGAGATTCGCAAAAATCTGGAGCCGAGCGGGGTGAATCCACTTCAAAAATAGTACTACAGTGGTGGAGCGGGGTTCAGGCCACTCCACAGCTCTAGATCCGTCTAAAGTCGCAAAAATTACCCGCAATTGCCATTGGGGGTCACAAAAATTACCCGTCTAAAGTCAGTAAAATTACCCGCAATTGCCATTGGGGGTAATACCCCCACTCCTCCCACCGGTCCCCTTTTCCATTCCCGCACGCGACTCCTCTCCTCTCGCGCGACCGGGGAAACCCTAGGCGGCGGCGCCAGTGACAGCGCGGCGGCGGCGGCGGGGACGGCCCTAGGCGGCGGCGGCGGGGACGGATCTAGGTGGCGGCGGCCAGTGACCCGTCCAGTGCTCTACCCGTGAGTCCATCCCTCTCTTCATTTTCTTCCACTCCCTCTCTCCATTTTCTTCCATTCTACCATTATGGTTCATCTACAGGCTTTGCCTTTTGCCTAGACAACCACGATTGGTCATAATTTTTCTAAATCGCTTGCTAATTTCTGATACTTTGTGATACATTGGACAACGCAATTTGAGCTCATATTTGCAAGCATTGCTGCCGAATTTAGGAATCGTGTCGTCTATCTGAAATTTTTTCCACACATAGTGGTTCATGTAGTGTGTGATCTAATTACCTCATAGTGAAGACTTAACCGTAATATGAATTGTGTTGTGTTGCCTGTGGACTTGACATCATTCATATATATGTTTTGTGCTTGTGTTGTGATTATTTTTCCTTCACAAAAGTTCTTGTGTTGTGATGTTAACGGACCAGAATTGTTGAAACAGAAGAATCATTCAGAATCTGAGTGTTATGTATTTCTTGTTTATCAAAAACTTGTATCGATTTTTGTTAAGGGTGAGGGGGAAATAAGCATGAAAATTGGTTCATTACGGGTAAGTTTTGGTGTTTGATTGTTGAAGTAGTAGTGTGTGTATCTATAGTTGTGCACGCTAGCCCTTACTCTCAAGCACCTGCTACGTGGCATCCATTGTCCAACAAAGTGCAAACCATCACCTAGTGTTAAAATGTACCATCACCTCTTAAGTGCATAATTGGTCTGTTGAACTTTTTATTGAGGCATAATTGGTGTGAGTGGATGGCAGGCATGGATCAAAATGAACCATCACCTAGTGTTAAAATGGCAATGGACAGTGCTGATTGGTCTGACTACAACACAAAGGTAGTGTGTGAGATTTTTGCTGCTCAAGTACAAGATGGTAATCGCCCTAGTACCCATTTAAATAATAAGGGGTATAAAGAAGTGATTGAGAATTTTAGCGCGAGGACAGGCTTAGTGTACACAAAGCGCCAATTTAAGAACAAATGGGACAGACTTAGGGGCGAGTACAACACATGGAAGAAGCTGAACGCTCAAACAGGATTGGGATGGGATGAAGCCAAGAAAACAGTGGTTGCTACTCCTGAGCGTTGGGCAGCACTTAAAAAAGTAAGTTTTCAATTTATTTCATTTCTGTCCGGCACTTGGAAGACATAATTTTCATTGGTTTAATGTCATGTTTTTCAGGACATACCAGGTTGTGGCAAGTATATGAAGGCTGGACTGCAAAATGAGGAACTATTGACTGTGATATTTGAGGACATTCGCAATAGTGGTAGCGACCATTGGTCTGTAGGCATGGGCACTATGCCTACAGTAGACATTGACGCTATCAATATTGATGATGACAATGACAAGGATAGCGAACCAGAGGATGAGCCACAGTCCCAAAAGAGAAAGAGAGGAAAGGTTGACAAGCCCAAAAAGAACAAGGGTGGATCTGAAAGGTTAATAGATGAAATGTCACGGACTGCTGATATTTCTGAACAAACTTTGTCCTCTATTCAATCATTTGCTAAACAAAGAGAGGACCCTCCAGGTTGTTCCATAAAAGATGTCATGGCCCTAGTTGAAGAATGTGGTGCTACTGAAGGGACTAATGAGCATTTCATTGCAACTGAAATTTTTATCAAGAAGGAACAAAGAGAGATGTTTGTTAATTCACTCCATACCGCCACAGGGCGTTTTAATTGGCTTACTAAGAAGTATGAAGTGAAATATGGAAAGTGACGTGTGTTGGTTGGTGTACCATTTTATCTAACATCTTTTGTTGGGTTGTATCTTTTAAACCTATGTTTGCTTCCAATAATATGAGAACTCTCATGGATTGTAGTACTAAACATGTTCTATTTATGTGGGGATGCATCATTTTAATTTAAGACATGTTTGTTTGTGTCATAATTTGTTTCTTTTTGCTGCCATATTGTCCTTTTATTGCAGCTATATTTTACCTGATATGTTTGTGTATAATTCATGTAACTCTTGTCTTTTAATTTGTTTCTTCAAGTATAGATGTCAAGTGATAGTGAAGAAGATGGTTCCACTGATGAAGAACATGAAAGTGATGCACATGTCTTGCTCATGTATCAAGCTGTTGCAAATAATCTTCTAACAGCTACAAGAATTGCAGAGAAATATCGCTCAACCTACTTGGATAAGGCAGCACCTAGGACTTCACGACTCAGCGGGATGGGATGGGTGAAAGAAACTTTGACCACTCCGGGTGAATGCTATCGTATGCTTCGTATGAACTCCAGAACCTTTATTACGTTGCATGATCTTTTGGTTAGCACCTACAATCTGAAATCCACTACACATATGCACACAAGTGAGGCGCTAGCCATTTTTCTTTATATAGTCGGTGGCTCTGAATCAAATAGAAAGGTGCAAAACCGTTTCAAGCATTCTGGAGAAACTATTAGTAGGAAGTTTGAGGATGTCTTGAAATGTATGGTGGACATGGCACGCGACTTTGTGCGCCCTAAGGATCCAAACTTTACTACTGTCCATCCTAGAATTAGAAATGATCGTCGTATGTGGCCACATTTTCAAAATTGTATTGGTGCTATTGATGAAACTCATATTTTGGCGGTTGTTCCAGAAAAAGAAAAAGTTAGATATATTGGTAGATCTCAGAAAGCAACTCAAAATGTGATGGCAGTTTGTGATCACGACATGAGATTTATATATGCATCTATTGGACAACCAGGAGCAATGCATGATACAAGTGTGCTATTTCATGCATTGGAAATTGGTAGAGACATCTTTCCTCATCCTCCTCAAGGTACTTTCTACAAATTTTATTTTGTTATTTCATATGAAATATGGAAATGACAAATGACAAATATTTGTTTTTTCTATTAGGAAAATATTATCTTGTCGATACTGGCTATCCTAACCGCCCAGGTTACCTAGCACCATATAAAGGACAAAGATACCATGTTCCAGAATTTCAAAGAGGTTCGGCGCCAACTGGTGAGAAAGAAAAATTCAACCATTTACACTCTAGTTTGCGGAACATCATTGAGAGATGCTTTGGTGTATGGAAGATGAAGTGGAGAATACTTTTAAAGATGCCTAGCTATCCAATGGATAAACAAATGATGATTGTGGCTGCAACTATGGGATTGCATAATTTCATTCGTGACCATGATGCGCCTGATAGGCATTTTCATAGGTTTGATAGGAATCCAAACTATGTTCCTACCATCCCAACTAGATATAGGAGATATATCATTTCTCAAGATGCATCTGATACATCAACTGAGGGTAGGAGCGATACATCGATGGATGCATTTCGTGATAGACTTGCAAGACAAATTTCAGGATGATGGAGATACTTTGATGTGTTCTCTTTTTTGGTGTGTGTTTTCTTCACAACATAACTAATGCACCGCCTCCTTCCCCTCTGTGAATTTTGTGATAGACTTGCAAGACAAATTTCAGGATGATGGAGATACTTTGATGTGTTCTCTTTTTTGGTGTGTTTTCTTCACAACATAACTAATGTGGTCTGGTTTTATTGATACCGAACCGTATTATAAATTGTACCTACTATTTGCCTGCGGCTCTGTGAATGCACAAATATATATATAATTAGTTTTTTTGACGGAAAAGATCAGTGCGATGTAGGCCGAGGTATTGCCGATCCCAGTTCACTATGAGAATGTTCTATATAAAACCACACCACCAGTCAAAAAGAAAAAAGAGAAAGAAAATCTAGTTAAATTGAAGTGTTAAAACTAGGGGTAACATGGTCTGTTTCTCTCAAATCCCCCCCCTTTATGAATCTGGAGCTAACCTAGTAGCCAAACACTTTTCAGAGGCACCTTCAGATTCTCAGAGAAGTGGATTCTCAAAGAATCCAGAGCAGAAGCTGAAAATTGAGAATCTGGAGCTCTACCAAACAGGCCCTGAATTACCAGCACCAGCGTGATCCTCTCCTTTTTTAGCCGATTCTGGATAGAGCAGCAACTATAGATATAGAAGAATTGTATTACGGCTAATTATTGCAGATCGAAAAATAATTTTTTTTCTTAATTTATGCATTAGATCTTATGTATAACTTCGTAAATTGAAGTGGTTTAAAAATATGTAATAGTATAAATTCTTTTTTGTCACAAATGGGTTTTTTTTGGGTTGTTTTCTTTAGTGATATAGACACCATTAGTCAACACACATGGAAAGTTACGGTTTTTTGGATGTATGCTTGAGAAGTTGCGAGCTCGTAAACTTTGAAACAATGGTTTGGCGTTGACCGTAATATCTTGTTAGAATTTAAGTTTATACGCTGGTATCTACATTATATTTATGCGAGCCCAAGTTGCTACATTAACAAACAAGCTATTAAAAAACAGAGAAGCACTGTATGACACTTGTCTCATACTATCAAGTGCGATACAATACTTCAGTAACACACACACACACACACACACACACACACACACATATATATATATATATATATATATATATATATATATATATATATATATATATATATATAATAGGACACCATGGTGTCTGGTCACTATAATTTCAAATGCGTGAATTCAACACAAATTAAAGTGTATTTTTTTTGAAAATATTGGTTTTGTGGTATATACCCATCTATAAAAAATTCAAATGAAATGTATACCTTCGAAAAACTATACTCGATTTCAAAGTTTCAAACGAATTTAGATCACATGCTTTACTGATTTATACATATAATCAGCACATACCTACAATCAAACTATCATCAAAAAAGGCCACTACAATTTGAATTTTAGTTCAACTAGTTAGTAAACTAGTTAAACTCAACTAAAAAATTCTATATTTTTGGCATATGATACATAGGGAAATATCTATTTTAGATCATAGTGTCCAGACTATCATGTATGTGTATGTGGTCATGCTCAACTTCATTAATCAAGTAGGTATGAGATGATACAAATTGAAATATTAAATGCTAAATTACATTTATTTTTATTTTCTTTAGATGAACTATTTATCAACCATGGCATCACTTGCATAATAAATGTAAAATATACCACCTAGAAATAAAACCACATGATAAAGTAATATACTCATACCAAACTTACTGTTTAAACAATGGAAGTCCATCATTTCCCATGACCAAATAATTGCAAGAGGAAAAACCTACTCCAACTAAATGATCTTAATATTTTTTACCAATAAGTTCCAATATTAAAATCCACTTAGGCCCTATTTGAAACGCAAAATTTTTTCAATTTCTGTAAAATTAAATTATTTTCTTAAAATACCTATAAATTTCTACGTTCAAAAAAGGCACCTCTACCACCAGCGCGAGTGTGAGATGAGATCTGGAGGGGGTTTCTTGGGTTTTTTTGGTCATGAGCGTGGTCTACGCAGTCGCGAGACTGCGTCGCTTTCACATTCTCTCTCTTATTTTTTACCCTCTTCTTTTGATCTTTTCTGATAGCACGACAATTTCTGACCCTTTTTTGTATCCGATATAAATCCATTCCCGTCTTAGCCGGGGTCCATTTTTTCCCTTTCCCACATGCCCTGCTACGGGTTCACATTAGGAAATTTGCACTAGCACATGCCCTGCTACGCGACGGGCACACTTTACACTAGGAAATTTGCTTGGCTACCTCCTAGTTTTATAATGCTTTTTTAATTGTTTGTTGACAGGTCATGTTTAGAATTCACGAATATCATAAAGATTTTTGTTAAAAAAACAGTTCGATTTTTATAGTAAAATGCAAACAAAATTCTATTGAAAAAGTCTATTGCAAATGAGGTTTTGTATGCAAAGTTGCACATACTAAGACCTGATTTGGAATACGGGAATTTCCATATGTTCTTAAAGGGTTAAACTGTTTTCAGTAAATTTTAGTGCTCCAAATAGGCTATAATAGTTTGAATAAACCAAATTTTATGCTAAAATGTGTATATGGCTAAAGGAATTACCTACTTACCTTAGTAAGGTTTGGCCCAAGCTCTCTGGGCTAGTTAATGTTGAAAATGTAAGCACATGTAGGTTTAATTTATTCCATAAATAAATTATGACATCATGCACGCAAAATAACAGAACCATCACAGGCATAAAAGATCTAGACATGTAAACCAGGAAACTGTACATGAACAGATCTAATACGGAGAACATGACTGTTACGTACCGATGGTTCTGTTCTGATCGGTTTGCCGATGTAGACGCCGCAGGCACGGTGAGGATGACACGAAGTCGATGACGATTCGCCGAAGCCGAACGACGAGGAAGACGAGCCAGAGCTACAGCGAGCAGTCGCGCAGAGCGCTTCCCAAAAACCTTATTCGCCCTCTCCCGGTGCAGGACTTCGAAGGCGACGGTTCCGGAGATCTGCTCTCCCGAACGACAGTGCACGCCGGCGGATGGGACGGAGTAGACTACGTGGGACGGCGCAGCACAATGGATGGAGAAGGCAAAACCCTAGATTGAATTTCGCATCTTCTGTATGAAGGCGGCGGCTCCGTATTTATAGAAGACCAGGACGCGTGATCAAGACGCCTGCACGTTCTCCATAACTCGTAACCGAACCGGATTAGCAACCGTAACCGATCCGGATTCACCGCCACTCAAAACAGCAAAATAAAACTGCAAAAAGGAAGCCGCGTCTGCGCAAGCACCTGGAGCGGATTTTGGCGGACCATTCACGCAGGTGCCGTGCGCCCGCGCCGCCCGCCCAGCCCAGCCCAGCCCGCCCCGGCCCGGCGAGGCGAGGCGAGAGAGCGCGCGCGTGTTATCCTCTAGTTCTCTCCCACACATGCCTCAAGTGGCTAGGAGTGCACCATCCCTTTTAAGGTGGTCTTCCTCTCCTAGAACTAGCAATATGGTACTAAAGGTCACATGCATGCCTCCTTTGCATGAGTGGGCCTTTGAGATTTAATAGGAATTATTCTTATTATATGGGCTTGGCCCACATATAATCCAACAATCCCCCACCAGATCTCAAAGTCCCACAGAGATTTGCCTGAATTCGAATGTACTGTTTATATATCAGTATTTCGATGGAGACCGATTAAGGTTGAACATCCACCTAGAACTCCAAGCTACACTTACTCACAACTTGAACAATGGACTATGCCTTGAATTGCAAGTTTGGTGCAAGCAAGCTTCACTTAAAGACTTAACTGATACTAGGCCGCCAGTAGGCTACCCCTCGGTTGGAGCGTATAAGTCATACTCCTTGGTCTTTTCATGAGCTTAGTAGGAGATTACCCAAGATCTCCATAGACTGCGACTAACAGTCGGGCTCATATAGGTGTGTTCTTTCAAGAACGCTCTGCAGGATAGCGTCTTCGCTTCTAAAAGCCAATGGAACACATTAAGATCTTAGTCAACCTGCCTTGCAGTTTTCTGAGAGTATTGCATCTTCACATAGAGAGGGTTGAAATTACTCTCCTCCAGTTAACTAATAGCTTGTTTTTCCCAGATCCTAATTCACGGGATCTCCGATCACATAGGTTGGGTTACTACCATAGATAACTCACATGGGTCTCATGCCCATCTCCTTCGATGCACTATCTATCACATTCAGTGATAGTCCCTTTGTAAAGGGATCTGCCAGGTTTTTATCTGTTTGGATGTAATCCAAGGTTATAACTCCGGAGTTTCTCAATTTCCTGACAGACTTCAATCGTCTCTTAACATGCCTAGACGATTTCATATTATCCTTAGAACTGTTCACTTTAGCGATAACGGTTTGATTATCACAGTTCATAAGGATAGCTGGCACTGGCTTTTCCACCGTAGGTAGATCCATCAATAGATCTCGTAGCCATTCTGCCTCAACAATAGCAGTGTCTAGTGCCGCAAGCTCTGCTTCCATGGTTGACCTCGTCAAAATGGTCTGTTTGCAAGACCTCCATGAAACAGCACCACCACCAATAGTGAAAACATATCCACTAGTGGCTTTGATCTCATCAGCATCAGAGATCCAGTTGGAATCACTGTAACCCTCCAACACCGACGGGTACCCAGTATAGTGAAGTCCAAAGTTCGAGGTACCTTTCAGATAGCGCAACACTCGCTCAAGCGTCTTCCAGTGATCATCTCCTGGGTTAGATGTAAACCGACTCAATTTGCTCACAGCAAAGGAGATGTCTGGCCTTGTTGCACTAGCTAGGTACATTAGTGACCCAATTATCTGGGAGTATTCCAGCTGATTCCTAGCAATTTTCTTATTCTTACGAAGTAACACGCTAGGATCATAAGGTGTTGGAGAAGGCTTGCTGTCAGAAAAGCCAAAACGGCTCAAGACCTTTTCCACATAATGAGATTGCAAAAGTGTAATCCCATCCTCACCTCTAACCAATTTAATGTTTAGAATAACATCAGCCACTCCCAGATCTTTCATATCAAAGTTTTGAGACAAGTATGATTTGACCTCATTTATCACACTAATGTTTGTCCCAAAAATCAAGATGTCATCCACATACAAACATAGAATAACTCCCTCACCCCCACCATAACGATAGTATACACATTTATCTGCCTCATTGACAGCAAAGCCTGCAGATGTCAGTGTTCTATCGAACTTCTCATGCCACTGCTTAGGGGCTTGTTTCAGACCATACAAAGATTTCAACAGTTTTAACACCTTGCCTTTTTGACCTTCTACTACAAATCCATCAGGCTGTTCCATGTAAATTTCCTCATCCAGCTCTCCGTTAAGAAAAGCTGTCTTAACGTCCATTTGATGAACGAGAAGACCATGTGAGGCAGCCAAAGCAAGTAGTACTCGAATTGTGGTCAGTCTAGCAACAGGTGAGTAAGTGTCAAAGAAATCTTCGCCTTCTTTCTGAGTATAGCCCTTGGCAACAAGCCGAGCCTTATATTTTTCAATAGTACCATCAGGCCTAAGCTTCTTTTTGAACACCCACTTGCACCCTACAGGTTTGCACCCATAAGGTTTATCTGTCAGCTCCCAGGTTCCATTAGCGATAATGGAATCCATTTCACTACGGACAGCCTCCTTCCAGTAGTCTGCATCAGGGGATGCATACGCTTCTGAAATAGACTTGGGAGTGTCGTCCACAAGGTACACAGTGAAATCATCACCAAAGGATTTGAATATCCTTTGTCTCTTGCTCCTTCTAGGAGCTCCACTGTCATCCTCCTCATTGACAAGTTCATGTGTATGTTCAAAAGGTTCAGGTGATGTGATTGAACTGGGAATTATTTCAGAAGGTTGACTAGTAGTGTTATGTGTATCCTTCATAGGAAAAATATTCTCAAAGAATGTTGCATCTCGAGACTCCATAATTGTACCAACATGCATGTCAGGTACCTCAGTTTTAACTATCAAAAATTTATAGGCAATGCTATGATTAGCATATCCCAGAAAGACGCAGTCCACAGTTTTAGGTCCAAGCTTGCGTTTCTTAGTTATTGGCACATTAACTTTCGCCAAGCACCCCCATGTACGCAAGTAAGAAAGTGATGGTTTTCTCCCAATCCATACCTCGTATGGTGTTTTGTCCTTATTTCTGTTAGGAACTCTATTTAATACGTGATTAGACGTTAGCAAAGCCTCCCCCCACCATGCCTTAGGTAATCCCGCAGTATCTAACATGGCATTCACCAAGTCAGTCAACGTGCGGTTTTTCCTTTCGGCAATCCCATTTGACTCGGGGGAATAAGGAGGAGTCCTCTCATGTATAATGCCATGTTCCTCACAAAATAAGTCAAATTCGTTTGAGAAATACTCTCCACCACGATCTGACCTAAGTCTTTTTATCTTTCTATTTAACTGGTTTTCAACTTCTGCCTTATAGATTTTAAAATAGTCTAAAGCCTCATCTTTCGTTTTCAATAAATACACATAACAGAACCTAGTTGCATCATCAATCAATGTCATGAAATATCGTTTTCCACCCTTCGTCAACACGCCATTCATCTCAGAAAGATCTGAATGCAGGAGTTCTAGTGGTGCCAAGTTTCTCTCCTCGACAGCCTTGTGAGGCTTACGAGGTTGCTTTGATTGCACACAGCTATGGCATTTAGAACCTTTGGTGATGGAAACATTTGGAATTAAATTCATACTGGAAAGCCGAGACATCAAACCAAAATTAATATGACATAGACGTGAGTGCCAAACATTAGCCTCATCATCCACACTGCCACAAATATGGTTTACAGTCTTATTGCAGAAATCTGATAGGGAAAAGCGGAACAAGCCTCCGCACTCATAGCCTTTACCAATAAAATGTCCATGTTTAGACACGACTACTTTATTAGACTCAAATACCAACTTAAGCCCGTCTCTACATAAACGGGAGCCACTAACGAGATTCTTGTCTATAGAAGGGACATGCTGCACGTTCTTCAGCTGCACGATCTTTCCCGAAGTAAACTTCAGATCTACCGTGCCAACACCATGAACAGTAGCATGTGACCCATTCCCCATTAGGACGGAGGAATCTCGGGCGACCTGATAAGAAGAAAACAACGAAATATCAGCACACACATGTACATTAGCTCCTGTATCAATCCACCAATTGGTAGATTGACTAACTGAAAGAACAGTAGGTAAATTACCATACCCAGTCCCATCTCCAGTCTTGCCAATGGTCACGTTGACAGACTTACAAGTCTGTCCTGCAGGTGCCTTCTTTCCTTTGCGTTGTGGGCACTTCTTGGCCATGTGACCAGGCTCACCGCACACAAAGCAAGTTCTATCATCCTGATTGTTGTTGTTCTTCTTCTTCTTGAAGTTGGTTGTCTGTTGGACTTTAACAAATTTCCCTTTGTTCTTGCTTGAGGGTTTCTGTACCACATTGGCACTAGACTGCCCTCCATCACCCTTAGACACAGCGTCCTTTTCCCGAGCTTTCTCCTCAATTTCAAGAGACCCAATCAGATTCTCAACAGAGTATTCTTGTCTCTTGTGTTTGAGTGCTGTTCCGAAATTCCTCCATGAAGAAGGTAATTTCGCAATAATACATCCAGCCACAAACTTGTCGGGTAAGGCACACTTCAGGAGTTCGAGTTCCTTGGCAATGGCCTGTATCTCATGAGCCTGATCTACTACAGAACGGTTATCAACCATCTTGTAGTCATGAAATTGCTCCATGACATACATGTCATTGCTGGCATCAGTAGCACCGTATTTGGAATTCAGTGCATCCCATAACTCCTTTGCGTCTGTCATGTGCATATATACCTCGCACAGACGGTCAGCAAGAACACTAAGAATGCATCCAACAAAGAGAGTAGTGGCAGTCTCGAATTCTTTCTGCTTTTCAGCATCAAGAACACCTTCAGGCTTGCCATTACTAACCCAGAATACATTCATAGCAGTAAGCCACAGAGTGACCCTGATCTGCCATCTCTTAAAGTGCACACCGGAGAACTTATCCGGCCTCAGTGCATCGGCAAATCCAGCCATAGTAAAACCACAGTGCCTACTATAAGGTTTTTGGATTGTTGAAAATGTAAGCACATGTAGGTTTAATTTATTCCATAAATAAATCATGACATCATGCACGCAAAATAACAGAACCATCACAGGCATAAAAGATCTAGACATGTAAACCAGGAAACTGTACATGAACAGATCTAATACGGAGAACATGACTGTTACGTACCGATGGTTCTGTTCTGATCGGTTTGCCGATGTAGACGCCGCAGGCACGGTGAGGATGACACGAAGTCGATGACGATTCGCCGAAGCCGAACGACGAGGAAGACGAGCCAGAGCTACAGCGAGCAGTCGCGCAGAGCGCTTCCCAAAAACCTTATTCGCCCTCTCCCGGTGCAGGACTTCGAAGGCGACGGTTCCGGAGACCTGCTCTCCCGAACGACAGTGCACGCCGGCGGACGGGACGGAGTAGACTACGTGGGACGGCGCAGCACAATGGATGGAGGAGGCAAAACCCTAGATTGAATTTCGCATCTTCTGTATGAAGGCGGCGGCTCCGTATTTATAGAAGACCAGGACGCGTGATCAAGACGCCTGCACGTTCTCCATAACTCGTAACCGAACCGGATTAGCAACCGTAACCGATCCGGATTCACCGCCACTCAAAACAGCAAAATAAAACTGCAAAAAGGAAGCCGCGTCTGCGCAAGCACCTGGAGCGGATTTTGGCGGACCATTCACGCAGGTGCCGTGCGCCCGCGCCGCCCGCCCAGCCCAGCCCAGCCCGCCCCGGCCCGGCGAGGCGAGAGAGCGCGCGCGTGTTATCCTCTAGTTCTCTCCCACACATGCCTCAAGTGGCTAGGAGTGCACCATCCCTTTTAAGGTGGTCTTCCTCTCCTAGAACTAGCAATATGGTACTAAAGGTCACATGCATGCCTCCTTTGCATGAGTGGGCTTTTGAGATTTAATAGGAATTATTCTTATTATATGGGCTTGGCCCACATATAATCCAACAGTTAAGCCAACTCTTTCTTTGTCTGGTAGAGTTGATTCAGGGCCTGTTTGGCAACGGCTGCGGCTTATGGCTTTTGGCTGAAATTTTTGAATTTTGGCTGTTTACGGTACAGATTACGGAGAGACAGATACTCACTTGTGATTTTGACTGGTACAAATGTTGGGCTTTTAACGTGTAGATCGTTTAACTTGTAGACCCCATCTTGAGAAAATACTCCGTTTGAAAGTTAGGTACTGTAGCAAAAGCCAAAAGCCACCGGCTTCGGAGGAAAAGAACAGGCCCTCAAGTAGGTAGAACACATTTGGTCATAATCGGATTACACTAACTTTTGCCTGATTAAGCTGCACAAGAGTCGAACCTCATAAATTTCAATCCTCACCCTAAAAACATAGGCTATGCCAGCTTTGTTCGGAGTTTTTTTTTAGAGATGCTTCAATGCACCAAGTGCACAGTAAATTATACTAATATTGGTGCATATTCAAGGATTAATTCTAACTACTTACTCTTAAATGTATTAAAATTAGTGCAAGTCACGGGTGATAAGCATTGAATCACTCCTCTTTTTTTTGTGAAGGGGGATTTGTTCAGAGTTGAAATGGATACAATGGCATTGTATTCTCGCGGGCATCGACTAAAGAAAACCTGATAGGTAGAGTTGCCTAAAATGGAAAAGGAGATGGTGATGGTTGTCTTACAAGGATATTAGAATTTCATTATGTTATTTGATACACATCATCAACAGAGTTAGAGGAAATTTTTTTGTAAGGAATCCATGAGTATAGTAGCCTTGTTTGCAAAGCAAGAATTTCATAGCAAGCAATTTAATCTCCCACGAGAATGGGGGAATCTTATGTTTCAAATGGGACCTTAGTATTCACATAATTTTCAGAATTTAAAATAGCAAATGTAAATTATCAACTTATTGTTATGCAAAGTTTAAAGGTCGGTAAGATTTCCTGAACCTCATTTTGCGAAATGCAAAGCCAAGAATAAATCTTATATTGTTACTAAAATCATTTCCATATTTTTTTAAATACTATTGTTCCATTTGTATGTTTTGATTAAGTACACATATACGATCGAGAACCCATCATGAAATTTGAAGAACCATCGCAATATGGTCATTGGTTCATTGCAGATGGTGAGAAGGTCGGTGGTTGATAAAGGGTGGATTTAGGTTTCGGTTTTGGCTTTTGTTACCATAGTAATTAGTTTTTAAACGATGTGTTTTTTTAAAACGGGTCTACAGATAGATTATAATAGATGTTATATCGAGTTCAGTTCTACCGGTCAAAATCGTATGCGACTATTTTTCTTTGCATATTGTCTCTCACAAACAGTCAGAATTCAAAAATTATAAGTCAAAAACCAAAGCGACAAGTAAAAAAAATCCAAAGTAAAGTAGGAGTACTATTCAAAAGTCATACATTCTTTTTCAGCTGACCTTCTCATTCTTGGCTATGGCAGGTGAATTGCGGAAACCCTCTCACGATGACATCAAATGCTTTTGGTGCTGTGTGAAAAATTGGCAAATTTTGTCAGCGTATCACGAATTCAGGATAGTAGTAGTTGCCATATATCGACCGGCCAGTCTGGCTGTATAGTTTGTTTGCAAGTTCGTGGCTTCAGTTAGCAGAAAAAAGTAGTGAGTTAGTTAGCAGAAAAAAGTAGTGAGCACTGTGGCAGAAAAGAATTTTTGGATAGTATTTTCTACAATAAGCACACAATAGTAGCATAGAATGAACAGTGAAGTTGGTTGAAACATTCACTTTGAAAAGAGTTATCTATATCTTATACAAGTAATCTACTGCAATAAATCTTATACAAGTAATCTCCACTTTTTACAATAAATGCTAATTTCCAGCTATGAGAGTGAGCCACATCATCACGTATTCTTATGAATATTGGATTAAGATGGAGGCATTTTTGGAGGCATAGGACATTTGGAAGGCGATCGAACCTATGGCCGGAGTGGTCATGAAAAGGAGGAAGAACAAGACGGCATTTGCGTGCATCTTTCAGACCATTCCCGATGATATGCTCTACCAAGTTGCTAAGAAGACAGCCAAGGAGGCGTGGAAGAGCTTGAAAACGAGGTATCTCGGTGCTGATTGAGTGAAGAAGGCGTGGCTGTAAACCTTGAAAAGCGAATTTGAGACCCTGCACATGAAGGAAAGCGACTCCATCGACGAATTTGCTGGCAAGATCAGTGGACTAGCGAGCAAGTTCAGTGGCCTTGGTGCCACCTTGGAGGATACCGCACTCATCAAGAAGTTGCTCGATTCGGTTCCTGACAAGTTTTTGCTGCAATTGAGTAATTCTCTGATGTGGATACTATGCTATTTGAGGAGACAATTGGCAGCCTCAAAGTGTACAAGGAGTGGATACGCAAGCGCAAGAAAGGGGATGAGGAGCATTTGCTTCTCACCAAGGCCGAGTGGGAGACTCGGTCATCGAAGCGAGAAGGAAAAGGCTCCTCCAGCGACTCTAACAGTGGTGATCATCGAAGAAAGTTCGACAAAACCAAGGTGATGTGCTATAACTGTTAAGAGTTTGATCACTTCATATATCAGTGCCTTGAGAAAAGAAAGAAGAAGAAAGCACTACTATGTGGAGTTTAGAGTGATGATGAGCCAGCTCTTCTGTGAAGATTCGTGAAGCATGGTCCATCAAGATTAGGGGAAATTGTTAGATACTAATCTTTATAAAGTTTGAATCTGCATATTTACTTTAGTCTTTTGCATGTAATGATCGTGTAGTATAGGTCGTTGCACGGTAGTAGTGTGTGGCACCAGAAGAAGCGCGGGGCAATACGTGTGATATGTACAAGTATGGAGGCTTGAGCCGGAGTGCATGCTGAGCCGTGAGAAGCAGTCCGACAAAGGCGCTAATATCTACAACGTGCAAAGGTCCGCAGCATGAGCGTGGTTGAAGCATCAAGTCGATGCACCATGGTCAAAACAACGAGTCGATGCATCGTAGTCGAAGCATTGAGTCAAAGTGGCATGGTCGAAGTAGCGATTGTAGCTACAGTGAACTGGTCGTAGCTACAGTGAACGGTTAGTACTTGTAAGCTACAATACCTCGTCGATGCTCAGAAGACCTGCGTGGTCGAAGATCGATAGTACCGACTCTGTGTGAGTTGTATGACCGGAGTTGCGTTGAGGTGGTCGAGAAACCGTGGTTGAGGCTAGGCGTCCGAGTAATGGCTGAGTTAATGTATTGGCCGATTCTTGTGGGTAATGCGCAGTGTACGTGAGTCGTAGAGATCGTTGTAGGCGTGTACGTGAGTCGTAGAGATCGTTGTAGGCAAAACCAGTTAACAGGGAGTCGTGTGGCATGAGAATTGGTCTTAATAGAGTTAGTCGGTACGTGGAGTATAGGTCATGTGACTTTATATGCATGAGGCTTATTTAAGCCGAGTATTTCCTGTTAAGTTTTTGAGCAAAGGTAATAGAAAAGATTGAGTGATTCAATCCAAACATCTGGTGTATTTGTCTTTCTCTGCGTGTGTTTATCCAGAGAAACGAGAGAGAGACTAGTGAGTGATTTCCAATAGAGAGGATTGAGTGATTTAATCCCAACATTACTAACTTGCAATGACTAGACATGGAAGTCATTGTAACTGGTTCATTCTTTTGGACGGCGCCTATGATCGAAAATTTTAAATTATGGTTATTCGAAAAAGAGAATACGATGAGAGATATTTACGTATAATTTTGATTGATATAGCTGAATTTGGTACAATATCCATTACGATTAACTTATAGATCATATTTTAAAAAGATATTTTATTTAAAAATTAGTTACTGTAATATAAAATATAAGCTAGAAGTGAAAAAAAACGGCCCACTGCAGTGCAGGCCATGCCTTATACAGCGACCAAGATTGCTAGCAGTAGCAGTACGATCGACGGAGTAACTCAACTCGATAAGGCGAATTTAAACTCCACTAGTACAGTAAAGTCTACGAGATCCTGATCACGACTGGCTCCTAAACTAGATATCGTTTCTGAATACGTATAGTTGAAGTTATAAAATTTGAAGTTAGCACTATATAACCCCGTCTTGTTTTTACCGTTATTTTACATTATTACATGATAAATTTATGACGCTTTATCAGCACCATGTAATTCCATCTTGCTTTTACCGTTGATTTTACACTACAAGTCGTTCTACCTCTCTGAGCAATTTACAAGCTCTTGCTCGTATGCTACACTCGACCAAGACATCCTAAGCAGGGTTAAAGAGGAAATACTTTATGCTACCTCCTCTTAGGCCCCGTTTGGCACAGCTCCACCACCGGCTCCTGGAGCTGTTTGGAGCCGTTTTGTGCCAAACGGGGTAAAACAAAACAGCTCCACCCAAGGAGCCCCTAAAAATCTGCTGAGACAAAGGATTTGTAGGGGATGGAGCTGAAAAAAGTAGCTTCACCCGGCTCCATCCGCATGCCCACATACCCCTGCCCCTGTACTTTCGCGAAATTACTTGCTCTGCCATCGGTCCCAAAAGTAGCCGAACCGATCCCGAATCCCCCGATCCCTCGGCTTCTCCCGTTCTCTGTTCGGCAAGGCGTAGGCGACCGTGAAGGGAGCGCCGCCGCCATGGATTCCCAGCCAGCCGGAGGAAAGGAAGGCGCTGACGGGAGGGAATCCGGTAGATCGGGAGTCGCTGAAGATGCTCTCGGCGTTTCGGAACCAATGGAGACCGGCGGGTTCTCCGCTCTTCTCGCCGGGGCAGCCGGCCTTCCATGGCCGAGGCCCGGCGTTGCTTTGCCCGGCGCGGCAGGCGGCGCCTCCCCTGGCGGCGGTCCATGGCCCGGCGCGGCCGGCGGCGCCCCCATCGGTCGCGGCCCTTGGCCCGGCGCGGCTGCAGGAGGCCCCCCGGGATGCGGCCCCTGGCCCGGCGCGGCTGCAGGCGGCCTCCCGGGCGGCGGAGCCTCCCCTGGCGGCGTCCCCTGGCCCGGCGCGGCTGCAGGAGGCCTCCCGGGCGGCGGCCCCTCCCCTGGCGGCGTCCCCTGGCCCGGCGCGGCTGCAGGCGGCCTCCCGGGCGGCGGCCCCTCCCCTGGCGGCGTCCCCTGGCCCGGCGCGGCTGCAGGAGGCCTCCCGGGCGGCGGCCCCTCCCCTGGCGGCGTCCCCTGGCCCGGCGCGGCTGCAGGCGGCTCCAGGCCCGGCGCGGCTGCAGGCGGCCTCCCGGGCGGCGGCCCCTCCCCTGGCGGCGGCCCCAGGCCCGGCGCGGCTGCAGGCGCCATCCCGGGCGGCGGCCCCTGGTCTGCAGTTTATTTCTTTCTTTTTTTTTTGCATGATATAGAACCGAATGTGAATGTTCAGTGTTCATGAAAAGGCCATTGGGTGATTCTGTTCTTGAGCTATACTAGTGAGCTATACTAGTGAGCTAATTCTGTTCTTGATTTATCTACACTAGTATTGGGTGATTGTGAATAAAATCTGTGGGTATTAAACCGCTCGATGAAGATAACTCAGTCTATATAAGATTTAGTGGCAGTATATAGAGAATCTGCTGATTCATGAGTTGTTCAGTAGCTTATTCATGAGTTGTTCAGTATACTTGTTCATGAGTATACTTGTTCAGATGTAATTATACTTGTTGTTCAGTATACTTGTTCATGAGAAATTATACTTGTATATAGAGAATCTGCTGATTCATGAGTTGTTCAGTATACTTGTTCAGATGTAATTATACTTGTTCAGATGTAATTGTTAGTGCAGTTCCTCATAGTTGCAATTCTGAAATCATATCTCAATTGGAATCATATATATACTTGTTCAGATGTAATTATACTTGATCAGATGTAATTGTTAGTGCAGTTCCTCATAGTTGCAATTCTGAAATCATATCTCAATTGGAATCATATATATACTTGTTCAGATGTAATTATACTTGTTCACATGTAATTATACTTGTTCACATGTAATTGTTAGTGCAGTTCCTCATAGTTGCAATTCTGGAATCATATCTTAATTGGAATCATATATATACTTGTTCAGATGTAATTATGGAAGTTACAGTTATGATAGCCTTGACCCGTTGCATTTTTGGTTTAACTTGTCAACTCTTTTGGCCGTGGCGGCAGTGGCGGCTGGGGATGGCCGGAATGGAATGCTGCAGTGTCTGCCGCTTTCGGGCCAGATTGGAGGACTATTGAAGAAGTCGGTGATGGACGCACGGAGATTGGACGCTCATCTGATCCGAGTCGTGGTGCCTCTACTCGACGCCGAGGTGGTCATGGTGGACGCGCACAAAAGCCACCAGTGGTTCCTGCTGCACCTGGCATTGCACCTGACACCGTCGACCTCACCGATCCAAGGTATTTGATCATCTCATCATTCTTATCAATAGCAAGCACAAGGTGATGAAACAGTACTGCTGCAGCCAACACACATCCATTATGTATCCATTATAGTCTGATTGCATATGTTTGAATATTGTCACCATCTTATAAAAATTGTTCGTAACAGCGAGGCCGATTGGTGTGATGAAAATACTAGGATAGTGTGTGAGATTTTTGCTGATGAAGTAGAAAAAGGAAACCGAGCAAACACTCACTTGAATAAGGCTGGGTACAAGAATGTGATACAAAGGTTCAAAGAAAGGACTGGGATTGAGTACAATAGAAAGCAATTCAAGAACAAATGGGATAAATTGAAAGTTGATTATGGTATTTGGAAGAAACTCACTAACAATCAAACTGGTCTTGGATGGGATGAAAGGAAAAAGAACATTGATATGCCCGAGAGTTGGTGGAAGAAGACAATCAAAGTAAGTGCATTTCAGGTTATTTGTTATTCCAAATTTGTAGGTCTCTATTTACCGTAATTTGTTGCATTCTAGGAAATCAAGGGTTCTTCCAGGTTCAAAAATAGAGGACTGCAGAATGAAGAGAAGTTGGAAATTATGTTTGAGGACCTTCGTAATACCGGTGATGATCATTGGTGTGCGTCTAGTGGTGTAGCACCTTCCCAAGCAAGCTTGTCATGTGACAACTCTCATAATAATATTGATGATGAAGATGAGGCCGACAACGATGATGATAGTGAGCCGGAGGCAGTGACACCCACTAGTGTGAGAGGAAAGAGAGGTGGAGGGTCTATTAACAATAAGGGAAAGAAACCTAAGACAAATACAGGACATTGGTTAAAAGAACAGATGGGGAAAATAGTAGAGATGAATGAGAGGACAACTGCTTCTTGTGAGTCTATAGCGAGGAGGGAGGACAAAACTGGATGTTCCATACAGGACGTAATGACCTTGGTTGAAGAGTGTGGTGCTACTCCAAGAACAAATGAACATTTCATTGCAACTGTACTTTTTACCAAGAGGGCTGAGAGAGAGATGTTTCTGACATTGAAGACCCCTGAGGATAGATATGATTGGTTGAGGAGGAAGCATGAGTGGTTGACTAGAAATGATGTTCCTAAGTAGTGCATTCAATTTTATTTCAAAACATGAGTGGTTTAGTAGAAATGATGTATCTTTCTATTTGCAACATAACCATACTTTTTGTACTTAACCTTACTTTTTGTGTGTGTTAAATTTATCCTTGCTTTGGTTTATTCATGTGTACAGATCTGATTTGGATGATAGTGATTCTGACATGGATGATAGTGATTCTGATGATTATGAGTGGGTTTCAAATACTATGGAATTGATGCGGTCCAATCAAAATAATTTGTTTGCTACTGCCCTTCTTGCAACCAAGTACTACATGACCTATGTTGATAAAAATGAAGCTAGAACTCCAGCTCAGTCTGGATTTGGTTGGACTATGGAGAAGCTCAACACCCCGGGTGAAAGTCATAAAATGTTTAGAATGGATGCATCATTATTTCACAAGCTGCATAGCTTGTTAGTGAACATATATGGTTTGGAGTCATCTGTTCACATGAATTCTTTGGAGTCACTTGCTATCTTCCTTCTAATATGTGGACATGGTATGTCCATCAGTGCTTTGCATGGTATATTCAAGCATTCTGCAGAGACAATTAGTAGAAAATTTGATGATGTCTTGACTTGTTTGGTGTCCATGTGTGAGGACTACATAAGGCCTATTGACCCAAACTTCGCTACAACACATTCTAGGATAAGAAATGATAGTAGGATGATGCCTCATTTTAAAGATTGCATTGGAGCTCTAGATGGTACTCATATCTCAGCTACACCGCCATCGGATGATCTCATTAGATATATTGGTCGAAGTGGCAAAGCGACGCAAAATGTTCTTGCTATTGTCGATTTTGACATGCGCTTCACATATGCATCTATTGGACAACCCGGATCTATGCATGACACTAGTGTGCTCTTTCATGCACTTAGGCATGATCATGACAAATTCCCACATCCCCCTCTAGGTATGTATATGTAGCATGTTTGTTTTTTGTACAAGTTTATTTTTATACAAATTTCGTGCAATTCAATTGTGGTCATTTCTACGCAGGGAAATATTATCATGTTGACGCCGGATACCCAAATAGACCTGGATACTTGGCACCATATAAGGGTGAAAGGTACCATGTGCCAGATTGGAGGAGGGGTCCTGCTCCAAGCGGTGAACAAGAGTGGTTTAACCATTTGCATTCAAGTATCCGAAATGTGGTGGAGCGCTCATTTGGTGTGTGGAAAATGAAGTGGAGGGTCCTTCTCAAAATGCCGAGTTACCCAATGGAGAAGCAAAAGATGATTGTCGCTGCAACCATGTGTTTACATAATTTCATTCGTGAGAACCATTCTGAGGATAAGGATTTTAGTAAATGCGATCGGAATCCTGATTATGTGCCTACTATACCTCTAAGGTATAGAAAACATTTTGCTTCACACAATGCAGGTGACACATCAACTTCGGAATCTAATGATCGGAATATGGATAAATTCCGAGATGACCTTGCACGGGCAATATATCTTTCTAGATCATCATGAACATATATGTTTGTATTATATAATGACATGTGATGTTTGCATTGTATCATGACTTTGCACATGCATATTTGTCCTAACGGGTCATTCCTATGAAAAAATAATTAAATATTGGTTGCTAATACTTTGTGTTATTTTAAATTTTAATTTTTTTTTGAATTCAAATTTACTCGGATGAAAAATCATGTAGAAACATACAGCTCTTGATATTACTACAAGCCAAATAGACAGGGGTATATTGGACAATTGACATCTCTCAACCATGCATGATAAAACAGGTGGAGCTGTTTTGCCAAACGGTCTACCAAAACAGCTCCAGCTCCACCAGTGGAGCTGTTCGTGGAGCTGAAGCCAAAAAAAACAGCTCCACTTGTGAAGTGGAGCCGTGCCAAACGGGGCCTTAAGGTGCTATCTGAGTATTATTGTTGCCGTTAAAAAATTTCTGACAGGAGGATCACGTTTCTTTGGAGGGTGTTTTCTGGCACTATTTTGTAAATCAAAATCTAGTGGCAGCAATTACCTATGTATAAAAGTTTTTAAAAATTCCAAATGCAATCCAATTTATGTAGAGTTGTATGCAGAATAGTGAAATTTTGTACGGTTGTAGAATATTACAGGATATGTCCTCGCAGGGTTAACACTGTACCACACATGCAGAGTACTTCCAGCATTCGCCGGGAGCTAGGGACCTCTCTAATATGAAACGGATCTTGTACCTATGGTTTTATGCAAATTATGCCCAGTGAAAAACTATTTCTAGGCCCCCAATACATTGTCGTCTGGTGGCGAGGTCCTTGTCATGACATGTCAGCGGTGGGGCCGGTGTGCCACCGTTTGGATGGCCATGCCCTTGCGCGCGGAGGCCAGAGCTCACACAGCGCCAAATTCTCAGCATACTATTAAGATAGCCGTACATTGCAATGGAATATTAAATACGAGTGATTCATATTATCAAACGATGATCCCAAACTAAACATTGGATATCAAGTTTATCTTTCGAAAAATATGTATAAAGCAAAGCACACATGTACAAACTCATAAATAAATTAAATTGGAAATAGATGTTCATGTTTAGTAGCTGATATTGTTTCTTGTACAACATGATCAAAAATAAAGTACATAAGATATTTAGGATGTAAGGACATCTTTGTTGGCAATATTTTTGGTAAATGTACCAGCAGAATTAAAGCACCGACTGTCTTACTGTGCTGCGACCGTGGCTTCGACCACGCATCGACCATGCCTTCGACCACAACCAGCGCACATGTCTGCTACAGCTAACCCCTCCTACGACCATGGCTTTGACTCACACAGGTCTTCCAGCACCGACTGTCGACTATTGTAGCTACGACTATCGACCACTGTAGTTACGAATATCGACCACTGTAGCTACAAATACCGACCACTGTAGCTATGACTATTGACCACTGTAGCTACGATCATCGACCACTATTGCTACAACCATCGACCATCAACCACTGTAGCTACGACTATCGACCAATGACACTGTTGCTACGAGCATCGACACTGTAGCTACGACTATCGACCACTGTAGCTACGACTATTAACCACTGTAGCTACGACTATCGGCCACTGTATCTACGACTATCGGCCACTGTAGCGATCGCTATAGCTACGATTATCTACCATCGATCACTGTAGTTACAACCATCGACCATTGTAGATATGACTATCGACCATGGACCGTTGTAGATATGACTATCGATCATCGACCGCTATAGCTACGACTATCAACCAACGACCACTGCACAGTTTGACTAATGACTGGGACAGTACTCTACTGAGTATCGACTGAGTCATTGTGGCTTCAACCACTCCTTCGACCATGGCAGCGATCTTAGCATCGACCACAGCTTGTCGACCATGCCTTCAACCCTGGCATTAACCATGGCTTGTTGACCATGCCTTCGACTGGTTTGGAGTCTCCGGCCGCTCTTCGACTCCGAGTCTTCCACTACTACACATACTCGCATACACCAACTACGCAGTACTTGAACACACTGAGTACATTTGCCTACGACCACGCAGTACTCAATTACAACCACATAGTACTCGAACTCACTGAGACTACATAGTATTTGAACTCACCGAGTACTCAACTACGACCACGTAGTACTCGAACACTGGGACTGTGGCTTCGACCACGCATCGACCATGCCTTCAATCACAACCAGTGCACACATTTGCTACAGTTACCTCCGACTGCTACAGTGACATGCCACACACATCTACTATAGTACACCGCTCCTTTGACCATGTCTTCGACGGCTCCTTCGACCATGGCTTCAACTGCGCCTTGTCGACCCTATCACCGACCAAGGCTTGTCGACCGCAGCACCTCGACTGCATCTCCGACCACACAGGTCTTCCAGCACCGACGGTCGACTATAGCTAGGACCATCGACCACTGGAGCTAGGACTATCGATCGCTGTTGCTAAGACCATCGACCACTGGAGCTAGGACCATCGACCGCTAAAGCTACGACCATCGACCGCTGGAGCTACGACCATTGACTGCTTTTGCTACGACCATCGACCACTAGAGCTAGGACCATTGACCGCTGTTGCTAGGACCATCAACCACTGAAGCTACGATCATCGACCCCTGGAGCTATGACCATCGACCATAGACTACTGTTGCCACGACCATCCACACTGTTGTTACGAGATCGACCATTGTAGGTACGACTATTGACCATAGACAGCTGTTGGGACGACCCTCAACCACTATAGCTATGACTATCGACCATCGACCGTTGTTGCCATGACAGTCGACCACTATAGTTACGACTATCGATGATAGACCATCGACTACTATTGGTACGACTATCGACCTTCGACCGCTGTTGCGATGATCATCGACCACTGAAGCTACGACTATCCACCATAGAGCGTTGTTGCCACGACCATCAACACTGTTGCTAGGACTACCGACCACTGGAGGTACGACTATCGATGATCGACCGTCATAGCTATGACGATCGACCATCGACCATTGCTGCTACAACCATCGACTACTGCTACTACGACCATTGACCATCGACCATTGTTGCTATGACCCTCGACCACTGTACCTACAATTATCAACCTTCGACCACTATTACGACAACCATCAACCACTGGAGTTACGACTATCGACCATAGATAGTTGTTGCCACAACCATCGACACTGTTGCTACGACTATATCGACCACTGCAGGTACGACTATCGACCATCGATCGCTGTAGCTACGACGATCGATGATCGACCCCTGCTGCTACGACCATAGACCATGGACCACTATTGTTACGACCATCGACCACTGTTGCTATGACCAATCAACCATCGACCACTACACAGTTTGACTAACGACTGCGACAGTACTCCTCTGAGTACCAATTGAGTCACTATGGCTTCGACGACAGCTTGTCGACCATACCTTTGACTGGTCCGAAGTCTTTGACTGCTCTCTGACTCCTGGTCTTCAACTCCTACACATACTCGGACACATCAACGACACAGTACTTGGACACACCGAGTACTCGATTACGACCATGCAGTACTCGAACACAGAGAGTACATTTGGCTACGACCACTGTTAGAGTTTGTAACCTTGTTTTCTATTTAGAAGTCATGGTCGTGTATGAGTATGAAGTCATAGTCGTGTACAAGTATGAGTCAGTTGATCGAGTCTGGGTCGGAGTCGTAGGAGTAGTGTCATAGTCGTAATCTAGTCCAAGTTGTAGAGTAGGATATAAAGGCAGAGCATTGTAACAAAGGTAAGAAGCCAATGAGATCGGTGTGATCGAGAGGCAAGGACAACAGAGAGAGCGATCAGGGTGATCATAGTGATCAGTATGATCGAGAGAAAGAAATAAAGAAGACAATAGCGGTTTAGCTCTAGAAAATCTATCGAGTTCATTGTGTTTGTAGACATGGTTGTAAGCAGAGTTATGACCACAGCGACAAGCGGAGGTGTCTACAGGTGCTGAAGAAGTGGTCGTAAAGGAGTTACGATCATAGTCACAGTGAGAAGACGTGGTTGTAAGCGCTACGACCGCAATGAGAAGGCGTGGTCGTAAGTGACCACAGCAGGAAGGTATGGTCATAAAGTGTGACGACCACAGCAGTCGACAGAGCCTTCAACATGGTCGATAGAATCACTGTCCCCTTCGACCACGACCCTTCGACGTCGACCACTTCCCCCTTCGACCATGGCCCCCTTCGACTTCGACTACTACCCCCTTCGACTTCGACCACTGCACCCTTCAACCACTGTCCCCTTCGACCACGACCCTTCAACGTCGACCACTTCCCCCTTCGACCATGGCCCCCTTCGACTTCGACTACTACCCCCTTCGACTTCGACCACTGCACCCTTCAACCACTGTCCCCTTCAACCACGGCCCTTCGACATCGACCATGGCCCCCTTCGACCACGGCTTTGCCCCCTTCGACCACGGCTTCGACTTCGATCACGGATCTTCGACTTCAACCATGGATCTTTGACTTGGACCACAAATCTTCGACTTGGACCACTGCCCCCTTTTGACCACTATCCCCTTCGACCATGACCCTTCGACGTCGACTACTCCCTCTTCGATCACCGTCCCCTTCGACCACCGCTTTGACTTCGACCATCTTCGACTTTGGCCATGGCCCCTCAACCACATCCCCCTTCGACCACAGCACCCTTCAACCATGGCACCAACTTCGACCACGAATCTTCGACTTCGACCACTGCCCCATCGACTTTGATCACTACCCCCTTTAACCACTGTCCGCTTCGACCATGGCTCTTCGACATCGACCACTTCCCCCTTCGACCACAGCCCCTTCGACTACAGGTTCGACTTTGACCACTGCCTCCTTCAACCGCTATCCCCTTTGACCACAGCCCTTTGACGACCACAGCCCTTCGACGTCAACCTCAGCCCCCTTCGACCACGACATCGACTTCAACCACGGATCATCGACTTTGACCTCAGCCCCCTTCGACCACGGTGTCGACTTTGACCATGGCCCCGTGAGGCTCACCAGTCATGTGACCGCTGGGCGGCGGTGGCAGGGGAGAGCCACGTGGTAGGCGAAGGAAGAATAAGCTACCGCCGTAGTGTAGTACCAAGCAACAGTAGCAGCAGGGGGTGGGTGCGGCAAGGGGAGGAGAACCGTGGCAATGCAGCGCCGTAGGGGGCGGGCCAAGGAGGGAGCAGGGGATGGCCATCAGATCTAATGGCCACTGTATATGAGTGCCCATCTCTTGGATCCACTGACCGCTATCGATCGCTGCCTTCTAGATCCGCTGGCTACTATCGCCGAGCATACCTCTCGGATCCACTGGCCGCCATCACTGAGCGTCCTTATCTCGGATCTACTGACCACTGTCGCCGAGGGTTGTGCCACCTCACGGTTCCCACTAGTCTGGCCTGGCGGTCGAGGGGAGGAGGGAGAGGGGAGATGGGGTGGTGGCGGTGGGGAGTTGTCCAATGGGCGATGAGGAGGGAGAGGGGAGATGAGGTGGCGGGTATGTGTGGGAGAGATCTAGAGAGAATGAGAGAACATAATAACTGAAGGTGGAAGTGGAGAGGAGGGATAGTTAGCGTGAGAAAGGGGCGATATAGATGGTTAAGATCCCTGTGTTTAGATCGGACGGCTGAGAAGAGAGGAGGGAGAACACGCCAATGACCACCAACTCATATTTTTAAGGAGTAGAGATATTCTTTTTCGCGACGTACAAACTATTCGCTGGAAAAATAATTTGCATGATGTGTAGCATATTATAAAAAAAACTATCACTATTGTTGTGGATTTCTGAGATACCATATGGCAGGTCTAAGAAATATTTGTGATGAATAATTTGCACTTTGATTGACTTGAATTTAAATTTTGTGAAAGTTTAGAAAATTCAGATTTCAGATTATACTGTGTGATTGGACAATTTGATCACAATTGGTTAGCAGTCTGATCAGTAGGTGGCCAGTGGTCAGACCGCCATGGGGATTGCGGTTTGACCGAAAAGGTGGTCAATAGTCTGACATCCATAGGGTGAGCAGTTAGACTGACCAAGGACTTTTTGGGTAAATGAACAATAAACACTTGTGTAAATTTATTGAGATTGAAAGCTAGAGCTAAAACCAAATAGAGTTTAACCAAAATTTTAGAGAGTGTGTTCTGGTACAATTAAGTGATCTGGTTGGGGTGATCGGACTGACATGGTGTTGGTGGTCAGACCAGCCCCAGCGGTCTGGCCAAGCTGGTAATGATCGTTAGACTGACTATGGCGATTTGGAATGATCAGGGTGAGTTAAGTTGGGTTGGTTGGAGTTGGGTTCATGATTTGGGAGCCATAAGGGTTTGTGTTGTATTGATTGATACATGTGTTTGACTAACGTGTGTTAGGTGTATAGAACTTGTGTTCGACATAGTTGCTTGGTTTTCGGATGTGCATGTGGCTTAGAGGATGTGATGGTTAGCAGCAATGGACCAGGACTAGGCGGGGTTGCAAATTCAAGCTTTATTAAGTTGGGTTTGGTGATAATGACAAATACAATTGTGAGACTAACTTGTTTATCAACTATGATATTGTCTAGTCTCATTTGGATGTGATTAATGACAAATATAAATGTGAGACTAACTTGCTGTTAAATTGTAATATTGCTTAAGTCTCATGTGGATAAAGATGCGAAAATCATGGAAGTATGCATTTTACATCATATTCTTATATCTTATTACATTCCTCGAATTCAAAATATAGATTGAACCCAACCAAAAGTCTAAAATGAATATGTGCATATATTCTCAATTACATATTCTTATATGCATACATTTAGGGGAGTTCACTATATATTTTGTGGTTTCATTAAGTATTGATCCATATTTCCCTCACAATCACTACACCACTGCTCCGTTAGTTATCAACCGTGCCGAACACGGTTGACCTCGCCAAGAAGGCTATCTCCTGCAAGCGAATCGAGAACACAAGCAAGAGAGTTTAAGATGCAATCTAAAATTGTATTACGAATAAAGATTAAGTTCACAAGTTGGGATCCTCAACTGAACGTGCGGCGAAACTGCTAAGTAGAATAATCTCTTAAGAAAAACCCGAGGAAAACTAAAGGGGTGCGACCTCCTTAAATACGGAAGGGGGAAGCCGCACTTATCTAATAAAAAGGGGTATGGTACTATTCATGGTTACTATTTATGTGAATAGTACAGCATGAACAGTACCGACCCAAATAGCCTACGTGGTGATACAAGGCCCTCGGCCCACTTTGACTCGGACTGGAAAAGTGATATGACTTGTTTCGCAGTTTTTGATCTGCTCAGATGGAGTTTGGAGGTGAGACTAGATCCATCTGAAAGTAGACTCCAGGATCTTTCCAACGAGTACTCACGGGCCCTGAGAAGCCTTCTGGATCAAACGTTATGGCCGTTTGAAGTAGACGCTGTTACAAAGGCCGAATCTGAGTCGAACTCGTGAACAGGACTTATATTGCGCTTGACGGTTTCACTTCTACACTTGAGCTCGTGTGGTTCTTCTCCATGGTTCCTAAGGACAACTAAATCATCACAATAATTAAGTAGTATGCCATTCTTTGAAACATTTGTATGCAAACTTAGGAACGCATTCACCTGATGGTTAAGTTGACGTGCTCGCGCTCGACTCATTGGTCCTTGTATCATAATTTTAGTTTGTTAGTTTGTTGTGGAGTTGGCATAGTTGTATCTATGGAAAGGATGTCCTTATCATCCTCCCCTTCTTGAATTGGAGTCATCCTCGACTCAAGCTCATCTTGCGCGCCCAAGCAAGGTCGCAAATCTGCAATGTTAAAGGTGGGACTAACCCCAAAATCTGCAGGCAAGTCTAACTTATATGCATTATCATTAATACGTTCAAGCACTCTAAAAGGACTATCTGCACGAGGCATGAGTTTAGACTTTCTCAATTCCGGGAATCATTCTTTACACAAGTGTAACCACACAAGATCACCAGGTTCAAAAGTAACATGCTTGCGTCCTTGACTACCAGCAACTTTATATTTAGCATTCATAATCTCAATGTTCTCTTTAGTTGTCTCATGCATCTTACGTATCAAATCAGCACGTTGTTGCGCATCAAAATTTACCTTCTTAGAAGCTGGAAGAGGCAACAAGTCGATAGGTGCTCGAGGTATGAAACCATAAACAATCTTGAAAGGGCATTTCTTTGTGGTAGAATGCAACAAACGATTATAAGCAAATTCCACATGAGGCAAACATTCCTCCCACATTTTTAAGTTCTTTTTAAGCACAGCCCTAAGCATAGTAGACAATGTTCTATTGACTACCTCAGTTTGTCCATTGGTTTGGGGATGACAAGTAGTGGAAAATAACAGCTTAGTTCCCAATGTACCCCACAAGGTTCTCCAAAAATGACTAAGAAATTTAGCATCACGATCTGAAACTATCGTATTCGGAATACCATGCAAGCGAACAATTTCCTTAAGAACAAATCAGCAACATCTGTAGCATCATCACTTTTATGACATGGTATAAAATGAGCCATCTTAGAGAATCTATCCACGATAACGAAAATACTATCCCTCCCCTTTCTCTCTTGACAATTAAGCAACACATCTTTAAAATCAGCATCATGCACATATTGCTCCTTTATGGTCTCTAACCCAAAGATTTGGAAATCCAATTGTGAAAGCATGGAATATCTCCTAGACAATGCATCAGCTATCACATTTTCTTTGCCCTTTTTAAATTTAATGACATAGGGAAAAGATTCAATAAACTCAATCCACTTAGCATGTCTGCGGTTCAGGTTGGTTTGACTTCGAATATGCTTCAAGGATTCATGATCAGAATGTATTACAAACTCTTTGGGCCATAAATAATGTTGCCATGTTTCCAAAGTTCGAACTAGAGCATATAATTCTTTATCATAAGTAGAATAGTTCAAACTAGGACCACTTAATTTGTCACTAAAGTAAGCAACAGGTTTTCCTTCTTGAATTAACGCACCCCCAAGACCTATGCCACTAGCATCACATTCTAATTCAAAAGTCTTGCTGAAATCAGGAAGTTGAAGCAAAGGGGTGTGTGTTAGCTTATCTTTGAGAGCGTCGAAAGCTTGTTGTTGTTTGGTGGCCCAAGTAAAAGGAATACCCTTCTTTGTAAGCTCATTCAGTGGTGCAGCGAGGGTGCTGAAATCTCGAACAAAATGTCGATAGAAACCAGCGAGCCCAAGAAAACTCTGCACTTGTGTGACCATTTTAGGAGGCGGCCTACTTTGGATAGTGATGATCTTGTCTTGATCAACTTCAATGCCCTGTGGAGTAACAACATAGCCATGAAAAGAGACTCGATCCGTGCAAAAAGTGCATTTCTCAAGATTACCAAACAAACGTGCATCTCTCAAAGTATTAAAAACAACACGTAAATGATCCAGATGTTCTTCATATGACTTGCTATAGATTAGAATATCATCAAAATAAACCACCACAAATTTTCCAATGAAAGCACGCAAAACTTCGTTCATCAAACACATGAAAGTGCTAGGTGCATTAGTTAAACCAAAAGGCATCACTAACCACTCATATAGCCCGAACTTAGTTTTAAATGTCGTTTTCCATTCATCCCCTAATATCATTCTAGTCTGGTGGTACCCACTACGCAAGTCTATCTTTGTGAAAAGAATAGAACCACTCAACTCATCCAGCATGTCGTCTAACCTAGGAATAGGATGACGATACCGTATTGTGATATTATTAATGGCTCTACAATCAACACACATATGCCAACTACCATCTTTCTTAGGAACCAAAAGAACAGGCACAACACAAGGACTAAGGCTTTCCTGTACGTACCCTCGGTCCAAAAGATCTTGGACTTGTTGTTGAATTTCCTTAGTCTCCTCCGGTTTGGTCCTATACGCCGCACGGTTTGGCAAAGTCGCTCCTGGAATTAAGTCAATTTGATGTTCAATCCCTCTAATAGGCGGCAGCCCCGGGGTTATCTCAGCTGGAAACACATCCTTATATTCCTGCAAAAGGTTAGTGACAGCAGACGGTAAAGAGCTAGATACATCATCAAGTGAAAATAAAGCATCTTTGCATTTCAAAGCATAGCATGGCATATCATCATGACAAATTTCAGCAAGATCAGATTTGGTTGCAAGCGTGACACAACCCTTTAATTTAATTCCCTCGGTCCTAGAACTAGGTGCCAACCTCTCTTTCTTAGGTGGGAAAACATTCTTCACTACTTGCTGATTTTCAGATTCATGTTCAACTTCTTTCTTCTTATTTTCAGCTAGCTCTTTATCACAATTAGCAATTTTAGTAGGTGTCAAAGGTAGCAAAGTTATTTTTTTTCCTTTGTGCACAAGAGAGTACTTATTACTTCTACCATGATGAGTTGCATCGGTATCAAATTCCCATGGACGACCTAATAAAAGTGAGCGGGCTTGCATAGGTACTACATTGAAATCAGCAACATCATGATAGGAACCAATGGAAAAATGCACTCTCGCAGATTGTGTTATTTTCACCTTACCGTTGTTGTTGAACCCCTAAATGTGGTATGGGTGAGGATGCGCACGTGTGGTCAAGCCAAGCTTCTTGACTAATCCTGAATCCACCAAGTTATTGCAGCTCCTGCCATCAATTATAACACGAACACGGCAATCCTTCATGATGAGGAACATCTGAAACAAATTATGATGTTGTAACTTCTCCTCTTGCTCTCTTTGAGTGCTCAGTACTTGCTACACAATTATGGTTCTATAATTCGCCGTAGCAGTGGCACCTAAAATTTCCTCACCATCACTATCTGTCTCATGATCATCACCATTGCCTGCAAGGTTAGCTGCAAGAGCATATTCATCCTCAACATCACTAGCACTTACATAACCACCATCTTCTGTCGTAATGTACGCCCGCTGACTTGGGCAATCTCTCATGACGTGGCCCATCCTTTTACAACAGTGGCACACAATGCCCGTCGTACAGCCCGTGGAAGCAACCGATGAAGAGCTCTGTGCTGGTGCTTGCACACTAGTAGATTTGCTCGTCTCGGGTGCGCGTGATGGTGGCGGCGGTGCTGCTGAATGTGCCCTACTCACAAAGGGGGCAGCAGCTCGAAAACAGGAGGTGGGGCTGTCTTGGCTTGCCCAGGCGTTAATCTTGATGTAGACGTACTTCCAAAGTTGCTCCTTATCCTTTGTTGCCTACCCTGCAATTCCTTTTCTGCCAAACAAGCAAGCTGGAACAATCTATTGATATCGTTATACTCTTTGTAATCAATTATGTCCTGAATTTCACGCCTTAAGCCCCCATAAAAACGAGCCATCTTATCCTCCTCATCCTCTACAACATTACAACGCAATATGCCTATTTGTAGTTCTTGATAATATTCCTCGATAGATCTATTACCTTGGTCTAAGCGCTGCAATTTCTTACGCATTTCACGTTTAAAAGCAGGAGGAACAAATCTAGCACGCATAGCTACCTTCAATTTATCCCATGTATCAGGTGTTAAACCAGAATTAACTACTTGAGTCCACCAAATGATAGTAAAATCTTTAAATTCACTAGTAGCTTGTCTAACTCTATGCACTTCAGGAACTAGATGGGCATTAAGTTTTTGTTCAACTGTCATCTCTCAATCTAGATAAGTTTCAGCATCATAAACACCCGCAAAACATGGTATGGTAAATTTGACTTTAGCAAATGGGTCATCATTAGCACGAGCATTGTAGTGCTGAAAATTATTACCTCTCATACCGTGACGGTTTTGATGTAGGCGGTGTCGTTGGCGTGCATCCTGGGCAGCAAAATCAGCGCTAGCGTCGCAGTTTTGTCTCTCATTATCATCTCTCTCCTCAAGATCTTGGCTTGCATTGTGATCATACTCGAGTCCATTGTTTGGCGGCCGATTCACGATTTTTTAAGGCGTGTAGCGAGTGCTGCAATACTCTCATTGATGGAACGCTGCAATGTGTCCATCGTAACTTGAAGCTTCCTATCGATGTCCTCATTAATGGTAGTGCGTTGATCATCCAAGAGCGCCATGAGCTCTCCATTTAGAACACACTCTTGATCATCAGATGACCCACCTGTCATGGTTAGTAAAAAACAAAAGACAACACAAAAGTATTATCCCTATCAACTACTAGGTGGTGGAAGGTGGATTCACACACTCTCAAGCGTCTTACCACACTCTTACAAGTGTTGTTACCAATGCAGTAGGTGGTACAACCGGTGGCTGGTTCGTGACACCATGTCGAGCGTGGGTACGATTGCAAGAGGGGACCTGTTATGATCAAGAGTAGGTGGAGCTTGGAAGGCACAATATGGTAGCAAAAGGATCGGCAATAATCAGTTCAGTAAATGCAAATTGAATGATTGTTCAAAATACTCGTCAAAGGTTGCTGATCCTAGCCTAATCACAGCTAGCCAATCAAGCCCTATGCAAGGAAGTGTATGTACGCACACGCAACGATCAATGTGACTTGATGTAAGTAAAGGAGAACCTCACAATAAGTATTAGGAGAGACGCTAGCCCACTACTCAAACTTCTTTCTAAGGGCACAAGATTATTCGCGCGATATAGAGCACAAAACAGTGATATCGGTAAAACGCGAACAACCCTCTAGATTGAGCAGATACAACAGCTAGTCTCAAACGATGAAAAGACAAAGTTTTATATGGTTTATATATACTCGTTTGAAAGGTTTTGACGAGATCTACAACTTTCTCAACTGGACAAAACCCAAATTCTGAAGGGAAGACCGAATAAATCACCAAAGACGGAAAACTGAAGTCTTGTGACGCGATTTTGGGGCTAAAGATGGCCGATTTTGGGGGTCCTGGAGGGTGACTAGTGCAAGCTGGTCATTTTTGAATCAGGCTCATCGTTAGCTTTCCAACGAGTACAAGAACATCAAATTCCGACTCCATATAATTATGCCCGTTTTACTGAAGGGGTGTCGGAAACGGACTCGAATTCGATTCGGTCTCAATTCAAACTGCTATAACTTTTGATCCCATGGCTGAACTTGCTGAAATTTTTTTCTGGAGGCTTATGGATGTATCAAGAAGGACTCCACCAAATTTCACTGGATCAAACTCCGAAATCCTAATTTTTTCTTGCACAAGGACGAGACTAGCGAGAGGCGCAGCAGGGAATGGCAGGGTCGCGGAGGATGGTAACGCCTGGGGGGGGTCGTGGTAAGGGTTGGCAGCGGATGGGGTGGAGTGGATGGGAGGGCACGGCAAGGATGGCGACGCGGCAAGGAACAAGAACACACAACGACGAAGCTACGCGAAGGAACACGAGATGCAACTAGACAATGACGAACTGGACTCTGACTAAACTAGCAATCAACAACTTGAACACGACAATGTAACCAAAAATTCAACGAGCAATACTGAAAAGAAAAATTGCAATGGCACAAGGGGTGTTGGGACAGCGGAAGAACACTATGAATAATTATTTTTTTGTAGGCTAATTTTCTGGAGTTTTTGGGATGATACGATGAACATAAACTAATCTAAAAGGGATGAATTTCCTCACGAGCAACAGTTGCTCTGATACCACCTAATGTGACGATGGCCCGATCTTCCGAAAGGTACTGATAAGTCGATTGTGGAGAACTCGACGTTGATGATCCAAAGGCTCCGACCAAAACAGATCGAACCCCTCGCAATCACTACACCACTGCTCCGTTGGTTATCAACCGTGCCGAACACGGTTGACCTCGCCAAGAAGGCTATCTCCTGCAATCGAATTGAGAGCACAAGCAAGAGTGTTCGAGATGCAATCTGAAATTGTATTGTGAATAAATATTAAGTTCACAAGTTGGGGTTCCTCAACCGAACGTGCGGTGAAACTGCTAAGCAGAATAATCTCTTAAGAAAAACCTGAGGAAAATTAAAGGGGTGCGACCACCTTAAATAGGAAAGGGGGAAGTCGTACTTATCTAATGAAAAAGGGTGTGGTACTATTTACGTGAACAGTACGACGTGAACAGTACCGGCCCAAATAGCCTACGTGGCGATACAAGGCCCTCGGCCCACTTTGACTCGCACTGAAAAAGTGACGTGACTTGTTTAGCAGTTTCTGATCTGCTCGGATGGAGTTTGAAGGTGAGACTACATCCATCTGAAAGTAGACTCTAGGATCTTTCTAACGAGTACTCACGGGCCCCGAGAAGCCTTTTGGATCAAAGGTTATGGCCGTTTGAAATAGACGTTGTTACAAAGACTGAATCTGAGTTGAACTCGTGAACAGGACTTGGATTGCGCTTGATGGTTTCACTTCTAACTTGAGCTCACGTGGTTCTTCTCCATGGTTCCTAAGGACAACTAAATCATCACAAGAATTAAGTAGTATGCCATTCTTTGAAACATTTGTATGCAAACTTAGGAACTCATTCACCTGATGGTTAAGTTGACGTGCTCGCGCTCGAGTTATTGGTCCTTGTATCATAGTTTCAGTTTGTTGAGTTTGTTGTGGAGTTGGCACAGTTGTATATATGGAAATGATGTCCTCATCAGATTAGGTTCCATAAATAAGAAAGATTTGGGATAATTTCATATATTGAAAATCATTTAGTCAAGATACATGATGGAAGATGGCTTCATGAGTTGAAGGCCATCAAGAAGAGGAGATGATCATGAGATGATCATCAAGTCAAGAGGAGACCCATCATGTGTTGATGGTGTTCAAGTGAAGGATTTATTATGGGTTGATGCATATCAAGACAATGACTCAAGGCAGAAGTATGACTAGTTAGGGTTAAGGATGTGCTCTTAGTTTTTTTACCGGTCTTGGTGTTTGGTTGGAAGATCGAATTGGTAGTATATGTTGTCGTACTATTAAGAGGGGCCTTTTCTAGTAGTTTGAGTCTCATCATGTGTTGATAGCTCAAATCACACTTGCTTTAGCTCTCCATGACATGATACTTATATTTACAAATGTATTTTGCAAATAGTTGAAGATCGTGTGTTGAATCCTTGTAGCACGGGACTATACATTGCGAATATGTTTTGCAAGTGTTTGAAGTCCATGTTTCCTAGTCCTTGTGGTATGAGTAGGGCTGTGCATATTTCAACCGAACCGAACCGGTCAACTTGGTTTGACCGGTTTTTAGTATTCGATTTGGTTTTCAAATTTTGGGGTTTTTTGGCATTCATTCTTTTGGGGAAAAACCGGCTAAAAACCGAAAATACCGAAATGCACAGTGCTTGCAGTGTATGCTCTTTCTCAAAGATTGTACGTAACGCTGTATAGTATATATACTCTTGGGTTGAGACTTGAGTCAGTAACTTGCCATATTAGAAAGTAAGGCACTGTGTAGTAACCTGCACTGACGCAACACTTTATATATACTCTTGTACATGCGTATATGCTGTACGTTTGGGTAAGTATACTACTGAAAGGAATAATGAAGTGTGAAACTGTGAATAATAGCCCATGCATACATATGCAGCAAGAATCCTATTCCCATGATTGTTTCTAAAATTCTAATTCTATTGTCAGTAGTATATGTATTATCGCCTACTCGTCTCACTAGTCGCTATATCATTTGCAATTCGCGTCAACTTTGGTAAATATGGTATTTATGAAACCGCGCCGAAATAAATTGGGATTTATTAATACCGAACCGTACTTCTAAAAATACCGTATATTACCGAACTACAAACACCGTATTTACCGTATATACCATATATACTAAACCGATTAAACCGAAAAACCGATTGCACAGTCCTAGGTATGAGGCATATTTTTGCAAATGTATTTTGCAAATAGTTGAAGCTCATACATAATCCTTGTGTCATGATTCCAAAGTGTGCAAATATATTTTGTAACTTGTTAGGAATTATGTTTGATCCTTATGTGCATGATAGTATAATTTGCAAATATGTTTTGCAAATGTGGTAGTACCACTGGACGAAAGTACCGGTGTTGGGATCATGGTACTACCATGACCATTGGTGGTCGAAGACAAATGTGGTCAAAAACCAACATGGGCAAAGATTGACGTGGTGGTCGAGGATCGACGTGATAAAAGATCGATGTGGTAGTTGGAGACCAGTGTGGTTGAATATCTGTGTGGTCGAAGACTAGAGTAGTCGAACCAAAGTAATGGTCGAAGATTGACGTGGTCGATAACCTGTGTAGTTGAAGATCGACGTGGTCGAAGCAACATGGTCGAATCGACGTGATCGGAACCAACGTGGTAGAGACATGTGTGGTCAAAACCAACATGGTCAAAGACCTGCGTGGTTGGAGACTTGTGTGGTCAAAAACCTATGTGGTCGGAGACTAGTGTGGTCTGAGATCCAGCGTGATCGAAGACTTGCGTTGTCGACGATCGGTAGTACCAGCTCTATGTGAGTGGTACGACCAGTGTGTGGTACGATCGCTTGTGTAGCGGTATGTTTTCTCTAGAGAAACACTTTCGTGGGAGTTTTCTTGTAACATCCTGAAAAATCTGAAAATTGAAATATGAATTTCTTGAATAGTTTTGCAATATATTCTATTTAAGTTTGGATTTTTATGGCATTTTTTTTGGAATTTGGTTGAGGTTCCAAAAATTTAAGAAGCTCAAAAAGAAACAAAACATTAGTAATGCCCTAAAAGGAAATGTGCAAATATATATATATATATATATATGAATATATATAAATAAAATAAATATATATGTACATATACAAAAATAGAAATAAATAAAAAAATATATGTATATATACTTGTATATACATATGTATATACACACTAAATAAACAATAAAAAAAGAGAGAAAGGAATCAGGGCCAGCCCGGCCCAACCCCCTTCTCCCTGCTTCCCTTCCCCGAACCGCCGGCCCAACTTTCTTTTCCCCGTTTCATTCCTCTGCCCGAGTGGCCCAACCCCCTCCTCTTTTGCTGCCGAAGCCAGCCTAGCTCTCTCCTCCCCGCACTGTATTTCTTCTTCCCCGATCCACTTCCCCTCGCTCGCTCTTCCAGGCCACAACCCGGCACCGCTCTCGCTCGCTCGCCCCGCAGCCCAGCCCATCCTCTTCCTCCGCGCTCGGACCAGCGGACACCCACGCATGGACCGGTGGTCGCCGCCGCCCTGACCGCGCCACCCTGGCCCTGCCGCCCGCCTCTTTTTCTCGCCCTTCCCCGCCTGGTCTTATCACGTGTGCAGCTCCAGCCCTCTGCCACAGCACGCGCATCGCAGGCAATCATGCCGAATTGCCGCGAGATCCTACTCTGCCCCGTCGCCTGCGCCTGCCGTTGCCCCGACGCTTGCCGACGTGACAGCACGGAGGGATTCTCGCGGCAAGCCCCGCCAGCTCGCCTATAAATGCAGCCAAGACCTCCCTCGAGCTCCCCACACCTCAAACCACCTTCACCGCCGTGCAATCGAGTTTTCAAGCTCCCTCACCACCGGCCCCGCTCTTCTTCCTCACTGCCGGCCACTAGCCTCCTCCGCCAAATCCCACCGCCAAAACCCGATTCAGCCCTCCTACACCAACTCTGGAACCCTGTGATCCTACCCCCGGCCTTTCCCGAGCTCCCCGTCGACCGTGCTTCGACGGCACTGAGGTCCCTCCCCGAGCCGCCGCCGCCGCACGCCGCCAGCTCGCCACCGTGCCCCTCGGTCCCCGCCGACTTCACCGCCGACATCCCCGTCGCACTAGGACTGCATTTTTGCACTTTCCCGCACCACTCCGGTAGCCCCTCGCCGCTGGCACCGCCGCCCGATCACCGCCCCGAGTTCCTCTGCATCAGCCCCCCACGCTCCACTCAACTATGTATCTTCGCCCTCCTCGGTCAGGTAATACCCGAGCCCGAGTGGTTAGCATCGCTTATACTCACCCGGCCTGCCCGCGTTCGAGTTCGGTTGACCGCATGATATAGTTAGGATTTTCCCCAATTTTTGCGGATAGCTACAGTAAAGGCAGATTAAGGAAAAAGGTTAGGAAGAATCAAGTACAACTAATGCAAGATTAGTAAAACATTCTTTGAAGAATCAAGATTCGTAACCAATCCTTGCCTTATTTGTTGGATTAGGTCTAACTTTCTTGACTAAACTGCAAGAGTGGAACTTTACGAGATGAAGTAGGGAAAGACAGAAGATAAAACTTAAAAGGATAATTGAAGTGACTCGTCTTCGAATCAACTTTGGTTGGGGGTTCGAAAAAGGAATAAAAATAAAGTAAATTCAAGGAGGAGCTTTCCTTTTTTTAAGGGGCCCCTCGGGGGGTCGTGGAATGCTTTTCTTCTCCTCTTATTCCATATGGAATACAATCAGTTAAAATAAGAAGGAATAGGGGAATATTCGACCATTTCAATTCTTTATTTATCTTTTATTCCAAAATTCTCCCGAAAATCCAATTTCATTTTAGTATATAAATGAGTATAACTAATGACCAGACATGGTTAATTAATGCTAATGGTAATTAACTAGTGATTAATGGCCCCCATAAATACCAATGCTAGATTAACACAAGACCCTCTCACTGACATGTGGGCCATGCCCAATTTAATTAAATAATAGTTGGCCCCACCTGTCATAGGCACAGTGTATAGAAAATAAAAAATAAAAGAATGAATTAAAAATAGGGAGTGGGACTCGCCTGTCAGACTTTCGTATTCTCTGGAATTATTTAGGCTGAGAACTTTAAATGGTCATAACTTATCCATTTTAACTCCAAATTGAATGAGACAAATTTCTAAATTCATCTAAATTCAAGATCTATCTATTGGAACTAAGATCAAAAATTTTAGAGCTCGTATGAAATTTTGGTGAAGATTATGGACAATTTGGGAATAATCTAAGGAATGTAGTAAATTGAATTAGGAGGTCAAATAAAGTTACTTAATATTTAATATCTGATTATTTGCTATATGAACAACTAATATAGCTTAAATAGTTAATTGAGGTCTAACCTAACTCATGGAACTCCCTTGATAAAAACAAAAATAATAAAAGATATTATTAATAAAAAGATCGAGTCATCGTAATTTTACCACCAACTCTGTCTCAACTCACCCGAATCACCCATTAACTTATAATAAATCTAAACTAAGTATATTCGGATTTATCTGGATCTCTTGAGTTATTTGCTTTCATTTGCATTCAGTTGTTTGTCGCGTAATTAGAAATTGGGAGTCGTGAAGATTCTATGGATCCAACGAGATTAAGCTCGAAGTGAAGATAGAGACCAGAAGTTCAAGAGAAAGCATTGTGTGAGCTCAAGACCACGGTAAACCGTGCCAGACGAGTCAATATTTTGATCATGTTGAACCTACATTTTCTGCAAATTACTTTGGTTTAAATTATCAAATTGCATGCTGTTATTTTATATGCAAATACATGTTTAATTTAAGATTATAGTTATATGCCCATTGTTTGCCTTGAATAATATTACACCTCCTTTGGAATATCTGAATGTGTGAATCTTGTCGCCCTAGCAAAATTATAACAGTAACCTTTCGAAATTAAGTCCCTAATTATACGCCATGCTTAGTGCTGCACAGATACTCGAGGGCGCTGAAATGCCCCAAACATCATTGTCATTTTTAATCGTGAGAAACCGGTTTGGACAGTCATGCTGGGAATGATTGGTATATTTTGACATGATTATTTTATGCTCCCAAAAATTCCAATTTGCTTAAATATCTGAGCGGATGGTTTGGAGGCTGGTATATGGTGCAGTGGAAGCACAGAATTGTGGAGTGTGGTAGAACCGCTCAGGTACTCCTAAGGACCGAATCTTGTCATGACCTCCTGTGTAAAACAGTGCAACCACAAGTCTGCAAAGTGCAACTTGGCTAAGTAAATTTATCAAAATTCTTGGACTCATCTCACTGTAGTGGATAGAAGTGGATACGCAAGGGCAAGAGAAGGCCTAAAGGGACACCGAGTGGAGGGTGAAGTTTCCCAGTCGTACTAGCGCTGAGGGGAGTGGAGCCCGAATAACGCTAGTAACCGTGGGGAATATCCCGTGCATAGATGGGACCCACCGCAAGTGGGCAGTTTCCCATAAGGTGAGATGACAAAAGGGACTAGATACTTTGAAAAGTCATTGTGATGGTCTGCTCAACCACACGACTAAGGAATCGTGTGGGGCAACGAGTTGATTATCTTTTGTGGTGAAAGTGTACAAACTCTGCAGAGTCAAAACTATTCGAATAGCCGTGCCCACGGTCAAGGGCGAACATGGGAACTTAACCAGATATAGTTCTATTTCAAAAAATTTGTGGGTGGGAATGGAAAAGTGGAAGGGCAGTGAAAAGCCCTAATTTGTGTTGCCCTGGGTGTCGACCCAGTGATAATGTAAGCGGCTATAACGCTGAAGGTCTAGCATATGGTGCAGAGACCATGTAACGGTGGATGGAATCTGGATCACTATTATTATTGCATTCTTGTACACATTATGATTTTGTTCAAAACTTCTAGGTCTCAGGAATTTGTATGTATTATATTTCAAATAATGACACTTCTGTTCTTACAAAATAAAATATAGGGAGGAATAAATAGAGTCGTGTGTAAAGAAGATGGACGTTTGTAGTAAACACATCAAGGTATTGGTGGACTCATGTCGATCATAAAAAGGAAATAATAGTGTGGATTCTGGGAGAAATAATTTGGTGGAGCCTAAATGAATATATATACTAGATAGATGATTTAAATGATTTTTGGAGAATTAGGAAGTGCAAAGGTAATTGTTGGATTACGACACTGATAACTAATATGAATTATTGAAAGATGTTGACAATATTGGGATTAATAGGGTTTGATCGACTACTAGATGAGTCAATTGAATTTTTGGAAATTTGGAGGTATGATAACAATTCTTGGTGTATAAATTTGATCGATGATATTCTTGGTGGATGTATACTAGTGAATTGTAGACCTGATCAATGATATTCTTGGTGGATGTATACTAGTGATGCGTAGACTTGATCAATGATATTCTTGATGGAGGTATATTAGTGAATTAGTTAGAGATAGATAGTGAAAAATAAGGTTGACTGTTGGAAGAGCAAATTGTGGTTGTGTTGGATCGGATTTGGCGACAGAGGGGAGGGGTGAATGTCGCTTTTCAAATTTCCCTCGACGACTCAAAGGCAAGTCTCCTCTCCTATGGCCACAGAAAGGCTATGAAGAGAAGAACTCAGACTCTCTGGAACCTCACAGAAGGCTTAAAAGGAGAAGCAAGAGAGACACCCAAGGAAAAACGGAAGACAACACAAAAATTAGAAGGGGGCGGCTTGACTTCAACATGCCGGGCGGTCAGACCACAGTGGCCAGGCCGGTCTGCTGCCAGTCTGACCGCCGGTCTAACCGACGGTCTAATGCCGGTCCGACCGCCGGCCATAGAGCGGTCTGACCGCAGGCAATGGAGCGGTCTGACCGGTTCCCTGATCCCAGAGTAATCCGAGAGCTCAAACTGAAAAAACTGAAACTTGAAAATATTTCAGATCTTCAAAGTATGAGAAATTGGGGGTTTTGCTTCCAATCTTTTTTAACCCAGAGCAGCACAACACATTCTAAATAGCAAGAGGGGCTTGGGAAACACCAGAATTCAACTCAAGCTCATGAATTTCAGATTTGGATAAAAAATCTGAAAACTACAGAGAGCCACATTAAAACTTCAAATTGCCATCTCAACTTTGATCCTTTGGCCAAGAAACTTTGAAGATAGATTAGCAATAGCCTCAGGACTAGAGAGTCCAAATCTTAGAGCATCTCATGAAGAAGAACACAAACCACCCCAAACCCTAGAAATGAATAGAGAGGGAACAGAGGGGCTGAAAAATGGAGAAACTTTGATTCATTCAATCTGCTCTTGGGAAAAAACCGATCAAATGATCTTGATGCTACATCCCATCATAAAGCAACCCATTTTACACCTCCTCAGCAAGAAACGACTCAAATCACAAAAAGTAAGAAATCAACAGAGCAAAGCACGAACGAAGAACACAGAGAGCAGGTCATCTTAAACGAAATTAATCCATTGCTAGAAACAAGAGGATCACAGAGGAGTCCCCATACGCGATTACAATCGGAGGAATGATTACATAGAGTCTCAATCCATCCTCTCCCTCTCCCAAACTCAAGAAACCCTCAAGAACACACAGAGGGAGGAGACAAACGAGGGAGACACACACACAGAGCCAAGCCTCCTCTCCTGCTCTCAACAACTCATACCAACTAAAGCCTCAAAGCAAAACAACCTCTCCAAAGGCTCTTTTGATTAAGGCAAAACCCTAATTCTTTTCCAAAGCCATGCATACAACCAGGAATTCACTCCTATTTATAGCCTTTGGCTAACGGGTCTCCAACCCGTTACGCCCGCTGAATCCAACGGAACCCGCTCCCGCTTGTGCAGCCTTGCGAAATTACCAATTTGCCCCTTCTGCACCTTCCGGGAAGCTTCCGCATTCCTTGTCGTCCAAGCCTCGCAACCACCTCGAGTCTCCGCCGTGTTCGACACATCCGACCGTTCTGACCTCGACACCGCCTGTGTCTAGTCCAGTCACCTCGTGTCTCGCCACGACTCCGCCTCGACGTCCTGCAGCCATCACAGACAAGAAACACATCACATAGCACCGCTCGAGACATGAAAACATAAATAGCATTAATGAAGCATGAAATAACCCAAACCTGACAAGTCAACATAATATGCATCCTAATCACTTTGACCAGGTTTGACCAAGTCCGACCGAACCCGATTGCACCACGCAATACCACGGTCCGAACCACACAAACCAAACTCGACTTTCCTAAATCGATGTCAATTACTCATCACAAACATGGGGTCATAACCACATGGTCTCTCAATCTCCCCCTTGATGAGTATATTGATAAACACAGAAAAAACGCAAAGTTGAGTTTGAAAGAAAACAAGAGTCAAACATGGTCCAAGAGAAATCAAAGAAGCTATGACCATGTCGACAAAGGAATACTAGAGCTACAAAAGAAAGAGCAAATTGTTCTCCAAAGCTCTAGAAAGATCCCAAATGACTTTTTCTCCTCTATTCTTCCCCTTTTGGCAATAAAATCATCAAGGATGAAAAAGAGAGAATAAGTCATGAGAAAGGATGAAATGCCTGAAGTAATTTTATTCTAAGCATATAGAGCCATGAGAATTATCCAAAATGACTATATGAGAATTACATCAAGCCATAACATACAAGTAAGTTATCAAGATCATGACAATGTATGTAGAGACAAGCTATGCCAAGTAAGTCATAATTTGATCAAATTTCTTAGTATATCAAGTCAACCATGATTCTAGTCTAGCTAAAGGTATCCAAAGATGATGCAGGCCATGTCAATAAGCTAAGTGGAATCAAGAAGCTAGTATTGAGTCAATTTAGAGTGCTACAAGTTCAAGAATGAGACATTTGTTCATGTACTTGTAAGTCTTGTAATTTTTAGCAAAGTGAGCACAATTGACATGTTTTTCTTTAGAAATCTCATGATTGTTTCCAACCAAATTTTTGTTTTAGTCATGTGCTAGATCTCAAGCCTTATACGACCACTCCAAGCAAGAAGCTTAAGAAGATGATCTTGGTCATCCAAAACTCCCCTGAGTTCATGCCTTGTGCAATGGCAAGCCGTCTCATGAGAAAGAATTGGTGAGATCAGGTTTTTCGCACAAAAGAGATCTTTTTGCATTTTCATGAACATAAGACTTGTACTAACTCATGTGTCATCAAGAACCTAGAATAGCTCAAACTAAAGCTCAACAAAAAATCAAGACTCAACTCAGCCTATTTGACATGGCATGAATCATAAGTGGATAACTAAAGAAAGACTAGTCTCGAGAATTAACATGACAGGTTTCAATTCAAGTTTGAGCAATTTTAATTAACTCAACATGGCAAAAGCTAGTCTACACATATGAAATCATGATAAATCTAGCAAATAAGCACAAGTCATGGCAAGATGTAATGCATGGTAAACATGTCATAACAGGATAATAATCAAGGCTCCATGTAGTTATATTACAATGCAGAATGAAAAGCAGGAAATCCAGCTCCCCCTCAACATGTGATGCAACTTTTAGTTCAAGTTGAGTTATGGCAATATTAAGATCTAGAAACTCCCATATGAACTCTCCCTGAACCAAAGCAATAAAAACGAGAAGCTGGTAAGGAAAACAGAAAAGGTAGTCCTTAAAGTATAGATAAGATAAAGAGGATACTATGGCTCAGACTGACTCTCATCTACCCCATATGATTCTAGGACTATCAACTGATCATCTATCAGACTAAGGAGCAAACACGTACCCTGTCTACCCGAGAGTGACCCAACCCTCGCTAGAACCTATAAGAAGTGAGTAAGCTCAACCTATGATTAAGTCAATTATGGCAATCGTAGTGTGGAGTTTAGGTAGAATTAATAGCACTATGATTTAATAATAATAATGCTGCTAAAAGCGATTTTTGGCAAATAAAATAACCCGAGCCTCTCCTTTGATAAGCCATGCATACTATTTATTTGCATCCTATGTATTGGCTCGCGGAGTACGGTGGTTAGTGTGCTCACACTCTCTCTCATAACAAATCCAGAAGCAGGAATCAGATCACTACGCTTCAGCAATACTTTTGGTTGTGATGGAGAAGAAGATGAAGTCAACAAGGGCTAGGTCGCGAACCTCCAGTTGGCTGCCTGTGGGCATGTCCTAAAGGTCCCACTTGTGTGCTTCGTTCTTCCACTGCTGCAATTTAATAATTTCGGTCTAATCAGCCCATGAGTAAGTCTACTACTATATTTATGCTTCCGTATAACATGTGTTTTGATATTCAGAACTGTAATCTGTGAGCACTATCTACTGATCCAGGGAATAGTGCGGTGGAATCACAGAGGAATCCGAATTGTAAAATCTGGGTGCCTGACATTTATCCTCCCCAGGAAAACGGTAGTTCCGTATGTGTGGAGCGGTACTACTGCTGTGCTGTAGTACTGAAAACTATGTGGCAGTACGACTGATCCAGTCTATAATAGCTAGTTTTCTGACCGTTATAGGGGGAGCGGTAGTACCGGCACTTTGCCTATGGTACTACCGATTTCTTTGATTTCTGTCCCCAACGGCTAGTTTCGGGGTGTGGGGATATAAATACTCCCTTGTGGCCAGTTAGGGTAACACTTTTGGCACTTTATTTTACTCTCTTGAGATAATGTGAGGTTCTCCTCTCAATTATACATGTATCGCACTTTGTGAGCAAGGAGAAGGGCTTTAGATTGCATATGTTGCATCTAGAGGTAAATTTTGTATCCATTTGAGCTTGTGCATTCGTTGCACGTGGTGAGAGTCAAGTAAGCAGCTTGATTTGTTACTCTTGGAGGTTGCTGACTCCTAGACGGCGTTGGAGACATTGTGTACGGTGATCTTCTCAAAAGAAGGTTGTGAGAAGACCTAGCGTGTTGTGAAGGTTGGAGCTCAACTATCCAGATAGGAAAAGAGCTACCACTGGTAGATTGAAGTGTTTGGCTTAAGTTGTAGAGCCGGTCCAATTCGTTTGAGCTTACCTCAATGTGGATTAGGGGAGATCGATAAGCCTCCGAACACTATGGTAAAAAGGAACCGTATCTTTATGGTTTGTTCTCTTGTAATCAATTTACATTCATAGAATTAAATTGATTGCTTGTTATTCTAGTATTGCAAACCTTAACATAGACTTAGGTTGTTAGTGTATTTAGGTGAACCTAGTTGATTTAGGTCTTATTTGTGCTAAACCAAATTAATTTACGCTTCCATGTTATAAAAGTTGGTTTTAGCCAAATAATTTATAGAAGAGAATTTTTAAATCTCCTATTCACCCCCGTCTAGTCGGTCTTCTCGATCTTACAAGTGGTATCAAAACTCGGTCTCTCATTTATTAGGCTCCACTATCCAGAGAGTTAAAGGATGATGACTAGTAATATAGTGTGCCTAGATGATACATCTCTATTTGATATCACAAATTATAACAATTAAAAAAATCCGCATGATATATTATCTTAAGGCCATGAGCTCTAAAATTTGGCGGATTGTAGATATGGGCTTTTCTCCTCTATTGGATTCTCTTGCTCCAACAATTAAGGAAGAAAAATACTCACATCTTGATGCTCAGGCAACTAACGCTCCATTTAGTGATTTGAGTGTAGAGGTATTCAATACAATATGCAATCTTGAGAGCGCTCATGAGATGTGGAATAAAATTCAAGATGATTATGAAATGTCCACCTCAACTGATGAGGATTGCATACAAGAGTGGATATCAAGAGAAGAATGCTCAACCTCTAGCTCCGACAATGAAGAATCCACAAATCCCTCCATATCAACTCAATGCTTTATGGCAAAAGGTAATAAAAAGGTAAATAATGATAATGACAATGATGACCTTCATATGATGATGTAACAGACTAGGTTTTTATCAAATAATAATAATAGTAAAAATAATTGTTTTGGTTGCCTAATTTTTTTTTGTTTTGCCTTGATTTTCAGCTTTTAAAAGGCTAGATTTGAAATGTAATTTAAGTAAAAATATAAAAATATTATTAAATAAAATGATATTTTTATTTCTATAAAAAAATCCTATTTCAAATTAATTATTTGGGTTTATTTGGCTTTTATCTGGATTTTCAGTGTTTTTATGGATTTAAAAAAATCAATTTCAATGCTAAAAAGTGTTTTTGTAAAAATTAAAAGACCAACTTTATGTTGGAAATATTTTCCCTAAGTCTAAAACATCTCCAAAAATTTTTATGAATTGTTTTGGAATTTTTAGACTTTATTTCCTATTTCTAAGTGTTTTTGGTAGTTCGTGAAAATCTAGATCTAATTTTAAACCCTGTCTCTTCTCGGGCTGACAAGTGTCACGGTCAGATCCAATCTTCCGCACCCGATTAAATATCGGCCCTCCATCTTCACTTAACCCACTCCATCTCCATCCGATGGCCTGGATTCAATCTGCGCCGTCCGATTGGATCCCTTCCCTGATCCGTGAATCCAGTTCACCATAGACCCGGCCCCACCTATTAGCCAAATATAATCCTTATCCTATACAAAAATAAATCAGAAAAAATCATTTCTCCTATTGGCGTCACCCTGACGTCATAAATCCCTTTTCCCAAAGAAAAATAATTCAACTCCTTCCTGACGTCATAATTTTCATTTTTCAGTACAAAAATAATTCAAAAAATCTCCTTTTTTCCTTTTTCTTTAGTTTCAAACTTCCAGAATCCCGTTCTCCTTCATCCTAACTTGGATTAAGCCCATTCAATTTATAAATTCTTCAAAATTCTAGTCTATCCATTTCTATCCTCTTTTCAAATTTTTAGAGTCTGTTTGAATTTATTTGGATTAAATTATAGCTTAGAAATTAAAAATATTTTAAATGGTTAAAATAAACTTCAATTAAATCCAAAATTATTTTATTTGATCTTTTTAGATTCCAATGATTTTTGTGGAATTTTTTGAATTTATTTTTTTTGTAGATTTTGTCCCTGTCTTTTCTCTCTCCTCTCTTTCTTCTTCTTCACGCGAGCGTCCCTGTCTCTCGAGTGAAATAGCCGCCATGGCCGTTTTGAAGCTTTCAAATCCCCATGATTTTCTCCATGATTTCTTGTGCAATCAAAGGCATTCAATCCCTCTCATCAAGACTCTTCCATTCCCGGCCTTAGCCCCCAATTTTGTGCGCACATTTTGGCGGAATATGCCATGCCACCGAAAGATATGCCGAATTGATCTCCTCATCCGGTCCACCTCCGCCCCTATAAAAGGGAGCACTAGGTGCCCCTCCTCATGCTCATCTATCCCCAAAAATCTCAAGTCCTCTCTCCCTTCCTCCTCGCCGCAATCGGCATTTTTCTCTCGCCAACTGAACATCATTCCTCGGCCGTTTGTGCCACCTACAGAGGAGTTCCGCCACCTTTGACCACATCACTGGCTTTTGCTTTGCGCGTTCTACATGGTGCTTCCCTCGCCTTCGCCGGAGCACCGTGGCCAAATCACGCCGTCGTGTCTCTCATCGTCATCGGCCGACCGTGCATGTTCCACCACAACCGAGGTGAGCATTGCATTCTCCGTGTTCCCCTCTTCGTTTTGCCACAAACCTCACCTGCTATCTCCTATCCGTTTGCCCAGAATGCTGACGTCAACTCACCAATCGCCGAAGGTCTTCTCTACTGTATTCTTCCACCATCCGATGTCCTTTGGCCGAGCCGCCTATACCATTGAGTTTGTCTCGACACGTTCTACATCATGCTTCCATCGTCATCACATGAAGATCCCCAAGTCCTTGCCGACTTTGTCGTGCCAGAACACTAAAATTGCTTCTTCATGTACACTGCTTTTTTAGTGAGTTATTTGATTTTTTTTGTGTCATATCATGTCCTACCCTCTAAGCAATTTATCTACCATTTTTACTTCATTTTTTGTGGAGCCAATTGTCAGAAATTGAGCTTTCCGCGGAAACTGCCGTTTTTGACTTCCCGACATCGATTCGTCGCCTCCGTTGAGTTTTAGCCTATGCTGGCACCTCTGTAAGACTTGTCTCATCGCGTTCTTCATTGTGCTTCCCTCCTTTCCTCCAAAAACCATCCACAAATATTTGCCTCCGACACCTAGCCATAGGCACCTAGGGCATCTCGCGTTCCCATCTATCCGGTGATGCTTTCTCCAATCCTTTCACGTCAAAACGTGCCAAACCATCCCAGGTAGCTACCTTCCAAATGGTTTTAGATTCACTTTACCGAGCACCAAGATATCAAGTTTTTCCTTTTTCTTTACTGTCGTTGTTCAACAATGATTGTATCGTCTTTGATGAATTTTTAACTTAGCCAATAATTTTCCTAGCTTCACCATGCCGTGTTCAACCCCGTGCTCACCCTACATCTCTATGTTCCATACCCGGTACTATCTCTCTCCAATCTGTCGTTGTCGATACCATGCCTCACTACCGTCTTTCTCTCACCGCCGATGATTGCCGCCATTCCTGCCGCTGTACCCACGTCACCACCTTTGCCTCGTTATCAGGATTCCATTTTGCTGGCTCGCCAGCCACCTCGCAGCCAACCGACACTGTACTATTCAAAAAGTAATTCTCGGATTTTGTTATCATTTCATGTGATATCCAAAATTTCCAGATATTCGTTCCAAATCTGTTGATTCTTTCTCGTAAATTCATATAAAATCATAATCTATCTGTCAATATATATTCTATAATTTTTGGATTTTATTTGGATTTATTCGCTTTGGTTCTTCACGTGTAGACTACGATGATTCGGAAGAATTTGACTACGACTCACACCAGAGCAAGGCAAGTCACACATCTTGATCATGTTGATCCCAGTTTGCAAATAAAATTATATTGATTTAAATTATATTGCATGCATATATTTATTCGAGTATTTCAATTCCAGTTTTAAACTTAGTTAATCCCCAATTGTTATTGACACCTTTGATCTTGTGCAACATTATACCTTGTCACCTAGAATAAAACTCTAGTTAGTACACTAGCATAGACTAGAGGAATTTTATATCAAATGTTTAGACCTGCTTAGACATAATTTTTGTTTTGGGATAACTTTTTCACATAAAATGATAAGCTTTTCAAATGTATTCTTGACTTCGGTGAGTCAAAAGGATTACGGAATATTTCGAAATAAAATATAAAATCTGGCTTAGACTTAGGCTAATGGTTAGGTGGTGGTTGCAGGCATGCATTGTTGTTCGATGACACAGTGTTGATTGTCGGGTATAGGGGATATATGGTTGAGCCTAAGTCAATTAAGGATCGGTCTATGAGCTACTGTTGTAAAGCCCTATCGTACTACCATAAGGATGGTATGGGACAGTCCTGCCTGATTAATTTGTGGGTCCCAACCTGAGTCATGTCGTAGGTTGAAAGTGAGCATGGCGTAGGCCATGAGAAGTCTCACTCAGCTCAAGAGGGGGTCCCGGTCTGGTGGATTCCTTACTGGGGTGAAACCTTAGTGTTGGCTTGGCCAGGTTGAATGCTTTGCATTGTAAAGGCCTTGTCATGATCTCCTCGCCACACACCAAAGAAAGTGTGTTAATCCGGTGGCAATATGGTGATCATGTGTTGTGGGTAAAGCTTTACAACCTCTACAGAGTGTATAATCTATTCTGGATAGTCATGCCCACGGTCATGGGCATGCTGAGTAAAGTTTTTCATGAATTAGATTTTGTTTTCAAAGTGATTTATGAAAACTTTATGGATAGATGGAATCCATGAGATATTGAAATCTTGTGGATGGATGGAATTCATGAGTGATTGGAAGCATGTGGATGGATGGAATCCATATGAGATATTTTGGAAAAGATGGTCCGGGTGGGATGCCTGTGGTTAGGTTAGTGTTTGGTCGAAGCTTGTACTAACGGTATTAATTTCATTTATAATTATTGTTTTTACTTATTGTATTAAATTCAGCAATTTCAATCTATTTATTGTATTTTTTAAATGTTGTTTTATGCTCAAACTAACCCTATAAACCTTCCTTTGTTACCTTTATCATTATGTTGCATTCTTCGTGTGACTTGTAGAATACAAGTTTGTACTCACCTTGCTATCTCCACACAGAGGAAGACAACTTCAACTACGGTGAAGACCTGGACGAGTAGGCCGTTTCTTACTATTGTTTGCCTATGGGCAGGCTCAGTGAGCTTCTTTCGCTTCGGTTTTTCCTTCCGTTGCTTATATTTAATTTTGGTTTATGTGCCATTGATGTAAACTTTGGCCATCAGACCCATATTAAGTTAAATACAGTTTGTCATTGTGCTTGATATGTATCCTTGTTATCACTGTGTGCACTAGCTAATCCTGGACTAGTATGATTAACATAGAGGGTTTCGGAGTTGTTGCTCTGGGATTTGACAGATGAGTTGATGGATATGTTAGAAGAGTTTAATCAATATCTTGGGAAGGAAAATGCTAAGTATAAGATTTTGATGTATGAACATGTCTCTCTTCAAAATGATTATAATATGCTAAAAGGAGAACATGAACTTCTCTTTCTCAAAGAATATTCTAAGCCTAAGGTTGATGTAGACATTACATGCAATTTACTAGATAATATGCCATGTGTAGTTCCTAATTCTTGCATTTCATTTAAGGTTAGCATATCCACCTCTTGCGATGATTTGTTTAATTTGCCGTGTTGCTCAAAAATAGATGCTTCTACCTCCTCTATGCTTGTTGAGGCTAACCTTGTAGAGAAAAATAAACAGCTCAAGGACCAAGTCACAAGATTGAACCATGACTTGATGAAGTGCTACAAAGGGAAAGCCTTTCTTGACAAGCTATTGAGTAATTAAAGAAAGTCAAATGACAAGAGAGGTATTGGCTTCATCTCCACCAAGAAGGAGAATAGCAAGACAAGGCGTAATGCAAGACACACGAAGAAATATATAAAGTGCTATGGATGCAACAAGAAAGGTCACTTTTCCTCTAAATGTTCCAACAAGGTAGATGACGAGATGATGTTGTCAACGAAGAGGCAACCTAGCAATGAGTAAGATAAGAAGACAAGGAGTAGCAAATGCCAAATTTGATATAATTGCTTGGAAAAGGGTTATTTTACTAAGGATTATCCCAAAGGTATCATTCCTAAGCCATCTCTTTATAATAAATATTATTTGCTTAGGAATGATAAAAATGTTAATGTGTTTGCTAGGAATATTAGTTCACAAAAATTTATTGTTAAGGTCATTTGGGTGCCCAAATCTATTGTGACTAACATTCATAGACCCAACCAAGTTTTGGTACCAAAATGAATTTAAATGCTTAATAGGTACTTGGAGAGGCATTAGATGCTTAGCTTATTCATGAAGAGGTGAACTCCACCATGTGCAAAAATGAAGTCAAATTTGAGGATAATCTTGCCATATCATGAGCCAATGCCATATTAGTAACAAGTATTTACATTGAAATATTTAGCCCTTTGCCTTGTGTAGGTTGAATTACATGAAAATCTTCTTAAAATGGTGCTCTTACTCTTGTCCTAAAAGTTCATTATTGTATTCGTGAACAAGATGGTAGTGGCACATTAAGAGAGAGTGTTAAATTATAATCATGTATATCATATCACTGAGTGTGCCCAAATTAATGAAGTGCTAGTATTGGTTTTCAAAATTGAGCCATGTAGCCAAAAGTTAAAAACTTGAAATTATTAATATATCTTTGAATAACCAGTTGAAAAATGTGTACAAATTCATTTCAAAGATTTTCAAATGTTTTGGCTTTAGATAAACTTATTTGAAGTAAAATTGACTTTATAACCCAAAACTAGAAATCTAGTATCTTGTTTATAGATTTCTTGTTTTGACTTTAAACTCAAAAATTCGCCAAAATCTATTCTAAAAGTGATGTGACCATGCCCACTAACACATACGATCATAGCGTCCAATATCAAGATTGAACTAAAGGTGAATTCTTTTCTTCAGTTTCAACACATTTTAAATGAGAATATGATGCTACCTAATGATGAAAAAATATATTTTTTATAGCACCACATCACGTTTACACCAATTCAAGTAAGAGTTTAAGTTGGACACATATTGGGATCCAATTCGGCCTCCAGATCAATTCGGATTCAGACTGACACGCCCAACTTCAAATATGCATAACTTTCACATCCGATGTCCGTTTGAGATCCACGAGTATTTGTTGGAAAGCTTTTCTCGTCCTCTTTCCAATGGATATAGCCTCACCTCCAAATTCCTCCTGTACTTACTGCAATCACTAAAAGAATATGTTGCATCATCTTTTTGGGCCAAATTGGGCCTTGTACTGCTTAGGCCCAAGGGGAAGGCGCACTCTCTCTAGGCCCGTGCTGTTCATGGTGTCTTAGTTTTGTGCTGCTTTCTCTCCTCTATTTAAGGTGGCCGCACCCTTCTAGTTTTCTTACATTTCGTTTGCTTAGTTTCTCTATTGTAAAAACTCTTATTCTTCGCTTGTGTTGACTAGGCTAACCGTAAAGAATCTCTACAGAATCTTACCTTTTGAACTCAATATAATTATTTGCAATTTAGATTGCTTGTTATCTTGTTCTTGTGTATTCTTCGGTTGCATGCAGGAATAGACCTTCGTGGTCAGGTCAACCGCATTCTTGGCACGGTTGATAACGACTTGGAGTGTGGTTTAGTGATTGCTTGGTATTCTGGTCGTGGCCGGTTAGAAGCCTGCATCGTCAAAGTTGTTTTCCTCCAAATGGAAGTTATCATCCTATCAGAAGATCGGGACCCCATTGCCTCATCAAGTGGTATCAGAGCTTCAGTTAACTGGTAGGAATTTTTTTGTATCCCTAGTTAGTAGATTGGTTTTTATTTCCTATAGTCCAAAAAAAATTGCCCCACAAAAAGAGTTAATTCATGCTGTCTAAACCCCATTGTGCATTTCAATCTGTTAGTTTTGCTTTGCTAAATTGAATTTGCGTCCATTTTATCATTGTCTAGTTATTGGTCATATCTTTGTTCCTATAAAAAATCCAAACAAAAAAATTACCCCACCCCAAACCCTAATTCCAATTCAGCTGATTTTTCCTTTCTCTACAGCCTCCACGAAAAACATCATATCTTTTGATTCTGTTATCATTTGTTAGTGAAACCACTGCCATTGGATTCACAACTTCATTATCTATCTTTTTGTAAAATTTTGGTTCATTACAGTATGGCAATAAAAAGATATCTGCGGTGAAAATTGACATAAATTTCTGATTTGAATCTACAACAGTCAGCAATTGTGATTTTTGTGCGAAATTTTCTGTCAGTTTCTAGAAGTTGGTCCTGAAAGAAAACTGTAGAAAAAGCCATCAGAAAACAATAAAAATAGAATCATGGAAGAAGAGTGTCGGGACCCCGGATTTTCGAACCCGGACCCTCTGTGTATTACAGCATTAGTCCGAGATCAAAGCTAGTGCACACAGTCAAACAGAAATGATTACATAACCAACAACGCTTTATTACAATAATAGAGAGTACTGACCGAAAGGTCGCATTATTACATCTGAGGTTTCAAGACCTCACACTCACAAAACACAGCGGAAGCAGAAATAAATTCAGCGGAGACCCATCAATACGCCACAGGCAATTGACTGGGGAAGCGCGACCTAGTACTCCGAAAATCCTTCGTCGAATCCACCTGCGAAGTAGTCGTAGTCTCCTTCTTGGGCTTCGTATTCCTCTGAATATTATTTTTGAGTGCAGCATGTGAGTACATAAAGTACTCTGCAAGTCTTGGGAAAAATGCAATAGATGCAAGGCTTAACAAAGGAAGGTTATATGGTTCTTTTGCACAAAGCAATGTTTTTATTTCAATTACTACTAGATATTTTCGAAGGCATTGATTTAACAAGGTAAATTGCTTAACTGAAATTAATAAACTTTTTATAGTGAAGGTTCCATCCACCAACACTACATAACCAATAAAGTTTAAAACTGCGGGTTCCATCCACCCTCTCTGGCTCCAACTGCCAGGATACCCTTCCGAGAGTTCCCTCCACTCTCGGAATACAAAAACTTTGATTTTAAAAACCAAAATAAAAAATCTACCATGTGAATGCATTCCTTGCCTGCCCTTGACCGTGGGCACGGCTATTCGAATAGTTTGACACTCTGCAGAGGTTGTACAACTTTACCCCCAAGAGATAAATTATCTTAACAGTCACCACGCTTCCTTTGGCATGAGACACAGATAAATTATCACAAAGCCTTTACCTCACTCTAGACTAGCTAGACACCACCCGCTGAGGTTTCACCGCAGAAGGGTTAAATCTGCCCAATCCGAAGCCCCCTCTTGCGCCATATGAGTACAGTAAATCCCTGTCCCTCACTGTGAATAACCAGTAAATCCCTGGCACCCACTTTCCACTGGTGGCACCTAAACTAGACTATCATGAGTTAATCAGCTAGGTCGTACCCATATAGACTTAGGGTTGTACGGTAGTGCTCAGTCTGGACAAACACAAGCGTCAGTCCTTAGTTGACTAGGGTGGAACATACACTTTACAAGATCTCGTGCTTGCCGCACCAACCCAAACCAACCATCCACCCTAATCTAAACCAATTTCCACATTTTATTTTATTTTAAAGGATCAGTGGCAACTCCAATCACCACTAGACTTATAAACACAAGGCTATTACAACAAATCATAATTTCCCATTTTCAAGATTTCAAAAGTATTAATTAGCGACTAAGCATTATACTACCATTCTATTATTCACGAATAATTATAATACTCTCATTAATCAGACAAAGGAAATTCTAGGGTAACAAAGGTACATGGCATTCAACTTTAATTGAGGGCATATCAAAGTTGGATTAACTAATACCCTAAGATTTGAACTAATGTTTTATGTAAATAGCAATGCACATAATTTAAAATAATTAAAACATTTCAAAATCATAGGTTCAAGATGATCAAAGGAGACTTGCCTTCTTGCACGCCCTCGGGGTCTTCTTGCTGCGGAGTGGAGAGATCGTCGACAACGGTGAATCTACGCGCGAAAAGACGAAGCAAAAAAAAACAAATAAATGCAAATCAAATCACAAATATATATATATATATATATATATATATATATATATATATATATATATATATATATATATATATATATATATATATATATATATATATATATATATACACTGGAAGGAAGTTTATGATTTCGTACGAATGTAGGAGAAAGATTCAGCGGATTTGGGGTTCACACGAGGGAGAACGAATATCTAGAAGATCGGTTGGGAAAAGAAATTACTGAGACAATATTTGGACCAAGGAAAATAGAATAGATTTTATGGAGATTTTTCAAGATTTGAATTTAAATTTTGAAAGTGCACAGAAAATTTGGAATGGAACTGAGGCTTTGAAATTAAACTAGGTATTGGAATTTGAAATTTAAATTTTGAAATATCAAATAAATTTTAAATATTTAAAAGGATGGAAGAAATGGATAGTTTGAAATTTTTGATGAATTTAGAAATTTGAATGGGCTCAAACGGAGTTAAAATGAGGGAGAACGGGCTCTCCGAAGTTTAATTTCAGAGAAAAAGGAAAAACTGAATTTTTGGAATTATTTTCCTAAAGGAAAATGAATTATGGCGTCAGCATTGCGTCAGCCCTGGAAAATTTTTTTTCAAGCGATTTATTTTTGCACTGGAAATTGAGGCTGAGGGGCTGACAAGTGGGCCCTTGGTCCATGGACTGAGTCCACTGGCGGGTGAACCGGCTGAGGTGGCACGGGGAGATGGGGTGGCAGCCGACTGGGCGGGGTTGTCGACGCGGCGCTGACATGGCGCCACACCATCTGCCACGTAGGCACGGGGCACACTGACGTGGCCTGGTCGTCGGGGTGGTGCACGGGCACGGCGTGCTCGCCGGCGCTCCGGCGGGCGGTGGCCAGCGGCGAGGGCGGCAACGGGGAGAGGGGCGCACGGGGAACACGGCGGTGGGTTCTTCCTTACCAGCGGTGAACGGCGGCGGCGCTCCGGCGGCCCTCGAGCCGGGCGGAGGGGCGGCCGGGGTCGAGGGCGGCGCGGTGGAGCCGGAGGTGGCGACGGCGAGGCGCAGCGTGGCTCGAGGCGGCGGAGGCGAGTGCGCACGGCGCGGGGGCGGTGGAGCGCACGGGAAAGAGGGAGGAGTGGCAAGGAAGGATGGGCGAGGAGAGGCGGAGCCGATGGGGGTTTAAATAGGGGTCGAGGAGGGGGAGGCGCCGGGGATTTCTCGCTGGAGATCTCGGCGGCGGGGACAGCCGAAGGGGAAAAAAAGGAAGGTGCGGGGGCGAGAAAGGAAAAGAAGCGCGTGGATTGGGGGAGGAGGCGGGTGCGCGACTTGCGGGGGAAGAAAGGAAGGGAATCGGCATCGCACGGGAGAAGGAAAGGGGCGGGAGAAGCGGCGGTAATGGTGGAGGCGGCTGAGGGGGAGGAGGAAGAAGGCGTGGGGAAGAAGAAGGGCGCTGACACGTGGGGCCGGGCGGTCAGCGAGAGAGGGAGGCGAGGAGCGACGATAGGTGGGGCTGGAGAGAGAGAGCGGGGAGCGGGCGAGGCTGAGATGGCGACGCGTGGCAGCGTGGGGGAATCGGGCGGCTGGCGCGAGGGGGGGCAGACGGTGGGATGGTTCGGGCGCGTGGGGGCGGGTGAATCCCGGCCGCCCACGTGGCGAGCGGTGGAGGAGGGTAGGCGCGATCCGGGCGGCGGCGTGGGCGGATCTGGGCCGTCCATGTGTCGTCCGGAGGGAGGGGGTTGGGATTTTTATTTTTAAATTTTGATTTTGATTTTTCAGAAATTGCCAGAAAATTCAAATAAGCTCAGAAAAATATGAAAATACTTCCAAAAATTCCAGGAAAATTCACAGAAGCTCCTAGTGACATTTGGGTCTTAATAAAAATATTTTTAACTAATGTTGGTATTTAATTTTCATACTTAAAATACTTTTTAATTTCCAAAATACATTTTTAAAGTCCAGAAAATCCAGGAAACCAAATAAAAGCCAAATAACTCCAAATAATTAATTTGAATTAAGATTTTTATAGAAATTCAAAATATTTTTTTATTTAACAATATTTTTAGGTTTTACTTAAAATACTTTTCAAATCCAATTTTTTTTTCAAAAACAGAAATTCAGGGCAAATACAAATAAAACTCAAATACTTTAAAATAATTAATTTGAATTTAAATTTTTCAGAAAGTAAATTTTTGGGATGTTACAAAGAGGTAACTGACAAAAAAGTTACGGCCGAAATACCAACATCCTATCCAGTGGGCAGAAATCTGCAATTCTCAGATTGTGTCAATCCTTGTGCTTCTCAATTCTATATTACATTCTATTGAATTATATGGTGTCATCCGCTCCTATACGTTGTTAGACACTTGTTTTGCCTTCATCCTTCCGTGTTTGATCAGTAACATAGGTGAAGTGCTAGATACGAACTATAATTCAATTCTATGCAATTTCTAAAATTAATTGATTGTTTTCCTTTGCAACAAAACACATAGTCTATCCAAGCTCCACTTTTTTACTAACTGAACATGTCTCGTTGTACTAGCAATCCCAATACTGTAGGATCGGAAATGGCAAAAGAGGGAGGGGGTGAATGGTGCCTCTTTAAAAACGCCCCTCAAAAGTATCCACGAATGAAACTCCGCTCCGGTAGCTATGAAAAGCTATGAAGGAGAAGATTCATGCTCTCTGGAACCTCAAACCAACCTATGAAAAGCGGGACAAGAAATAACAGGGAGGAACCAAAAACTGAAAAGAATCACAGCTGCTAAAAAGGCCTGGCCGGTCAGACCGCCATATGGGGGCCGGTCTGACCGCCTCATATAGGCCGGCGGCACCCACTCAGTCTGACCGGCGGCACCCACTCAGTCTGACCAGCGGTCAGGAACCGGTCTGACCGGCCGTGGCTCAGACAGTGCCCGAACAGCAGGCTGAAAAATTCAGAACTTGCCCATTTTAATGAATTTTGATAAAATCTCCTGAACTTTTCAAACCAACAGAGCAAGGACTTGATTCAAATAGTAGCAGGACTCTAGGAAACAAAAGAACTCACAAAGAGAGCAAGAATTCACGATTTTAGCAAAAGTCTGAAAAGTGAGTTGAATATGGACAAATTTTCAAATTGCTCACAAATTTGAATCTTTTGCTCACGAGCTTTTGCAATCCACTTAGCAATGATCTCAGGGCTAGACAAAGAAAATCTCAAGCCATTTTGTGAAGGGAAACATGAGATTCCATTATACCCTGACTAGAAACCCTAGAAATGCACAAACAGAGGAAATGCTGAAACTTAAATCCATCACAGAGAATGAGAAACTGAACTAAAACTCCCAAATAGATTCATTCCCATGAATGATTACAAGAGGTATACAACTACTAAGTCCCCATACGTGATTGATAAAAGGGAATCACACTACATGCTTATACTCTCACGAGAGCACTCACTGCTCAGCTCATTTCATTGCTTGAGCTCACTCTCTAGAGTACATACACACACCTCTTTTGCTTGCTACACAGAATACCTGCTCCCACCTGCCTCTACCTCTCAATTTGAAGGCATGAGCTCACCCCAAACAAGCAAATCAAGAAGTGTCATACCCTCTCCACTTTCCACCTCCCACACACATGAGGCAAGAAAGTCAACACAACCTTTTGGAGGGAAAAACCAGTCTCCAAACCTTTGCTTGAGTCAAATCCCGAATTTGCCCCTCAAGCAGCTTCCCGGAAGCTTCCCGCGTCCGGTACCCTGACCGTCTGGACCTCGACTCCTCCCTGAGTCTAGTCCGGTCCGCTTCGTTGCACACGACCGCACCTGGCATCCTGACCGTCTGGACCTCAACTCCTCCCTGAGTCTAGTCCCGATCCACTCGTCGCTGCCCATCATGTCCACCCGACACTGACCGAGACCTCCGACTCCACCTGAGTCTAGTCTTGGTCTGTTCCGTCGCGCACGACCGCAACCGACCTCCAAACCGTCTGGACCTCCGACTCCTCCCTGAGCCTAGTCCCGGTTCTCCCGTCGTCGCCCGTCGTGTCTGTCACCGGTAGCTCCGGTTCCTCGTCTCCCGACTCGTAACCACCTCACCAACCTCGATCATCTTTGGCATCACCGACCGTCTGGACCTCAACACCTCCTGTGCCTAGTCCCGGTCCTCCTCGCCTCACCATGACCTAGCTCCGAAGTCCTGCAGTCACACAGACAAGCAAACCGTCACATAGCACCGCACGAAACAATATAATCAATATTAGCACAAGTAAAGGCACTCAACCCTAGAACACCCAAAACAAACTCAAACTCACTAAACCAATCGTCAATTACTCATCACCAACATGGGGATACCTCCACATGGTCTCTCATATACTCATCACCTAAGTCAAATTTATCATGAACCAGCCACCGCTTGCACCACCTGTTTGCTTTGGTAAGAACTTGTAAGAATTTGGTAAGAGCTTAAGAGATGTGTGACTTGATTTGAGCCTCCATATCCTAGTAGTTGATTGGAACATATATTTGTGATTTGTTTCCTTGTTTTCTACTAACAATGATAAGCTTGAGAAAATGGGTAGATTACGATGACATCGTGGGCAGATTTGAACTCAAAGGGAAACAACTACCGGTATACATCTTGCCACTTACCACTGAGTACGTCATTATACTACTTCTTGTGGGTTACTATGTTGGATTGCTATTTTGAAAGACAAGATCTTGATCCTTTTGAGATGATGAGCATGGCAAGGACGGCGCTGATTGGTGATGTTTAGCATTGGTGGTCGAATCTCGAGTTCCACTACATGTACACATGGGAGGAGATGAAAAAGAAATTGCGATGTCGTTTTGTACCTCCACCACCCATGGTCAGAAGCGAGGTGCAACCTAAGGTAACTAAAAATACTGACATTGTTTTGGCTCCTACTCTATGTATAGATACCGCCGAGATGCTTAAAGAGATGGAGGATGATCTGGTGCATATTATGCCATTAGAGGAGAAGTTTGAGGTACTTACAGTATTTGATGAGGATGATAATGACAAGGTACTGATTTGGTGCTACAACAAGACATAGAGCAACCTTGTGAGTATATACATGCTGTAATGCAATCTTTTGATATTCCTTGTGTTGACTTGAACAAATCATGTGCTGATCTAAATTCTCATAATTTTGCACATGTAAAATCAATTACACAAAAGGAATTATTTGATAGAACATCCCCTGTTGATGCATTGCACTATATCATGCTTAACGAGGCTATTAGTTTGGAATGTGCTATAAAGAAAGTTTCTGACCTTTCATTTCTAAATTTTCTATCTAGCACCTACACCTATTGTTTTAAATTAATTGAGGATTATGGTGTAGATAATCAATTTTTTGTATATCGAATATGCATAACTTGTGATCACTTGGATGAACTGAAGCTTGTTGTTTTGAACAACAACTCTTGTATGCTGAATCTTGTTCATTATGAAAGAAAAATAAAATTTAGTGATCATTCAATGCCTATGTGTTCTTCTCTTATTGAACGAAACAATAAGAAGCATAAAGTGAAGTTTTCTTGTTTGTGCACATCCCATACCTATACCCTTTGATCAACGTATTTTTAGATCTTCCACCAACGGTACTAGGTGCACATCAATATCATTCCCAGGTTGCTTCGGCCCTTAGATAAGTATCAACAGTAAAATATACTTCTGCTTCATACACAAACAAGGAGGAATATTGTAGATACAGAGAGTCATAGGCCAAGTGCTATGTTAGCTGCTCATATTACTAAAAGGATTCATTCCATCTGTACTCAATTCGAACCTTATATTCCTCGATTCTACACCGAAGTCTACAACCTCCTATAGGATCATACGTCACAATCATAGAGGGGTGAATGATTGTCTCCGCTTTTTAAAAACATGAAACCAAATCTCAAAGTAGTAGAAAACAATCTTAATTATCAGATGTAGATTTCAACCGCAGGCCGTTTGACCACTCGCTCGACTGCTCGCTACGACCACTTTAGCATGTAGTCAAAATCTCCCTCTGCTTGAAAAGCTTCAACCACTTGAATCGCTTCGTTGCTTGAATGTTTCGACCGCTCGAATGAGTACAAGCCAAAGACAACACCATACCCATAGCACGCCGAATCACGATGCGTTAGCACACCACCAAGAATACAGAAAAGCAATGCTCAGGAAAACACATCGCGAATGAATATTTCTTGGAATAGATCTAATCTATTACTTCTGTATTATAGATATGTCTACAAATCACCCTCATGGCACCCCTAAAAGCCTTCTCGATGAAAGCCCTATAAAAGCTCACTAAAAACCACTCATTAACCATTAGCCTCTCCCTACTTTTATAGGCTAATGTCTAGACCATATTTGACTTAAACACAAACACAACACCTAATCTCTTCTAAAAACCAAGGAACTCGAAACATTTCCGTACACGGTGTCGTAGGGGTGGCCCCCACCTAAGCCCAGCAGGCCTGGTAGGAGATTATAAGGCCCAGAATAGGCCATGTGTAATGACATAACTGCCCCCAGAGGGGATAACCAGATGTAAGGGCATAACTGTAAAAGCACTCCTCATGTGTATACATATGTGAGTACAAGCCATGGGGAGGACCCAGGCCATTACATTCATCTTCATCACTCTCCACTACCATCTCTCTCTCTGTTTGGTCTGTAGCCACAACAGTTGGCGCCGTCCGTGGGGAGGACGAGGACAAGCCTGAAGGCCGAAGAAGAAGGATGGCACCGAAAAAAGCTTCACCAGCGGCGGCGAAGGGAAAAAAGACGGCTGGGCCGGAGCGGCGCGTGAATACCAGGGCTTCGGCATCGGCCGCCGAAGGAGTCGGCGGCGGCGTAAGCGCAGTGGTCGCGGGCATCGACGCTCGTGCTACAACGACCGACCCCGCCAGCACCGCTACAACGACATCCAACCCCGTCGCGGGTACTGCGGTGACAACCCCCGCCACCCTCGCCGGTAACGCGGATCAGACGGCCGGGGGTAACCGCAACGAACCATCCGGCGGATCTGGAGCTCGTGAGGCGATGGTCCCTGTACCGACCCGTCCGCTGGGCGTTCCGGCGGACCCGACAGCACCTGTGGTGGAAAGCGCCCTACTAGCAGCCCTCAACGCGTTCCAGCGGGAACTAGGAGACCTTCGCAGAGCCGTCCGCGATATACAAGAGGCTCGGAGCCAGCAGGTCGCGCCAGTAATCGCGCCCGAGCCCGCGCCGGAGAAGGCGGACAGCCGCGAAGCCCCCACGTCCAGCCGCGTGCCGTTGAGGCGCGTAGATCCGGAGTCCCCGTTTTCGGCGGGGCTGCAGCAGGTGGCGTGGCCCGAAGACTTCAAGTTCCCTAGCGTCACCAACCTGTACAAAGGCGACACGGATCCTCGCGAGTTCGTGCGCATGTACGAAACCGCGATCGAGGCCGCGGGCGGAGATGACACCACGAAGGCGAAGGGACTCCCCCTCGCGCTGCAAGGAGTGGCCCTCTCTTGGTTTTTTACCATAGAGCCGGGCTCCATCTACGCGTGGGAGCAGCTTCGCGACCGCCTTCAAAGCAACTTCCAAGGAAACTATGTCGAGCGAGTCGATGCGGACCAGCTCTTCGCTGTGAAGCAAGGACCCTCGGAGAAGCTCCGGGACTACTTCCAGCGCTTCGCCAAGATTCGATGCCAGGTGAAAGACATTAATGAAACCACCGTCGTTAATGCAGCCATACAGGGCCTTCGTCCGGGCCCGATGGCCGAGTACAACGTGCGGAGGCCAATCAAGACAGTCGTCAAACTCTTCGACAAAATGGACGAGTATGCGCGGGCGGAGGAGGATGCGCGAAGACGCAGCATCACCGCCCTCGACCTCGTCTAGGGGGAGCGCCCCCCGCGCGAGGCGGGGGCGGGTGGGCCCCCATCGAAGCAGGGCCGCGGCCGAGAACCTCGCGGAGGCCCTCCCCGAGGCGGCGACACCGAGGTACACCGAGAACCTCGCGGAGGTCCGCCCCGACGCCAAGCCGGTCAAGCAAAGGCTTCGGCGTATGTCAATGGATCGGCAGCAGGCGGCCAAAACCGAGGTCGCGAAGCTTCTTCGTGCTGGGGTCATCCGCGAGGTCCACCACCCAGAGTGGCTCGCTAACCCGGTGCTAGTCAAAAAGGCCAGCGGGGCCTGGCGCATGTGCATCGACTTCACAGCACTCAACAAGGCGTGCCCGAAGGACAATTACCCCTTGCCGCGCATCGATCAGCTGGTCGACGCCACTGCGGGGTGCGAACTCATGAGTTTCCTGGACGCCTATTCTGGCTATCACCAGGTATACATGGCCGAAGACGACGAAGAGAAGACCAGTTTCATCACACCACTTGGGACGTTCTGCTTCGTCAGAATGCCCTTTGGCTTGAAGAACGCCGGCGCTACCTTCACCCGCCTCGTCGCTATTGCCCTGGCCGCCCAGCTCGGGAGGAACGTCGAGGCTTATGTCGATGACGTGGTGGTCAAAACTCGGCAGCTTGCTCTGCATGGCCGGGACCTCCAGGAGACCTTTGACAACCTCCGGAAGGCGGACATCAAGCTCAACCCCGACAAATGTGTCTTCAGGGTGCAGGCGGGCAAGCTCCTGAGTTTCCTCATCTCCGGACGGGGCATCCAGGCGAACCCCGACAAAGTAGACGCCATCCTGGGTATGGAGCCGCCCAAGACTACGCGGGAGGTCCAGAGGCTGGCGGGCCGCATGGCAGCACTAAGCCGATTCCTATCCAGGGCGGCGGAATGGGGCTTGCCATTTTTCAAGACGCTCCGCGGGTGCGACGGATTTCGTTGGGACGGAGATTGCGCGAAGGCCTTCAACGAGCTCAAGGAGCACCTGGCCAGCCTCCCCACGCTGGTCGCCCCAGCACCAGAGGCTCCCCTCCTGCTCTATCTGGCCGCGTCAGCCACCGCGGTCAGCGCCGTCCTCGTCTTAGAGGAAGGCGCCATGCAGCGGCCCGTCTACTTTGTCTCCGAAGCCCTCCAAGGTGCCAAGACAAGATACACGGAACTTGAGAAGCTCGCCTACGCGCTGGTCATGGCCTCCAGGAAGCTTCGGTATTATTTCCTGGCCCACCCGATCACAGTGCCTTCCTCGTTCCCCCTGGCAGAGATGCTACACAATAAGGAGTCCACAGGGCGCATCGGCAAATGGGCTGCCGAGCTCGCTCCCTTCTCCTTGACGTATGCTTCGCGAACGGCAATCAAATCCCAAGTCCTTGCGGATTTTCTCACCGAATGGACCCCGCCGGCCCAACCCGTCCAGATGCACGATGACCCCGTTTGGACACTCACGATCGACGGCGCTTACGGCGTCGCCGGCGCAGGCGTAGGGGCGGTGGTCGTCACGCCCGAGGGGCAGCGTTTGTTATACTCGGCGCGCCTTGCCTTCCCCGCCACCAACAACACGACTGAATATGAGGCGCTGCTCTTCGGCCTGGCGAAGCTCAAGGCAGTGGGCGCGAGACGGGTGCTAGTCCGTACCGACTCGCGCTTGGTGGCTGGTCATGTGGACAAGTCATATCAAGCCAAGGACCCTGAGTTAGCCAAGTACCTCGCGGCCGTGAGGGCGAGGGAAAGGCACTTTTTGGGCGTCACCGTCAAGGCCATCCCCCGCGCGGAGAACGAGCAGGCTGACGCCCTTGCTAAGGCGGCCAGCCAGCAACTGCCCCCCCTGAGGGGGCGTTTTATGAGACACTAGCGCAGGCGGCCATCGCGCAAGACAACCAGGACGCGGCACCGGCCAGGTGATTGGCGAGAGCCCATCTTCAATTTCTTGCAAGGCATCGCCGAGCCCGATGACCCCGCCGAGCTTCGGCGCTTGCAGCACCGCGCAAGGTCCTTCCAGGTGTTCGAAGGGATACTCTACAAGAGGGGGGTTTGCGCACCGCTCCTGCGCTGCATCTCGACGGAAGGGGGAAAGGAGCTCCTGGCGGAGATCCACGCGGGCGTGTGCGGATCCCACCTGGCGCCGAGGTCGTTGGTCGGCAAGGCGTTCAGGCAAGGCTTTTACTGGCCAACCGCCACCACCGACGCCCAGGACCTCGTGCGTCGGTGCCAAGGGTGCCAGTGGATGGCGCGCATCGTCCGCAGGCCCCCGACGAGCCTCAACCCCATTCCCCCGGTGTGGCCACTGGCACGCTGGGGCCTCGACATAGTAGGACCACTTGCCCGAGCTTCAGGGGACCTCCGGTTCGTGGTAGTCACGCTGGAGTATTTCTCCAGATGGCCGGAAGCGGTTGCCCTGGCCAAAGTAACTTCTGCGGCCATACAGCGCTTCCTATGGCAAAACATTATATGTCGCTTCGGCGTGCCCCGGGAGCTCACGGTCGACAATGGCCTGCAGTTCGACGCCACCCTTTTCAAAGACTATTGTGAAAGCATTGGCATCACCCTCCGATTCGCCTCGGTAGGGCATCCCCAGTCCAACGGGGCGGTCGAACGGGCGAATGGCGCCATCTCCGCCGCCATCAAAAAGCGCCTGGTCGGATTGCCGAAGGGCAAGTGGCCAAGCGAGCTTCACAGCGTTCTGTGGTCGCTTCGCACAACGGTAACGCGCCCGACAGGATTTACGCCGTTCAGGCTCCTTTTCGGCAATGAGGCGGTGACGCCCGAGGAAATCAAGGCCGGCTCGCGGAGGGTCCTCGTCCAAGCACCCGAAGAGGAGCGCCGTGTGTCCTTGGACCTCCTCGACGGGATACGGGCAGATGCAGCCCACCATGTTGAGAAGTACGCACGACAGACAATACGTGCTCGGGACCGCTCTATATGCCCGCGGGGGTTCAAGCCTGGGGATCTAGTTCTCAGAGTAGCGCTCCAGGCGGAGACCGTTGGCAAGCTGGAGTCCAAGTGGGAAGGCCCGTACATCGTGATGGAGGCATTGCCGAAGGGGGCGTACCGCCTCGCCACGCTCGAAGGACAAGCCCTCCGGCACACATGGAACGCGGACAGGTTGCGGCGGTACTACGCCTAGAAGCAGGACAGCAAGCGTAGAGCCACCAGCCCTTTGTTATGCGGTGCTCGCCCGCGCAAACGGGAGTTCAATAAAGGTTGCTGTTCCCAGAGCATCCCCTGTCCGCGCTGAGCAGAACAAAGTCCACAGACTTTAAATAAGATGTAGCGTCGAGGTTTGCCTCCGCACGCGCGAGTCTCCGGACTATAAAGTAAGACGTAGCGTCGAGGTCCGCCTCCGCACGCACTAGTCCACGGACTCTAAATAAGACGTAGCGTCGAGCCTAGCTCTGCACGCGCGAGTCTCCGGACTATAAAGTAAGACGTAGCGTCGAGGTCCGCCTCCGCACGCACTAGTCCACAGACTCTAAACAAGACGTAGCGTCGAGCCTACCTCCGCACGCGCGAGTCTCCGGACTATAAAGTAAGACGTAGCGTCGAGGTCCGCCTCCGCACGCATTAGTCCACGGACTTTAAATAAGCCGTAGCGTCGAGGTTTGCCTCCGCACGCGCGAGTCTACGGACTATAAATAAGATGTAGCGTCGAGCCTAGCTCCGCACGCACCAGTCTACGGACTTTAAATAAGACGTAGCGTCAAGCCTAGCTCCGCATGCGACAGTCTACGGACTATAAATAAGACGTAGCGTCGAGCCTAGCTCCGCACGCACTAGTCCACGGACTTTAAATAAGACGTAGCGTCGAGGTCCGCCTCCGCACGCACTCTACGGAGTATAAATAAGACGCAGCGGGGGGACGCCTCCGCGCGCACTCTACGGAGTATAAATAAGACGTAGCGTTGAGCTTAGCTTCCGCACGCACCAGTCCACGGACTATAAATAAGACGTAGCGTCGAGCCTAGCTCCGCACGCACTAGTCTACGGACTTTAAATAAGACGTAGCGTCGAGCTCAGCTTCCGCACCCGCGAGTCTCCGGACTATAAAGGAAGTCGTAGCGTCGAGGTCCGCCTCCGCACGCACCAGTCTACGGACTTTAAATAAGACGTAGCGTTGAGGTCCGCCTCCGCACGCGCGAGTCTCCGGACTATAAAGGAAGTCGTAGCGTCGAGGTCCGCCTCTGCACGCACCAGTCTACGGACTTTAAATAAGACGTAGCGTTGAGGTCCGCCTCCGCACGCGCGAGTCTCCGGACTATAAAGGAAGTCGTAGCGTCGAGGTCCGCCTCCGCGCGCACCAGTCTACGGACTTTAAATAAGCCGTAGCGTTGAGGTCCACCTCCGCACGCGTGAGTCTCCGGACTATAAAAGAAGTCGTAGCGTCGAGGTCCGCCTCCGCGCGCACCAGTCTATGGACTTTAAATAAGCCGTAGCGTTGAGGTCCGCCTCCGCACGCGCAAGTCTCCGGACTTTGAATAAGACGCGGATGCCCTCCCTGCACTCTCTACGGAGTATAAACAAGGTGCGGAGGTCTTCTCCCCTTCGCGTTCGACGGCAAGTAGCGCCAAGAATAAGGTACTACTCAGATTCATTGCAAAAGCAAAGGGGTTACATGGTTACAAGCGTAAGAACCAGTACATCATCCCCCTGCCGTACCCGATCAACCGCTCAGCCTTGGCGCGGTGCGGACGAACCCGTGCCGCCATCGCCGCGACGCTGAAGGACCCTTTCGAGCCACTGGAGGAGGTCCCCCTCCCTATGCAGCGTTTGCTGCACGGCGACCCTCGTTGCACCTTCCCCAAAGCCGCCCCAGATTCGTTGATGGAAGTTCTGCAGGCTAGGCCCGATGGAGCGGATGGCGTCCGACAGGACCTCTGGTCGGTCGGGAAGATCCAGTTGAGGATTTGCTAGCTCATGGGTATGTCTACACCCACGAGTGTGAAGCAGGGCGAGGGCGAAGCACGCACCAACGTAGCCGCAGTGCTCGCCAAACGTTCTGGCGCCACGAAGAGCAACGCCGGCCCCCTCCTCAATCAGCCCGAGCGTCTCCGACAGGGCCTCCGGCCCGTGCGTAGTGTCCGGCACTCTGATGCACAGATCTCGGAGGGCCTGGTTCAGAGACTCCATGGCCCGCCACGCCGACATGGACGCATTTTCCAGGGCGCGGCTATTCTCGGCAGTAGACTCCACCAGCTGGGCGTTCTTCCCTTCCAGGACGGCGATCTCTGCACGAAGGCGGCACGCTCCTTAGCCGCGGCACACTTGGCTTCCATGGCCTCGAGTTCCGCGGCCGCCATGGCGCCCTCCAGCGCGCGAAGTTCTTCATCCTTCGCGGCGAGGGCATTGCTTGCTTCACGAAGGCTGGCTTCCAGAGCCCTCCGCTCCCGAACGCAGGCCTCGTCAAAGGACCGGCTGAGGGCAAGTGTCTGGCAAAAACAACAAATCAGCAGGCGTCCAGCAGTACCTTACAAAGCGGAAGCGCACATATTTACCCTCATCTCGGAGGCCTGCAGCGCGAGCGCTAGGAGGTCCCCCTCGCATGACGACAACATCTCTCGGTCGAGGCCGTTGTCGGCCCGCTCTGCGGCTGCGGTGAGGTCGCAAAATATCTCCGAGCGAGGGAGGAAGTCCGAGCGAGCGAGCCCCGGCCCCAACGTGCCAGGATTTGCCGAGGCCACCGCCACATCAACAACGGCGGACACCTGCGGGGCACCCTGCACAAGGCTTCCGACTTCGCGCATACCTCCGCTGCTCGATCCTTCGCCACGTCCGGGAGACTTCGTCTCGTCTAATGTTGGCAGAATGAGCGAGCAGATCGGGGAAAGTCTCGCGAAGTCAAGTGAAGAAAGGGACTCACGCCTACCTCCTGCGCCCCTCGTCGCGGTAGGAAGTGGCGCTGGTTCGACCACCCAGGGGGAGGCGGGCGCCTCGACGGTCGGGGAGAAGGTCCTCTCGGCTGCGCCAAATGCCGTAATCCCGCGGCAAGGCCCCGCAACGGCGTATCGACCCCTCGCTGGCGGCGGGGACTGAATCCGAGGGCGTTTCGCCTGCGGTGGCACAGGCGATTCTTCCACGGCAGCACCAGCTCCGGTTACCGTCGCCCCCACGGTTTCCTCTGTAGGGGGCGCGCCCTCGTCGGCTGCTGCGGTTGATAACGCACCTTCAACCATGGTTTTCTCACCAGGAACGACGCCACCCCCCGGATTGACGAGTTCCAACTCAGCGATGGCCGCGAGCCCGAGCACGGGCTCGTGGGCGTCGGCAGAAGGTGCCGGGGGATCCGAGGCGGCGCGCCCTTCCGAAGCAGTATGGCCAGGCCCACCGCCGGTCGCACGCCCCGTCTCAGCTGTGCTAGCCGCCGGGGGGGGCTGTCGGGTCGCATACGGCAGCCGGGGAACGGGCCCGGCGTCGCAAAGATAACACCCCCGTAGGGCTATCGCCGTCCTGAGCGCCCGGAGTCCCGGCGGGAAGCTCTTCCGGCACCGCGCGCTCGGGCACGGTAATGCCCACAGCCTCGCAGGTGCGGTTTACCCGCCCCTGCTTAGCCGCCTTGACTGCGGCCTCCCGAGCCTGGTGTTCCTTAAGCGTGTACGGGCCGAGGAGCGCCGCAACCGCGCGCTCTGCATCTTCTAGCCGAGACACTGCGCAGGAGATTACGTCAGTCAGGCGGAAACCAAACAGACACAACGGCGCGCGTAAAGCGTGCTGGGCGACTTACAAGGAGCGGAGGGCGGAAGCAGGCGAGATACGGATGGATCAAACCCGTCCTCGCGGGGGCCGTTCTGTCCAACATACTTCCCCCGGGAGGAGAGTGGCACCACCCCATACATTGTGAACTCCTCGGCTAGGTCGTGCACGCTCATTCGACGGGCGACACCGACAAGACTCTGTAGCTTTCGCGTGTCGTCGATCTCCGCCTTCAGACTCGGCATACTGTTAAATGAGATCGGCCCACCTCGGCACTGCATTCCGCTCTTGTCGGTCACGGTGTAATAGAACCACCGCCGAGTCCAGCCGGACGCCCATTGCCCCGACGAGGCTGGCACAGGGAACAACGTCGCGCATGACGCCCGGAGCACGAAGTCCACACCGCCGAAGTTGGACATCGCCCCGTTAACCTTTCTGGGTCGACACTGTGCGTCGTGCAGGGTGGCGAGTAAGCTCGCGCTGGGACGCCACCCCTCTGTCCGCATCGCCCACGTGAAGACAGCTAGGCGGAATATCGCGTGGGGCGTCAACTGGGCTAGCTCCAACTTGTAGGCCCGCAGGACTTCGCCCACGAACAACGTGCAGGGCATTCGAAGGCCGGCGTCGAAGAACGCGACAAAAACGATTGCCTCCATTGCCCCGGGCTTCGGCTCCGTCTCGTCCCGACGGGGTAGGCGAGCCCCATTGCGATCCACGATCTTCCCCTCATCCACAAGTCGCTGCAGCATCCCTTCAGTCATGCGGCTCTTCTCCAGCACACGGGAGCAGCAGCCTCCCAGTGCTCCATGGCGTTCCACCACTTGTTGGCGCGCGAGCTCCCCCGCGGCACCAGTTTGTACTCCTTGGAAAGGATGGGACACCTCGCCCTGGCTAGGCAAGGAACCGCTGCGGGGATGGTAGGTGGCGTCATCGTGGCTAGCCATCGCTCTTCGCAACAAGGGAAGAAGAAGCAGGGAACGGAGCAACTGGCGCGACAATTAGCACGGGCGGAAGCAAGGCGGCAGATCAAAAGGCCAAGCAAGAAAGGGTGCCTCCACCTCAATACTAGCACCTTATAAAGGCCGCTCGCCTGTCACACGGCTCAACGCACAGACAGATCAAATTCGCAGCGATTCGGCTGCCCAAGATTTGGAAAGAAGAACCGCCGGGGCCTAGAGGGCCGCGCCGGGTAGGTGGCCAAGCAGCACACAACGCCCCCACGCCTTCAACACGCGTCCAACTTCTCGGGAGACGAGGCGAACGGCCACGGTCACGCAACCGCCCACATCCCACGACGCACCAGTCGTGAGTCGCCACGTGTCCCACCTACAGAATGGCAGACGGCACGACGCGACATCCTGACTTCTGCCAGGCCAGGCGTCGGTGTGATTCCAGCCGCCATTAAAAGCGCACTACCAGACTGCAAGGTCACAACAGCCCCGGAGCGCAACCATACCGGCGCCAAGCTCCAATCTCAGCGCGGGGATGGAGCGCGCGCGCGTCTACTTCGAGCTAGGCGCCAGCCTCCGCTGCCACCCGTTCGAAGGGTAGGGGACGGAGCGCGCGCACGTCTACTTCGAGCTAGGCGCCAGCATCCGCTGCCACCCGTTCGAAGGGTAGGGGACGGAGCGCGCGCGTCTACTTCGAGATAGGCGCCAGCCTCCGCTGCCACCTGTTCGAGGGGTAGGGGACGGAGCGCGCGCGCCTCGGCTTCGACTTAGGCGCCAGCCTCCGCTGCCACCCGTTCGAAGGGTAGGGGACGGAGCGCGCGCGTCTACTTCGAGCTAGGCGCCAGCCTCCGCTGCCACCCGTTCGAAGGGTAGGGGACGGAGCGCGCGCGCGTCTACTTCGAGCTAGGCGCCAACATCCGCTGCCACCCGTTCGAAGGGTAGGGGACGAAGCGCGCGCGTCTACTTCGAGCTAGGCGCCAGCCTCCGCTGCCACCTGTTCGAGGGGTAGGGGACGGAGCGCGTGCGCCTCGGCTTCGACTCGGGCGCCAGCCTCCGCTGCCACCCGTTCGAAGGGTAGGGGACGGAGCGCGCGCGTCTACTTCGAGCTAGGCTCCAGCCTCTGCTGCCAGACGGAGCGCGCGTGCGTCTACTTCGAGCTAGGCGCCAGCCTCCGCTGCCACCTGTTCGTGGGGTAGGGGACGGAGCGCGCGCGCCTCGGCTTCGACTCGGGCGCCAACCTCCGCTGCCACCCGTTCGAGGGGTAGGGGACGGAGCGCGCGCGCCTTGGCTTCGACTTAGGCGCCAGCCTCCGCTGCCACCCGTTCGAAGGGTAGGGGACAGAGCGCGCTCGTCTACTTCGAGCTAGGCGCCAGCCTCCGCTGCCACCCGTTCGAAGGGTAGGGGACGGAGCGTGCACGCGTCTGCGTCGAGCTAGGCGCCAGCCTCCGCTGCCACCCGTTCGAGGGGTAGGGGACGGAGCGCGCGCGCCTCGGCTTCGACTCGGGCGCCAGCCTCCGTTGCCACCCGTTCGGAGGATAGGGGGCGGAGCGCGTGCGCCTACGACGGAGCGCGCGCGTCTGCTGCAATAAGGCACCTTCCATCCCAGACCTCAGGCTCCCCAGCCACAAGCTTGGAGAAATTCACAGGCCGCAGGGGACGGAGGGGGCCAAAGGACTCGGCAGCATGGCTTCGGCCCTGTGAAGCCCTTCACCATGAGAGGCTCCTGTCGTAGGGGTGGCCCCCACCTAAGCCCAGCCGGCCTGGTAGGAGATTATAAGGCCCAGAATAGGCCATGTGTAATGACATAACTGCCCCCAGAGGGGATAACCAGATGTAAGGGCATAACTGTAAAAGCACTCCTCATGTGTATATATATGTGAGTACAAGCCATGGGGAGGACCCAGGCCATTACATTCATCTTCATCACTCACCACTACCATCTCTCTCTCTGTTTGGTCTGTAGCCACAACACACGGGTTTTACCATATCTCTACAACTTCCCATTATGAACTCCTTCCACAATGTCTCCAATCATAACATGTGACAAAGCCTCTATGACACATCTCTTGTATCTTCATCATGCACCATCACCACGTATTGAAGCTTCTAGGAATGCACTCTCGTATCTTCTCCATGCATCATCAACCTCCGCGTTGAAGCCTCCTAGCTCACACTGCGCGTAGCTTCTTCATGAATCACCACATTTGATCTCTACGTGCTCCAGCATGAGCCCGACCATCTCGCATGACATCCCGACCGCCTAGACCTCATATTTCCCCAACCTAGTCCCAGTCCTCCTCATCACCGACCATGATTGCCTCCACGCCCATCAGCACATGCAAAGACCAATAAAACATTCTCTCCTGGCACAAGTTCTCCCAACTTGACCGTCATCAACACACACACAAAACACACCCTTGTCCATCCACAGACAAGAACCAAGCCATCTACGACCATCACCCAGGTCATCCACGACCACACATACTATCGCTTTCTAGAACTCATCCTCAGACCACCCATTACGACCGGTTACAACCACAACGCAAGATCGATCGCTTGCTCATCGAGTACTCAAACACAAGTACTCGATAAATACCATTGCTCAGAACACTCGGGAATACCATCACTACCGACTACAGACCCATTGAGTATCGACTATCGAGTACCGATCATTTACCACAACTCATCGACAACCAATCGCTAACCATGATCATGAAAACCATGACTATCGAGTACCGAGTCCTTGGGTACTGTTCACCGATCGCTATGCACCAACCACTACAACACTGACTACCATGGACTGACCAGTCAACCACTGACCCAACTCGAATACTCGTGATACTCAAAGATCACAAGAGTTTGAAGCAATCATATCGACCATGAAGTCTACGAGTACCGATCATAAAGTCTACGACAACCGATTGCAGAGCCCTCGACTACCGAAGACAATGATAGCAAACCACAAAATCTATGACCATCAACCACAAAGCCTTCGACTATCGACCAGTAAAATCTTCAACTATCAAGTACCGACCAGTAAAGCCTATAACTATCGATCACAAAATCTACGATTATGAAAAAGTACTATAGCTACGACCATGATAAAGTACTGTAGCTATAATTACCTGTCGTGATCACATGGTCGTAGTCGTATTGTAATGGTCAAAGTTGAAATACCGTAGTCGTACATAGCACCTTTAGATAACCGAGAACCTTTGGACTTAGCGAGACCCTTTGGACCACCACTCGAGCACCGTCCGATCTTTCGGTGGTACTCGAATGTTGTCCGATGCATCTGTGCCACTCGAACACCGTCTGATGCTTTGGTTCCACTCGGAAATCGTCCGATGCGCCAAAGCTACTCAGACTCCATCCGATACTCTGTTGTTACTCAAAAACTGTCTGATGCTACTTGAATCCAATTGGACTAGTCCGAAACAACTCAGAGGCTGATCAAAACCGCTTGAAGCAGACCAAGCAGACGAAAACTACTCGGAGTAGACCAAAACCACTCGAAGCCGACTCAAACCACTCGGAGCAACAAAACACTCAGGGAAGACAAAACCCACTCGGAGAACACAAAACAACTCAAACTTAGTCTTCAACTGTGATCAACCGAAACTTTCATATACACAAAATCCAAAGTAATCCAAATGTCAATTATTCATCATCCCTTTTGCATCGCGAAGCATCTGATCCAGATTGTCATCGTTCAGCCTATCCGAATCAGAACCATCATTGACTTCATCGATGATGTCATTATTACTACCGTCCTGTGTAATCTACTCTTCACCATGACTGGTCCAACATATATACCCTTTTTTAAAACTCCTTCGAATCAAGTGCGCTTCAATCTGCATTTGGCTCTTAAACATCTTTAGATTCTTGCAGTCAATGCATGTACAGTGCATATATTCCACCTCCTTATTCAACATATCCTCCTCGGCAACTCTTGTAAAAACAGAAATGCCATTAATGTACTCTTCACTCACATAGTTCCTAATGTACATCCAGTTTCAGTCCTACGTTACACATATAACAATTTAGTATAATATATTCAATAAATTAATTACTATACTATATATGTACGATCTAAATTAAGTAGCTATATGTAGCAGTCATAATTAATTAAATTGAATTAAGTAGAAATAGACTATGAATTGACTAAACCCTAAACCATGCTAGATGGAAAATAATATTCTCTCTATGTCAACCGAGCTAGATCAACTATCTTCAATTCTCCTTTCACCAAAAGCTATAAATGTAAATTATAACATATAGGTAGTTAAAAACTTAGTGAATCTACAATTACTTTTGCCAAATAGTCTCCTTTCACCAGGTTGCCTCAAAGCCCTGTCTCTAGCTCAAGCAGTAGCGTAGATCTAGAATTTAAGACAAAGGGTCGACGGGTCTGCACGCAATTAATATAGTGGAATTATCATAGACGATTTTTTATACAAACCATCTGTGATAACTTAATCATTATAGACAGTTTTTAATACAAACCATCTGTGATTTCACAGTTCTTGGTAATAACCGTCTGTGATACTTCACAGACGGTTTTAACCATGAACCGTCTGTGATATTTCCTCTTCATAGACAGTTTTTAGGGCTGACAGCAACATAGACGGTCTCTAGACTAAAATCGTCTGTGTTTGTATTTAATGCAGATGGTTTTGAGGAATCGTTCGTGATGTGGCATCTAACATACGAACGAATGTGAGTGGTTAGATATGAGATTTGCCCCTCCTACATAACTGAAGAGATATATGGGCCCCTCGATGTGGTCGGATAAAGCAAATGCATGGCCATACCATGTGTGGTTGAGGAGTCGATCACATAAAGTTATCCATCACTAGATCGAACAAAGATTGAACAGTCTATAGATGACACATTTCTCACATGCAATTTGATTAGGTATCATGAGGCAAAAGAAAAATGCACAAACAGATCATTTTAGCCCAACCAAATACAAATTGGTTGTATGGGTATACTGCCTGATCGTGAGCTGGTCAGACATATCACAAATTGGCCAGCAAACCAGTCATATGTGAATACGGAATGGTCATAATCAGATACGAACTAGTCGTAAGGAGTTATAAACTGATCATGTGTAACTAAGACCTGATTGCAGATTATGTTGCATAAGGTTTGTCCAATTTGATCTTTGTGTGTATTTATTGTTGATGTGTTCTGCTAAGGACCGCTACCAACTAGTGATCAAAAAGGTGTTTCACGTTACAATCAAGTATACATGAACCCACAGGGTCACATACTTGACGGATTAGAATAATAAAGATCTAGATGATAGTCTCTGAGTGGGATACGATCTTTACTCATGATGGATAAGGATCTGATCGGGAGCTCTATATAAAGGGGTGCAAAGGATTATGAAAAATAGAGACACATTACAACACCCAATGAAATCCTAGCCACCTCCTTTCAAGGGGTTGCTATGTGCGCTGATGCTAGCACAACGGCGTACAATGTTCCATCCTTATATGTATGCACTTCGGTAGAGGTGCTACTACGATCACGGTGTTGATTGGAACGATCCGAGAAGAAGACAATTGGTTTATGGAGATCAACTATGGCTAGAGGAATATTGGCTTTCAAAGATCACTTTTTAGATATGTTGGATAATTGACTACTTTTTCCTACATGGACTCGCGCCATATTGAATTTGGTTGCTTCAGTTCTTCTTTCACTATACTGCGTGTCTAGTAGTAACGATCTATAATCTCTTACTTGTATAGTTTTCCATTTTGCACGATAGAAATTTTAATTTATGCTAGTGTACCATTCACCTAATGGTCCTTGTCTGGCAGAGAAGCGCCCCCCCCCCCCCCCGCCGCCGGGGCGCCCTGCGCCCAATTTCATAGATCTCATCCTTATAATTTAAATGTCTGGCTGAGTAGGTAAGTGCAGTTGCTCTTTGTTTTACTTCTTCATTTCATAGATTTAGAGTTAATCCATATAATTTGCTACCAATTGTCTGTTCTGAATCCCATGTTCGATGCCCATTTTTCAAAACCTTGCCCATATGCCGGTCTGAACTGTTGTTCTCATGGAAACAGTGCGCCCATATGGATTGTTTTTACTTTTTTTTTTATGATAAAAGAAGTATCTGGTGATCGGTGAAAGAAAGCGCTTTTTACAAAGGCAGCATCCGGTGATCTGCAGAAAAGGAGGGGCAGGCAAAAGGGTGCGCTACCAAGTTGGCGAAGTCTGTCACCTTTGTGGATCTATTTGGAATTTACGAACTGCTCAAAAGACGCTGAGATTTGTGAAGCTGTTTCAGCAGAAATGTGTCAATGACTAGGGAAAAAACAACGGTCGTTGGTCAAAGTTACAGCTTGAAGCTCGTCTCGATATGGGAACAGTACAGAAGATTAACATTATAAAGACAAAACTGAATGGAGTCCGGACGCTTATACTACACCGAAATCTTCTTCTTTTTAGTTTATTTCAAAATGTTCGATGAATTGGATGAATATTTACATCTTAGGATCATTCCCGACAGCTTGGGGGCATTTCTCTACAAGTTGTACAAAAGGAAACATCCAGGAATTTCGACTACAAAATGGCCCATTCACTCTCATCGAAAGGCCCCAACGCAGATAAAGGGGGTGGCGGCGGCACCTCTGATGCCTTCGCATTCTTCTTTGAAAATATGGAAACCTTCTTGCCAAGAAGGTTTGAGAATATTTTCGTGTTCTTTTCCTCTGATGATCTTTTCTCATCCTTTGGCGACGTTTTTTTCTCATCCTTTGGTGGCGACGTTTTTTCCTCATCCTTTGGTGCACGCTTCCACAGTGGTTGGCGATCTTTGCCGATAAAGTTGAGCTTGAGCTTGAAGCGGTTTTTATTCTCGACAGACTTTTCATCAGGTTGCTCCATGATTTGAAGATCTTCTTCAGGGTGGGTTACTATGGCTTCCATCGTCTCGTAAACCTGGCATGGCATCAGTATGTTCATACCATGCAATAAGATGATTTATAGGATGGATAAACAAAATAAGAGTACCTTGCAGATCTCCTCGAGCTTCTCTTTTGACATGTCATATTGGTAAATGCCAATAATGTAGTCTTTACAATCGTAGAATAATTTTGACAGGTTGCTATCTGCTGGTAGCTTCGATTCTGCTGCTATGAAGCATACAGAAAGCTGTCATTCACAAATAGCAAGCAGTAAGTCATTAGCATTCGTCCTCAGATAAATAAGATGGTACTTACAAGACAGCTAAAAAAATCATCTCTCTCTCACACACAAAAGCGAACGTTGAACTTACAAGGGCAGCAAGTAGCTGCTCAAACAGCTTTGGTGGCTCAATAACTTCCCAGGCATCAAAGATGCTCTCTCTGTAAGATTAGATTGCTCTATTATAATTAAAGAGTGATGTAAGATACAACACAAATTCATCACCATATGTTTTGCACTTACACAGCTAAATCTTCATCATATATAGGAGTCTGTTCAACAGCAGGTGCAGGTTTTGCAGCTTCCCATAATTCCTTCCACAAGTTTCCATCTGGTTAACCACAAAACATCAAATGGAAAGGATATTGAGTAGTACTTCTATGCTCTCCTAAAAAATCAATTTAACAAATCTCAAAGCAACATGGCCATATGGATAGTAGTGGTGCATGTGTGTGTGTGTGTGTGTGTGTGTGTGTGTGTGTGTGTGAGAGAGAGAGAGAGAGAGAGAGAGAGAGGGGGGGGGATTCATCACCTTTTGTTTGCATTCTATCACTTAGCCGACCACGTCTAGATGAGCCCTCCCCTACCGTTGTACTGCTTGCTGCACAATCTTCAGACCAATCAGGTGGAGAGTGCCATCTTACAAAGTCTTCCAAGACACATCCTGGATTTGCAGCCTGTTATGAAAAAGAAATTTCTTGTTTATGAAGTTTATCCAACAGCCTTGCAGCCTCTGAGAAGAACAGCTTTAAACTTGCCTTGAAGGCCTGCATATCTGATAACAGTTGAGAGCATCCAGCACCAACACTGAGAATATAAATATAAACAGCATCACAAACAGTGCTCTATTACTTCAAAAAATAACAAAAATCGTAGCAACAGAAGCGGAGATACAGGATGGTATTGCACTTTTTAAGAAGGATCGTATTAGCAAGAGGCAATCATCAATGCTCAATTAGAACTGAAATGAAGTATTTAGATCAGCATTGAATCATTGCCTTAGATATAAATAGTGACATGCTAGCAGTATGGCAGTACATAGTAAAGGTTGTGTACCTTCCTGTCCGTAAGACAAGCTCCTCTGTTTCTTTTATAAGCTCTGCTGTCATAATGGGGCCTTCCTGAATATAGATTTGTGACAAGAATTCAGAATAATGAAAGGAAGCATCATAATTCATAAATGATAAACCGAAAAACAAAGCAACAACTTACCTGTAGATTTGGGGAATATATAGGCTCACCAGTTTCCAACAATGTTAAGTTCTCGGATGGATGATCAGCACCATGCCGAAGAACATAATCACCAGTGCTATTTCTTGCGTACATCCCGCTGTCAAGAGACACTTCATTTAAATAACTGGGATTTGAGTTATCGATAGTTGCCCATTTTAGCAAGGAATCCAGTGACTCCTTAGCTGCTTTTCTTCGCTTTTTCCTGGCAATGCAGCAATTTATGACTTGTATCTCCTGATGTAGTAAACAACAATTCATGTCCGGAGCAGCATCCAGTGGCATTCGAGGCACCGGTTGCCCATCGGACCATAGTTTCTTCAACTGCATGTATAACAGAAAATTAAATGTTGTGCTTACATTTAGTTTGATTATTCATATTTAATAACTTAAGGTATTGCCTGTCTTGTCCTCTTACAGACCAAACTCGATTTGTATCACATGTAATGACCCTATGCCTCTTAAGGGTGGGTTTGTTTGCACTTGGCTTAGGTTTTGGCTTATGTTTGCTATAGTAACTAGTTTTTAAACAGTGTGTTTTTTCAAAGCGGAGTCTACAAGTAGATTGCAGTACAAACTGTACCAAGTTCAGCTATACCGGTCAAAATCGCATGCGACTATTTTCCTCTACATATTGCGTCTCGCGAACAGTCCAGAATTCAAAATTTTCAACCATAAGTCATAAACCACAATCCAAAAGAACCCACCCTAAGTCTTAACAGTTTGGTATTGCCAAGATACATGAATTTGTAGGTAGCATTTCCTAACCATAAAGGGAATGCAATAGCAACACACTTACCTCAAGAACTACGTACTGCCAAAAGAACGCCATCTTGTGCACAGAACTAATGCTGCCAATAATCTCTGCTATTCGATGAATAAAACTTCCAGGTGGAGCACCATGGAGATCCTTGCACAAAGATGTTGAATGAAGCAATTCTGAGCTGCATTGACTCTCGTCATCGGGAAACTGTTCATCTGAAAAGATAAGTATCATAGTGCAAAAAGAGATGAAAAGAATAGCCAAAATAGCAATGCAAAAAAAAAGCACATCAAGTGAAAATATACCTAATTTGAATAATGAGTACATCAAAGATCGTGTTTCTTCATCACCAACAAATTCAGAACTCAATTGGTCCTCCTTTTCACGACGAACAAGTGATTTAACAACAGATAAACTCAAGCCCCCCTTCTCTTTCAGAAATTGGTCTCCAATAGACTTCATATCATTCATTGACTTGAAATTTCTGCCATTTCTACAAGAGCACACAAAACATTGTTAGTGCAATTCTCGTACACATAGTCTATGAGTAATCTAAAAAAATGCTATTCACATACATAGGATTTTTTCCAAATGTAAAATGTAATATGATGCATTTTTTTGTTGTAGCATTTAATGCAGCTTTTGCAATCTAGAAGTAGGGCAGGCAGATGGAATTCTCAGAATGGTTGAATATGAAATGATTTTTTGCCATTTTGGGCAGACCTGTCTTTTGCTTTAGAATACTATATATTGCTAAAAACTGATCTAATTGAAGTCCTGGATAACAATAACTATGCTTGGAACACAAACTTACTCAATGGCAGCAACCAACTGTTTCACCACTGAAGATGGAGGGAAGGTCAGCTTTGTTGAAGAAGTTGACTCAGGTTCTATGTTTGAGACATCCTCATCCCCTGATGATATCATTTCTGAGAACTGGAAGCAAGAAGAATTTTTTTCAGCTTATGTGATGATGCAGCTGTTTCGACATCTAATTGCCTTCATAATGAGACACATCACAAAATGGGCTTTAAGGATCCAACAAAGAGGCCTTTAACTTGGATTATTAAAAAAAGGGTATGGTTACTCAATTGCTAATTAAAGAACCATACATATTAGATGCTCACCGCTCTCACAAAGCCAAGCTTCTGTTCAATTCACCATGATCAGTTACCGAAATCATAAGATATGAAAAGATCTGAAAGATTCAAACAAGTCACTGCGCATGCCAAATTCTGAACTTCTCTAACCCCCATCCATGATCTTGTCCAACTCGGAAACCTCACTGCCGATGCTAATTGCTACCGGCAACCACGCGAACAGAGTCAACACACACAGGCCTGAATTTATTAAATAGTGGCGACATAACAACACTTCCATCACAAACTAACCAATTCACCACCATAACATGACGAATCAACCATCTCATCAGTCACCACGTACCATCCATCGCACCACGCGCCTCTCGCTCTCACCTCACCGCCACGAGCGGAACGATTCTACACACGAAGCAACGGCCAATTCAATGGGAATGCCAAAAAAACGCGTACCTCATCGCGCGGTGACTTCACGTCCGGCGTCTGCCCCGCGGCGGCCTGCCGATCCAGCGACGTCCTGGGGGACGGCGCCCTGTGCCCGCCGGATCCGTCCGCATCTGCGCGGGCCGCGGCCGATTCGAACCGCAGCTCATCAGATTCGAACTCCGAACCGGATCAGAGTGGACGCGTGAAGGCGTGCGTACCTCGGAGGTCGGCCTTGATGTCGGTGAGCACGCGCTCGGCGCGGGCGGCGGCGGAGTGGATAGCCGTGCGCGCGCGCGACACGAGCGACGTCGACGCCGACGACGAAGACGAGGCGGGGGCGGGGTGGGGAGGAGGCAGCTGCTGCATGGTGGGGCCTACCTGGCAGTGGCGCGGGGGAGGCGGGACAGGGGAGAGGGAAGAGGAGACATGGGAAGGTGGGAGACTGGGAGGTGGAGAAGCCAAGTGAAGGGAGCCTTCGATTTCGATTTTTAAAAACGAGATTTGGTAGTGGGTGTGTCTGCTTATTTCGGCGAAAAATAGGGGGCTGTTCGATTGTGTTGGTTTCGGCCGTTGGATGGTTGGGACTTGCTCTGGCGGCGTGGCTGGGTTTTATGAGCTGTTTTGGTGCCGGTGGATGTTAATTTTTTTAGTTTATGATTTTTCTTTAAAAAATAAATAATGTTCTTTCCTAACTATTTTAAAGCAATTTATCAAAATAATTTTTTAAAATAACTTATCGGTATTCGGTACGTTCATATGAATATTTGTATTTGGATCAAAAGCCATCGACCACAACTATTAGCCGAAAAGACGAGTTGCCCCTCAAATCCACTGCGTGGATTTCAGCCAATCTTAACCGCTGCTTCTCTGCAATGGATTGGATTAAGCCATGTCATTCCTTCCTCTCCACTTCCCCAGTCCACGTCCCCTTCAACTTAGATCTGAAGCAAACGAAGTTTTTCCTCATGACTCCACTCAATGTTGATTTCATCGAGACTCAAAACGCCTTGCACGATAGAAGGCACAAGGCAGTGATGGCGGTGAGGGTGAATGGCAAGATGGCATTGCCAAGAGGCAGTGGCCACGGAAAGACGAGCAGCGAGACAAACGTCCCGGGGAGGCGACGATGGGCAATCTTCATGGGCATCTGCGGCAAGAAACCGAGACAAACTGTAGGCGAGGATGGGTGTCTTCAGGAAAGAGGCTAGAAGCCAGGAGCCATATAAAAGGGCAAATGGAAGGAGTGGTTCTTGCAAGAATGAAATGTCGAAAGTTTTCCCAAGATCTTCTTCTCTGTGTTTTCTGGATGCAAGATCTTTCTTACTTAGCCAAATGTCTGTGAGGGAATATTGGTAGTTCGCCGAATCATTCCTGAGCCTGTTGCTGTACCGCTTTGGGATATGGAAGAAGGATTGGATTCGGAATAAGGAGTGACGTGGGTTAATTTGTTCCATAGAAAACAAGGTACGGTCAAGATTTGCTGAAATATACTTGGTGGATTTGAGGAGTAACTCTAGGGAATATGCACGCTTAGATGGGTGTTTTTGTTGCTTTGGATTGAGGATGGATTTGGGTATTTGTACGTGGCTTTTTGGGTTTGGTTGGTGGTTTCCTCAAAGCTCTCCTCGCGCGCCGCCGGGGGGGGGGGGGGGGGGGGATTGTAGAATTGTTGATGGCGATAATTCTAGATGTGAGGTAAGATGTTTGAAGGTGGAGATACTGAGGTTGAACTCTGATTATTTGGGATGGTACTAGAATGAAAATAACTAAGATTCATCATTTTTCTATACATATAACAAACATATATAATTTTTAAGTAATATCATGCTAAATTGTAATATGTCTGATAATTTTTAGCATTAATACTTCAACATAATTAATGACAGTGTATGATGATAAGAAAATAGTGATTGAAATGCTTATTAACATGAAGAAGCCCGATAATAATATTAGTTAGCTGTAGCAAACTGAAGCAACTAAAGGTAAAATCACAGACAAAAGTTGGTCGATATTGGTAAAATACATTATCTGACCTCAATAGCATGTTAAAGATAACAAAATTACTTAAAGTTTTTAAATAAAAAAGTAAAATGATCAAATGTAAGTTAAACACATTAAAGTTTATAAAGCGACGAACCAGAACATCATTGGTAATTTTCGTTAATTCTTGTTTCTCCACATAGTAAATAAGTATATCATTTATGAAATCATCATCAATTAATTGAAAAAGTCAATTAGATATTTGTATATTCAACAATCAAGAACAATATAATAGAAAAATACGTCCAGTGGCATAGTTACTTGATATTACAGTCAAATACTACAATTTTGCCTCCGATTTGCAATGAGCTAGGCCGGTATTCTAAAAAGCAAAATTGAAACCCTGAGTCTTAATCCTATAATTCGACAAAAAATCAATCAACAACCATTATATTCAAACCCTAACTCACAAATTTTAGCCCCTATTCTTTAAACAAAATGAAAGAATTAAAAAAATTAGAGTAAAGTATATACTAATCAGGTGGACCTAAGCTTTTTTTTGGCCGGCAAATACACGAGGCAATAGGGACCAGGCGGCGCCACGGTGAGATGGCAGATGAGGATGGTTCATGGCTATAATTTTTCTTGTTCTCTAGTGACCGGTGATTGCTTGGCTGGGTGCGGGGGACGTGGTGCACATCTCTTAGTCGGCCATGCAAGACAAATAGGCGTTGAGGACTGTTGTGAGCTAACACGTTTCAAGATTGATCAAACAGATACCGTGGCCTATTGCGGTCCTCTCTCGGCTGGCTCAAGGGCTAGCTCAGCCTGTTGTAGTTGCCTCATGGGCTGAGCGAAGCGGAGGCTCCTTGTGGACTACTACTAACTACTTCAAATTTGGACTATTAGTGCTCCCTTCATTGGGCTTCAAGGAAGGAACCATGTGCACTGAGTTTGGACTGGGGAGTTCACACATGGACTGAAGGTGGTGATCCCTGCTAAAAAATTTTGGATTCAATGTCTTGTGACATCGGGTGGCCTAACTTGGTTCTGCCCATGGTGATGATTGTAAGGGACTATCGAGGAAAATGTCAATTTTTCAATGGAAGGGCACATTTTGCACTCTATTTTACATTTTTTTCTCATTTTTAGAAAAATAACTAATGTTTCGCTATATATGTATTTTACAACTTTTCGAAATGCAAAACACATAAGAACATGGAATAAGTCTACTTTAACCCCTTAACTTATGGCCCGAGTGCCAAAAACACCCTCAACTTCAAACCTGTTCACATTACACCTCCGAACTATCAAAATTGGTGCAAGTTACACCTCTAGGTTGTTTTCATTGGTGGTTTTAGCCATGTTGGCGGCCATGTCATTGGTTTTGTCTTACATGGTATCCAAATGGTATCTAAATCAATAGGAACAAATGAAAAAAAGTAAATATTATGCATGGGGCCATGGGTCCCACATGTCAACTCCATCTCTTTCTTCCACTCCCTTATTTCGTCTCTCTCGTGATTTGTCCTCCCCATTCTCCAAAGCCCAGAGCTCTCCACTAGGGATGACCACGACAATGTCCGCGGTCGTGACTTCGATGATGGGGACTGCCTTAGCTTGCTCCTCGATGATGCCCTCCTCCTCCATCTCTACCATAGCCTGGACCAACCTCGTCTCCCGTTGATGGAGGAAGCTCTAGGCCGACATCCCAGAGCTCTCATGTCTCCTCCCCACCGTCGACTCCATCCATGTCCACGCTATCGCCAGCCCTCCTTCGCATCCATACCATTCTGAGGGGAGTTGCCCCTGATGCAATGGCCACCTTTCACCTCCTCGCTAACCGACCGCACTACCTCGATCTTCACCAGGCTCTTCTCTAACAACGTGACACCCCTGATGTACATTTGAGCAAACTCTGATCAATCGGTGTGTCTGCTTAATCTGTTCATGCCTGAATCCTAAAACCTCTCAATCCCTGTTTGAAATGTTCATGTTCTCGTGTGACTTCAAGCACTAAATATAACATCTGTGAAGAAGATAACAGATCGTGATGAGAACCTGCCATCTGTGTTCTTGATCGCATGTAGTTTCATCTTCAATTGCAATGTTACTTTAATTATGAAGATTTTGAATCACCGCCTATAGATCAAGCCCTCCTTCTTCCCCAAGTTTGTCCGCCACGCCCCCGCTCTGATCTCCCTATTCATTGAGCTCCTTCCAAAACCGTTTGTGTCACTTTGAACCTCCTCTCTCACTCCCCTAAGTTAATTTCGTTTTCATGCAGCTGTTCACCATAATAGATTCCACCTTTGTCACTTTTGCTCGAGCGCCGTCGTTGCCAAATTTGTCCTCTGGTGAGCCCTTTCCATCATCAACCACACTATCATCTTCCGCTCGTCACATTTTATGACATGCTCATGTATACCTCGCTAGATCTTCGCCAGAGCACTATCACTACCATTTGTCTTCGCCTTGGCCACCGCCTGACGTCGCCAACATCGCTGCCATGCTTCCCTGCCCATGATGCCACTACCTATCCCTTCCCTAAGGTCTGGCTGGCCCATTTTGGTCATTGATTGAGCTCGCTGCGTCGCTGTCACCACCCAGAGTCACCATCCTCACCAACAAGGATTGACATATGTGCCACGTCGACCTAAAACCAGGTTGTATTAGGCTAAGGGGGTTAAGTGACCTGATTTTGCTATTTTAGGAGGCAAAACAATCTGTTTCGTAGTTGAGGGTGTAAATCGGACTTAGGGGATAAGTTGAGAGACAAAAAGTAACTTCTACCTAAGAACATAGTCTCTAAGACAAAGAAAATGTTCCAAGAGCAGTATGCAAACAATTTGATAGGCTCAATTGAAACATAGGATTTTGCAAAAAAACAAGTAATTTACGGATTTGTTAAATAACAATCGACTAAAAACTTTGAGGAAATCAATTGAATTTTAGACCTTCGTATCCACTTGAATATTTGTGCACTGGGGTAGCATCTTCCTTGTCTCTGATGAGCGCCACAATCGGCGAAGTCGTGTCCAAGACCACTGACAAATGCCCCCTTCTTTTTCTTATATTAAGGACTAAGGAGATGCACCGAAGGCACTGACACCCATCATCGGAGGCAATGGCAAGGAATGCCAAAGATAGAGAAGAAGAGGAGGTGTGCAGAGGACACTGGAGATGGGTAAGAAGATGTGTGGAAGAAGTAGTACGATTGAGGGTAGAAAGAGGAGATGGTGGCGGATCTAGCGACGATGCTAGCGACTGCGGTGGGAGAAGGATGCAGCGGGGGAAGGGTGGCCGGAGAGGCGGTGCGTGGGGAGGGTTGGGGTAGTGGCTAGCTAGAGGGAGAGGGTTAGGGTTTAGGTGTTTAGTTCATATTGGAGATGGAATAGAAGATGAGTGTGGTTGGATCTAGATCTAAAGGTTAGAAGAAAGTGACTGATTTTTTCTTAGAGAAATCAATCGATGAACCCCCCAACCCCCCAGAAAAAGTGATTAGTTTTTTCTTGGAGAAATCAATCGATGAACCCCCCAACCCCCCGAGTAAATTGATAGCTTGACAGTGTCAATAAATTATGTGAGAATTCCTATATTCCAAATATGGCTTATATATTTGTTTGCTTTCTTCAAGACGGGATAGACTGGTGCAGAATTGCTATATTTGTGTGCTCAGCTAATTGAGTTTTGCATAAAATCACTGTTTAGATGCACGTCGAGGGAGGAGTAGGTGGTCTGCATGGTGTGCGACATCGTGTGCCCCTGGAACCTGATGTTTAGCAACATTGCCACCCCAACGTTGGAGATCCAGAAATGGTACGTCTTACCTGCAACGTTATGCAGCAAGTTTCTTTCAGACTTCGTTAGTTTCAACCACAGTACTATGTAACTATAGCTGGTGTGGAGTACTATAGCTGAAATGGCCCGCGGTGATGATCGTTCTCACCGGCCGAGTGGTGGCGCGTCGTCGAGCCGCAGTGGCTCTTCTATCCGGTGTAGTTCGTCAGTGACTGATTGTGCAAAACTGCACACCCGCAAGTGTACGGGCTGCCGCTATGATAGCAGTGAAAGTCGTGTTCTCCACAGGGACTAAATTACTGGTGACACTACCCTTAACCAAAGCTAAGTCGCACGAACAGGGAATTGAAGACTGACTGCAGATTCTAGACTAACTAAAAGGGAACAATCTGGTCAGCGAAAGAGATGAAGTAGGAGAAAGGAAGTGCTGATTGTGACGTGAGAGAGACAGAAGAAAGACTATCTAGAAATAAAATAGGAAGAGCTAAGGGGAAAGAGGGAGAAAGCAGAAGATAATAAAGGCTAGGAGTCGGCTGGGTTTGCTGTCGTGGGAGAAGGGAAAAGAGAGAGTGCAAAGATAAGAAGAGAGTGCGAGAGACTAGAAGACTAGAGAAGAGATTGACTGCTAGAGAAAGACGTGAGGTGAGAAAGAAACTAGAGAAGAGAAGAGAAGTAAGAAAGATCTAAAGAAGGTAAGAAGACTAAGAATTAGACAGGAAGAGAGGGAAAAGAAGAGAGGAGACTGCTACTAACTCTACAGAGAGAAAGACCGAGGGGCGCTACGAAGGGTTTGCTAGCTAAACACAGAAATGAGCTAATGAGAAAGAGGGAGAGGAACAGAGGAAGGAAAGAATGCGCAGGGGACTGTCGAGAGGACGAAAAGCTAAAACTACCATCCCAACCCTTCTAATCCAGCAATCAAACATTCAACTACCAGATAAAGATAAAGACAAGCAACCACCATGCAAGCTATTCTACTGCAGGAATAAGGAAGTAAACCTAACTTAAGAATGACATTAAAAAGCATGACATTAATTATATTTCTTTTTACTTTTTCACTAATCAATAATTAACAGAAGGGAAAATTTGTTCAGTAGCACTGAAAGATCACCTCTTTCAGAAAATACCACTAAAAAAATGGGGTACCGGAAATTACCACCGAAAAGTTCATTTTTCTTCGGGATTTAGCATTTTGAACAAAATTACCCCTCTCCCTCCCCTCCCTCACCTTCTCTCCTCCTGCGCCCCGCCCCGTCCGCCTCCCTCCCTTTTTGCCGCCGGCCTCCCCGCTCCTCTCCCTCTTCTCCCCGCTCCCCTTCCTCTCCCTCCTCCTCGCCCTCTGCGGGCCCCGTCCCTCCTCCCCGAGGACGATGCGACCCCGGGCGGACGAGACGAGGCGGGCGAGGCGGATCCGGCGACCTCGGACGGACGAGGCGAGGCGGATCCGGCGCCGACCCCGGGCGGACGGTGGAGATCCGAGCGGAGGATTGGAGATCCGGGCGGCCATGGGCGGAGGATGGCGGCCGGAGGAGCTGCGACGACGAAGAAGAGCCTCACCGTGACACGGCGACACCATCCCGACCGCCGGCCGAAGCTCCCGCTGCCCGTGCGTCGCCGGCGCCGTGCGCATGGCCGCGCCGCCCTGAGCTCTCGCCGCCGGCTCAGGTGCAGCCCGGTCTCCAAGAAGGGCACGATGGCGACGGTCTCCTTGAGGATCTTGTGCTCCAGCAGCTCGGTGCGGAGGCGCGACTCCCTCTCCCGCAGCTCCTCGACGAGGCGGACGAGCTCCCCGACCTCCGGCGTCGCGCGCGCGGGCTGCACCTGCGCCGAGGAGCGCGGGAAGTGAGGAGTCGCGAGGAGAAAAGGGAGAGGAGCGGGGAGGAGGCGGGGGCGAGGAGGAGCGGGGAGAAGAGGGAGAGGAGCAGGGAGGAGGCGGGGAGGCCGGCGGCAAAGAGGGAGGGAGGCGGACGGGGCGGGGCGCAGAGGAGAGAAGGTGAGGGAGGGGAGGGAGAGGGGTAATTTTGTCCAAAATGCTAAATCCCGAAGAAAAATGAACTTTTCGGTGGTAATTTTCGGTACCCCGTTTTTTTAGTGGTATTTTCCGAAAGAGGTGATCTTTCAGTGCTACTGAACAAATTTTCCCTTAACAGAAATGCATGCTCAATATTAAATCTGACAGAGGGATCTACTCTAATCACGGAAAATGATATCAACATCACAGTAAGAAAAGCACCCTACCAGCAGAGGCATCAAACCTATAAACATCTAATGACTATCAAGCAAGAATCATAAATCTAAACAGGAACATAAAATCTGAATAATCATCTCATGCGCAAGAACAATGAAATGCACCTTATAATCCCAGATCCGAAATATATATAGCACATGCACATTAACAGATCTATCACGTAAGCATCTCAGAAAAGCAAGAGCAAGACAAACACTTCTTAGTCCCCAGATCCACTCAGTATTACATGAACATCACAGATTTAACACAAGAGCATCCTCAAGAAAAGTATCGCAATATTAAATCGGGGATTTAAGATGTTACAACCCAGAAGAGTGCAGATCGGTTGTGGAAGAAAGTCTGTAGATGATGCAGGCAATAGGAAGCAGATCCGGGACTGGGGAAGCAGATCCAGGCCGAAGAGGATGCGGGAGTTGCAGATCCGGCCGTGGGGGGGGGGGAAGCAGCGAAGTAAGTGCCGTGTAGAGGAAGCAGATCAGCCGAAGAAGTCGAAGAGGTTCCAGATCTGGGCGTAGATGAAGGAGCAGAGACGCTAGCCAGCTGTAGAGGAAGTAGATCCGGAAGCTTCAGTTGAAGAAGTTGCAGATCTGGTCACAGGTGAAGCAGATCCGGCGCAGCAGCTTCTTTTTCCTTCGCGCGGTTCAAGGTTCTTGCGAGGGGATGCGGCTATGGGAGACGAGAGGCCAACTGACGGGGAGGGGTAAGGTTGCAGGGAAGATGCTTGCGGCTTGGGGTTCTGGATGGGGGGCTAGGGCGGCTGCATGTTGGAGTTTTCGGCGCAGTGGAGAGGTAAAGAGGAAAGATGGTTTTGGTGTTATGAGCTGAAGGTTTTCGGCTATGGAGGAGATGCCATGGGGTGGCTGGGTGTTGGAGATCCGAAGAGCTAGGTTTCTCTAGTTGAGGCGTAAGGGTTATGGGAGATGAACTGATGAGGATGAAGGCTTGCGGCTTGGGGTCTGGTGGTGACCGGCCTCCTCGGGTCAAGATTTGCTCGGGATTTTTATACCAGCGGCACCCTCTAGGGTTTCCAATGCACGGGTGCGGGGCACGGTTAGGGTTTTGCTGTCTCTTTTGCACTCTAGTCCTTCTCCTTCTGCTGTTTTGCAACCCTAGCTCCTTCCCTTCTGATTCTCTGTGGAGTTTGCGCCTATTTCGTGCCGACCTGCAAGGAAAGTGCAAACACTGTAAACTGTAGCAAAATGAGGGCAAGTTTATGTATAATTGATGAAATTAAGGCCAATTCAAGCTACTAGCAACAGGATAATGTCATAAAATATACTGCAAATATGATGCACATCATATACCCCCAAGCTTAAACATTTGATTGTCCTCAAGCAAGTGATATAATGATATCGAACCCAGGGAATCCAGAAAAAAACATGAAAGGATATAAGTGAATGCTTGCAGCTAGTCAAATTGCACTCAATAATTCAAATAAGACTGTCTGACTTGATTTTTATAGGCTGTTCAGATTTAGAACCAATATTCCAGCAAAGATATCAAAGTGATACTAGAGTTTTTGACCAGATCAAGTTACCCAAAAGTGTCAAATTGCACTAATTGTTTGCATGGATCCAACCAAGATTGAAAACCATCGAGACTAGATATAACAATCAAGAATAAGTATATCCAAGGATCATACTAAGGCATTTACTATTTTAGATGAAGAAACTAATGCTTGCATGAAGTTTATGAAAAAGCCCACACTTGAGCCATGATACTTTACCTTTGCTGATTTTTATCAAGTTTCAAACACACCATGGGCACAAGTGCCACTTATTCCAACCCTTGGGCAATGCTAGCCACTTATTCACACCTTCAAACTTCATCTGGGCAGAATTGCCACTTATTCAACACATTCTCTTTTTTTTAAGCAATGTGACAAGGTCACTTATTCAACTCACTCACACTTTGCACCCCAAAACAGAAATATAGATATTTTCTTTCTTTTTTTTAAGCATCATTAACCGGTTTCATTATCTCTAAGTACCATGTGACATGGACCTAGGTAAATCAACCATGTTATTGGCTCAAGATAGGACTACCACTTTCACAAACTTTTCATTCAAGCAAAAGTATCAATATCCAAAATGAAGTATTATTCCCAAGCATGAATTCTAGGATATAATCATTCTAGAAGTGATAACTAGAATCAATTCAGTCCACAAATGGCAAAGATACATGTGTAACTCGCTATGCATAAAAAACTTTAGGATCACAAGATTTCTAAGCCATCAAAGTCAATTAATACATTTCAGCTTATACAAGATTAGGCCAACTAGAGAAGAATGCGGAATCGATAGGAATCCCAGTTGACTTAAACAATTTTCAGTGTGATAACTCTGGATTATACCATGACAGTCACATATTACAGACCAAGTATTCAATTTAGCAGAATATAACAGCACAAAATAATGAACTGGACAGTGACATATAATCATCAACAATCTAGCATGAGAAGTGTATTGGCCATTTATCATTAACTACACATCCACCAACTTCAGTGCCCATGAGTATGACAAGAAGAACATGCAAATCGTCCATACATGAACAGGTCTTCCCCCAAGCTTGAGTCAAACATACACTCTTAAATAAACATTTAGTGTTAGAAGCAGCTCACCGGGTGCAAAAGTTGAACTCAGCAATATCACATCATCCCCTAAGCTTCCTGCCATGCTTAGATGATGGTTCAGCATGTACCTGAAATGAAAAAAATAAAAAGGGAAAGGATAAACCGACAAAATATAAAATAAAAGAGGAAAAACTGAAGTAAAATAGTAAAATGCTCAGGTTGCCTCCTGAGAAGCGCTTGTTTTAGGTCCTTAGCTTGACCAACAAATGATCATCAAGTAGGCTCAAAAGAAATTGGAGGATCAAGGTCAGGACTGACTTGATCTCCAGCACTATCCTCCTCATTAAGTTCAGGAAAACGGTTCCCCAACAAAATAATGTTTCAATCTTTGCCCATTAACCTTGAAAATGCCCCTAAATTGACTCTCAACCTCAAAAGCTCCACTACCTAGCACTTTCTTGACTACACAAGGCCCAAACCATCTAGACTTGAACTTTCCAGGGAACAAATGGAACCTAGAGTCAAAAACCAAGACAAGCTGTCCATGGTGGAAATCAAGCCTCAAAATGTGATGGTCATGAATCTTTTTAGCTCTCTCTTTGTAAATCCTTGAGCTTTCATAAGCATCAAGTCTCAATTCATCAAGTTCACACAGCTGCAGCTTCCTATGTTTTCCTGCTAGACCCATGTCCATGTCGAGCTTTCTAATTGCCCAATGAGCTCTATGCTCAAGCTCAACAGGAAGATGACAAGCTTTTCCATAAACCAACCTAAAAGGAGACATTCCTATAGGTGTTTTGAATGCTGTCCTATAAGCCCACAATGCATCATAAAGCTTAAGGGACCAATCAGTCCTGGATTTGGATACAACTTTTTCAAGGATTTGCTTTATCTCTCTATTGGAAACTTCAACTTGCCCATTAGCTTGAGGATGATAAGGAGTGGTGACTCTATGATTATGGACTCCATACTTGGCTAACAGAGCTTCAAATTGGCTGTGATTAAAGTGAGACCCTCCATCACTAATCACAACTCTAGGAATTCCAAACCTAGGAAAGATGATTTGCCTAAACAAACGACAAACATATTTTGAATCAGCATGAACAGTGGGTATAGCCTCAACCCATTTGGACACATAGTCCATTGCTACAAGAATGTGCTTGTACCCTTGAGAAGAGGGTAAAGGTCCTATGTAATCTATTCCCCAAACATCAAAGATTTCCACTTCAAGGATACCATGCTGAGGCATCTCATGTCATCTTGACATGTTCCCTGCACGCTGACAAGGGTCACAAGACTGAATGAAAGCATGAATATCCTTAAACATGGTAGGCCAATAGAATCCAGCTTGGAGAACTTTAGCTTGAGTCTTTGCAGTGCTTGCATGACCACCATAGGGAGCAGAATGACAGTGAAAAATAACACTTTGAACCTCCTCATGAGAAAGACAACGTCGAACAACCCCATCTGCACAATACCTATACAGATATGGGTCATCCCAAAAGAATTTACGTGCCTCATGAGTAAACTTCCTACGCTGCTGGTAGGAGAGTCCAGGAGGTATAGTGTTGCAAACCAAGTAATTCACTATATCTGCATACCAAGGGGTGCGAGACTGAACAAGAGAAACTTCTAACAGATGGTCTCCAGGAAGAGAATCTTCAATAGGAAGTATAGAAGCTGAATCAGAATGGGGCAATCTAGATAGATGGTCAGCCACTAAGTTCTCAGCCCCCTTTTTATCTCTAATTTCCACATCAAACTCTTGCAGCAAAAGAATCCAACGAATGAGGCGAGGTTTAGCATCCTTTTTACTCAAAAGATACCTAATGGCTGCATGATCTGTGTACACTATGCATTTTGAGCCAACAAGGTAAGATCTGAATTTGTCAAAGGCAAATACTACAGCCAGCAGTTCTTTTTCAGTGGTTGTGTAATTAATTTGAGTGTCATCTAGAGTCCTGCTATCATAATAAATGACATGCAAGGCCTTTTCATGCCACTGCCCCAAAACAGCCCCCACAGCAAAGTCACTTGCATCACACATAAGCTCAAAGGGCAAATCCCAATCAGGAGGCTACACAATGGGTGCAGAAATGAGAGCAGCCTTGATCTTACTAAATGCATCCATGCAAGCCTCATCAAAAACAAAAGGAACATCGCAGCCCAAAAGATGAGTGAGAGGACGAGCAATCTTAGAAAAGTCCTTAATGAATTTGCGGTAAAAACCTGCATGCCCCAAAAAAACTGCGAACACCCTTCACATTGATTGGAGGGGGCAGGCGCTCAATTACCTCTACTTTTGCTCTATCCACCTCTATGCCTCTAGAAGACACTAAGTGACCAAGAACTATCCCCTCTCTAACTAGAAAATGACATTTTTCCCAATTGAGAACCAAATTGGCCTCAAGACAGCGCTGGAGGACAGTCTCAAGATTGGCCAAACAGCTCTCAAAGGTCTGCCCATAGACAGTGAAATCATCCATGAAAACCTCCATGATTTTCTCAATAAGATCAGTGAAAATAGACATGACACATCGCTGGAAGGTCCCTGGAGCATTACAGAGCCCAAATGGCAACCTACGGTAAGCGAAAGTCCCATAGGGGCAAGTGAATGTGGTCTTTTCCTGATCTGATGGATGTATAGGAATCTGCAAGAAACCTGAATATCCATCAAGATAACAGAAATAAGAATGACGGGCCAGTCTCTCTAGCATTTGATCAATGAAAGGCAAAGGGAAGTGGTCCTTGCGTGTGGCCTTGTTGAGCTTTCTATAGTCAGTACACATGTGCCAGCCCGTGGTTGTTCTTGTGGGAATTAGATCACCTTTTTCATTGGCAACCACTGTCATGCCTCCTTTCTTAGGCACAACATGAATGGGGCTGACCCACTGACTATCTGAAATGGGGTAGATGATGTTAGCACCAAGAAGCTTTAGGATTTCTTTCTTGACAACCTCCTGCAAGTGAGGATTAAGCCTACACTGGTGCTCACGTGTTGGCTTAGCATCATCCTCAAGGTGAATGCGATGCATGCAGGTAGCTGGATCAATGCCCTTCATATCATCTATCGAATATCCAATGACAGCTCGATATCTACGAAGGATTTCAAGAAGTTGATCAGCCTCTAAAGGTGTCAAATGTTCACTCACAATAACAGGAAAGGTCTGATCTGGTCCTAGGAATTCATATCTTAGATGTTTTGGAAGTGGTTTCAGCTCTACCTTTGGGGCTATGGGCTGTCTAAGGTCTGGGATTTTGGAAGGCTCTACAGGAGCATCAATGAGTGCCACATGATGAGAATCTGCAGCAGTGCACTCATCCTCAATTGATGCTACCTCCTCAACATTTTCATATGTCTCAACAACACATTTGTCAACCAAATCAAGTGAGAAACACTGATCTGGACAGTGCAGAAGGTGAGTAGGGTGCCTCATATCGAATGCTAGCTTCTCTTGACCAAATTGGAGAGTAAGCTTGGCATTCTTCACATCTATAACAGCACCTGCAGTAGCAAGGAACGGTCTCCCAAGAATGACAGGTTCACTTCTATCCTCCATCTCTAGGACAACAAAGTCTACAGGGAAGGCAAAAGTGCCAATAACCACAGGGACATCCACTAAAATACCAGCTAGGTGACGATATGTGCGATCAGCTAACTGCAATGTCAGATTTAATATTGAGCATGCATTTTTGTTAATTACTGATTAGTGAAAAAGTAAAAAATATAATTAATGTCATGCTTTTTAATGTCATTCTTAAGTTAGGTTTACTTCCTTATTCCTGCAGTAGAATAGCTTGCATGGTGGTTGCTTGTCTTTATCTTTATCTGGTAGTTGAATGTTTGATTGCTGGATTAGAAGGGTTGGGATGGTAGTTTTAGCTTTTCGTCCTCTCGACAGTCCCCTGCGCATTCTTTCCTTCCTCTGTTCCTCTCCCTCTTTCTCATTAGCTCATTTCTGCGTTTAGCTAGCAAACCCTTCGTAGCGCCCCTCGGTCTTTCTCTCTGTAGAGTTAGTAGCAGTCTCCTCTCTTCTTTTCCCTCTCTTCCTGTCTAATTCTTAGTCTTCTTACCTTCTTTAGATCTTTCTTACTTCTCTTCTCTTCGCTAGTTTCTTTCTCACCTCACGTCTTTCCCTAGCAGTCAATCTCTTCTCTAGTCTTCTAGTCTCCCGCACTCTCTTCTTATCTTTGCACTCTCTCTTTTCCCTTCTCCCACGACAGCAAACCCAGCCGACTCCTAGCCTTTATTATCTTCTGCTTTCTCCCTCTTTCCCCTTAGCTCTTCCTATTTTATTTCTAGATAGTCTTTCTTCTGTCTCTCTCATGTCACAATCAGCACTTCCTTTCTCCTACTTCATCTCTTTCGCTGACCAGATTGTTCCCTTTTAGTTAGTCTAGAATCTGCAGTCAGTCTTCAATTCCCTGTTCGTGCGACTTAGCTTTGGTTAAGGGTAGTGTCACCAGTAATTTAGTCCCTGTGGAGAACACGACTTTCGCTGCTATCATAGCGGCAGCCCGTACACTTGCGGGTGTGCAGTTTTGCACGATCAAGAAATTGGCGCCGTTGCCGGGGAGGGGTAAGGTTGCAGGGAAGATGCTTGCGGCTTGGGGTTCTGGATGGGGGGGCTAGGGCGGCTGCATGTTGGAGTTTTCGGCGCAGTGGAGAGGTGAAGAGGAAAGATGGTTTTGGTGTTATGAGCTGAAGGTTTTCAGCTATGGAGGAGATGCCATGGGGTGGCTGGGTGTTGGAGATCCGAAGAGCTAGGTTTCTCTGGTTGAGGCGTAAGGGTTGTGGGAGACGAACTGATGAGGATGAAGGCTTGCGGCTTGGGGTCTGGTGGTGTCCGGCCTCCTCGGGTAAAGATTTGCTCGGGCTTTTTATACCAGCGGCGCCCTCTAGGGTTTCCAATGCACGGGTGCGGGGCACGGTTAGGGTTTTGCTGTCTCTTTTGCACTCTAGTCCTTCTCCTTCTGCTGTTTTGCAACCCTAGCTCCTTCCCTTCTGATTCTCTGTGGAGTTTGCGCCTATTTCGCGCCGACCTGCAAGGAAAGTGCAAACACTGTAAACTGTAGCAAAATGTGGGCAAGTTTATGTTTAAATTTATGAAATTAAGGCCAATTCAAGCTATTAGCAACAGGATAATGTCATAAAATATACTGCAAATATGATGCACATCAGTGACTGAGATGGAGAATGAGTTGGTCGGGTGTGACCCCTTGCTAGCAAACAAGCAGTGGAGTGCGGCGAGGAAGCTCAACGGCGTCTACTCAAACGTGCTGGGGTAGAGACTGGTGACCGAAGGGACCATCCGGTCGCTTTTGCGCGAAGGGAAGCTTTCGGACCGTGATGCGGTTCGTCTACCCTCCGCCAACGAGACAGAGCCACACCCCATAGAGTTAGAGGCTATGGTCTTTGTCGTGTATCTTGAAGCTAGGCTCCGATTCCCCTCTGCAATGTTCGTCGGCGAGGTTCTTCAGGTGTACGGGCCGGAGATGGCGCACCTGACTCCGAACGTGCTGGTCCACCTAGCTGTCTACTGCTAGGCATCGTGAACGGAGATGGTGTGGCCTAGCGCCCCTCTATTCGCGTTTCTTCATGACACACGTTGCCCGCCAAAGAAGCTAGATGAAGGGGAGTATTCCATGTTCGGAAGCGTCAACTTCGTGCTGCATTCGGCATGCATGAAGCTGTTCCTGGCGAACACAACCCAGGTGAATTGGGAGTCAAACTGTATGCGGCAGTGGTTCTACCACCACGTGGAGGGCGGCAATAGCTTGAAGTGGATGGGTCGTCTGATAGACTTCAACACTTTCCCTTCGGTGGCCCTCAACCGCGACGACGAACATCGGGCACGAAGGCTGGTGGGGATTGCCCTTCAGTCCAACATGAGGGACCTCACGGAGGAGTACCTGATGTTTGATGTGGCTCCGCTGGCCCGCCCGTGGCACGGGCAACCCAACCCTACCCATGACGACAGCATCCGGCCGACGATCGCATCTTTACCAAGGCCCACCGAACCAAGTAAGTGTTTGACCGTAGCTATTGCACACGAAGTGGCTATTCTATAGGTTGTAGTTTTAACTCTTTTATTGGCAGAGCTCCTCCTCGAGGACGCGGAGCGTGCCACGATGGTGTTCCTTTGGCCGTATGTGGCCAAGAAGCGCAGTCTCTGGGAGGCGGTGATGGCGAACGTCAGCGCGAGTAAACCGCGTGTGCGAAGCTCTCGGCATCCCCGTGCCGTGCCAACTATTGGCTGGACTCGCACCTGGGATGGCGACAACAAGGGGAGGCCTCTCCTCCTCGCTGAAGGGTCCGGTCTCCTATCGCACAACAACCAAGCTCGGTGGTTGTTCTCCCCGAAGGACCCGCCGAGGTTAAGGCCACTGCGGTTACTGACTTGGACCTGGCGGAGTATGCCAACTTGGACCTAGAGGCAGAGGCAGATCGAGGTGTGACCGGTGACAAGGGGCCCGTGAGCGATGTAGGCGACGGAGGCGATAGCCACCGTGGACCTGACGCGGAGTAGGAGAATGCGAAGCCTTGTCGCCTACACCGACTGCCGGGGCCGACGAGGCACCTCCGGAAGCGCCGAGCGCGAAGCACGCTCGCGTAGCTTCCCCCATAGGGACAAGCGAGCACTTCGAAGTAGCAGCGGCAGCGCTCTCAGAGGAGTCTGACTCTTAGACGGAAGCCGCCGGGCCCGAAGCGGAATCCATCGCGCAGGATGCTGGTGATGCCCCCGCGGTTGCCCCTCCTACGAACACAGGCGTGGTTGCTTCTCGACGATATTCACCCATTCGTGACACAGGTATAAACACCTCCTATTCTCGCAACTTCGCGAGACTTACCCAATCTACTCGCTAACACCATCATCAGCATCAGCAGGCCCACGGTCTCCGGGGTGCGCACATGGCTCAAGCGACGGAACCGACCGTGGGGGACTGGCATACCTGCTCTGGACGTGTCATCTATGTTCGCCCCTGTGGAGGCCGCTGGCACAGAGGCTCGGCGCTTGACCGTGGCGGATTTCATCCCTCGACTCGAGGCGCTATGAGCCTTCCAAGGGGCTGCGAACAATACGGACGTTGGATTGGATCGGCGAACGCTATCGTCATGCGGGCCAGAGCTTTTGGAAAGTGCTCTGGAGGCCACGGATATTAATGTACCTACATGCACTCTTCAATTGTACTTCAGTTTGTAGGGATGTCGCTAGCTGTGCTGCATTATATAGGCCCCTGCCCTCTTTTGTGCTTTATAGGTGGCCAGGGCTCGCGAGTGGGGCGGCCTAGAGGACCGACTCCATGCTGCAGAGTTAGAGGTCGCCGCCGCTCGACAGTCCGCCGAAGATGCTCATGCCGCCTGTGCATTGGTAGAGCGAACCCAATGCCTGGCCTTCGAAGAATGCAAGGGTCTGCTGCAGCAAATAGCTGGGCTGGAGGAGGAGAAGGCCCAGTTGATTGCGATGATTGGAGAGAAGGACCGGATGTTGGGCGACGCCTCGGTGGTGACGTGGAGCTCGATGGAAACCTTGGAGAGCGCACCCTCTGATCTTGCCGTCATGGTTCCACCTTGCACCTTCGGGCCTGAGGACCTACCAAGCACCCTTCAGAGGATCGGAGAGGCTTCAGCGCTCGCGTTTAGCACTACGCTATCCTTCGACAACCACTGCTCGCTAGTGACGACCCGCATCGTCCTCAGCCTTCTCCACCACTGGGGCTGCCTGCATGTCAGCAAGCTGGCTACCCCGTGGTTGGAGCTGCTTGCCGAGAGCGCGGTGATGTCTAGAGCTGTGCATGCAGTCCGATGTTTTGCACGTGCCTTCCATCAGCGCATCTGGGACTACATCGGTGAGGCTGCCACGAAGGTAGCCATGAGGCGAAGCCTGCAAGGTGGTGGCGACCTCGGGACCTGGCTTGATGAAGTGCCGCGGTGAGATGAAGGTGGCGCCACTGACTCCGAGCTTGGCATCAATCCGTAGGTGTGATGTCAAAGCCCCACGCCTGCGCATGTAGCCCGCTATGTACCCCACGTCAATGCTATGTAAAACGGCGCTACATGGCCCCACCCTTTTGGTAATGTAATGAAAGTTCTTAAGTCTAGTCCTCATATTTGGTGTTTGTGGCGAGCAGGTGTTTGATAGGGGCCGCTTGTTAGTTTTGAACCTTATGGTCTGGCGGCGCCTTCGACACTATGGCTGGGCGGAGGAATCTCTGCGTTTTTGGGAGGAGCAGTGTTCGACAGGAGAGGCTTCGACGCGAGAGTATGTTAAAGTAGAGGATGAATCGAACGAGTAAATGTACTTGTAAATGCTATCCTTCACATGATATATTGAAATGTTGCCCAAGGCGAGTGATTTGTGCCCCGTATCCCCTTTGTAAGCGTGTTTGTCTTCTGATAGTACTCTTAACATGGTGAGAAGCGCTCGGGACGATCATCGATAAGTAGGACTTCGGGTGCGAGACAAGAGCCATGGGTTGAGTACTCCAGCACTTGAGACGCAATATGTGCGAAGTAGGCTAGGGACGAGGGGTCAACACAGGCCCCTTCATCTTGTGATAAAGTAGACGCACGTGCTCCATCTGTAGCCTTTTTTAGTGGCAGCAGCGGAGCTGGCTGCCGGATGAAGTAGGCACGCGCATTCCATCCCTAACCCTTTAAAGTGGTGGCAGCGGAGCTAGCAGTCCAATGATGTAGGTGCGCGTGCTCTATCCCTAACCTTTTGAAGTGGCAACAATGGAGCTGGTGGCTGGATGAAGTAAGCACGTGTGCTATGTCCCTATCCCTTCGAAGTGGCAACAGTGGAGCTGGCAGCCTGACGATGTAGACGCGTGCGCTCTGTCCGTAACCTTTTGAAGTGCGGCAGCAGAGCTAGTGGCCAGATGAAGTAGGCACGCGCGCTCCGTCCCTAACCCTTCAAAGTGGCGGCAGTGGAGCTGGTGGCTGGATGAAGTAGGCGCACGTGCGCTCTCCGTCCCTAACCCTTCCAAGTGGCAACAGTGGAGCTGGTGGCCGGATGAAGTAGGTGCGTGCACTCTATCCCTCGGTGTGTTAATTATACTTTGAATAGTGCACACGGAGGCTGGCCTTCGCGTGTCTTATTTGTACTCCAAAGAGTGCATGCAGAGGCTCGCCCCTACGTGTCTTATTTATACTCCAAAGAGTGCACGAGGAGGCTCACCCCCACGTGTCTTATTTATAATCCGAAGAGTGCACACGGGGGCTCACCCCCGCATGTCTTATTTATACTCTGAAGAGTGCACACCGATATTTCCCTCTGCATGTCTTATTTATACTCTGAAGAGTCCATGTGGAGGCTCACCCCCGCGTGTCTTATTTATACTCCGAAGAATGCACGATGAGGTTTCCCTCGGCGTGTCTTATTTATACTTCGAAGAGTGCATGCAGAGGCTCACTCCCGCGTGTCTTATTTATACTCCGAAGAGTGCACACAGAGGCTTGCCTCCACGTGTCTTATTTATACTCTGAAGAGTGCACGCCAAGGTTTCCCTCGACGTGTCTTATTTATACTTGAAGAGTGCACGCGGAGGCTCGCCCCATGTGTCTTATTTATACTCTGAAGGGTGCACGCAGAGGCTTGCCCCCGCATATCTTATTTATATTTTCAAAGAGTGCACACGGAGTCTCGCCCCTGCGTGTCTTATTTATACTCCGAAGAGTGCACACGGAGGCTCGCCCCTACGTGTCTTATTTATACTCTGAAGAGTGCGCACGGAGGCTCGCCCCCGTGTGTCTTACGTGGAATGGGACAATGTATTCATGAACGGTGCGCTTTATTGATTTCCTATTTGCGCGGGTGACCTATTTACATACGGTACGACACCAGTAGTATGCCGAGCATCCCTTCACCTTTATGCATAATATCGTCGCAACTGATCTGCATTCCATGTGTGACAGATAGTCTGTCCTTCCAAAGTTGCGAGACGATACACCCCATGCTGCAGAGCCGCTGTGATGATGTATGAGCCTTCCTACTTGGATTCTAGCTTGCCTACCATTGCCGCGTGCAACGCCATTTTGAGGATGAGGTCTCCCAGCTAGAATTCTCACGAGTACACAGTGCGATCGTGCACTCGCGCTACTTGGCGCGCATACTTAGCGATGTGTTCGGTGGCGGTGACTCGGTTGCCGTCGAGAAGATCCAGAGACAGCGTGCACTCTTCTACTGGAGCCTGAGCAAGGACTCTCCTCGAACCGGCCTTGATTTCTTCTGGCATGACCGCCTCATCGCCGAAAAGGAGTTTGAATGACGTAAACCCTATCAAGCGCATGACCGTTGTGCAAAGGGACAAGAGGACGCTGGGAAGCTCCCCCAGCCATTTGCCTTTCGGGAGACCTACAAGGTGTTTCTTGACTCCGGTGAAGATGGCGTCGATTGCCCGCTTGACCACCCCATTGGACTACGGGTGGCTGACCGAGGCGTATTGGAGGGTGATGCCCATGCAGTCGCAAAATGCCTTGAAGGGCATAGAGTCGAATTGCAGGCTATTGTCGATAGTGATCTTCCTAGGCACTCTGAATCGGCAGATGATGTTCTGCCAGAGGAACCGCTGCATTGCTACAAAGGTTACCTTGGCCAGTGCAACCGCCTCAGGCCACTACGATGAACCATATGTCCCCTGGTGCGTGCGGGAGCGGTCCAACAACGTCGATGCCCCATCGCGTCAACGGCCATACCGGTGGGATGGGTTGCAAGTTATTGGAAGGTCTGTGGATGACCCTTTCCATCCACTGGCATCCCTGGCACCGGCGCATGAGGTCGTGTGTGTCCGCGATGGCCTTTGGCCAATAGAAGCCTTGTCTGATCGCCTTGTCGATGAGAGATCTTGGCACAATGTCCAAGCCGTAAAGCCCTATGTGAATTTAGGCGAGGAGCCACTGTCCCTCACTGCACAAAAAGCATCGCAGTAGCGGGGCACAAACTCCCCGCTTGTAGAGGACGCTGTCCAAGACCTCGAAGGACTTGGCGTGATGCTGTAAACGCCGTAGCTCGAGGGGATCATCAGGTTCGGCTACACCTTATAGGAAGCCATAGATGGGCTCCTGCCAATCGCCCTGTTGTGCGATCTGATGGATGAGGGCTGTGTCGCGCTTGTCATTCGTGATGGTTGCGGTTGCCAGGACTTCGGTGAATGCCCCCGTGAGAGGAGGGATCTGCTGACTGGCGGCCTTCGCCAGCACGTCAGCCTACTCATTGTTTGCCCGCGAAATGGCTTTCACGGTGACTCCCAAGAAATGGTGTTCCTTCGCCCTAACTGAGGCTAGATACATGGCCAGGTCAGGGTCCTTGGCCTGGTAAGACTTGTCGACGTGCCCCACGATCAAGTGCAAGTCGGTGTGGACGAGCACCCCCCGCGCACCAAGGGCCTTGAGCTTGGCGAGGTCGAAGAGCAGTGCTTCGTACTCGGCTATATTGTTTGTCACCGAAAAGGCGAGGCGAGGCGAGCCGAGTACAATAGGCGATGTCCCTCCGGCATAGTGATCACTGCGCCTACCCCGGCGCCAGGGGCGCCATAGGCTCCATTAGTGTGAAGTGTCCACACTAGGTATACTGATGGCTATGCCTGCGGTTGAGTTGGTGGGGTCCACTCGGCAAGGAAGTCCACGAGGACCTGAGACTTTATGCCCATGCACGGAGCGTATGTCAAAGAGAAGGGCACGAGCTCGGCCGCCCCTTTGCTGATACGGCCCGTGGACTCCTTGTTATGCAGCATCTCCGCCAGGGGAAATGATGAAGGCATGGTGATATGATGAGCGAGAAAGTAATGCTGAAGCTTCCTTGAGGCCATGACGAGGGCATAGGAAAATTTTTCTAGCTTGGTGTACCATGTCTTGGCACCCTGAAGAGCTTCAGAGATGAAGTACATGGGTCGTTGAAGGGAGCCCTCCTCCAAAACAAGGACTACACTGACTGCTGTTACCGTAGCGATGAGGTACAACAGTAGCGGCCTTTGGTTTCGGGGCGACTAGGGTGGGAAGGCTCGCAAGGTGCTTTTTGAGTTCGCCGAAGGCCTTCGTGCAGTCGTCTTCCCAGTGGAACCCGTCGCATATGCAAAGGGTTTTGAAGAATGGGAAGCCTCTCTCGGCCGCCTTGGAAAATGGCTCAGCACGGCCATATGACCGGTGAGCCTCTGGACCTCCCTTGTCGTCTTGGGTGGCTCCATGGAAAGGATTGCATCGACCTTGTTAGGGTTCACCTGTATTCCTCACCCTGACAACAAGAATCTGAGTAGCTTCCCCGCTTGCACGCCGAAGATGCATTTGTCTGGGTTTAGCTTGATGCCCGCCCGCGGATGTTGTCGAAGGTTTTTCTTGGAGGTCTTGACCGTAGGAGGCAAGCTGTCTAGTTTTGACAACCACGTCGTCAACGTAGGCTTTGACATTCCTTCCGAGTTGGGAGGCAAGGGTGAAAGCGATGAGGTGTGTAAAGGTGACTCCCACGTTCTTGAGGCCGAATGGTATTCTAACGAAGCAGTACGTCCCTACCGGTGTTATGAAGCTTGTCTTGACTTCGTCGTCCTTGGCCATATGGAACTGATGATAACTAAAATATGCGTCCAAGAAGCTCATGAGCTCGCATCCCGCCGTGGCATCCACCAGTTGGTCTATGTGGGGGAGCGGGTAATTGTCCTTTGGACATGCCTTGTTGAGCGCAGTGAAGTCAATGCACATGCGTCACGTGCCACTGGCCTTCTTCACCAGCATCGGATTCACGAGCCAGTTTGGGTGCTGAACTTCACAGATGACCCTAGACTGGAGTAACTTCATAACCTCCACCTTGGCCGCCTGTTGGCACTCAAGTGACATGCGTTGGAGCCTCTGCTTGACTAGCTTGGTGTTAGGGGTGAATCACAAGGGTATGCTCCATGATGGTGCGGTCCACCCCCTTTATGTCGGTTGGTGACCACGTGAAGACATCTGCGTTGTCACAAAGAACTCGGAGCAGTTCCTACTTGACCTCTAGAGAAAGGCCCTCACCGATGGAGACTTGCTGGTCGGCGGTATGCAAGGAGACTCTCTTGACTCCGCTGTCCAGCCTGGGCTTAGGCATCCACCCTGGGGCGGTGGGCATGCTTGTGTCAAGGGTATCTGTGACCTCATGCACTGAGTTCTATCTGGTGGACGAGGTCTTGATCCCCAAACACAATAACAATGCCGTGCGGACACGGAAGCTCCATGCAGAGGAAGTTATGATGCAGGACCACTCCAAAGGCGTTGAGGGTCAGGTGCCCCAAGATTGTGCTGTATGGGTAGGGAAGATCGACGATGTCAAAGGTGACGTCCTCGTTTCTCATGTGATCTCCCTGCCCAAAGGAGACCTATAGCCATATTTGTCCCAGGGCTTTCAATGGTTGACCTCCAAAACCCTGGAGCGGGATCCCCGAAGGCCCCAACCTACTTCGCGGGATTCCCATCTGGTCGAAGGCTGCTGCAAATAAAATGTCAGCGGAGCTACCCCCGTTGACCAGAACACGCTTAACATCACAACTTGCGATGGTGGCCTGGATCACTAGAGGATCCTGGTGAGGAAAGTCGTCTCCGTCCGCATTAGCGAGGGTGAAGGTGATGTTGTTTTGCGCCCAGGTCGGTGGCGCCTGGGCAGGATACTCCGCCAGGTGATGCAATCGACAAGCATAGGATTTCTGCTGCCGTGCAGATGAAAATTTTAGCGAGGAGCCTCCGCATATGATGTTTATGATGCGTCGCTATCCTCCGTCAGCAGCCTGTATCCGTAGGAGGCCCTCCGGGGGCTGCTGCACGTGGGTCACCGCCGGAGTCCTCGCTTCCAAGGCTCTATCCCTGGCCACGCTTTGGCATAGAGTCGCGATGGTAGGGCATGTCCACGTGAGGTAGTTGCCGCGGTCACCTTCACGGCCCTGGCCTCACCCGCGCCCGCGACCTCTGCGAACCCATCCTCGGCCAGTGGGGGCGCTGTCATCGGAGCCAGGCTTGATGTCGAAGAAATACCTGGCCTTCTGGGCCTTGCGTTGTTTGTTATTAGAGGTGTCCTTCAAGGAGCCATGCGCCTGCTTGGTGTCGGAGGTGTTGCCCTTGCGTCGCTTCATGGAGTCTGGCGCCTGCTTGGTGTTAGAGGCATTGTCCCTACACCATTGCGCGTTCTTCCTCTACCCTTGCGCACTCCTCCATCTTGTCAAAGAGCTTGGAAACCATCTTTGTTGGCTTGCGCGCGTTGTACTCAGCCAGCGGCCCTGAGCGAAGGCCTTGGATCGTTGCGTTGATGATCGTGGTCTCGTTAACGTCCTTGACTTGGCAGCGAACCTTGGTGAAGCATTTGAAGTATTCTCAGAGCTTTTCTGAGGGCTTCTACTTGATGGCGAAGAGTTGATTCACGTCGACCCGCTCGACGTAGTTTCCTTGGAAGTTGTTGTACAGGCAGTCACAGATTTGCTCCCATGCATAGATGGAGTTCGACTCTATGGTAAAGAACCAAGAGAGTGCTAATCCTTGCAGAGTGAGTAGCATTCCCTTCGCTTTGGTGGAGTTGTCCCTACCGACGGCTTCGATGGCCATCTCATACACACGAACGAACTCCCTAGGGTCTGTATCGCCCTTGTACAGCTCAATAGTGGGGAACTTGAAGGCTTCTGGAAATGTCAACTGCTGCACGACGGTGGAGAGTGGAGGTGGGGGCATCACGGCTATTCGCCGATCAGGTGTGGCTTCCACCACTGCTGTCGGTGGCACTTGCTGGCTACGAGCCTCTTGCATATCCCACACGGCCCCTCGGAGGTTCTGCCAGCTCGAGCTACAGCGTCCCGAGGGCTGCTAGCAGAGCGTCCATCGTTGGGGCAGTTGCACTTGCCTGAGCGGTGGTGCGTGTTGTAAGGTTGTTGGCGACTATGGCCTACTCGGCGGAGCTGTTCAGTGCGCCGGTGCGACTGGTTCCCTGATCGACGACGAGACCAAGACGACCGTCGAGACCACCCGTCGCCCTCGCACCGGATCCTGGATCACTGGGCATGCCAGTGCGGACGTTGGTGTCGGTGCTCCCGCTGACCCGGGAGCCATCGACAAAGTCAGCCACTGCACTCTCGGCGAGGCCGACCGCTGCACCACGGTGATCCCCGTGATGCCGACCGCCCCACCATCGGCGTTCGCCATGCCAACATCGCCTTCAGCGCCGGTCGTCGATATCGACATGAGTGGCCCACCGACCGAGGCCGTGGCATTCGTGACTGCCACCGTCATGCTCCGCTTCCTTTTCGTCGTCAACGATGCTTTCTTGGGTGCCATCACTTCTCGTAATCTACGGCTTGCTCTCTGTCGTCCCCACGAATAGCGCCAACTGTTGTGGCTACTGACTAAACAGTAAAGTAGAAGAGTACTAGAGTGGTTGTGATAGATAAACAATGCTTGCCCCCTCCTCCATGTGCAGGGCATGTATATATATCTCCATGAAGCACAATTACAGTTTTGCTCTTACTGTCATGTATCTTTGATAAGGGTATACACATTATTCATATACCATATTGGGCCTTACAATTTCCTAACAGGTCGGATGTGCTCAGGTGGGGGGCCACCCCTACTACAGTTCCATACTTCCATATGTTTCGTAACTTTGAGTTAATTTCCCTGTGTTCATGCACAATGAGTTTGTTATGATAATTGTCAAATTCTTGTTGGCTTTCAGAAAATTCTGGATTCTAATTTAAGCAATGCCTTCCTATAATATTTGGTTGTCAAAATTTGTATACCAACCATGTTCAGGAAAACAAAAACTAATCACAACTGCTGCTGTGCATTTGCTTGATTTCTACATATCAATAATATATGTTCCTTACTAAACATAAAAATATGCTTATAAAGGAATGCAGGCCATGCTGTTCATTTTTGTTCTTATTTTCAGTCAAACCAAAGCCCAGGTTTCTTCATGTTAACAACTCAAGACCACTACAGAGTCTGTCATTGAAGAACTGAACAAAATACACAATTTACTTCATTTTTCTAATGTTTAGTAAGCTTGTCGCTCTAAGTAACATCCCTCTTATTTGATGTATCCTATGAGCCTGTTATTGTAATTGCAACCTTACTTTAAATCTCTATTCTTAGTGGGGTTGTTTAGTAAGCTTGTTGCTCTGAGTAACATCCCTCTTATTTTGTATCTTAATACTTTAGACACCTCATTCAGTACAGAGGATGCGACCTGAAATTCAAGATGGAATGTTAGTGTCTGAATGGTCCAATATCTAGGTTCTTCATCAGAACAGGTATGCACAGCAACAAAGGAAAATAGCTTGTTCATTTATTTTGGTCTTTCATCCTACGTACTGAAAAGCAAATTTACACCTGAATTCATATAGGATAAAGACAAATCCTAAAAACACCATCAACGAACATTTCTTGCAACGTTTTCTGGACTTTGTAGTATGGGGCCATGAGCACAAATGCCTTATTGATCCCCAGGTAATAACTTGGGATTTTATTTTACACTTCATGTTTTTTAATATAAATAACTAACTATACACTTTCCTTCTGACCAATTGTTTATAGGAGGTTCCTGGGATGGGTTTTCACATCACACAACCAGGTTCATCAGTTGCAACATCCCTGATTGATGGTGAAGCAAAACCGAAGCATGTTCTTTTGTTACAAATCAAGGTCCTTTTTGAAGATTCTCTCCTTCATGTTGAACAGAAGTTCAATGCGATGTTTTCTCATTCCTTATATATTTCTTAAATAGGGAAACCAGTATAAGCCAACCAAAATACCTTTGAGGTCTATTAGACCTTTTGAGTATGCCGAGGTGTGCCAATCCGTCATGCTTGCTTCAGTAAGTGAATCTCACAATATGAAATGAGTTGGTTTTCTTGAAAGATGAAGCAGATGTTAATCCTAATAATCAGGCCTCTATTCTTGAACATTTGGACAAAATTGTGAGTTTTCAATTTTCGATGCTATGTTTAAATCTTGTCCATTTTCTTTAGAAGCACCATGACATGCTGGTGTGGATTAGGTTCAAGAATGGCCATTTGCCATTTTTTTAGCCTGGTAAAGTTTTCTTTCTTAAATGGAAGTGGCTTGTCCTCAAGTTTCATATTGCTCAATTGCTTCAGGTAAAAAATCTGATTGAGAAGAGTATATCAGAGCCCAAACTTCTATTAATTAGAATCAAGGTAAAAAAAATCTGGACAAAAATAAAGTGCTCTATGAAAAATGATTAAGATAGAGAAAATTGAAGTTGCTCATATTGTTATGCAGGTAGATGACTCTTTATTTTCAACAATAAACCCACAATGATTTGGTCAGAAGTATGTTGGCAAGGTACCTCAGACACTAACGTGGCACTTACTAAAGTGTCTCAATCTTATCTGAATGAACTTATTTGATGACTTCTTATTGTAAAGTCACAAACCCCCAAGATATTCTCATTTTCTCAAAATCAGCAAAGAAGCGCCAGACTGCAGGAGGTATTTCTTAAAAAAAACTCGACCTGCGGGGGGTAAAGCCACCCCCCGGGCATTAAACGAAGAAGAAGACCTTCTCACGCAGGCCGAGAAATCCCCGAACCCCTGCCCACACCCTGACACAGGGGCACCGTTGCCCCGTGAGAACCGGGCCGGCGCAGAGCACCGTAACCCGCGACCAACCCCGAACAGGGTCGGGCGACCTGGGCCGGGCCTTAACCTGTGCTTTGGCTTGTGGGGCAGGCGAGGGGATTTTTTCCCCTAGGTCCTCACCTTCGCCCCTTTCGGGAATCGAACTCAGGACCTAGGGGGTGCTACTCAGGCTCTTAACCACTCGGCCAGACACCCTTTCGCCAGGAGGTATTTCTTTATAAGAACAAACGATGCATATGATATCTACTTACTAAGAGAAATTACACTAAGCTATGAGAAACTTATTAATAGTCCTTGATAAAAAATGACATGTTTTTGAGTAATTTGTTTCCTTGACTATGTCTTTATATATTGTAGAAAATATCATGGTTCTGAGAAACTTCATCCTGAGGAACTAAACAGAGAAACAATTGAAGCTTTGGTTGCAGAAAGTAACTTGGTACTTCTTAAAACTACATATACTATATTCTTTTACTCTTCTTTCAGGATGGGATACATGTTGGTATGCATTTTATTCTTGATGACATGCCCTTTAGTTGTACATATGATAATCATATCATGAAAAGCAAAGAATTATTATTTTCCGTATTAACCCCTATGCATTAATTGGGTACTAAAATGTAGTTTCGTATTGGCCAGAAATAGAATTTTGTTTTCATAAATATAATGGCCAGAAAGGTACTTCTGGCTAGAAGCTTCTTTGTGGTAAGCATTGAACAACTAATCAGTCAATTATATGATGAATCTACATAGCTATCTAGGTCCCATCAAACTTTACACAAGAGCTTGGTACAGCCATGAGCTAAAGTTAATGATAGTATTGTGAAACAAGGAGTATTTCATTGTCTAGGGTTTGCAGTTCTATATGACTTCTTTTTTTTTTTGTTCTGTAGATCCATTGGATGATTTTATTGCTTCTTTTTTTTTACAATGGTAAGATATAGCTAAAATGTAGGCTTCGGTGCTTCACAATGGTAAACCTTTCTTCTTTTTTTTAGAAAATGGAGATTCTTCCGGTTGATGACTTGGACATTGCATTGCAAGATTTTGTGAACAAGGATGACAAGATGGCATTTTATACATGTTTTGCGGCAAAATCTTGACAAACAAGAGTATGATAGGCTTCTATTTTTTTAGTAAGTTTAAAATTAATGACTGTGTTGGTTGTTTAATACTATATCTGGTGGTTTATCTACAATGTTTCTGCGTTTGAGCCATTTGGTCTGCTTGAACATCTATTTCTTTGATCCTTTTCAATAGATGAAGCAGAAACGTTTTACTCTGCTCAGTAATTCTTTGATTCTTTTGAGTTGTCCATCAAATGATTTCTTTTATTGTAGGATATTTCAGACCTACTTGCATACATAAAGAATCTCATCTTATCAAAGAGGTAGTTGTTAGCATACTCTTGGTTATTTCCATTACAATTTCAAATACAAAAATTTGTTTTGTCAGTTCTACATATTCCAATTTGCAACAAAACCTAGACATTTGCATTTGATCACAAAGATATTGGTTTGGCGAGATTGATTTAGTCATGAGCGGCATGATGCGAGGATGGCCGTGCAGGTTGGGTGTGGTGGCAGGAGCCATCGTGCAGTACATGCTAGGCATCACGGTGGAGGTGTGACACATGCCACAGTGGAGCACGGCCAAGCATAGTGGCAAAGCTGAGGGCACCATGAAGGCTAAGAGAGGTGCTATGCGAGTTGGGGTAAAACTTGTTCAGGTGCACAACGTAGCTAAAGAAGTACCACGGACTCACTCTAGTAATAGTGACTTGACATACTAGGTAATATAATTCTCTTTTTATCCGTAGCAACACAGACATCCTGGAATAATATGGTTTTTCAATCTGTAGCAATGCACAGGGATTAAACTATTTTCCTTTAAAAGTTCCATTTGTTAGTGTCTATGGCCTCACCATCCACCCTTCACAATATTATGTGTTCTCCATATATTATGTGTTCTCCATGTGTACATATCCATGTGTCTTGGAGGATCTTCTATGAAGGATAGGATTCCTACGCATATGTGTATGCATGTGATTCATGGCATGATTTGTCATACTTGTAACATGGATTTTTTATACTATTTAAAAATTTAAGTTATTGCTAGAAGTTTTTAGTAGTCTCATGGTCGAGATTTTGATGAGACATTTGATCTAGTTGCTCACATGATGATAGTTCACACTTTGATTGCTGTGGTTATTGTTCGGTCATGAAAAATTTCTCAAATAGATGTTAAGAATGTCTTCCTTCATGGTGATCTACATGAAGAAGTCTTCATGGAACCACCTCCTGGTGTTGAGGTTCCATTTGGGCATGTATGTTGCATTCAAAAGGTTCTCTATGGGCTCAAGAAAGCCTCTCGCGCCTGGTTTGAGCATTGTAGCTATGTGATTTGAGCTGTTGGTTTCTCTCCTAGTGAACATGACCATGCACTTTTCATTTACACCTCTAAGCATGGCCGTACATTGCTTCTGCTCTATTTGGATGGTATGTTGATTACTGGAGATGGTTCGGCATACATTGTTTTTGTTAAGCAAAAATTGAGTGAGCAATTCAAGATGTCAGATCTAGAGTCCCTCAGTTACTTTCTGGGAATTGAGGTTGATCATACTGATGATGGCTCCTATATCTCTTTGTATCGGTACACTCAAGATTTGATCTCTCGCTTAGGTTATACTAATATACACACACTGCTACTACACCTATGGAACTCCATTTGCAGCTATGTCCTACTGATGGCACCTCTCTTGAGGATGCCTCTCGCTACAGGCATTTTGTAGATAGTCTTGTATATCTCACTGCGACTAGGCTTGATATTGCTCATGTAGTTCATGTTCTTAGTCAGTTTGTCAGTGCCTCTACCTCAGTTCATTATAGTCACTTCATGTGCTTGGTACTTAAGGGGGACAACATCTCATCGTTTCTTTTATGCTCACTCTAATTAGCTTCATGCTTACTCCGACTTGACCTAGGCCAGTGATCCTATTAACCATCGCTCAGCCACTAGTTATTGTCTTTTTCTTGTCACCTCCCTCATTGCCTGGAAGTTCAAGAAACAGACTGTAATGTCCCGTTCCAGTGCTGAAGCTGAGCTTCAAGCCCTTGCCACCACCACATCAGAGATCGTGTGGCTTCAGTGGCTTTTGTCTAATTTTGGCGTTCCGTGTGATGCACCCACATCCCTTCTTTGTGATAGTATCACTGCTATTCAGATTGCAAATGATCTTGTCAAGCATGAGGTAACTAAGTATATTGGTGTAGATTTTTCATTCACATGTTTTCATTGCCAACAATTAACTTATTCATCTTTAGCATGTTCCTTCGGAACTTTAAGTGGCAAACTTCTTCACGAAGGCTTAAACTAGAGAACACCATAGACTTCATGTTCTCAAACTCAATGTGTTAGATCTACCTTAAGTTTGAGGGGTTGTTAAGAGTATCTCCTTGTATAAAACCCATGAGGCCCATAACCCTTTTGTATATCGCTGTGTATATTCAACAAAAATCATTAATACAATATACTACTTTTTCTCATTCACACAATGAAGCCCATCCACGTCGCCACAAGTCACCTGGAGAGCCCCGCGCCGCCGGTGACGCACCGCATGGAGCGCTACCAGCAGGCCGAACAATCCTTTGCTGAACTAAGCAGCGCAAAGAACGTCGTGTTTGATGGCGACATGAGCTGGGACGACAGCACCGACCTGCCGTTCCCTCTCCCGGACGGATGGGTGGACGCCTGGACAGAAATAGGGCCAATCTCACCTGACCTTATGTGTGACGGCACTCGCGATGGCGTCGCGATTAGACACCTCAGGGACATGGCTTACAGGTCCATCCTTTTCGGCGACCAGATCGAAGAACATCACAGAGACATGATCTAGAGGGCTCCTAGGAAGAGGTCGGACCGACTTGTGTGCAAGCTGAAAGATTACAGATTGGAGAACGTGGAGCTTATCGGGGGTGGGCTGTCTGTTCGAGGTTATCTTAGCGACAGGACAGAGCTTGAATTTGAGCCGGGTTTGAGCAACTCCAGCAGGGCCCCTACTTGAGCCCTCAAACCTCATATTTGAGGGCTTGAGGCAAAAACAGAGGTCCAGCAGGGCCCCTACTAGAGCCCTCAAATTTGAGGAGGCCCTCAAATCCCCCCACCAGCCCTCATTCCTGGGGGCTCTAGGCCAAGCCCTCAAAATACTGTTGAGTCAGTTTTCCCCTCCCGCCTCTTTCCCCTCCCGAGCGAGCTCCCGACGTCCTCCCCGCGCGCCTCTTTCCCCGCCCGCCTCCCTCCCGAGCGCGCCGCCCGCCTCCCTCCCCGCGCGCCTCCATCCCCGCCCGCCTCCCCGCTCTCCTCCGCCCGCCTCCCGCCCGAGCGCGCCACCCGCCTCCCCGCTCTCCTCCGCCCGCCTCCCTCCCGAGCGCGCCACCCGCCTCCCTCCGGAGTGCACTGCCCGCCTCCCTCCCGAGCGCGCCGCCCGCCTCTGGCCTCGCCCCGCCTGGATCCGGTCGCCTTCGCGTTGGATCCGGCCGCCGCTCGTTCGTCACTGCTGCCCGGATCCGCCCGCTCCTCCTTGGCGTCGTCCCGGATATGGGCCTCGCCGCTCGGATCCGGCCTCGTCGCCCCGCGCCGGCCTCTGCTCCCGGCTCCTCTCCGGACGTCTTCGCCGCCTCCGGGCCCGATCCGGCTAGATCCGGCCGCCGCGCCTCAGATCCGGCCTCCTCTGCGCCAGATCCGGCCGCCTCCCCGCCAGATCCGGCCACCTCCGCGCCGGGACGCCACCTCCCCCGCCTGGATCCGTGCCGGCCTCGCCCCGCCTGGATCTGGCCGCGCCGTCGCCCGAGCGCCTCCCGGCCGCCCGCCTCCCTCCCGAGCGCGCCGCCCGCCTCTTTCCTCCCGCGCCGCCACCGCTCCCCGGCGATTCCTCCTGCGTCGCCACCGTCCTCCTCGGCGGCTCCTCTTCCCCGGCTCCCGACGCATGGCCGTTCTCCTCGGCGGCTCCACCGTCCTCCTCAGCGGCTCCTCTTCCCCGGCTCCCGACGAGCGCCTCGGCCTCGCCGTCGTCGGAGGATGCGAGGAGGCGGACGAGGAGGGAGAGAATGAGGAGTGGGTCCCATGTGTCAGTTGTAGTGGAATGGATTTAAGGGCTGAAATTTGAGGGGTGCTGTTGGAGTAGATGCAAAAAAAACAGGGCCCTCAAAAGTAGGGGCCCTGTTTTGAGGGCTACTGCTGGAGTTGCTCTTACCACTGTGGCTTGGTCCTGGCCATCGTACCTGATGATCCTACTGCGCAGCTGGAAGGTTGTCAAGAGCCACACGATCACAGCTTGTCGCAAGCAAACTGAAGATCACCAGGAAGCGCACAACTTTCTTCTTCTTCTTCTTCTTCTTCTTCTTCTTCTTATTATTATTATTATTATTATTATTATTATTATTATTATTATTATTATTAAAACCAGCTACCTCCTAGTGATACCAGTTGCAATTTTTAATGGTTGAGGTTGTTTGATCACTGCATTTCTTCTGTGTAAGATGTCCCAAGTAAGACAATTACATCAATCATCATTCCGCTTCAGATTTTCAGTGGCATTGGTTTCAATTCAGTTGCTTATGTAGTTATGTACTTGCCTGCTTCCATGGAAGCAGACGGTTGGCCGTTGGCCTAATGCAAGCAAATGCCGATCTTAAGCTGACATCAGCATGCACTCAAATGTTTCGGGCTTTTCAGTAACCTTGATTTCAAATTTTCATGGACACTAACGCATTCACTTGAAGTTACTTCAATCGACGAGTTTAGTCACAATTTGTGCTGTACATTTACTACAAGTCAGCACTTCATACCGAGAGTGAAGCGTTGAGATGTTAAGAAAATGTTAGCAGATCCTACATCTGAAAGAAAACAAAATGGAGAAGAATAATTTATTGACGCTTATCTAACAATAAAGAATCACTAAACATACAACCAACCCTCCTCTAACATGTGCTCCCAAAAATTCTCATATTGTTACAATTAACATGTTCCTATCATGTCCAAAAGTTTGAATTCGTCGTGATGATCACCAACATCACGCTCAACAGCAACCGGAGGATGAACAAGAACCCTTTCTCCCTTCCAGTTCTCAGTCTCCATATTGCAGATCCCTCAGCGTCACTTGTCTGCGTGGTTGTGTTTGCCCCGCCAGATTTGGTGACGTTGTTCAACAGCTTACTGCATGATAACAAACAACATTAGCAGAAGTCCAGGTATGGTGTGAATTATGACATGAAACATTTGATCTCACACTTCACTATTCAAAACATACATCTGAAATCGAGAAGACAGAGTGGCCTATTAATTTCTTCTTCAGATCAGAAGTTCACAGTATTCTTTAGGAACAAAAATTGGCTGTTACATTTTCAAGCTCTAGTAGGATTTCATAATTCTTTAATGTGAGGGATTTCATTATGCCTCAGTAAATCTTCCACTGAAAGACATGAAAGAAATGGACATTGTCTGCAGTATTGCTTAGCAAGGGCCTCTACACTACTTGTAAGCACATGATTTAAATCATTTTTAGGAAATGAGAAGGCCCACAATGCAAAGCAGAATTCGAAACAAAGTATCATGGAAATGGAATGATTTTACTGCCAACGTTACCCTGTCCCTATTCTGTGGGGCATAATAATCCCTTTTCATCCTTAAGATGCCTTCCTATCCAATAAATAATCGGTTGGACAATATGAAGGACATTATTGAGAAAATTTTCAGCAATGTACCTTCCAGGAAAGATGCAGCCATCATGACCTGCACAACAAAAGGCATCGATTTGTTAGTAAATCAGAAAGGAGCTTCAAGAATTCAATGTAAATTTGAAAGTTATAGTTGTGAAAGATTGAAGCAAACTCATCTACATGAATATATGCACAATTTGTTATCAACTTCTCCCTTAAACTACCTTGATGCAATAAATTTGATGTTGTGGTCAGAGATGGTCAAATATGTGATTATGTGAACAAAACAAGCTAGTTTGGACTTGTGTATTGCCTTGAGATGAGAGGGTCAAAAAAACAGAAATTGACTTCTGAAGAGTGATAAGAAAAGATGAAGAAAATTTCAATTTTTTGGTCAGCATGTACTTGCACCTGTAAATAATCACGAGTACAAAACTTCTCATTCAGAGGACCATTCAGGACCAGTAAAAGCAGAAGTTGGTCCACATTTGTATTTAGTACAGTACATGTAAGCCCAAGAAGCCTGATAGTACATGCGATGGGGAGCTTTGGCCTCCCATCTCAGAAAGACCATGCTGCAGGCTTGCAGTAGATCTTGATGTTAAAAAGAGTATTTCTTTTCTGATGCTAAAAGCCTAAATCTAACTTCAATTCCGTATGAACAACTTCTGGTATTTCTGGCACACACACTACACAGTTTGCAAAAGAGAACACAATCTATATGGCACTCAGGACCACAAAATTATCATTGGCTAGGCCAGTCTGTAACAGCATCCCCATTGACCATCCTAACATCTAGGTCAGTCAACTAATTACAGAGCTTTCATTCAATACTCCTTGTACCAGTCAATGACCAACTGACTCACTAAGAAAAGGATAAGTAAATTAAACACGGAATCACCAAATGCTAACATTAGCTAGCTTTGTAACATGGTTGTATATAACAAAGCAACCTTGGGGGGGGGGGGGGGGGATTGGAGAACAACATACGCATGTGTCCATGTAATAATACTATTCCCATACCAGACAACAATACATGCTCCCAACATACACTCCAGTTGGCCACTTGCATAGATTACACTTTGTCTTGACTCTTGATCCGCATTACAAATTTCAAAAGGTCTAGATGACATCCAGATCCGAAAGATTCCACTTCCAGCATGCACTTTATCTTTTCATTTATCCCCTTACCTTTTCTTTAAGTAAATACAGCTCATATGTGGAGGACAAGGCCACTGTCCAGAGAAGTTGCTACTTGGCCGCAACCAACATGAGTTCAGCACTTCAGTTTTGCTGCATTAGTTCAATGCAATTGTCGTGACATGGTACCATAATCCAAAGGGCAAGAATGCCTCACTAGTCACTTCCTCACCATATATTCTATGCTGGCCGGTGTACAGAGCCATTGCCTTTCAGACAACGACTTCTTCTGTAAGTAAAACACGTGTAACTGTTTTTATGCCCCGTCAATATCGGTGAACCATGATTAAACATGGCACAGTGATATTAACAATTTATTAACCACAATTCAACTGTTAGTGACAGGGCACACAAGCAGCTACAGGTCACAACTACATAAAGCCTCAATGTAGTACTTGGATGTCGTGAAACAATGAAGTTTCATGACAACAAGACTTTGGAATCCCTTGATATGCCAAGGTATGATATTACCCCCCCCCCCCTCTGCGCCGCGCGTTTGCTACCAAACAATGGGCAAGCCCCCCACCAAGTACACAAGGTTGCACATGAAAGTGCAATGCGTACCAATGCAGGAACATCTAACGCAATCATGGGCAACCAGAAAGATCTCAGATCTCAACTTTATCTTTTGAAGCATGCCACGGGCCATTATGTATGCGAGACCTATACATCAACATTACCCATGATTGAACTTTGTCAAAAGTTGCGATTTTGTTCTGAAACATCACACATTCTGAAGTTTTCCCCTCACCAAATGAGAAGACAATCTCAATGCGGTCATACCACAATGTAAATAAAACAGCAATCATTTTCATCTTCTAGCTCGTCCCTTAGTTAGTAATGGGATGACAAGAAGTTGAAATGACAAGCTAAGAAACAAGAATGAGGTTAACTTTAGTTAGTACTGGGATGACAAAGCTGGTGAAAGTGATGGGGCGAGGTGTGCAATGTGCCCTTGGCATGTGATGTGTGCTCCTACTCACATGCGTGAAAGGGGATTCCTTTTTGCAACCTTGTGGCATCTTTTTTCTCTTTATGAAATGGTATTGGGGGCTCGTGTGTTACCAATCAAACCATGCAGCACACTCCACGCCCTAAGCACTCTCTCAGACTTGGCAGAGTACCAAACAAATCTACAACCAGATCCAGTGCAACTTCTGTCTGCTATACACTATACCTTTCTCCCTCTATTTTGATGTGGTCATGGACTCATTGTCATATTAAGGGGCGTTTGTATTAGTTTTTGCTTGTGACTTTTGACTGTGGCTTATAACTTTTGGTTGAAAATGAATAGTAGCAGCTAAAAGAAGTGACTTTAAGAGGATGTGAGCGATAGGAAAAATGAGGGAGAAAAACGTGTGTGTGACGGGAGTGAGAGCCGAGAGGAGTGGAGTGCGTGATGCACCTGTGACCCCTTGTCTTATCCCTGACGGTAGCGAAAGAAGTGGAGAAGCCGTCTATATTAACTTTTGGCTTTTCTAAGCAGAAACCAATGCAAACAGGATCTAAAAAGAGCACTGCTACGCGTACATAATCCTGCTGGCGAGTCGCTGACAACCGAATCCCACCAAAGGTGTTATTTTGAAGCCATAATAAACCGCACAAGAAGTGTCAAGATCTCGCTAGTCTAGAATGAATGATCTAATTTGTTCTGAACCCATGTTTTCATGGAGCTAACAACAATTCCTCCCAAATAAAACGACACCTCGTTGCTGCACTCCTCCTACCCTACCTAGAAGGAAAAGCAACCTTTATCCAAACCATCAATGGAATAAACACTATTGCACTTAGTGTTGTTCTCCAATGGAAAGACAGACCGAACAACTTTCCATGAATGCCATCTACTTTTGGGGCGTGACAATGGCATCCCTCCTACTCAAGATCGAAGCCGAAATCTTCAGAGAAACGTTTCCACGGGGTTATTGACCTACTAACTGGATTGGTCTGATGCCACACCACACTATTTCACTATGCATCAGCAACACCTGACCAATATTCTTTAAAGACCTAAAGGGGATCACGGGAAACTACTGGACTAGTGAACAAACCTCAATGCAAGTCAGTCTAAGCTAGTCTAACCAGTCACTCGTCAAATGGTTAAGAAGTGCATTTCTTCAACACAAACCTCACAAACACACTTGCTAGTTACTACTTACTACTCATTAGAATGAGAAGAACAGTATGCACCAAACAACAAACATTGCTACTAAATCCTTGACTATCCAAGCAAACCAAAAAGGAACACAACCAATAAAAATTGGAAAGATCAAAACGAGCAAAAAAGAAAAAAGATTGATCAAGTTTCACCGAAGTAGCATGAAAATTCATTTCCCAAGCAATGCCATATGAATAGCAAAATAAAAAGGCAATGCCATATGAATGCATCAGCAATTATGAAGAGGAGGGGTTGATTAGTTATTGGCAAGTCTTGGTACTCACTGGGATCGGTGGTGGTGACCATGCCGGCGCCCTGGAAGTAGCAGGAACCGTCGGCCTTGCTCTGCGACTGGTAGTAGGCATCGAAGGCGTACGAGGCGTGGTTCCGCACGTTGTTGGGCTCGTAGCACCCCTCGCCGGGCTGTATCGCCGTGCAGTCGGCGCGCCCGGGGCCGCACGCCCAGTCCATGGCCGCCTGCACCGCCTTCTCGTCCGCGTCGTCGGAAGCGATGCAGAACGTCCGGTCCGTCGTGTCGTTGGCCAAGAAACCCCCCGTCCCGGATACGTGGAGCAGGTACACCGGCGTGCCGTTGCCGTAGAAGAGGCCCCAGTTCGCCTCCGACACTGGCCCCGGCCGGAGGTCCTCGTTGAAGAGCTCGTAGATGTAGACGCTCGCCTGCACGCCCGGGCGCATCGGCGTGCCGGGCTTGTCCATGACGTGCTTGATCAGGTTGGAGTTGTACGCGTCGGCGTTGTCCCTGGTGGCGTACGGCTCCGCCTTCCGGTCCCCGTACGACGGCCACCCGGTCTCGGTCACAAGCACCGTCACGCCACCGCCGCTCACGTTGAGGTTTTTCACCGCGACGTGCACCGCGTCGAGCAAGGCGTCGAACACGTTGGTGTAGTGGAGCAGCGTGTTGGGGTCGACCATCTCCAGCGATGGCGGCAGCCGTTTGAACAGCGCGTTGTCGAGAGGGATCACGCCGTTGCTCTGCATGAGGGAGTAGTAGGGGTAGAGGTTGAGCATCAATGGCGCGGAGGTGTTGGCGAGGTGGGAGAGAAGGGGGAGGAGGAAGGACTTGGCCAGGGACTGGTTGAAGAAGGCCTGGGACGGGGGGAAGGGGTCGACGACGACGGAGAAGGGAAGCGGGGTGGAGACGGGGATGGAGGAGAGATTGGCGGCGGCGAGCGCGGCGGCGAGGGACTGGATTGCGGGGAGGAGGACGGGGAGCGCTGAGGGGAGTGCGGTGGGGACCTCGTCGCCGACGGCGATGGCGGAGATGAGGCCCGGGCTGCTGGAGTTGGGCGCCGCGAAGGGGAGCACGCGGCGGGAGACCCAGGCGGAGGCGGTGGCCGGGGAGGAGCCCAGCGCGAGGAGCTCGTCGTTGGGGACCCCGACGATGGCGCGAGCGCCGGAGGAGACCAGCGCCGAGAGCACGCGCGGGTCGGCGTCGTAGAGCCGCACGCGGTTGATGCGCTGCGCGCGGAGGAACGCCGCGAGGTCGGACGGCGACAGCAGGTTCGTCACCGCCGTGCCGATCGTCACGCCGACGTACGGCTCGCCGGAACCCCCGCCCCCACCCGCCGCCGACACCACCGAGTCTGCGGTCGCAACACCACCATTACCAAGCAAGAAACAGAGCACAGTGAAACACATAATCAACAAATACAGAATCACAAGCTAAAGAAACAAAATAAAATCAGCAACCAATGTGGCAACAACAAGCCAAAAAAATCAAGAAGAGCTGTAGAATTTGGAGCTAGGAAGAACAAGGTGACATCAAGCAAGAAAGGAAGAATTTGCAGCGGAACAAGACAAGCATGTGAGACAGAGGAGAGAAGAGAGAGAGCTTACATGGTACAATAGAGGAATGGATTGAGAGGAGCAAAAAGAGGAGCAAGCTGCCTCTGCCTCCTCTGCTCCTACTCCCCATTGGGAGTCTGCTCTCCTCCCCTGATGATGATGATGATTTCTTCTGCGCTTGCTTCTTTTGATGCTGCTTTTGATGAGCTCCTTGCCTTGCTTTCTCTGGGAATTTCCTTGCTTGATTCTCTGATGAGTGGGAGCTTGTGTAGCTGGTGCTGAGGCCTGGAATGAACTTGGGGGAGTAATGCTTTCATACTTTTTATTCTAACAAGAATAATATTAATTTCAAAGCATATGAAAGGATAAGTAATCATTATTTACCATTCAGTTCTGCTTTAAGAGCAAGTACAATAGTATAGCCAACTAGTGGCTCTAACACTTGTCCATTTCATCTATAGCCTTTAAAAAATAGTTCATACAATAAGGTAGCTATTACAATAACTATTTGGCCCTACGTGTAAGAGAGTGAAATGCATATTTTTACATGCTATAGCTAGCTGTAATTTAGTAGCCAGCTTCCTTCTCTCTCTTCCTTTCTCTTTCTGCCACGTAAGATTTGGTTGATATTATATTTGCTATAGCCTGCTGACTAAGCCTTATTGTACCTGCTCTAAGAGTTATGCAAATCACTTTGAGGAAAGTATGGAAGCGCCTCCCAATTAGAGGAGGGTTGGAGGTGTGGGGGGAAGGAAAGAGTTGGGATTTGGGCCTGGAGTGAAACCAGCATGAATATGTTGTTTACATCACGGTGGTTGTTTTTTCTAAGGCCAATTTAGTAATTAGTGTCTGATCTTGCTTAGCTATGTTTTCAATAGGGGAAGGGACAAGGAAGTAGGGGGCAGTGGGAGTGACCCACCTGGAGGGTGGGACCTCAAGAGTGATTACACACTCGACACTTCCACCTGGAGGGTCGGAGCGAGCCACCGTAACAAGTGGTTACACCCTTTCATTTTTTAAGGCAAACATACATGGCACCCAAGGGCCATTAACTCTCAATTAATATTGGCGAACATGTGCTATGCAATCAGAATGGCTGTGCACTCAAACAAATATCAGCTGTCCGATGGGCAATGACCGGCTAGGATCGAGGCAGGGGTGGCCAAGTCAACCGACTGGGCATTCTGCATCGGCCCCCCTGCCCCCTCCCAACGTTGAGCCCTCTAGTCCTATCGCTGAGCTTGCACATTCCAAGCCCTAAATCCCAAGCGTGTGCAGTGGCAGCACCCCCAGAGTTCGGCGATGAGCACCCAACCCCGCGGCCAACGACAGTGACGAGGGAGGCGGCGGACCAACGGAGCTCCGTGTCAGGCACACGAGCTCGCAGCAAGGCGGCAACACAGTAGCACTTGGAGGGAGGCGGCGACGCCCAGTGGCAGAGAGAGGGGGGCTGGGGGGCCTGGCACCCCCAACCAAACTGTCATATCTACAAAATAGAGGTAAATTGTTTAACTAAAGTTCAGTAAAATCCCCAAAAACGAGAAGAAAATTTATATTCTCTCCGACAGATCACAGAATTCATTATCCTCTGGGGCAAGTAACAGCGTCGAAAAGAGCAATTTAAGCTAACAGTAACTACAGAACTAGCTTCAGTAGACTAGTGGTGGCCACTATTAAGGGTTTTCATCCATGAGATGTCTTCCAAAGTACACTAGAACGAATCACCGTAGCAAAACAGGAAACAAGTTTAGAAAGATAATGAAAAGTAAGATAGAAAAGATGACAGGTTTAATGACAATCTGGGACTCCAACAGGGGGTTTTAAACTTATTGAGGCTACTACATCTACAGCCTTATATGAACACTCTTTTAAAATAGCCAGGTTGTAGATGCATTACCATCACTTGCTGATCTAACAAGTGGACTAGTTAAGACTGGTAAAGATTCATCTTGTCCTATGGTGGACAGGTTGTTAAGATTAGTCTTAACTCTTCCGGTTTCAACTGCAACCACTGAGAGATGTTTTTTAGCTACGAAACTTGTGAAGACACGACTTCGAAGTACAATGGGAGATGGATTTCTACGAGATTGTTTGGTAATTTATATTGGAAAGGAATTGGCCGCAAAGATTAGTAATGATGATATTATTAAGGCCTATGATCTTGCTGGTAGTCGTAGAGCTAAGTTTAAGTTAATAGAGATGTAATTTTCTTTGCATTGTAATTTGCGAAACATATTACTCTGATATGTGACTATTGGATCGGTAAATCCGATATGGTTCATTGGTTCTACTCTACTTGTTGTCCATGTTGCCCCCCATATCCAATTCCTGGCTCCGCCCCTGGTGACGCCCTAATCCTATTCCCACCCATGACGGTGACGGCGAGTTACCGGTTAAGATACTGGTTTATTACGCCCTGGCAGCTCATCTATGTGTAATTGCAGCTAGTATGGAACCAATTGGTGATGCTCAGTCCTAATGCATTGGTGAGATGAACTCCACACTCAGGTTGAACGATGGATTTAGTACACCCAAAAAGAAAGCAAGCATACCAACCTAGGTCAGTAATTTTGTGATGTTGCGGTCATTGTGCTTTATGAATTAATAGAGACATGAGTTATGTTGTGGATCTAATTCAATCAATTTTATGCTATTGCAGTCTCTGTCATTCACACCTGAGTGTGTTGAGAAATTGAAGCCCAAATCAGGGATGACATTTGATTATGTGAACTAGGTGGAGGTGTTCTTCAAGGCGTATGCACATCATATCGGGTTTTCAGTACGTGTTGGTAGCAGAAGCTACTGAATAAGGTAGTTCAGTGAAAATGTTACATATGCTTAAGGAAAAGATATAGGTCAGGAAAAGGTAACAACATTGTTGATCCCTGAAAGGAAAGTCGTAAAATAAAAGAAACTAGGTATAGATGTAATGCTCAACTTTTTGTCAAGCGGGATAGCGACAAGATAGCTTCATTTATTGAGCACCACAATCATGAACTTATGTCATCTAGTAAGCATCATCTAATTAAATCCAATCGTCGAGTTATTGAGAAGGCAAAAAGCACACTGTACACATAGAACAAAGCAAGTATAGGAACCTCGTAAGCGTTTAGGATGTTTCATTTCAGTGCTAGAGGATTTGAGTATGTGGGGTGCACGAAGAGGGACCTATAGAATTATTACAATAATTTTAGAAATAAAATCAAGGATGCTGATGAATGATGTGGTATCTTTTGATTCGACATACAACACTAACCAGTATGACATAATTTTTACACCATTCATGGGAGTCATCATCACATACAATGTGTATTTTTCGATGCCAGATTCATAGCAGGTGAAAAGATTTAGTCATATGTTTGGCTATTTGAGACTTTCCTAAGAGCTATGGGAGAGGTAGCACCCGAACTTATCATAATCAATGAGGATGCTAGCATAAGGACTGCTATTACCAATATTCTTCCAACCACCACACATAGGTTGTACATGTGGCATATCATGAAGAAACTACCTGAGAAGATTAGCCCCATTTAAGGGAAGACCCCCTTTCTCTTGGGAGAGAGTTAACTCATGTGTGTGAGGTTTGAAAAAGTAGAAGAATTTAAGTCAACCTAGCATTCTTTTATTTCTAATTTTCAGATGGAGGACAATAGGTGGTTGGCTAAGAGGTATAGCATCTGTAAGTCATGGATCCCAGCATATTTTAGGGATATATTCCTATCAGGTATTCTTAGAACCACCTCATGGTCAGAGAGTGCAAATTCATTTTCAACTATTTTGTTGGTCGCAACTTGCATTATTTGTTAAATTCTAGCTAAGGTTTGACATAGGTTTGCAATATTAACACCAGGAAGAGTTGATAGCTGATAATGCAAGCATCCATACAAACTCTAAATTATTGACATCATGGAAAATAGAGGGACATGGTAAATTGGTATTTACACACGAGGGGTTTGACAAATTTCAAGAAGAGGTACATGCGGCTAGAGACCCCTATGATATTCCTTTATTTCAGGATATGGCAATGGTGGATGGAATGAATATCGTACCCGTCAACGACAACTCTAATAAGGCTAGGGAAGTCTGTTGTGACACAACCGCAATGATAACTAAATGCTCATGTATGCCATTCATCTAAAGGAATCTCATGCCGCCATATTATACGCATTTGGAGGGGTGCAAAATTAAGTGAGATACCAACTATGTCCTAAAAAGATGGGGGGAAAGTACAAAAGGTAAATATTGGTTCAATACAACATGTCCTTTTGTGAAAATTTTATTGAACTACATAAACAATTTCTATTGGCCTTTTTGTAGGGAGAATGTTTATGATATCGAAGGAAGCCTACTAGTGGAGGACCCACTGACTCTATTAACACAGCAAAAAGAAGGAAGATTGCTACTGCACACAACAAGATGGAAGATCTCATTCAAACTGATAAAAACTTAGATGAAAGCATTGACTTTCTACTAATGAGTCTGGACAACATTGGGCCACCTTTGTCCCAGTTAGTTCCCGCTGCCTCGAGTACTAGACAAGATGAACACGAGGCTTTTATTTGTTGTAGCATTCCATCTTTGGGATCCACCCACCTACTGACATTTGTATGAAGGGGAGATGCAAGAGAATATTAGGACATGAGGAAAAGAAAAAGAAGAACAAAGGTGTGTAGCAAAAAAAAAGAAGAATTATCAGGTGCCACGCATGTGCAAGACCTTCAAACATATTGGGTTTCATGATAGTCGGAATTGTCCAAACAAATCGTGAAGCAGGCAGCAGGCTGTAACTTTGTGTTATTTTTTAATGAACTAGTTTCTGTTGAGATGGTAAATGAGCGGGCTACAGGCTATAACTTTGTGTTCTTTTTTAATGTACCAATTTCTATTGAGATGGCAAATGAGCAAGCTACAAGCTGTAACTTTCTGTTCTTTTTTAATGTACTAGTTTCTATTTGAATGCTAGAACTTGTATACGGCCATGATACTATTGCTTCAAAATTGCCCTAATACTATTGAGATGGCAAATGAGCAGGCTACAAGCTGTAAACTTTAGTTTCTATTTGAATGTCAGTTTGCAATCTTGTCTTCCATTTTGGCAAATGAGCTGAAAACTCCAGCTTCTATTTGAATGTCAGTTTGCAAACTCCTTTTTGAATTCTAGAACTTGCATGTAGCCATGATACTATTGATTTAAAATTGAACCTGATACTATTTAGAATTCGACAAGGGAAAACTACATGGTGCTCTTTATTTTGGTTCCTATTGCTCCCAGATGACTATTGAACCTGATACTATTCAGAACACTACAAGGAAAAAATGCATAGTATGTACTTGCTTCCTATTGCTCCCAGATGCATAGTATATACTTGCTTCCTATTACACCATATTTGAGAACAATGCATGAATGCAAATGCCAAGTTACAAATTCAAGAGGCAAAAAGGGAACATTCAGACTTGTATTATTGTTGTTAGCTTGTAAACATTAACACATGTTGTCAATTGGCTCACAAAACATTAACATTAAACACAGGCAGCGAGGGCCTACAAAAATTATTACATATTTGGTACATTACATGCTTGGTACATCAAGGCCTTAAAAAATTATTACATCACACAAAACAAATCCGTTAGTAGTCAGTTTCCAGCAAAATGATAACTCCACCAATTTTCCAGATTTAATGAATCTGGTCAATATATACAAGGATTGGACTAGTTGTTTGTCCAATTCAAATATAACTTCTTGTTTACAATCCAAAATCTAGTTGTGCTCTCAAAAGGCTCACTATTCACACTTGTGCTATTCAGAATCCAATTTCACCTGTGCTACAAATGACACATACAATTCACCTAAAATAGACCTGATACATGTGCTCTTAAATAACACCTGAAATAGGTGGAATAGCATACAAGTCACCTGAAATAGACCTAATACTATTCACATCTGAAATAACATCCAATCCAGAATCCAGTTATTCTCTCAAAAGGGTTGGGCACATTGACACGTGCTACGAAATTTCACTTGAAATGAAACTCACATACAATTCTAAAATAACATGTCTAAAAGCACAAGTTTGAAATCTTTCATCTCATCTCCAATTTGTTCCTTCAAGCATCATCAGAAGGCCACTCCCTCATCGCTGTTGCTGTCATAGGGCCTTGGGTTTGGGTGTCGCTGTCATAGGGCCTTGGGTTTGGGTGTCGCCGTCGATGAGCCATCGTCGTAGGGCCGCTCCCTTATCGATGTCACCTTCAAGGGGGTGGGATTTTAGGGTTAGAGATTAGGGGCATGCGAGGGCCGCAACATCGGCCACCGTCGAAGGGCCACTCCCTCATCACCATCGTAGAGCCGCGGGGTTAGGCGCCCTCATAGGGCCTTGGGGTCGGGCACCCTCGTAGGACCGTAGGGTCAAACACTGTTGAAGGGCCAAATGTTGACTATCGTTGAAGAGCCATCGTCGCAAGGCCGCTCCCTCATCACCATTGCCTTCAAGGGATGGGATTTTAGGGTTAGCGATTAGGAATGCATGAGGGACTAAATTTTGGAGGGACACGGGGCCGCATAGGGGGTTAACACAAAAGTTTCTGGGGTGGCCGCTCGCCTTGATCCTAGCCATTAATTTGTGATCGGACGTGTTAGATTTGTTTGAGTGCATGAGTGCATGCGTTGGCTAAGTCCATATCAAATGTTAGTGTCAATATGATCATCCTGAGAATTACAAAGGGACCTTGAGATAATAGTATATTACAAATCAATCCCTGGCACGGATGAAAAATGACTAAAACGAATGCAAAATTACATCCAGGTCCTAAGCAGCTAAAAGCAACACCATCGATGTGGAGGAAACTCTAATCACCATTGTTTGGCCTCCTCGCCTTGAATGCTAGGATCTTGCCATGGCTTTGCCTCATGTTATTTGTTTGCTGACAATGTCAAGCAACAAGGGAAGAAGAGGGGCCTCCTTTGGTCGGAGGTTGCCAAGGCACCAGAGGATCTACGTCAATGAGAAACACCAGCGATCTACTTGGTGAAGCTTCATTTGGCCATCAGGAACAAATGGTGTTTGGATCCACTAACGGCATCTAGGGAGTGAAGGGTGGGGAACCTAGAGACACAGAGTAGAGGGAGAAATACAGAACGGCTAGAGAGATGCGGTGCATCGGCCAAAACGATGATGGATGCCATATCCATGTGGGAAAGTTTATTGAAGAGGACGCACTGGAGATAGATGAATCGGATATGAACAAGACCATTGCCATTTCACTAGGGGATGGCAGCTGATGACACCATAGCTTCACTGAGGAGGAGGTCGCTAAGCACGAGAAAAAGAGGTTAGAGTGATGAGTCCTAGCTGTAGTAGATCTAGATCTAGACAGATTTAGAGCCCAATGATGAATCTAGCCGCATGAGGGATGAGCCAGCAGCACTCTGTAGCTACAATATGTCCGCTCCTTACAAGCCAATAACCGAGCAAGCAGCCTAATGGAAAAGAATCGCCAAAGGGAACATAAAGCCTACTACTAGAGTAATAGACAATGGAGAAAAGAGAGGTGAGACCTCCTCTCACTCGACTCTGGCAACGAGAGGTCAAGGAGAAGAGAGGGGACGAGGATGTGTGGAGGGGAGAGGAGGCGCAAGAGAAGGGTAGGGGATGATGAAGAACGAGTAGGGAGCTTAGCATGGTTATACACTTGACACTTCACTCCACCAAAACTTGTTCTTCAATCTTACATGTGCAAGCCTCTTTCATTCCATAGGGCATTTCTTGTGCTGCAATAATTTATATCCATTTAAGTTAGGAAAAATTTATATTTAATACATCTATTTTGCAGTTGACCCTATCCAGCCTATGTACTACAAAATTGGGTATATAACCCCTATACTTGCAATACTAGATTAAATAAGGTCCAAAAACAGACCGAGGATGGTTTTAGGGATGACTTGGCACTGATTTAGGCAAAATAGCTGATGGGCTTACATCTCTAAATGTGGACCACATGTCAGTCTCTTGCTCTATCCACTTTCCACTCTCTCCCCCTCCTGTACCCGAACCGCCATGGCCATGCCGCGTTTCGACACATACAAAGAGCTCAAGGATGTCCCCTGCTTCATGGTGGCAGCAGCTACAACACGTTGTTATTGACGACAGCAGCGCCAGATGTGAGCTCGACTCGTCTCTGCGCTCGTCGTGTTGTTGCTCGCCGCGATGCCCACCGGAGCCCATGTCTGCAGCGGCCTCGGCGTGTCGTCTCCGCCGTCATTGCGGTACACGTCCTGCTACATTTCGAAGTGGCGGCAGCGGAGCTGGCGACTAGCCAAAGTAGACGCTCGAGCGCTCCATTCCCTACCCTTCGAAGTGGCGGCAGCGGAGCTGGTGACTAGCCGAAGTAGACGCTCGAGCGCTCCGTCCCTACCCTTCCAAGTGGCAGAAGCGGAGCTGGCGACTAGCTAAAGGAGACGCTTGAGCGCTCTGTCCCCTACCCTTCGAAGTGGCGGCCGCAGAGCTGGCGACTAGCCAAAGTAGACGCTCGAGCGCTCCGTTCTCTACCCTTCGAAGTGACGGCAGCGGAGCTGGTGACTAGCCGAAGTAGACGCTTGAGCGCTCCGTCCCCTACCCTTCGAAGTGGCGGCAGCGAAGCTGGCGACTAGCCGAAGCAGACGTTCGAGCACTCCGCCCCCTACCCTTCGAAGTGGCGGCAACGAAGGCTCCACTCGTCTTATTTATACTCTATAGAGTGCACGCAGAGGCTTGCCTCTGCGTATCTTATTTATACTCTGAAGTGTGCGCGCGGAGCTGGTGACTAGCGAAAGCAGATGCTCGAGTGCTCTGTCCCCTATCCTTCGAAGTGGCAGTAGCAGAGCTGGCGATTAGCAAAAGTAGACGCTCAAGCGCGCCGTCCCCTACCCTTTGAAATGGCGGCAGCGGAGCTGGCAACTAGCAAAAGTAGACGCTTGAGCGCTCCGTCCCCTACCCTTCGAAGTGATGGCAGCGGAGCTGGCGACTAGCCAAAGCAGACGCTTGAGCGCTCCGTCCCCTACCCTTCGAAGTGGCGGCAGCGGAGTTGGTGACTAGCGAAAGCAGACGCTCGGTGCTCTGTCCCCTACCCTTCGAAGTGGCAGTAGCAGAGCTGGCGATTAGCAAAAGTAGACGCTCGAGCGCTCCGTACCCTACCCTTTGAAGTGGCGGCAGTGGAGCTGGCGACTAGCCAAAGTAGACGCTCGAGCGCTCTGTCCCTTACCCTTCGAAGTGACGACAACGGAGCTGGCGACTAGCCGAAGCAGACGCTTGAGCACTCCGTCCCTACCCTTCGAAGTGGCGGCAACGGAGCTGGTGACCAGCCGAAGCAGACGCTCGAGCCCTCCGTCCCCTACCTTCGAAGTGGCGAAAGCGGAGGCTCTGCTCATCTTATTTATACTCCGTAGAGTGCGTGCGGAGGCTTGCCTCCGCGTGTCTTATTTATACTCTGAAGTGTGTGTGCAGAGGCTTGCCTCCGCATGTCTTATTTATACTCCGTAAAGTATGCGAGGAGGTTTGCCTCCACGTGTCTTATTTATACTCCGAAGAGTGCGCGTGGAAGCTTGCCTCCACACGTCTTTATGCGGAACGAGACCAGTTTTCAAACGGTGCCCTTTATTGATTCCCCGTTTGTGCAGGTGAGCTATTACAAGGGGCAGGGTGCCGGACATGATGTGGGCATCCCTTTGACCTCACACGTAATATCGCCGCAGCCTGTCCGCATTCTATGCATGGCAGAGAGTCTGCCCATCCAACGTCGCGAGGCGATATGCTCCACGTTGCAAAGCCACGACGACGATATAGGGGCCCTCCCACTTGGACTCAAGTTTGCCTACGGTTGCTGCATGGAGTGCCATTTTGAGGACGAGGTCTCCCGGTTGGAATTCGCGCGAATACACGATGCGGTCGTGCGCATGTGCCACTTGGCGCACGTACTTCGCGACATGTCGGGTGGCGCTCACCCGGTCCCCATCAAGAAAATCAAGGGACAACTCGCGCTCTTCCACTGGGGCCTGGGCGAGGACCCTCCTCGAACTGGCCTTGATTTCCTCTAGTGTTACTGCCTCATCACCAAAGAGAAGCTTAAATGGCGTGAACCCCGTCGGACATATCACCGTCGTGCGGAGGGACCAGAGCACACTATGAAGCTTGTCTGGCCACTTGCCCTTCGGTAGTTCAACTTTGCGCCCGTAGGACGACTCCAGCATCCAATTCGACTACATGTCCGCAGCATGAAAGCCGGACTGCACCGGCAAAATCATTTCCGCCCAAAAGATCACAGGCCGCAGGGACGGAGGGGGCCAAATGGCTCAGTGACATGGTTTCGGCCCGTGAAGCCCTTCACCATGAGAAGCTCCTGTTGTAGGAGTGGCCCCCACCTAAGCCCATCCGGCCTGCTAAAGGGTTGTAAAGTCCAAAATAAGACGTATGTAATGACATACATACCCCTTTGGAGGAACATATGGATGTAAGGGCATGATTGTAAGATGTTTCTCATGGAAATATATGTATGCCAGCCCCTAACATAGGAATGGGGACAAGCATTGCTCATCCATCATCTTCACTACTGTTCTCTCTTTACTGTTTGGTCAGTAACCACAGCCGGCTCCCCCTCCCAGCAGCCACCGCCCGTGCCTCCACTGCTCGGCTGCTTTCTACGCCTCGCCATTCCTATGGAATCCGGTGAGCTCTCCCCAAATCTCTCGCGTCGCATCATGTTCTACAACATCACGAGCAAAACCCCTCCATCAATTGCATCTTTCATCCACATGAGCACCAAAACTGTAGTCTTCCCCATTTCCGGCCGAAATCCGCCGTCGCCGCTGCCATTTCTCGCTCGATGAGTTCCCCTTGATTCCTCTCTCATGGAGCATCCCTCCACCTCCCTCTTCCTTCCCCATCCCCTGTTTTTGGCTACCCTTTGCGAGGCCGCCACTGTCGTGTGGAGCTCCCCATGTTGTAAATAATCTTGTTTTAGAGTCATGTGCAAAATTTGGGTGTAATCGGAGTCGAATTGCAGCCGCAATTCAAAGTCGTAGTTGGAAACCGAGTCGAAGTCGTATAAGACTCGGAGTCAGAGTAGGTTTGAGAACCCGTGTTGAAGTAGGACAGCCGGGTATAAAAAGAGGCTTAGAGCCATGTATTCGATGTACCAAGCCATTGAGAAAATACAAAAAGAGGGAAAGACACAAAGTATTGTGTTGTCGTGTGATTGTGCAAGACGTGGTCGGAAGGACTCACGATCACCGCAAGCGTGATCGAGAGGAGCTACGACCACGGCAAAGTTCCAGCAGGCGTAGTCGGGAGGCGCTACGACCACGGCAAAGGAACAGTGTTTTTACGACTACGGCTAAGGAGCGAACATCGTGGTCGTAAGGAGTCGAAGGTGGTCGTAACGAGCTACGACTACACCGGGAAGGCCAGAAGTGAACGTAGTCGAAAGGGTGTTCGACTACAGTGAACAGTGATCGCCAGCATCACTGCGTGATCGTAGAAAGTTTCGATCACGGTATCTCGAGCGGCTGAAGGAAGGCAGCGGCAGCGATATCGCGGAGCGGTCGTAAACGACTCTAACCAGTCGTAAAAGGTCCTGGGAGGTCGTAAGACCCTACAACAGTTGGTATCAGAGCCTGGTGAACCATGGCGGAAGCTTCAAAGGTGAAGGAAAGCGTGTCGCTGCAGTACCCGATCCTCAGTTCGGACAATTACCCGATCTGGGCGATGAAGATGAAGGTCAACATGATCGCACAGGGAGTCTGGGGTCCAGTTGAACCAAAGGAGAAAGACAAAGTCGTTGATGAACGACTCGACAAGATGGCGATGGCGGCGATCTATCAGGCCGTGCCCGACTCGATGATGCGGCAACTAGTCGGCAAGGAGACGGCGAAAGACGTCTGGACTACTCTGCAGATAATGCACCAAGGAGTAGATCGAGTGAAGGAAGTTTGTTGGACCGAAATGGCGACAGAGGGGGGGTGAATGTCGTTTTCTAAAAATTGCCCCCAACACGTATCTTCTTCTCCAATAGCTATGGGAGCTATGAAGGTAGAAGACCAGTGCTCACAAGACACCCCAGCAGCAGGAAAAACACAAATACAGAGACCAGCAAGCGAGAAAAATCAAATCGGGAAAATTCTGGCCTCAAGCGGTAGTACCGCTTGGTCAAGCGGTAGTACCGCTGAGCGGTAGTACCGCTGGTCCGAGCGGTAGTACCTATGAGCGGTAGTACCGCTGCAGGAGCGGTAGTACCTCTCGAGAAAAACAGCAAACGGGAATTTCAGGCTGGAACTTTGAGACTTCGGATTTTTGGCTAAAAAATAGGTTTGCTCTCAATCTTTTTGATCCAAGGCCTTACTACAACATACTAAATAGTAAGGGGACCTTGGGAAACAAGAGAATCAAACCAAGAAGCAAGAATTTCAGATTATGGGTAAAAATCTGAATTTTTGCACAACCCGAGCCAAAAACCAAATTACTCCCCAACCGTTGATCCTTTGGCTATGAAATTTTGAGAATAGCTAATTAATAGCCTCTGGACTCTTCATACCAAATTTCAAGCCATCTCAACAAGGGAATCAAGAACAGCACCAAAACCTAGGAAGGCAACACATGAACAGAGGAAGGCCAAAACTGAAAAACTGGGATTAAAAGCTTATCTCTGGGATTCTAGATGACCAAATGGTCTAAGATCACTCTCCCATCACTAAGCAACCCATTTTACACCTCCACAGCAAGCAAGAACTCGAAAATCAAAAACTCAAGAAATCCACCAAAAGAGCATCGAAGGAAGAACAGAGAGCACGGGAATAAAACTTCAGATTTTCATTGCTTGAATCATAGCGAATACAGGCGAGACCCGATACCCCGTCTTGATACAAAGGAAGGATTACAATCTCTCAACTCATCCTCTCCCTCACCTCAACTCAAGAACACACACACACATCCATAGAGGGAGGAAGAACACACACTCTGTTCTACCACCTAGAACACATCGTAGGGGACAGAGGGAGCACCCAACTCTGCCTCTCCAACCACTAAAGACTAAAGAAGAAACCAACTCCTAAAGCCTCTTTTGACTAGAGCTAACCCTAATTCCACCCAAATGCTCAAATGGGCATGCAGCCCCTCCTCTCCTTTTATAGCCCATGGCTAACGGGTCTCCGCCCCGTTACGCCGGCTAAATCCAACGGAGCCCGCTCCCGCTTGTGCAGCCTTGCGAAATTCCCGTTTCGCCCCTCCTGCACCTTCCGGGAAGCTTCCGCGCTCCTTGTCTTGCACGCCTCGCAACCACCTCGAGTCCACGTCGTCTTCGACACATCCTGACCGTTCTGACCTCAGCGCCACCTGCGCCTAGTCCGGTCCACCGTGTCTCGCCACGACTCCGCTCGATGTCCTGCAGCCACACAGACAAGAAACACATCACATAGCACCGCTCGACACATGAAAGCATAAAATAGCATAAACACATCATGCTTACCCATGATGAAGTCCAAACCTGTCGAAGCATTAGAATAAATGACCTAAGCCCAAACGACCAAGTTTGACCAAATCGACCGAGCCCGTTGCACCACGCAACGACATGGTCAAAACCACCCAAACCAAACTCGACTAACCTACACCATTGTCAATTACTCATCATTCTCATGGGATCACGACCACATGGTCTCTCAATCTCCCCCTTGATGAGTATATTGACAAACTCGGAAAAAGCAAGAAGAAGAGTTTGAGTTTGACGAATCTAACATGGTCCAAAGAAGAGAATGAAACAAATGACCATGTCGACAGAAGGAACACTAGAGCAACAACTGAAAGAGCAAATTGATCTCCAAAGCTCAAAATGATCCCAACTAGCTTTTTCTTCTCTATTCTCCCCCTTTTGGCAATAAACGCATCAAGGATGCAAAAGAGAGAATATGACATGTCAATGGATGAATATGGCTGAAGTTTGTTTATTCTAAGCATTTAGAGCCATGAGAATTATCCAATATGACCAACAAGTACTACACCAAGCCATAACTCAATAAAACGCTATCTAGATCATGACAACATATATATAAGCCAGCTAGAACACATAGATAACAATCTAAAAGTGAAGTACATTAAGTGAGCGAGTCAAGTCATCAATGAGCAAAGTCTAACTAGAGATATCCAAGGATGATGCAGGCCATGTCAATAAGCTAAGCGGAACAAGGAAGCTAACATTGAGTCCAAATAGAGTGCTATAAGCTCAAGATTGAAACTTTGGTTAAAGTACTTGGTTCTTTTTGAAGCTTAAGCAAATGGAGCACAAATGACATATTTTCTTTTGAAATTCATGGTTGTTGCCAACCAGATTTTTGTTTTATCATGTGCTAGGTCTCAAGCCTTATGCGACTACTCCAAGCCATGAGCTTAAGAAGATAGTCTAGGTCATCCAAAACTCCCCCTAAGTTCATGCCAAGTGCAATGGCAAGCCGTCTCATAGGAGAGAATTGGTGAGATCAGTTTTTTCGCACAAAACCGATCTTTTTGCTTTTTAACATATTGTACTAACTCAGCATCATCAAGAGACTAAACAGCTCAATCTAAGGCTCAATATAGATTCAACGCTCTACTCAGCCTATTTGACATGGCATGAATCATAAAGGGATAGCTCAAGAAAGACTAAACTCAAATGCTAGCATGACAAGTTTAATTTAAGTTGATCAATTTTACTTAACTTATCATAGCAAACGCTAGTCTACACATATGAAGTCATGATAAATTTAGCAAGCTAAGCACAAGTCATGGCAAGGTGTAAAGCATTGAAGCATGTCATAACAGGATAATGATCAAGGCTCAATGCAGATTGATTATAATGCTAGAATGCTGAAAATGCAAGAAAAATCTAGCTCCCCCTCAGCATGACATGCAACTTTTAGTTCAAGTTGAGTTAAGTCACAATTAAGCTCCAGAAGCTCCCAAATGAACTCTCCCTGAACCAAAGCAATAAATCGAGAAGCTGGCAAATAAAACCAAAACAGGCAGTCCTTAAAGCATAGATAAGATATAGAGACAACTATGGCTCAGACTGACTCTCATCTACCCCATATGACTCCAGGACAATCAGCTGACTGTAAATCACACACTAGAGAGCAAACACGTACCCTGTCTACCCGAGGGTGGCCCAACCCTCGCTAGAACCTACAAGAAGTGAGTGAGCTCGACCTAGTGAGATAAGAAGCAGCTAATCCTGGAAGCACAAGATAAGGGTTAGAAGTCTAAGCATCTCGGCAAGAGAAGCACTCTAACCTATGCTGGAAGGACTAAACCCAAATGCACCCCGAGTGCAATGCAATAGAAATGAGACAGAAGCATAATCAATATAGTAAAGCAATAAAGCCCAAAGCTCCCTCTCACTACAGTCCATAAGGACACACTACCCCAAGCTCTCCCCGCAGAGCTGAAAACCTCGAACTATCCAAAGGCTTGGTGAAGATGTCAGCCAACTGGTGGTCACTCTCCACAAACTGGAGCACTATATCACCTTTCTCTACATGGTCTCTAAGGAAGTGGTATCGGATATCAATGTGCTTGGTCCGAGAGTGCTGCACTGGGTTTTTAGCAATGTTAATCGCAGAAGTGTTATCACAGAAGAGTGGAACACTATCTATGACCAACCCAAAGTCCCGCAGGGTCGACGCCATCCAAAGTACTTGGCTACAGCAGCTGGCTGCAGCAACGTACTCGGCCTCTGCGGTGGACTGTGCAACTCCGGACTGCTTCCTCGAAGACCAGGAAACAAGAGAAGTGCCAATGAATTGGCAGGTGCCAGAGGTGCTCTTCCTATCTATCCTACAGCCGGCAAAGTCTGCATCCGAGAAGGCTCTCAAGGAAAGACAGGATGAGGAAGAGTACCAGATACCATAGTCAATGGTAGCTCGAAGGTATCGAAAGATGCGCTTCACCGCCTGACGGTGAGATACGCGAGGAGAAGCCTGAAAACGAGCACACAGACACACTGAGAAGTGTATGTCTGGTCTCGAGGCAGTGAGGTAAAGAAGGGAGCCGATCATACTTCTGAACTCTTTCTGATCAACTGGCTCGCCATCCTCATCTGGGTCAAGATAGGCTGTCGAAGCCATGGGAGTTGACACCGGCTTACCATCACTCATATCGAAGCGCTTCAGGAGGTCACGAGTGTACTTTCCTTGATGAAGAAATGTACCCTCCCGAGTCTGCTTAATTTGGAAGCCAAGGAAGAAGGTCAACTCACCCATCATACTCATTTCAAACTCGGTGCTCATGACATCCGAGAACTGGGAAACCAGAGTATGGGAAGAGCCGCCAAAGATAATGTCATCGACATAGATCTGGACGAGCAGAAGGTCAGCGCCAAGCCGGCGGATGAACAAGGTCTTATCAACTTTACCCATTTCAAACCCATGACTCAACAAGTAGGACTTAAGCCTCTCATACCAAGCCCTGGGGGCCTGCTTAAGTCCATACAACGCTTTGGAAAGCTTAAAGACATGGTTTGGGTATTTGGGGTTTTCGAAACCAGGAGGCTGTCGGACGTAGACCTCTTCCTCAATAAGGCCATTGAGAAAGGCACTCTTGACGTCCATCTGGTAAAGCTTGAAACCCTTAGAAGCTGCAAAGGCAAGCAGGATTCTAATGGCTTCAAGTCTAGCTACGGGGGCAAAGGTCTCCTCGAAATCTAGACCTTCAACCTGGGAGAACCCCTGAGCAACTAGTCTAGCCTTGTTTCGAATAACCACTCCATCCTCGCTCTGCTTGTTCTTGAACACCCACTTAGTCCCAATAATATTGTGACCTCGCGGGGGCTCGACAAGCGACCAGACCTTGTTCCTCTCAAAATTTTCTAGCTCCTCATGCATGGCATTGACCCAAGACTCATCAGATAAAGCATGAGAGACATCTTTGGGCTCAAAGGAGGCAATGAAAGCAGAATGGAGACAGAATTGAGATAAGCCAGATTTTGAGCGGGTAACACGCTCGAAGAGGTCTCCAATGATCTGCTCTGAAGGATGAGCTTTCTGGATATGTCTAGGAGGTCCAGGATGAGATGAAGAAGTGGCCTCTACCTCGTGAGCTGACGGGGTAGGAACAGAGCCACCAGCTCCAGAAGAAGCAGAAGGCATGGGCTGATCGCCTCGAGGTGCGGTGGAAGACGGCACCTCAAGGGGTGGATGAGGGACAGGATCAGGTAGACAACCGTCGTCTCCATCATCCTCATCATCCACAAAGATGGTCTCGGACTGCTCTAAAGAACCTGAGATATCGGGCCTAGTCCCCGGACTGGCCTCGTCAAAGGTCACCTCACAGGTCTCTACCATTTTACTAGACTCGCAGTTCCAGACCCTATAAGCCCGCGAAGAAGTCGAGTAGCCTAGAAAGATCCCATCACAGGAACGTGACTCGAACTTATCTAGGTTCCCAGACTTCAAGATAAAACACTTGCAACCAAAAACACGAAAATGAGAGACGCTGGGCTTTCGCCCATATCTCAACTCATAAGAAGTGCGGTGCAAGTGTGCCCTAAGAAATACTCGATTTGAGACATGGCACGCGGTAGCTATAGCCTCAGCCCAAAACTTCCGCGGTGTAGAGTACTCATCAAGCATCGTCCTGGCCATCTCGACCAAGGTACGGTTCTTCCTCTCCACAACGCCATTTTGTTGTGGGACGTGCGGAGAAGAAAACTGGTGCTCTACACCTGTCTCACCACAGAAACTCTCGAAGTAGGAATTCTTGAACTCCGTGCCATTGTCACTGCGGATCGCTCGTAAGGCACCTGGGAGCTCAACAGAAAGCCTACTGAAAAGACCTCGGAAATGTGAAAACGTCTCATCCTTCGAGGCTAAGAAAAACACCCAAGAATACCTCGAGAAGTCATCGACCACAACAAGAACATACCACTTCCCTCCTGCTGACTGCACTCGAGCTGGTCCAACTGTGTCCATGTGGAGCAGCTGTCCCGGTGCATCGGTCATAGTAACTGTGACCGGAGGGTGAGAAGCGGCAACCATCTTGCCGTGCCGGCATGGAGAGCAAACAAGATCTTTGACCATCTTGAGTTTAGGCAGACCACGAATGAGATCGTGGCCGCTAACTCGGGTCAAATGGTCAAATCCAATATGACCAAGTCTCCTATGCCAGAAAGAGAGGTCGCGGGACTCAGAAGCAACTAAACACCTGAGAGGATCACCAGAAGACTCAGAAAAATCAGCACGAAAGATCCTCCCATAACGAGAAATTCCGCAAACCAGACTACCCGAAGAATCAAGAATTTTACAAGCATTTTTCTTAAAGCTCACCTCAAAACCGTCATCGGTAAGCTGAGAAACTGAAAGCAAATTGTACTGCAGCTTACTAACCAAGGCTACATCTTTCAAAATGAAAGAATCATTAATGCGCACAGTACCTTTGGCGATGACGCGCCCAGATGAAGCATCTCCGAAGGTGATCGTCTCATCACCTGGAGCACGGGCAAGGGAAGAAAACCAACGGGAGTCTCCGGTCATATGATGAGAACAACCGGAGTCTACAAGCCAAACCTTTCCCTTCCCTGCCCGGCGAACCTGAGTCAAACAGAGAGTAAAGTCTCAGTACTGGGATAAATCAAAAGTGATTTTGGCACCCAATACTGAACAACACGTCGAGCAGATGAAGTAGTCAAGCACGACTGACCTCTATCTACCCTACGCTCTCCATGACTCAAGGAAGCAGAAGGTCTGTGAGCAGACCTGAAGCTGTTGCGGGGTCCGACTGCTACGGGAGAGCGAGTCGGAACACCGGCAACACGCTGAACACGCCGCGGGTAACTGTCTCGACGGGGGAAACGAGATGTACCCTCAGGACGGCGGAAGTCATGACCAGGAGCAGCATGAGGACGAAAAACAGAAGACTCAGAAAAACCAAGTCCTCGATGCTGCCCAAACCCATCAACAGCAGTAAACCTAGACCTCGTGCTGGTCCTAGGTGCACTCAGGATCTGGGGCTGACCCTGAATACGCCTAGGAGACTCAACACGGTCTCTACGCGCGATCTTGGCGCGCCTGAAGCATCGATCAACCGTGTGTCCATCCTTCTGACAGAAGGTGCAGTGATACTTCATCCTCTGAGAGGTAGAAGTAGCACGGTCAGGCTTCGCCTTCTGAGAGGCCGAAGCAGCAGGTGCAATCACCTTGCTGTCAGAAATCCCCTGGACATAGCCCGCTGACTTAAATTGGACTTTCTCGGTCCTGGGCTCGGTCTTGATCACACCTGGTGCTATGGGTCTAAGCACAGCAGGTGGATGCTTCCTCATATCCTCATAATAGTCATATCCTAGACCCTGATTAAATCTGCAAATCTTGGACTGGTCTAGAATAAGATTAAGCTTCTTCTTGCCGCCTACAAATCTCTCGAGAGTGTTCATAAGGTACTGACACTCCCGAAAGAGAGAGGTGCAAGAAGAGCAGGGAGAAGAGGGAACAGCAGGAGGTAAGGGAGCAGAAGAAGAACCAACAGTAGAGGAGAGAATGGCTTGTGCATGCACAGCCGACCCTGAGGGGACAGTCCTACTACTAGCAGGTTGGTTCGCGTCTCTAGGCGTCTCACCCTTACCCTGGGGCTTCTCCCCCACACCATCAATCACATCACAACCAGATTGTGGCTTCTCTAGTAATTCCTTAGTTAGCTTCACACATTTGTCATTCAAAGCAACGAGTTCAAGTTTTAGTTTATCACAACTAATGCATGGTGAGCTAACAGAATCCTTAGTCGCATACTGAGCCATTTTCTTGTTGTTGTCAATCATTTCTTGAAACTGTTTTGAGACAGATTCAAGTTCAGCAGTTAACTTTGGACAGTTCAAACATGAATCAATAGGCTCAAGTAAAGAAGCACGCAACTCAGCAATCTTGTGATCTGCCCGTTTTAGGTTCATCTTTAAATTATTGCAATTTTCACAAGACTCGGGCAGATCAAGGAGCATGGCATAAGGTCCTCTAGCAGCAATGTCCTTAACCTCACATGAGGTGGGAGAAGTAGTCTCATCAGTAGTAAGTAGGGTAACAGCCATCCTACTCAACTCTAACTCAGCAAGCAGACTAACATTCTCCACCTTAATAGAATCAAGCTCGGAGGACACACTATCATGCGAGGTCCTTAACTTCTCCAAATCACCCAGCAAGGCACAGCATGTATCACAGTCGTCACGGGAGGGAGCAGATGTAAGAGAAGTAAGCTCCCGTGACAGTCTATCTACTTCCTTCTCTAACTCGGTACACCTAGTCCTAGCTCTAGCATGAAAACCTCCTAGCTTAAGGAAAGCTTCATTAAGTTGGTCATAGGAGGGACATACCTCGTCCGAGTCGGAGTACAGCTCGCTGTCGCTAAGTTCGCCCTCGAGGGCCATGAAGCACATGCCGGAGAAGTCGTCGCCGCTCTTGGGATCTTGGTCACCCGTCCCGTCGTCGTCGCTCCATCCCTCCACCTCGCTGAGGTCGAGGTCGTCGAAGGCGGTGAGGACACGGTGAAACAGCTTCTTGGCCTTCCCGAAGTCGCGGAACTTCTTCTTTCCCGGCGTCTGAGCTGGAGGCTTCTTGTTGCGGTTCTTGTCGGTGTAGTCGTTCTTGCCTGAACCGCCGTAGTCGTTCTTGCCCTTCTCCAGCTTGGGACAGTTTGCTCGAATGTGGTTGGGGCCACCACACTCGAAGCAGATGACTGGTCCGCCTCTCTTTCTGTCCCTCCTCCTCTTGTAAGCATGGGAGAACTTCCGAGCTAGGAGGGCCAGCTGTTCATCCTCTAGCTGCTCTAACTGATCATCAGTTACGTCACATAGAGCAGCTAGGGAGAACCCACAAAGCGAATCGGCGGAAAAACCAGAAGCCGGACTGGGATCGGTGACCAAAGCCATCGACTGTGACTTCGACCGACGAGAGACAACGTCAATCTCGTGAGTCTTGAGGCGCGAGTACAACGCGTCAAGAGTCAGGGTCGAGAGGTCTGTCGTGTCTTTGATGGTGGTCACCTTCATCTCCCACACGCGCAGATCGAGTGCCGCGAGCATCTGACGAGCGTTGTCCGAGTCGGGGTATGTGAGACCGACCGCTCGGAGGTTGCTCAAGATTTTGTGAAATCGCGAAAAGCACTCGTCCAGGGACTCACCAGCAAGCATCTCGAATTTGTTGTATTCGCGCTTGAACTGGTCCTGTCGAACCGTCTTGATCTGGGTGGTGCCCTCATGGTATGCGTCGAGGGTCACCCAGATGTCGTAGGCGGACGACAGGTGAGATATACGGTCAAACTCGCTACGACTCAACCCCTGGATGATGATGTTCCTTGCCTTTGCATTCGCCTCAACATCAGCCATGTTCCCGGCATTGATGTTCTCATCGGCAGGAACAGCGAATCGTACCTTGACCTTCCGCCAGATGGCATACCCCTGGGCCTGGATGTATGTCTCCATTCGGCTCTTCCAGAAGGGGTAATCGATGCCATCGAACACGGGCGGCTTGGTCGAGTACTTGTCCGTCGCCATGGCTCTTGAGACCGGTTAAGATCTATGAATTAGAGCTAACCGGCTCTGATACCAATTGTTGGACCGAAATGGCGACAGAGGGGGGGTGAATGTCGTTTTCTAAAAATTGCCCCCAACACGTATCTTCTTCTCCAATAGCTATGGGAGCTATGAAGGTAGAAGACCAGTGCTCACAAGACACCCCAGCAGCAGGAAAAACACAAATACAGAGACCAGCAAGCGAGAAAAATCAAATCGGGAAAATTCTGGCCTCAAGCGGTAGTACCGCTTGGTCAAGCGGTAGTACCGCTGAGCGGTAGTACCGCTGGTCCGAGCGGTAGTACCTATGAGCGGTAGTACCGCTCCAGGAGCGGTAGTACCTCTCGAGAAAAACAGCAAACGGGAATTTCAGGCTGGAACTTTGAGACTTCGGATTTTTGGCTAAAAAATAGGTTTGCTCTCAATCTTTTTGATCCAAGGCCTTACTACAACATACTAAATAGTAAGGGGACCTTGGGAAACAAGAGAATCAAACCAAGAAGCAAGAATTTCAGATTATGGGTAAAAATCTGAATTTTTGCACAACCCGAGCCAAAAACCAAATTACTCCCCAACCGTTGATCCTTTGGCTATGAAATTTTGAGGATAGCTAATTAATAGCCTCTGGACTCTTCATACCAAATTTCAAGCCATCTCAACAAGGGAATCAAGAACAGCACCAAAACCTAGGAAGGCAACACATGAACAGAGGAAGGCCAAAACTGAAAAACTGGGATTAAAAGCTTATCTCTGGGATTCTAGATGACCAAATGGTCTAAGATCACTCTCCCATCACTAAGCAACCCATTTTACACCTCCACAGCAAGCAAGAACTCGAAAATCAAAAACTCAAGAAATCCACCAAAAGAGCATCGAAGGAAGAACAGAGAGCACGGGAATAAAACTTCAGATTTTCATTGCTTGAATCATAGCGAATACAGGCGAGACCCGATACCCCGTCTTGATACAAAGGAAGGATTACAATCTCTCAACTCATCCTCTCCCTCACCTCAACTCAAGAACACACACACACATCCATAGAGGGAGGAAGAACACACACTCTGTTCTACCACCTAGAACACATCGTAGGGGACAAAGGGAGCACCCAACTCTGCCTCTCCAACCACTAAAGACTAAAGAAGAAACCAACTCCTAAAGCCTCTTTTGACTAGAGCTAACCCTAATTCCACCCAAATGCTCAAATGGGCATGCAGCCCCTCCTCTCCTTTTATAGCCCATGGCTAACGGGTCTCCGCCCCGTTACGCCGGCTAAATCCAACGGAGCCCGCTCCCGCTTGTGCAGCCTTGCGAAATTCCCGTTTCGCCCCTCCTGCACCTTCCGGGAAGCTTCCGCGCTCCTTGTCTTGCACGCCTCGCAACCACCTCGAGTCCACGTCGTCTTCGACACATCCTGACCGTTCTGACCTCAGCGCCACCTGCGCCTAGTCCGGTCCACCGTGTCTCGCCACGACTCCGCTCGATGTCCTGCAGCCACACAGACAAGAAACACATCACATAGCACCGCTCGACACATGAAAGCATAAAATAGCATAAACACATCATGCTTACCCATGATGAAGTCCAAACCTGTCGAAGCATTAGAATAAATGACCTAAGCCCAAACGACCAAGTTTGACCAAATCGACCGAGCCCGTTGCACCACGCAACGACATGGTCAAAACCACCCAAACCAAACTCGACTAACCTACACCATTGTCAATTACTCATCATTCTCATGGGATCACGACCACATGGTCTCTCAAAGTTCGACTTCAAACATTGAGGAGTGAGTTTGAATCATTAAAGATGGGAAGAGACCAGACAGTGGAAGAATTCTCTGGGAAGTTTAATGAAGTCGTAAACGAGATCAAATCTCTCGGCGACGACTTGAAAGATGAGGTGGCGGTAAAGAAGTATCTACGAGTACTGCCGGAGAAGTTTCTCCCGGTCGTAACTACGATCACGTACTCACAAGACCTCTCGAAGATGAAGGTCGAGGAGGTAACTGGGGCGCTCAGAGCACACGAGCAGCTTCTGAAGAGTTACCAAACCGACAATGAAGGAAAAGGGTCTTACAACCAACAAGCGTTGTTTGTAAAGGATGACACGAGGAACCGAGGAGAATCGTCATCAAGGGGTGGTCGTGGACGTGGTCGTGGCCGCGGCGCGTCTCATGGGCGAGGACAAGGACGAGGCTATGGCCAGAGTGGCCGTGGAAGAGGTGGTCGAGGAAGTCGTGGTGGTCGTGGAGATGGCAATCACCAGACGGACAAATCTGACATCCAGTGCTACACATGCGAGAAATTCGGACATTATGCTGCCGAATGTCGGAGCGACATCCAGTGCCATAACTGCAAGAAGTATGGTCACTATGCTGCGAATTGCCGGAGTAAGAAGAAAGTAGAGGAAGCAAACCTGGCTCAAACAGATGAGCACAAAGAGCTGACATTGCTGTTGTCGCTCTGCACTGCAGACGAACCGACAATGGTTTTATTAAACGAAGAGAAAGTATTTCCGAGTCTGTTGGAGAAAGGAGAGCAGACTCAAGAGCGGATGGCAGACTGGTATCTCGACAACGGAGCCAGCAACCACATGACGGGTACGTACTCGATGTTTTACGAATTAAATAAGAATGTGCTTGGAAGAGTACAGTTCGGAGACGGCTCGACCATTCAGATAAAAGGGAGAGGCACGATCCTGATGCAGTGCAAGGATGGAAGCCAGAGGAGATTGTCGAATGTATACTACATTCCAAGTCTACGAAGCAACATTATAAGCCTTGGACAATTGACTGAAGAAGGTTGTCGGATTGAACTCAAAGACACCTATCTGAAGATGTACGACCACACTGAGCGACTACTGATAAGAGTACAGAGAACGGTAAACCGTCTGTACAAAATTCAAATTGAAGCATGCAAGCCAAAGTGTATGAAGACTACAACCGGTGATGCGGCCTGGCTATGGCACGCAAGATTCGGACATCTGAACTTCCAGAGTCTCAACACGATGGCTGGAAAAGAGATGGTGGTCGGATTACCGACAATCGACCACCCGGAGCAAGTCTGCGAAGGCTGTCTGGTGGCGAAACAAACTCGTAGCGGTTTTCCACAGCAGACGAGTTTCAGAGCTTCGCAACCACTCGAATTGGTTCACGTGGATCTGTGCGGACCAATCACACCTCGTACAGATGCTGGGAATCAATACTTCATGTTGATCGTGGATGACTATTCAAGAGCCATGTGGGTGTACATGCAGAAGAGCAAAGATGAACTTTCAGAAGTTCATAACTCTTGTCGAAAACGAAGTCGACAAAAAGGTGAAGTCGGTCAGGTCAGATCGAGGAGGAGAATTCCTCGCGAAAGAGTTAGACTCGGTTTGTGAAGAGAAGGGTATTGCAAGACTCTTCACGGCTCCGTATTCACCTCAACAAAACGGAGTCGTAGAAAGAAGAAACCGGACCGTGGTCGAAACAGCACGAAGTCTGTTGAAGAGCCGATTCCTGCCCGGGAGACTTTGGGCAGAAGCAGTACGACATGCTGTCTATCTGCTAAATCGTGCAACCACACGATCACTGGATGGAGTCACTCCATATGAACAGTGGTCAGGAAGAAAACCCAAAGTCGAGCATCTAAGGGTCTTCGGATGCTTAGCCCATGTGAAGCCATCCACTTATCTCAAGAAGCTAGACGACCGGAGCAGACGGATGATTTATCTTGGCTCGGAACCAGGCACCAAGGCGTACAGGTGCTATGATCCGGTCGAAAGGAAGATTCATGTGAGCAGAGACGTGGTCTTCGAAGAGAACAAACATTGGGAGTGGGAAGAACACGAGGACATTGAGAAAGACATGTCGAAGTGGGTAACCTTCGAAGTCGAAACAGTCGATGCTGACAATACGGAAGAAGCTATGACCACATCTCAAAGCCAAAATTCGACCAGTGCTGATGATCAGGAAGTCTCACAAAATGAAGAAGAGTCTGATGAAGAAGATTCGAGCGATAGAATACCGAAGATGAGAAGCATAAGTGAGATTTATGCACAAACTGAACTAGTGCAGTCTGAAGAGCTACTGCTTTACACGACTGCAGAAGAACCTGGAAGCTATGAAGAAGCAAAGGGAGATGCATACTGGAGAGCAGCTATGCAGGAAGAGCTGAAGTCGATTGAAGAGAATGACACATGGGAACTCACCGATTTGCCAAAGGGTCATCGAGCAATCGGTTTAAAGTGGATCTTCAAGGTAAAGAAGGATTCCAAGGGAAAAGTCGTAAAACACAAAGCACGACTTGTGGCGAAAGGGTATGTTCAAAAACAAGGCATCGACTACGAAGAAGTCTTTGCCCCAGTAGCTCGTATGGAGACTATACGACTACTTCTTGCGCTAGCAGCAAACGGTGGATGGGAGATTCACCACATGGATGTGAAAACGGCGTTTTTGAACGGAGACATTAAGGAGGAAGTTTATGTCTCTCAACCGCCGGGTTTTCAATCCAAGGAGCAAGCTGAGAAAGTCTTGAAGCTGAACAAAGCTCTCTACGGACTTAAGCAAGCACCACGAGCATGGAATTTGAAGCTTGACAAAAGTCTAACGGCACTCGGGTTCAGAAGAAGCAACTCTGAACATGCTGTGTACACGAGGGGAGATGCGAAGAACAGACTGATCGTGGGCGTTTACGTGGACGACTTGATCATTACTGGATCGAGTTCAAAGGAGATTATGAGGTTTAAAGAAGAGATGAAGAGGCTGTTCAAAATGACCGATTTGGGACTTCTGTGCTACTACCTCGGCATTGAAGTAAATCAAACCGACAACGGCATAACACTTTGTCAGTCGGGATATGCTCGAAAGATTCTAGAGAAGTCGGGTATGGAAGAGTGCAATCCATGTCAAACTCCAATGGAGAATCATCTGAAGTTGAGCAAGACAGGCCCAGGATCACCAGTTGATGCCACGACTTATAGGAGCATTGTCGGAAGTCTACGGTATCTGGTGCACACCCGACCAGACATCTCGTTTGCGGTCGGATACGTAAGTCGTTTCATGGAGAAACCGACTCAGGAGCATATGAATGCCGTGAAGCACATCCTGAGATACATCAAAGGTACTTTGAATCTCGGGATTCAGTACAAGAGAGGAGGTGGAAAGTCGTTGCAGCTGACGGGCTACAGTGATAGCGACATGGCGGGAGATGTCGACGATCGAAAGAGCACGACAGGCATAATGTTTGTGTTTGGGGAGAGTCCGATCAGCTGGCAATCTCAGAAGCAAAAGGTGGTTGCATTATCTTCATGTGAAGCCGAGTACATCGCAGCGAGCGCAGCATCTTGCCAGGGAGTCTGGCTCGCTCGACTGTTGAGTGAATTGTCAGATGAAGAAATTCAGAAGGTGACGCTCAGGGTTGATAACAAATCTGCAATATCGCTGAGCAAGAATCCGGTTCTACATGATAGAAGCAAACACATAGACACAAGATATCATTATATCAGAGATTGTGTCGAAGAAGGGAAGATTGAAATCGACTACATCAGAACCGAAGAACAGAAAGCAGACATATTGACAAAGTCGCTGGGACGGATAAAGTTTTCAGAGATGAGGAAGAAAATTGGCATGATCGAAGTCGAAAAACAAGATTAGGGAGAGAATGTTGTAAATAATCTTGTTTTAGAGTCATGTGCAAAATTTGGGTGTAATCGGAGTCGAATTGCAGCCGCAATTCAAAGTCGTAGTTGGAAACCGAGTCGAAGTCGTATAAGACTCGGAGTCGGAGTAGGTTTGAGAACCCGTGTTGAAGTAGGACAGCCGGGTATAAAAAGAGGCTTAGAGCCATGTATTCGATGTACCAAGCCATTGAGAAAATACAAAAAGAGGGAAAGACACAAAGTATTGTGTTGTCGTGTGATTGTGCAAGACGTGGTCGGAAGGACTCACGATCACCGCAAGCGTGATCGAGAGGAGCTACGACCACGGCAAAGTTCCAGCAGGCGTAGTCGGGAGGCGCTACGACCACGGCAAAGGAACAGTGTTTTTACGACTACGGCTAAGGAGCGAACATCGTGGTCGTAAGGAGTCGAAGGTGGTCGTAACGAGCTACGACTACACCGGGAAGGCCAGAAGTGAACGTAGTCGAAAGGGTGTTCGACTACAGTGAACAGTGATCGCCAGCATCACTGCGTGATCGTAGAAAGTTTCGATCACGGTATCTCGAGCGGCTGAAGGAAGGCAGCGGCAGCGATATCGCGGAGCGGTCGTAAACGACTCTAACCAGTCGTAAAAGGTCCTGGGAGGTCGTAAGACCCTACAACACCCCACGCCGCCTCGGGGCCCTGTCGTCGTGCCGCCGCGCTGCCTTCGCGCAGCTGGCGCCTACCGTGGGCCACCGCCGGCCACGTTCTCGTCACCCACCTACTCGTTCGGCGCGTGTGTGGCTCGCTGCCCTGTGTAGGGGACGACGACCTGCACGGCGCACTGTGCGTTGTCGGCCACGACGGCGCGCAGGTCGCCCGGCGGCACGGAGCCCCGACTGACAATGGCTTGCACGAGACAGTGGTAGAAGAGGGTGCTGGACGCCTGGACCCCAGAGCGCCGTCGTCGGTGGACTCACGCTCCAGCTTAACCCCATCTCACTCTACCGCTCTCTTACAGGCGGGCCCCACCTGCTAGTCAACGATTTTGCATGTCGAATCAGCGATTTTTTCCTAAGTTAACGCCACGTCATCCTTAAAACCACCCTTAGGTCTCATTTTGGGCCATGTTTGATCAAGTATTGCAAGTACCACTGTTATATACTCGATTTTATAGTACATGGGCTGAATTGCGAATCATCTGTAAAGTAGATGTACCATATGGACTTTTTCCTTTAATTTAAAACATGTTCGAAATGCAAAGTTGAGTTTTACATAAATAGAGCCATTACAATGAAATCATACAAAATTCATGAATTTTCGACAAATCATACCATTCAGACCGATAGCCATACGCCAAAGAACATCGGGTTAATATGGTATCACCATGACCCGGCTCCAGCTGACTTATGGTTTACATTGTAGCAGTTATTAGTTTTTTTGAGAAAAAGAAGAAAAAGAAAAACCCATTTTAATATTACAGACAATACAGAGAAATAAAGAGAATAAGAAAAACTAAAAAAAACAAAAAAAACTGAAAATAAGTTGAAAGCTAAAATAAACAAGAAACTGAATCTGTCTCAAACAGGACGATATCTCTCAGTTGCTTATGTACTGCAGTAGACATCGTTATTACACCAGACAATGCGGATGCTACAATCAGTAAACTGCAGGTGCCAATTCAGGTGACATTAACCGACATGTATTACTAGTAGTACGACGAAATCTGACAAATTTCAGGTTGGGAACTTATAACGCCGATGGTCCCATAGAAACTCTTGACGCTCTCGTACACATACAGCAGTACTAAATTTGACAAGCAGTCACAAATTCCAATGTGTCCATGTTACATTTCCAACAGTGAAATAACAAAGTTTTCATTAAAAAAATACAGTCTGTAGTGTTAAAATTGTCGTGCCATCACTACAGTTGCAGTTACGATGAAGTATTGAAGGGAACCAAGTAGACTTGTTGTCTGTGAGTTACTTGGACGCAGCCTAGCCGAGTTTCCTGGTGGTGCCAAACATATGTTCAGCTTAAGACCATATTCAGTAAAAACTAGAAATAGCTCTTTTGAGAAAACCAGGGACAAACATAGGCAATTCACAAAAATTTCCCATTTCATTCATAGGCCAATATCTACTTCCAACTGAACTAATCACATATACATCAGCTCTTCTAGAAACCCCCATCATGATGAATGTGTCAAGACAGGACTTCTCCCCAGCAGCATCGCTACAGCAGGTTAACAACAAGCAAACGCAGTAGTATGCCCCCTTCCCGGTTGCTACATAGTGGAAAATCCTGCCAAATGTGGACCTGCAGTTGATCTCAAAATTATCAAATGAACATTGTATTAATGCACATTAATAGGATGTGTTATAACTTGTTAGAAATCATGGTTGCTAATGGCAGTAAGAAAAGAAACGTACATAAGCCATTTTGGTAGAGATTTGGATGCTAGGCTGGGGGCTGCCGGCCTGAGGCAGCTTTATGAACCAACCCATTCTGAAAGTAGATGACTCAACAACTTCTTACTATAATCAACAAGAAATAAACTCAAAACTTTTGTCAATATTTCTGCGCCCATCCTAGAGACCAGTATAGTATGCTCAAACTGTGCTGCCCAGCTGCCATCAGCGGTGACAGTAGTCCATCCATCCTCCCGTGCAACACACACTGTTTTCTCCATTGAGAGTATAGGTTCTGGCGTTCTGCAAAATTTTCATCAAGATTGTCAACCTGATTTGAAGTTTTATTATAAGGGCAAGTAAAGTGTTGCGACCCTTTGTGGCTTTGTTTCCACTTAAGAAACAATGTCAAGAGCTTCATGGATTACATATAAGGCAACATATACTATGTGCAATCACCTTTAATGGTGCACCGTGTACTTATGCAATCGTTTTTAGTTTGTGCACCACCCGCCGTCTACTCCCCACCACCCGCCGCCTTCTACTAGCAGCCCTCGCTGCCGACGCTCTCTCCTCTCGCGTGCAACCCCACAAACGCTAACCACGCCTAATCCCCCATCACCGCCACGCCGCATACATGCCCACTTCCTCACCGGCACTGCGCTCTGCCGTTGGTGTGGGCCTCCACCTCCACCACATCCTCTCCTACCACCATCTAGCGCCTCCGTCGATTTCTCCAAAGAGGGTAGCGGAGGCGGACTGCTCAATGTAGAGGAGGGAGACGACGAATCCGTTCTGTTGCAGCACGATTTCACTAGGATTTTTGTTGGTCCGTTCATTCGTGAAGGAGATCAGGGCGAGGGCAGCATCATTGGTGAGTTTTTTCGAGCCCATGTTCTCCTGCTCCATGTTGGACTTCGGAGCGCGAAGTCCTGCAGGTGCGAAGTCCCTACTTCGCTTGTCGTGCAATGTCTCCGACTTCGGAGCAGAGGTGCGAGGTACCTACTTCGCTTGTCGTGCAAAGTCTTCGACTTCGCAGCGGAGTCGTTGGTCTTCGGACTACGAAAGCCTTGATATTTCCGCTCGTTGGAGTCTACTCTTAGCTTTCAGCTTTGGCTAGAACTTGAGCAATCACACGCACAAACGTAAGAGGATTTGGTGCTGCCCAGATTTTGCAGCTTTTCATATTTAACTTCCTCCTTATATAGCATTTATACAAGAGAAATTGACCCACTAATTACAAGAAAAACTAAAGTATTAATTACCGAGAAACTGACCTACTAAATATTAAGAAAAACTGACATGCATAATAACTAGATTAATCAACATTACTCCCCTAATCTAGTTGTGGTTGATGTCGACGACGCCGAGCTTCGAGCGCAGGTGTAGAAATCGCACCCGGCCAAGTGATTTGGTCAGTATGTCCGCCAGCTAATCGTCGGTGTGAATATTATGGATGGCGACTTGGCCACCCTCGACGCACTCCCGGATGTAGTGGAAGCGTGTCTCGATGTGTTTGCTTCGGCCATGGAAGCCGGATTTTTGCACAGTTGAATCGTCGACTGATTGTCGATGTAGATTGTCGCGGCGCTGACGTCTCGCTTGTAGAAGTTGCCGATCAGCCACCTGAGCCAGATTCCCTGGCATGCCGCTGCTGAGGCCACGATGTATTAGGCCTCGCACGACGATAGCGCCACCACCGGCTGCTTTTGTGACTGCCACGACACAGGCGCGCTACCGAGGCAGAACAAAATGCCGGAGGTGCTCTTGCGATCATCCACGTCGTCGGCCATGTCCGCGTCGTTGTACCCCTTGAGCTCGATGTCGTTGTCCCCTTGGTGTAGCTAAGGCCAAAGTGGAGCGTACTAGCGACGTAACGAAGTAGATCCTTGACGGCGCTCAGGTGTTCCGTCGTCGGGTTCGCCATGAACCTGCTCATGTACCCGACCGCGAAACTGATATCCGGCCGGGTGTGGACCAAGTACCGGAGGCTGCCAACCACACTACAGTAGAATGTGGGATCAACAGGTGGATTGGAGCTCTCCTTACTCAGTTTAAGACGTGCCTCCATGGGCACTTGCATGGCATTGCAGCCGGCCTTGTCCAGGAGTTTTGTCGCATACGCAGCTTGGCTCATGGTGATTTTCCTGGGTAACTGCTTGACATCAATGCCGAGATTGTAGCTCAACTGCCCGAGGTCGCTCATCTTGAATGAGCGCTTCATTTCCTCCTTAAACGACTCGATCTCAGCTTGGTCTGCGCCGATGAGGATCAAATCATCAACATACACGCCCAGGAGCACACGTCCTCACCCCTCGCCACATGTGTACACTCCGTGCTCTTCCTCACAGTGCGTGAACCCAAGCGCCACTAGCGTGCGATCGAGCTTGGCATTCCACGCCTGAGGAGCTTGTCGTAGGCCGTAGAGTGCTTTGCGCAGCTGCAGTACTTGCCGCTCACGCCCGGCGATCACGAATCCCAGCGGTTGAGCAACGTAAACTCCCTTCGTGAGGTCGCCATTTAGAAACGTAGACTTGACGTCGAGATGGTGGAGCGCCCAGCCCTCCTGTGCTGCCACCACTGCTAGTGCGCGCACGGAGTCGAGCTGTGCCACAGGTGCAAAAACCTCATCGAAGTCCACGCCAGCGCGTTGTACGTACCCCTTAGCCACCAGCCGCGCCTTGTGCCGAACCACCGCCCCTACGCATCCTTCTTGAGCTTGAACACCCATTTGAGGCCAATCGGGCGGTGACCAGCCGGGAGGTCCACCACCTCCCACATGCCATTGTCCTCAATGGTCGCCATCTCCTCTTCCATCGCGGCGCCGCCACGCCAGATCGGTAGCTGCCTCGTCGAAGGAGGTAGGCTCCTCGGTCACAACGAGGAGCCACTCGTCGGGGTCCAGTACGCGTGGCTCGGCAGTGTTGATGCGATGTCCACCGTGCGGAAACGCCGTGGCGCGCCGTTGTCACTATGGTCGAGCCCCGACGGGATGTGCGACGGTGGAGTGCAGTGCTCGACTTGAGCACCACCGGTGTCGTGGGTGGCGTTCATGGGCGTTCGGGGTGACACCACAACTTCCTCTTCTTCCTCCAGGGACGGGACCGCAGGGGATACAGGAGCGTTCGGCTCGCCACCGCCCAAGACGCCACCGATCGTGTACTCCGTGGTGAACGTCTCAGGGCCGGCATCGCCGTTCGCCTCCCAATTCCACCCTTTGGTCTCGTCGAACACCACGTCGCGGGTCACATGGAGCCGGCCGCCACCGGATCGTACACTCGGTAGCCTTTGGAGCCCAGCTCGTACCCGTCGAAAACCATCTTCACGCTCCGGTTGTCGAGCTTCGTGGCGTGCGGGCGTGTAACCTTGACGTGAGCGAGACAACCGAACGTGCGCATGAAATGCACAGTCGATTTCTTGCCATGCCAAGCTTCATAAGGCGTCATCCCGGTGACGCTCTTCATCGGCGAATGGTTCAAGATGAACACGACAGTGCTCACTGCCTCCCCCAGAAGGTGCTCGGCATCTATTTCGCCTTGAGGAGACAGCGTGCCATGGCCATCACTGTTTGATTCCTACACTCCACGACCCCGTTTTGTTGCGGCGAATACGGCGCCGTGAGCTGCCGATGAACGCCCTTCTTCGCGCAATATTCGTCAAAGGTCACCGCCGTGAACTCGCCTCCTCAGTCCGTGCGTAGCGCACGGAGTTTCCTGCCGGTCTCCACCTCGACACTGGCTTGGAACTTCTTGATCGCGCTTGCCGCCTCGTCCTTCCCCGACAGTAGCACCAGTCACATATAGCGGCTAGCGTCGTCGACGAGTAGGAGAAAATACCGCTTGCCACCGTGGGTCGCTGGAGCGACTGGCCCGCAAAGATCGCCGTGGACGAGATCAAGCCGGTCAACATGATCCAGCAGCGGAAGCCCACGCACCATGCCACCACGCCCAAGTTTCTTCAACCCCTCGAAGCTCAAGAGGCTGAACCGCTCATGCCAGCGCCACGCATCGCCATTCGCGTGCGCTAGGAGCGAGATCGATCAAGCGAGCGTGAGGGTGATCTTATATAGTTGATTCACCGATCGCCGTACCTTGGTGAGAAGCTCCCTCTTTGGATCGCGCACCCGTAGTACGCCGTCCTCGATCAACACTTGGCACCCGACCTCGTCGAGTTGTCCCAAGCTGATGATGTTGCTGCGCAGATGTGGGATGAAGTATACGTCCGACAGCACATGATGGCGTCCACCCCATGCCGTGAACATGATCGTGCCGCACCCGAGGATGTCCACCATTGATCCATCGCCAAACTTTACCGTGCCCGTGATGTCGCGGTTCAGCTTGGAGAAGGACGTGCCGTTTCCCATCATATGGTTCGATGCGCCCGTGTCGATGTACCACACGCCGTCGTCCTGGCCGCCGGTGTGGTTGTCGGTGTCACCCAACTGCACCGTCACGCGTTCTTCATTGAGGAAGACTCGTCCGCCGACGTGCACAGGTGCGGCATGCTCTGGGAGACGCACGGGCACGGGTGAAAGAGAGGCCACTTGGGCCATCAACAGGGATGGCTCGTCTCGCCACCCTCCTCCGCCAGCAGTGCTGCGGCCGCCGCCTCGTCTCTCTTCTTTTTCCGGCACTCCTAGGCCCAATGCCCAGTTTTCCCACAGTATTTGCACGTATACTTGTCGATGACCTGGCCACCACCGCCCTTGTGTGCGTCGTCGGTACCACGCTTGGGTGGTTGCGCGGCACGCCGTGGTAGGACCGAGCCGCCGCTAGTACCACTTCCGCTGGCGCCAGCGCTGCCGACGCGCGCACCCTCCTTGTCGTGCTTGTGTAGGCGACGGATGAGATCCTCCTCCTTCGTCGTGAGAAGCAGTCGAGAACCCAACTCTGCGGCAGCTGCCCGTGCGTCAAGCCGCTGCTCCACGGACCGGAGATGGCCCGTGACCTCCTCGATGGACAACTCCTCGGTGTCCAGCAGCGTCTCGATTGAGATCGCAACCTGCATGAACCGATCAGGGACCACCTGGAGCAACTTGCGAACGACCTCGGCTTCGTCGATCTCGTCACCAAGAAGACGTAGGTTGTTGGTGAGGCCCGCAATTTGCATCGAGAAGTCATCCACGTTGTCGCCTTCCTTTAAGGCGATGTTGTTGAAGTCGCGCCGGAGCTTCTGCGTGTTTGCCATGCGCACCCGCTCGACGCCCATCCGCATGACCTTGACCGCCTCCCACGCCTCCTACGCGGTCTCCTTGCTGTCGATCAAACTCAGCATCTCCGTCGGGACCGAGCGAGCGATCGCTGCTAGTGCCAGCCGATCCTCGCTGTACTCGATGTCGCCGGGTTCAATTGCGCCCCACTGGCCTTGTGCCTACAAGTTGATGCACATCATCACCACCCACTCCGGGTAGTTTGTCTTCGTCAGCATTGGGTACTGGACGGACACCGATGACTCCTTGACGGTGCGATGGACGACGATCGGCCGCTCATACTGCGCACGCCCATGGCCGCTGCCACGCCCGCGCCCACGTTACGACGGTGGCGACTGCGAACGGCACCGGTAGCTGGGCGGCGCACTCCCGCAGCACTGAGGGGAGTTCGACATCACTGCTCCCTAGAACGAAACGGGGCTCTGATATCAATTGTTCGACTTCGGAGCGCGAAGTCCCTACTTCACTTGTCGTGCAACGTCTCCGACTTCGGAGCGAGGTGCGAAGTACCTACTTCGCTTGTCGTGCGAAGTCTTCAACTTCGCAGCGGAGTCGTTGGTCTTTGGACTACGAAAGCCTTGATATTTTCGCTCGTTGGAGTCTACTCTCAGCTTTCATCTTTGGCTAGAACTTGTGCAATCACACGCACAAACGCAAGAGAGGATTTGGTGCTGCCCAGATTTTGCAGCTTTTCATATTTTACTTCCTCCTTATATAGCATTTGTACAAGAGAAACTGACTCCCTAATTACAAGAAAAACTGAACTATTAATTACCAAGAAACTGACCTACTAAATATTAAGAAAAACTGACATGCATAATAACTAGATTAATTAACACTCCAATATGGACCAACCTTCTTCTCCAGCGCCAGCCGCTATCCCAGCTCATCTCCGACCACCCCTGACCACGTCGACCCCACCAGAGGACCCCTCATCGTCGTCGGCCTCGGCGGCGGCCATGGCGCTGCTAAAGGTGCTGGAGAGGGAGCTCTTGAGGAGTGCAGGCGGCAACAGCGCGGTGCTATCGGAGTGTGGCGACATTGCTGTGGAACTCTCTACTGGCCTCATGATCGACACGTTCGTCGACACTGTGGCATCATGTTGCGGCGCCGACGTCACACTACGCTATCGTCGGTGAACCTCACAACGACATGGGCGGCCGTGGACTAGCTAGAGCTATGTGCAGAGGACTTATGATGGTACACCGTCACCATAGCTCTGGGCTCACCACCATCACTGGTTCTACCCAAACTCTGCTAGTAGCTCCCCGTCACCATCTCTACAAACTGATAGGGGTGAAAACGGATCGGATTCGGACGGATATTGCTGTTACCATATCCTAACCCATATTTTTTTCTCCGGATTCGGTATCAATCGGATTCGGTACCAATCGGATTCGGTGTCGGATCGGTCGGGATCAACCCAATTCGTTTGCACCCCTACTTGTTTGTAAGGAATGCAGACAGTGCAGTAAATGGAGTAGGACGCACTGACTTGATGTTACTATTTAATAGCTGATGTGGAAGATTTTATTTTACCATTACAAAAGAAAATGAAACGTCAAATAGTAGCACTAACCTGAAATCATACTTGAAGACGTATCGGATTCGGACGGATATTCGGATTCGGACAGATATTGTTGTTACCATATCCAAACTCATATTTTTTTCTCCGGATTCGGTACTAGTCGGATTCAGTACCAATCGGATTCGGTGCCGGATCGGTCGGGATTAACCCGACCCGTTTTCACCCCTACAAACTGATGCCACAGTGCAAGGATGTCACAGCGACCATGGTCTACAAGGAGGACAAGAAACAGAGGGGCAGCGATGCCAAGAAATAGGGGAAGGTCAAGGCGAGGAAGCAAAGGACGGGAAGGATGCGGAGCCAGAGCCTGGACACCGACCTCCTCATCAATACCCTCCTAGCACCAAGATCCCTCCTTCCTTGGAGTTCACCACCACACAAGGAGATGCCCGAGGGCTGAGGGGAGCTCCTCTCTACCATCATTCGTGTCAATTTGTGCTCCACCCTCTTCTCATCCAAACCTCAAAATTAATTTGATAAATTCTCGCACAGTAGTTGGCAATCGAGTTTCTTCTCCCTCGCCTCTGTTTGAGTTTCACCTTTGCTGTTCATCTTCTACGAAGAGCCTCCATCAAATTAGCTTGTACTGAAGTTTCCCCTCGTCATGTTCTACATCTTGACATGGGTATCTATTCCTCTCAACCTCCATACCACCATCTCCACCATGGCCAAACCACCATTGTCGTTGCCACCTGTCACCGGCACCTCCTCGCTGCTCCACTTTTCGAACCACCACCACCATCAGCTCTACATCGTCGCAAGCATTCCATTTTCCCATTCGTGAGAGCTTCGTTCTCTCTGTTTAGAGGTAGAGGAGAAAGAAGAACCCTCTCTCTCTCTCCATATGAAAAGAAGCACCACCAAGAAAATTTCTTTTCAAACAAGGAAAATTAAACTTTGGCTGTATGATATGTGGACCATTCAATTAAAATATTTGCTCATTGCTGACTGCGCTATATACATGTCAAAATCCTAAACCAAAACCGTCTTTGTGGGCAAAACCACCACTGAAACCAGCCTTAACGGTGAAAAGTAGATGGTTTTGAGAGGTGTTGGATATCCGGTTTTGCACTTGAGGGTTGAAATCTAGACAACCGATGGAGTTCAAGGGTATAAAGTATACTTATTCCTATCAGGGATAATATTAACAGTTTAACACAGTTCATCTTAAGATGAATAGGAGGAATTAAATTCATAGCTGTATCAATCTTTAACAACGACTAAAGGAAGAGCAGATCTAATAACAGCACTCCAGTCCTGTGAAAACTAAACAGCCTGTTACTATCTTCCTGGCAATAACTTAAGACAACCAATACAAAACGGCATGCTTAGTTAACATGTAACTGCATTGCTAAATACTATATATTGTCAGCCTAAACAAATTTAAACAAGTAACTGTGCCTACTAAAAAGCATAACATAACAACGAACTATTAGAATATCAGATAGCCCATAAACCTAGTTTCATAAGTTAAACTCCAAAAACTATTACCCGATAGAATGAAATATCAATAGTAAGGTAGGTCGAAAGAAGCGGGAAGATCAAAGTACTCACCATGATGTTGGATGACTGGCTCAGAATGCAACAAAGTTCCAATCCCATGTCCAACAAAGCTCTCCACCACATGATAGCCATAAAAATAAGAAAGCTTACTGAAATAATTTGAAGCAAAATCAAAGACATACATCATTATAAATGTTATTTAGAAAAGTTCAGAACAAGGAAACAGCAATAACAAAACTGAACGATTTGGCTGTTAAAGAGTGTTAGTATTAGTTTAGGTTTAGTTCCACATTGGCTTTGGATCTTTATATTTAACTTCTTCCCTACAATAGCGATACATCAATAGAGTCCTATTTTCCTAACAACGTATCTATTAAGAGTATTAGTTTTTGTTTAGGTTCTATGCTGGTTTTGTATCTATATATTTGTCTCCTTGGCCTACAATAACAATACAATGGCCAATTTGCCTGTTTGGAACGTAAGAATTTCACAAGAAATAATTCAATTCCATCAGAAGCTTGAATTTAGGAAAATTCCAACATTCCAAATGGGGCCTATGATCTGGATGCTGGACAAGCACAACCCACTGACCAAGGCATATTGCACGTACATCTACATGTTCAACAGAATTATATCAGTGAACTATTTGCTCTTAGCAACTTAAGAGCCTGTTTGGAACGCAAGAATTACATATATATAGGAATTTCATAGGAATTAATTCAATTCCTGCAGTAATATAGAAGAAATCCCGCATTCCAAACAGATCCTGCACTGATTCCTAAATCCTAAGTTTTCTCAAATCATGAAAAGATTTGCAAACTATATTGTTTGGAAATTGTCTAGGCTACCAAATAGACAAGGGGTGATTATAATTTAAAAAGTAATAGAACAAAGGTGATTATAATTTAAAAAGTAATAGAACAAAGATACTAAAGGTGATGTTGAGAGGTGAGGTGATGAGGACATCCTTTCCATAGATACAACTGTGCCGACTCCATAACAAACTCAACAAACTATGATACAAGGACCAATGACTTGAGCGCGAGCACGTCAACTTAACCATCAGGTGAATGCGTTCCTAAGTTTGCATACAAATGTTTCAAAAAACGGCATACTACTTAATTCTTGTGATGATTTAATTGTCCTTAGGAACCATGGGGAAGAACCACACGGGCTCAAGTGTAGAAGTGGAACCGTCAAGCGTAATCTAAGTCCTGTTCGCGAGTCCGACTCAGAGTCGGCCTGTTTAACAGCGTCTACTTCAAACGGCCATAACTTGTGATCCAGAAGGTTTCTCAGAGCCCGTGAGTACTCTTTGGAAAGCTCTTAGAGTCTACTTTCAAATGGATCTAGTCTCACCTCCAAACTCCATCCGAGACGATCAAAAACTACCAAACAAGTCACGTCACTTTTCCAGTCGAGTCAAAGCGGGCCTTGAGCCTTGTATCACCACGTAGACTATTTGGGTCGCCGCCGTCTTCATGGGTACTGTTCACGTGAACAGTAATCATGAATAGTACCACACCCTTTTTCCTAAGATAAGTGCGGCTTCCCCCTCCCCTATTTAAGGAGGTCGCATCCCTTTAGTTTTTCTCGGATTTTTTCTTAAGAGATTATTCTGCTTAGCAGTTTCGCCGTACGTTCGGTTGAGGAACCCCAACTTGTGAACTTAATCTTTATTCGCAATACAATTTCAGATTGCATCTTCTACTCTCTTGCTTGTGTTCTCGATTCGCTTGTAGGAGATAGCCTTCTTGGCGAGGTCAGCCGCGTTTGGCATAGTTGATAACCAATGGAGCAGTGGTGTAGTGATTGCGAGGGGTTTGATCTGTTTTGGTCGGAGCCTTTGGATCATCAACGTTGAGTTCTCCACAATCGACTTATCAGTACCTTTCGGAAGATCGGGCCATCGCCACATTAGGTGGTATCAGAGCAATTGTTGCCTGTTAGGTAATCTCAATTTCCTTATTTAGATTATTTTTGTTCATCGTCCTAAAAACCCTAGAAATTAGCCCACAAAAAATTGTTCGTAGTGTTTTTTCACTGTCCGGTCACCTTTTGAGCCATTGCAATTTTTCTTTTCAGTTTTGCTTGTTGAATTTTTGATTGCATCGTCGTGTCTAGTTGCTAATTTCTAGTTTTAGTTAGAGTCTAGTTCGTCATCATCTAGTTTGATCTTCGTGTTCCTTGGTGTAGCTTCATCATCCTGTCAAAACTTCTGCCGCAACAACACCCTCCGCTACCATCCTATTTGCCAATTTTGGTTTGTCCAGAAGAATTGGTTTTGGTTGTTTAGAAAAAAACAGAGAAAAAAAGAGAGCGAAAAAAAGAGGAAAGAGTCCATCTGTTCCGAAATTTGGAAAGTGCATCAAACTTTCGCCAAAAAAAAGTGAAAATTGGTGTTGTCCTTCATACATCCAAAAGCCACCAAAAAAATTCTGAGCAATTTCGGCCACGGGATCAAAAGTTATAGCAGTTTCAATTGAGGCCAAAACGAATTCGAGTCAGTTTCCGACACACCTTCAGTAAAACGGGCATAACTTTTGCATACGGTGTCCGTTTTCGACGTTCTTATACTCGTTGGAAAGCTAACGACAAGCCCGATTCAAAACAAAAGATTGGCTTCTGCGGGTCACCCTTCAAGAACCCCAAAATCGGCCATCTTTGGCCTTGAAATCGCATCGCAAGTTTTCAGTTTTTGTTTTTGCTGATTCGTTCAATCTTTGCTTCAGAATTTGGGGTTCGTCTCAACTACAAAGTTGTAGATCTCGTTGAAACCTTTCCAACGAGTATATATAAGCCATATAAAAACCTTGCTTTTTCTTCGTTTGAGACTAACTGTTGTTTCTGCTCAATCTAGTGGGTTGTTTGCATTGCACCGATACTGATTTTGTTGTCCTTTGTGCTCTACGTCGTGCAAACAATCTTGTGCCCTACAAAGAAGTTTGAGTAGATCGGTTAGCATCTCTTCTAGCACTTGTTGTGAGGTTTTCCATTGCTTACATCAAGTCACATTGATCATTGCGTATGCGTGCTTCGATTAGCTAGCTTTGACTAGGCTAGGATCAGCAACTTTGACTAGTACTTTGAATAATTTTTTAACTTGCATTTAACTGATCTGATTATTGCTGATCCTTGCTATCATATTGAAGCCTTTCAAGCTCCACCTACTCTTGATCAGAACAGGTCCCCTCTTGTAATCGTACCCACGCTCGACATGGTATCACGAACCAGCCACCGGCTGTACCACCTACTGCATTGGTAAGAACACTTGTAAGAGTGTGGTAAGACGCTTGAGAGTGTGTGATTCCACTTTCCACCACCTAGTAGTTGATAGGGATAATACCTTTGTGTTGTCTTTTGTTTTCTACTAATCATGACAGGTGAGTCGTCTGATGCGCAAGAGTGTGTTCTAAAGGGAGAGCTCATGACGCTCTTGGATGAACAATGCACTACCATTAATGAGGACATCGATAGGAAGCTTCAAGCTACGATGGATACATTGCAGCGCTCCATCAATGAGAGTATTACAGCACTCACTGCACACCTTGAAAGAATGGTGAATCGGCCACCAAACAATGGACGCGAGTATGATCACGATGCAGGCCAAGATCGTGAGGAGGGAGATGATAATAAGAGACAAAACCACGACGCCGGTGCTGCATTTGCTGCCCAAGAGGCACGCCAACGACACTGCCTACATCAAAACCGTCATAGTATGGGAGATAATAATTTTCAGCACCATAATGCTCGTGCTAATGATGACCCATTTGCTAAAGTCAAATTTACCATACCATCTTTTGCGGGTGTTTATGATGCTGAAACTTATCTAGATTGGGAGATGACAGTTGAACAAAAATTTAATGCCCATCTAGTTCCTGAAGTGCATAGAGTCAGACAAGCTACTAGTGAATTTAAAGATTTTGCTATCATTTGGTGGACTCACATAGTTAATTCTGGTTTAGCACCTAATACATGGGATAGATTCTCTAAGATAGCTCATTTTATACCATGTCATAAAAGTGATGATGCTACAAATGTTGATGATTTGTTCTTCAAGGAAATTGTTCGCTTGCATGGTATTCCAAATACAATAGTTTCAGATCGTGATGCTAAATTTCTTAGTCATTTTTGGAGAACCTTGTGGGGGTAAGTTGGGAACTAAGCTGTTATTTTCCACTACTTATCATCCCCAACCGATGGATAAACTGAGGTAGTCAATAGAACATTGTCTACTATGCTTCGGGCTGTGTTTAAAAAGAACTTAAAAATGTGGGAGGAATGTTTGCCTCATGTGGAATTTGCTTATAATCGTTCGCTGCATTCTACCATAAAGAAATGCCATTTTGAGATTGTTTATGGTTTCATACCTCGTACACCTATCGATTTGTTGCCTCTTTCATCTTTGGAGAAGGTAAATTTTGATGTGCAACAACGTGCTGATTTGATACGTAAGATGCATGAGACAACTAAAGAGAACATGAGATTATGAATGCTAAATATAAAGTCGCTGGTAGTCAAGGACGCAAGCATGTTACTTTTGAACTTGGTGATCTTGTGTGGTTACACTATCCATGAAAGCCCTACAAGGGGCAAAGACGTGATACACTGAACTGGAGAAGCTGACTTACATGTTACTAATGGCCTCACGCAAGCTACATCATTATTTCCTGGTGTACAACATCATGGTGCCCTCGTCCTTCCCACTTGGGGAGATGCTACAAAACAAAGAATCCACAGGTTGCATCGGTAAGTGGGCGGTGGAGCTAGCCCCCTTCCCCATCACCTATGTCATGCGTACCACCATAAAGTCACAACAATTGGCTGACTTCATCACTGAATGGTCCCCCGCAAGCTGGCAGACCTCTCAACCACCTTCGAAGCCAGTGTGGGTCCTGCACACGGATAGAGTGTATTGCATAGCGGACATGGGAGTATGGGCCATTATCACAATGCCTGAGGGTGAACCCTGGCATACGCACTTGGCCTCAATTTTCCTGTGACCAACAACATGGTAGAGTATATGTTGTGCCCTATAGGCCACCCGCAGTCCAATAGGGCAGTCGAGCGGGCGAACGACACCATCTCTGATGGCATCAAAAAAGCGTTTGGTCGGCCTTCCCAAAGGAAAATGGCTGGAGGAGTTACGAAAGGTGCTCTAGTCCATGCGCTCTACCACCTTGTTTCCCACAGGCTTTACTCCCTTCAAGCTACTCTTTATGGATGAAGTCGTGATGCCTGAGGAGCTCAAGATGAAGTCCCATCAAGTAATGGCCTCTACCCTACCAGAAGAACATACAATTTCGCTCGACCTCATTGACTAGGATAGGGTTCAAGCCACACACAACATCGCCAAGTTTGTTTGCATGACCACAGCCTCCGACAACAAGAAGGTCAAGCCGCGGCACTTCATAGTAGGGGACCTCATCCTAAAAAAGGTCCTCCACTCTGGCACGACAAGAAAGCTGGAATCCAAGTGGGATGAGTCCTACATAATCACGGCCTCCTTCAGGGCGGCCTCCTACCATCTCTCCACTTTAGATGGAGTGGACATGAAGCACACGTGGAACAGCAATCACCTTCGACGCCACTACACTTAACCGCCGTCAGGTGGCCGGGTGCATGCTTGCACGCCACATGTATAGACATTTGTAAAAGTTTACCTGTGCAAATGGGGTCTAACAATAAATCTCCCTTTTTGATCGGCATATTTTTACTGCGTCTCAATTGACAAATAGGGCACAGTCTAAAGACTAGTTTTTGTAGGATTGCATGGACTCTGTCACCACGTATGTGTGCGGAATGACTATGGAGTGCTTCTAATGGGTGTTCCACATATGTTGATATGCATGGACTTGCCAAGGGAATCCCTCTATCTGACACTTCACGCCATATGCATGCAGGCTGGACTTCGCTACCTTAAATGCCCTCCTCAATGATGCTGCTCAAACTTGACTACTTATACTTCCTCCTTACTTTTGTACAATGCTCCTTGTCTGACCTCATTCTGTTGGTATTCCCAGGCTACCTGCTCACTTTCACTCACTACTAGTTTGTCAATTGGTATGTGTTCCACTACGACAGAATGGCCTAACCATCTCCACCTTGCTCATCATCAGAACCTTTATCATCTGATAATGCCTCGTAATCATGATCTTTAAGTTCTATCTGTTCCACTAAGGCTTCGATCTGTTCACCTTCGTCTGCAATGCCCATGGGTTCCTACGCCTCGGCCATGAAAAGGTCTTCAATAGCAGCTTCAATTGAGTCTCTACCTCCTCCCTCTTCCTAGTTCATAAAGTATGGCTCACTCTGGTTCGACTACCCAACTTCTTTAGTATCACCACCGATGGTATCTCCCTATGTCACATTAGCGAGAGGGACTTTCTCTCTATGTCACATTAGCGAGAGGGACTTTCTCAAAGGCTTGGGGTAGCAAGAGTAGTGGCCATCCATGCTTCTTTGCTGATCTCATGTACGTGCTCCATGAATTTGGCCCCTTCAGTTTCACTAACTCCTAACACATGCGTTGTCGTGCCCAGGTGGCAATGCTATGCAACTTCAGATTGTGCAAGGCATGGTCTAGTGAGAACAATTGGTATAATCAACTCATAACAGTGCCCCCATGGACTCTGCTCTACACGTGACAGACTAGCCACCACCGATGGAAAATTGTGCAAATCAACTTCTTATGCACCGATCAGTGGCATCCATTCTCTATAGTGTATTTTGAACGCTACTTGTTCGGTCAACTTGTCAATGATCTTGACAAATAATCTGATGTTAATGACAACCGCTCATTCAATTAAATAAAATATAATAGACCTAATAACAAATCCACTACTCATAAATAAACTTGCATAGAAGGGGATTTTTCCTAACGTGCAATGCCCTAAAGAGAGCCAAGTAATTGTACATGTTTTGTAAAAATTGAAATTACCAAGCATGCTTCATCTATGTAGCACACATAGATAATAATGGATCCTACACATATTCTACTCTCCATGTTCCGAATAGACATAACTAGCAGATCTAATATTCTAAAACTAATCGGTTCATTACAACTAACTACTATGAGAAATTAATAGACCTACAAGAATAAATCCTATACAAACTACTCTAAAGAACTACATATCTACAACTATACTATTTACAAATATACCCACTACACAATACAACTACAAATCTAATTATTTCATTTTCTATCCTATCGTAATTTTAAAATAAAATCTACAAAGAAACAAAAAAACTCACCTCTAGGATGGAGAGATCCACCCCTCTTCCCCTCTCTTCTCCTCCTCTAACCCCCTCCTCTCCTCTCTTCTCCTCTTCTCCGCCCCTCCCCCTCTTTCTTTTTCCTGAGTTAAAATGAATTTTAGCTAGTTTTCTGTGCCTTATATAGGCTACCTTCTATCACCAATTTGAATGGTGACAGAGAGTCCAGGGGCCTTTACAACTAATTGAATTGATAATTCATTTATCTATCATCAATTCGAATGGTGGTAGAGGGTGCGGGGCTTCTATCACTAATTGAATTGATGATTCGTCTATCTGCCACCATTTCATATGGTGATAGATGCCCTGGCAGCCAACGTGGCACTTTTTCATCCATTTGTTTGGCGATAGGGAAATGACGACAGAAGCTCTATCCCTAATTCAAGTGGCAACAAAGTCTCTATCACCATTTCAAATGGTGACAAAAGGTTATTTATGCAATTTTTACTGATAGTTTATTTATGTAATATCGATAAAAAATATATTATTAAAAATCTGCCATCAACCCCTCCTTTAGTGGTGTCCAAATAGGTTGTTTTATCAGGCTGACCCACAGCCCGTTATTGTAGGCATGACCCATGACACGGTACAACATGATGAGCGTCGGGCTGGGCTGGCATGACATGATGGGGTGGGCCATGCCTGGGCTGCCACCCCAGCCCAACGTGCTAGCATGGCACGCACAGGGTAGGCTGTGCACGACATGACACAGGCACAGCCCATGGGACATGGAGGCCCGTTCGGCACGCTTGGCCCGTAGGCACGCATATCCTGGTGGGCACGGCCCATTTGGCACAAAAATGTGACCATTAGGCATCTTTGGGCTGGGCACAACAGGGTAGGCATAACATTTTTGCCCATTTAGCATGAGTAACGGTCGATGTTTGAATTTTATAGTCATTTTGTGACCGTTTATGAGTTTAAAAATACAAAAATTCAAAAAATCTCAAAATTTTTCTATAAATAGGCATCATATCCCCCTCATTCACTCACACCCTCACCAGTAATCTCTTCTCCGATTCTCCTGTGAAAATTTTGATACACTTTGTGATAATTTGCCAAAATTCAAAATAATTTTACCAAAAATCCAAAAATTTGAGATCCATCCTATAGTCAAGAAAATCGGTAACAATACTAATTTTCATGTACTTATATTGTTATTATTTTTCTTTATTGTGACATAAAATAGGTAATAGTGTAATTTTCTCTTTGCATTTTGCAGTTTTCCACATTTCTTCATGGAAAATTTTGATAATCTTCCTACAAGTGAATACGGAATTGATGTGAAAAAACTTTCATCCTTTGGGAATGAAGCATCTCCGCCTCCGCCTCTACCTCAAATGGTAGAGTAGACCCTGGCTGTACCATCGTCAAGCTCTACCAATGCCTCTGCATTAGCTAGCATCGGAGCAAATAGGTCCAGACCCATCACATTGGACGTGTGGGCAGGTTTCGACAAGATAATGAAGCAAGACATGTCCAGACATTAGGTAAGAGTTGCTGTTTATAAAATATATCATTATGGATTGTCTACAAAGTCTTTAGGTGAAACCGAGCACTTGCATAGACATGCCCAAATATGTAAAGAAAAGCAAGGCATGGCCATGAGGCAGACAAAGCTACAGTACAACCTCGGCAGTACGGTATGTAATTGAGATTATAATCCTGACGTAGCTCGAGAATATTTAGCCCGTTTAATTGCCTCGCAAGATCTTTCTTTAAACTTTGGTGCATCAGATGCGTTCGAAAAGTACATTAGAACTGCTCATAATCCTAAATTTACTCACGTTTCTAGACATACAACAACTAGAGATTAGTTAAATACTACAATAATGGTCGTGATAAAATTAAAGAACTCTTTAGAACCTATACATTTTCATTGGCATTGACTTCAGACATATGGAGTTGTCGGTCTAGGGAGGATTATCTTAGTGTAATCGCTCATTATATAAATGATGACTAGGTATGGTAAAGAGAATCACAGGCTTCAAATTAATTGACGTAGCACATACGGTGAGAATATAGTAGAATGTTTTATCAAAGTCGTAGAAGATTTAGTCTTACAAATAAAATTTTTGCAATTGCCCTGGACAATGCTGTAGCAAACTCCAAGGCAATGGATATTCTCACTCTCTTATTTAGTACATACGCCAAATCTTTCTTGCTATATCAGCGATGCATCTGCCATACTATTAATCTTATAGTTAAATGTGGTTTGAAGAGGTTGAATCCATATATTTAAGCTTTTCGTGATGCAATTTCTTTCTTAAATAATTCTAACTAACAAATTGCAGCATATAAGACCTACTACATTGTGATGGGTGTACGTCCACGAAAATTTGCTATGGACATGCCGATAAGGTGGTATCTCATGCTATAAAATCTTTTACCCTATAAGCCAATATTTTCTATTTTTATCCACATGCACTATCACAGCCATACTGGAAATACACTACTGACTGAGTAGCACTGGTATGTTACTGGGAAGTTACTAGCATTTCTGGAACTTTTTTACGAATCCACTGTTGTTTTATGCGGAGTGTACTATCCAACTCTCCTGCAATTGTGCATCATATTCTTGCGATTGCCAATCACTTGAAAGGTAATGAAAATGATCCAGTGTTATGAGAGGCTGTGTGCTCTATGAAAACTAAATATTTAAAATATTAGAATAAGATTTTGTACTTATACGTATTTGCACTTATTGTAGATCCAAGAGCTAAAATTGCAGGATCCACTAACATTCTTTCAATTATGTGATGTTGTAGGGATAGATTATTTTAACTATTTTACAATTGTTCATTCACAGATGTCTAAGGTTTTTCAGAAGTATGAGTATAAGTTTCAGGGAGTTTGCTTGCAACAACCTCCACCAGCACCCACCACAAGTAAGAAAATCAAGCTCTACATCGTCAAGTGCTGCAGCAATCTATACTAGGGCACGCGAAGAACTATCAGTCTTTTTAGACAGCGATCCCATGCATCACCATACAGAGAGCTTCAACATTTTCAATATTTTGGATAGTGGCGTATGCACAAGCTAACATATTTTGTGCTATCCATATTAGCACAAGATGTATTAACCATTCATATCTCGACAATTTCTTCTAAGTCTGCTTCTAGTCTTTCTGGTATGTTACTCATGAGTGAGATGGTGGAAATATTGAGATGGTGGGAGTACTTCTCACAGTAAAAGACTGGAAACAAGCTGATGCGCAAGCTCAACACTGCGTGGTGGATGCAGAGTTGAAACACACATCAACAATCTCTATCTAGATGGCAGCAAAGGCAATCAAGACGTTGACGACACTAACGATTCTTAGAGCATCCTTATACATTGTACTTTTTTATGATTTTTTACCTGTAATGCTGAGCTGCAGGTTGTACTCTTTTTCCTTTTTCAAGGTTTTCTCAAGTTGAGTTTTTTTAGCTTGCAAAATTTTTAACGAGCTAACCATTTTAACATTAATAAAGTTCATTATTACATTTCTACAATTTATTATGACTTTTTTCTAAAATTTTTAAAAATTATTGAGTCTTTTACAACAATTTATTGAGTTTTTTCTATAATTCTACAATTCATTATGTTTTTTAAATTCTACATATTTTTAAAATTATTATATTTTTTCAAAATTTTCGAGCCAAACAGGCCAGCCTGCTAGCCCGTTAGGCTAGATGGGTGCGTGCGAGATGAGCCCTCTAGACTGTGCCTGAGCCGCCGTCTCGGCCCACGGACGGGTGCAACATGGTGCGTTCAGACTAACATGCTAATAGGCTACGCCGAATCGCCCTTGCGGTACCGCCCATTTGGGCAGGACTGTCTCCCCTTGATTATGAACACTTTCTCTGCCTGTGGGCCTCGCCATCCTCTTCCCTAGCAAGCACACAAAAACCAAATCAAATACAACCTCCCGAAAGAAAAATCCTCTTTTTCCCATGGCCCTCCTCCCCCAGAACCCCTGAGAAATTTCACCACCCCCAAATCCACACATTCCCCTCGCCTCGCCACCGCGGGGGAAAAGATCCCAATGGCTCTCCTCCCCCAAATCCAACCCCCATCGCCGCGCCCCCACCTCGCCGCCTCCCGCCGCCCCTTCCCCCCCGCCCACGCACTACGTCGAATGCCTCGCCTCCATGCCCCCGGCGGCCGCCGCGGCCGCCTCGCCACGGCGGCGAAGGCGTCCGGTTCCGGGTCCGGGTCGTCGTCGTCGCCGGAGCCGGAGCAGTACCCGTCCGAGCCGGACGACGGGCTCGTGGAGCTCCCGCTGTTCCCGCTCCCGCTCGTGCTCTTCCCGGACGCCACCCACGCGCTGCACATCTTCGAGTTCCGCTACCGCATGATGATGCACACCGTGCTCCAGACCGACCTCCGCTTCGGCGTCGTCTTCGCCGGCTCGGGCGGCGGTGCGGCCGACGTCGGGTGCGTCGGGGAGGTCGTCAAGCACGAGCGCCTCGCCGACGACCGCTTCTTCCTCATCTGCAAGGGCCAGGAGCGGTTCCGTGTCGCCCGGGTCGTCCGCACCAAGCCCTACCTCGTCGCCGCCGTGCAGTGGCTCGAGGACCGCCCGCCCGCGGAGCCGCCGGCCCCCGGGGAGGACGCAGAGGCGCTCGCCTCCGAGGTCGACGCGCTCATGCGCGACGTCATACGCATCGCCAACCGCCTCAACGGCAAGCCCGAGAAGGAGGTCGGGGACCTGCGCCGGGGGCTCTTCCCCACCCTCTTCTCCTTCTACGTCGGCAACACCTTCGAGGGCGCGCCCCGGGAGCAGCAGGCGCTGCTCGAGCTCGAGGACACCGCCGCGCGGCTGCGCCGGGAGCGGGACACGCTCCGCAACACGCTCAACTACCTCACCGCCGCGTCCGCCGTCAAGGACGCCTTCCCCTCGTCGCCGTCGTCGGGATGAAGCATTCCTTCCTCTATCGCCGGGATGATAAGGAGTTTGTGGAGGGTATAGGACTAAACTTTCTTATCACACTTTTTCGCCTTTTCTTTTCCCCTCATAATTCCACGGCTAGGCTTTTACTTCGATGTGGTTAGCATTTTAGCGTGTAAAATTGTATGATTTGGTTGTGTATTAACTCAAGAACATGTGGAGCTGTGATGACGATCCATGATAACGATAAGAATTTTGCTCTCCGAAAGCAACACTTCCGGTGTGAAATAGGATGTATTACTCATCGGTCAACTATTGGGTCTTGACTTGCAATTCCAGGTGGAATATTCAGTTGAAAATTTATTTTCTGGCAAGATGAGGTTAGAGTGCATTCTAGTTTCAGTTATCCTTGTAGCATGTTACTGACCTACTGTTAAGTAATTAGGGCTGTCTATTGCACAGTTTAGTGAATTTTCCTAACTTTCGGCCAATTTTTCTAATCATAGTTGTAGATCCAATCATCCCTATCTCCTTCCATTATATATATGGATTACTTTTAGATGCGTGCTAGTACAATAGTATGGAAAGGAAGTCATTAACACGGATGGAAAGTCCCACTCATGGAGCTTGGGCACCATGGTGCCTATATATATATATATATATATATGAGATGTCAAACTCCGAAAAAATTAAATTCAACTTCAGTTTAATTAGTTTGAACTATTTTTATGGTATATACTCACTGTAGTCGCATTGAACTCAAAAGTAGTTAAAACTAGTTTGAACTGAGTTCAAAACTTACTTACCATAAATATATCAAGGGTATAAAACATTTTCATACCCAAACTCAAAACAATTATCAATCATACACGTGTATCGGACGGTTCTTGATGTGGGTGCCTAGGCACCCAGGTGCCTTATGTAATTTTCATATATATATATATATATATATATATATATATATATATATATATATATATATATATATATATATATATATATATATATATATATATATATATATATATATATATATATATATATATATATATATATATATATATATATATATATATATATAACAGGGGTACCATGGTGCCCAGGCTCCATAATTAAGACTTTCCATTTATGATTGAGACTTTCTATTTATAATTAAGACTTTCCATCCTGATATTATATATTATTGCATTTGCACGCATCTCAAAGCAATTTAAAAGCAGGGAGGCTTGGTGCCCGGGCACCCTGGTGTCCCATTTCAGCGTCAAATAACGGGGGCATCATGGTGTCCAGGTTCCATGATTGAGACTTTTCATCTATGATTAAGACTTTCCATCTAAATCAATGACTTTCTTTCCAAATTGATGTCTTTTCAAATTAATGAATGTTAACGGGTTTGCCTGATATATTATATACCGTTGCACTAGCACGCATATAAAAGTAATCCAAAGGCAGATAGGTTTAGTGCTCAGACACCATGGTGCACTATTTCAGTGTCCTATCCTGGGCACCATAATTTCAAATGCACCACTTCCATCTAAATTCGGGTATATTTTTTGAAAATATCAGTTTTAGAGTATATACTCATCTATAACAATTCCAATGAAACGTATAAGTTTGAAAAAAATATACTCAAATTCAAAGTTTGGAGCGAATTTAAATCACATATTTTGCTGATTTATATATATAGTTAGCATATATCTACAGTCAAACTATCATGAAAAAGGCTACTACAATTCAGAATTTAGTTCAAACTTATTTGAACTAGTTAGTAAACTAGTTAAACTTGACATCCAAGAAATTTTAAAATTTTTCGCACATGATACATACCTATTCTAGGCTGTGATGCCCGGGCACTAGGGAGCACTCGTTATTTTTACTATACACACACACGCACGCTCACCGCCACCCTCTTAATTCTAATCCCCACCCAACCCTCACCACCGCCCCATGAGCTGCCTCCCACCGCCTCATCGGAGGCGGCGTTGGTGTCAGCGAGGCTCGCTGGCCACCTCCATCCTCCGCCGCTTCCATTACCCGATGCGGCTGTTGGCACCAAGGGCGGCATCGGTGTTGGCGTCGTTTGCCGCCTCCACCTCCCCCTGCTGCCTCCTTTTGTCTCCTACAGTAGCATCAATGGATCTGCCGCCTCTCCTCCCTGCTTGGACTTGTCTTTGACCCGCCCATTGGTGCCGCCCACCGCCTTCCTCCGTCCCACTTCCAAGGTGGCACCATCGCCGCCCAGTGCCGTGCTTCTGCTGCCCCTTCCTCCCTCTAAGTTGGGGATCCGGTGAACCCAAACCATAATCGGTGAACCCGAGCCCTAATTTGGTGGCGGCGGGTGACAGTGGTGCTAGAGATGAGGAAAATGAGCTCATCGGAGTGCAAATCTCAATGGAAGTTCCAAAGGTTAGAAAGTCGACTGAAACTTAAGCAATTTTTAGGTGACTATGCACTAGCAACTCCACAGGTAATTAATGTAACCATATTTAGCGGGTAGCAATTGCGCATTATCAGTGGTGTGGTGATGATGGTACACACATACAATGCATTGAAAGCATGCAGCCGATTTGAAAACATTGCAGAGTTTTAAAAATATATTAGTTTAACATCTTTAAATGTCAGCACATGTATCATGATAGGAGTGATGACAACATACAGAAATACAAAGCAGCAAAAAAGAATGCGAAGAAAGCGGTGAGTGAGGCATGAGGCAATGCATATGAGGAATTTATCAAAAACTAAGTACAAAAAGGGACAGAATGATGTCTACAAGATGGCTAAAATTCGAGAAAGGAAAACGAGAGATTTCAACCAAGTTAAATACATCAAAGACGACACTAATAAACTTTTGGTGAAAGACGAGGAGATCAAGGATAGGTGAAGAGATTACTTCGACAAGTTGTTTAATCACGATAATGATGATAATATGATTGAACTGGATAGTGTTTTTGACGATGTTGATAAGTGGTTTGTTCAAATAATGCAGGAGTCGGAAGTAAGAGAGGCCTTAAAAAGGATGAAAGTGGGTAAGGCGTTGGGGCCTGATAACATCCCTATTGAGGTGTGGAAATGCCTAGGAGAAGTGACGATTGTTTGGCTAACTAAGTTGTTCAATAGCATTTTTAGGTTGAACAAAATACCAAACAAGTGACGGAGGAGCACATTAGTACCAATTTTCAAAAATAAAGGAGACATTCAAAGTTGTACTAATTATAGATGAATTAAGCTCATGGGCCACACAATGAAGCTCTGGGAACGAGTGATTGAGTGTCGTTTAAGAAAAGTAACTAGCGTGACGACAAACCAATTTGGTTTTATGCCTGTGAGGTCGACCATGGAGGCGATTGTCTTGCTACGACAGTTGATGGAGAGGTATAGGGAGTAAAAGAAAGACCTTCATATGATATTTATTGACTTGGAGAAAGCCTATGATAAAGTGCCAAGAAAGGTCATGTGGTGGGCGCTTCAAAAGAAAAGAGTCCCAACAAAATATATTACCCTAATTAAGGTCATGTACGAAAATGTTGTGACTAATGTCAGAACGTGTGGTAGTGTTACTAATGACTTTCATATTAAGATAGGACTACACTAAAGGTCAGCATTGAGTCCATACATTTTTGCCCTAGTGATGGACGGGGTCACACAGGACATGCAAAAAGATATCCCTTGGTGTATGCTTTTCGCTGATGATGTGGTGCTAGTTGATAAGAGTAGGATAGATGTGATAGGAAGCTCGAGTTGTGTAGGAAGACCATAGAATTGAAGGGTTTTAGACTTAGTAGGACTAAAACTGAGTATATGAGATGTGATTTCAGTGATGTTAGGGTAGATAATGGAGATGTTAGATTGGATGGACAAGTAGTGCCTAAGAAGGACACATTTCGTTATTTGGGATCGATGCTACAGTGGGACGGTGAGATTGATGAAGACGTAAGCCATAGGATAAGAGTGGGGTAGGTGAAATGGCGCCAAGCATCTAGTGTTATATGTGACAAAAAAAAGTCCCTCAAAAGTTATAGGGTAAGTTCTATTGGATGGCGATCAGACCCGCGATGCTATATGGAGCAGAATATTGGGCAACTAAAAGACAACATATGCAGAAAATAAGTGTAGCGGAGATGAGGATGTTGTGGTGGATCTGTGGTCATACAAGGCGGGATCGCATGGATCGCATCCGCAATAATGATATACGTGATATGGTGGGGGTAGCACCAATTGAAGAGAAACTTATCCAACATCACTTGAGATGGTTTGGACATCTCCAACGACGGCCTCCTGAGGCACCGGTACGTAGTGGAATTTTAAGACGTACTGAAAATGTAAGAAGAGGCAGAGGCCGACCAAAACTGACGTGGGAGGAAGCAGTTAAAAGAGATTTGAGGGATTGGAATGTATCTAAAGAATTAGCTTTGGATAGGAGCGTATGGAAGTTAGCGATCCACGTACCGGAACCATAAGAAAGTTAGGGACAGTATTTCAAGCTCTTGGCTCAGATAGCAGGTTGTACGGCTTAGGGTTTTAGCATTGTAGATTTTATTTCAAGACTCTTATCTTTCTGATCTTGAGAATGTTTCATTCCTAGTCTACCCTAACTTGTTTGGAACAAAAGGCTTTGTTGTTGTTATTGTTGTTGTTGTTATAACATCTTTCTCCCATATTCAACTTTTGCAGAAGTGTATGACGATCTCATTATAGGTGGAACCAACTGGTACTGACACTCGCCAACCATTAGAAGACATGATAGTAGCATAGCATCACTCTTTCCATCCATCAAGTAAAAATGTATCTACTTTGGTGACATAATAGCAGCACAGCAGCTGAAATGGCCATCTTTTCAAATATGTTTTCTGCACCTTCAACACTCATGTAGGTTAGCGATGGTTCCCTTGAACTTTGCCAAGGGGAGGAAAGCGCTAAAAAATTGCATCACTGTTCGTCGGTTTGTTCTGATGAGCATCCTGATACAACGGTGGTTATACTTCGTAAGTACATCCAAGGGATAAAAGGTTTTGTTTCAACTTTTCGGTTATTTATCAATCATGGGGTAATCACTGTGCTGCACCTTTATTTATCTGCGTGCCCCATGACACAAAAACAGTTCTGGTCTTATCAAGCATATAAGGCATCGAAATTAGGTTCTCCGTTGAACATTTGATAAACAAATTTGTGCTGGAATTGCTTACTGTTATGTCATGTGTACTGTTGTAGGGGTGGTCCCCATCTAAGCCCAACTGGCCTGTTAGAGGGTTGTAAAGCCCAATATAAGGCATGTATAATGACATAAATGCCCTTGCGAGAGATACTTAGGTGTAAGGATACAATTGTAAAATACTCCCCATATGAATATATATAAAGCTGTCCTGGGCATAGGGAAGACCCCCAAGCATTGCTCACCTAACATCTCCACTACCACATGTTACTGTTTGGTCTGTAACCACAACATGCACCTTTAGTAATACTGAGTTACTGACTTGTGACTTCACTTGTGTTCTCTGTGCCCTTACTAAAGATACTGAGTTGAATTGGTAAACGTTTTTGTGAACAGTGCATATGATCTGCTCAAGTGACCATTAGCATAAGGTGGTGATTTGCTGACAGGTGCAAAGCGTAGTGACTCGGCGAATTTTTTTTTGAAATAATCTATTTTTTATTCGAAATAATAGAAATATACCCGCATGAATTTTTTTACAAGAGTTACCTCCAGTCGTCCAATGGTTAGGTGACTGGAACCTGTCGCCTAATAGCCGTACAACATGCAAGCAGTCCGTGGACCATTGGGTGATATAATTGTAGTCGCTGAGCAGTCAGACGAGGGGGACTAGTCGTCCAACCGTTGGACGACTGCAAATTCCAGTCGCCCAACCGTTGGACGACTGCAAGTTCCAGTCGCCCAACTGTTCGGTGACAGGATGCACATATAAATTGGCCGCTCGACTAAGCCCCCGGCCATTTGCATCCGCCGACGCCTTGCCGTGCGAAGAAGAGCGAAAAGAGAAGGGAAAGAAAGAAGAGGAGAAGAGAGGGAAGAAGAGGAGAGGAAGGGAGAGGGAGAGGAAGAGGAAGGAAAGGATCCGGTACACTTTAGCGAGGCAAAATTTTTTGTATGTTGTAGTCAATATTATTTTTTGTATGAAGTAAATAGTTTGTTTAGTATATGATTAGGATCTGTAGTACAATTTTGATATGAAGTAAATAGTTATAGAAAATTTAATCAATGTAGTTTGTAAAAAATTTAGTGAATATAGTTATAAAAAATTATCATCCGTAGAGAATTATAGTTATAGAAAATTAGCATCTGTAAAAAATTATAGTTATTGAAAATTTAGTCAATATTATGTAGAAAATAAGCATCCGTAAAAAATTATAGTTGTTTAAATTTTAGTTAATACTTTTGTACGGAGTAAATAATTCGCTTTGTGCAAAACATTATTACGTAACATTTATGATTATTTACGAATGAATATAATGTTGTTAGTACATTGGAAATTCACCCGTACCATTAGAACTGGTATATTGGGATTTAAATTGGTATGTCATGTAAATTGTCAAAACTCCATTAGGAATTACTTACAGTAGGAGAAGCTGAAGCAGCGAAAGAGGAGCGGTGTCAATGCTCGTGGGAGCCGATAAAGAGTTGATACGTATTGGGTCGGAGGAAAAGGAGCGTTGTAGGTATGAATGAGGATGGGTTACGCTGTGAGGGTAGTGTATTTGGTCATGATTAGTGAACGGGCGTAGAAATGTAAATTATAGTATAACAGTACTTGTATAATGTGCAATACGATTTGACCAGTTGCAACATTTAAAATATTTGTAGACAGACATCAATAATGCTAATACCCACTACATTGAAAGTGTGTTACGATGTCGGCACTGTTCGTGAAGATCCAAATGGTGTTAACTTGAGCAGTTTTACGCAAGCCACTCTGGTACACCTGGACGGCAAGAATGCTCGAATCGTAGATGTGATGCGCTGGCTCACCCACAGCTTCTCCTTGGATTCTGAGGTGTGCAGCATCGTCATACAAGGGCCTTGGAGCCCATCTCCCACAAACATTAGATGGGGGTTGAGAACATTGATGCACATTGTTGCGTGGAAGGGATTTGTGCAAGGCTATCGGCGCTGTGGACACGAGTGAGTGCTGCTTGTGTAACCATGCCCAATAGAAGTTGTACAAAGTTGGGCCAATGGTTATCATCCGCGTGGTGCGAGCAGCTCGGGCGCCAAGCATGTTGGTCAAGAGGAGGACCCAGAGGCTGATGTCATAGAGATTGTGGAGGGAGTTGCTCGTGACGAGCCCGATGAGGTAGATGGACGAGAGGAAGAAGGGTCACAGCATGGTGAGCCTACAGGACAGGCAGATGAAGGGGAGCATGTGGAGTACATAGTGCATCAAATGGAGAGCGATGACTGGATCGCCTGGGCTGAAGAGGAAGTTGTATAGGAGGATGACGAGGATAGTTCCGATAAGGATGATGCTCCCATCACATAGAAATGGAACAGGTTTGATGCTGAAGATGTTGCTGCATATGACAAGCACGAATCACTGTGAGAGTATCATGGCACAGAGGTTCGGTTGCACTTAATGTTTGCTGACAAGACATCATTGCAGGATTCTATCAAACTATGGGCCCTATCCATGCAGCGGACTTTTTGGGTCATGAAATCTAGCCAAGAGCAGTACACCGTGAAGTGCGAGTAGGCTTGTTGTCCTTGGAGGGTGTACGCACGTAGACCAAAGTATGAGACTCACTGGATTATCTCGAAGGTGGAGCCGCACTCCTGCATTCTCAGCAATGTTTTGCTGAGGCATTGTAACTTAACGTTCGGCTTTATAGCCAATTTGATGTATGGAGAGATAGTAGAGAAGAAGGACATCGAGGCCACACACATCATGGTGGCTATCGAGAAGAAATTCACGTACAAGATTAGCTACACGAAGGCATAGCATGTGAAGCAAAAAGCTTTGGAAAAACGGTTCGGATCTTTTGAGGGGGCATACAACAACCTTCATCGTATGCTTCAGGTGCTGTAGGACAGGAACCCAGGCATGTACACTACTATGAAGGACAAGCCATCTATAAAGCCACCAGGTTTTGCGGTGTTGTAGAGGGCCTTCTTAGCCTTCGGTGCGCGCATCGAGATATTCAGGCATATGCTTCCCATGATCTCAGTTGATGGGACCTTTTTGACTAACAAATACAAGGGCCAGATCCTTATAGCCATTGGCATTGATGACAATAATCAAATTCTATTCCTGGCGATCGTATTCGTGGAAAGTGAGAATTACGACAGCTAGTTGTGGTTCTTTCAACATGTGAGGGTTGGAGTTGTTAGTGCTCGTCTTGGTGTGTGAGTAATCCATGATCGCCATGCTAGGATGGTGAAGACTATAAGAAAACTTCAAGAAGACCACAAGGAGACCTTCCCTTGGCCAGATATTAGGAACAGATGGTGCATTCGCCACCTGGGGGCCAACTTCTTCAAGTAGTTCCTGAAGTAACCATTGATGAAGTTATTCAAGAGGCTGGCTATGTAGAACCGAAAGCGAAAATTTGATTCTTTATGGGTGTTGTTGGATAAGCCCAGCAAGAAACACGTCGACGAGAGGAACAAGGGACTGGCCATGCTTAGGGCGGCACAACCTGAATGCTTGATAGTTCTGGTTGAGCCTAACACAGCTGTTTGAGGAGGAGGAGCCCGCGGGACCTTAAGTGCTTCTTGCACTGGATCGAGGTCGAGCCATTGGAGAAGTGGTCCCTACTACATGACATGGACGGCATGAGGTACGGCATAATAACGACTAACCTTTCTGAAGTATGCAATTGGGTTCTCAGGGGGCTTCGTTCTCAGCCCCTTATTGCCATCATGGAAGGTGTTCTGCATAGTACAATCGGCTATTTCAAGGAGAGGCATGCAAATACCGCATTTTATGTAGCCAACCCATAAACATCGTACTACTCGAAGATTATGGCATACATGGAGGTGAAGACAGAGAAGGGCAAATTGCACACGGTGCAAGTGATAGGCAATAGGGAGCATCGTTTTGATGTGCACCTCTGGGATAGAGCCAGATTTAGGACAACTCGTTTTTTTTGTCACCCACAAGGTATACCTTGGAGTTCATGTAAACGAACCTAGCTACTCGTGCAACAAGCTGAAGTTGTTACACAAGCCATGCTCTCATGTCCTCGCCGCATGCGGGACTGTGGGCATATATCCTTCGAACTTCATGTTTGTATATTTCTTCAAGGAGAGTTTGATGCAGGTATGCTGTGGAGAGTAGCTTAGGGGGGTTCAGTGTTGTGGGCAACTTTGCCACCTTGGATATGCAGGGAGGACCTAGATTCTGAATGTTGACATGTTAAAGGATGGGAAGGGTTCACGGCAAAGCCATCGTATTACCAATGATATGGATGAAGCGCAAGCCAGAGTGCCGGGTAGACGTTGTGGGCACTGTGGTCAGGAGGGCCACACAGTTAGACAATGCAAGGCACCTGCTGATGAGTAGGCACACCGACATGGTTTCCGCTACCAGTTGTTGGAGTGTGCAAAGTGGCTTAAAGATTACTAATCATTATGCATTGTATTCTATCCTTTCTTAGTTATCACATTTGATGTATGTAGTGTTGTAGTAACTATATCGCACATTGCATGTACCGTTTGTATAACTGTTGTGGTATTCCCCCTCTTTAGTACTGTTGTAAGTGTTGTCCTGGTAGCCTAGTAATTTTTTGTTTGTTTATTTACAAGTTACATTTACTGCTACTTTACATTTGATGTTTTTTGTTCCGCATAAAAGCTAACTTGAAGTCATTTTGCAGGTATGGATCGTGAACTTCATAGATTGAAGAAGCCCTATGGCCTCCTGGATGAGCACGTTGACTTGTCACATCACGCGTCCCGTCGTGTCCCACCTCCTGAGAGCGTGAAGGAGGCGGCTGACTTGGGGGTGGTCCGCACGCGCACACCTCGAGTGGCCTAGAGGCTAGACCTACACTGGATAGCCAGATTTGCACTCCGGTGGTGTTGCCTACTCGCCTTACATGGTTGCATACTAACCTTTTTTTGCTTCGCAAGCTGAGCGATGCCAGTCTACTACCTCTCACCTGGATGGTGCAGGCCATAGATGAGGACGGTCTGGCACTAGTTGCGGGCAGGGACAATGGCGCGGAGTGGTCACGATGCTTCCCGTTGGACCGCTCCCTACTGACAGCTTTGGTGGACCGGTGGCGGCCGGAGACTCACACGTTCTACTTCCCATTCGGGGATATGACACCTACTCTGCAGGACGTCTCGTTGCTGCTCGACCTTTTTATCGTAGGAGCTACTGCTTTCCTGCTGGAGGCCCCGGTCGGCTGGCTTGTGGACCTTCTGGATAGGTTCCAAGGAGTCTTTCCACCTGGGCCCGCAGAGGGGTACTATGTCTTTGCGCCAAGTTAGATGCACGGCTCATCGTTGCGGTGGCTCTCATAGTTCCGAGTACATGTGTGATGCCCTTCCCATTCGATCCACTACGCTCTCCTTTTCAGTGTATGATATTAATAACTTTGTGATTATACTTGTGTGCGGGCCTTAGGTGCACGTGTCGTCACCCTGTTGTCGTGCACTAGGCTCCTGGAGGTCCGCACGCCAACCCCTGATGCACACTCGATGTGTCCGCTGACGCTGTCCCGTCTAGCATCACACCACGTGGGAGGTCCTGCGTGGCCATGTCCACCACACCCTGATGAGGCCAGAGGGTTGGCCAGGGCACATCTGATACCACATTGGCCTAATGAGGCTTGGGGGCAGCCTGGGCATGGATTCATACACCACCAGTGCAGCAGTTCATGCATCCTCCAGACTTCTTCGGCTTCCCCACACAAGGTGAGTACGTGCCGTATGTCCCTCTGAATGTCTTTGACCATGGCATGGAGCTAACCGAGGGTATGCATGCCTCCTTTCATTTTTCTCCCATCCCTTTACTTCACGAATTAACGATATTTGCACTGTAGGTCTTATGCTCGTTGAGGGATTTGGGGGGTCTCCTCGGGTCAGGAGGACACAAACCGGTACTTTGCGGATTGGCCTGACTAGGTGACGGGCCTAAGACCTCAGCCCACACCCCCACAGGTTCTCTTCGGGTCACAGCTCAGTGGTGCACCAGTGGCCACACAGGCAGCACTGCAGTCCACCCGTCTGGCTCTGGGACCTCGTGTGTGTAGGTCTCCTGAGCGTCTTACCTTGTCGGGGCCTCGACACCCGGTGCTGAGAAAGACGGCCAAGTGGGGCCGTATGGGAGGACGCGGACACAAACGCGGAGATGGAGAGAGTGCTGGAGGTGTTGTTGGGGGGGGGTGTAGTGCTGGTTGTACTTTTATTGTTCCTGTAATACTTACATTTCTTACTTACTATGTGATGTTTCTAATACTATTGCATTCTTATTTATACTTGTTTTTATGATGCCATTTGTTCGATCCATGTTGATGCCTCTAATTCAATGCACACGACGCAACACTAGAATAGTGCACTCAATAAATGGCAACCGCACTAACATGTAAACCATTCAATTACATGATTTCGAACATTGAAAAAAACCACAGACAACAGGGGAGAGTAGTAAGGTACAACCTTCTCTGTGTGTGCCTATTGGTAGAATGTGCCTCGCACTACCCACATAGAGTGTTGCAGAGGGGGGGTGCCTCGGATGTGGCTGACCGTTGTTATAGTGACACGCACATATGCAGCTAGGGTTCGCGCAGCAGCATGTTAGATTATACGAACTTCCTATGTTGACGACCTCCTCATTGCCCCTCTCACGCTGCATCTACTGACAGAGGTCATTGTTCTCCTCTTTGAGACTTTCAATCCACGCCTCCAAGTCAAAGATTCGCTCCCACAATGTATCAATGTACCTCACAACTTATCATTCATAGGGAGTATTGATCCAGTAGATGAAGTCGTATTTGGCCATCTGCTGGAAAGAAAGGTTAACATTGAAACTCTATTAGCAGTAATACAAAATAGACAATTGTCTAATTGTACCTTAGAGTGTGGGCATCGGAAGAAATGTCGCTTGCCATTGAAATGGCCTTCCTCAACTTGCACAACCGCGTCCTTCCTATGTCTGCATTTCAGCCACACCATTGAGTATGCTTGTTTGGCATCAAGCGGTTGTTAGGGCCGAAGTCCTCCCTCCTTTCTAGCGGAATGTCTTCCTTTGGTGACCCATATTCGATTGGCCCTTTGGCGTCTACCATGGTGTGTTACTCTAGGACGGAAAAGGTAGTTCTTCCTACTATCAAGGGGGTAGGGCGTGCTTTTTATAGCCCGTGGGGGAGGCAGCGTGCTTCGTGACAAACCGGGTCATGTGCTACCTTTGTGCACCTTTGCCCCAGACAGGGCAGCTTTGTGTAGTGACAAGACCGGAGGGAGCATCTTTACACAGTGGCAAGACTAGATAAGGCAGCTTTGCACAGTGACAAGACCAGACGGGGAAGCTTTGCGCAATGGCAAGACCAAATGGTCCAACTTTGCATAGTGATAAGACCAATAGTGTAGCTTTGCGCAATGGTAAGACCAAATGGGTTAGCTTTGCACAGTAACAAGACCAAACGGGGTAGTTTTGCGTAGTGACAAGACCAAATGGGTTAGTTTTGCATAGTGACAAGACCGAAGGGTACAACTTTGTAGAGTAACAGAGCAAAGGGTGCAGCTTTGCACAGTGACAAGACCAGATGAGCCAGCTTTGTGCAGAGACGAGACCAAAAGGTGCAGCTTTGCACAGTGATAATACTATATGGGCTAGCTTCGCGTAGTGACAAGACCAAAGGGTGCAGCTTCGTGCAGTGACAAGACCTGACGGGGCAGCTTTGCGTAGTGACAAGATTAGAGGGGGTAGCTTTGAGTAGTGACGAGACCAAAGGGTACAAATTTGCAGAATGAGAAGCCCAAACGGGGTAGATTTTCGCCAGGAACTTTTCTGAAAGACAGGGCATCACTCTACCTCGCAGGCTACTACATGAAAATAACCACACCATACCAACCCTTTGCCTTATAAAATAAGGTGGAAGAGATTTGGGAGAAAACACTACACAACCAAGCCCAACACTACACTAGAGGTTACTTCACCACGTTAGGATGGACAAGAGGCAGAAGAAGCAGTAGGACAAGATGATGAAGCAATGAGAGGAGACCTGCCAACTAGCAAGGTCTACTGCGACCCGCGATGAACAAGCAAGAGCAGCGGCGGCCTGGGCCGAACAAGTGGAGCACGCCAGGACATTATCTCCCCGCAATGATGCCCCTGTAGCAGCAACCCAATCCTGAATGTTCCAACTGAATGTTCGCCGCAACATCCGCCTGAGGGGGAGACGCCGCCCCCTTTGTTGGTGCAGAGACCCATGGAAGTTTTTCAAGTCTAAATAGCGGCTCAGCCTGGACATGCATTACTGAGATTGCGTAAACTACTTCTATGATTATCCTGACCTCCATCGGGACACAAGCAGCTATTAGTAACCGGTAAGGACCAGTTACAGTGTGTTCTCCCTACTATTTCTCTTTTAAAGTACTCACTAAAAACCTTTCCTATCTACCCTAGTCCCCAGAACCGCTATGTGACTACCACAAGTAGATTGACCTAGAGATCCACCTACATGACCAGTGGGCTCTCGACTTCAAGGAGTGGGATGTCAAAAGGGCTTGTTAGATCTAGGAGAAGGAGCGCTGTAACGATGAGCAAACAAAGCGTATACGTCAGGAGATGAAAACTCATCTCCAGGCGTGCACACGTAGGGAGCACGAGGCTCGCGAGAGGGAGCACGAGAAAGAGAGGGAAATGGCGGCCAAGTCCAAAGAGGTTGTCGAGGAGTTTAACGCCGAGCTCGCAAGGAAGAGAAAATGGTCCCAGTCCACGCAGTAGGTCGGGCCGTTCCGCACTAGTCCCCAAAGGTCAAATTTATTTCCATTCTAAAAAGGCACATATGTATTGTACGAGTATATCGATTTGTTGTATCATTCATGATGCTCTTTCTTATACATGTAACCAAATCCGGTGCGTTGTGTTACGTCCAGCTTTATTATGAAGTCTATTTTAATTCACAAAAGCACTTGTCCTCGTGTTTTTGCATTCAATTCTTCCGCATAGCAAGGCATCCAACACACATGAAAAAAATAAGTTTTCCTCCATGTATGAATTCTCGGTTGCATCACAATATCACTTACTTTGTACTTACCTATCGTTGCTATCTCAATCGTCCTAAAAAAATCACAAAATTTCTTGCACTACAACAACATACGACGATCACAAAATGTTATTGCGAATATAAAAGATTTTGTACCTTTAATAATCTATGAAAATCACAAATGAATCAATCAACATTGTCTCCTTTTTTTTAAAAAAAAATAGGACTCATAGATAAATTTTGATAAATATTATCTATCTGCAACAATTGTCATTTAATCCTTGTGCGGTCAGGGGCCAGCTGGTAAAAATAGGCTTAGTTGCAGTCGCCGAACAATCGGGCAACTGGACTTCCAGTCACCCTATTGTTCGGCGACAGGTCCATGTTGCCTCACTATTGGACGACTGCAACCTGTCGCCTAAGGGCCCACCGATTGCATGCATGTCATGCGGCCGTTGTGTGCCAGTAAAATTTTTTTTGCGCAGATATATTTGTGTAATTTCGAATTAAAAATGGATTATTTAAAAAAAATCGTGACTTGGCAACTTCAAGAGGTAGATCACAAAAAATGCATTTGATTAATTTGCCAACTTCACCTCAGCAAAAAGTAGTACACAGCTTTGTGGATAATGTTGCTACCGATCACGCATTCACGCAGATTATGACTTCCTCAGTAGAACTATGTTCACAGCAACATGCATGTAAAGAGTAGTATTAGGTTTGAAGATTCTCTCCACATCTCTACGCACGTTCTGTGGCTGGCTCATGACGTGCACGATGTACTGAAGTTGCTGTTTCTGCCAAGCAGCGACCATTCCCCTTTTTTCCCCGAGAACGCGACCATGGCATGATTCGACGAGCTGCAATTGACGGCCGACATGCCGCGACGCATCACCAGCCACCATAGGGATGGCTGGACGTCAGCGATACAAAGCTTTGCAACTCTGCAAGACATCTCACCATTTACCTCAACCAATGAGCAATCAGAGATCCAATGTACCGTGACACGGAAGTGCTATTGAAATCGTATCCCTCGCTCGTTGAACAGCCTGAGCAAACGCAGAAGCTCGTCATTCGACAGCTTCGACGGTCTCTTGCTGGAGAGATCCGCGGACACCAATGCATCCACGATCTTCTCCTTGAACGTGCTGACCTCTTCCTCGCTGACGATGACTGATCCGTCGTAGCTGCCATTGTCGTCGTTGTCGCTAATGTCTTCGTCGTTACCGTCGCCAAGTGCGACAAGGCTGCTGCCACCGGCATTGTCGTCGCGGTGTCCCTCGTCTCTGCGTGACAGCCTGAACAGCTCCAAGACCTTCCTCTTCTGCTTGAAGATGGCGCCGAGGGTCTTGTTCTTCTGGCCGAAGCACGCCCGCGTGAAGGCCAGCCACTCGGCGAGGTCGGCCTCGGGCGAGGCCGCCCTCGGCCGGATCTCGACGAGGGAGGAGTCCACTCTGGGCATGGGCACGAAGTCCCTCTTGCTCACGCCCATGAGCAGCCTCACGTCGGCGACCATGCGCACGTTGGCCGCCAGGCGGTTGTACTCGGAGTCGCCCGGCGCGGCCACGAGCCGCCGCGCGAACTCCTTCTGCAGCAGCAGCGTCGCCGCCCGGAACCGGTAGGGGCCGAACAACAGCTTCGCGATCAGGGGCGAGGAGATCCCGTAGGGGATGTTGGCCACGCAGACGTCGAACTCCGGGAAGTCGGTCTCCACGGCGTCCCCCGTGATCACCTGGCAACGGAGAGAGAAAGGTTCGTTCGTCAATTGGAGCGTTTGTTTGAAGGCATTTGATCGAGCATGTGGTGGGCGCGGGCAGGTACGGACCGTGAGCTTGTTCGCGAGTCCGAGGGCGGCGGCGCGGGCCGTGACGGCGTCGACCATGCGTGGGTCGATCTCGACGGCGGCGACGCGGGCGGCAGGGGAGGCGAGGAGGCGGGTGGTGAGGTTGCCGGTGCCGGGGCCGACTTCGAGGACGGCGTCGCCCGGGCGGAGCGCGGCGCGGCGGGCGATGGCGTCGAGGACGCGCGGGTTGGTGAGCAGGTGCTGCCCCCGCGGCTTGTGCAGCCGGAACCTCCCGTCCCACGCCTCCGACGCTGCCGCCGCCGCAGGCGACGAGGACGAGGACGAGGAGGTGCAGAAGGAGCCGAGGCGGGCGCGGAGGTTGGAGACGGCTCGGTTCATGTCCGGCTTGGCTCAGTCAGCTCTAGCAATCCAACGAAATTTGGACACTGTTGGACCCTTGGACCCCGAAAATTCCGCTTTTGGCCCCCTGTGCAAAAAAATTCCAAAACTGGACCCCTCTCCACCGCGTGATCATCTGCGGCCGCCACCTGTCCGCGCGACCGGCCCCGACCGCGCGTTGCGGCCCGCCGACCGCGCGTCCGTGCGCGCGCCGCCCGAGCGCGCGTCGCGTGCCGCCCGAGCGCGCGTCCCGCCCCGCCCGACCGCGCGTGTGCTTCGCCGCCGCGTGACTGCTTCGCCGCCGCGTGACTTAAAAAACCAGCGCGCGAAGGAGCTGACTGTAGCGGCAATTATCAGCGGAGAGAGCGAGTTCACGGGCGAGATTCCCTACCCGACCATGCGCTTTACTCCAGTCCAATCCATCCGCCGAAAGAGGCTGTTTCGTGCACCTTTTTGCATGCAACTCATACACGCGTAAGCACTATGTGATATGGCCCCCAATTTTTGCGGAATGGCTGAGGAGTGTTCGCAATAAAATGAGCGCACGGCTCAGGAGTCTTCTCATTTGCAGTTGAAGGAAAGCCAGAGCGAGAGAGGGAGTGAAGGGAGGAAAAGAGAGAGTAGAAACGCGAAATTTTTAGTAGCTTTTGTTTGGAGTCAGCAGATTTTGCAAATACGAAAGTTGTAGATCGTCTTGTGAGCATCAAGAAGAGGTAATTTTTGGCTCCGTGCAAGTATTTTTCTGTGATTGTCATTAGCCCGTAATTAGGCAAATCTTCTTTCGTTATTGTTCATATCAGCCAATACGGTGTGTATTTTGTAGGCAAACATCCATATGTGATGCATGATGTATTGTAGTGTAGAAAATGTCGTATGTTTTTGTTGTAGTTACGTAGTGTAATGTAGTAATTTTTTGATGAACATATGTGCTTACATGATGTATTTGCAGTTTACGGTGGAGTTGAAGTGAAGGGAGGAAAAAAAAGAGAGAGTGGAATCAACAGATTTTGCAAATACAAAAGTTGTAGATCGTCTCGCGAGCTTCAAGAAGAGGTAAATTTTGCCCCCGTGCAAGTAATTTTCTGGGAATGTCATTAGCCCGTAATTAGCAAAACCGTGTATGTGTAGGTAAACATGCACACATGGTGCATGATTTATTGTAGTGTAAATAATATCGTATTTTTTGTTGAAGTTACGTATTGTAATGTAGTGAGTTTTTGTTGAACATTTGTGCTTACATGTGTAGGTGTTGAAGAAGTAAATATTTATGTTCGAGCATTTGTAGGTGATAGCAACAGCAGTTAGATTAGAAACAATTTGTATAATTAGTAGGCTTAGTGCATGAAATTAGGACATGAAATTACGAAGGTACTGTAAAATGAAATAAACTTAGGACATGAAATTACAAATTAGAATTTTTTGATTTATGTATAATTTCGGAAGTGAAAGCCGCATTATAGGAAAGAATGGAAGAAAACTATGTAATGGGAATTTGGCATTAATCGATTTATAAGTAAAATAGTTAGAAATAAACTTTAGATTTACACATACAAAACATATACTAGTAATGCTAGGTACTAAAATGGGTAGGTATTGTTAATTTAATGGGAAATTAAATTTGGCATGCTGTGTACTAAAATGGTTGATTATGCACTTATGTTAGGTACGCAATGGCTGGCATTGAACAATTGATGGTGTTTTATGGGAGTGGTCTCGTACGTGATGGGCCGTATGGGGCGGACCTGTCAAATTGCGAGCGGATCGTGATCCGGGCACCCGGTCTGAGCGCCATGAGCTTGTCTGAGCTACGGAGGTGTGTCCGTTCAGCGTTCGATCGACAAACCGCAAGGAAGAAGTTACGGATCGAGGCAGTCTATGCCTCAATGGTGGATGACGGAAGGGGGAGCATATGGCAACTTCTGAAGGTGACCAATGACGCCTCATGGGCGAACTACATGGAGGTCGTGCGCAACCCTGATGCTGCCATATATGGGAGGCCAATGGTGTATGTCGAGTTCGTGGAGAGGGCAGAATCATCAGGCATGGTTGGTTCAGATGCCGCTGGTGGAGATGAAGTGGCCGGCGGTCATGAAGACCCTTCTGCGGGAGAACATGTGGGCGAGGAAGTGGGTGATGAAGACGACAGGAGGCGTGCGCAGAATTTCCAGCCCAACGAAGGTGTGCACGACAGGTGGTGGGCCGCCCGTATTGACTGTCATGAGTATCTTGGGGACCGGGTGGAAGAAGAGGACAGCGAGGAGGATGAGGAGGTTGACACAGACAGCTCTGGAGAGGACGAGGATGGCGAAGGTGCAACTGGAGGGGTGGTAGGTCGTGTTGTGACCACGGACGGTGCGTACGTGTCGTCCAGACTGGACGACATCGCAGCGGCAGCCCTAGTTCTGCCACAGGCGGAGGAGGGAGAATGGGGGTTCAGCGAGTGCGTACTCTTTCTGGGGCAGTGCTTCCGTAATAAGAGTGCTGTCCAGCAGGCTATTGCTAGACATGCCGTCAACATAAGCCGGACGTATCGGGTCCACAAGTCAAAGCCGGACACGTACGTTGTGAAGTGTGTGGACGGGTCATGTGGTGGCAAAGTCCGTGCACAACGGTACAAGGGCGTTGGCACGGAGTTCCGGATAACGGTGCTGCAAGATCACAGTTGCGAGCTTGCGGGGCCAGTACATAGACACCGCAACATGACATCACGTTATGTTGCGGAGGTGGTCACGCACCTCGTCCAGGCGGATGTGTCAATTACCCCGAAGGTTCTGATGGCAGCAGTAGCGAACGAGGCGGGCTACGAAGTGAGCTACAAGAAGGTGTGGCGGGCGAAGCGAAAGGTGCTGCACGGTATGTATGGGACGTACGAGGAGGCGTACGACCTGGTCCCAAGAATGCTGGATCAAATTGCACAATCAAACCCAGGCACTTACATAAACAGGCAGGAGAGGGTCCATCCTACGGAGGGCCCGAACTGTTTCATTCTTGACAGAGTGTTCTGGGCCTTCCAGCAGGCGATACAAGGGTTCAGGTGGTGCCGTCCAGTGCTAACCGTAGATGGGACGTTCCTATCCGGCAAGTACAAGGGCACTATCCTTACCGCAGTTGCAGCCGATGCAAATGACCAGTTACTCCCAGTGGCATTTGCAATTGTGGAGAGCGAGAATACAGATAGCTGGCTTTGGTTTCTTTGCAATTTGAAGAATGCCGTTGTGCAAGACAGGCCCGAAGTGTGCCTTATCTCCGACCGCAATGCAGGCTTGATGTCTGCGTTGCGAACGTTGCAGGATGGGACGCAGGCCCCCGTCCCGTGGACTGATGTGAAGAACCGCTGGTGCATGAGGCATATTGCAGCGAACTTCCACAGAAGGTTCCGTAGCAAGGACCTCATGAAGATGTTCAAGAAGCTATGCATGCAGAACCAGAAGCGGAAGTTCGACGCCTTGCGGAGGCAGCTCGATCAGGAGGCTACGAAGCATGTGCATGCAGCAGCAGGGGCCGTGGAGGGGGGCTCCTCAAGAGTCGGGGTATTCTCACAATGGGTTCAGTCCAATGCACCTGACTTGGAAATGTGGTCTTTGTTGCACGACACCGGTGGGGCGAGGTATGGGATCATGACAACCAACATGTCCGAGGTTTACAATGGTGTATTGAAGGGCGTCAGATCCCTGCCGATCACGGCAATTGTGGCTGAGACCTGGAACCGTACCGTCGGGTACTTTGTGAATAGAGCCAGGATGGCGCAGAAGCACGTTGAGGAAAACAAGCAATACTCTGAGGTCATGCAGACCTTCATGGACAGGAAGATGGAGAAGGCTCGAACCCACATTGCTCAGCCCATTGATGGCTTAAGGAGGAAGTTTGAGGTCCGCCTAAGGCAGAAGTATGTCATGGGTCAAATTAGAGGGGAGCGCAAGCAGGTATGCACGATTGGTGATGAAGCATCTTGCAGCTGCAACAAGCCCCAGCTTCTGCACAAGCCATGCTCCCATGTGTACGCGGCATGCGCTGTATGGAACCAGGCGTCGACACAGTACATCTCCAAGTACTACGACATGCAGCACTTGTATGCAACCTGGAGTGCAGAGTTCCATTCCTACGGGGTAGACATGCACTACAGGGAATTATGGCCGGGGGAGATAAAGTGGGTGCCCAACGATGCACTGAAGCATATCGGGCGTGGAAGACGACAAAGCCGTCGCATCCGCAACGACATGGATGAGAGCCAGCGAGGGGATCGTGTTCGGCGCCCGAAGTGTAGGCTATGCAAGACCTTTGGCCACTCCCTCAGTCAATGCCCAAACAGGCCGGCATCAAGCAACGCTCCGTAGTACCAACCACAATCCATATGTAATGTATTATTCAGGAGGTGTGCGCTTAATTGTCGTGTGGGTCATATTCGTGTGCACATTTTACGTATGTTTTTGTACATTCCGTACGTTTCCCTGTCATAACATTTGTTGTGAGTTATGTTGTTATTTGTTGCACATTTTGTTGTAATGTACACTAACTTGTTATCCTTCTTTGGCAGGACATGGCGTTCGAGTTGCTAGAGCCCCGTTGGGACGAGCACCACCGATGCCATGTGTGGTTGTCGGCACCCGCACAGGGGCCTCCTTGCTTCGTCCTTAGGGGCCCCCGAGAGAACTGGCGTCTCGACCCTCGGTACATCCCACTACTACGGGACACCGGTCTGCTGCCCATTGCCCGCATGTTGGATCTACCGCATGGGTTCCAGTACGATGCGCCACTGTTGTCAGCTCTCGTTGATCGATGGAGGCCGGAGACTCACACCTTCCACTTCCGGTGGGGGGAGATGACGGTTACGCTGCAGGACGTCACGATGATTACAGGTCTACCCCTCCGTGGTGCTGCTTTGGTGCCACCCCCGAAGGCAGCAGATTGGAAGGTCCGTCTGGGTCACCGGTTCGGTCATGCGATCCGAGACAACGCAGCTGGGGTGCCACATGGATGGCTTCGTCGCTTCATGACCTGTCCTGCAGACGCAGATGAGGTCGCGGTGCGGACGCACTTCGTTGCATACCTGCTATATCTGTTCGGGTACGTCTTGTTCCCTAGCACGACTGGAGACTCCGTGCAGCCTAGCTACATACCGCTAGCGGAGTCCTTGGCGGATGGCTGGCCTGGTCAGCAGCCACAGTATAGCTGGGGATCAGCAGTCCTTAGCTCCACATACCGAGGCTTGTGTGACGCCTCGCAGCGTACCGCGGCCAGCGAGCCGATCCTAGCCGCCTGCTACCTTCTCCTTCAGTTGTGGTCATGGGAACACTTACCCGTTGGCAGGCCTGACTTTGGTCGTCGTGTGCACCCTTATGACCTCATCCCGCAGTTGTATGGTGGTGACGACCCCATTGATGCGCCCACAATGGGTACACGTTGGACGCATGGTCAGTTGAGGTGGGCCAGGGATAGACCGAGACGTGCGTACTCGGATTTCCACCAGAGGTTCGAGCTTCTGGCGTTTGCCGACGTAGACTGGTGGCCATGGTCTCCACAGTTAATTGCGAACACGGCCCCCCACGGGTTGTCATACCAGTGCGGGCGAGATCAGAGGTACTGGATGACGACCTGCCACTTGGTGTTCGCGCACTGCGTCGAGCCGTACAACCCACACCGAGTCATGAGACAGTTCGGGCTGTACCAGCATGTCCCTCCCATGCCAGGACGCCCTCTTGCGGAGGAGTACCACCGGTATGTCAGTACACCCCACATTTAATTACTGCATTAGTGTCAATGTCAGTACCGTACTGATTGTGTAATGTCTCAATGGACTTGCAGGCAATCGAGGAGAGGGCGAGCGACCGAAGACTGGAGAGTCACACAGCGGACGTGGACAGACATGTGGTCTGACCATGCGCATACGATGGTTGTGGATGAGACACGGCCGTACGACCCTGACGACCCCGCGCCGTACAGGGCATACCTTGACTGGTACGCTGCACGCACCCGCTGTAGGCTTACTACAGGGGAGCCCCCACAGCCTCCACCTCATGCTGTTCACGGGGCGGCTATACAGGAAGGTCCAGACCGTCATCTAGCGGCACGGGTCGACGAGGCGGTACGAGAGTACTGTGTCATTACGCAATGCAGGATTACATTTGAACTGACTGTGTGTTTCACTGCAGGTGGACCGGATACATCGTATCGACATCGAGGCTAATGAGGCTATACGACATAGGAAGTCCAATACCGAATCTCGGTGGGTAAGCTATATGCGCAGCATCAGCGAAATGGCAAGGGGTACGATACGGGGCTTGAGTTGTGGTCGCCGAGATGACGTTGTTGCTACACGCGGTGGCGGACGTGGGCAGGGACCACCACCTCCCTCCGCGCCTCCGTCAGCACCAGGATCAGCACGGCCATCCTCGGCCTCCACGCGCTTCGGCCCAGCGGTTCGACAATTGGCAACTATTTGTTTGTGCACTGAGTGGCATTTATGTCTAACCACATCTTCATCTTGCAGCAATTGCGCCAGGATAGCACGCTGCTACGGAGGGCGACGTCATCACGGAGGTCGACATCGCCGCACGAACCAGAGGGGCCGTCCGAGAGTCGGCAAAGCTACGGTCGCTCGGCCTCCACGCGCTTCGGCCCGGCGGTTCGACAATTCGCAACTATCTGTTCATGCACTCATTTACCATTTATGTCTAACGACATGTTCGTCTTGCAGCAATTGCGACGGGATAGCACGTCGCAACGGGCATCGTCATCACGGAGGTCGTCATCGCCGCATGAACCAGAGGGGCTGTCCGAGAGTCGGCCAAGCTACGGTCGCTCGGCCTCCACGCGCTTCGGCCCGGCGGTTCGACAATTCGCAACTATCTGTTCATGCACTCATTTACCATTTATGTCTAACGACATGTTCGTCTTGCAGCAATTGCGACGGGATAGCACGTCGCAACGGGCATCGTCATCACGGAGGGCGACGGACGAGCGACCGCGCTCTCCAGGACGACGGGGGCCCACTCCAGACAGCGGCGGTGACTCGCCGGACGAACCAGAGGGGCAGATGCCCTCGTATCTCCCGGGACAGGTGCAGACCAACCTATATGACCCGGACAGGTGGGTTGTGCCGACCTATCAAGGCATGACATCGCACGAGTACATGGGGGACTTCCCGTCGACATCCTCATTTCACCAGCCACATACCCCGGTATGCACTAAACGTGTGTATTTCATTATGAACAATTTTCGTACTTTCCATTGTCTAATTCAGTTGTACCATCTAAGCAGGACGTAGGCACCTCCTCCGACTGGGTGAGCTCTATGCTTTATGACCAGCCGGGGCAACTGTCCACAGAGTTGTACCCACCGCCGCCTCGGCCACACCCCTCGCACTACGATCTTCGCGATGCACCCCGCTCCCCTAGTAGGTTCACCTTCTCAGAGGATCATATGCGCCGTACGAGGCGGCGACGACGAGATGATGAATGAATTTTTTAAATTGTGCTTTTGTAATATTTGTGATGTTTTTCAAGTGCTTGATGGTTTGATGTTCAAAGATGGTTTCCAGTATAAAAGGGTTGCTCTAAGTTCTTTGATTTAGTACGGCGTACAACCAACTGAGAGATGACAACACGGGGTAGCGGGAGAAGACAAAGCTTGACGACAATTTTTTTTGCCTTGTGATAACAACTCCACGTTATGGAAAGAGGGCACAGAATATGAAGGTCACAGAAAATGAAGGCGTCATGCACTTACAACACGAAACAACACATACATTGCACATACAGACAGAATTTATGCAAACTTCTACACCCAAAACATCAACACAACAGTCCTACTGGCACAGCATCAACACATTCCGTACCCTCGTGGCCTACATGCCAAACGAGCCTCGTGGCACCCACATGGAGAACTGCTGAGGGGGCCGCCTCGGACGGGGCTGGCCATCGTGGTAGTGGCACGCACATATGCAGCTCGGGTTCGCGCAGCAACATGTGGGATCATAAGAGCTTCCTATGTTGACAACCTCCTCGTTTCCCCTCTCGCGTTGCATCTGTTGGCGGAGCTCATTGTTCTCCTCATTGAGAGTCTCCATTCGGTACTCCAAGTCCATTATTCGGTCCCATAAAGTACCCACATAACGGTCAATATACCGTTCATGAGGAGGGTCGATCCAGCGGGAGAAGTCGCATTTCGCCATCTGCGAAAAATGACAGTAAACATGGAGGGTCCATAAGCAATAAAAAATGTACTATTAGTAATTTGTACCCCGGAGCGTGGGCATCGGAAGAAACGGCGCCCGCCATCGTTCGGCCCTTCCAGGACCTGCACGACCACGTACTCATTGTGTCTGCATTTCGGCCACGCTGGTTGCGCACGCCGGCTTGGTAGCAAGCGGTACTGTGGTCCGAACATCTCCCTCCTTTCCAAGGGAAGGTCTTCCTTCGGTGACCCATATCCGACTGGCCCCTCATCTTCCGCCATGGTATGTTCTTTGTTCGATTTACAGGGTTTTCTAGCTACAACTTCATGGGACCTCTACCGTGCTATTTATATCGAATGGCGGGACAAAAGATGGCTGCTTTGCCCAGAGACAAGACAAAAGCGCTCAGCTTTACTCGGTGAGATGACAACACATGCCAGCTTTATGCAGTGATATGACAAATCGGGGCAGCTTTGCTCAGTTAGATGACAACACATGCCAGCTAAACTGCCTACATAAAGACTACGATCTGAAAAGCCTTCATACGAATATTTATTGCTACTCTGAAAAGCCTACATACGAACATTTATTGCTACTCTGAAAAGCCTATCGCTACATAAACCAACAAAATAGGTGCGTAGGCTGTAGCCTTTACAGTGAGTGTTCACGTCATAGGCATGTATCCTTTCCAGTGAGTTTTCATGTCACCTTTCGTTGTTGTTTCATAAATACAGGATACACGCTCTGAAAAGCCTACATAGGGACATTTCCATGGACTATGCCCACTGCACCAGATAACCTGCCTACATAAAGGCCTCCTATGTCTTCCATACCACATCTCCTCCTCAAGCCTTCACAATACTACTACACAACAATGTCTTCCTGGAGGTCCGACCCATTTGGAGTGCCGGAGTGGCATGAGCGCCCCAAGTGCCGCTGCGGCTTTAGGACGATGTTGGGAGTCTGGACGGATCAAGAAGAGCGAGCCAAATACGGTCGTAGGTTCTTCAAGTGTCCAAACCTGGATGACGATTTCATGGTAACGACGACAACTAAATCATTTGTTTCTCGTTGTCGTTTTTCAACTTGATCCATGACATCTACCATGCCACACATAGGCTTGCAGGTTCATCGAATGGGTGGATCGGGTGTCGCCGACATGGCCACATAACCAGGCAGTGGAGGTGGAAAACAAAGGACAATACTTTGTCAAGATGACTCAGGCTCGCGAGGTGGAACGACAGCTGCGGCGTGAGCAAGAGCGCCGCGTGAGGGTGGACCAAATCCGTCTGAAGGGCAAGGAGGATGAGCTGCAAAGGAGGCGGGAGCAGCTAAGTCTGCGTGAAGCAGCCATCAAGCGTCAGGAGGAAGAGCTTCAAGCTCGGGAGGCAGCTCTCAAGTCCAAGAATGACAGGAAAAAGGATGCAGCGGAGCCATCTTCAAGGCGCGATAAAAAGGGGAAACAACCACGCTACACCCAGTAGACACAATGTTACGAGCAGTTGGGTGGGTTAGTCGCATATCATGCTATATGTTATGCATGTAATAAAATTGTACGCAGCATGTTATGAAGTTTATTTCTATTCACATAAGGTTATTATCTCGTGTGTTCGCATTCAATGATTCAGATAGCAAGTCATTTAACAATATTAACATACTCTTGGTACACTAATTCTTAGTAACATAAAAATATCACTTACCGATGTATATATCAAATAAAAAAGGGATTATCCGTACAAAAAATTCCATAAAAAATTACCATCATATACGAGGAGAAGGCATCAGGCAAAGACAACACGAACAACTCATACATTTCACGTACATGACATGTAGCAAGTAGTACAACCACCAACACACCAACGAACACAAGAACTAAAATACAACACAACCGTACATAAAACATTACCACTCTAGTACATTGCGACAAGATAGCATAAAACATTGCGAACATACACGAGGATAACCTCCAGCACTACAACTTGAGGATAACAATAAACACAAGAAACAAAATAGCACACAACATTAAATTTATCTTCCACTCTAGTCTGTCGAAACGATGCTGCATCCCGACGGGGTCGCAACCCCCCACGACAACTCTCTCACGGCGAACACTGTCATTCCTATTTCCCATTTCATCCTCCCACACCCAGAATCGGCAACCACCATGAGCTTCCTGCGATTCCATGACAAGAAGATTTTTAAACATACCACCACGATTTGAATGAACCCGAAACAATATGACTCACCGAGTGATTGGGGCACTTGTAGTAGTGTCGCCCGGGATTCTTGGCCGTCTGTGATGTCCTACGTCTAACCACCAAGTTGCAATTTGGGCACATCACCGTGGGTGCCCATGAAGACGTGCTGAGCTGACTCATTGCCTAGTCTGGGGGAGTGAGCACGAAATAAAACTACAAAGATTGTGAACAACTAACTCAGGAGGTGACTGATAACATGGCCAGGGAGTATGTGAGGGATGGCTCCGTTTTATAGGCTGTGTGGGGGGTAGCCTCACGCACAAAGACCACAGACAACACAAATCTTGACCCCACACCATGCTCAGTGAGGAGACAAAACATGCCAGCTTTTGAGGTGACCTCACAAAAAGGGTCAGCTTTGCTCAGTGACATGACAAAAGAGGTCAGCTTTTGCTCAGTGACTAGACAAAACAGGTCAGCTTTTGCTCAGTGACTAGACAAAACGGGCTGCTGTTGAGCTACCGCCTACCGAGCTGCTTGATGACTCTGGCTAGGCCATTACGACATATACATAGTAGGCTAATACTTTAACTTGGAAGAATGACGTGTGGTACAATTTTCTACGTACACGTAAGAGAGTGAATGCACAAATTCCTGCAGGTCTTCAGGGGACGAGCCTATCTCATCAATTATCCATTTTCAGTCCCTGAGCTAGTGTCAAAGTCAATAAGTCATTCCCTGAAAGTCCCAAGTGCAATGATACACATCACATTCAAAAGGCATTACATAAGAAAGCATAAAATGCATACCGGGACAGATGTACATAATATTGACAATGAAATAAATTTTAATATTGGATCAAATAACACCTCTTACCGAATGAGGCCATCATCTTCGGTTCCCCGTGGCTTGAATAAGGAGGACATCATTTCTAGCTTGGGTGACTGAGTGTGCACTGATGCTCTGTATTTAGAGATAAGAGGCCATTGGCGAGAGCTAAACACCTAAACAATGCCAAAAGGCATGAGTATAGCCAATTCGTGATTACTAAAGAGAGCAGTTGTCCTCCGTGGGATGCCAAAATATGCCAGCTTTGGGCAGTGACATTACTAAAGAGAGCAGTTGTCCTCAGTCAAATGACAAAAAGAGGCAAGCTTTGCTCAGTGAGATGACAATACATGGCAGCTGTGGTCACAGACATGACAAAACGAGGCAGCTTTGCTCAGGGAGATGACAACACATGCCAGCTTTGCGCAGTGACATGATAAAACGGGGCAGCTTTGCTCAGTGATATGACAAAAGAGGTCAGCTTTGCTCAGTGGGATGACAAAAGATGCCAGCTTTGGGCAGGGACAGTACTAAAGAGGGCAGCTGTGCTCAGTGACAAGACAACAAGAGGTCAGCTTTGCTCAGTGGGATGACAAAAGATGCCAGCTTTGGGCAGTGACATGACAAAACAGGGGCCTTTTTTCAGTGATATCGCAGCACTCCCATCTTTACTCACTGCTACGACCACGCGGACCATCTTTACACGTACGAGTAGAGACAAAACGGCCCCTATAAATTGGTATGCATTCCATTTCCCAGCGAACATTGCACATCCAAACCCCATACTACATCGCGCTTCCCTCACCCAACCGGGATGGACAAAGGCAAGAAGAAGCAATGGGACAAGATGGTGAAGGATTGGGAGGAGACCCGTGACATAGCACGGTCAGCTGCAGCCCGCGATGCCGCCCGCGATGAGAAAATAAGGGCGATACAGGCCCGGGTAGAACAAGCCCATCGTGCTACGATGAAAGGTCCCCCCCAGAGCGCCCGCGTAGCAACAACCCCATCCCGGACGTCCCCACCGAGCGTTCGCCACAACTACCACCTGAGGGGGAGACACCTCCCCTTTGTTGGTGCGGGGACGTGTGCAAGTTCTTCAAGTCTAAGCACCGCATCAGTCTAGGTATGCGGTACTGGGGTTGCGCAAACTACTCCAGTGACTACCCCAACCGCCGTTTTGACACCGCAACCTATCGGCAGCCGGTAACGACCACATGCACCATTTTCCCCTACCTTTTCTCCTTCACAACACGCACTAACAATATCTCTCTTTTATTTACAGTCTCCGGAGCCCCTATGTGCCTACCGCAAATGGATCGATCTTGAGATCCACCCTCAGGACCAATGGACCCTCGACTTCGAGGAGTGGAATGTCACAAAGGAGAAGGAGTTGCTGGAGGAGGAGCGCCGCAAGCACGAGCACACCCTGCGTATACAGCGCGAGACGCAAGCTCATCTTGAAGCGTGCACGCGTAGGGAGCGGGAGGCTCGCGAGATGGAGCGCGAGAGAAAGAGGGAAATTGCGGCTAAGGCAAAAGAGGCCGCGGAGGAGTTCAACGCCGAGCGGGCAAGGAAGGGAAAGTGGCCCCGGTCCACACAGTAGGTCGTACGAGCAGTTGGGTGGGTTAGTCGCAATCATGCTATATGTTATGCATGTAATAAAAATCTACGCGGCATGTTACTCCCAACTGTATTATGAAGTTTAATATCTCGTATTTTCGCATTCCATGATTCACGTAGCACCTCATTTAACAATATTAACATAGCGGTCCTCACCTTCAAAATATCACTTACCACTTTATGTATGGACCGTTCTACGGTCAATCTTTCCTAAAAAAAATTTACCAAAAGTTTTTATGCATCTACAACTTACAATGAACATAATCTTTTATTACAACTTTATCTGATTTTTATCCAGTTTATAACTACAAAATTGCCAAAACTGAAAACAATCACGGAGATTGCAAACCCTAAAAACAGACCAAACCCTAAAATTCACTTACCACTTTATGTATCGACCGTTCTACGGTCAATCGTTCCTAAAAAAATTTACCAAATATTTTTATGCATCTACAACTTACATTGAACATAAACTTCTATTGCAACTTTATCTGATTTTTACGCAGTTCGTTTATAACTACAAAATTAACAAAACATACAAACATCACTTACCACTTTATATATCGATCGTTCTACGCACAATCGTTCCTAAAAAAATTTTACCCAAATTTTTTATGCATCTACAACATATAATCAACATAAACTTGTTTTACAATTTTTGCAAATTTTTTTCTGATTCACAACTACAAAATTAACAAAACTTATAATCATACGTGTTCAATATCACTTTCCTTCATTTCCTTCAATTGTTCATATCACATTTGTGCTCAAAAAATTTTTCTTTAAATTACTTCCAATAAAACAACATACCATGATCGAAATTTGTTATTGTCAGTTCAACACATTTTTCACGGTCAGCAATATATGAAAATCACAAATACGCTAATCGTTACTTCACACAAATTTCTTTCGTAATCTACGAAACAATATTTTAAATTTTCAAATTTGCACAAAAAATTACAAAAGCAGTACAGTGGACTCCACTTCAAATTCATATTTTTCCACTCATTTTATATATACAAATAAATTTTTTAAATAATAACTTTATATATGTATAAATATATATACACAGTCAATACAAATTTTGTCGGTCGGCTGCACAGGACGCGCGGTCGGGCGTCAAGACGCGCGCTCGGGCGGGGCAGCCGGGCAAACGCGCGCTCGCGGTGGCACACGCGCGCTCGGGCCGTCAGACGCGCGGTCGGCGGGGCGGGACGCGCGGTCGGCGGGGCGGGACGCGCGCTCGGGCGAGGGACGCGCGCTGGCGGGGCGGTCGCGCGCTCCAGCGCCGCGCCAGGGCGGTCGTGCGGTCCCCGACCGCACGACCGGGCGACGTGGCGGCAGCGGAGCGACGCGCGGTGAGGAGGGGTATAGATTTGGAATTTATTTCAGAAGGGGGCCAAAAATGGAAATTGAATTGTTTAGGGGTCCAACAGTGTCCAAATTTCCAATCCAACAACCACGAGGATCGATTGCCTGCCGCTTTGCCCTTGCGGCAGCAGATGGACCGCGCGCGGTGCGGAACAAATATGCTTGCCCCGTGCTGCGCGAGGCTGCGCCGCTGCAGACGTGACGTGGTGCGGGAAGCGCCCGGAACGCGAAGGCGTACGGCGACGACCGGTGCTCGGGCTGTTGGGGCAGCGCACTCTGGGATTCGTCGAAACCCAAATGAGCAAAGGGAACGGCTATGGCGATATACCGTTAGCAATAATTCTAACGGTATAGTCAAGTTTTACTTGATTTTACCTAAGTTTTATGAGTTCACAATATTTCAAATAGTTTCGAACGTGTTTCACAAAACTTAGTGTTAGACCATGTGGTCTAGAATATTTTGGTGATGAATAATTGACAATAGTTAATTTGTGATGATGAATAATTGGTAATTTTGTTTAGCGTTGTTATGCGAGTTGTGTCGCGCGTGTGCGGATTGAGAGCAACTCCAGCAGGGCCCCTACTTGAGCCCCCAAAACCAAATTTAGGGGCTTGAGACAAAAATAGAGCTCCAGCAGGGCCCCTACTAGAGCCCTCAAAAGTAGGGGGCCCTCAAATCTCCCCCTCGAGCCCTCATTCCTGGGGTCTGGAGGGAGCCCCTATTTTTCTGTTTTGACGGTTTTCACTCGCGCGCATCGACAGTTCCGCGCCGCCGCCCGCCTTCGCCCGGTTCCTCTTCCCCTCCGACGGCCTGCCCCCGCCCAGATCTCGCCACCGCCCGGCAGCCCGCCCCTGCCCGGCCGCTCGTCTTCCCGCTCCCCGCTCCTCCGTCGACTCTAGGCCGGCGGTGGAGGAGAAAAGAGGCGCCGGTGGCCGAAGGGGTGGGGGAAAGAAGGGAGGTGTGTGCGAGCATGAGCAAGGTGGTAGAAGCTCACCTGAGCTACCGGGGCGGCCGAAAGGAGGCCGGGTTGAGCCGGCGACGAGCACGAGCAACGGCGTGGGGAGGCGACCGTGGCGGGGGAGCTCGCGTGGCGGAGGACGCCGGCCGGCGGTGGGGGAGGCTGCAGGGTGCCGGGGTGCGGCTCCCACCGAGCAGAATCGGTCCGGGGTCGACCGATAGGGAGGCGGCGGTGGAAACCGCGGCGGCCAGCCGGGGGTGAGGAAGAGTCAGCGGGTGAGGAAGAGTCAGCCGGGGGTTGAAGGTGGGCGAGGGCGTCGTCGAAGAGGGCGAGGAGGTCGGAGGAGTGGGTGGCCGGCGGGAGGCGCGCGGCGAGGAGGGGAGCGTGGAGAGCGCGGCGGAGAGGGAGGGGCCCGAGCGGGGAGGGGAGCGTGGAGAGCGCGGAGAGCGTGGCGGAGAGGAGCGTGGAGAGCGCGGCGGAGAGGGAGGGGCCCGAGCGGAGGCGGAGGGCGGGCGAGGCGAGGCGCGCGGCTGCGGCGGGGCGTGGGAGCGGGTGGGCTGAGAGGAGAGGAGGAGGCGCGGTGGACGAGCGGAGAGCGCACGGGTGGAGGAGAGAAGGGGTAGAGAAATTTGAGAATGAGAGTGGGCTCTACATGTCATTCTCAGTTGGAATGAATTTGAGGGCCCTGATTTGAGGGCTTCTGCTGGAGTTCAACTCAAAAAACAGGGTCCTCAAAAGTAGGGGGGCCCTCAAATCAAAAGTAGGGGCTCTAATTTGAGGGCTCCTGCTGGAGTTGCTCTGATGTTGGTCAAGTTTGGACGAACTTGTGCCGGAAAAATATTCTTTAGTCTTTGCATGTGCAGGTTGGGCATAGAGTCAGTCATGGTTGATGACGAGGAAGCCGGGACTAGGAGGGGAAATCTAAGGTCCAGGCGGTCGAGAATGTCACGAGGTGGTCGGGCTCATGCTGGAGCACATGGAGATTAAAGGTGAATGATGCGTGGAGAAGATACAGGAGGTACGGTCATGAAGGCTTCGATACGTGATGAGTAGGAGAAGTTGTTGTTGGAATTTTGGAAAACCCGTGTTAGGAAGGGTTTCAGATCCTTTATTTGTTGGAATTGGATTAGAACTCGTGAGCTTATGATAAGCCCAGGTTTTGAGCCCTAGACTATAAATAGAGATGGGGTTAGAGGCTAACCCTGTGGTTTTTGGAGTTGCTAATTTTAAGTTAGGGTTTAAGAGTATCTAGAAGGGTACTTTGTGGCCAACATAATTTAGATCTATCCATTGAAAAAGAGTTGGGTGTGTTTTTTCCTTCATATCGCTCGGCTGCATCATGTGATTAGAGACAGCAGGGCACGGCGCTCCGAGCAAATGTCGAGCGCATCACCTTCTTCGCTTGATTCACGCGTGGCGCAGTTTCGGCCCAGCAAAATTCAGCGGCATCACCTTGTTTTTGGTACACGTGAAGGACCTGGTGAGCGTGCTCTTCGATCTCAACGTCCAGTGTGCTGTCTTCAAATCTCAGTTGCGTGCGGTTAGATTGTCAGCAGCCACGTTCTGTGATCAACGCAACACCTATCTTGTGATTACATGCATGCATTACTTTCTTTGGACATGAAGTTTGATTAGAGGTGAAGTGATTAATTGCATGATTAGTGAAAGGTGATTAGGGATTGTATACATGCATGAGGTCTGAACGTGAGATCGAATTCTGTTGCTGCATGCGTTAAGAAAAACCGTGTTGTGCATTAAGGAGTGAGGAAAACATAATTAGTACCAGGTGACTACGTAAGGCTAATTAGGTTTTATGTTTTTTTTAGCATTAAGTTTTTAAGCTTATGATTTATGCATGAATCAAATATATATACATAAAACTTAATCAACTTAAACATGAAACCCCTAAAATATCGTAAAACTTAGTAGTGCAACCTCAAGAAACTTAATCATAAAATATACTGAAATTCTATGAAATCTTATGAAACTTGGAATTTAACTTCATTAATCAGCAACGTAGGCCTGGTCGTCGTACTCCACTACTTGCCGCTGGTGCCGACGTTGGCAGCCATCTCGCCCTTGCTCTACCTATCCGCCTCACCCCTCTACGTCGACCTCGACCCCCACGCTGGGAGCCTTGTGGAGAATGTCCGCACCAAGAATGACGGCCACCGACAGGGGCGGATCTACAGTGGGTCAACGGTGTTCAGCTGAACACCCAAAATTTTTGACAAAAAAATCTAGTATATATAGGGTATATTACATATGTATATACATAATTGTGCCATTTTAATTGTTTGGGCGCAGCAAATAGGTGTTCTGCCGGCCGGCCTGCCCGCCCGAGCGAAAGCTGCTGCCCCCATTTCCGCGTGCGCGTGAAGCCCAGCCCATCTGCGCGTGAGCTCCCTGCCTCGGCGCCTCCCTCGGCCCCCATTTCCGCCGACACCCGATCCCCATTTCCTGCCCTACGCGACGCGGGCGACGTTCCGCAAGCGCAATCCACTCCTAACCCTAGTCGGTGTCTCGGCCACTCGGCGGCGCCGACCGCATCCGCTCCGGCGCTCCGCCCCTCCGCCGCCCCGCTCCGCCCCTCCGCTCCGCTACCCCGCTCCGGCGCTCCGCCCGGCCGCCCCTCGCCCCCTCCGCTCTGCCGCCTCGCTCCGGCACTCCGCCCCTCGCCCCCTCCGCTCCGCCGGGCGCCGGCACCGCGAGGTCCGCCGTCCGCGACACCGCTAGATCCCAGATCTGGCCGTCCGGCACTCCGGCCCTCCGCTCCGCCGGCACCTCGACGGCGGGCCCGACCGCGACACCGCGTCATCACCTCCGGCCTCTCCGCTCCGCCGCTCCGGCCCTCCGCAGCTCCGCTCCGTGCGACCGCGCCTCCGCGGCTCCGCCAGTCGCCCAGTGAAGCCTCAGCCAGTGAGTACTTGAGCACTACTGCTTAACTGCTGTATGTGACTATGTGTAAAGTGTAAAGACGACTGGAATCCGCCCCTGATGTTGAGTTGAAATGTTGAATTGTTGATGATGAAACTTTAGACTTTAGATGAAATGTTGAATTGTTGTTGAATTTCAGAGAAAATGGCAGTTTAGACTTTAGATGTCTCAAGATTGCATCTTTAGATGAAATGTTGAATTATTGTTGAATTTCAGAGGAAATGTTGAATTATTGTTGAATTTCAGAGGAAATGTTGAATTATTGCTCCAACATGTTTGTCAAGATTGCATCTTTAGACTTTTGATGAATGACTTCAGATTTAGATTGTTGTTATGTGTTGAAAAATGAGAATGAGAATGAGCAATGCTTGTATATGAATGTGAGTATGTGCATCATTTTATTCATCAAGACATCAATGATCTTATGATCACATATTGTTCGTCGTCCAATTGATAATTGTATGTTAGCTATTACTACTGTAGATCTTTATATTTTGTACTGCAAAATATTTTTACAATTTCGAACACCCATTCCAAAATTCCTGCGTCCACCACTGGCCACCGACCGAACTGGCCTAGTCGGATGCTCCTCCCAGCGCGGCTGCTATCTTTACCGCCAGTTATGAGGCCACGGCGCATGCCCTAGCGGCTAGCACGGAACGCGATGACACTCGTCATCCACTGTAGCTTTCACACCACAGCCATCCTCTTCCTCCGTAATTTGTGCAAGTGCCTTCAGGGGCTCCTCACACTGCTACGCATGGCGGGGGCACTGCTCCAGCCCCTGAGCGAGCCCGCTGGCCCTCTTCTCGACGGAAGCGGCGACCTTTATGAGGTCTTAGTCTTGGGCATCCTGTCTGGCATGGGCTCCGCCTTGGCTCTGCTAGTTGACTTGGCGGAGATGCTCTGGGTGTCCTTTGACCTCGTCTTCAACTATGTCGTTGGCGCGGTGGGATCCCTGTACCCGTTGCTCCATGTGCTGCTCCTTCCGATGCGCTGTGTCGTGGCAATGGGGTGGATAGGGATTGAAGAGAGAGCGGATTGGGGAAAGTTTGGATTGTGTGGTGACTGGTGATGGTATTTTCTAGACAGATAGCTTACACAAAGTCAATTTGACGGTGAATATCTCCCATTATTTAGTGATAGAACAGTCTACCGTTATATAGGTTTTCTCATGAACAAAACGTGTCATCTCGTACTGTCTACCGTGCAATTAAATCAAGCGGGAAGCGGCCCATGTTTCGCATCCTAAGCGCAGTCCCAGTGCAGAAACCACTTAAGTAGTTTCTATCTATGCCATGTCATATAGACACTATCTTAGACACTATTGTCTCCAATGCACCATGTCTATTTATAACCCAAGCAATTAATTAAGCATCAAAATCTCTCTCTCTCCTCTCCACCAATCATAATTTTTCTCCATCTATCATGAAGATACCACCATCTCTCCAATGCAAAATTTGGTAGTGTCTATTACATTGATTTTCTCATAGAAACTAGGTCTTGCATCAAACCCAGTTTCTTCCTCTTTTTCTTCTCTATCTTATTTAATATAGCGCCACATCATCTAAAACTCCTACATGACAATCTAATTAATAACATAGACACTATCCCACGTGGAGCACTGAGACTACTAACAATCTCGTCTTCTATTCCTTGACCATCACCAAGATCAGACATCAACAGGTCTTTTCTACTGGCTATAATCGTTCCTCTGCATGATTTGACACGACTTGCCCGATGACGATTGGCTACAAAGCACGATTTGGATGGGCGAACTGTAATGTTCTGAATGGCCTGATGTGATTTTCTGAATCCAACAAAGTAGACCAAAACTGCAAGCTGGAGTATTAGTTTCTTAAGCATAGCGTGACAGGAAAATAACAGCAAATGCAATGTTCCTGCGTGTACAGAGGCATCTCAGTCTAAAATTAAACAATAGCCAGGCAAAAATAAACAATTATATATTAGCACACAGTCTAAAAAGAAGAAAATAACAGTGGAAAAAATATCAAGAATGATAAGGCAGATAAGATCATCTGTGGACACAGGCCACATTCTAGTTTCTTGGCCGTTTTGGATATTCCACATGGATACCAAGCGAATCATGCCACAGCTAGCACAAACAGCTTTTGCACGCGTATTGACCAATCTCCTTGTAAACTCAAGGTCCTTTTACGCAATTTATTCATTGTTGCGTTACATGAGTGTACGTGAAATATCATTGAAAAGGCTCAGAGTTTTGTTGTGATAAATTATTGCAATTTTAAAAGAGTGGAGATTTAAATTTTGTAGTTTTGCAGTTTTTCTGGACTGTTTGCAGACTTGATGTCATGGTCGGACGGTACTATGTGCACCGTAGCAAGCAGCCAACCACGGCTTTGCTAGTCGACGCTACGACCATGTCCCTGCTAGTAGGACTTACGACCATGGCTTTGCCAGCCAGAGCTAGGACCACGACTCTGCCAATCAAAGTTACGACAACGACTTTGCCAGTCGGAGTTATGACCATGGCTTCTAAACAGCCGACCACAGGTGTAAAGGGGAGCAAGGCACCATGCGCAACAACAGTGTGCATGCCAGATGGACTACAACCCAATGCCCGTGCAGAAAGAGAAATCGAATTGGATTAGTTAGAGATTTCCTAATAAAGAGATTATTTTCCTAGCATTAGTTATGATATTAGAGATCGAGTTCCTATTCAGTTTAGATTGGATTTGTTAGGTGCTAACCCATATATGGGGTGATTGCACCTTTTGGAAAAAATAAAAAAGAAGTGTTTACCTTTCCTCATCCCTTCGTCTCTACCCTGTGCGCTCAGGCGCACAGACCTTCCCCTATCGACTGGTGCCCTCACGTCGTCGATCATTCAAGGTTCGACCGCTTGTGATCCACTCATATAATCTTCGTCGTTCCACATTAGCCCATAACAATTTGGTATCAGAGCCCATCGTTGCCTTCGACATCATGTTCGGCCGTGGCGATGAGATCAGTTCGACTGACAAGAAACTCGACCAAATCATTGCACAACTTGCTACTTTGACAAACTGCCTTGATTGACATGACACGCTCATCAACGCTAGAGCCTCTGCATAAGTAGTTGGCATGGGTGGCAATGCTGGTGTTGCAACCGCCGACGCCGACACCCGCGGCATGACGGTCGACCCCCTCGCTGGCGCGACGATCGGCGCTGGTAGTACCGACCGGGTCACCGGGAGCGATGACGCCGATGCCTGTGCTGGCATGGCCACTGCACCCGCGCCCGGTGTGGGCGCGACGGGTGGCTCCAGTGGAAACGTCGGCCTCGTCACCAACCCCAGAGTCCACCGCACCACCGTGCTGAGCAGCTCCAGAGCACAAGCCATAGTCGCTGACAACCCGGGGTTCGTGCCGGCGCTCAGGCCAGGGCAACCACCTTGACGGTGGAGAATGCCCTGCTGATGGCCTTGGGCACGTTGCAACGTAAGCTGGCAGACCTCCGCAGAGCCGTGCGGGAGATACAAGAGGCTCGGAGCCAGCGAATCCCGCAAGTAGCGGCGATGGAGCCTACGCCAGATCGGGCAGACAGCCGCGATGCCCCAACATCCAGTCGCGTCCCGCTTCAACACGTCGATCTGGAGTCCCCCTCTCCGCTGGCCTGTAGCAGTTGGCGTGGCCAGAAGACTTCAAGTTCCCCGCTACCATCGAGCCGTACAAAGGCGACACGGGCCCCTGGGAGTTCGTGTGCATGTATGAAACCGCCATCAAAGCCGCTGGCAGGGATGACTCCACCAAGGCGAAAGGGCTACCCCTCGCGTTGCAGGGAGTGGCGCTCTCTTGGTTCTTTACCATAGAGTTGAACTCCATCTATGCGTGGGAGCAGATCCACGACCGCCTCTACAACGACTTCCAGGGAAACTACGTCGGGCACGCCGATGCGGATCAACTCTTCGCTATCAAGCAAAAACCCTCAGAAAAGCTCCAAGAGTACTTCAAGCGCTTCACCAAGGTTCGTTGCCAGTTCAAGGACGTCAATGAGACCACCATCATCAACGTGGCAATCCAGGGCCTTCGCCCAGGGCCGTTGGCCGAGTACAATGCGCGCAAGCCAATAAAAATAGTCTCCAAGCTCTTCGACAAGATGGAAGAGTATGTGAGGGAGGAGGAGGATGCACAGCGGCGTAGGGGCGGCGACTTTGACACCAATCAAGCGGAGGACTTGTCGAAGAGCGCTGCCAAGTGCAAGCAAGAATCCTTGAAGGACGCCTCCGAGCACAAGGACACCTCCAAGCGTAAGCAGGACTCGTCGAGTGACAAGCCCAAGCGCAACCAGCGTAGATCCTAGAGGGCCTGCTATGTCTTCGAGATCGAAGGCGGCTCCGAGGACAGTGCCCCTGCCGGCCGAGGGCAAGGTCGCAAAGGCCAGGGGCGAGGGCGCAGCTGGGGCCGGGACGATAGACCCCGTGCAGAGGAAGATCAGTAGAACTACGGCCTATGGTGTGAGGTGCATGGCCGTGGCGATCATCTCACACGGACGTGCACCACCATCGTGGCGCTTCGTCAGAGCGTCACTAGGGATAGAGCCCTGGAAGTAGTGCCACCGGCCATGGCCCACATGCAGCAGCCCCAAGAGGGCCCCTTGCGGATACAGGCCCCAGAGGGAGCCCAACGCTGGATCATAAACATCATCTCTAGGGGCTCTTCGCTTGAGTTCTCCTCGGCATGGCAGTAGAAGGATTATGCGCGTAGGCTGCACCACGTGGTGGTGTACCCGGCGTAGGCATCGCCAACTTGGGTGCAGCACGACATCACCTTCACGCCTGCCGATGCGGAGGGCGTGGACTTCCCTCACCAGGATCCCCTGGTCATCCAGGTAGCCATCGCGGGTTGCGATGTTAAGCGTGTCCTGGTTGATGGCGGCAGCTCCGTTGACATTCTCTTCACGGAGGCCTTCGACCAGATGGGGATCCCCCGAAGCCGCCTAGGCCCCTCGGGAATCCCACTACAGGGCTTCGGGGGTCAGCCGTTGAAGGCACTAGGCCAGATACGCCTGCAAGTCTCCTTTGGCCAGGGAGACAACTCGAGGAGCGAAGACGTCACCTTTGACGTTGTTGACCTCTTGTACCCATACAACGCTATATTGGGATGCCTGACCCTCAACTCCTTCGGAGCAGTCTTTCGGTGACCAAGACCTCACCCGGCGCAAAGAGCTTGGTGCTCAGGGCCCGCACCGGAAGGTGCATGTGCTCACCGATACTCCCAAGGCAGACACGCCTTCCGCCCTAGGATGGACGCCCAAGCCCCGGCCGGACGGCAGAGTCAAGAGGGTGCCCCTACAAGCCGAAGGTCAATGTATGTCCATCGGCGAGGGCCTTCCCTCAGAAGTGGAGCACGATCTACTCCAGGTCCTCCGGGACAACGCGGACGTCTTCGCGTGGTCCCCAAACGACATAAGGGGTGTCGATCGCACCTTCATCGAACACACCTTAGTAGTCCGCCCCGACGCTAAGCCGATCAGGCAAAGACTTCGGCGCATGTCGATTGAGCGGCAGCAAGCGGCCAAGGTAGAGGTAGAGAAGCTTCTCTAGGCCGGGGTTATCCGCGAAGTCTAGCACCCAGACTGGCCTTGCCAACCTGGTGCTGGTGAAAAAGGCTAGCGGTGCCTGGCGCATGTGCATTGATTTCACTGCCCTCAACAAGGCGTGTCCGAAGGATAACTACCCGCTACCGCGTGTAGATCAGCTGGTGGATGTCACGGTAGGGTGTGAGCTCATGAGCTTTCTCGACGCATACTCCGGCTACCATCAAATTCACATGGCCAAGGCCGACGAAGACAAGACTAGCTTCATAACGCCGGTAGGGACATACTGCTTTGTCAGGATGCCCTTCGGCCTGAAGAACGCAGGCGCCACCTTCACCCGCCTCGTTGCGCTTGCGCTGGCCTCCCAACTCGGGAGGAATGTTGAGGCTTATGTCGATGACGTGGTCGTGAAGACTAGGCAGCTCGCCTCCCACAATCAAGATCTTCAAGAGACCTTTGACAACCTCAGGCGAGCGAGCATCAAGCTCAACCCAGACAAGTGCGTCTTTGGCATGCAAGCTGGCAAGCTCCTGGGTTTTCTGGTGTCCGAGTGTGGCATCTAGGTGAACCCCGACAAGGTCGACGCGATTCTCGCCATGGAGCCGCCCAAGACGACGAGAGAGGTCCAGCGGCTTACTGGACGCATGGCCGTGTTGAGCCGCTTCCTATCTAGGGCGGCTGAACGTGGCCTGTCATTTTTCAAGACCCTTCGCGGTTGCGACGGGTTCCACTAGGATGACAAATGTGCGAAGGCTTTCGACGACCTCAAGAAGCACCTCGCAAGCTTTCCTACCCTAGTTGCCCCAGCACCAGAGGCTCCCCTCTTGCACTACCTCACTGCCACAGTGACGGCGGTCAGCGCAATCCTCGTCCTTGAGGAAGGCGCCCTTCAACGGCTTGTGTACTTCATCTCCAAGGCCCTTCAGGGCGCCAAGACACGGTACACCGAACTCAAGAAGCTGGCCTACGCATTGGTCATGGCCTTGAGGAAGCTTCGCACTACTTCCTAGCCCACACCATCACAGTGCCATCCTCGTTCCCCTTGGCGGAGATGCTGCACAACAAGGAGTCCACGGGGCGCATCAGCAAGTGGGCGGCCGAGCTCGCACCATTCTCATTGACGTATGCTCTATGTACGGCAATAAAATCTCAAGTCCTCGCTGACTTCCTTGCCGAGTGGACTCCGCCGGCCCAGCATCACGTGCAACAACCAGAAGACCCGATCTGGACGCTCAACACTGATGGAGCCTACGGCGCTCCGGGTGCTGGGGTGGGTGCAGTGGTCACCACGCTGGAGGGACATCGCCTGCTGTACTCGGCGCATCTCGGGTTCCTGGTGACAAACAACACGGCCGAGTACGAGGCGCTGCTCTTTAACCTAGTGAAGCTTAAAGCCCTAGGTGCCCAAAAGGTCTTGGTCCGCGCTGACTCGCATTTGGTCGCAAGCCACATTGACAAATCCTACTAGGCCAAGGACCCTGAGTTGGCTAAGTATCTAGCGGCGGTGAGGGCGAAGGAGCGCCATTTCTTGGGCGTCACAGTCAAGGCCATCCCGCGAGCGGATAACGAGCCGACCGATGTCCTTGCCAAGGCCACCAGCTAGCAGCTCCCTCTCCCTGAGGGGGCGTTTTATGAGGTCTTGCCTGCGGCAGCCGTCGCCCAAGACAACTGTGACGTCGCCCTCATCATTCAAATTACCCAACAAGGTGACTGGCGAGAGCCCACCTACGGCTTTTTGCAAGGCATAGCTGAACCGGATGACCTCTTCGAGCTATGACATCTGCGGCACTATGCTAGATCCTTCCAGGTGTTGGACGGTGTCCTCTACAAAAGGGAAGTCTACGCCCTGTTTTTACGATGCCTCTCGCGTGATGAAGGAAATTCATGCGGGGCTCTTCGGCTCGCATATTGCGCCGAGGTCCCTGGTCAGCAAGGCATTCAGATGGGGCTTCTACTGGCCAACCGCCATTGCAGATGCGCAAGACCTCGTGTGTCGATGTGAAGGGTGCCAGTGGATGGGGCGAGTCATCCATAGACCTCCAACAAGCTTGCAGCCCATACCATCGGTGTGGCCTTTAGCACGCTGGGAAATTGATGTCGTTGGGCCACCCCCGCGCGCCCCAGGAGATCTTCGGTTCATCGTGGTCGCCTTGGAATACTTCTCCAGGTGGCCCGAAGCCGTCGCATTGGATAGGGTGACCTCCGCGACCACGCAGCGGTTTCTCTGGTAAAACATCATATGCCTCTTCGGAGTTCCCAGAGAGCTCATCGTTGACAACAGCCTGCAGTTTGACTCCGCACCATTTAAGGCGTTCTGCGACAGCATGGGCATCATGCTTCGATATGCTTCGGTCGGGCACCCACAGTCCAATGGAGCCGTCGAGCGAGCAAATGGCGCCATTTCCGCCGGAGTCAAAAAGCGCCTCGTCGGCCTACCAAAGGGCAAGCCTCCACGTGCACTCTTCGGAGTATAAATAAGACGTGTGGAGGCAAGCCTCCGCATGTACTCTTCAGAGTATAAATAAGACGCACGGAGCAAGCCTCCGCGTGCACTCTTCGCAGTATAAATAAGATGTGCAGAGGCAAGCCTCCACGTGCACTCTTCGGAGTATAAATAAGACGTGCAGAGGCAAGCCTCCACGTGCACTCTTCAGAGTATAAGTAAGACGCGCGGAGGCAAGCCTCCGCGTTCCATCTTCGGAGTATAACTACGACGTGCGGAGGCAAGCCTCCGCGTGTACTCTTCGGAGTATAAGTAAGACGCTCGGAGGCAAGCCTCCACGTGCACTCTTCGGAGTATAAATAAGACGTGTGGAGGCAAGCCCCCGCGCGCACTCTTCAGAGTATAAATAAGATGCGCAAAGGCAACCCCTCGCGTGCACTCTTCGGAGCATAGAAAATCACGTGATGGCTTCGAGCCTCCGCGTACTCTGCCGACTGTAAAGCATCGGCAACTAGTTGTCCCGAGCGACCCTACGGAGCATAAAAAATCGCCTTGCTTTCCAATGATGCTTGCTTGGGCGGCTACCCGCCACTTTGAAGGGTAGGGCACAAAGCGCTCGAGCGTCTACTTCAGCTAGTCGCCAACCCTGCTGCCGCTGCTTCGAAAGTGTAGGGGACAGATGTCAAACCCGGATTTTTCAATCCAGAATCTACTGTGTTTACTGCACTATTCCCTGGATCAGTAGATAGTGCACATAGGTACGTTGCTGAATCACATCATACATCGCATGACCATTAATAATATTACAGAATTAAAATACACCACATCGGTGAGAGTTTACAAAAGGGGCCGCTTAAGCCAAATGTTCTTCATTACAATAAATCAGCAAAAACGAAAGCAAAAGTGAAACCACACCACAGGAAAGTGACTGGGGGTAATGTGTGCATTATATATTACCCAGACTTAGACAATATACGTGCACACACTGCCGTAGGTCAAACTTGTCTATGTTCTGAAAACGTAAACTACGCCTAATTTCCTTCGTTGCGTCTCCCTTCAGTAGCAGGGGCGTCCTCATGGGCATAGTGATTTTGAATACCTGTTTCTGTTTGGGTAGGCGAGTGTGAGTACAAATCCACCGGGCTCAGCGAGCCAACACACAGAATGCAATAATTAACATGCTCAGCTTATCAAAGGAAGGCTTGGGCTTATTTTATTTTGCGTAGAGTGCTTTTGAATACAATTACTTAAAAACCCTAAAACCTAGCATTTTATAATTCACGACATTATTTTGTGAAGTAAGACCCACATATTAGTGACACAGATTCCATCCACCGTTACATGGCATCTGCACCATATAGCATCATTCAGTGTTATAGCCGCTTAACTTACCACTGGGACGACACCCAGGACAATTTAAACCAGGACCATCTATAGCCCTACACTTTTCCAATACCACCCACAAGTTGTTTTCGAAACAGAACTATATCTAGTTAAGTCCCCATGTCTGCCCTTGACTGTAGGCACGGCTATTCGAATAGTTTTGACTCTACAGAGTTTGTACACTTTCACCACAAGAGACATTCAACCCATTGCCCCACATGATTCCTTAACCATGTGGTCGCGAAGACTGTCACAATGACTGTTCTGAATATCTAGCTCCTTTCGCCATCTCACCCTATGGGCCACTCCCACTTGCGATGGGTCCCATACGTTGCATGGGATGTTTCCCACAGTTACTAACGCAGCCGGGCTCCACTCTCCGCCACGCTTAGAACAGCTGGGAAACTTCACCCTCCACTTGGTGTCCCTTTAGGCCTCCTTGCCCTTGCATTACCCACACCTAACCACTAACGGTAAGATGAGTCTGGGAGTTTCGATAAAACTACTTAGCCAAGTTGTATTTTACAGACTTGTGGTTGCACTGTTTTACACGGTATAACATGACAAGATTTGGTCCTTAGGACTACCTGGATGGTTCTACCGCATTTCACATTTTGTGCGTCCACTGCACCTCATACCAGCCCCCAAACCATCCACCCAGGTATTAAAGCAATATTGGGGTTTTTCAAGAACGTAAAATAACATATCCACATACTCCAGTCTTTCCCACCAAGACTGCCCAAATCATTTCATAATTGCAAGTGATGATTTTGGAGTATTTATGTACCCTCGAATATCTAGCCATACTAAGTAACATAATATTTATTTGGACTTATTTGCAAAAGATACACCATTATAATTGTGCTAGGGCGACAAGGTTCATATGTCCAACATTTCAACGGAGTATTACTTACAAGCATAATATTAGGTGTATAGCTAACATCTTTAAAAGTGAATGTAATATACCACATAAAATAGCAGCATGCAGGTGGATAATTTAAAAGAAATTAAATTAGCATAAACATGGGTTCAATATGGTCAAAGTGTTAACTTGCCTTGGTCATAGTGGTCTGGGTCTTGGTTCTCTTGAGCTTCTAGAGTTGCTGCCTCGGCTTCTTCCTCCTGGGCCTCGTATGCTATTTTAACGCGCGTGAAATTCGAATAAAAGTAAATCAGCAAATCAAACATAATATCACCAGAAATTCAAATGAACTCTAAAAATCATGGTTTCAGTTCCATTGGATAGATCTTGAATTTAGACGAATTTAGAAATTTGTTTCACTCAATTTGAAGTTAAAAATGAATAAGTTATGCCCATTTAAAGTTCTCAGTTTGATTTAATTCCAGAAAACATGAAATCTCTGACAGGTGGGTCCCACTGGTTATTTTTAATTCATTCTCGTTATTTTTATTTCCATGTGTTGTATCTATGATAGGTGGGGCCGTCATGGCAGTGAGCCCATTGCGCTTGGTCACTGACAAGTGGGACCCTTTGGGTTCTGGGCCCACACGTCAATGGTCAGCACAGACAGGTGGGACCCGGCTGTCAGCGGCCTCTCGGGCTAGCAGTCGCTGACAGGTGGGGCCCAGCTGTTAGCCCAAAAGTAAAAAGAATGACTCCACCTCAGCGCTACGAAGCCGGGGGCTCGAACGCGCGCGGCCGAGGGAGTCGGGGGGAAGAGAAGAGAATTAACGCTGCTAGCCAGTCGGACGTTCGGGTGTTGCTTACCCATATAGGGTAAATATACCTCTTGAACTAACCGGTGGAGAGGGCCGGGCAGAGGAAGTTCGGGACCGAGGAAATGCGGTGGCGTCACCAGCGAGGAGTGACCGGAGGGTCAGGGGTGATGGCCAAAACGGAATGCCGGGGTGGTGAGGATGCCGACGGTGGGGTCGACGGGGAACGGGGAGTGCCGGAGAGGGGTCAGCGGCGTGCAGTGGCGGCGGCTCGGGGAGGGACCTCAACGCCGGCAAGCTATAGTCCACGGGGTGCACGGGGAAGTCCGGGTACGGGTTTGCGATGTCCCGGGGACGATGAGGGTGGCCGGAATTGGATTTTCTTGGTGGGAAAAAGCGGTATTTAGTGGGGAATGCCGGTGGCCGGAGTTGGGGAAGAATGAGGCGCGCCGGCGATTGGGGGGCTCGGGGTTCAATTCCTTTTGGTGGAATGTCGCAGTGAGTGTGGCGGTGCGAGTGAGGGGTACCCCGGGCTTTATAGGCAAGCGGAGCGCGGTTGCCAAGGCGACGACGTGCGCGCACGTCGAGCACAGGCGGCATGGTCGGGTGGCGTTGGCAGGCGGCGACGTCAGCGGTGGCAGTGGGCAGCGGGGGTATGGTCACACGGTTCGAGGAGCTCCCGCACGTCGCTGCCCAGCTGAGCTCCCGCACCGTGTCACCCGACTTTTGACCGGAGTCGAACGATGGAGAAGGGGCCAGGCGCGCAAGGAAAAGGAGGAGGGAGAAGGAAAGGGGCGTGCGGGGTCGGGCCCGCTGGCCAGGGGGATGGGCGTGGGTGGAGGTGGGGCCCGTGTGACAGAGGGAGGAAGCGGGGGAGCGGCTGGGCTGAGCGTGGCGCGTGCGCAGGAGCTGGGCCATGCAGGGTGGGAGCGGGGAGAGGTGGGCTGGGCTGAGGTGATGGCTGGCCTGACTTCATCTTCCCCCCTTTCTTTTTAATTTCTTTTCCTGCTCTCCTAGCTTTATACTTTATATTTTTAGCACTAATTTTGTAGGTGCCAAAGTTTTTATTATGTACCTATGTATATATATATATGTTGGCATTTTCAATTGGTCTGCTTCCTCATTATTATACCCTTACTATCATAAATGATGACTTAGGTTTAAACCAAATTTTCTCCCCTCCTTTTATGGATCATCGTTTCAGATTCTTCATATTAATTTTTTTAATTCTCTCTTCCTTAATGTTCTTGTTTCTTCTCGATCCTTTTATCTTTTGGAACCTTCACCAAATTTTTCAGAAAAAACCTCATAAAATCCAAATTCAAACGAAATATATTGCAACAATAATTCAAAAGCTCCACATTTTCAGATTTACATTTTTCAGGATGTTACAACAGAGTGCTCGAGCATCTACTTCAGCTAGTCGCCAGCTCCACTGTCGCCACTTCTATGGGTATGGGATGGAGCACTCGAGCGTCTAATTCAGCTAGCCACCAGATCTGCTGCCACCACTTCGAAGGGTAGGGGACGGAGCGCTTGAGCGTCTACTTCGGCTAGTCGCCAGCTCTGCTGCTGCCACTTCGAAGGGTAGGGGATGGAGCACTCGAACGTGTACTTTGGCTAGTCGACAGCTCCACTGCCTCTACTTCGAAGGGTAGGGGACGGAGCGCTCGAGCGTCTACTTCGGCTAGTCGCCAGCTCCACTACAGCCACTTTGAAGGGTAGGGGACGGAGCGCTCGAGCGTCTACTTCAGCTAGTCACCAGCTCCGCTGCCGCCACTTTGAAGGGTAGGGGACGGAGCGCTCAAGCGTCTACTTTGGCTAGGCGCCAGCTCCGCTGTCGCCACTTCAAAGGGTAGGGGACGGAAAGCTCGAGCGTCTACTTCAGCTAGCCGCCAGCTCCGCTGCCACCACTTCGAAAGGTAGGGGATGAAGCACTCGAGCGTCTACTTTGGCTAGTCGCCAGCTCCGCTGCAGCCACTTCGAAGGGTAGGGGATGGAGCGCTTGAGCGTCTACTTTAGCTAGTCGCCAGCTCCACTGCCGCCACTTCGAAGGGTAGGGAACGGAGCGCTCGAGCGTCTACTTCAGCTAGTTTCTAGCCTTACTGCCGCCACTTCGAAGGGTAGGGGATCGACCGCTTGAGCGTCTACTTCGGCTAGTCGCCAGCTCCGCTGCAGCCACTTTGAAGGGTAGGGGACGGAGCACTCGAGCATCTACTTCGGCTAGTCGCCAGCTCTGCTACCGCCACTTCCAAAGGTAGGGGACAGAGCGCTTTGGAACCCTCACTAGGTCTATGCCTAGACGGGCGGGGTCATCGGCCCTTCGTTCCTACCCTAGCTCGTGCGTGTCGCATACTGTACGCTGAGGGCAAGGCCAACGGACACCGCTTCTGAGAGACCATGTGGAGGTCATCCCATGTGTATGATGAGTAATTGACATCGGTTTAGGTAACTCAAGTTTGGTTTGGATGGTTCGGACTTTGTCGTTGCGTGGTGCAATGGACTCGGTCGGACTTGGTCATTCTTGGTCAAAGGGTTTAGGTTGCATGTTCTGATATTTTGACAGGTTTGGACTTCATCATGGTAAGTGTGATGTTCTGATGCTATATACGCTTTCATGTATCGAGCGGTGCTACTTGATGTGTTCTTGTCTGTGTGACTGCAGGACGTCGAGGCGGAGTCGTAGTGAGACACGAGGTGACCGGACTAGGTGCAGGTGGCGCTGAGGTCAGAACGGTCGGGATGTGTCGAAGACGACGTGGACTCGAGGTGGTTGCGAGGCGTGCGAGACAAGGAGCGCGGAAGCTTCCCGGAAGGTGCATGAGGGGCAAAACGGGAATTTCGCAAGGCTGCACAAGCGGGAGCGGGCTCCGTTGGGTTTAGCGGGCGTAACGGGGTGGAGACCCATTAGCCGTGGGCTATAAATAGGCTGGAGGGGCTGCATGCCCACTTGAACACTTGAAGGGATTTTAGGGTTTCCTTTAGTCAAAATAGGCTTTAGAGTTTGTTTTGGCTTTAGGCTTTAGTGGTTGAGAGTTGTTGGTAGAGGCAGAGTTGTGTTCCCTCTGTGTCTCCTTCGATGTCTCCAATGTGGTAGCTCTCTGTGTGTGTTCCTCACAAGAAGCATGTGAAGCTCTTGGTGATCTTGAGGATGGAGAGGGAGAGTGAGGAGATGGATTGAGAGTCTTGTAATCATTCCTCTTGTTCGAATGTCCATGTGTATCGGGACTCCTTGTAATCCATGTTGATTGGAAATGAAAATCTGAAGTTTTCTTCTGTTTGTGTTCTCTGTTCTTCGTTTTTCCTTCGTTGTTCTTCATGGCAGAATCTTGAGTTTTTGTTTCTCCTGTTGATTCTTGCTGGCAAGGCCCAAAATGGGTTGCTATGACATGGGAGATGCTCAAAATCCATTTGGCTAGTTAATCCCAAGAGCAAACCAAGTTTAATTTCAGTTTTATCTTTTGGGCTTCCTCTGTTCATGCTTTTGCCTTTCTAGGGTTTGGTGCTATTTTCTTTTCCCTTCACGAGATGACGTGAAACCTGGCATGAGAGGTCCAGAGGCTATTGCTAACCTATCCTCAAAGTTTCATAGCCAAATGATCAAAGATGAAACGGGAATTTGAGTTTTTGCGCAGCTCTCTAAATATTTTCGGTTTTGGGCTTGAATCTGAAATCCTTTTGATTTTCTAGTGGATTCTTGATTTTGGCTCTTGGCTTATTCTTCTGGGAGTGTTCCCCAGGTATCCTCAAAGTTTCCCAAGCCAAGAATCCAAGAATCTTTGCGTTTTTCTCAGATTTCTGAAAATCCTGTTTGCTGATTTTTCTCGAGAGGTACTACCGCTCCTCGAGAGGTACTACCGCTTAGAGGTACTACCGCTCGTCCTAGCGGTACTACTGGTTATGTTCGGACCAGTCTGATTGGCAGCAATGAAACGTTCGGATGGTCCGAACGTCTCCGGCAAGAGGTACTACCGCTCGGCATAGCGGTACTACCGCCCAGCGGTACTACCGCTCGTCTCAGCGGTACTACCGCTTGCAGTCAGATTTACTCTGAAATTATTTTTTCTTGACTGCTTCTTTTTGGATCTGTTTTATCCCTGTTGCTATGACATCCAGTAGTGCATATCTTCTATCTTCATAGCTCCCATAGCTATTGGAGAAGAAGCTTAAGTGAGGATACTTGTTGGGGGCGATTTTTAAAGATTGACATTCACCCCCCTCTGTCGCCATTTCGGTCCAACAATTGGTATCAGAGCCGGTTAGCTCTTTTCAATAGATCTTAACCGGCCTCAAGAGCCATGGCGATGGACAAGTACTCGACCAAGCCGCCCGTTTTCGATGGCATCGATTACCCCTTCTGGAAGAGCCGAATGGAGACATACATCCGGGCCCAGGGGTATGCCATCTGGCGGAAGGTCAAGGTACGATTCGTTGTTCCTGCCGATGAGAACATCAATGCCGGGAACATGGCTGATGTTGAGGCGAATGCAAAGGCAAGGAACATCATCATCCAGGGTTTGAGTCGTAGCGAGTTTGACCGCATATCTCACCTGTCGTCCGCCTACGACATCTGGGTGACCCTCGACGCATACCATGAGGGCACCACCCAGATCAAGACGGTTCGACAGGACCAGTTCAAGCGCGAATACAACAAATTCGAGATGCTTGCTGGTGAGTCCCTAGACGAGTGCTTTTCGCGATTTCACAAAATCTTGAGCAACCTCCGAGCGGTCGGTCTCACATACCCCGACTCGGACAACGCTCGTCAGATGCTCGCGGCACTCGATCTGCGTGTTTGGGAGATGAAAGTGACCACCATCAAAGACACGACAGACCTCTCGACCCTGACTCTTGACGCGCTGTACTCGCGCCTCCAGACTCACGAGATTGACGTTGTCTCTCGTCGGTCGAAGTCACAGTCGATGGCCTTGGTCACCGATCCCATTTCTTCTTCCGGGCTTTCTTCTGATTCTTCTTGCGGTTTCTCCCTTGCTGCTCTCTATGACATAACTGATGATCAGTTAGAGCAGCTTGCGGATGATCAGCTGGCCCTCCTAGCCCGAAGGTTTTCCCATGCCTACAAGGGTAGGAGAGACAGAAAGAGAGGAGGACCCGTGATTTGCTTTGAGTGTGGTGGCCCCAACCACATTCGGGCAAACTGCCCCAAGCCGGAGAAGGGCAAGAACGACTACGGCGGTTCGGGCAAGAACGACTACACCGACAAAAAACGCAACAAGAAGCCTCCAGCTCAGACGCCAGGAAAGAAGAAGTTCCGCAACTTTGGCAAAGCCAAGAAGCTCTTTCACCGCGTCCTCACCGCCTTCGACGACCTCGACCTCAGCGAGGTGGAGGGATGGAGCGACGACGACGGGACGGGTGACCAAGAGCTCAAGGATGGCGGCGACGACTTCTCCGGCATGTGCTTCATGGCCCTCGAGGGCGAACTCAGCGACAGCGAGCTGTACTCCGACTCGGACGAGGTATGCCCCACCTATGACCAGCTAAATCATGCTTTTCTTAAGCTAGGTGGTTTTCATGCTAGAGCTAGGGCTAGGTGTCTGAGTTAGAGAAGGAAGTAGATAGATTGTCACTAGAGATTATTGCTCTTACATCTGATCCCTTTAGTGATACTTGTGATACATGCTCTGCTCTGCTGGGTGATTTGGAGAAACTAAGGATCTCGCATGATAGTTTATCCTCTGAGCTTGATATTGTTAAGGTGGAGAACATTAGTCTTCTTGCTGAGCTTGAGATGAGTAGAGTAGCGCCTATTTCATCTACTACTATCGAGACTATTACATGCACCTCATGTGAGGATAAGGACAATGCGTTTAGAGGTCTTTACACCATGCTATTAGATCTGCCCGAGTCGTGTGAAAACTGCAATAACTTGAAGATGAACCTAAAATGGGCAGATCATAAAATATCTGAGTTGTATTCTTGGTTGCTTGAGCCAGCTGCTTCATGTTCAAACTGTCCTAAATTAACTGCTGAACTTGAATCTGTTTCCAAGCAGTTTCAAGAAATGATTGAACACAATAAGAAACTAGCTAATTACGCTTCTAAGGACCCTGTTAGCTCACCATGCAAAAATTGTGAAAAACTAAAAGTTGACTTGATTGCATTGGATGAGAAATGTGTGAAGCTAACTAAGTACTTACTAGAGAAGCAACCATCAGATTGTAATGTGATTGCTGAGAAGGGGATGGAGCCCAAGGGTAAGGTTGAGACGCTTAGCGACGTGAACCAATCTGCTAGCAGTAGGACTGTCCATTCAGAGTCGGCTGTGCGTGCACAAGCCATTTTTTCCTCTGCTGTTGGTTCTGCATCTGTTCCCGTACCTCCTGCCGCTCCCTCTTCTCCCTACTCTTCTTGTACCTCTCTCTTTCGGGAGTGTCAGTGTCTTATGAACACTCTCGAGAGATTTGTAGGTGGCAAGAAGAAGCTCAATCTTATTCTAGACCAATCCAAGATTTGCAAGTTCAATCAGGGTCTAGGATATGATTTCTATGAAGATATGAGGAAGCATCCACCTGCCGTGCTCAGACCCATAGCACCAGGTGTGATCGAGACTGAGCCCAGGACCGAGAAAGTCCAATTTAAGTTAGCGGGCTATGTCCAGGGGATCTCTGACAGCAAGGTGGTTTCACTTGCTGCTTCGGCCTCTGAGAAGGCGAAGCCTCCCCGTGCTACTTCTACCTCTCAGAAGGTGAAGTATCACTGCACCTTCTGTCAGAAGGATGGACACACAGTCGATCGATGCTTCAGGCGTGCCAGGATCGTGCAGAGAGACCGTGTTGCAGCTCTTAGGGGTATTCAGGGTCAACCCCAGACCTTGAGTGCACCTAAGATCAACACGAGGTCTAGGTTAGCTCCAGTTGCGGAGTTTGGGCAGCATCGAGGACTTGGTTTTTCTGAGTTTTCTGGTTTTCGTCCTCATGTTGCTCTTGGTTGTGACTTCCGCCGTCCTGAGGGTAGATCTCGTTTTCTCCATCGAGATAGCTACCCGCGGCGTGATCAGCGTGTTGCCAGTGTTTCGACTCGCTCTCCCGTAGCAATCGGACCCCGCAACAGCTTCAGGTCTGCTCACAGACCTTCTGCTTTGAGTGACAGAGAGCGTAGGGTAGCTAGAGGTCAGTCGTGTGTGGCTACTTCTGCTACTCGACGTGTCGTTCAGTATTGGGTGCCAAAATCACTCTTGATTTACCCCAGTACTGAGACTTTACTCTCTGTTTGACTCAGGTTCGCCGGGCAGGGAAGGGAAAGGTTTGGCTCGTAGACTCCGGGTGTTCACGACACATGACCGGAGATTCCCATTGGTTCTCTTCTCTTGCCCGTGCTCCAGGTGATGAGACGATCACCTTCGGAGATGCTTCATCTGGGCGCGTCATCGCCAAAGGTACAGTGCGCATTAATGATTCTTTCATTTTGAAAGATGTTGCCTTGGTTAGTAAGCTGTAGTATAATTTGCTTTCAGTCTCTCAGCTTACCAATGGCGACTTTGAGGTGAGGTTTAAGAAAAACAATTGTAAAATTCTTGATTCTTCGGGTAGTCTGGTTTGCGGGATTTCACGTTTTGGGAGGATCTTTCGTGCTGATTTTTCTGAGTCTTCTGGTGATCCTCTCAGGTGTTTAGTTGCTACTGAGTCCCGCGACCTTTCTTTCTGGCATAGGAGACTTGGTCATATTGGATTAGACCATTTGACTCGAGTTAGCAACCACGATCTCATTCGTGGTTTGCCGAAACTCAAGATGGTCAAAGATCTAGTTTGTGCTCCATGCCGGCCTGGCAAGATGGTTGCCGCTTCTCACCCTCCGGTCACAGTTACTATGACCGATGCACCGGGACAGCTGCTCCACATGGACACGGTTGGACCAACTCGAGTGCAGTCAGCAGGAGGGAAGTGGTACGTCCTTGTCGTGGTCGATGACTATTCGAGGTTCTCTTGGGTGTTTTTCTTAGCCTCGAAGGATGAGATATTTTCACATTTCCGAGGTCTTTTCAGTAGGCTTTCTGTTGAGCTCTCGGGTGCCTTACGAGCGATCCGCAGTAACAATGGCACGGAGTTCAAGAATTCCTACTTTGAGAGGTTCTGTGTTGAGACAGGTGTAGAGCACCAGTTCTTTTTTCCGCATGTCCCACAGTAGAATGGCGTCGTGGAGAGGAAGAACCGTACCTTGGTCGAGATGGCCAGGACGATGCTTGATGAGTACTCTACACCGCGGAAGTTCTGGGCTGAGGCTATAGCCACCGCGTGCCATGTCTCAAATCGAGTTTTTCTTCGGGCACACTTGCACCGCACTTCTTATGAGCTGAGATATGGGCGAAAGCCTAGCGTGTCTCATTTTCGTGTGTTTGGTTGCAAGTGCTTCATTTTGAAGTCCGGGAACCTAGACAAGTTCGAGTCACGCTCTTGTGATGGGATCTTTCTAGGTTACTCGCCTTCTTCGCGGGCTTATAGGGTCTGGAACTGCGAGTCTAGCAAAATGGTAGAAACCTGTGAGGTGACCTTTGATGAGGCCAGTCCGGGGACTAGGCCCGATATCTCAGGTTCGTTAGAGCAGTCCGAGACCATCTTCGTGGATGACGAGGACGATGGAGACGATGGTTGTCTACCTGATCCAGTTCTTCATCCATCCCTTGAGGTGCTTTCTTCCACCGCACCTCGAGGAGATCAGCCCATGCCTTCTGCTTCTTCTGGAGCTAGTGGCTTTGTTCCTACCCCGTCTGCTCACGAGGTAGAGGCCACTTCTTCATCTCATCCTGGACCTCCTAGACATATCCAGAAAGCTCATCCTTCAGAGCAGATCATTGGAGACCTTTTCGAGCGTGTTATCCGCTCAAAATCTGGCTTATCTCAATTCTGTCTCTATTCTGCTTTCATTGCCTCCTTTGAGCCCAAAGATGTTTCTCATGCTCTTTCCGATGAGTCTTGGGTTAATGCCATGCATGAGGAGTTAGAGAATTTTGAGAGAAACAAGGTCTGGTCGCTTGTTGAGCCCCCGCAAGGTCGCAATGTCATTGGAACCAAGTGGGTGTTCAAAAACAAGCAGAGTGAGGATGGGGTGGTCATTCGAAACAAGGCTAGACTGGTAGCTCAGGGGTTTTTCCAGGTTGAGGGTCTAGACTTCGAGGAGACCTTTGCCCCTGTAGCTCGACTTGAGGCCATTAGAATCCTACTTGCCTTTGCAGCTTCTAAGGGTTTCAAGCTCTACCAGATGGACGTTAAGAGTGCCTTCCTTAATGGAGTCATTGAGGAAGAAGTTTACGTCAGACAACCTTCAGGTTTCGAGAACCCCAAATACCCACACCATGTCTTCAAGCTTTCCAAAGCGTTGTATGGACTTAAGCAGGCCCCCAGAGCTTGGTATGAGAGGCTTAAGTCCTACTTGTTGAGTCATGAGTTTGAAATGGGTAAAGTAGACAAGACCTTGTTCATCCGCCGTCATGGCAATGACCTTCTGCTCGTCCAGATCTATGTCGATGACATCATCCTTAGCGGCTCTTCCCATACTCTGGTTTCACAGTTCTCGGATGTCATGAGCACCGAGTTTGAGATGAGTATGATGGGCGAGTTGACCTTCTTCCTTGGCTTCCAAATCAAGCAGACTCGGGAGGGTACATTTCTTCATCAGGGAAAGTACACTCGTGACCTCCTGAGACGCTTCGACATGAGTGATGGTAAGTCTGTGTCGACTCCCATGGCTTCTACAGCCTATCTTGACCCAGATGAGGACGGCGAGCCAGTTGATCAGAAAGAGTTCAGAAGTATGATCGGCTCCCTTCTTTACCTCACTGCCTCGAGACCAGACATACACTTCTCTGTTTGTCTGTGTGCTCGTTTTCAGGCCTCTCCTCGCGTATCTCACCGCCAGGCGGTGAAGCGCATCTTTCGGTACCTCTGAGCTACCATTGACTATGGTATCTGGTACTCTTCCTCAACCTGTCTTTCCTTGAGAGCCTTCTCGGACGCAGACTTTGCTGGATGTAGGATAGATAGGAAGAGAACTTCTGGCACTTGCCAATTCATTGGCACTTCTCTCGTCTCTTGGTCTTCTAGAAAGCAGTCCGGTGTTGCACAGTCCACCGCAGAGGCCGAGTATGTTGCTGCAGCCAGCTGCTGCAGTCAGGTCCTCCGGAGGTCATCCCGTGTGTATGATGAGTAATTGACATCGGTTTAGGTAAGTCGAGTTTGGTTTGGGTGGTTCGGACCTTGTCGTTGCGTGGTGCAATGGACTCGGTCGGACTTGGTCATTCCTGGTCAAAGCGTTTAGGTTGCATATTCTGATATTTTGACAGGTTTGGACTTCATCATGGTAAGTGTGATGTTCTGATGCTATTTACGCTTTCATGTATCGAGCGGTGCTATGTGATGTGTTTCTTGTCTGTGTGACTGCAGGACGTCGAGGCGGAGTCGTGGTGAGACACGAGGTGACCGGACTAGGCGCAGGTGGCGCTGAGGTCAGAACGGTCGGGATGTGTCGAAGACGACGTGGACTCGAGATGGTTGCGAGGCGTGCGAGACAAGGAGCGCGGAAGCTTCCCGGAAGGTGCACGAGGGGCGAAACGGGAATTTCGCAAGGCTGCACAAGCGGGAGCGGGCTCCGTTGGGTTTAGCGGGCGTAACGGGGTGGAGACCCGTTAGCCGTGGGCTATAAATAGGTTGGAGGGGCTGCATGCCCGCTTGAACACTTGAAGGGATTTTAGGGTTTCCTTTAGGCAAAATAGGCTTTAGAGTTTGTTTTGGCTTTAGGCTTTAGTGGTTGAGAGTTGTTGGTAGAGGCAGAGTTGTGTTCCTCTGTGTCTCCTTCGATGTCTCCAATGTGGTAGCTCTCTGTGTGTGTTCCTCCCAAGAAGCATGTGAAGCTCTTGGTGATCTTGAGGATGGAGAGTGAGAGTGAGGAGATGGATTGAGAGTCTTGTAATCATTCCTCTTGTTCGAATGTCCATGCGTATCGGGACTCCTTGTAATCCTTGTTGATTGGAAATGAAAATCTGAACTTTTCTTCTGTTCGTGTTCTCTGTTCTTCGTTTTTCCTTCGTTGTTCTTCATGGCAGAATCTTGAGTTTTTGTTTCTCCTGTTGATTCTTGCTGGGAAGGCCCAAAATGGGTTGCTATGACATGGGAGATGCTCAAAATCCATTTGGCTAGTTAATCCCAAGAGCAAACCAAGTTTAATTTCAGTTTTATCTTTTGGGCTTCCTCTGTTCATGCTTTTGCCTTTCTAGGGTTTGGTGCTATTTTCTTTTCCCTTCACGAGATGGCGTGAAACCTGGCATGAGAGGTCCAGAGGCTATTGCTAACCTATCCTCAAAGTTTCATAGCCAAATGATCAAAGATGAAACGGGAATTTGAGTTTTTGCGCAGCTCTCTGAATATTTTCGGTTTTGGGCTTGAATCTGAAATCCTTTTGATTTTCTAGTGGATTCTTGATTTTGGCTCTTGGCTTATTCTTTTGGGAGTGTTCCCCAGGTATCCTCAAAGTTTCCCAAGCCAAGAATCCAAGAATCTTTGCGTTTTTCTCAGATTTCTGAAAATCTTGTTTGCTGATTTTTCTCGAGAGGTACTACCGCTCCTCGAGAGGTACTACCGCTCGTCCTAGCGGTACTACCAGTTGTGTTCGGACCAGTCCGATTGGCAGCAATGAAACGTTCGGACGGTCCGAACGTCTCCGGCAAGAGGTACTATCGCTCGGCATAGCGGTACTACCGCTCGTCTCAGCGGTACTACCGCTTGCAGTCAGATTTACTCTGAAATTAGTTTTTCTTGACTGCTTCTTTTTGGATCTATTTTATCCCTGTTGCTGTGACTTCCAGTAGTGCATATCTTCTATCTTCATAGCTCCCATAGCTATTGGAGAAGAAGCTTAAGTGAGGATACTTGTTGGGGGCGATTTTTAAAGATCGACATTCAACCCCTCTGTCGCCATTTCGGTCCAACAGCTTTACACCCGAAGCCCTATGCGTTGGTCGAAGACAAGTGCAATGACAAAGAACGACAGGCATGCTTATTTACTTTGACCACGGTTTTTGTTGCTTTAACGAAATAATGTTCATAGAGACACTCGGTAATTACAATCGTGAAGAAGTAATGTCTACAAGTGCGTTTGGGTAGTTAAGGTTGCTACTCGTCCGACTCCTCCACCTTGATATGCTCTCGCGCCGAAGTCTCACTCGCTGAACTCCGGGTCTCCCAGAAGCCCAAGGAGTCTTCCGCCCATCCCCAATGCTGAAGACGCTGTCGGACCATGAGGTCTGAAATTAGCAACCCGCCCCTATAAAGTATCTGCCCATAGCAAAAGAGTACGTGTGATCAAAACACTTGGCAATTTTCTCATTTCATTCATAAAGAAGGGCCATATGGCACCATTTTACATAAACAACGGATACATGGCAATGCACACCTGCACCCTAACGACTCCGGCGTCACACCTGTGGGTCGACGCCATGCTACGAGCTAGCAACATCGTCTTTGTTGCACCGCGGAACTTTGTCGAGCCATGCGTTGAAGTCCCCTTCGCCCCGCAGAGTTCGTCGCAGTGCCACCTTCGCCGTGGCCTCCCCAATGTAGTCCCAGATCCTTTGGAGGAAGGCCCGGACGGTGCGACAGACGACCTGCTTGATGCCCGACATAACCCCGACTCCTGCTGGCATCTCCAGTCAAGGGTTAGCCAGTTCGTCCCATGTGTAAGCACCCCCGATAATGGAGTAGGGCGAAGGCGATGCGCGATGTCACTATGGAGCAAAGGTTGCTGTAGGACCGAGCGGCGTTGAGGGCAAGGCTAGAAGCTTCTCCGATTCGCCGAAGTGTCCGCAACATGTCCTCGAGGCCAAAGGTACGAGGCGGCACGATGACGGACAGGTCTTGAAGGGCGCCTTTTAGAGCCTCCATTGCATCCCACGCCGCCACCAAGGCGTCGCCCAGAGCTTGGTCCTTCTCCCCAAGTGACGCGGTCAGTCGGGCCTTCTCCTCCTCCAGCGCCGCAATTTGCTGGAGTAGACCTTCGCGCTCTTCAGCGGCCACACGTTGTGCCTCCGCTACGAGTGCCTGGGCATCCGCGATTGCCTTCACACCCTCCATCTCCAGGAAATGGATGCGCTCATCCTTGGTGGCGTGGGCCTCTTCTGCAGCGCGAAGACGGTCTTCCAGCCCCCCTCGCTCACGGGCACGCGTCGCTTGCAGAGCGTGAGCAACGGCAAGGGTCTGCATAACGCAGTTACTAGTAAAGTCCCAAACGACGGTGTAAATCGTGAAAGGCGAGCACTTACCCTCATCTCCGAGGCTTCTAGCGCGCCCTCCAGGAGCTCCGAGCTACATGATAGCAGCACCCGTTGGTTCAAGCTGACATCCGCGCAGTCCACGGTCCCTTGAAGAGCCCGCAACATCTCTGGCCGAGGGATGAAGTCGGAGACAGTTGGCCGCTGAGCCTCCATGCCGGTGACTTCAAGGCGGCAGGTGTCAATGTCACATCTGGGGCGGGAAGGCTGGAGACTTCGCAGCTGTTTCCACTGCTCAAGCCTTGTCCACGTCCGGGTGACCGTGTCCCGGCTGATGTCGATGACGGGATCAGCGAGCAGATCGAGGAAAGCTTCACGAAGTCACAGGGGGAGAAAGAGTTGCGCCTACCTTCGGTGTGGACCGGTGAAGCCCGTTGGGGTGTTCGCTCCATCTCAGATTGGACCGCGGGGGTGCCACCTGCGTCTGGGGCGACGGGGTCCTCTTCGAGCCAGACGGCCTTCGTGTCGGAGTCCAACTCCAACACGCCCCAACCCCGATCGCCATTGCGAACGCCTCCTCCATCTTGGAAGGCGATCGTGTCCGAGGGCGCTTCGCTCTCGGGGACTTGGGCGATGATTCCTCAGTCCCCGCGGCCGGGCCGGGCGATGAAGCTTCGCCCTTGTGGACGTCCGCGCCGCGCCCCTTGTCTTGGGTGCCGCCCAAGGACCCCTCGCCGGGAGCTGGGTAGTCTGCCTCCAAATCCAAGTTGGTGTACTCTGCCAAGTCAGAGCCGGTGACCATCGCACCTGCATCTCCGGTAGGATTTACGGGAGGGCAGCCAACGGACTGGATACGGTGGAAGCGGACCGGGCCCTCCGCCGAGGGGGGATGCCTACCTCTTGTCGTCGCCGTCGCGGGGGCGAGCCCGGCCTGCGGTCGGAGTGGCGCGCTCCAGCACAGGAATGCCCAGAGCTTCGCACACTCTATTTATCCACCCTAGCTTTGCTGTTACAATTGCGGACTCGCACAGGCTGTGCTCCTTGGCCTTGTACGGCCCAAGGAACACAACCATCATGCGCTTCGCATCATCCAGGAGAAGTACTACATGTAAAGCGAGGCAAGGTTAAAAAATGCACGAAGGAGATTTTGAATGCACTCTATGGCGGAAGAGCTTACGAGGGTCGGAGGGCTTCAGCAGCGAAGACACAGACGGCTGAACACCGTCGGTCCGAATGGGGCCGGGCTGAACACCTTCAGCCCGGAAGGTGTTACCGACAGGCAAGCGGCGCCACGCCGTACATGACGAACTCCTCCGCGAGATCACACATGTTGAAGCGAAGGGTGATCTCCACGAGCCTCCATGCCCTCTGCTCATCGTCGCGGTCGGGATCCACGCTGGGTGAAGTATTGATTGACATCGGCTGGCCCGTACATCGAAGGCTGCTGCCGCTCACCACGCGATGGTAGAACCACCGCCGCATCCAGTTTGATTCTCACTTCGCTTGGGTCGAGTTAGTGGGGGAAGATCTTTGTGCACGGGGACTGCAGGACGAAGTTGACGCTGCCGAAGTTTGAGAACTCCCCTCTGTCGAGCTTCTTCGGCTGGCATCATGAGTTGTGGAGGAAGGGAACAGAGAGGCGCTGGGCCAAGCCCCCTCTGTTCGTGTTGCCTAGCTGTAAACAGCCAGGCGAGCGATCGCGTTCGGATTCAGCTGCACCAACTCCAGCTCGTAATTTCAAAGAATGTTGCTGATGAGCTTGGCTAATGGGATTCAGAGCCTGGCTTCAAAATATCCGATGAAGACGATCACCTTCGACTCCTCCGGGTGCAGCCCTGTCTCATCACGAGCAGGAAGGCGAGCCGCGCTGCGGTCCGCCAGCTTTCCCTCATGAAGAAGAGACCAGATCGTCTCCTCCATCATGAGGGTCTACCCCAGCACACTGGAGCAGGGGCCTTACATCTTCTCAGCCATCCACCGCTTGTTGGTCAGCGATGGGTCACGCCCACCAGGGCGTACTCCACCTCAGTCGACTACGAGTTGCGTCGGCTGGAGAAAGCGCCGCCGTCGGGTCGGCGAGCTTGTTTTTCACAGCGAGCCATTGTCCTCTAGGAGGCGCACGGTGAGACATAAGGTGGCGGTGGTACGACAGGCGAGGCGAGAGCAGGGCGCGCGAGAGCAAAGAGCAAGGATGAGAAGGTCCGAGTGACTAGGGAAGGATGGGGGAATGGCGTCGGCAGCGTATATAAAGACCATTAACCTCCCCCACGATCGGCAAGCGCAACCGGTGGAAGCCGAACCGTTCGCCTCTCCACGATCGGGAGGCGCGACCGATGGAAGCCGAAGCTGTGCAGTCGCCTAGGCGCGCGAGCGCGCGCGCACGCGTCTCACCCCCTCGGGAAGGAACACACGACTGCGGTTGTGCGGCTGCCTGACAGCGCACGACACGCCAATCGCGTCCCGCCCCCTCAGGAAGGAACGCACGACCACGGTCGTGTGGCCACCTGACAGACCACAACGCACCAATCCGGCGCTGCTGCGTGTCCCGCCCGACGCCAGCGCATGGTACGACTCCCGTCGCACGCCAGCAGCCGGTGTAATCCTTGGTGCCATTAAAATACTATCGTTGGGCTGTGAGCCACCGGGCTGTACTTCGACTTCGAGTCCGCAGGACGATTCCGGAATCCACTTTGACTCCGTGCCAACGGGACGAGTCCGGCCTCCGTTTCGACCTCATGTATGCGGGACGAGTCTGGCTCCCGCTTCGACTCCATGTCCGCGGGACGAGCCCGGCCCCCACCTCGACTTCGTCTCGGCGGGACGGCTCCACTAGGTACTCCGACTTCACGACTGGAGGACAACTTCAGTAGCCGGTTGACTCCGTGTCCACGGCACGAAGCCAGGCTGCACCGACAAAACCATTTCCGCCAGGATCACAGAAGGTCACAGGCCGTAGGGACGGAGGGGGCCAAATGACTTGGCGACATGGCTTCGGCCCGTAAAGCCCTTCATCATGAGAGGCTCTTGTTGTAGGGGTGGCCCCCACCTAAGCCCAGCCGGTCTGCTAAGGGATTGTAAAGCCCAAAACGGACATAAATACCCCTACGAAGGGTACATGAGTGTAAGGACATAATTGTAAAATACTCCTCATGTGAATATATATATATATATGGCTACCCTGGACATGGGGAAGGGGGCAAGCATTGTTCACTATCATCTATATTACTACACTCTCACTTTACTGTTTGGTCAGTAGCCACAATATGGGAGCAAGTAAGATAATAGAGAAATTCAGAAACTCTCCTATGTTCTCTTAGTTTATTTGCGATGTGTGTGTTTTCTTCTGGAATAAAGTCAACAAATTGTTGGAATAGTCCCACATTGGTTGTGGAAGGGCAAGGGATCTAATTTAAAAATGGGGGAGTCCCTCATCTCATTGGCTAGCTTTTGGGGTGAGAATGCCCTTACGATCCAACAAGTGGTATCAGAGCACGGTTCTAACATCTCTAGCCAATGGATGCTAATGTGTGAACGCCTGATGGACTGTGACCCTGAGTGACCGTCAATGTATAGTGAAGGGACCCTGAGGGACCGTCGGTGTACGGTGAAGTGGCGGTAAAAGGCCGAGGGACACCAATGTATGAAGAGGGAGATTGTTGGAATAGTCCCATATTGGTTGTGGAAGAGTAAGGGATCTAACTTAAAAGTGAGGGAGTCTCTCACCTCATTGGCTAGCTTTCAGGGTGAGAATGCCCTTACGATCCTATAATATATTTCTATAACTTGCAGGAAATATGTTGAGCAATGATGGGAACAAATAGGAAACCTCCCATGAAATAAGAAGGGTAGATCGATCTGAATAAGATCAACTTTTTTTTTGACTCGTAAGCTCAACCAAGTTTGAACAGAAGGTGTTTTCGTTGGAGGTTTTCATCTCATCTCAGCATATATATATTCTCGCACGTTGTGACGAAGCTATAAAACCATGCATTTGTTCTCACACCAAGAGCAACCAGGAAAAAGAATAAGATCGAGCATGCAGAAGAGAGAGGACAAGACTGTAAGAACGACTCACATGATAAGATGCATGGCATGCAGCCTACAGGTTCATAAGACAATAACACAACGCCATGCATTTAATTACATCACATATGCTTGCTACTAACCTGCGCTTACATGCATCACATGAGATCAAATGAAACTCTCTCTAGCTACTAGCTATATATAGCTAGCTAGGTACGTAGCATGCCACGAAAAGGCACAGCAAATGCATGGTCATAACAGTACAACTTAACATACATGCATTAGATAGTAGCTAGATAATGGCTAGATTAACTACTCAAGGTTACATCACGTGCATGCATTCTTATATATGCCAAGTTACCACTTCAAACTAGTTAGATACTGAGCATGCATGCCATGCCATGCATAATATTGCATGCATGCTTGATGCCTTGGCCTTCTACTGATCTGAGAAGGCGGTCTTGGGGAGCACGGCGTCCCTGACCTTCCTCATCTCCCTCCCCTTGCTCCTCCCCCTGCAGATCTCCGGCGACGAGGCCCCCGCCAACGCCCCGCTCATCATCTCCATCTTCCTCGCCAGCCACTCGTGCGGCGGCAGCATCTCCCCTCCCTCCTCCTCATCCTCCTCCTCCTCCTCCTCCTCCTCCTCGTCGACAACTCCCCCTTCGCCGCCGCCGCCCCGCCTCGACGAGCACCTGGCCGGGATGGCCACCGGAGCCGACGACCTCCCCTTGTTCCTCGCCGCAGCAGCGCCTCCTTCCTCGGCGGCCTTGTTCTTGGCCCTTGATGATCTGTTCCTCGGAGGAGTACGAGCAGGAGTAGGATCGGTGAGCGCCGCCGCTTCTTTGCTCTGATCTTCTTGCAGCACGTCCCACACTTCTCCCTCATCGAACTCTTCTTCTCCATGTCGGCCTGCCATGGCAAGCTAAGCTCTAGCTTTTCTTGATGTGTATCTAGCTGCTGCGTCTCTCTAAAGCTGGCACCTGGCACTGGCCGGCACGTATATTTGTCACAGGCCGCACCGGGACAAGATTGACTGGCTACGCATCGACCAACAGACCCACAGGTGGTTCACCTTCGCCATCACCTGTTTTGTTGCACTCAAGTACTACAAGAGCACCCTTGTTTAAGTTACTATTTTCTTGTGCATCGAAAATTTCATGTCAAAGATGTGGAATTAGTGGTAGTTAGGGAGTGTCTACACATTATTCGCCTGTTCTCGTCCATTATTTAGATCAACATGCAACAACAGTTGAAGCACACTATCTCCAAACACATGTAATTAAGGACCAGAAAAATCAACTTATTTTTAGAATCATTAGTAGTCATTTTTTTCCTGTAAACTTGGGAAACTTAAGTTGCCTTTGCCGGTGAGAAGTATTGCAAATTTTATTTCTGCCATCGTTTTTTTATTTGCCAGGTAGGGCCTGGACAAGTAAGTGGAAACCAAAGAGGAAAAAGTCAAAATTACGCCCCTCACGTATTAAAAAAAATACAGCGTTCACCCTTAATTTTTCAAAACAAAGCCCTTACCTTAGTTTTATTCGTAGTTTTGTCATGTTGCCACTGAACAGCCCACTCTGTTTCTTTTGCCTCCCCTCCCCTCTCCTGGTTTTATTCGTAGGGACTGGAACGTACGTACGTGTTGCAGTGCCTGGCTCTCTAGCCCCTCAATTTCTGGTGGTACCATCTTTTTTTTTATTTGTTGCAACATATCCATTAACTACTGATGTGAACGCTACATCACCCTATAAAACCATGGTGCACTAAGTTAATTAGTGGGTTTATCGTTGTGAAAGTTGAAGTTATTAGCCGAAATATTTTATAGTTGATGGTGAAAAATGAACATGGGCAAATGTTGAGAGGGTAATATATATGGACTTTTAGCTAGATGAATTGTTGATTCACATGACCTTGCTCAATTGATCCTATGTTATCTCGCACAACACACTAATTGATTCAAGATTTTTTTCTATTTCTTATTTCAAAGATCATGTACTCCAAAAATATCTTATTCAGCTAGTTATCTATAAGTGATATGCTCTAAAGATGATCATAGAGCTGATTCTATCACTTCTATATTTATGACCTTTTGAACAATATATTATTTTGTCCCTTGAATAAATGTCTTTTATATTGATCAACAAGTATGTGACTTATTCGTGGAACTCTTTATTCATGCTTTGATGTTATTCTAAATTATTCCTGATCTTATATCATTATGTGGGATAATTACGATTTATAGATCAACAAATATATTGATTGATGATCGTGTTTCACGGATTATGGATAGAAGGATATCAAATCAATAATGTGGACACATATTAGAGAATATGATGTTAAATTGACATACCATGAGACACTGCGAAAATTATTATATTCTTAAATGTCATCAGTTGGCCTCATACATAGTGTACGTAGAATCTTTCAACCTGAGATCATCATAGTTTTCTATATGTGTAATAGTTTACTTAGAGGTTGCCAAACACTACTCCGTAACTAGATGGTCATAAAGGTACGTAGCTTTCGAGTTTACTATGAAACATGCAAAGGAATATGAGCGATCAAGATGAAATTTTCCCCTCCTATATGACGGGAGAGATATGTATGGGCTACTCGGTGTGATTGGATGAAGAAAATGCATGGCCATAATGAATATAGTTGAGGAGGCAATCACAAATTGAGTAATCTACTATAGGTTTGAGAGAAAGATTAAGCTATCATATAATGGCACACTTCTCTCCCTGAGTTCAATCTGGTATCGTGAAACAAAGGGATCGGTACATAAACTCTATATAGGTTCGTATGATATAATATTTACACATATTTGGAAGTCACTATGTTCTGTTAAGGACTGCTATCGACTTATAGACCGGAAAGCAGTTTTCGGGCCATGGCCGAATGTACATGAACCTAAAGGGTCACACTTAATAGGTTGGAATGAAAAGGGTTCGGATGATAGACTCCAAGTGAGATACGATCTCTACTCATATTGGATAAGAATTCGGTCGGAGGCTCTCCGAGTGGGATACTATCCCTACTCACATTGGATAAGGATCCATTCAGAGACTCTTCGAGTTGGATACAATATTTAATCATACTGGATAAAGATCCGATTGGAGTCTATATATTAAGAGATGCGCGGGGCTAAGAGATATATCCTGAGACATATCTATCAAAACCTGAGCCGCCACCTCTCAAAACCCCTACCGTGCACGCTGATAACAACACACCGACACACAGTGTGCTATCCTGAACATATAGACTTTGATAACGACGCTGCCACGACTGCGGTGCTGATCGGGGTGATCGTGAGGAGCAGACAATTGGTAGGAGGACGATCGACTACTTCTACACCGATGCGCGTTACGTTGAATCAGCTGCTTCAACTCTATTTCCGCTATACTATGCGTCTAGTGGTAACAAATCTATGATCTCTTACTCGTATGATTTTCTAGTTTATACATAGAAAATTTTAATCTACGCTAATGTAGTATGTCTATATTCTAAGATTATCAACACGAGCATATTGCCCTCCTTCTATATCCATCGTCTTTTGCACTAAGAAACGCAGAAATTTAGAAGAAATCCCACACTGATTGCAATAAATCTTTTGAAATTCCTTCGTTCTCGTAGCTAAAAGCAATGCTCCATTCGAAACACATCAAATCACAAACTAGCTAGTACTCCTACAGTTCGCCCTACTTGGCATGTGGTGAAGTTGCATACTGTGTGTGAGGGTGTACAATGTACAAACATACCAGTAGCAAGCAAAGTGAAATGCGAGACAAAACTGGATTTGATACTGTTATGCACTGTATTTACAAAAGTAGTCGTATATGTACCGTATTCATAAAAATGGCATTTCTGCCGTCCAGCGGGCGGACGACAACACCGACGAGGCGACACATGGCGAGGACTCTGGCAGCAAGCGCCTGCCGCCCCGCCAGCAGATAGTAGGCAGCCTGCCACCCGGTGGGGGGACGACAGGCAGGCCTGCCGTCTGCTGAGGGGGCGGCTTAATTACCTGACCTATTTTTTATGTTTAGTATTTATTTAAATTTTTAAATATATCAAATAAGCTAAACAAATTACAAAAATTTATGTACAGTCTTCTAACACAATGTACATTATAGTGTAATTTTTGAGTAAATTTATCTACTATGAATGTTGCTAAACAATTCATACAATTTCTATATTTTTACTTGTTTTTACATATAGCAAACGAACTCCAAAAATTACGAAATTTTATGTGAAGCATTCCAACATAGTCATTGTTATTGTGTAATTTTTTAAGAAAATTTAATCATGAATTTGACGATGCTCAGGTATCTTTTGAAGTGGCTGACCTCTGTGCTTCGTGCATGTGTCGGCAAATTGTGCTATATTTTCTTTTTGTTATTTGGTTCGCACAATTATCACTCTTTGTGTATCGTGCCACCCTTGCATGCTCTCTCGTTCACACTAATGTCGTTATGTCTGTGTCGTCTCCCTTTCCCGCTCCCTTGTTTGCACATTTGTCAGTGTTACGATGCTATCGTAGTTCGTCATTGCTCATCTCAATCGCTCATCGCAGAAGCTCATTGTCATGGTCGTCGGTTAAAATTGGGAGTGCATAGCTCATTACTTCGAGAAGCTAGTGCATAGCTTAAAATTGGTAATGTTGATTGCTTCTCCCGAAAGGCAGATAATTTTTTATCGTATGCTTTCGGCGTTATTCCCGTAGTCCTAGTAAATTAGTGTTACTTAGTTAGTCGTGATTAATATAGTTTGTATTACAAAGTAAGTAGGTTGTAGTAATTTAGACATAGTTTTTACTATTTTTGTGCATGTACGGTATCCATAATTTGTTATTGAATGGAAATATGTAATTAAGTAGTCGTAATTATTATAGTGACAATTAGTTAGGGGTAAGTAATAAGGTAGTGATAAGTAATTAAGTGGTCAGGACGACGGTAATGAATGGCTCATCATTTTTTCGGATGAGTAATCAAATTATCGGTAATTAATGAAGTATTTGTATGTAGTAACACACATGCAATCACTGACTTGTAGTATGTTACTGTCATTATCAATCTTCGCACTAATATTTTGTCTGTCCCATTTGTTGCAAGGTACTCTCAAAATTAAGAGTGCATAGCTAATTATTTAGAGAAGGCAATGCACGTTATTCCCAAAAGACAGATAATTTTTTATAGCATGCTTTTGACGTTATTCCGGTAGCCTTAGTCATAATTACTGTTATTTAGTTAGTCATAATTAATGTAGTTTGTATTATAAAGTAAGTTTTACTATCATTATTAATCTTCTCACTAATATTTGGTTTGTCCTATGTATTGAAAGGTATAGCTTTACCAGAGCTTCTCGAACACTCATACAATAAGAAACACCATTGCCACTCATGGATGACGGGTAACACGACTAACTCTTCGCCCTTCAAGCTGTGAGGGGGAGAGATCCGTGGGCGCTGGACGAGTGCTACGTCCCAACCCTGCGTGCCACGAGCTTGTTGCCCTTTGCGAGGCTGGTCTCCGCTGGACATGAGTTCACCATCGACGGCAGCCTGCTCGCGGCACTGATGGACAGGTGGAGGCCCGAGACACACACATTCCACTTTCGATCGCGCCACTCTTGGGGGTGACACACTTGTTCTAGCACCTACACCAGCCAACTGGAAGGAGAGGCTGGTAGACCAGTTTGACCAACCTATCCTGGAGAGTGCACCTGGCGTCCCGCGCACTTAGCTGAATAATTTTAGCGTGTGCCCGCAGGATGCACTGCCGGAGGTCGTCAGGACACACCTCGTCGCATTCCTTATTCAGCTCTTAGGTTGGAGCATGTTTCCAGCCACACACGACGATATTTACATTGCTGAGTTTATCGGCCTTGCCAAGGCTTTGGTGGATGCAGAATTTGGGGCGATGCCTTGGTACAGCTGGGGATTAGTGGTTCTGTGCACTACGTATCGGGGGTTATATGATGCTTGCCAGCACGCCACTGCTAGTACCCCCAATCTAGCTATTCGCTACATGATCCTGTAGCTATGGAGTTGGAAGCACTTCCCTATTGGCCCTACAGAAGAATATGAAGTTCATCCTAAAGCAGGCCAAAAAAAATAGTACACAACCTAAGCTATGGCTGTTCCACGGATCACACTACGCACATAAGCCACCTAGTGGAGGCACCATGCTCACCTGCCAGGTCATCGCGACCTAGCAATTCCAGCCGGCCATCGGAATCTACTGAATCTGCCTAGCGTCGTAGTACTAGCCGCCGATCATCCGTGCACCGTACCGACGAGGAAGTAACTTACGTACGAACCTACAATTTGTTTTACTATTAGGCCTTGCGTTCCACTAACATCATGGCGTTCTCCCGCCGTAGGTCCGTTATCGAGATGCATCACTTTTGACATCTGCACCACCTGCACGGACTATCGCTCTCGGTTGATCATCTTCACTGCACATTCGAGGGGTATGAGATTCACGTTGTACATCCATAATATTTATTGTGATTAATATCATTTCATCTTGTAGCCTCCAATTCAACGTGGGGGTGATGACAAGTCCACCGATGACGACACGGGCCTCCTAGCTGCTTTCAGAGAGCACTACACAGCGCCAGGGTTTGCAGTATATGCAGGGCAGAGCTCAGCGTTCATAGCATAACTAGGGTTCGGACACTTCGGTGGGTAGAGGTCCTTCGACTTCGCTGCAACGTCGTACGGTCAAGGCGAGAGCTCTTTCGCACTACAAGGGGGATATCTAGAAACCTTCGTTCACAACATTATTGCGAGTGGCTCGCAGTTTGGCATATCTCAGCTGGAGGACTTTAACTCTTACCGGACCCAGCATATTGTACATGAGCCTACTAGATCACCGTTGGCCACTAAGCAAATAGAACGGTCTCCATACCTCCTCCGACCCGAGACGCAATCTCCGGACTGACTAACGTACCCCACGGGACATGCTTATGCTCAACGGAAGACAAGACCACGTACGAGGAGGCAGACGCGGCGATGAGGTAGTAGTTGATTAGATGGGTGAGCCATATCACATCCATTGTGATGTATTTTTTGTACTACTATAATTACTTTTACTTGTACAAGTATTCCTAATGTATAAAATTGTAAAAAAATATGAAATATTCGTAAATTCATGATTAAATTAACCCGAATAAACATGATAAATTCTGATCACATAAAATTCCTAAAAAACTACATAATAACTATGACTATACCGGGAGCCTTCACATAAAATTTTGTAATTTTTGGAGCTTGTTTGCTATATATAAAAACTCATAAAAATATTAAAATTGTATGAATTTTTTAGCAACATTCACAATGGATAAAATTACCCAAAACTTACACTGTAAGGTATATTGTGTCGGGAGGTTGTACATAAATTTTCATAATTTTTTGAGCTCATTTGCAATATTTAAAATTCAAACAAATACTTAACATAAAAAATTATGATAGATAATTAAGCCGGCTAATAACCAGCTTAATCAGCCTGCCATTTGCTGGCGGGGCGACAGACGCCTGCCGTCAACGACCTCGCCACATGTCGCCTCGCCACGCTACCGTCCGTCCACCGAACAACAAAAATACTATTTTTACTATTACGATTCATATATCACTACTTTTATAAATACAGCGCATAATAATACCAAACCGGAGTTTATCCTGCAATGCAGATACAGACAATACGCAGATGAATGGATAGGGTGACAAGACGGGGAGGTGGGGAGCCGTGATTGGCTGGGAGGCTGCTCGAGGTGAAGTACAGATTCGACTGCCACCCTTGTCTGCAGGGAGCCAGCATGGACGCAGGGTGGATTGTGAAAGCCCGGCCGGCCGGCCGGTCAGCCGGAATTTATTCTTTTGAGAGCGGGGAGACGCGCTATGAGCCACGATCGACGTGATCGATGTGAGGGCCTGGCAGCTGAAGAGAGCAGTACGTTTTTGATGTGAGGGCCGTGTTTCTTTTCAGACTACTGTGGGCTGTAGAGTAGTAGACTAGCAGTACTTCCGTCTGTACAAATTTAGCTTAAGTTTTTGAAATGTTTTTGTTAGTACATACAGCAGTGTCAAATGATCATAACCCCAGCCATTGTCAAATTCAGTGGTTTTAATGGGATAGCTATGGTAGGTTTAGATGTAGCATGTATATAGAGTTCTAGACAAAACCTCATCTGTGACATGACCAGGCTAGCTTACAAGGTTATCTCCAAATAGAGGTGCAAACGGAGTAAATTATTTTCGTCTGACCGATTGACCGAAGGTTCACAGAGTGAATACAGAAAGGCTAAATAGGTATCCGACACCACCCATATCCGACTCCGAGGAATAATATGGAATAGAATACAGAATGAGTAATACTGGTTTCATTTAGAAACAAGATATCATATAGGTGGATTACCATATCTAAATAGGTGGGGAATACTGATTACTCTTCTTTCGATATTTCGGCAATTAGTCCCTTCATGTTCGCTCTGATTGCGCCCTATTATCCAATGTCTTGTGTAGAAGTGCAAAAAAGCGAATAATTTTCGTCCGACTGATCGTCCAAAGGTTTATGGAACGAATATGGAATGAAAAAAATGGGTATCTAGTATTATCCATATCCGAATCCGACCCCAAGATAAAAAAATACGGAATAGGATACAGGATGAGCGATATTCGTCCGTATCCACTCCGATTGCATCCCTTTCTCCAAAATGTGCCATACCGTGGGTCTTTCTTTCGAGATTTTTACCCCTTGAATTATCGTGGGTTTTTGTTTCGAGATTTTTACCCTTGAATTTATGGTTCGAGTAAAAGAAAACACCCTCAGCTTCGTACAAAATTGTTCACTTTTCACTCCCCACTAGTAAAAACAATGCAAATTACCCTAGGCTAGTTTTGTCATCGGTTTTTGCCACATGGTCTGGTTTTGTGTTGATATGGCATCACAATCAGCATCAAATAATTAGTTAGTAAATAAAAAGTAAAAAAAACATCCATATTAGCAACCACATCACCATCCCTCCCATCCTTCCTCCCTCTCCTAGTTCATCTCTCCCCCCACCCCTACCCTTTTCTCTACAGCTGCCTCTTGTCCCTTCTTTCTGCTGCCATGTGACTCACCAGAAGCCAAGATTGTCGCCAACTGCCACCTCTGCTTGCACCAAGCCACCACCATACAGCAAGAAGTAGTAGTGCAATGATCACTAACTAGGAGGAAGAAGTAGTGACGAAGATGGAGAAGCAGCGGAAATGACGAAGCTCAATCTGTACCTTAGCCCGCAAGCACCGCCGCTATGTTGTGGGCTATTGTCACCTCCACCCATGCCAACCATATTGATTATGTGATCCGAATTCTTAGTTGATTGTGAAGAAAGGGCAGTTTATGGCGGCAGAGGGCCGATAGCCTATATTTGTTTCTGTTTACGACTCCATGTTATTTTGTACCCCTTATATATATATATATATATATATATATATATATATATATATATATATATATATATATATATATATATATATATATATATATATATATATATATATATATATACACACTCTTTTAGCCACATGGGATTGAGCTAATGGCAAATTGTAAAAACCCCTACATTGTAACTCTCCTCGTATAGTGATCATCACTATTTGTGTGCCTGTGATTTTTTCCAACAATGGTTTTCCACGTTAAAATCATATATCTCCTATTCTTTAGGTTATCTTCATTATTTGCCTTCTCATTTCTAACAAGCCCCACTATCCCCTCCCCTTCGCCTGACTACCTACTTTGCCCATTGGATCTAGATCTGGGCGTGCCGATTGCTAGGGTGCCCCCTCTGCTCACTTTGATCATTGACAGAAGGCTAAGGTTGCTGGGCTATCTCATCTACTTGCCAAATCTGGATCAGGGTGTGATGGTCACTGGGCCACCTCATATGCTTGCCAGACAGTGGAGAAAAGAAGAGGAAGAGGGGAGATCTGGGGAAGAGAGGGAGAGAAGAGGAAGATCAGTAGGAGCAATCGGTAATCATGGGTTAGGGGTAGTCATGTAGCAACTGTTGCTCGCAATTGAGCTCAGTCTCATAGGACTTTGGTAGGGAGAAGAAAGCGTTGGAGAGAAATGGAGAGAGAAAGAGAGAGTGTGAAGATGGGAAGAAGCCCCTTTAAGGGATGACCTTTGGATGCCATGTCATCGAAACTTGAACATGCGAATGCTGCCTCAGTCAAAATCAGTGTGGTTTTGGGTGGAGGTGGTGATTTGCATTGGTTTTGCTATTTGAGGGGAGGGGGGAGGGGTTGAACTCTTTTATAGCTAGCTATTTTGGCTATACATACATTTTTGTAATTTTTTTGAGCTCATTTAATATATTTAAAAATTCAAACACCACTAAACACAAAAAAATTAGGACATGTAATTAAGCTAGCTAATTAGCTGGCTTAATCACCTGCCGCCCTCTCACCGGACGGCAAGCCTGCCTGCCATCCCCCCATCGGGCGGCAGGCTGCTTGCTGTCTGCTGGTAGGGTGGCAGGCGCCTGCCACCGCCGGCCTCGCCACGTGTCGCCTCACTGGCCCTGCCGTTCGCCCACCAGACAGTAGAAGTGTCATTTTTACAAATATAATATGCATACGGCTAGCTTTGTAAATATCATGTGTTATAGTGTCAAATTTGGCTTTGTCTCCGCATGGTGACTCAGTAGTAGAACTGCTCTTGCAATGGGGACTAGAAAAAAGCCAGCTTGCTGGTCGGCTGAGCTTTGCCAGCGACGCGCAACAGCCCCAAAATAGCGCCGTCTGGTCAGATGTCACCGAACCATACGTGGCCGCCCGATCTCAACAGAAGCGACGCGGGCGAACATGCACACGTGTCTTACACGGCCAGCGACATGCGCTCGGAGCCTCAGAATACGGTCGTGAGACGGTGTGACATCCTAAAATTTTCCATTACTTTATTTTGAATTATTTGGTAGTTTATGGAATTTCTTTCTCCTTTTCCTATTTTAGCCTAGAGTAAGATATAGAGCAAATTGTATTTAATTGTGGTCAAATCAAGATGACTTTATTTCTGTTGAGTTCCTTGCATATTTTAGAATTTCCGGTAACTTTTGGGATTAATTTCGTGTTTTCTGCTATTTTATAGGCCTTTATTTGTTTTAGGGAATTGTAGAAATTAAAATTAAATTTCAAAAATCTTCCCTCTCTCCTGGGCCAACACGTGGATGGCCCTCATCTCCCTCTCACCACACAGCGCCAACCCCATGCCCACGCCTCCCCTCTCTATGAGACAGTCTGGATTCTCTCTCCCCGCCACGTGTCTTCATCTAGGCCGCATGTCTACCCCTTTTCTCTCTCTTCCCTCCCTCTCTCACTGGTGTGTGGCCCTATGCCCTCCTTCTTCCTCCTTCCGGACCTTTCTTCACCTCGCGCGAGCGCCGTCGCTAGCCGTTAGCCGCTCTGCCCTTCCCGCCACTCCTTCTGCCCCTCCCCTTTCCCGCGAGCCGACTGCCTCCTCTCTTCTCTTGCGCTACACACCTCGCACCCACCTTCCCCACTTCTTGGTGCCGCCCTACTTTCCATCTTGCAACCGCTGCCACCTTGAATCCTCTGGCAAGCAATTCAACCGCCGTTGCTTCACCTCCTCGGCTCTATAAAACTCCCGAGAACTCCCTCCTAGTCCCACACCACATCCCGCTTGGAACCCCTACTACCAAGTGCCAAGGGCCTTCGACGTCGTGCTCCCTCGCCCCAACGCTGGTGAACTACACCAGCGGGCAATTACTAGAGTTTCAGCCACTGACGAGCTTCATCAGTGCACTGGTGAGTTTTCCCAAGCCCTTGCGAGTACCCTATGCTCCTCCACGCAAGAGCACCACCCCTGCCGAAGATCATGTGCCGCCGCCTCTACTCACCGCTGGCTGCCTCCACATGCCTTGAGCTGCGAGCTAAGGTGAATCTGAAACCCCCTCACTCTTCTCTCTCCATTGCGCCGCTCACCAGCTGTCACTGTGCCCCGTTACGTCGGTGACCCATGGGTCTTGCGCGCCACCGTTGGCTAGTGGGCCACGTCTGCACTCAAGCTGACGTGGCAAGCCACGCAGGCTCCATGCCATTCACCCTGTCAACGGGCATGGTCCACGGTCTGTGGACTCGGTACACACAGATCATACCCACACGTCACCCTTACGCAAGAATTCAAACCCAAGGGCTGACGTCAGCATGACATCATAAATCTCTATTTCCTTTAGAAATCTAATTTAGCCAAAAATAGAAATTCGATGCTGGCATCATAATTATATTTTTCCTTAGAAAAATAATTCCAAAAATTCTATTTTTTAATTTCTTTAGAATTTAAAATTCAAGGAGCTTGTTCTCCTTCATCCTAGCTCTGATTGAACATGTTCAAATTTCTAAATTCATATAAAATCATGATCTATTCAAATCTATAATGTTTTCAATTTTTTGAACTTTATTTGAATTTTTTTGTAAATTTAGTGGGTTATTTTCATGTGTAGACTACGACGATTCCGTGGAAACTTCTACAATGATTCACACCAGTTAGCAGAGTAAGGCATGTTACACACTTTGATCATATTGATCCCAGTTTGCAAATAAAATTAGCTTGTTTTAACTTATATTGCACTGCTTACTTTTATTCATAGTATTTTAAATTCCTGTTTTACCTTAGTTAATACCCAGTTGTTATGACACATTTGGCATTGCAAATTTCTATACCTTATCATCCTAGAATAAAACTCTAGTTAGTACAGTAGTATTAGGTAGAGTATTTTTGTAGTAAATGTTTAGACCTGGTTAGAAATAATTTTAGACTTGGGATAACTTTTTCACATAAATTGATGAGTTCTAAACTGTATTATTGACTTCGGTGAGTCAAGAAAGTCTATGGAACATTTTCAAAAATAAAACATAAAAACCTGGTTTAGACTTAAGCAATTGGTTAGGTGGTGGGTGCTTGCTAGCATACGTTGTAGCTCGGTGGCTCCACATCGATGCTACGCATGAGGGGCATGTGGGATGTGCCTATGTCAATTAAGGGCCAGTCTGTGAGCTACTGCTATAAAGTCCTAGCATACTACCACAAGGCTTGTATGAGACAATCCTAACTGACTAATTAGCGGGTCCCAACCTAAGTCTCACTATAGGCTAGACGTGAGCGTGGCATAGCCCATGGAAAGTCTTACATGGCACAAGAGGGGACCCCGATCTAGTGGATGACTTATTGGGGTGAAACCTTAGTGGAGGCGTGGCCAGGTTGATGGCTTTGCATTATAAAGGTCTTGTTATGATTAGCCCCCGATCTAGTAGATGACTTATTGGGGTGAAACCTTAGTGGAGGCGTGGCCAGGTTGATGGCTTTGCTTTATAAAGGTCTTGTTATGATTACTCTATCACACGTCTATGAAAGTGTGTAGTGGCCGACAACATGAGTTAATTATATTTTGTGGGTAAAGTTATATAACATGTACGAAGTGTATATGAGAGACCATGTGGAGGTCATCCCATGTATGTGATGAGTAATTGACATCTGTTTAGGGAAGTCGAGTTTGATTTGGTTGGTTCGGACCATGTCGTTGCGTGGTGCAATGGACTCGGTCGGACTTGGTCCAACCTGGTCAAAGGGTTTAGATTGCATATTATGTCGACTTGTCAGGTTTGGGCTATTTCATTAATGCATTTATGCTTTCATGTATCGAGCGGTGCTATTTGATGTGACCTGGTCAAAGGGTTTAGATTGCATATTATGTCGACTTGTCAGGTTTGGGCTATTTCATTAATGCATTTATGCTTTCATGTATCGAGCGGTGCTATTTGATGTGTTTCTTATCTGTGTTGGCTGCAGGACGTCGAGGCGGAGTCGTGGCGAGACACGAGGTGACCGGACTAGACACGGGCGGTGTCGAGGTCAGAACGGTCGGATGTGTCGAAGACGGCGGAGATTCCATGTGGTTGCGAGGCTTGGACGACAAGGAGCGCGGAAGCTTCCCGGAAGGTGCAAGAGGGGCGAAATGGTAATTTCGCGAGGCTGTAAAAGCGGGAGCGGGCTCCGTTCGGGTTTAGCGGGTGTAACGGGTTGGAGACCCGTTAGCCAAGGGCTATAAATAGATGTTGGGGGCTGCATGCCCACTCAAGCACTCCAAGGGGTTTCTAGGGTTTCCTTTGGTCAAAATGAGCTTTAGGTGTTTGCTTTGGCTTTAGGCTTTAGTTGGAGAGGCTTTGAGAGTGGAGAGTAGTTGGAGAGGGCAGGTTCTCTGTCCCCCTTCGATGTATTCTTGAGTGCTCCTCCCTCTGTGTGTTCCTCCAGGAAAGCATGTATGGGTGTGTGTTCTTGAGCTTGTGTTCTTGAGATGGAGAGGGAGAGGTAGAGGAGATCCTTTGTAATCATCCCTCTTATATTAATCATGTATCTCCTTTCCTCTTTATCAATATGAGATGGATTTGGTTGAGTTTTATTGAGTCCCAGGCTCTCTGGTTACTTTTCCTTCGATGCTCTTCTCTGGTGATTTTTGAGTTTCTTGATTTCTTATTGTTTGTTGCTGGGGAGTGCCAAAATGGGTTGCTCTAGGTTGGGATGATGGCTCAAGATCATTTGATCGATACTTCCTAAGAGCAAAACTCATTTAATCACAGATTTCACTTTTCAGCCTCCTCTGTTCATTTCTCCAGTTCTAGGGTTTGAGGTGATTTGTGTTCTTCTTCATAAGATGCTCTAAGATTTGGACTCTCAGGTCCTTGGGCTATTGCTAATCTTATTGCAAAAACTCACATGCAAAGGTCTTGTGAATCTTGAGTATTTTGTGTTTTTGTGTTCCTCTCTGAAGTTGTCAAGTTTTTCTAGGGTTTGATGCCTTTTTTATTTCTCTTGGAAACTGTTGCCCAAGTTTGTTTCTCAGAGTCTCAAGGATATTCCTTTGCTAGTCCTTGAGTTTCATGATCAAAGAAACAAGGATTGGATGGCAATTTGAGAATTAGGTATCCTCTCTGTATCTTTTTAGTTTTTGAGCCATTTCTCAATTTCTTGGTCTTCCTCTGGCTTCTCTTGTTGGGAAATGTCTCCCTGCTATTTAGAATAGGTGTGTGCACTTTTGGCCCAAGAAAATTAGTTCCAAATACTCAACTTGGCCAAATTTGGTTAGTCTAGGTCTTCTGCACAAAAAATTCAGACTGCTTGTCTGAAATTTCGGGGAGACCGGTCAGACCGGCCCCAATAGGGCGGTCAGACCGGCGCCTACTGGGCGGTCAGACCGGCCTCAGTAGGGCGGTCAGACCGGCCCCCTGGTTTTGGCAGGGTCTATTTGTTTCTTGACTTGATGCTTCTCTGTCCCTTTTGCCTAAGTTTCCAGTAGACATTCCAGAGGGTATAATGCTATCTCTTCTTCATAGATTTCATATCTATTGGAGGAGAGAAAGGTCTTTCATGGATATTTTTTAGGGTTATTTTTAAAGAAGCGACATTCACCCCTCCCCTCTGTCACCAACTTCGGTCCAACAGTATGATCTATCCTAGATAGCTGTGCCCACAGTCATGGGCATACTGAATAACGTTTTTCATGGATTAGACTTTATTTATCATAAAATGGTTTTGGATGGAAATGTGAGATCTTTTGGAAAAGATGGTCCAGGTGGGATACCTTGGTTAGTTTATTGTCAGGTCAGTGCATATGCTAACAATATTAATTTGTTTAAGTTACTATTTTTACTTATTATATTAAATTCCATAATTTCTCATCTATTTATTGTATTTCTTTAAATACTACTTTATTCTCAAACAACCATATATGCCTTCCTTTGTTAACCTCACATTATTATTGCATATTTTGTGTAACTTGTGGAGTATAACTTTGTGCTCACCCTTGCTATCTCTACTTAGAGGAAGACTGCTTCGATTACGATGAGGACCAAGATGAGTAGGTCGCATCTCACTGTCATTTGCTATGGGTAGGCTCTTGGGCTTCATTGTTTATTTATCTGTTTCTGCTGTTATTTTCCCTTATTATTTTGCGAATGAGCAGAGTTGATGTAAACTTTGTCTATAAGGTCATACTCTTTTATTTAATAGAGTTTATCATTGTGCTTGATATGTATCACTATTACCATTGTGTGTACTAGCTGATCCTGGACTATTGCGATTTACACACAAGATCTGAAGTCATTGCTCTGGGGTCCAATAGAGATGGTATCAAAGCCGCGATAACTCTAAGACATTGCCATAGGTAGAGTAGAACTGGCTTACCCTAAGGACTTATTTCATATAATATAATTTCAAAATTTCTCATAAAAACTTGCCTCCCTCTTCTCTCTACTCAACTACATTTCTGTTAAAAGTTGTATTCTTACTCCTTTCGCTTTTCAAAATTTTTAGATGGTTGAGACCCCCACCAAGATTACCCACAGAGTCCAAGCTGGTTTCCTAGCCACCCATCTTTGGGAGCTCCTACAGTAGTTGGGATTCAAGGCTTAACCCATCTACCAAGACTATCTCCAGCCCTACGGCAACCAAGAGCGCTAGAGAGTAGAAGTGATGATCTTCACCAATATCGGAGACGAGGATGCCTTCCACACATTTGACACTCCATAGCCCCAAGATACTTTCCTCACTGGTATCCAGGATGCAGCTCGAGAGGCCATCCGTAGGATATGGGACATCTGCAAGGTGCAACTGCAAGGCACAACTTTTCGGTACTACCCTAGCCGGTATCCCTCCAGCTCCAGGAGTTTCTATGTGAGCACTGAAAGTGAGGATGACCCCAGACTGGTGTAGTAGGTTCAATTCACAGAGTCCTTGGACTACTTGTACCAATCCACTCTGGATGAGCTTAGCTTCCCCATCTACCAGCTCCGCCATGCAGAGGGGCAGAGCTCCGCATAGGAGATGATGGCTCCTCAGTTTAGGGGTAGAACTAGATTGAGTTGCCGCCCAAGAAACATCACCCCAGTGTCAAGAAGTACTTGGCTCAATTCAAACGAGCCCAATAGGATATATATTGGGCCTTAGTCTAAAATAGAGCATACTTGTGAGCTGTCTTTCCCTTGTCAACAGCCACAGGATTATTATAATAAAAAAGTAATAAAGTTGCTTTTGCTTGTTAAAGGCTTGCTTTTGTTGAATGTTTTTCTTGTGTTTTGTGTGTGGGACGGACTTAATAACCACCCCCTTAATTCCTTCTATTTCCCTTTAACCCTTGGAAGTGCCAAGCAGATGGTTAACACAAAAGGCAATGGCAACGGCAACGGTAATAGCAAGAACAACCACACTGGAGCTCATGGAGGTCAGAATTCTCCCATTCCTCCACCACCACCAGCCAATGGACTTGATTGGGCCTAGATGATGGCCAATTAGAATCATCTTATCTAGCTGTTAGTCCAGACTATCAGCAATCCTGCTCCACCTGTTCATCATCCACCACCAGTTCAAACCTTATAGTCAAGGTTGTCAGAGTTCATGAGGATGCGACTGCCAACCTTTGCAAGTAGCTCAGAGCCCATATATGCTGATGATTGGCTCCAAGCCATCGGAAAGAAGCTAAACATTCTACAGTGTAGTGACTAGGAGCAAGTTCTTTTTTGCTTCCCATCGGTTGCATGGACCTGCTTCTGAGTGGTAGGATACCTTCACCACCTCTCATCCCCACCCTCAGGCCATTTCTTGGGTAGAATTTGTACAGCACTTCCATAAGGCCCACATTCTGGCTGGCATTATGACGCTTCAAAGAAGGAGTTTCAAGCTTTGCGCCAAGGAGGTTTAACAATGAGCAAATAGGTCGTCAGGTAGTTTGTGCCCTTCGTGCCAATGGGCCAGCACAGAAGAACCCTGCCCCATTAGATAGAGTGACTTGTTCCTACTGCAAAGAGATAGGGCAATTTGCCAAGTTTTGCCCCAAGAAATTGAAAGCCACCGCCAATGCAGGATCTTCAGGAGGATAGAATTCTGGACAACTCTTCAAGAAGCCCAGAACTTTGTCAAGGAATGTGTGAACCATGTTACGGTAGAGGAAGCCCAAGCCACACCGGATGTCATACTTGGTAAGTTTCTAGTAAACCCAGTACTAGCTTCAGATTTGCTTGATTCCAGAGCTTCCTATTCATTCAATTTCAAGGCTTTTGTGGTCCAAAATGGGTTGAGTTTAGTTCCTCTTAGCAACCCCATGCTAGTCCACTCCCCTAGAGTAGAAATGAGAGCTGGAATCTTGTGTCCAAAAGTGGAGTCACTCATTGAAGAAGTACCCTTTCTAGCCGAGTTGATTATCCTAGACTCTCAAGGGTTGGGTGTCATTCTTGCCATGAACTGGTTGTCCAAGAGCAAAGGTCAAATTGACTGTGCCACCCGATCCATCACCCTCACCAATAGTTAGGGAGTGGAAGTGTCCTATGCACCAAAGATTTCTATGATGAAAGGGTGTGTCCGTAATCACTTCTAAGTCCTAGAAGTACCAGTCATGCGGGAATACCTAGATGTATTTCCAGAGGACTTACCCAGAATACCACTGGATAGGAACATTGAGTTCATAATTAACTTAGTCCTGGTATAGCTCCCATTTCTAAGAGACCATACCGTATGCTAGCTAATGAGTTAGCCGAGTTGAAGAAGCAAATTCAAGAACTGGAGGACAAAGGCTATTCTAACCAAGTTCATCACCTTGGGGTGCACCTGTTCTCTTCATTAAGAAAAAAGATGGTAGCATGAGGATGCGTATTAATTATAGAGCACTTAATGATGCCACCATCAAGAACAAGTATTCGTTGCCCAGGATCGATGATCTCTTTGATCAGTTGAAAGGAGCAAGGATCTGAGATCCAGGCACCATTATCTAAAGGTCAGAGAAGAGGATATACCCAAGACTACCTTCACGACTCATTACAGTCAGTACGAGTTCACTGTCATGTCTTTCGGACTAACAAATGCACCAGCTTACTTCATGAATATGACGAAGAGGACGTTCATGGACTATTTGGATAAGTTCGTGGTGATTTTTATTGATGACATTCTCATTTATTCTAAGAATGAGAAAGAGCATGAAGACCATCTCAGGATAGGATAATCCTGGAGAGACTTAGAGGGCACCAACTCTGTGCCAAATTTATGAAGTGTGAGTTTTGGCTAAAAGAGGTACTTTTCTTGGTCACATTGTGACAGCCGAAGGAATTGCAGTGGATCCTTCCAAAGTAGAAGCTATAATGGACTGGAAGCAACCGGCGTCAGTGACTGAAGTCAGGAGTTTCCTTGGACTTGCTAGTTATTATCAGTGCTTAGCAGGATTCTTCGAGATAGTCAAGCCCATGACAAAACTCCTAAAGAAGGAGAAGTTTGAATGGAAAAAAGCTTACGAGTAGAGTTTCTAGACCCTCAAGAAGAAGTTGGTATCAGCTCCAGTGCTTATTTTGCTGGATATCCATAAGGATTTTGAGGTTTTCTGTGATGCCTCCCGGCAAGGATTTGATTGTGTCTTGATGCAAGAGGGCAAGGTGGTAGCTTATGCATCACACCAATTGAGACCATATGAGTGCAACTATCCCACTCATGACTTAGAGTTAGCTACAGTGGTTCATGCTTTCAAAATCTAGTGGCACTATCTTATTGGTAACCGTTGTGAAGTTTACATGGGACATAAGAGCTTGAAGTACATCTTCACCCAAGCAAAGCTCAACCTAAGGCAGCGAAGATGGTTGGAGCTAATCAATGATTATAATATGGGAATCCATTACAATCCAGGCAAGGCCAATATAGTGGTGGATGCATTGAGTAGAAAGTCTTATGCAAGCTGTAGATTGGCAGAAGAGGTTCAGACACAACTTTAGGAGGAAGTTGCCTGTCTTAGCCTGAATTCAGTGGACTAGAGTATTTTGTCTACTCTAGAGATTTAGCCCACCTTGCCTGATCAAATCAAAGAAGCCCAGAAGGTGGATGAGAATATCCAAGAGATAAATAAGAACATAAGGAGAGGAAAAGCCACCGGTTTTAGTGAGGATGAAAATGGAACTATCTGGTTTGAGAATCGTATTTGTGTGCCCAATAATAAAGAGATCAAAGATATGATTCTACAAGAAGCCCATGACACTTCCTACTCTATCCACTCGGGTCATAACAAGATACACCGAGACCTTAGAGAAAGATATTGGTGGGTCAGCATGAAGAGGGAAATTGCTTAATACATTGATGCCTGCAACATTTGTCAAAAGGTTAAGGCAAAATACCAGAGATTCGCCAAACTTTCGCAACCTTTGCCAATTCTCGATTGGAAGTGGAAAGAAATTGGCATGGACTTCATTACCAGACTTCCCAGAACTCATTGTAGTTATGATTCTATTTGGATGGTGATAGATCGTTTGACCAAAGTAACTCACTTCATACTAGCCAAGACTTCCTATTCTAGAGGCAAGTTAGCAGAGCTATACATGCCCAGAATTGTATGCCTTCATAGAGTCCCCAAAAAATTTGTGCCAGATTGAGGAAGCCAGCTTACCTCCTGATTCTAACAGAAGCTTCATGAAGAGTTGGGAGTAAGCTCAACTTAAGCATTGCTTACCACCCTAAGATCGATGGTCAGACCAAGCGAGTCAACCAAGGACTAGAAGACATGTTGAGAGCTTGTGAGTTGGATTTTAGAGACAGTTGGGATCACACCCTACCCTATGCTAAGTTCTCCTATAACAACAGTTTTCAAGCCAATCTCCAGATGGCACCCTTTGAAGCACTCTATTGAAGAAAGTGCAGAACACTGCTATTGTGGGATCGACCAGATGAATCTCAAGACCCCAGACCCAATCTACACTAAGACTCTAAAGAGAAAATCAAAAAGATCAAGGATGAACTAAAGATAGCTCAGTCCCAATAGAAGAGCTATGCTAATAATCATCGTCGAGACTTGACTTTCGAAGTGGGTGACCTTGTTTACTTAAGGGTATCCGCACTTATAGGAGTCAAGAGGTTTTAAACCAAGGAAAAGCTTGCATTAAGGTTCATGGGACCATTAAAGATTCTGAGCCACAAAGGTGAAGTTGAATACCAATTGAAGTTTCCATCAACCATGAGTGTAGTACAGGACATCTTCCACGTATCCCAAATAAAGAAGTGTTTTCGAGTACATATAGAGCAGGCAGCACTCGAGACTCTTGATCTTCAAGAGGACCTTACCTACCGTGAGTAGCCAATCAAGATCCTTGAGACAGCAGAACATCAGACCAGAAGAAAGGCCATTTGTTTCTATAAGGTGCAATGGAGCAATTATCCCCATCATTTTCGCTAGCCTGTCCAAATCACGAAGTCAAGATTCTCTTAAGGGGGTAGGTTTGTGACATCCCAACATTTTCCCTTATTTTATTTTCAATTATTTGGCATTTTCTATAATATCTTTCTCCTTTACTTATTTTAGTCCAGAGTAAAATCTAGGGCAAGTTATATTTAATTGTGGTCAATCAAGTTGATTTTTTTGTTGAGTTTATTATGAATTTTAGAATTTTTGATAATTTTTTGGAATTTATTTGGAGTTTTTTACTATTTTATAGGCCTTTATTTATTTTTCAGGAATTCTAGAAAATAAAATAAAATTTCAAAAATCTTCCCTCGCTCCTGGGTTGACACATGGACAGCCCAGATCTCCCTCTCGCAACATGGCACCATCCCCGCACCCATGCCTCCCTTCTCTCTATCGGACGGCCTAGATTCTCTCTCCTCGCCACGTGTCGTCATCTTGGCAGCCTATCTACCCCCTTCTCTCTCCCTTCCCTCCCTTTCTCACTTGTGTGTGGGCCCCACGCCATCCCTCTTCCTCCTTTCATCCCATTCTTCTCCCCATGCAAGTGCCACCGCGAGCCGTTAGCCGCTCCAACCTTCCCGACGCTCCTTCCGGCCCCTCCCCTCTCCTGAGAGCAGGCTGCCTCCCCTCTTCTCTTGCGCCACATGCCCCACGCCCACCTTCCCCACTTCTTGGCACCGCCCTACTTTGTAAGATCGAGGAGGCCGACCAGAGAGAGTGAATAGGTAGTTTTTTAAAAATTCTATTCTATCAATTATTTTACTAAACCAAGTATATAATGCGGAAGTGTAAATCAATTTGATTTAGCACAAATAAGGCCTAAATCAACTAAGTTCACCGAAGTGCACCAGCACTCTAAGTCTATATCAAGTTTGCAATCCTAAGATGGTAAGCAATCAGTTTAATTCTATGAATATAAATTGCTTGAGTATAAATTGAGCACAAGAAAATAAATCACAATGACACGATTTCTTTTTACTATGGCGTTCGAAGATCTGCCGGTCTCCCCTAGTCCACATTGAGGTAAACCCAAACTAATTGAACCGGCTCCATGAATTAAGCCTTCCACCTCAAATCCACTAGTGGTAGCTCTTTCCCGATCCGGGTAGGTGAGCTCCAACCTTCACAACTTGCTGGGTCCTCTTACAACCTTATTTGAAAAGATCACTGTGCACGACACCTCCAACGCCGTCTAAGAGTCAGCAAACTCTAAGGGTAATGTAACATCCTAAAATTTGGCTTTCTGGAAAAATGTAAATTCAAATTAACTATTTTAAAGTAATTGGATTTTACTTGGCTTTTATTTGATTTTCTGGATTTTATTTAAAAATTTAAAGCAAGAAAATGTATTTTAAATATTTTATTAAAGCCAAAAAGGGAAAACTTTATTTTTCCTAGCCTTTCCTAAATTTTTAAATAATATTTGAGAATTTTCTGAAATTTAAAATCAATTTTCAAAGTTAAAAAGTATTTTATAAAATTATTAAATTCAAATCTGAAATTAAAAATATTTTTAATAAGTCTAAAATGCTTCCAGGAATATTTTATGATTTTTCTGGAATTTTTAGACATTAAATATTATTTTTTCCAAGTGTTTATAAAGTTTCTAGTAATTGCTGAAATTTATTCCGAAAATAAAAATCAAATTAATCCTATCCCGCCACGTGTCGCTCTCAGATTAAATCCACCTCTCTCCACGTTTTAATCCTAGCCATCCACCACAACTTACCCCTTCATAAAATCCAAAGGCCCCCATCCACCCACTTGCCACGTGTCGCGCATCCGACGGCCCGTACCCCTTCACTAACTCTTACTCTCTATGACACATGGGACCCATATGTCATATCCTTCTTCAACCTCACCTTCTTCCTCCTCCCACCCTCTCTCTCCTCCACCATTAATACCGAATTTTGAGCTTTAAAATCCCGCGTTTCTCCCTCATAAAATCCCGATTAAAGAGTGGAAACGGATACCCTATTACTCCCCTCCATTCCTCCGGCCGTTTCCCCTCTTTTAATCCCCCTGATTGCGGTTTGTATTAACTCCGGCGAACTTTAAATCACCGGCCTCCCCCTCCCCTCCTCGCCTATAAATACCTCCCTCCACGGCCTCCTTCACCACCGCCTCCCACCGCCCCTTCTCCTCCTCTTCCCGGCCGTCTCCCGGCGCCCCACCGCTGCCCCCACCAAAAACTGCCGCCGCCACCTTCTAGCGCCGCCGCTGGCCGCCGCCTCCCGTCGTCGCCTCCGGTGAGTGCGCCGCCGCCCCTCCTCTCCCCGCTGCCGCTCGTCGCCCCCGCCTCCGGCCGCCGGCCGTGCGCCTCCCCGTGCTGCCCGTGCGCGCGGCCCGCGTGGCCTCCACGTTGGCCGGTCCCGCGCCATGTGGCCGCCATCTCGCGCCGCGTGGCGCCATGTGGCCGGTGTGCCACGTCGGCGAACCCCGTGGTCCGTGGATCCGGTTCACGGTAGACCGGGCCCACCGGTCATTCAAATAATCTTTCCCGCTCAGAAAATTCAAAAATTGATAACATCATAAATAGCATTTTTAAGTGCAAAAATAATTCCCGAAAGCCGGCTTTTTCCTTTTTCCCTCCTTTAAATCTTTCGGAAGCCATAACTTTCTCATTTTAACTCCGATTTGAGCCATTCAAATTCCTAAATTTTTCTAAAATCCTAAGCTATCCATTTCTGGACTCTTTTTGAATTTTTGAATTTTATTTAATTTTGTTTGATTTTATTTATTTTGCTTGTCTGTCTTTTCGCGCGTAGATTCCGCCGTCACCGAGGAATTCGTCGAGTCGCAGCAAGAAGACCCAATTAGCGCTCAAGAAGGCAAGTCTCCTTTGATCATCTTGAACCTATGATTTCGAAATGTTTTAATTATTTTAAATTATGTGCATTGCTATTTATATAAAATATTAGTTCAAATCTTAAGGGTTAGTTAAACCAACCTTGTTATACCCTCCATTGAAATTGAATGCCATGTACCTTTGTCACCCTAGAATTTCATTTGTCTCAACAATGAGATTATTACTGAATCTTTGTGAATAGTAGAATGTAGTGAAATGCTCAGTCATGCTATTTAATATCGTTGAATTCTTGAAAATAGGAAATTATGATAACCTTGTGTTTATAAATTTAGTGGTAATTGGAGTTGCCACTGTTCTTTTAAAATAAAATAAAATGTGAAAATTTGTTTAGATTAGGGTGGATGGTTGGTTTGGATTGGTGCAGCAAGCACGAGATCTTGTTAAGTGTATGTTCCACCCTAGTCAATTAAGGACCAACGCTTGTGTCTGTCCAGACTGAGCATTAATCGTACAACCACAAGTCTATATGGGTACAACCTAGCTGACTAACTTACGATAGTCTAGTTTAGGTGCCACCAGTGGAAAGTGGGTGCCAGGGATGGACTGGTTATTCACAGTGAGGGACAGAGATTTACTGTACTCATATGGCGCAAGAGGGGGCTTCGGTTCGGGCGGTTAGCCTACCTGCGGTGAAACCTTAGCGGGTGGTATCTAGCTAGATTAGAGTAAGGTAAAGGCTTTGTGATATTTTATCTGGGTCTCATGCCAAAGGAAGCGTGTTGACTTTTAGGATAATTTATCTCTTGTGGGTAAAGTTGTACAACCTCTGCAGAGTGTAAAACTATTCGAATAGCCGTGCCCACGGTCAAGGGCGGGCAAGGAATGCATTCATATGGTAGATTTCTGGTTTTGTTTTAAAATCAAAAGTTTTGTATTTCGAGAGTGGAGGGAACTCTCGGAAGGGTATCCTGGCAGTTGGAATCAGAGAGGGTGGATGTAACCCGCAGTATTAAACTTGTTCAAATTGTTGAAGCTAGTGTTGGTAGATGGAACCTTCACTAGAAAGTTAATGATAATTTTTGCTAAAACATTTACTTTATTAAATGATTGGCTTCGAAAACAATTAGTAGTAATTGAAATTTTAAAATATTGCTTTGTGCAAAAGAACCATATAGCCTTCCTTTGTCAAGCCTTGCATCTATGCATTTTTCCCAAGACTTGCGGAGTACTTTATGTACTCACATGCTACACTTAAAAATAAACCTCAGAAGATTGCGAAGCTCAAGAAGGTGACTACGACTACTGCTTCGCCTGTGGCTGTGATGGATTCTTCCTGGAGAACTAGGTCGCGCTTCCCCAGTCAATTGCCTGTGGCGTATTGACAGGTCTTCACCGAGTTTATCTTTTGCTTCTGCTGTTTCGTGTGTGCGAGGTCTTGAAACCTCAATTGTAATAATGAGACCTTTCGGTCTGTACTCTTTAATATTGTAATAAAGCGTTGCTGGTTATGTACTCATTTCTGTTTAACTGTGTGCACTAGCTTTGATCTGGGACTAGTGCAGTAATACATAGAGGGTCCGGGTTCGGAAATCCGGGGTCCCGACAGGTAACAAGTCAAGCCCCTTGTTTGACTCTCACCATGTGCAACGAATGCACAAGCTAAAGCGGATACGAAATCCACCTCTAGATGCAACACATGCAATCTAGAGCCTTTCTCCTTACTTACAAGGTGCAACACATACACAATTGAGAGGAGGGCATCACACTAGCTCAAGAGAGTGAAATAGAGTGCAGCAATAACATCACCAACCAGTCACAAGGAGGTACTTATACCCCACACACAAAAACTAGCTATTGGAAGTAAAACCCCAGAAAAATTAGGAATTCCAGTAGTACCACCGTTATAAGGCCGGTACTACCACTCCCATCGCAATGGTCAGAAAACTAGCAGTTATTTAGCAAAATCAGAAGTACCACCGCACAAGGTCCAGTACTACCGCTCGACGGTAGTACCACTTCACACATGCAGAACTACTGTTTTCTTGGGGAAGAGAAATCTGCCAAAACGAAAACTTTTGGAGAAAGTATCGTAGGTATGTCGATACTTTCCTCAGTTGGTCCAACTGCGCAACACATGCTGATTTGACCGCAGGCCAGCCATACTACACAATAGATGTCGGTACTATCGACCTCCGGTCGTACCATGCAATACATGCTGGTACTACTGTTTTTCCAGAAGAGTATATATACTTCAACGAATTTGCAAAATACATCCGCGAATTATAGTACCATGCATAAAAGGATCAAACTATGATTCCTAACAAGTTACAAAATACATTTGCACACTTTTGAAATCATAACACAAGGTATAAGTACATGGACTCTTCACGTTTGCAAAACACACTCGCAAACCTCAGTCACATGCTACAAGGATTGTGTATGAGCTTCACCCATTTGTAAAACACATTTGCAAACATAAGCCTCATACGACAAGGAGTAGGAAACATGGACTTCAAACACTTGCAAAATACATTCACAATGTATAGTCCCATATTACAATGATTCAACACGTAATCCTCAACTATTTGCAAAACACATTCGCAAATAATAGCATCATGCTACGGAGAGGTAAAACAAGTGAGATTGAGTTATCAACACATGATGAGACTCAAGCTACTAGACACGACCCTTCTTAATAGTATGGCAACCTATACTAGCAATCTGGTCTTTCAACTAAACACCAAGACCAGTAAAAACCTAGAAACAAATCCTTAGCCCTAATTATTCATACCTTTCCCTTGAGCCACCTCTTGAAGCTTGATGACGTTTATCTTTACTTCAAGTCCGGGTCATTGTCTTGGTATGTATCAACTCATGATTCATTCTTCACTTGAACTCCACCAACACATGATAGGTTTTTACTTGACTTGATGATCAACTTATGATCATCTTCTCTTAGACATGCACCAACTCATGGAATCTAGTCTCTTAGACATGATAGTGGCCTTCAACTCACGAATTATCTTCCATCCCATATCTTGACTTGATGATCTTCAACACATGAAGTCATCCTCATTTATAAAACCTAATCTATTCATCCAATTTATGAAAAATGTTAGTCCACAAATCAATTATTATCAATTACCAAAACTTCATAATTAATTCATAATGGAGGGACTAGATTCCGTGATCTTCCTTTTTTTGGTAATTCATGACAATCTCAACAAATAATGAGATAAAGAATTGATTTACGAGCATACAACATGTGCACAACAATAGTATACTCTTAAGATAAACTTTCAAAGTAATTAACTCATTTGAATAGAAGTGCTTATCATTTAGATTAATTGCTAGTAAAACTTACACATATGGTTATCATTAATCATCTAACCACTAACGTATAATGGAGGAAATAGATGGTAACCTGATTACAAATAATTGAGTTTAAATTAATCATGAGTATATATGAACTACAAAAGCTATATATACTCAAAAAAATATATTTCAAAGTAAAGTTCCTTAATGTATGGAAAGAAAGGGTATGGATCAATACTAATGAAACTGCAAAACATAGAGTAAACTCCTTCCAAATGTGTGCATACAAGAATGTATAATAGAGACATATGCATATATTCAAGTTTGGATATTTATAGAGTTCAATCTATATTTTAGATCTGAGGAATGCATTAAGTTATAAGAATGTGATGTCGAATGCATATCTATATGATTTTCACCTTTTCATCCAAATGAGACTAAGTAACATTATAATCAATAAACACATTAGTCTCACAATTGCATTTATTATTTATCACATCCAAATGAGACTACGCAATATCATAATTAATAAATAAATTAGTCTCATAATTGTATTTATCATTATCACTAAAACCACTTAATGGATCTTGAACTTACACACTTTCCTCCCCCACAACTGTCGCTGCCCAAAATCCTCCGGTGAGCAATTCGGCCACCATTGCTTCACCTCCTTGGCCCTATAGAACCCCCTCCTAATCCTGCACCACATCCCACCTTCAATCTGATGAGGACATTACTTCCATGCATACAACCTTGCAAGGTCCAATCACAAGAGCTCGTTTCTAGGTGTGCATTTTGTTTCTAATAAGAATATGCTGCTACCTAATGCATGTGATGTGGGAAGAATGTCTACCTCATGTCGAGTTTGCTTACAACAATTTGTTGTATTCTACCACAAAGATGAGCCCTTTTTAGGTAGGATATGGCTTTAATTCTCATGCTCCTATTGATTTATTGCCTATTCCTACTTATGAAAAAGTAAATTTAGATGCTAAGATGCATGCTAACTTTGTCCTTAAATAGCATGAAACAACTAAAGAAAATATAGAGCGCATGAATGCTAATTATAAGGTTACTGGTAGTCAGGGTAGAAAGAGTTTAATTTTTGAACCTGGAGATCTAGTGTGCTTACATTTGCACAAGATTTTCTAAATTAAGAAAGTCTCAGTTGATGTCTAGAGCTGATGATCAATTTAAGGTGTTAGCTAAGATTAATGATAATACTGTTCTGGCTACTGATCAAATAGTAAAGTAGGAGAGTAGTGGGGTGGTTGAGATGGATGAACAATGCTTACCCTTTTTTTCATGCTTAGGGCGTATATATATATATATATATATATATATATATATATATATATATATATATATATATATATATATATATATATATATATATATATATATATATATATATATATATATATATATTTCTCCATGAAGCACAATTACAATCTTGCCCTTACAGCCCTACATCTCCCATAAGGGTACATATGTCATTACATATATCATATTGGGCCTTACAATTCCCTAATAGGCTGGATGGGCTCAAGTGGGGGCCACCCTACTATAGGAGCCTCTCATGGTAAGGGGCTTCTCACGGGCCGAAACCATGCTCCCGAGCCCTTTGGCCCCCTCCGTTCCTGCAACCTGTGATGCTTTCTGTGTTGGGTTGTACGGGCTGAAGTGATGGCATTGCCACCCAGAAGTCGTACCGCCCGTCGCCTATAGTGGGACACGTGGTGAAATTTTGCTGGCGTGTCATGCGTTGTTAGTCAGAGTTTGACCGCAGTCGTGTGACCATTCGCGGTGTCGTGGGACATGTGCGCGCGCATGGTTGCTGGGTCATGCGGTGTTAGTTTCCGCCTGTTGGGCTTCTCGATCGTGGGGCAGCAGAACAAGCTTTAAAACTATGGTCATCATCGTGTCGCCATCCTTCACGCTTGACTACTTGCGAGAGCACTGCTTTCCACCACTGCTCCCATGCGTACTGCTGTCGTACACACCGCCCATTGCCACCGTCCGCCGTTGCCGTGCTTCTTCCTTTTGCCAGCCCCATTTGGTAGCTAGTGCCATGAGAAGACAAGCCAGAAGTGTGCCACTATCTTCCGCCCGCCGTTGTGTGGAGAGCTGTAGCAAAAAATGGCCCGAGGTGATGATCGCTCTCGCCGGCTGAGCGGTGGTGTGTCGTCGAGCTGCAGCGGCTCTTCTAGCTGGCGAAGCTCATCGACGACGGAGATGGAGTATGAACTAGTGGGGCGCGACCCCTCACTAGCGAACAAGCAGTGGAGCATGGTGAGGAAGCTCAATGGTGTCTGCTTAAACGTGCTGGGTCAGAGCTTGGTGATTGAGGAGATCATCCGGTCACTTCTGCGCAAAGGGAAGCTTTCAGACCGTGACACAGTTCATCTTCCCTCCACCGACGAGATGGAGCTGCACCCGATGGAGTTGGAGGCTGAGGTCTTCATCGTGTATCTAGAAGCTGGGCTCCAATTTCCCTCCGCCATGTTAGTCAGTGAGGTGCTAAGGGCATATGGGCTAGAGCTAGCACACCTGACTCTGAACGCCCTGGTGCGGCTAGCAGTTTACTACTGGGTGTCACAAACAGAGACAGTGTGGCCTAGCACCCCTCTATTCGTGTTCCTCCATGATGCACGATGCTAGCCGAAGAAGCTGGACGGAGGGGAGTACTCAAACTTGGGAGCGTCAATTTTGTGTTGCGTTCGGCATGCATGAAGCTGTTCCCTGCGAACTCGACTCGGACCAAATGGGAGTCGAATTGGATGCAGTGGTGGTTCTACCACCGTGTGGCAAGCGATAGTAGCTTTTGGTGGATGGGTCACCCTATGGAGTTCAACACCTCCCCTTCGGTGGCCCTCGATCATGACGATGAACAACGAGCACGAAGGCTGGTGGGGATCGCCCTCTGGTTCAGTATGTGGGACCTCGCGGAGGAGTACTTGATGTACGGCGTGGCCCCGCTTGCCTGGCAGTGGAATATTCAACCCAATCGCATTCATGACGAAGGCATTCATCCGGCAGTGGCTTCACTGTCGAGGCCCACCAATCCAAGTGAGTCTTCGACCACACCTGTCGTGCACGAAGTGACCACTCTGTAGGTTGTAGTTTTAACTCTTTTTTATTGGTAGGACTCCTCCTCAAGGATGCGGAGCATGCTGCGACAGTGTTCCACGGGCCGTATGTGGCCAAGGAGCACAGTCTCCAAGAGGCGGTGACGGTGAACGTAGGGCGGATAAACCGCATGTGTGAAGCTCTCGGCATCCCTGTGTCAGAGCATGCCATGCCAGCCATTGGCCGGGCTCGCACTCGGGATGACGACGACAAAGGGGAGGCCTCTCCTCCTCGTCGAAGGGCCCGGTCTCCTGCCGCATGGCCCCCGAGATCGTGTAGGACCGCTCCAAATGCATTGAGGGTCGGGCGTCCCAAGATGGCGTTGTACGGGTACGGAAGGTCGACGACGTCGAAGGTGACGTCCTCGCTTCTCGCATTGTCGCCTTGCCCAAAAGATACTTGCAACTGTATCTGGCCCAGGGCTTTCAACGGTTGAGCCTCGAAGCCCTGAAGTGGGATTCCCGGGGAACCTAACCTGCTTCGGGGAATTCCCATTTGGTCGAAGGCTGCCGTGAATAAAATGTCTACGGAACTACCCCCGTCGACCAGGACGCGTTTAACATCGCATCCTGCGATGGTGGCCTAGATCACCAGGGGATCCTGGTGAGGAAAGTCGACTCCGTCTGCATCAGCGATGGTGAAGGTGATGTCGTTTTACACCCAGGTCGGCGGCACCTAGGCATGATACGCCGCCACATGATGTAGCCAATGAGGATAGGCTTTCTGCTGTCGCGCAGATGAAAATTCTAGCGAGGAGCCCCTGGATATGACGTTTATGATGTAGCGATGGCCTTCCTCTAGGGCCTGTATCCATAGAAGGCCTTCGGGGGCTGTTGCACGTGGGCCACTGCTGGGGTCCCCGCTTCAATGACCCTGTCCCTAGCGACGCTTTAGCAAAGCGTCGCAATGGTGGGGCATGTCCACGTGAAGTGGTCGCCCTGGCTGTGCACCTTACACCAAGCCCGCGCTATTGGCGCTCCCCTTCACCACACGCTCCATTGTCCCGGCCCCTACCTCACCCACGTCCGTGACCTCTGCGACCCCGTCCTTGGCCAATAGGGACGCTATCGTTGGAGCCACCTTTGATGTCGAAGACATACCGAGCCTTCTGGGATTTGTGATGCTTGTAGTTGGATTTGTCATTCGACGAGTCCTGCTTGCGCTTGGAGGCATCCTTCGGGGAGTCCTGCTTGCGCTTGGTGGCATCCTTCGGGGAGCCCAGCGCCTGCTTAGTGTCAGAGGTGTCGCCCCTATGCCGTCGCGCATCTTCTTCTACCCTTGCATACTCCATTTTTTCAAGAGCTTGGTGACCATCTTTATCGGCTTGCACGCGTTGTACTCAGCCAACGGCCCGGGGCGAAGGCCTTGGATCGCTGTGTTGATGAGTGGTCTCGTTGATGTCCTTAACTTGGCAGTGAACCTGAGCGAAGCGTTTGAAGTACTCTCGGAGCCTTTACGAAGGCTTCTGCTTGATGGTAAAGAGTTGAACCGCATTGACCTGCTTGACGTAGTTCCCATGGAAGTTGTTGTATAGGTGGTCTCGGATCTGCTCCCATGCATAGATGGAGTTCGGCTCTATGGTAAAAAACCAAGAGAGTGCCACTCCCTGCAGAGCGAGCGGCAGCCCCTTCACCTTGGTGAAATTGTCTCTGTTGGTGGCCTCGATGGCGATTTCGCACACGTGAACAAACTCCCTAGGGTCTGTGTCGCCCTTGTATGGCTCGATAGTGGGGAACTTGAAGTCCTCTGGTCATACCGACTGCTGCAGGGTGGCGGAGAGTGGAGACTCCGGATCTACACGTCGGAGCATAGTGCGACCAGAGGTGGGAGCGTCGCGGCTGTCCGCTCGGTCAGATGTAGCTTCCACCATCGCTGTCGGTGGTGTTTGCTAGCTCTGAGCTTCCTACATTTCCTGCACAGCACCTCAGAGGTCTACTAGCTTGTGCTACAGTGTATCGAGGGCCGCTAGCAAGGCGTCTCCACCGTAGAAGTGGTTGCACCCGCCTGAGCGGTGGTGCGGGTTGCCGGGTTGTTGGTGACTACAGCCTGCTCAGCAGAGCTATTCAGCGCGCCGGTGCAACGGGCCCCCTGGTCGACATCGAGACCGATGCGGCTATCGGGACCACCTATCGCCCCCGCACTGGATGCTGGGTCACTAGGCATGCCAGTGCGAGCGTCGACGTCGGTGCTTTTGCTGGCTCGAGAGCCACTAACGAGGCTAGTTGCTACACCATCAGCAGGGCCAGCCGCGGATGTTGACGTCGGCATTCGTCATGCCAGCGCTGCTTCCCACGCCGGTCCCCGATGTCGACGCAAGCAGCCCACCGATCGAGGCCCTGGCGTTTGCGACCGCTACCATCGTGTTCCGCTTCTTCTTTGTTGTCGATGAAGCTTTCTTGGGTGCCATCACTTCTCAAAATCTACGACTTGCCCTCTATCATTCCCACAGACGGCGCCAACTGTTGTGGCTACTAATCAAATAATAAAGTAGGAGAGTAGTGGAGTAGTTGAGATGGATGCACAATGCTTGCCCTTTTTCCATGCTCAGGGCGTATATATTTCTTCATGAAGCACAATTACAATCTTGCCCTTACATCCCTACGTCTCCCATAAGGGTACAGAGGTCATTACATATTTCATATTGGGCCTTACAATTCCCTAACAGGCTGGATGGGCTCAGGTGGGGCCACCCCTACTACAAATACATATAAGCTTGATCTGCCTGTAGAATTCGGGGCCAGTCTCACATTTAACATTGCAGATTTGAAGTTATATTTGGGAGAAAAAGCTGAGCTTGAGTTGAGGACAACTCAAATGCAAAGGGAGGATGATGAGGACACCACTTCCTTGCATACAACCTTGCAAGGTCCAATCACAAGAGCTTATGTACGTCAATTGAACTATTAGGTATATTCATTTCTAGAAGCGCATTTTGTTTTTAATAAAAATATGCTGCTACCTAATGCATGTGATGATCTTTTAATTAGGAACTTAGGAGTTGATCACGAAAAAAACATGTGCAATTCAATTCAGCCTCCGGAGATAGTACCAACTTCAAACAAGCATAGATTTCACATACGGACTCCGTTTGGGCTCCACGAGTACTTGATTGAAAGCTTATCTCATCCTCTTTTCAATGCATCTAACCCCACCTCTAAACTCTATCTAAGCACACCGCAATCTACAAAACAGTCCATTGTTGTCCCGGATTTCAAAACGGGCTGGTATTGTGACACCTCCACTTGGGCTCCTAGGCCTTGTAACCCTAGGGGCGTGCCCCCAACCCCCTAGCCACTACCCTCTAACCGTCATCTTCATATAGTATCATGTGTGCTATACTTTAGGATTTGGATTTTGTTTGCTTAGTTTCTCCTTTGTGAAAACTCTTGTTCTCCGCTTGTGTCGACTAGATCAACTGTAAAGAACCAATGTGGAATCTCACCTTTTGAACTCAATCATATATTTGCAATTTAGATTGTTTGTTACTTTATTCTTGCTTGTTCTTAGATTTTTTGCAGAAATTGATCCTTGTGATCAGGTCAATCAGGTCTTTGCCATGGTTGATAATGACTTGGTGATAAGTTTAGCGATTGCTTGGCTTGTACGTGTTGTGTTCATAGCCTGGATTGTGAAAGTTGATCATCATCCAATCAAAATTATCCTTCTCATTGAAAGATCGGGACAATATCAGTTCATCAGAACCCCCACTCCTGAGTGCCAAGGGCCTTTGAAATCATGCTCCCTCATTCTAGCACCGTCAAACACATCAACGAGCACTTCTTAGAGTTTCGACCATTGCCGAGCTTCACCAATGCGCCAATGAGTTTCCCTAATCCCTTGCGAGCACCCTTCACTCCGTGCAAGAGCACTACCAGAGCGCCGCCCCCGCAAAAGCCCATGCGCCGTCACCACCTCTACTTGCCACCGGCCGCCTCCATGTGCCCTGAGCCGTGTGCTAAGGTGAAGCCGAAACCCCCTTACTCTCCTCTCTCTGTTGTGCTGCTCATCGGCCGCCGTCGTGCCCCCTTATGCTGGCGACCCATGGGTGTTGCATGCTAGCACCAGCCGGTGGGCCACGTTGACGCTCAAGCTGACGTTGCAGCCAACGTGGTGGGCCACGCGGGTGCCACACCAGTGTGTGGGTGCCACGCTAGCCGCCCGGTCAGTGGGCATTGCCCATGGTCCATGGACCCGATCCACATAGACTGGGCCCACACGTTAGCCTCATGCCAGAATTCAAACCCAAGCGCTCACATCGACCGAAAATAGAAATTTGATGCTGTCATCATAATTATCTTTTTCCTTCGAAAAATAATTCCAGAAATTCTCGTTTTTCAATTTCTTTAGAATTTAAACTTCTAGAAACCTGTTCTCCTTCATCCTAGCCCCGATTGAACTCATTCAGATTTCTAAATTCATATAAAATCATGATCTATCCAAATCTACAATGTTTTCACATTTTTTGACTTTATTTGAATTGTATTTGAATTTAGTGGGTTATTTTCACGTGTAGACTACGACAATTCTAAAGAATTCTTCTACAATGATTCACACCAGTCAATGAAGCAAGGCAAGTTACACATCTTAACCTTATTGATCCTAGTTTGTAAATAAAATTAGCTTATTTTAACTTATATTGCACTACTTAATTTTATTCATAGTTTTTTCGATTCTATTTTACCTTAATTAATACCTAGCTGTTAAGACACCTTTGGCATTGCAAATTCCTATACCATGTCACCCTAGAATAAAAGTCTAGTTAGTACACTAGTATTAGCTAGAATATTTTTGTAGCAAATGCTTAGACCTGCTTAGAAATAATTTTAGGCTTGGAATAACTTTTAACACAGACCTTTGGCATTGAAAATTCCTAAACTTTGGCTATAAGGTTGTACTCTTTTATTTAATAAAGTTTATCATTGAGGTTAATATGTATCCCTATTATCATTGTGTGCACTAGTTGATCCTTGACTAGTGCGATTTACACAGAGGAGCCAGAAGGTGTCACACGGGAAACAAAGACACAATCATGACTCAAAGGAAAACAACGATGGGACTATTGATTGCACAGAGTTGTAAGGAAGGAAATTCCAGGCAATGGTGGCGCACTAGAAATGAAAGCAAATAATGTGGCTTGGGTTCCCTCTCCCACACAATCTCTATTTATCTTAGCTTGAGATCCTATTTTGACTCCAATTCCCCAAACAATTCATTCCACAAAACCAACTCCTCTCAAACATACATCCCCATTTCACTTATTTTTACTCCCTAATTATGCATAAGCCCCTAAGGCTAAATTCGGGGTATTACAGAGTCCTTGTCCCTAATCTTCGTGGCATGATCCTAAAGTGTGCAAGTGTGCGAATGTGTTTTGCAACATGGTGTGAATTAGTGTCCTTGTCCCTAATCATTGTGGCATGATTCTAAAGTGTGTGAATGCATTTTACTACTTGGTGTGAATCATACTTTGACTTTTGTTTGCATGATACTACAATTTGTGAAATTTGTGAATATATTTTGCAAATTAACTGAAGTATATGCATCTTAGCTCTGCTGGCGGTCTAACCGTCCATTAGTTGGCTGCCTGACCGGCTCCTTGTGAGCTGTATGATCAATCGTGTTGTCTGACCAGGCTATGTGCCAATTGCTTTTTTCGGAGAGCATTTTATGGTGTTTCTTAGAATTTTGGCCGAGCGAACAGACCAACATTGTTTGTGCGGTCTAACTGGATCTGGTGGTCTGACCGATCCCTATGTGGGTGGTCTATAATGGCTAGTTTTCTAGCCATTGCAGTGAAGGCTGGACTGATTGGCCATGTGTTGTCGATCAGACCGGTCCATGCTGATTTTTCTGGAAATGAGTTAGGCTAATTTTTCTAGAAATTGAGTCCAACAGGTAGTTTCTTGGTGTGAGATATAAATACTTCCTTGTGACTAGTTGGGCAAGGTTACTGGTGCTCTATTCTTCTTCCTTGAGCTAAGAGCAAGCCCTGTCACCTCTTATGTGCATGTATTGTGCTTAGTGAGCTTAGAGAGGTAAAACATTGCGCGTATGTTGCACTTGATGGTGGATTTTGTGTCCTTTGAGTTTTGACACTTGATTCATTCAAGTGAGCATCTCCAACCTGTTACTCTTAGAATTTGTAGACTCCCAGACGATGTGGAAGTCTGGTGATCCGGTGATCTTCTCAAAGAAACTTGTGAGAAAGCCCGACTTGTTATAAGTGGTGTGGTGCTCGCCATCTCCAGAGTAGAGGAAGAAAAACCCTAGTGGAATTGAGGTTGTTTTCTTAATTTGTGGAGACAATCTAATTTATTTGGACTTACCTCAAAGTGGAATAGGGAAAATTGATAAGTTTTTGAACACCACGGTAAAACATCATGTGTCATTTATGGTTTGCTTTCTTAAGCTCAATTTACATACTTTCTTAATCTCAATTTACATACTTGCAATTTATATTCATAGAAATTAAATTGATTGCTTGTTGGTGTCGGTAAAACCATAGGATTGAAAACCTTGACATAAACTTAGCGTGTTGGTGCACTGAGGTGAACCTAGGTGATTTAGGCCTTATTTGTGCAAAACCGATTTGATTTATGCCTTCACATTGAAAAATCAGCTTTAGCCAAAGATATTTTAAAAACGCATGTTGACCCTCCTCTAGTCGGCCTCCTCGTCCTTAGAAGTGGCATGAGAGTTTGGTCTCTTATTAAAGGATGGCCACTAGTGATATAGTGTACATTGATGAGACACATCTATTTGATAGCATAAATTATGCTCTTTAAAAGATCTGCATGTCATGTTTCTTTAAGGCTATGATCCCTAAAATATGACGGATTGTAGACGTGAGTTTTTCTCTTCCAATATATCCTCTTGCTCCAACAAATGAGGAAGAGAAAATTTTACACCTCGACGCTCAAGCAATTAACACTTTTTATTTAATGCTTTGAGTGTTGAGGTGTTCAATGATGTATACGATCTCAAGAGCTCTCATAAGATATAGACACAACTTCAAGATGATTATGAAAAGTCCACACAACCAAGGAGGATTGCATAGAAGAATGGATGTCAGAAGAAGAATACTCAATCTCTAGCTCCAACAATGATAAGTCCACAAGCCCATCCACATCACCTTATTGTTTTATGGCTAATGGTAATGAAAAGGTGAACGATGACGTTAAGCCTACTTATGATGAGCCTATGGATATGCTAAAGGACTTGAATGGATACCTTGGTAAGGAGAAGTCAAAATTCAATGTCTGAAGAAATAATTTATTTCTCTCAAGGATTTTTTATGAGGAGCTAAAAGAAGCTTATGAGACTTTCCTTCTCAAGGACCTCACCAAGTGTTAGGTTGATACAGATATTAAATGTGATTTACTAGATGATATGCCATACATAGCTCCTAACCCTTGCATCTCATCTAAGGTTAACATATCCACCTATTGTGATGATTTGATTGATATTTCTTATTGTTTTAAATTAGATGTTTCTATTTTTCTCTATGTCTTGTGATACTAACCTTATAGAGGAAAGTGAAGAGCTCAAGGCTCAAGTCACAAAATTGAACGATATCTTTGGAAAGGTGCTATAAAGGGAATGCTTATCTTAACAAACTCTTAAGTGATAAAAAAATCAAATGACAAGAGAGGTATTGGCTTCATCTATAAGAAGAACGAGAATAGCAAGACAAGACACAATATAAGACATACGAAGAATGTCAAATGTCTTGTTTTCAATAAGAAGAGTCATTTTGCCTTGGTATACCCGAATCAAGTTGAGAACAAATCAAGATTATCAAGGAAGAGGTAAACCGGAAATGAGCAAGCCAACAAGACAAGAAGGGGAAGCAAATGCCCAACTTGCTACAATTGCTGGGAAAATGGACACATCGGTAAGGATTGTCCCATAGGTAATACACCTAAGCATGCTATTTATAATAATCAATATTACATTAGGAGGACTAGAGATGGAAGGGTAATTGCTAGACGTGTTAGTTCACATAAGACTATTGCTAGGGCCATTTGAGTGTCCAAATCACTTGTGATTAATATTCATGGACTCAACCGAGTTTGGATACCAAAATATGCTTAAATGCCCAATAGGTACTTGGAAATACATTAGAAGCTTGACTCCTTCATGAAGAGGTGGACTCCACTATGTGAAAAATTAGAACCAAGCTTGAGGATGCTTATTTCACATCATGAACCAATAATATCTCAGTAACAAGTATCTAAATTGAAGTATCTAGCCATTTACCTTGTGTAGATTGCATTGCATGAAAATCATTTTAAAATGTGTGTTCGAGCTTTAATTCAAAAACTTCATTATTGTAATCTTGAGCAAGATACAAGTGGCACATTAAGAGGAAGTGCTAAATCATAATCATATATATCATATCCCTAAGTGTGCCCAAATTAATTAAGTGCTAATATTGATATTCAAAATCGAGCCTTTTAGCCAAAAGTCAAAATTTCAAAATTATTGACATATCTTTGAAAAACTAGTTAAAAATATATACAAATGCACTTCAAAGATTTTCCAATGTTTTGGCTTTAGAAAAACTAATTTCAAGTAAAAATGAATTTCTAACCCACCCAAACTAGCAATATGGTATCTACTTTTGGCTTTAAATTCAAAAATTGCCCAAAATCTATTCTAAAAGGAATTTAAAAATGTGTTCAATACCAAAAACCTAGAGTTAACTATTCTAAATATTTTCGGAATTCAAAAGTTTTACAAAACGCCAACTAAACAAAAATTATTTGGTTTTGAACTCATCCAAAATCCTAGTTTGACCTAAGTGTCACAATCTAGCACTTAAGTGAGTTTTACCATTTGAGCCAAAAAAAATTGGACATATATTGGTTCACAAGGGTATTTCTAACTCATACATGCGAATGGATGCTCAAAATACAATCACATGCTCATTTTGGCAATCTTAAATAAATTTCTTGAAAAAGAGTTTACTTTGCAAAATAAAAGCTTAATTTGGTAAGAAAACTAATTTCAAAATGATTTATGTAGCCTATCCTAGTTGTAAATGCTCAAAACATGGTTTGTGATTGATCGTGTGAAACATTGGCGCAAAATACAACACTTCTCCCAATTGGTCTTAATCTCTCTCATCTATTTTTCTGCTGTCAGGTTGTTTCAATGCTAAGTGGTCTAATCTCTTTCACACCTCTAGTCTGACTGGTACTAGCGTTCTAGCTACTTGCAATTTTGCGATCTGACTACTACTATTTCTATGGGTTTTTCTTTTTAGGCCCGAATGAGCATCTTCTCTTCTCCCATAGTCAGACCCCTCTCAACCCTACTCCTCCTCTTCTTGCTCCCTTGGTCATCTTCGATCGCCGTCTTTCACCACCGATCATCCCTTTCCTCACCAGAGGTTCTCAAAAGGTGACTCTCCACTTCCTCTCTCTTTCTCATGGTTGGTTTTGTATTATCCCTTCTTGTTCTCACCATAGCTCAAAACCCTAGGTGGAGATAACTTGAAATCTAGCCAAGTGTTTCAAGTGCTTGTTCTCTAGTTCCAACCCCTCTCATCCTAAGCCAATAATCCCTCATTCCTCTACATGCATTGATTTTATTTCAATTTTCCCCAAATTTCTAGTGTTTAAGGCGAATTTCATATGATTCCTTCAAATTGGTGGAAAATATTCCTTGAGCAAGTAGATTGGGAGTAGATTGTTGAATGTATAATGTGCCAATGCCTAAATTTTTAGTAGAAGGAAACTTTTCAAAAATTTGAGGCCATTCTTGTTGGGCACGGTCTGACCGGCCTTATAGTGGTCTAACCACCAGTAGCCAAACGGTGTGATCACCATGGGGCTGACCGGTGCATCTCACCTCTTATGTGCATGTGTTGCACATAGTGAACTTGGAGAGAAAAAACCTTGTCCATGTGTTGCACTTGATGGTGGATTTTGTGCCCTTTGACACTTATTCTTTCAAGTGAGTGTCTCCTACTTGTTGCTCTTAGAGATTGCCAACTCCTAGATGGCGTGGAGGAGTAATGGTTTGGTGGTCTTTTCAAAGAAACTTGTGAGAAGACCCGGCTTGTTGTGAGTGGTGTGGCACTCGCTATCTCTGGAATGGAGGACGAGCAACCCTAATAGAATTGATGTGGTTGATTTAATTCATAGAGTTGATCTAATTCATTTGGGTTTACCTCAACGTGGATTAAGGGAAACCAGTAAGTTTCCAAACACCACAGTAAAACATTGTGTGCCATTTGTGGTTTACTTTTTTAGCTCAATTTACATACTTGTAATTTATATTCGTAGCAATTGAATTGATTGTTTGTCACCATAGGATTGCAAATCTTAACATAGACTTAGGGTATTAGTGCACTTAGGTGAACCTAGGTGATTTAGGTCTCAATTGTACAAAACTGATTTGACTTATGTTTTCGCATTGAAAAGTCAATTTTAGCCAAAGATATTTTAAAAACACTTATTCATCCCCTCTAGTCAGCCTTCTCATACTTACATAGCTACCGGTGGCACACCTTTTTTCTGTCTCTAGCGGCTTGCCACCACCAGATGAGTCACCTCATCACCTACCGTCGTCGGACACGTTGATGCCACCCCCACCGACCCCGCCCACCGCCCTTCCCCTTGCTCGCGTTCGGTGGCGGCATCGCCACCCCAGTCTCTCTATAAGTCCAGTGGGCATAGGTAAACCCTAACCCTAACCTATGAACCTTGACCCTAACTCACCACCTCTGTTGAAGAGGTCATCAGCGACGGTGACCGGAGAAGAAGATGATGGATAGCCTCACTGGAGACCGAGATGGAGGTGGGCTGGAGCACGAATTTTGACGCAAAATTGGACGGTGAGAAATTTGGCTGATTTTCTACCAAAAAATAGTCGAATAATGTCTAGCACTTTTGAAAAGTAAAATAGCGATTCGTTTGTTAATTGTTGATTAAGACTGTATATCCACCTTTCAGGCCCATTTTTGAACACATATATTACAAAGGAAATAGTTCAATTCTCACATGAATTGGAAAAAATTTGGCATTCCAAACAGACGGCGCCTAGATGGTGTGCCCTTTGTGGACACAAACTTGCCTCATGGGAATTCAAGGACTTGTACTATAAAGCTTGAACACTAATGGAGATCCTGCAACATTGGATTCTGCATGACATTGTAGTCATGAAATCTACTCGCTCCCACATCCATAATCAGTGGCGGATCTAGAATTTCGCCATGCCCTAAGCTGAAATATAAAAGGCTAATGGCCTAGAAGTAACACCAATTTATACCTACCAATGGCGTAACAAAAATATATCACAAATGCATCGTTGATATGAATCTTTAGCTTAATGCTCCACATATAATATAATAACCAAAATTCATTGGTATTGCAAGAATATGACGCAACTTTAGAATGGTTGGAGAAAATTAACCAGCCATCCTTGCCAGTCTTCCCTTGTTGGGCATAGCCGACCTTTGGAGAATAGGGTTGTATTCATAGTTAGGTGTTGAAACAATAAAAACCTTCGAACGGAATGAACTCAAGACGACGTTGCCAAATAAACTTGCTTGGTCCTCCTCCATGCACTCAATATCTTGCATTTTGTTTAAGTTAGTTGAAATCAAGTCTCACCATCATATGCAACTACTTTTGCAGTATGAGTTGTTAAAGCCATAGAAATATGGCATACCTGCCCATCAGCTATTATCTGTATGTCTGTAGCACTTCTGTAAAGCCGATGCATGCTCGCCCATCTCTGTAGAAGTTGAACGCATTTTGATCACGTGTTGATATTGGAAGCAGATGAATTCACCACTAGTGAGCAATCATTCAGTATGAAGAACTCTTTTATAATGTCATATATAGGGAATAAGGAAGAGAGCCTTACTATCCCCAAATCCAAAACACGGGATTATGTTGTCTTCATTGAAAGCTAATAAAGTTCCCCAATGATGCTGATCGCTTGCTCATAAGGATTAGCAGAATTCCCAATGTGATGTAGACTTCTTTCGTTGAAACTCTAGTCATGCTCAATGCCTCAATGATAAAAATGTAACACCAAGGTGATGCTCATTGCTCAGAGACTAAGAATACCTGTCCATTCATTGCTCTTTGTGAAATCCACTCCAATTATAAGATTGGATGACTCAAGCCCAACCTCTTGAAGAGCTTCCTTAACCGGAAATAGATTCAAGATACAATGACAATATAACGCAAAGTTGAGAATAACCTGTGATTCTTTCTGAGAAAAACAACCAAACAGAGGTGAATACATTGACCTGATCCAATCTGTGCGACGCAGGAGGGGCGCCGAGTGTTGGCTGGGAGGGGAGCGATGCAGGGAGAGCGGCTGGGAGCCTGGGAGGCTAGGAGAGAGGGGAGCGCCGGAGCGTCGTCGCTAGGAGAGAGCCGAGGGGAGAGCCACTGGGAGAGAAGGGAGCACCGTCACTGGGACTATGAGAGAAAGAGAGGGGAGTCGCTGGGGCCCAGGAGAGAGGGGATCACCGGGTCGCCGGGATGGGAGGGGGCAGCACAAGGAGAGGAGCGTCACCGGGAGCCCAGGAGAGAGGGGAGAGCCGCTCCCGCCGTCGGGACTTGAGGGGAGGGCCGCCGCTCCGGTGGCCGGGACGAGACGGGAGAGCCACCGCTCGGGTCGCCGGGACGGCGGGACAGGAGGGCCGGAGGGGAGAGTTGTCACCGGGGCCCGAGGGAGAGGGGAGAGCCGCCGGGATGGGAGGGGAGAGCCGCCGCTGAGGTAGAGCTGGATAGGGGAGAGCCATTGCGGTGCCGGCAACGCCGGGATGTGGGAGACTGGGAGTTGGGATTACCGGACTGGGCACTGGGAGAGGTAGGGTTTGTAGGGAGTTACGCGGGCCTCCTAGCCGGCTGACGAGATGGAAAAGGTATGGTTTGTAGGGAGTTACATGGGCTGGAGAGTGGGCCAGCTACCTAGGCTGAATATAAACAATAATACCTCAGGCTGGGCTAGAAATAACTAGGATGTGCACCTCTTATTTTCTTACGTCCCGGGCTAAGGCCCACCTTGCTAGGGGCCCAAATCCGCCCTTGTCCATAACCATGTGTACCGGAAGAAGAAGAAAATGAAATTGTTTTACTTCGCTACTCCCTTGAGGGTGGAAACACTAGTATGTTGTACAATCTGTGTTGACTTGTCCAAATGCACTATTGCAATGTGTAACCTAAAACGGTTCGTTAACTCGGTTACAATTTTATAATTCTTATATATTTTTTAAATTAACTCAATTCAATTTTTTTAAACCGAACTCAATTCTAACTATGGGAAACAAGAGAAGGAAAATGAAATTTTACTATATAGGTTTTTTTCTTTTTAGCTTCTAAAAACTGATTTTTGGCTTTCTATAATAACTAGCTTTCAAACGAAATATCCTATTAAAGTAGAGTCTACAAGTTGATTATAGCATATACTATAGTGACTTCATTTATATCGGCTAAAACTACATGCGAATTTTTATTACTCTATATTCTCTCTTGTAAAAATCCCAAAAGTCATAAGTAGCAACAAAAAACTGTAAGCTGAAGAAAAAAAGGATAGGCTTCCATAGTTCCTTGTTATGGCCAGAGATCGTGTGTTTTGGGCTTATTAAAGGCTCAATTGAATTCTCCGGCCCAATCTCCAATCCTCTTAAACACAACCTCTTCTGCCTCCTAAACCTCGCAAAGGCCCAACCCAAACTCTAAGACCTCGCAGAACACTATCCCCATGGACTTCGCTAGCCGGAAGGCGGCGGCGCTCACCGCGCTCTCCTCGCCGGCGCCGGACAAGTCCCCGAAGGGCGGCGTCGACGCCGCCATAGCCCCGCTCCTCGACGCCCTCAACTCCCACCCGGGCCTCTTCACCACCTCCTCCTGCTCTGGCCGCATCTCCGTCCTCGCGCAGCCCTCACCGCAGTCCCACCCCAAGCCCAAGAAGAAGGCTCAGGGCGGCGGGTGGGTGTACGTGTCGCACGACCCAGCCGACCCGGACGCCGTGGTAGAGCTGCTCTTCGGTGATAGGTTAGGTGGAGGTGGAGGGGAGGAACTGGTGTTCAGGTTCGAGCCGATGATCGTGGCGGTGGAGTGCAGGGACGCGGCTGCGGCCGCGGCGCTCGTCGCCGCCGCGGTCGGCGCGGGGTTCCGGGAGTCAGGTGAGCGGGTTTGGACATCTGGGGTTTAAGTAGAGTTTAACAGGCGTGATTGCCTTGTTCTGTTCTGTGCGCTTGTGATTTAGTATCTATTTTTCTGGGGCTGAAGTTTAAATTCTTTTAGTTGACATGTGGCATTTTTGGGTTTAGTTGAGTACTTGAGTTTTATATAGAGTTCGGTTGGAATGTTTGCTGAAGCGTTGATTTTCTCCAGCAGTTTAGCAGTGTTTTGGATCATTTAGTCGGTGTTGTTGTACAACATTTACATTGACATGTTGGGTTTCATTGTGTTCAATTTTGTTCAACTGTGGGTTAAAGATCCGGTTTCTTTCTTGAGTGATTACTCCCTCCCTTCTTTTTTAGATGTCGTTTTAGAATGCATGCAGCCAATACTTTAAACCTTTGGCCACTAAATATACATAAAACTATTTAGATTGTCACATGGAAATGATATCAGTAGATTTGTCATTAAAAATACCGCCATACAATTATGTTTTTGATGATTTTTACTAACATATAAATAGAAAAGGCAATGGTCGAAGGTGTGTGTTGGAGACCATGTCATTGTCCAAAGTGACAAGTAAAAAAGAACAGAGGTATTAATGTTTTATGTATGGGTTGATAGAATTTACCTGAAATGTGCTGGTCAAGAAATGTTTATTGTTAAGGGTAAAGGCTAGAGTTCTATTTTGATAAATTGTGCTTTTGCAAAATGTCAGATGAAGTTAGTTTATTCAGAAATTGATTGATGCCATTTTTAGGTATCACAAGCTTGCAGAAGCGCGCAATGGTAGCAATAAGATGCTCAATTCGCATGGAGGTGCCTCTGGGGCAGACTGATGAACTTGTTGTTTCTTCTGAGTACGTCCGGTACCTTGTTAGAATCGCCAATGGTAAAATGGAGGCGAACAAGAAGCGAATGGATGGATTTCTAGATCTCTTGCAGACTAAGGTATTGATTGACTTTTCATACTAGCAGATATTGTCTCTTCCGGTCTTCCCTGTACTTGTCCTGGCATTATTGCCCCCTTGTTTGTTTGACTGTACATAAAAAGCATCTGATATCATGTGCAGTCCAAACATTTATTTCCTGAAAATCAACTAATGGAAGAGTAAGCTCAAATAGTTTTTCTTTTGCCAGATGGTTTAGCCTTTAGCCTTGGAGCTTTTATGTTAAATAAACTGACTTAACAAGCTGAGTAAGATTGTCAAGCAGATGGCCGAAGTTATTAACCCGGTCGTTTGCAAATAAATGTCACCTAGATGTGCAGTCAGTTTTTTTATAACTTGGAACTAGTATATATAAAGTATCTAGGTTGGTCATGAAAATGCTTCCATAGCATTACATACTTTTTTTTTGCAAGCATCTTACTACCTTTATTGTCTTTTTCTTGTCGGTATGGACAACGACTGGTCTAATACACATTTTTGACCATTACGTTTTTCTAACTACATGTTAGCGAAAATTATTAAAAATATAAGGAAAATTTGGTTCTCTGACACCGAAAGATCCCCACTTTAGTTTTATACCATCGAAAGAAGCTGATACACTTTAATACCACTCAAAGAGGTCTCCGTTCATGTTTTTGCCATTCCGTCGAAATGAAGCCTCCCTACCGTTAAATGTGGCCATTTTGCCCACTATCTTGTAAGTTGGACGCCCCCTCTCCCTTTGCTTTGTCCATCCAGGCCACAAACAAAATCGAGCATTTCATCACATCGCACTGACGACCACACCCAAATCACCACAGCCTTTGTTCATGTCCTCCATCAAGTCTTGCTGACAACCAACCTCAAATCACCACCTTGCCATGAACAGGGACCAGAGCTCGTCGGAACCACTGCCGGCATCCACGCGCTTGCCCAGACGAGCTCCGGCTTCCACAGGCAAAGGAATCGAATAGTCAAGAATGAAGAAATCAAATCCATACGGCATTGTCTAAGGCTCTGAGCTAAACTCAAGATTTTGTTACAAATTTGTAGTGCGCAAACACGTTGTTGCTGCAATCCAACTAAACTTAGAAAAGGTGTTGTAAATTCACACTACACAAAAACGTCTTCTACAAATCGAGACCAATTTTGCAATACAAGAATCAAGAACTGCAGATCTGCTTGACGTGATGCAGGTGTGAAGTTTAGAAAGAAGGGATGTTATTCACAATTGTGTATCTTATTCATTACGAGAAGTGATATATATAATTCACAACTGTGTATCTTATTCATTATTCATTATGAGAAGTCATATATATACACAATTAGTTGGGCCTCATGGTCTACATGGGCCACATGGGTTATGAGAGAGAGAGTTAGACACTAATATGTTCAAGACTCGTAACACCCCCTCAAAATCAGGAGGATCTGGGGCACTAAGTTTGAGTAGATGAACCTGATGTTGTTTCCGAGTCTGAGCCTTGGTGAAGAAGTATGCAACTTGAAGCTCTGAAGGAACATATTGGAGGTTGATAGTCAACTGCTGACAATGAGACATTGTGAATGATGCATCAACACCAAGAGCACTAGCAATCTGAATGGCACTTGCGTTGTCACAGAACAAAGGTGCAGGGTCATCACAAAGAACACCAAGATCAGCTAAAAGCCATCAAAACCACACAATCTCTAAGGTGGTAGCGGCAAGGGCTCGAAGCTCAACCTCTGCACTAGAGCATGACACCACAGTTTGCTTTTTGGACTTCCAGGCAATGAGCGAAGTACCAAGAAAGATACAATAGGCAATGATAGATCGGCGATCAACATGATCACTCACCTAAGTGGAGTCAGAGTAAGCATGGAGTTGAAGCTGACTCGAACTGGCATAGAACAGGCATCTGGACACACTCCCCCTCAAGTATCTTAGTATACGAAGAAGATGACCATAGTGAACTGAAGTGGGAGCATTGATAAATTGGTTGAGCATATGTACAACATGAGCAATGTTTGTCCTGGTCACCGTGAGATAAACAAGACTCCCAACATGCTGACGATAGCGGGAAGGATCTGTCAGTGGTAGACCATCAGTAGAACGAAGCTGCAAGTGAAGCTCCATATATGTGACAGCAATGTATCAGTCAGGCCAGAACACGCAAGCAAATCTTAAATATATCGATGCTAAGAGAGATAGTAGCCATCACCACCCGAATGAACCTCAATCCCCAAGATGTAGCTAAGTGGTCCCAAATCAGATATCATAAATTGTTCACTCAAATTTTTCTTGACAAATATCACATAGTCCATATCATCTCCTATAATCAGCATATCATCTACATGCAGCAGAAGCAAAGTATGACCACGTTGAGAGGTGTGAACGAACAAGGCAGGATAATGCTCACTTGGAGAAAACCAACAGCTCTTATTACAGAAGTGAAACGCTCAGGGCCTGTTCATATAGGTAGTGGAACAAGATCCCAAGTACCTGTACACTCTAGTGCGGTAAGTTCCTTGGTCATGGCCAACTGCTACTCAAGTACACTGGCTATCTCCTGATAGGTACTTGGCTCAGATACTGCACCTGCACGAGGAAAACCCCATCTCTCTGGTGCTTGAATAGAACAATGATCACGTAGGATATACTGTGATGTAGTAGAATGATCATCAAAGTATGTGGTACTGGCCGGAGGGTCAAGTGGAGGAGTAGAGGACTGAGGATTAGATCTTTCTGTCGGCAACGATAGTGAAAGGGAAAAGTGAAAGTGTTAGAAACTAGTGGAGCTGGTGGGGGAGACATAGTGGAAGTGCCTAAAACTAGTAAAACTAGTGGAGACTGACTAGAAGGTGAAATTGGTGGAGAAGATGTATCTGAAGACTAAACAGAAGATGGCAAATCTGGTAGAAGAATGGGAGGTAGACACAAGAAAGAGGTTGAATCTATGGAATAAGTGGGACTAGTGGAAGGATGATAAAAGAAAGGTCGATCCTTAGAAAAGGCCACATCATGATAGGAATACGGCGTGCCAAAGGATCATGGCAACGATAACCTTCATGTTCAAGATTATAACCTAGAAAGACACTCAACTGACTGAGCGTTTAGCTTTGTGCACTCATGAGGTGCCAAAAGAACATAGCAGGTGCAACCAAAAACACGAAAATTACAGGATCTCACCAGGACACTTCCCCTGAAGTTTGGAAGAAGGCTAAAGATTGATGAGACTGTTGTAGAGGCTGCTTCCCCCCAAAAATGAGAGGGAACAAAGGATGAAATAAGAAGAGTACAAGTAGTCTCAATGATGTGACAATGCTTGCACTCAGCAACACCATTCTAAGCATGAGCACTAGGACGGGAGAGCTGAGGAAGTGTACCCTTAGATGAAAGAAACTAGCGAAAAGTGGATGAAAGATACCTCCTAGAGTCAGAACCAAAAACACGAATGACAGAAGAAAATTGGGTATGAACCATATGAGCAAAGGACTGATAGATGGAAATCAACTGCGAGCATTGCTTCATGAAGTAGATCCAAGTGTATCGAGTGTGGTCATCAACGAAGATGACATAGTAACTAAAAACAAAAGGATGGTCTGGTCTAGAAAAGCTAGATGGATATGGGAGTTGTACTTGCTTTCCAAGCCTACAACCCTTGCACTAAAAACTGGTGCCAACAGAAACATGACCAAGAACTCCTTGATGAACCAAGATAGAAAGACGTGAGCCACACAAGTTCCCCAAGCGATGATGCCATTGAGGAAAAGACTTGCAAACAGAAGCGGAAGTAGAAAGGGGAAGAGTAGATGGACCAACAACAGAGGATGAAGGAGCAGGAGCAGTACTAGAAGTGGAGGATAAAGGGGGCTCAGACGATCAAGAACATAAGAGCCCTATAGAACCTTTCTTACAATGGCCTGTACCAATGACAGCTTTTGTTTGACGATCTTGCAGCAAGAGCTATCGTCAAACCCAACAAAATAATTCATATCTGTGAGCTGTCCCACAGAGGAGAGTGTAGGCACAAGTGAGGCATCTGAAACCGCAAGGTGAGGAGTAGAAAGGGTCCCTTGATGAGTGACCATGCATGGTGTGCCATTAACTGTCTCAATCATGATTCCGTCTACGACAGGACGACATGCTGTGAGCTGAGATGCATCAGATGTCACATGGAATGAGGCCCCTGAATCCAACACCCATGGGAGTGAAGCACCCAACATAGGACATGATTGTGTAGCAAAACCCGTGGATACACTAGAAGAAGATTGCAGCTGACACAACTGAGCCTGAAGATTGCTCATATGAGCCTGAATTTGACCAATGTGAATTGCACAAGACTCCAGAGCACTTGAACCAGGGTTCGGAAAACCGGTACCGGCCTAAATCCCGGCGGGGGCCGGTACCGGTTACCGGCCGGCCGGTTACCGGCCAGTAACCGGAAAAACCGGGAAAAACTCGGTCAAATTTCAAGTTTTGAAATTTGAATTTAAAACCGGTAACCGGAAAAACCGGCCGGTTACCGCCCAAAAAAACCGGAGAAACCGCTAAAAACCGGAAAACCTGCATGCATGCGCTTTAAAAACTGCATGCATGCGCTTTAAATTCTGCATGTACCTCTTAGTATCCCGTATTGCTACTTTGCATGCGCTTTAAAAACCGGAAAACCTGCTAAACTCTTAGTGTTCTGCATGCATGCGCTTTAAATTCTACATGTACCTCTTAATATCCCGTATTGCTACTTTGCATGCGCTTTAAATTCTGCATGTACCTAGTTTACCGCATGCCTCTTAGTGTTCTGCATGCATGCGCTTTAAATTCAGCTTTAAATTCTGCATGTACCTCTTAGTATCCCATATTGCTACTTTGCATGCGTTTTAAAAACCGGAAAACCTGCTAAACTCTTAGTGTTCTGCATGCATGCGCTTTAAATTCTGCATGTACCTAGTTTACCGCATACCTTTTAGTGTTCTGCATGCATGCGCTTTAAATTCTGCATGTACCTCTTAGTATCCCGTATTGCTACTTTGCATGCGCTTTAAATTCTGCATGTACCTAGTTTACCGCATGCCTCTTAGTGTTCTGCATGCATGCGCTTTAAATTCAGCTTTAAATTCTGCATGTACCTCTTAGTATCCCGTATTGCTACTTTGCATGCGCTTTAAAAACCGGAAAACTTGCTAAACTCTTAGTGTTCTGCATGCATGGCTTTAAATTCTGCCCAACCCTTCAAAATACTCAAAGAACCAACCATACATAGCATACAAATTCAAATTTCCATTTGATAAAATCCGGCTGGTTTTACCGCTACCGGAGCTGGGCGGGATTTCTGGTTACCGGCGGCCGGTTTTCCGAACCCTGACTTGAACAAACAGAGGCAATAGTAGCATCACCCCGATGACACGAAACAAATGATGGCCTCAACTTAGGATACAACTGGAAACATCGATATACTGGATGACCATATCTTTTGCATTAGGAATAGATGATCCGGTGCTGAAAACCATCACATGCCATTGCAATCCAAGCAAGATATCAATATACAACAACTGACTCAACAGTACTAGAAGCAGCACTACTTACAGACAACGTCCGAAACGAGCAGCTCGGGTGTTGTCGGCGTCCGGCTTGGAGCAGACTCGAGCTTGGAGCTGAGTAGCCTAGATGGTGTCGCAACAGCGAGCTCGGAGCAGAGCAGCCTGCAGAGACGAGGGCAAGGGGCATTGAGTCAAGCTCAATGGCTGCAGCGAGCTCAAGAACTGGTGGCGACCGTGGCGATGGATCCGGAGGCCCAGAGCCCAGATCGATGACTGGAGACGATGAATCGCTCTGGATTCCAATGGATCCGAGGTGGAGACCGACGGCAACTGAGGGCATGGAGCAGAGGACTCCAACGGTGGTGGTGGGCCTGGAGCAAAGGACTTCGACGGCAGCGTCAGGTCTGCAGGAGAGGAGGCGGAGCCGAGCTTGACGGATTCGAGGCCGACTGCGATGGGAAGACCCAGATCCGGCGAGGAAGAGCTCAAGCTCGACGGATTGAGGCCGGTGTTCTTCGTCTTCGAGGTCGGCGGCGCAGTTGATCGGAGATGTAGTGGGGTTAGCGGCGCAAGGAGGGAGGAGATGGTGGCAATGCGGTGGATCAATGGCAGGAGCGAAGATGGGAAGGCAGTGGCGTGGTGTGGACCTGGCGGTCGCTAGTGAGCTAGCATGGTGGTGCTGTGTAGATGGATGGATGCAGAGGGAGATTGGTGGCGCCGAGTGGATCTGAGGGGTGACGGCGCAGCAGAGGAGAGTTGGTGGTGCGAGGAGCGAGATGTAGTTGGCTCTCATACCATGTGAAGTTTAGAGAGATGTTATTCACAACTGTGCATCTTATTCATTATGAGAAGTTATATATACACGATTAGTTGGGCCTCATGATCTATATGGGCCACACGGGCTAATATATACAAGACTCTTGACAACAGGTATCCGTGCTGGAGCCTCCACTCGATCTGCTTGAGTTCATCTCTTGCTCCTGGAGCTCGTCCATGGTTGATGACTTCCTCCGCTCACCTGCCACTGTGATGGGCTCCTTCACCGAGGGCTTATCATGCGAGCTTGACAATGAAGGGGCTGAATCACTGCCTTCAGGAGCTTGTTCCTCGCCATGCTCGGTGGTGGTGCCAGCAACGGGGACGGTGAGGAGCAGCTTGATTGGAAGGGATGGAGTCGTTTTGCACTGGGGGAAGGCAGCGACATGCCTGGGTAGTTGGGTGGCCGTCGATGGTGGTGGTGACTTTGGGCGCAATGGGGAACATAGCTTCTGGAGGGGAAGAAGCCTGGAGGCAGGGGGCATTTACAGTAGTTCACATGTGGAGTTTTGGTGGAAAGAAAAGAAAATTAGCAAAAGGGCTAACAGGACAGTCGGAATGGCAAAAAAAAAAAAAAAAAACGGTGACATGTTTCGGTGGTATTAAGTGTACCGGGTTCTTTTGGTGGTATAAAACTAAAGTGTGGATCTTTTAGTGTTACAGAACCAATTTTTCCAAAATATAATGGTATGGAATTATTTTTTGTGCTAAATCTACTAATATCATTTCCTTGTGATAATCGAAATAGTTTTATGTATATTAGTGGTCCAAGGTTTAAAATGTTGGCTGCACTCATTCTAGGACATCTATTTGAGGACGAAAGTAGTATAAAAGTTGATGGTCAAACATGTGAGCTATGTATGAAGCCTGTCTTCCTTTTCTAAATTAAATGACAATTTAATTGATTCGAGTGATTTTAATTGTTCTGATATTATTTTTATAGATAAAAGGGTTTCACCCAGCTTTTTATCGAAAGCTAGAAGATCTTATAGCAGAAAGAGGTAAAGAGGATTACTGGGGTTACCAGCTTTCCAGGAAACGACAAAGTCCATTGTATGACAAACGGCTCTGTGCCACAGTATTTAGGTAGAACGACCATAAAACCTCAGACATTGAAAAGTGTCTATGTAGAACGATCATAAGAGCTCACAAAATGACCGGCATAGCAATTTCCTGCACTTAAGCCATGACTGAGAACAATAAAAGTGATACTTGACAGAAACTGAGCACAGAATGAAAATATCAACTTCAATGATAAATTGATAATGCTCTGCACCATTCCGAACTCCAGCCTACTGTTGCTTATTCAGCCCTTCAGTTCTTTGCATGCCTCCTCAGCTTTTCCACATTGACTTTTTTCCACATCTTGCGACTTGAGCCATCTCCTCCTCCTCGCATAGCAATCAACACTGCAAATAGTTAATATTTTACTCATTTTCTTCCTTATCAGCCCAATGCCATACAGACAAAAAAACCGCAGCAGAACCAAAGATGAACAAAGGGCAGCCCAATGCCATACAGACAAAAAAAAACTGCAGCAGAACCAAAGATGAACAAAGGGCTTGATTCAGAATCCCCCCAAGTATCTCCAAGTGTAGCCATTACTCAACAAAGTTAGTCATTGATTCCTAAAGCTTCTTTAAAGCAACGCTATACAAATTGAGCTACATTGCAGTTGAAGCAGATGTGATTAGATTATTCAGCACAGCCACATAGGACACACTGTTCTCCCCCTGCCAAGTGCACTTTTTAGTTGTTCTACTGACTGCCTTTTATCCTGGAAGGCTTGGCAAAGAAATATTTTGATTTTGAGAGGATCAATTGTTCAGGTGCTATTACATTACTGGGTTTGTTCTTTTAACATATTGTTTCCTATCAAACTGCCAGGGTCTGCCAGGTTTATCGGGTTTCTTAGTCCATTGTAACAAAACTGATGGTCAGTTTGTCGATCACGAAGCTTCCTTGGACTCTGAAGTTGAGTTGGCACTCAATGGAGGTTTGCAGACACATAATGAAGCCTTAGTTACAAAACAGAGAAGCTATAATTGTGATGCTGATCATAAAGGTGATAGTGAATTTGGGGAGAGTTCAATAGAAGGATTATATTTTGAAAATCAAGACCCTGTACGCGACAACGGTGCCAAACATGGTTTTGGTAATGCTGAACGGCATGTTCTCATATCTCTCTTTTTTTCCATTTTAGTATTTTTTTCTTTCTTTCATAGTGCTGTGTAAATTTATGGATCTGTTGGGTCCTGAAATGGATATTTGACATCATTTTGATTTTTTAGAAGATTGTTACCGTACACGCTGTGTATATGTGTTGGGATTGTCGATTTATGTACAATAGTTTTTGAAATTGTTTTGTAAATATTGGCTAAATTAAGAATAAGAAAGCAACTTCTGCCAGGTTTTGATTTTTTTTACTTGTCAACGGGTCAGTGCTGGCGCTGTTACTAAACCATTTTTTCTGATCCAAATTATAAGTATTCTTTTGCCGAAATACTTATTCAACCAGTGGGCATCAATTTATTTCACCATGGTATGTTTATAGTTAATTTGGATCATGATCCACCAGCTACGCTATATGATTGAACCCCTTTTATCCCTTCTGTTATCTACTGTAGATTAACGCAGGAGGAAAAACTGTCAGAATTGTCAGGAAATAAAAGTTACCATCTTTCTACTTCTGCGTTGAAAATTAGTGGCGAACCAATTGAGAAGCTCTTCTTATGGGGCCAATCTGCTTGTGCGTTAACTGTTGGAGGAGAGCAGCGGATCCTAACTTTTGGTGGTTTTGGAGGACCTGGAAGGCATGCAAGAAGAAATTACTCCCTTCTGCTTGATCACAAATCTGGTTTGTTGACAGAAATAAATGTTAAAGAGCCACCTTCACCAAGGATGGGTCATACTGTTACTGTAGTAGGCAATGATATTTATGCTGTTGGAGGTAGGGGTGGTCCTTCAGAAATTCTTCACGATGTCTGGGTTTTGCAAACCACTGAGAATAGATGGTCGAGACTAGAGTGCAGTGGAGATCTTTTCCGTCCAAGGTACTGTTTAGGTGAAAGTTCTGATGATCTTCATCCTGTTTTTTTTTTTGGCAAAATCAAGATGCAAAAGATTAGCAATAACTAGCTACCCTTCCCAAAATTTAGAGTAGTACATATTTTATGATAATACTATCAACCCATTCACTTAATGGAAGTTTTTGTTTCTGTATGCAGGCACCGACATGCTGCTGCTGCAGCAGCTTTAAAAATATATGTGTTTGGTGGACTCAGTAATGAAGGCATATATTCCTGTATGAATATATTGGACACAGAAAGTATGCAGTGGAATGTGATTGCTGCTGCTGGCGAATGGCCGTGTCCTCGCCATTCACATTCTCTGGTGTCTTGTGGTTCAAAGCTGTTCATGTTTGGGGGTCATGATGGTCAGCGAGCACTGAATGACTTCTATAGTTTTGATATAACAACACTTAGGTGGAACAAAGAAAGCACTAGTGGAAGAACTCCATCCCCTAGATTTTCACATTGCATGTTCATCTACAAACACTATCTTGGTATATTTGGTGGTTGCCCTATCAGAGAAAACAATCAAGAAGTTGCTTTGCTAAACTTAAAGCATAGAGTTTGGTCCCATGTCTCCATTCCATCACTAGGCCAATGCCTCTGTGTCCGTAGCTCATCGGTTGTCACTGCTGATGATCTTGTTGTTACTGGTGGCGGTGCATCTTGCTATGCATTTGGAACCAAATTCAATCAACCAGTAAAAATTGATCTTCATTTGCTGGAGTCAGTATTCGCACTTACTTACAAGGAAAATGGCATAGTTATACAAAGTTGTGCAATATCTACCATGGATTTTCAAGGACGTGAGCAAAATGGCACCTTTACTGCTAATGTGGAATCAATGGTTGATACTACTGGTAATGGTTTTGCTGATTCAGATCGTCTAGTTCTCCAACTGGAAAAGAAGTATGCCAAATTAGTGAAGGATATTCTGAAAAAGTTTGGATGGTTGGATCTTACTAGAAAAGTTCGAGTGAGCCAGGATAACATCCATGTTCTTTTTCCTGTTAGTAAAACTTTTCATACCCTAATAACTGATGAGTATTCCAAGATGCTAGATGATGATTCATGTATCTCTGAAGAACTATTGGCATGTCCTGAAAAGAAGCTTATAGGAGCTAGCATTTCTCTTCATAAAGCATTGAAAATTTTGTTGTTGTGCCGTGGTTCCTTTTTGAAAGATGAACTAGCTCTCAGTCGAAAAGCTTATAAATCTCCTCAAATCATCATGACAGAACTTGTATCTTCTCTATTGGAAAGAAAAGGAATGCCCTCGCAGTTGTTGGAGCAGCTGCCAACTAGGTTTGTTTTCACTGACTTCTATTAATATGAAATGCATAGAAACCTACTTTGAATAATAATAATATGTGTCTTACCTTGGCTTGTTGCTTGCTCATGTCTAGGTGGGAAACCCTCGGTGATATCACTGTGCTTCCAAAGACTTGTTTTAAGGACCAATTGTGGGAATCGGTTAGAGAGGAACTTTGGCCACTAGTTGCCAAGTCACTCGGGGTGTTACGCCTTGCACGCCAAGTAATGTCTGAACTCTCAACTTCTAAGTGGCAGGAAAATGGTTGGAATCTGAAGCTAGAATAATTGCCATGCCATATATTAAAGAAAGCAATTATTTGTTTAACTGAGTGAACAGGGTTAGTTGCTGTTGTTACTATAGAGAATATCATACCCTATTATGTTCATATGGAGTGTCTCATGCTTTAAACACATCCTGATGTGAGGTAGTGCTTATCTAATAACTTGTGACATCGATGTACTTACCCTGCCAGGTTGCATGCATTTCCTTCTTTCGAGGTTGCTCCTTTCAAGACAATTGACTTAGTTCCTCTTTTTTTGCAGGGTAAAATCATGCCAAATGGCACAAGAGATAGCACACTAGAACTTCTTGTGGGCGATAATGGGTGGGTAACTCATTATGAAAATGGCATCCGTTATTCACTTGATGCAACAAAATGCATGTTTTCTTCTGGTAACCGCTCCGAGAAGCTTCGTATGGGACAGCTTGATTGTAGAGACGAAGTGGTTGTGGACTTGTTTGCTGGAATTGGATACTTTGTGCTCCCATTTCTTGTGAAGTATATTCTCGATTTTGGCCTTTGGTCAAATTCTTAATACTAAGTCATTTTATTCTAACTTTTACAAAAATAACATTGTTCCTTTTTTTTCAGGGCCAGTGCCAAGTTGGTTTATGCATGTGAATGGAATCCACATGCTCTGGAGGCTCTTCACCGGAATGTCATGGACAACCAAGTAGCAGATCGATGTATTATACTTGAAGGAGATAACCGTGTGACGGCACCTAAAGTAAGTAGTGAACAAATTTCACCTGTTGAGCTAATAACGTGCACTGGGATGGCTGCTGACCATTTTGCTTCCTTGCATTGAATTAGGGGGTTGCTGACCGTGTTTGTCTTGGGCTGTTACCCTCAAGTGAATGTAGCTGGGCCACTGCTGTTAGGGCTTTAAGGTAATCCAATCCCTTCTCACTACCGCGACGGAGCCAACTACTTTTGGAGTTGTTTCAATGCACTGATTCCATACTGTGTTTCTTGTATCTCAACAAATTTTTAAATGTAGAGGCCTACTGAGGTTTGCCAAGCTTGGATTGGCCTACTCCAGGTGGGACCAGCGGAGATTATCGTCCTAGCCATAAAAAGCAATTAAAAAAATGCTGTTTCCATAATCCTAGTAAAATTCTGTGAACTACCCTGAATACCAGAATCCTGCTGGTGAGCGGGAACAAGCAAAATGTTTTCTTTAACTCTGCTTATAAACAAACTCAGCCTAGATGTGCTTATGTTTGCACCGCAAAAGCGTGAATACAGGCTAGCAGTTTGGTGCGACCAACAATATCATCTCTATTTAGGTTGTTTGGCACACTAAAAATGCCTGCATGGTTGTCTTTCCATTTGCCAAGAAAATTTCAAAAAAATTCTGAGACTGTCTTTCCATTTCCTAGTTTCGAGCAGCCAGTATTAGGATGGTTGGTCACCCCCCAAACCTTGGAAAAACAAACCAAATTGAATTTTCAAAAGCTAAACTAGGCCGGTTTCCACCCCCAAAATGGTTTTGAGAACCCTGGGTAAGACAATACCACACATCAGATGTGTTCTTTGTGTACAGTGAGATATTGGGAAAAGTGAATGTCCCCTTAATTACATCATGATCACTTCTTTCGCAAAAGTTAGGCTATTTAGATGAGTTTGCCAGCAAATGTGTTGCATGATTACATCTTCTGCAAATGTAAAGGCTATTTAAAGGAAGAAGTCTACTTTACCCTCTCAACTTATGCCCAAAGTCCAAATGACACCTTTCACTACAAAACCGTTCATTTTACACCTCCAACCAAGGTTCCAAAAACCCAGAACCGGAAGAAATCCCAGCGATGGCCGGTAACGGTAACCGGCCGGTTACCGGAAAAACCGGTAAAAAACGGTCACAATTTAAAAATCAAAAATTGAATTTTGGGATGTTTTAAAACCAGTAAACGGAAAAACCGGCCAGTAACTGGAAAAACTGAAAAAAAAACCGGTCAAAATTTAAAAATAAAAAATTGATACCAGACGGTTTTTTTAGTTATCGGTCTCCACCGGTAAAAACGGTAACCAGCGATTACCGGCCGGTACCTACCGGGATTTTGAACCCTGCCACCAACTATCAAAATCGGATCAAATTATTCAGGGTATTTAGGTCATTTCCTATTGTCTAGAGTTTGGATCCTTGTGTGCCTCTTGTACTATATATATGCCTTATGGGCTATTGCAATATAACAAGGTTCCTTCATATTAACATGGTATCAGAGCTCAGGTTTTAGAACCTAGCTCCAGAGTGTGCTCCACTCCCAAGGGCGGAAACCTAGTTCCAAAGTGTGCTCCACTCCTAAGGGCGGCCACCTCCCGGCCATCGTCACGTGCCGCCATCACCTACGCCCGCCCGTGCGCTCCTCTGTGCCGTGCCGCCGCTAGAAGGCCTCCCCACCACCGCCAACCCTGAATCTGGCGGTCGCTGCCCTCGCCCCACCTGGATCCGAGGGCCTCTGCGCCGAATCCGGCCAAGCTCACCCGCTGGATCCCGGCGCCTCCATGCGTCGGCCACCCCGACGTCGCCTAGGTTGCCTCCCGATCGTCTATGCCCGGATCCGGCTGCCGCCGATCTTCCTCCGCCCGGATTCGGCCACCACCGACCTCGGCCTGCCGGATGCAACCACCTCGGTGCGAGATCCGGCCACCATTAGCCACGACGCACTTGGATCTGGCCACCTCCGCTCCAGATTCGGGCGTCTCTGGCCTGGGCTTCATCGGCCGCCTCTGCGCTAGGCCGCCGCACTCTGTCACCCTCGGATCCGGCCACCACCGCCTTAGATTCGGCCGCCGTCGCCTCGGATCCAGCGATCGCCGCCACGAATTGGTCTTCGTGCCATCTTTCGGCCACCTCTAGCTCTTCCCGGCCGTCTTAGCTCCACCAGGCTTCCTCCCTTTTCGGCCGACGTCGCCTGATCTCGCTGTGCTGGCCCCCAAGGAGCCGCCTCCCCTGTCGCCTCGGCCAGCCTTCTCCTGGCTGCCTTGCGGCCCACTCGCCGGCCATCGCGCTGGCCGTTAAAGTCGCCACCCGCCCGCAGTTGGCTACCGCCCTCCTCTCCTTTGTTCTCCTCGCGGCGGGCATCTCCTCGGCTCGGGTTTGGATTGTAGGAGAAATGGGGAGGGGGAGAGAGGAATCAAGTGGTTTGGGGAGTAAAATATGGGGCACTCTAGGTGCCTCGCTCGCTGAGTGGGGATGCTACTGCTATAATCTAACGCCTTTGAGTCCTTTTTTTGTTTTACGTCTTCTGTTGTGTCATCCAAAAGTCCGGTGCCACATCTCTATCAGTTCGTCAAAGTCGTGCGAGTCTACAAATTTTGTCAGTCAGCCAACTACTTTGCTAGCCACAGGTTCATCCTCTTGGATGAATGTGACCCTCTCTTTCTTTTTGCATAGCCGCAGTCGTCGCTCTTCTCTTAAAGCCGCTGCAGATCGTAGAAGTCTTTATGATGCCGCCGTTTCTCTTTGAGTCGCAACACTGAGCTTCTAAGGCCGCCACGCTTATTCTACACCGCGCATTCGTTGTTGTTCTTGTGCACAACGCCGCCACTGTCTCGGGCTTGGATCTATGCCACTATGTTTGTATCTCCCTTTTCGACTTGATTTGATAGCTCTCTACTTAGTATCACCTTCCACATCCTCTTCATCGTGTTACCGTGGTCGACTTTGTTCCCGCTTACCTATACCTTGTCAGCCCATTACCTATACCTTCTCGGCCCATGCAATGCTTTATGGGCTGCTGCACAATTTCGGATGAGAGGCGATCTTTCCGACATAATTTTATAAGAGCTACACGCTTTGACGATATCTTCAAGACTCGGACTTTGGATTTTTTCTATTTTAATGTGACTCTGTTCAAATGTAATGCTATTGCATACGCCTTACATTTGAGGAGTGTTAAGGGTATTTAGGTCATTTCCTATTGTCTAATGTTTGGGTTCTTATGTCCCTTGTACTCTATATATATATATATATATATATATATATATATATATATATATATATATATATATATATAGACACACACACACGCTATTGCAATATAACAAGCTTCCTTTATATTAACACAAATCACCCTCTTGCCCTAAATCACCCCGGTTTTGGATGATGTGGCGTTCATGTGTACGGGTTTCGCTGATGATTTCACCACATCGACAACCATGTCACCAGATTGTGCTACATGACAGCCATGTCACCTTTCTCTGTTTCTCATCTCCCTCCGCCGCATGAGGAGGCGGCGTAGAAGGAAAAAAGAGATTAGGAGAGAGAAAGGTGACATGGCTGTCATGTAGCACAATCTAGTGATATGGCTATTGATATGGCAAAATCATCACCGAAACCTGTATACATGGACACCACGTCATCCAAAACTGAGGTGGTTTAAGACGAGGGGGTGATTTAATCCGATTTTGATAGTTAGGGTGCAAAATGACCGGTTTCGTAGTTGAGGTTACTATTAGGACTTTGGGCATAAGTTGAGAAGGTAAAGTGAACTTCCTTAGGCCATGTTCCTTAGGTCAATACGAATACCCGGCTTTTTCACTCTTCTTGCTCCGAAGATAAGGCAGGGGTCACCCTACTACTTTTGCTCCCGTCACGTGCACGCATCTCTTTCTTACTTTTTTTTCACCGCTTGTTCTCTTTCTAAAAGTCACTTCTTTCAGCTGTTATTTATTTTCAGTCAAAAGCTACCAGCAAAAGCCAATACAAACGCCCCCTTATTTAGACAGGTTTGTTCATTTACTGGATACATAACAAACATCTCAGCTTCTACTCTCTTCTGTTACTATATCTAGGGTTGAAGGAGGCATATTGCATATACATGGGAATGTCAACGACTCGGATGAGACTCTCTGGTTGGACAGTGTTGTTGAATCCATCAGTAATATTGCCACAACTCATGGTACAACTGTAACTTCTAGTTTGAGCTGTTACCAAGCATTTGCTATTGTTCTCCAAGTACTAAACATCCACACTTATATGGCGCCATTCCTTGTCATTTGTCTCTCAGGGCTATCGTGGAATGTCTCGCTGGAGCATGTCGAACGTGTCAAATGGTATGGGCCACATATTCGACATCTTGTAGTCGATGTCAAATGCCGGCCAACCTGACAAAGCGAACACCACCTGAAAATGCTTGTGCTGTGGATTGTAATGTATGACAGTTTTGCTGCACTGTATTTTAGCCCATGTCTTCTTTAAACCAACGAAATGTTTCAGACAAATCTCCAATTGCAGAGCTGCAGTACAATTGTTATCATGGATTGAATTTTTGTAGTCTCTTTCTCGTATGTTTTTATCTTAATTCTGGGCAGTTTGTTTAGAGTGGTTTCTGAGCGGTTGTGCTGTGGTACTTTTTTTTGCAGTGGATTTTCCCGATGATAGCACAGCATAATAGCGCTGCTAAACTTTCTACCCTTTTCTATTTTATGAGAAAAAATTGAACTCCAAAATTGTCCAACTGAGCTCCTACCTGTAAATTAAGCTCCTAATTCAGATTTAGATCAATGAAACCTGCATTTGGCTTCATGGTATAGTTAGTTTCAGCTGAATTTAACAGGCGAAACTGAGGTGCAAAAATGCTCTTTTATTAGGTGTAGTTGCATAAACAACTTACAAAAGCAAGGGCGTCCAAAATACTAGAACACCGTACACGAGCAATGCCAGAAAATATACACAATCTCAACAATGCAATAGCAGCAATCAGAGTAAACTTCTATCTGTCGACTATGCAGGTGAATCCAACTACCAACCATGAAAAAAGAACGAAGAAAAGTTACTAATGTAATGGTACATAATTTCTACAAGGAAACAAACTACTTGAGCCTCGTAGGCTGCTGCATCCCTCCTCTCATCATAGCGCAAAATTCCTCGTAGTTAATCCTCCCATCCTGTAATACAGAAAGAAACCCATCAAGAAGATGGAAGGAATAAACATAGCGTAGCTGAAAATACGATAATTCATGAACAACTTACATTATCTGTGTCAACTTCTGATATAATGTCCTTTATGGTACTGGCATCGCCCATTTCATGCTCGATCAAAGCAGATTCCAGTTCATCTTTCGTGATGAAGCTGCATAAATTTGAGGTAACCTCCATGTCAAATCAACCATGGGGATATACGCACAGGTGCATTGTACAAAATGTGAAATTGTGGTACTAGGCTAGTGAGCAGTTATTGTTAACAAAATATGAAACTGTGATACATCATCATGTATCATAGACGAGAATTGTTGATCATTTATAAAAACTCGACCTGCGGCGGGGGGGGGGGGGGGGGGGGAAGAATCCCCCGGGCATTGCTTTAAGAAGAAGGTCTTCTCACGCAGACCGAGAAAACCCCCGAACCCCTGCTCCACCCTTACACAGCGGCACCATCGCCCGACCTTGTGAGACTACCGGCGGATCCTTTGGATCAACGCCTTGGCGGGGTCTTAGACCTGTGCTTTGGTGTGGTAGCAGGCGAGGGGATTTTTTCCCCCAAGCCTGAAATTCGCTCCCACTGGGAGTCGAACCCAGGATCTGGGAGTGCTACTCAGGCCTCTAACCATTGGGCTAGAGACCCTTTCGCACACATCAGGCCTCAGAATTGTTGATCATTTATCACACACAAGATTTAATGAAAAACTAGTACTGTGACTTGTGACATCAATTTTTGAGAAGTGACAGTTCAGAATACACACCCACTGTTGTCTTTGTCAAAATACTGGAATGCCTTAAACAAATGCTCGTCTTTTTCAAGCTTGTGTCTATGCATTGTAGCTGTGACGAACTCAACATAGTCAATGGATCCATTGCCGTCCACATCTGCCTGGAATGGTAAGCACACAAAGTCAACAAAATCATGGTTCAAAAACATATTTTAATAGTTCAGGATTGGTGCATACAGCATCCATCAATTGCTTTACTTCAGCCTCTGACAGCTTTGATCCAAGTTTGGCTAACCCTGCTTTGAGTTCTTCATATGTGATGGTCCCACTGTTGTCTGTGTCCATATTCATGAACATTTGCTTTAGTCCCTTGATCTCTTCCTCGTTAAGGTTTGAAGCAATAACCTGCATACACATTTGCTTATAAGCACCACAGAAGAAAAGTCAGCCAATTAAGCATCACTATGAAGATAATAACCTTCAGTGCCATCTTTTTCAGCTTATTCATTGCCCTGAATTGTTTCATCCTAGAAAGAACAGCGCTGTCAATAGGTTTATCAGATGCTTGTCCTTCTCTAAGCCATGGATGTTCTGATCAAGCATTTAATATACAGAATATTAGTTTTTGGAGAAGGAACTAAAATTTGTAGGTCAATGTATGGCCAAGAAGCTTACGAAGAACTTGGGCTGAAGTAATTCTTTTCTTTGGATCCTGTGTCAACATCTTTCTAACCAGGTCTTTAGCACTCTCAGAAATTGATGGCCATGGCTGACTTTCGAAGTCAATCTCCCCATGCAGAATAGCATCAAATATACCCTTTTCAGTTTCTACAAAGCACAACAGAAGATGAATAACAACATAATGGCAAATATTACTGCTTAATTGTATACATGAATCCAAAAGTGGAAGTGAAAAGGGATCTTATAGTCAAATGTACCAGCCCAGAATGGAGGCACACCACTGAGAAGAATGTACAGAATAACACCTGCACTCCAAACATCCATCTCTTTCCCATAATTTCTCCTAAGGACCTCAGGAGCAACATAATAAGCACTTCCAACGATGTCCCTGTACATTTTTCCTGATGTATTTCAAAGGCAGTTAGTATATATCAACAAAAAAGTTATTGTGAATGAGATTATAGTTCTCAAATAATAACCGCAGAAAAGTTGGATACTCAGGATCGTATAACATTAATCACCTAAGTTCTCTCTGATTGGTTAAGAATTAGACAGACTAAGTTTTTAATAACCGCAGAAAAGTTGGATACTCCTCGGGATCTTGTAACATTAATCACCTAAGTTCTCTTTGGTTGGTTAAGAATGAGACAAACTTACCAAATGAAAAAAGGGTAAATGAGACAAACTTATCAAATGAAAAAAGGGTAGTTAACTAGCGGTTATGTTTTCAGAACCATATGATGAAATCTTGAGATATATATCAGTTAGTACGAAGTCAGAAATGAGATCATGGAAGCATGTTGTATTCAGTACAGGAGATGACAATGATCAAAATATATAAGGAGAAATGAAAACAAAGGAGCTGCCTTCCGCCACCATCTCACCCAACCACCACCAACATCACTACTATACTAGGGAAATGCACAACTGTTATAGATCACTCAAGGTTATCACGATGCTCCAGCAAGTCGCGGTGAGCGCAGGGGGTGCTGGACACCTAGGCGCCCGCCATGGCGAGAGTTAGACGGTGGTAATAAAAATAAGAAATAACACATTATATGGCTGAGAGTTAAATAAATATACCTCATATAATACCTCATATGGCATGGAATTAAATAAATATACCTCATATAATACCTCATATAGCAGGGAATTAAATAAGCATAGCACAAATTCTCCAAATAGCAACTAAGTTAACTAACATTACCATAACAAGGTCCATAATAGCACAAAAGCACAGGCACATAAGCAGAGGCAGAGAGCAGAACCAAAAGCAGAGGCTGAGAGCAGAAGCACAACCAGAGGCAGGGAGCAGAGAGCAAGCAGCAAAGAGCAGAAGCAGACCAAATCGGAGCAAGAACCAGAGCAAATCAGAGAAAGAAGCAGAGCAAAGCAAATCAGATTAGAGGGGGAAGAACAAAGGATAAGGGAGAAGGACACTGGCCTGAGCTGAGAGGGGCGACAGTGACAAGCTGCAGCCGGAAGATGCTCTCCAAGCGGTAGGCGGCAGCATCAGAATCGAGTTGGAAGGGCAGCGGTGGCCTCACTCCAAGCTCTCCCACTCCCTCCCAGATCTGTTTTTTCTCACCTCTATCACATGATACCCTACCCTTTAAGGGGTTTTTTTCCACCAGTCAACCGCTGCATCCTCCCTGGAGGACGCCCGGGCGGCCATGGTGTCGCCCAGGATTCCCAGTCGAGTGCCTTAGTCTGGAATCCTGGGTGGAGGCCCCCAGCATCTGCCCCCAACCGACAGGATGCCTTGGCATCAACTTGGTGACGCCATGACAACCTTGACATCACTCCAATAGTAACCAGTGACAGAAAATTTACTATCACCATCATCTGGCCTCGTAGATTTCATAATAGTAACTAGCAGCTGGTGTATTTGAAAAATAAGTAATGATAGGGGTATTTGAAAAATAAGTAATGATAGTACTTTTTATCAAATTTGAAAGTACTGTTTATTTATATCAGTACCTCCATGACACACAATCTTAGGAGAGATACTTCCAGCTTCCACACAGTAAACGCTGCCAGATCAATGTTAGAAATGATAACAGACCAGGTGGGCAACTTGCAAATGACAGCTGAAGTACAGTGTAGCCAAACAATGTAAGTAGAAGAGTTCTATTTGCATTTCGCACATTTCCCTTCCACTGTTCAGGTCAACCAGAACAGCAGCCTAGCAGGATGTCCGATACTTGTATTGCGGTCTTGCACTACTAGGGGTCAATAACAAATCAATCGTTTAGCAGTCTTCACCCTCAGTATCTAGGGAGCACTTTCCAATAGTTTGAAGTGCTCCAACAACGGATGGTGGTTGCAATGTCATTCCTAATGAAGTATGAACACACTTGTATGGCTGTTGTAGACTTGTAGTGCTCCTAGAATATTCCTTTGACATGATGCATCAATAGTAAGTGGTCATTCTTTGCCTGCTAAAGTGCTAATAGGTGCATTTCACTTTTAAATTTTGTAGAAATTGCTATTACACTACTAAAAAAAAGAGGTAGCTCATGCCATTCAAAGAAGCAGGCAATAGACTGAAATGTATAAGGACCAATATTGATGTTAAATTGTTACAGATTTCCCCTAAAATTCAATTAATTGGTATACCGTTTCATATTTTAATCCAAGTAATAGTGACGGGGATTCTCAAAACCAATTTAAAATCTGCTAAGCTGCAAGTAGTACACCAGTACTGCACTATTAGCTTCCCGCTGTTAATTAACAGTCATAGAAGATAGAACCGGCATGTTTTTTCAATTCTAAGTTCTAATCCCTCAAACTGAACATGGCTGAAACCTGACAATCACCAGTTTTGGCAGGTTTTTTTGTGAAGCCTAGGTGCGATCGACAGTATAGAGTGTTATGGCAGGATATGTTTACAGTCATGCAAATGTTACACACAACACATCCAAAATGGTATGAACCGCCCATAACTCACAATGAACAACACCGTAACCCTCCTAACCCCCCAAATCAGACCATTTATGAAATTCCAACCATAGCTAGGTGGTCCAGCAATACGAAAATCAGCACCAGTCTACGAAATTCAGCAGATCAAAGTTAAGAAAAAATATGCGTCCAATTGCTATTATACTCAACAAGAGATGCAATTCTCAAGCATATGCAGCTGATATATTATTCAATTACCTTCTTCAATGAAGACTGAGAGCCCAAAATCAGTTGCCTTCAGCATTGCATTCTCTGCCTTGGTCGCAAGCAAGAAGTTCTCCGGCTTCAGATCACGATGCATCACTCCCATGAAATGGCAAATGTTGACAACATTCACAATTGCTCTGCACATTATAGCAGCCGCACGCTCTGAGTAGTGCCCCTTAGCAATAATCCGATCAAACAGCTCCCCGCCTGCACAGAGCTCCATCACTACATGCACATTATTCTTGTCCTCATATGCTCCCCGGAATTCAACTATGTTTGGTTGCCCAGATAGGTGCTGCATGATCTGGATCTCCCGGCGAATGTCCTCCCTGTCGGCCTTCTTCACAAGCTTGCGCTTGGAGATGGACTTGCAAGCATACTGCCTACCAGTAGCAATCTCAGTGCAAAGGTATGTCACCCCAAACTGTCCCCGGCCAAGCTCCTTACCAAGGGAGTAGACCGAGCACACATCCTCGTACTGCTTGCCAAGAATCGTGTCTGGTGCGGACTTCGGTGGGGCAACCACAGGTTGGACTACCGGAGGGTTCATCGCAGGCGGTGTGTACCTCACCTCGGCTGGTGGCGGTGGCTGAGGATGGTTGTAACTAGGAGGTGTTTGCGCTGGTTTTGGCTGGTGGGAATAGCCATAACCATTGGTTCCGCCTCGGCCAGAATCCGGGGACGTAGCTCTGCTGCAACACTGCCCCATCTCTAGTCAAATTCTTCCTTCCAGTTCTAGATTTGCAACCCAGTAGCTGAGCAGATGAAACCAAATAAAAAACTGGACCTGCAAAATAATTCAACAAAGATTGTACTGAATCAGATACGAACTTTTCCACTTCTCATCCAGGAATCCACAAACCCATAATTCATTCAAGAGAATCAAAGAAAAGAAAAGGAGATCAAAACTGAATCTACAAGCAAACCAAACAATACAACTCAACAAAGAACAACACAAGGTGGGGAAAAGAAGCAATGCAAAAAATAAATAAATAAATTGCCTTTGACACAAAGTTGACCTCTTTCTACTCCCAATCCAGACGCAAGAATTGCAGGACAAGGTAGATGGCTGGTCCCTTTGGTGGCACTGGAAGCAATCACAGATTCAGAGAAGATAAGGATGCAAGCAAATTTTGGGTAAAACGAGACAAAGACAGGATCATCCGAAAGCAACAGGACCAACCCGGCACCGAAGGAAAAAGAAATGGAAACTACGGCCCGTTTCGTACTGTCTTTTGCCTTTATTATAAATAATAACAGCTTATAAAGATAGAAATTTCTATGTAATTTTGATCAATATAAATTATTACTGTAACATGTACTATAATCAATAGTAGATTCGTCTTAAAAATAATTTGTTGAAAGTCAAATAAGTGTAAAAGCAGTTTTTAGTATCCAGCAAAAACAGGGCAACAGCACTCAGGATTTCCTACTGTAACAATGTATCCTTTCCACTGATTTAGACGAGGGGAAACGATAAAGAAGAACAGTAAACACTAAACTCCACTAATTTTTTTCTGTAAAAAAAATATCAGTGTCAGAAATCTACTGAATCCAAGAACATGAACAGATTGCTAAAATTAGAAGTGCAGAAGTAGAGCACTCGTGAGAAATGAGCTCCCATAGCTTACATCAAGCACTGCTGCACCACTTTCAGATCCATAGGGGCAAGATTTTCAGCATCAGATCGAACTCTCTAATCTCTTACCAAAAAAGAACCCAAAGCAAGGAACAATCCCTAATCTTTCATAAAACCAACAACGATCTAATCTACGAAAGGTCACATGAGCAAGCCTCTCAACCCCAACACAATGAACCAAGAACCAAGGAGGAGACGCGTACCGAACAAGATCCTAAGCTCTGAACCCGCCAAGCCCCAAACTTTCCACCTATCCAGAGCACAAGAACTGCAGAAGCCGAGGTTTCTCCTTGGGCAGAAGTACTGCAGCACAAGAATCCGCGTCTAAAAAATCAAATCTTGGAGGAGGAGGAGGAAAGAGCAAGAACAGCTCCGCGCGGCGACCGCGGGAGTGGCTTGGAGGTGGTGGGCTGGTGGCCACCGCAATTGGCGCGACCCCGATCGTGACAGCGACCAATGCACACACACACACACACGGAAGCACGAATTAAAATCTTGGGAGGAAAAGTAAAGAAAAAAAGTTGGTACGAAGAAGAAAGGAGAAGAAATGGTGTAGTGTGTATGAGAGCTTGCAGCTTTGAAGTTTTGGGCAGGTCGATGCTTACGTCTCAAACGATAATGTGCCCTTCTTCGTTTTTATTTAGGGGGGAAAATGAAAAAGAGATCACATGGTGCTATGGTAATTGGTAATTCCATGAGCATTCTCCAGGGTTAGGGAAAAGCCACATTTGGATGAAATTTGGAGTAGTTAACAAGCATATTTAGGGTGTAATTTATGATACCCGTTCAGCAATAAGGTCTGTACTCTTCGGAAGAAAAAAATTTTAAGATCTACACAGTACCCGGAGAGATTCTTAGATAACAACATAAACAAATTTACGTAAAATTTGTTTATGTTGGTAACAGTCGGGAGCGGTCGACCATCACTTGTGGTCATAAGTTGGCAGCGGTCGACGATCGATCATGGTCCTAAATCGGGAGCCTTCGACAATAGCTCATGGTCGTACATCGAAAGCCAACGACCATCGTTCGTGGTCATAAGTCAGAAGCCATCGAGGATACCTCATGGTCGTAAGTTGGAACACATCAACCAGCACTGATAGTCATATGTCGGAAGACATCGATCACACCTCGTGGTCGTAAGCTGAAACACATCAACCAGTGCTCATGGTCGTAAATTAGAAGCCGTCGATCACACCTCGTGGTCGTAAGTTAGAAGCCGTCGACCATCAAGCGTGATCATAGGTCAGAAGCGGTTGACCATCGCTGGTGGTCGTACGTTGGTAGGCCTCCAGTACGCTTGTGCCCTGTCGCCTGACTACTGGCGCCAGACTGCTCAGCCCTGACTTCGACCACTGCCTCGATTTCGACCACTACCCCCTTTGACTTTGATCATTGCCTCCTTCAACCACTATCCCCTTCGACCACGACCCTTCGACATTGACCACTTCCCCCTTTGAACATGGCTTCGACTTCGACCACCATGTGGGTCTTGCCATCGAGGGTGGGGAGCTCGATCTCAGGGTGACCTAGGGGTAGGCGACGAGGATGTCCAATTAGAGGGGGAACTCGTAGCGGTGGAGGTTGTGGACGAACCAACAGGTGCCCTCTGGGTTGGCACTACGACTACGACCACTGCCCCCTTCAACCGTTCTCTCCTTCGACCATAGCCCTTCGATGTTAACCACTTCCTCTTCGACCACGGATCTTCGACTTCAACCATGGATCTGCGACTTTGATCACTACCCCCTTTGACCATTATCCCCTTTGAACATAGCCCTACGATGACCACAGCCCTTTGACGTCGACCAATGTCCCATTCGACCATGGCCCTTCGACATCGACAACTTTCCTTTTTGACCACGGCCCCTTTCGACTACGGCTTCGATTTTGACCACGAATCTTCGACTTTGACCACTGTCCCATTCGACCACAGCCCTTCGACGTCGACTACTTCCCCCTTTGAACACCATCCCCTTCGACCACTGTCGACCAAGTCCCTTCGACATTGACCACTATCCCCTTCGACCACAGCCCTTCGACATCGACTACGGCTTCAATTTCGACCATTGTCCCCTTCGATGACCACGACCCTTTGACGTCGACCACTTCTCCCTTCGACCACTGCCCCCTTCGACCACGGCATCGACTTCGACCATGGATCTTCGACTTTGGCCATGGCCCCTCAACCACGCCCCCCCTTCGACCACAGCCCTTCAACTTCGACTGCAGACCGACTTTGTCCATGGCCCTTCAACTTCGACCACTACCCCTTCGACCACTGTATTCTTCGACCACAGCATAGACTACGACCACGACCCTTTAACTTCAACTACAACCCTTTGACTTTGACCGCAGACTAACTTCATCTACGGCCCTTCGACTTTGACCACTGCCCCTTTGACCACGGTTTGGATTTCGACCATGACCCTTCAAGTTTGATCACGATCTAACTTCAACCATAGCCCTTCGACTTCGATCGCGGACCGACTTCGTCCACGGCCCTTCGACTTCGACCACTGCCCCCTTTGACCACTGTCCCCTTCGATTACGGCTTGACTTCGACTATGGCCCTTTGACTTAGAGCATGACCTGACTTCGACCATGGCCCTTCGACTTCGATCACCGCCCCTTCGACCACGGCTTCGACGACGGGTCTTTGACTTCGGCCACGGTCCCCTTCAACTACGGCTTCAACCACAACCCCTCAACTTCGGCCATGGCTCCTCGACCACGGCCTCATTCGACCACGCCACTAACTTCGACGACCAGCTTGGGAGACCAAATCGCCAAACAATGCGGTAGGCTATAAGCGAAGAGCAGGAGGAGGTATAGATGCTCACCGGGTAAGCGACCGCTGGGCAGCGGCAGGGGAGAGCCAGGTGGGTGAGCGTAGTAAGAGGAAGCCGCCGCCATCGCCGAGTACCCTTCTCTCTGATCCACTAGCCGCTGTCGCTGAGCGCCATTCTCTCCAATCCATCGACCGCTGTCACCGAGCGTCGTGCCGCTGGTTGGAGGGGCGATGGGAGATGTAATTGGTGGCGGTGCCCTAGGGAAAGTCGGGGGGACTGCGACCAGACGCTACCGCATGGGGAAGAAATTGGTGGTGGCGCCAAGGAGGAGGCGCGACATGAGGGTTCGGGGGAGAAGGAGGCGGCGGTTGCGGGGGGTGAAGGTCAAGAGGCGACGGTGGGCAGATGGGGAGAGGAGGCGGTGGGCAAATGCATTGGGAAGGCGGCAACGAGGGGATGCGACGCTGCTGGAGGAAGTTGGGGGACTGCGACTAGACGCTGCTATACGTGGATGGAATTGGTGGCGGCGTTGAGAAGGAGGAGGCGCAGCACGAGGGTTCGGGGGAGAGAAGGAGGCGACAGTTGTGGGGGGTGGAGTAGTTGCGAGAGGCGGAGGATGCGGGGGAAGAGGAGAGGAGAAGCGCGGTCCACGCGTCAGCCCGACCTTTTCCACGAGGAGTGGAAGAACTACTTATATGCAGATCTGGACAGTTGATCTTTGATTGGACGGCTGAGAAGACAGGAGGGAGAACGGACCGACGACCACCAACTTCCATTTTTATAATAGTAAAGATTGTGGATTTTTATTAAATAGACTTTTTTAACGGAATCTTCATGAACATCACCATTGCAAATGAATATTGCAACGCCATGTCATCATGGGTTCAAAGTTATTTTCGAAAATAAACTCTATGTGCCACGCCATCATTGGTAGCATTGCGGAAAAGGCTTTTGTTAAGGAGGCAAGGTTCTTCTTGTAATAAGTTTACTGTAAAATGATTTTATAAAAACATTAAATAACAAAATATTTTGAAATATGTTAGCAACAAGTTAATATATTAAAAATAACAAAAATAAAAGCACTTCTAAAAAGCTACCGCACCGTAAAACGCACCTCACTTGAATTCAGCAGGGGCAAATACATCTTCTAATAATATTACAGAAAAAACACTTCCATTTGGTCATTTTTATTACTCAATTTATTTAAAAAAGTGGCATGATAATCACTCTTATAGACATACTTAAAGCATATTTGGCAGTAGAAATTTCATATAAAATTTCGTCACAAAAAAATAATTTCATATAAAATAATATAATTTTAGCAAAATGATTCTGCGATTTCTATTGAATTTCTATGTTCCAAACGAGTAGAAGAATGTTTATGCCCAGGTGTGATGATTGTGGACCCGTTCTTTTTTGCTGCGGATTATAACGCTGGGTTTTGACTTTTGAGTTGTTCGTGAGAATATGAAATAACAAAAATTCGTGTGTAGTTTTGGTTAATATAAATAAAGTCGCTATAGTATGTACTATAATTAATATTTAGACTTTATTTTAAAAATATTTTATTGAAAAATTAGTTACTGTATGAAAGATAGAAAACTCCAAAATAAAGTTGTTTAGGCGGAGGGATTAGGCGCCGGTCGTTACCCGGGCGAGGAGCGGAAGGCGACAAAGGCCGTGATTGGGACGCTGGTTAAGCGCACATGACGCACGTTGTTTACTTGTGGCACGGTGTGATTATTGGGCCCTTGAGATTACCCACCGGTTTCGAGGCCACGCCACGTGAGCACATGATAAGGCATCTTCCCAACCCCACCGAACTCGGCTTAGTTTATTTAGGTATAATTATACTCCTCCTCATCTAATCTACTTGTCATATGTAAGCTCAATGTGCCTGATCTTTTATCACGTGGTTTATAATTTTTAGTTATAGCTTATTAGTCTAATAAATAATTATTACTGAAAGACGTATAAGCCAAAAACTGATTGAAAATAAGAAAATAACAGGGCCAATAAATATCAGGAAGGAAGTATTTCCTCTGTGTTAGAGTACATATTTGACAAGATTATAAGAGATACATATAATCAATTAGTATGATTTGTATCCGATATGGTTCCTTCCATATCTGTATTAGATTGATGTATCTCCAAGTCATATTGTACTCTATATATATGCCATCCGAAACTCAAGCAATACATCCAACAAGTATTCCGGCTATTTTGTCATTCCTATATGGTATCAGAGCATGTTCGCATCTAGGTCTGTTCCTAGCCACCACCAAATTCCGTGGCGCACCGCCCCTGGGAGAGATGATTCAATCTCCATGATCTAATCTCCTGGGAACTATGCAAAACAGTGTAGATAGATGGCCTACAGCGAGAACGGCGCTCGCTGCATCTTCCAGCAGCTGGTGTTCACGCTATCCTTCTGCCACGCGGTTAGGGTGTACCACTGTGACATCAAGCCTGAGAACCTCCTCCTCGACGAGCACCGCAACCTCAAGGTTGCCGACTTCGGGCTCTCCACCCTCGCCGACACGGAGCACCGGTGAGGCACTCCTCCACACCATCTACGGGACGTCTCTCCACGTCCCACCAGAGGTGTTCGTACGCAAGGGTAGACAGTGCCAAGGTGGACGTCTGGGCTGCCGCCTCCTCTAGCCTGACCTAGCGCACCTAGATCCAGGTTGCCCCGGCTCTCTCCACCGCTGGCCTCGACGTGCTAGTTCATGGGGAAGAAGAAGATGAGACGGCCTGATGCCATCGCTCGATCCCGCCGCCACTCCTCTTGGAAAGTTTGGCCTTCGCCGCCAGGCCTCCGCACAAGCGTCAGGCCGTAGCCACCTTGGATCCGGCCGTCGCTGCATCGGATCCGACCACCACCGCCCAGATCCGATCGCGCCTCCTTGGCACCACATTAGATCCAGTCACCGTCGTTCCAGATCTGGCCCGACACTACCCCGGCCAGCCTTCTTTTGGACTCCACGTCGCACCGCCGCCTCTTGGCCACCATGCCCGCAACGCCTCCTCTAGCTATCAAGTATTCCTCCTTCCACTCCCTCTTGGCCGATGGCTTCGCTGCCTCCAGCTTGCGCTGGCCTTCTCCGGTGCCCAGCTCGCCTCGGTGCTGAGCCCCCTCAACACCGCGGACCTCCCACGCAGTCTCGACGAACTTGCCTCGGCCTTCTCTCTCCGCGTCGGATCCAGCCTGTACCATCGTCGCCAGGCTTCCCCCTTCTACTGGTGCTTTCTCTTCATCTCGGTTGAATCTATTCCCATATCTCCCTCTTTCTTCTTTCCACTGGCGCCAGCGAGGGCCATGCTAGACTCGCTAGTGGCCATCTACCTGCTTCCCCCTTCTGTGCTGCTTTCCCTTCCTTCCTTCCTTCCACACCTCCTTTGCTCTCCCTCTGTCGGCATCTCTCTCCACTGGCCACCTCCCTTCTCCAGTGCGCCGCCAAAATCCTCTGGCTACAGCCTCAACCTTTCTCTTCCCTGGCCCCCATTTGCTCTCCTTACCCCCATCTTATCCACCAAGCGCCGGTGGCCACCCGCAGCATCATCGATGCGCCACCACAATTCCAACATGTGCTAGGCTGTAGCTCTCCATCGCCATCGACGCCGTCGAGCTTCAACTTCTTCCTCTTCTCTGATGTGCACCCCTTCTACTGGTTGCCCTCTCTCCGCAACCATCCTCTGCTCTTATGCCGCCGGCAATACTCCTTCGACGACTGCCCCTATGGCAGACAACTTCACCACTAGCTCTTTGCATGACGCTCCTCGTCGGCTTCTACTTCAACTTGAGCATCCTCGTCAACTTCTTCTCCAGCCTAAGCGTCCGCAACGCTCCCACTCCGACTGCAGGGGATGTTAGAGTAAATGTTTGGCAAGATTATCAGAGATAGGATAGAATCAATTAGGTTGATTTGTATCCAATACGATTCCTTACATATCTCTAGTAACCTTCCACATCTGTATTAGATTGACTTGATCTCGAGTTTGTGGCACACATGGCACATTTTAAATCTATATTTACAAGAATGTCAGTATACACACGATAATAGCAAAAATGTATGTTTTGTTGCCCGGTCACCGGGCGGCAACGCTGTGGAGTGGACACCTAGTCGAAGGAGCCCCGTGGCCATGCGTCAAGTGCCTGCCGCCCTACCACTATGCGACCAAGGGCCTACCGTCTAGTCACCAGGCTCTAGGTAATTAGCATTTACAATTAATTAGTTTAATTGCATGATTAGAAAATTTAACACTCATTGTTCGTATAATTTTTTAGATATAGCACATGAGCACAAAAACTTATGAAATTTTTTATGGAGCTTCCCAACGTAGCGTAGTTCATTGTGTAATTTGCTCGTAATTTTTGTCCATTATGAATTTTACTTAAAAATTCATTTACGTAAACTATTTGTAGGAATTTTTTTAATATAGGAAATGAAATCGAAAAATTAGAGTAGTGGACTTAGTGGTGTAATTTTTTATTCAATTACATAACGAGTACATATGGTAGTACAAATATGCATGGCATGGGATATAGCGGTACAAAAAGTGCATCGCACAGGATGAGATATGGCTCACTCATCTGAGCCACTACTATCTCCTTGCTGTGTCTACCTCTTTGTGCATGGCCTTGTCTTCCATTGAGCATGTCCCATGGGGTACGACAGCCAATTCGGAGCGTGCATGTCGGATCAGAGGAGGTATGGAGATCGATCCGTCTATTCAGTAGCCGGTGGTGGTCCAGTAGATTGAGGTACAGTAGATAGTGTCTTGTTGTAAGCGTTGCTCCTGCTGAGACATGCTAAATTGGGGGCTACCAGAAATGAAGTCGTGAATGATGGGCTCTAGAAATCCCTGTTGTGTGGAGGAGCCCTGGCCTTCTCTGTACAGTGTGCCAGCGATGTCGGAGGATCTCTACCCACCGAAGTCTCCAAACCCTGCATACGGTGTGAATGATGAGCTTTGCCCTGCATACGCTATAAACCCTAGCGCCATGTATGACTCCCTGGAAGCAGCCGAGAGGCTCGTATCATCATCAGTGAACTAGTCGTCACCCCCACGTTGAATTCAAGGTTGTAAGATGGAATGATATTAGTCACAATAAATATTCTAGATATAGAATGTGAATCTCATACATCCCAAATGTGCAGCAAAGATGACCAACGGGGCGTTGTATTCTCTATAGGGTGTGCAGAGGGTAAAAGTGATTGAGAGACCATGTGGTCGTGATCCCATGAGAATGATGAGTAATTGACAATGGTGTAGGTTAGTCGAGTTTGGTTTGGGTGGTTTTGACCATGTCGTTGCGTGGTGCAACGGGCTCGGTCGATTTGGTCAAACTTGGTCGTTTGGGCTTAGGTCATTTATTCTAATGCTTCGACAGGTTTGGACTTCATCATGGGTAAGCATGATGTGTTTATGCTATTTTATGCTTTCATGTGTCGAGCGGTGCTATGTGATGTGTTTCTTGTCTGTGTGGCTGCAGGACATCGAGCGGAGTCGTGGCGAGACACGGTGGACCGGACTAGGCGCAGGTGGCGCTGAGGTCAGAACGGTCAGGATGTGTCGAAGACGACGTGGACTCGAGGTGGTTGCGAGGCGTGCAAGACAAGGAGCGCGGAAGCTTCCCGGAAGGTGCAGGAGGGGCGAAACGGGAATTTCGCAAGGCTGCACAAGCGGGAGCGGGCTCCGTTGGATTTAGCCGGCGTAACGGGGCGGAGACCCGTTAGCCATGGGCTATAAAAGGAGAGGAGGGGCTGCATGCCCATTTGAGCATTTGGGTGGAATTAGGGTTAGCTCTAGTCAAAAGAGGCTTTAGGAGTTGGTTTCTTCTTTAGTCTTTAGTGGTTGGAGAGGCAGAGTTGGGTGCTCCCTCTGTCCCCTACGATGTGTTCTAGGTGGTAGAACAGAGTGTGTGTTCTTCCTCCCTCTATGGATGTGTGTGTGTGTTCTTGAGTTGAGGTGAGGGAGAGGATGAGTTGAGAGATTGTAATCCTTCCTTTGTATCAAGACGGGGTATCGGGTCTCGCCTGTATTCGCTATGATTCAAGCAATGAAAATCTGAAGTTTTATTCCCGTGCTCTCTGTTCTTCCTTCGATGCTCTTTTGGTGGATTTCTTGAGTTTTTGATTTTCGAGTTCTTGCTTGCTGTGGAGGTGTAAAATGGGTTGCTTAGTGATGGGAGAGTGATCTTAGACCATTTGGTCATCTAGAATCCCAGAGATAAGCTTTTAATCCCAGTTTTTCAGTTTTGGCCTTCCTCTGTTCATGTGTTGCCTTCCTAGGTTTTGGTGCTGTTCTTGATTCCCTTGTTGAGATGGCTTGAAATTTGGTATGAAGAGTCCAGAGGCTATTAATTAGCTATTCTCAAAATTTCATAGCCAAAGGATCAACGGTTGGGGAGTAATTTGGTTTTTGGCTCGGGTTGTGCAAAAATTCAGATTTTTACCCATAATCTGAAATTCTTGCTTCTTGGTTTGATTCTCTTGTTTCCCAAGGTCCCCTTACTATTTAGTATGTTGTAGTAAGGCCTTGGATCAAAAAGATTGAGAGCAAACCTATTTTTTAGCCAAAAATCCGAAGTCTCAAAGTTCCAGCCTGAAATTCCCGTTTGCTGTTTTTCTCGAGAGGTACTACCGCTCCTGGAGCGGTACTACCGCTCATAGGTACTACCGCTCGGACCAGCGGTACTACCGCTCAGCGGTACTACCGCTTGACCAAGCGGTACTACCGCTTGAGGCCAGAATTTTCCCGATTTGATTTTTCTCGCTTGCTGGTCTCTGTATTTGTGTTTTTCCTGCTGCTGGGGTGTCTTGTGAGCACTGGTCTTCTACCTTCATAGCTCCCATAGCTATTGGAGAAGAAGATACGTGTTGGGGGCAATTTTTAGAAAACGACATTCACCCCCCCTCTGTCGCCATTTCGGTCCAACAATTGGTATCAGAGCCGGTTAGCTCTAATTCATAGATCTTAACCGGTCTCAAGAGCCATGGCGACGGACAAGTACTCGACCAAGCCGCCCGTGTTCGATGGCATCGATTACCCCTTCTGGAAGAGCCGAATGGAGACATACATCCAGGCCCAGGGGTATGCCATCTGGCGGAAGGTCAAGGTACGATTCGCTGTTCCTGCCGATGAGAACATCAATGCCGGGAACATGGCTGATGTTGAGGCGAATGCAAAGGCAAGGAACATCATCATCCAGGGGTTGAGTCGTAGCGAGTTTGACCGTATATCTCACCTGTCGTCCGCCTACGACATCTGGGTGACCCTCGACGCATACTATGAGGGCACCACCCAGATCAAGACGGTTCGACAGGACCAGTTCAAGCGCGAATACAACAAATTCGAGATGCTTGCTGGTGAGTCCCTGGACGAGTGCTTTTCGCGATTTCACAAAATCTTGAGCAACCTCCGAGCGGTCGGTCTCACATACCCCGACTCGGACAACGCTCGTCAGATGCTCGCGGCACTCGATCTGCGCGTGTGGGAGATGAAGGTGACCACCATCAAAGACACGACAGACCTCTCGACCCTGACTCTTGACGCGTTGTACTCGCGCCTCAAGACTCACGAGATTGACGTTGTCTCTCGTCGGTCGAAGTCACAGTCGATGGCTTTGGTCACCGATCCCAGTCCGGCTTCTGGTTTTTCCGCCGATTCGCTTTGTGGGTTCTCCCTAGCTGCTCTATGTGACGTAACTGATGATCAGTTAGAGCAGCTAGAGGATGAACAGCTGGCCCTCCTAGCTCGGAAGTTCTCCCATGCTTACAAGAGGAGGAGGGACAGAAAGAGAGGCGGACCAGTCATCTGCTTCGAGTGTGGTGGCCCCAACCACATTCGAGCAAACTGTCCCAAGCTGGAGAAGGGCAAGAACGACTACGGCGGTTCAGGCAAGAACGACTACACCGACAAGAACCGCAACAAGAAGCCTCCAGCTCAGACGCCGGGAAAGAAGAAGTTCCGCGACTTCGGGAAGGCCAAGAAGCTGTTTCACCGTGTCCTCACCGCCTTCGACGACCTCGACCTCAGCGAGGTGGAGGGATGGAGCGACGACGACGGGACGGGTGACCAAGATCCCAAGAGCGGCGACGACTTCTCCGGCATGTGCTTCATGGCCCTCGAGGGCGAACTTAGCGACAGCGAGCTGTACTCCGACTCGGACGAGGTATGTCCCTCCTATGACCAACTTAATGAAGCTTTCCTTAAGCTAGGAGGTTTTCATGCTAGAGCTAGGACTAGGTGTACCGAGTTAGAGAAGGAAGTAGATAGACTGTCACGGGAGCTTACTTCTCTTACATCTGCTCCCTCCCGTGACGACTGTGATACATGCTGTGCCTTGCTGGGTGATTTGGAGAAGTTAAGGACCTCGCATGATAGTGCGTCCTCTGAGCTTGATTCTATTAAGGTGGAGAATGTTAGTCTGCTTGCTGAGTTAGAGTTGAGTAGGATGGCTGTTACCCTACTTACTACTGATGAGACTACTTCTCCCACCTCATGTGAGGTTAAGGACATTGCTGCTAGAGGACCTTATGCCATGCTCCTTGATCTGCCCGAGTCTTGTGAAAATTGCAATAATTTAAAGATGAACCTAAAACGGGCAGATCACAAGATTGCTGAGTTGCGTGCTTCTTTACTTGAGCCTATTGATTCATGTTTGAACTGTCCAAAGTTAACTGCTGAACTTGAATCTGTCTCAAAACAGTTTCAAGAAATGATTGACAACAACAAGAAAATGGCTCAGTATGCGACTAAGGATTCTGTTAGCTCACCATGCATTAGTTGTGATAAACTAAAACTTGAACTCGTTGCTTTGAATGACAAATGTGTGAAGCTAACTAAGGAATTACTAGAGAAGCCACAATCTGGTTGTGATGTGATTGATGGTGTGGGGGAGAAGCCCCAGGGTAAGGGTGAGACGCCTAGAGACGCGAACCAACCTGCTAGTAGTAGGACTGTCCCCTCAGGGTCGGCTGTGCATGCACAAGCCATTCTCTCCTCTACTGTTGGTTCTTCTTCTGCTCCCTTACCTCCTGCTGTTCCCTCTTCTCCCTGCTCTTCTTGCACCTCTCTCTTTCGGGAGTGTCAGTACCTTATGAACACTCTCGAGAGATTTGTAGGCGGCAAGAAGAAGCTTAATCTTATTCTAGACCAGTCCAAGATTTGCAGATTTAATCAGGGTCTAGGATATGACTATTATGAGGATATGAGGAAGCATCCACCTGCTGTGCTTAGACCCATAGCACCAGGTGTGATCAAGACCGAGCCCAGGACCGAGAAAGTCCAATTTAAGTCAGCGGGCTATGTCCAGGGGATTTCTGACAGCAAGGTGATTGCACCTGCTGCTTCGGCCTCTCAGAAGGCGAAGCCTGACCGTGCTACTTCTACCTCTCAGAGGATGAAGTATCACTGCACCTTCTGTCAGAAGGATGGACACACGGTTGATCGATGCTTCAGGCGCGCCAAGATCGCGCGTAGAGACCGTGTTGAGTCTCCTAGGCGTATTCAGGGTCAGCCCCAGATCCTGAGTGCACCTAGGACCAGCACGAGGTCTAGGTTTACTGCTGTTGATGGGTTTGGGCAGCATCGAGGACTTGGTTTTTCTGAGTCTTCTGTTTTTCGTCCTCATGCTGCTCCTGGTCATGACTTCCGCCGTCCTGAGGGTACATCTCGTTTCCCCCGTCGAGACAGTTACCCGCGGCGTGTTCAGCGTGTTGCCGGTGTTCCGACTCGCTCTCCCGTAGCAGTCGGACCCCGCAACAGCTTCAGGTCTGCTCACAGACCTTCTGCTTCCTTGAGTCATGGAGAGCGTAGGGTAGATAGAGGTCAGTCGTGCTTGACTACTTCATCTGCTCGACGTGTTGTTCAGTATTGGGTGCCAAAATCACTTTTGATTTATCCCAGTACTGAGACTTTACTATCTGTTTGACTCAGGTTCGCCGGGCAGGGAAGGGAAAGGTTTGGCTTGTAGACTCCGGTTGTTCTCGTCATATGACCGGAGACTCCCGTTGGTTTTCTTCCCTTGCCCGTGCTCCAGGTGATGAGACGATCACCTTCGGAGATGCTTCATCTGGGCGCGTCATCGCCAAAGGTACTGTGCGCATTAATGATTCTTTCATTTTGAAAGATGTAGCCTTGGTTAGTAAGCTGCAGTACAATTTGCTTTCAGTTTCTCAGCTTACCGATGACGGTTTCGAGGTGAGCTTTAAGAAAAATGCTTGTAAAATTCTTGATTCTTCGGGTAGTCTGGTTTGCGGAATTTCTCGTTATGGGAGGATCTTTCGTGCTGATTTTTCTGAGTCTTCTGGTGATCCTCTCAGGTGTTTAGTTGCTTCTGAGTCCCGCGACCTCTCTTTCTGGCATAGGAGACTTGGTCATATTGGATTTGACCATTTGACCCGAGTTAGCGGCCACGATCTCATTCGTGGTCTGCCTAAACTCAAGATGGTCAAAGATCTTGTTTGCTCTCCATGCCGGCACGGCAAGATGGTTGCCGCTTCTCACCCTCCGGTCACAGTTACTATGACCGATGCACCGGGACAGCTGCTCCACATGGACACAGTTGGACCAGCTCGAGTGCAGTCAGCAGGAGGGAAGTGGTATGTTCTTGTTGTGGTCGATGACTTCTCGAGGTATTCTTGGGTGTTTTTCTTAGCCTCGAAGGATGAGACGTTTTCACATTTCCGAGGTCTTTTCAGTAGGCTTTCTGTTGAGCTCCCAGGTGCCTTACGAGCGATCCGCAGTGACAATGGCACGGAGTTCAAGAATTCCTACTTCGAGAGTTTCTGTGGTGAGACAGGTGTAGAGCACCAGTTTTCTTCTCCGCACGTCCCACAACAAAATGGCGTTGTGGAGAGGAAGAACCGTACCTTGGTCGAGATGGCCAGGACGATGCTTGATGAGTACTCTACACCGCGGAAGTTTTGGGCTGAGGCTATAGCTACCGCGTGCCATGTCTCAAATCGAGTATTTCTTAGGGCACACTTGCACCGCACTTCTTATGAGTTGAGATATGGGCGAAAGCCCAGCGTCTCTCATTTTCGTGTTTTTGGTTGCAAGTGTTTTATCTTGAAGTCTGGGAACCTAGATAAGTTCGAGTCACGTTCCTGTGATGGGATCTTTCTAGGCTACTCGACTTCTTCGCGGGCTTATAGGGTCTGGAACTGCGAGTCTAGTAAAATGGTAGAGACCTGTGAGGTGACCTTTGACGAGGCCAGTCCGGGGACTAGGCCCGATATCTCAGGTTCTTTAGAGCAGTCCGAGACCATCTTTGTGGATGATGAGGATGATGGAGACGACGGTTGTCTACCTGATCCTGTCCCTCATCCACCCCTTGAGGTGCCGTCTTCCACCGCACCTCGAGGCGATCAGCCCATGCCTTCTGCTTCTTCTGGAGCTGGTGGCTCTGTTCCTACCCCGTCAGCTCACGAGGTAGAGGCCACTTCTTCATCTCATCCTGGACCTCCTAGACATATCCAGAAAGCTCATCCTTCAGAGCAGATCATTGGAGACCTCTTCGAGCGTGTTACCCGCTCAAAATCTGGCTTATCTCAATTCTGTCTCCATTCTGCTTTCATTGCCTCCTTTGAGCCCAAAGATGTCTCTCATGCTTTATCTGATGAGTCTTGGGTCAATGCCATGCATGAGGAGCTAGAAAATTTTGAGAGGAACAAGGTCTGGTCGCTTGTCGAGCCCCCGCGAGGTCACAATATTATTGGGACTAAGTGGGTGTTCAAGAACAAGCAGAGCGAGGATGGAGTGGTTATTCGAAACAAGGCTAGACTAGTTGCTCAGGGGTTCTCCCAGGTTGAAGGTCTAGATTTCGAGGAGACCTTTGCCCCCGTAGCTAGACTTGAAGCCATTAGAATCCTGCTTGCCTTTGCAGCTTCTAAGGGTTTCAAGCTTTACCAGATGGACGTCAAGAGTGCCTTTCTCAATGGCCTTATTGAGGAAGAGGTCTACGTCCGACAGCCTCCTGGTTTCGAAAACCCCAAATACCCAAACCATGTCTTTAAGCTTTCCAAAGCGTTGTATGGACTTAAGCAGGCCCCCAGGGCTTGGTATGAGAGGCTTAAGTCCTACTTGTTGAGTCATGGGTTTGAAATGGGTAAAGTTGATAAGACCTTGTTCATCCGCCGGCTTGGCGCTGACCTTCTGCTCGTCCAGATCTATGTCGATGACATTATCTTTGACGGCTCTTCCCATACTCTGGTTTCCCAGTTCTCGGATGTCATGAGCACCGAGTTTGAAATGAGTATGATGGGTGAGTTGACCTTCTTCCTTGGCTTCCAAATTAAGCAGACTCGGGAGGGTACATTTCTTCATCAAGGAAAGTACACTCGTGACCTCCTGAAGCGCTTCGATATGAGTGATGGTAAGCCGGTGTCAACTCCCATGGCTTCGACAGCCTATCTTGACCCAGATGAGGATGGCGAGCCAGTTGATCAGAAAGAGTTCAGAAGTATGATCGGCTCCCTTCTTTACCTCACTGCCTCGAGACCAGACATACACTTCTCAGTGTGTCTGTGTGCTCGTTTTCAGGCTTCTCCTCGCGTATCTCACCGTCAGGCGGTGAAGCGCATCTTTCGATACCTTCGAGCTACCATTGACTATGGTATCTGGTACTCTTCCTCATCCTGTCTTTCCTTGAGAGCCTTCTCGGATGCAGACTTTGCCGGCTGTAGGATAGATAGGAAGAGCACCTCTGGCACCTGCCAATTCATTGGCACTTCTCTTGTTTCCTGGTCTTCGAGGAAGCAGTCCGGAGTTGCACAGTCCACCGCAGAGGCCGAGTACGTTGCTGCAGCCAGCTGCTGTAGCCAAGTACTTTGGATGGCGTCGACCCTGCGGGACTTTGGGTTGGTCATAGATAGTGTTCCACTCTTCTGTGATAACACTTCTGCGATTAACATTGCTAAAAACCCAGTGCAGCACTCTCGGACCAAGCACATTGATATCCGATACCACTTCCTTAGAGACCATGTAGAGAAGGGTGATATAGTGCTCCAGTTTGTGGAGAGTGACCACCAGTTGGCTGACATCTTCACCAAGCCTTTGGATAGTTCGAGGTTTTCAGCTCTGCGGGGAGAGCTTGGGGTAGTGTGTCCTTATGGACTGTAGTGAGAGGGAGCTTTGGGCTTTATTGCTTTACTATATTGATTATGCTTCTGTCTCATTTCTATTGCATTGCACTCGGGGTGCATTTGGGTTTAGTCCTTCCAGCATAGGTTAGAGTGCTTCTCTTGCCGAGATGCTTAGACTTCTAACCCTTATCTTGTGCTTCCAGGATTAGCTGCTTCTTATCTCACTAGGTCGAGCTCACTCACTTCTTGTAGGTTCTAGCGAGGGTTGGGCCACCCTCGGGTAGACAGGGTACGTGTTTGCTCTCTAGTGTGTGATTTACAGTCAGCTGATTGTCCTGGAGTCATATGGGGTAGATGAGAGTCAGTCTGAGCCATAGTTGTCTCTATATCTTATCTATGCTTTAAGGACTGCCTGTTTTGGTTTTATTTGCCAGCTTCTCGATTTATTGCTTTGGTTCAGGGAGAGTTCATTTGGGAGCTTCTGGAGCTTAATTGTGACTTAACTCAACTTGAACTAAAAGTTGCATGTCATGTTGAGGGGGAGCTAGATTTTTCTTGCATTTTCAGCATTCTAGCATTATAATCAATCTGCATTGAGCCTTGATCATTATCCTGTTATGACATGCTTCAATGCTTTACACCTTGCCATGACTTGTGCTTAGCTTGCTAAATTTATCATGACTTCATATGTGTAGACTAGCGTTTGCTATGATAAGTTAAGTAAAATTGATCAACTTAAATTAAACTTGTCATGCTAGCATTTGAGTTTAGTCTTTCTTGAGCTATCCCTTTATGATTCATGCCATGTCAAATAGGCTGAGTAGAGCGTTGAATCTATATTGAGCCTTAGATTGAGCTGTTTAGTCTCTTGATGATGCTGAGTTAGTACAATATGTTAAAAAGCAAAAAGATCGGTTTTGTGCGAAAAAACTGATCTCACCAATTCTCTCCTATGAGACGGCTTGCCATTGCACTTGGCATGAACTTAGGGGGAGTTTTGGATGACCTAGACTATCTTCTTAAGCTCATGGCTTGGAGTAGTCGCATAAGGCTTGAGACCTAGCACATGATAAAACAAAAATCTGGTTGGCAACAACCATGAATTTCAAAAGAAAATATGTCATTTGTGCTCCATTTGCTTAAGCTTCAAAAAGAACCAAGTACTTTAACCAAAGTTTCAATCTTGAGCTTATAGCACTCTATTTGGACTCAATGTTAGCTTCCTTGTTCCGCTTAGCTTATTGACATGGCCTGCATCATCCTTGGATATCTCTAGTTAGACTTTGCTCATTGATGACTTGACTCGCTCACTTAATGTACTTCACTTTTAGATTGTTATCTATGTATTCTAGCTGGCTTATATATATGTTGTCATGATCTAGATAGCGTTTTATTGAGTTATGGCTTGGTGTAGTACTTGTTGGTCATATTGGATAATTCTCATGGCTCTAAATGCTTAGAATAAACAAACTTCAGCCATATTCATCCATTGACATGTCATATTCTCTCTTTTGCATCCTTGATGCGTTTATTGCCAAAAGGGGGAGAATAGAGAAGAAAAAGCTAGTTGGGATCATTTTGAGCTTTGGAGATCAATTTGCTTTTTCAGTTGTTGCTCTAGTGTTCCTTCTGTCGACATGGTCATTTGTTTCATTCTCTTCTTTGGACCATGTTAGATTCGTCAAACTCAAACTCTTCTTCTTGCTTTTTCCGAGTTTGTCAATATACTCATCAAGGGGGAGATTGAGAGACCATGTGGTCGTGATCCCATGAGAATGATGAGTAATTGACAATGGTGTAGGTTAGTCGAGTTTGGTTTGGGTGGTTTTGACCATGTCGTTGCGTGGTGCAACGGGCTCGGTCGATTTGGTCAAACTTGGTCGTTTGGGCTTAGGTCATTTATTCTAATGCTTCGACAGGTTTGGACTTCATCATGGGTAAGCATGATGTGTTTATGCTATTTTATGCTTTCATGTGTCGAGCGGTGCTATGTGATGTGTTTCTTGTCTGTGTGGCTGCAGGACATCGAGCGGAGTCGTGGCGAGACACGGTGGACCGGACTAGGCGCAGGTGGCACTGAGGTCAGAACGGTCAGGATGTGTCGAAGACGACGTGGACTCGAGGTGGTTGCGAGGCGTGCAAGACAAGGAGCGCGGAAGCTTCCCGGAAGGTGCAAGAGGGGCGAAACGGGAATTTCGCAAGGCTGCACAAGCGGGAGCGGGCTCCGTTGGATTTAGCCGGCGTAACGGGGCGGAGACCCGTTAGCCATGGGCTATAAAAGGAGAGGAGGGGCTGCATGCCCATTTGAGCATTTGGGTGGAATTAGGGTTAGCTCTAGTCAAAAGAGGCTTTAGGAGTTGGTTTCTTCTTTAGTCTTTAGTGGTTGGAGAGGCAGAGTTGGGTGCTCCCTCTGTCCCCTACGATGTGTTCTAGGTGGTAGAACAGAGTGTGTGTTCTTCCTCCCTCTATGGATGTGTGTGTGTGTTCTTGAGTTGAGGTGAGGGAGAGGATGAGTTGAGAGATTGTAATCCTTCCTTTGTATCAAGACGGGGTATCGGGTCTCGCCTGTATTCGCTATGATTCAAGCAATGAAAATCTGAAGTTTTATTCCCGTGCTCTCTGTTCTTCCTTCGATGCTCTTTTGGTGGATTTCTTGAGTTTTTGATTTTCGAGTTCTTGCTTGCTGTGGAGGTGTAAAATGGGTTGCTTAGTGATGGGAGAGTGATCTTAGACCATTTGGTCATCTAGAATCCCAGAGATAAGCTTTTAATCCCAGTTTTTCAGTTTTGGCCTTCCTCTGTTCATGTGTTGCCTTCCTAGGTTTTGGTGCTGTTCTTGATTCCCTTGTTGAGATGGCTTGAAATTTGGTATGAAGAGTCCAGAGGCTATTAATTAGCTATCCTCAAAATTTCATAGCCAAAGGATCAACGGTTGGGGAGTAATTTGGTTTTTGGCTCGGGTTGTGCAAAAATTCAGATTTTTACCCATAATCTGAAATTCTTGCTTCTTGGTTTGATTCTCTTGTTTCCCAAGGTCCCCTTACTATTTAGTATGTTGTAGTAAGGCCTTGGATCAAAAAGATTGAGAGCAAACCTATTTTTTAGCCAAAAATCCGAAGTCTCAAAGTTCCAGCCTGAAATTCCCGTTTGCTGTTTTTCTCGAGAGGTACTACCGCTCCTGGAGCGGTACTACCGCTCATAGGTACTACCGCTCGGACCAGCGGTACTACCGCTCAGCGGTACTACCACTTGACCAAGCGGTACTACCGCTTGAGGCCAGAATTTTCCCGATTTGATTTTTCTCGCTTGCTGGTCTCTGTATTTGTGTTTTTCCTGCTGCTGGGGTGTCTTGTGAGCACTGGTCTTCTACCTTCATAGCTCCCATAGCTATTGGAGAAGAAGATACGTGTTGGGGGCAATTTTTAGAAAACGACATTCACCCCCCCTCTGTCGCCATTTCGGTCCAACAGTGATGCATCTCGATAATAGACCTATGGCGGAAGAACACCATGATGTTAGTAGAATGTAAGGCATAACAGAAAATAAAATATAGATTTGTACGTAAGTTACCTCCTCGTCCATCTGGCCCATAGATGATCGACAAGTAGTACTATGATGCCAGTCGAACTCGGTAGGTCACGATGGCTGGCCAGACTCACTAGGTCACGATGATCTGGCAGGTGAGCACGGTGCCGCCACTAGGTGCCTGATGTGCATGGCGTGGTCTATCGAACGATCGCAGCTCAGGTTGTCCATTATTTTTTTGGCTTGCGATAGGATGTACTTAAAAGTTTTCTGTAGGGCCGATGGTGTGTTTGGGCTGCTAATGATTGTTTTAGACATACTTGCGATGCGCTGCGCCTGCTCCAACTGAAATGACATACAAAACAGGTTAAGTAACAACTAGTATGAATTTTATAAATAAAACAATCAATTCGCAACTATCTTACGATGTCAAGCCACCGTGAAGCGCTATGGGGATCGAATGAGCGTTGTAAACTATCATCGTGTGTGACCTGCTCTGGGCGATCTAGTAGAGGAATGGTCAGTCTGCCACATGACCGAGGTATGTACTACTGTAGGTACACCTCGTACGTCTGAACATCATATGGACGTTGCTCGATTAAGACATCCAATAGTGCTCTATCTGTCCATGCTGTCATCCACTCTTGCAGTGGCTGCCAGTCCATGCCATGCCGACCCGCCCTCGATTGTATGCATTTCCAAAATCATTGATGTCACAAAAGAAACCTACGAAGTGGAAACATTACTCAGATAGAGTTTGACTCAAAGGTGTGTAGCTCGCTGCAAGAACCTACCGTCTGGAGGGGGCACGACCTGGTACAAACTGAACTGTCGCATTATACAATGTGGCAGATAAGCCTCCACTATATATGAGAACACCAGATGGCAGGTCGTCACCCATAACTCGACATCCTGGAGGCATTACATGGATAGCCTGTGTGGTGCTACACTCAGCATGAACTCTGGAGTCCATGAAGCCCAGATGATGTTGTTGTCGTGCAATGACTCGAACTCATTATGCCACAACGAGTAGCACCTCACCGGTCTGTCCTTGGCCCATCATAGACGGTGATAGGAACGGGGTCCCGATCTTCCAACAGGTTCTAGATATGTTCGATTTGGTGGAGGCGCAACACAAATCGATCCGGCTTCCGAACAACACGTTCTGAACCCCGCAATCGCAGCACCACGTCTCCTCAGGTTGTTACTACTACCATGGTGTAAAGCATCATTATCGAATTCGCAAGGTCGACCCAATAAAAGAGAGCATGCTTGCATGGGAACCACATCACAATCAACATGATCAGCATAATCACCAATGGAAAAATGAACTCGGCATGTTTGCGTTACCTTAGCTTTTCCAGAGTCATTTAACCACTGAATATGGTATGGATGTGGATGCGGTCGCGTGGTCAAGCCAAGCTTTTTGACCAAATCAGAACTCACCAAGTTGTTGCAGCTTCCTCCATCAATGATGACACGTGCGCGCCGGTTCTTGATTGCGAAGAAAGTCTGAAACAAATTATGGCGTTGAAGCTTATCGGGTTGTTGTACCTGTGTGCTGAGGACTCGCTGCACAATGATGCTCCGTAGCATCGCTGTGGACGCCCCACCAAGGACCAGGTCATCATCACCATCGCCATTGTCGTTCGGGGCAGCAGCAACATCATCATCCTCCTCGACATCCGAAGTGCTGATGTAGCCTCCATCTTCTGTGGCGATGTATGCCCGTTGGCTAGGGCAATTCTTCTGCACATGACCAAGCCCATGGCAGCGGTGGCACTGAATGTCGGAGGAGCGGCCCGTTGAAGCCACGGAAGAAGAACTCTTGGCTGGACCCTGCAAAGAATGTTTTGTAGAATCTGCAAGGCGTGTCGTGGAAGGTGGCTTCGGTGGCGCTGCTGCAAACTTGTTCGCAGGTGGTGGAGGAGAACGAAAACTCGAAGAAGACTTGGGCAGTCCCGTCGATGTAGTCGTTCGCGGCGTGTAGAAGGGTCGTCCAGTGCTAGCCTTCGCTGATTCCTTGCGTCCCTGTAATTCTTTTTCTGCAAGCATAGCACGCTGGAACAACTGGTTGACAGTAGTAAAATCTTTATAATCAACAATTTCTTGAATTTCACGCCGTAACCCCCCGTAGAAACGACAAATCTTATCCTCTGTTTCCTCAACAACCCCACAACGCACCATACCCTTTTGAAGCTCAGCATAATAGTCCTGAACAGAACTATCACCTTGTTCTAAGCGCTGCAATTTTTTTTTCTCAAATCACGTTTATATGAGGGAGGAACAAAACGATTACGCATAGCTTCTTTTAACCGCTCCCATGTATCAGGTTGTAAGCGCATAGTACCCAGTTCATTCCACCAGATAATAGCAAAGTCCTTAAACTCACTAGTAGCTTGTCTAACTCTATGTTGTTCAGGAACCAAGTGAGAATTAAACTTCTGCTCTACCGTCATCTCCCAATCAAGATATATTTCAGCATCATAAAGACCAGAAAAAGATGGAATGGTAAACTTGACTTTAGCAAAAGGGTCGTCGTTACCATGACGGTTTTGGTTATTACCTCCCATACCATGTCGGTTTTGCTGAAGACGCCGACGTAGTCGGGCATCTTGTGTCACCCGCTGATCAATGTTGCCATCCGCATCATACACTGTGTCATCATCATGATGATGGCCGTCATTGAAAGGTGGCATGCGTGCCTCCAATGTGTCCATCCGACCAGTGAGGTCAGCCATCCGCGGCTCCACCCGCTCAATGCCTTCCGTGGTGTTCAACTGGGCAATGGCGGCGACGATGATGTCCATTCTCGCGCCGAGATCAGTGAGTGAAGCATTTTGTTTGTCGAGCGCAGCTTGTAGCTGGGCGCGACTAACACACTCGTTGAAATCGCCCGGTGTCCCGTCCCCTTCGTCTCCTGCCATGGTTACTGGAAACACAGGGAAAACAAAAGGATTATCCCTATCAACTACAAAGTAAGGGCAGTGGGAACCCGCAAAGGAAGTGGCTTACCAAGCTCTTACAAGTGTTCTTACCAAAGCAAGGCAAAGGATGCCTGGAGAGTGTGATCCGACGATTGCAAGGGTCAAAAACTGTGCTATCCGAAGTAGGTATATGGAGCTTGGCAGGCCAAATATGTTAGTGGAACACAAATCAATAACAGATAGTAATGCTGAATAAATGTCCAAAGCACTGGTCCTAGTTGCTGGTCTAAATGTGTCCTATATCAGTTATGATATGATGAACAAGGAGTCAAGATCAGAATAGTAAACCAAACACAGCAACAAAGATGGTCAGGCAATTAGAAACTTAATTCAGCATAAGCACAAAATAAATAAAGCTCTGTCACCTAAAACTGTGCTCTGTCACGATTTTTTTGGGCACGGATAGCACTCTAAGCACTATAAGGCCAGGTGCCGAAATTTTTCTTTTTTCTTTTATTTTTTTCACAAAGCAGAGCACAGAAATAGGAACCACACAAAGTTTCACCTCAATCTAATGTAAGGTGTGGCCTACAGAAAATGATGAATGTGCTATAAATTCGGTGATGAAATTTCGGAGCTCGAGTACTGCACTTTCCAGGCCGAATTTGGGCAAAATAAATTCACCAAACCTAGCAAAGCTGGGGAGTTTCGGATGCACAATTCAATTTCACCCTATTTGAAAAAAAAATCGCCTGATTTCGAGTCCGTATGAGAAAGTTACGACCGTTTGAAGGAGGGCCTCCGAGTTATGGTTGCTGTGGAGGCCGAAACGAAAATCGGGTGGAGGAAATTGGTGGAAATTGGGGGCGGAAGCTCGGGGAAAGGTGGGGGATGGTGCTGGGTGATCACGAGATGCGATGGATGACTCAAAACAGAGGGTGGGATATGGGTGGGAAAACAAAAGTTGACGGCTAGGGTTTGTATGAGAGGTAGCGGAAGCAAGACAACCCGAAACAAAACACGATCTAAACCAGCAACACAACTCGACTAAGGACACAAACTCAACACTACGGACTCTGAAATCAAATTGTGCAAAAGGCTAAACAAGATCTGGGACAGGAAACAACCTATGACTACAAAAAAAAATTTGTAGGGCTTTTTCTTGGACTCTAGGATGAAACCGAAAACAACAAAGGTAGGGTAAACTCGAACATGAAGGAACACCTGAAGCTCTGATTACCACTTGATAGGAACGGGGTCTTGATCTTCCAACAGGTTCTGGATATGTTCGATTTGGTGGAGGCGCGACACAAATCGATCCGGCTTCCGAACAACACGTTTCGAACCCCGCAATCGCAGCACCACGTCTCCTCAGGTTATCAACCGTGCGCAGCCCGGTTGACCTCGCCAAGAAAGCTAATCCTCGCCTGCGAATTGACGAACACAAGCAAGAACAAGGAAGAACACAACTGAATTGCAAATGCATTGATTTAGCACTCGAAAGTTGGGGTCTCACAAACCGATGAACGTCGAAACTGTTCAAAGACAGAATAATCTAAGCAAAACCCAAACCCTAATGGTGGGGGTGGCAACTAGATATAGAGGAGTGAGGGGCGTGCAAAACCTCTGGACGCGCCCTAATGGGCTCCAACACGATACAAAGCCAAACGACCCAAAAGACAATGGCGCAGCACCCTGACAGATTCTGAACACCCACTTGTTTCGACGATTCCCGTTGACTCAGAAGGAATTTTGACATGGGACTAGATTGGAAAGGTCGCCTTCTCATCTTTCCATCCATATGTAGAACGTCCAAAATGGAGCCCGGATACGATCTGGGCGTCCGTTTTAGTGAAGCCTGGTCCTGGACTCCGAAGTGGATTCGAAGTCGGCTTGAGTTGGGCCTCCAACATGATTCGACCACCCTTGCTGGACTTGTGCGCCTCGTAGCCCTTCTCCAAGTACTTCCAGGTCCTCTCCATGGTTCCTAATCATAATTAAACCATTAGGTAGCAATCGATTCTCAAATGAACAAAAAGAAGTACTTAGGAACGAGCTCACCTGTAAATTCAATTGTCGGGCGCGAGCTCTAGTGATTGGTCCTTGAATGTCAAGTGGAGGAGTGTTGTGTGTATTCGAAGAAGTGATGTCCTCATCAGACGGGCACCAGTCCACTAGAAGCCTATAGTGGGCTCGTCTATCTGGCCGATGAACACAGTGAATGGGTGCACTAGCCTCTGGAAGGTCGGATGCCTGACAGGGAAGTGCTTCCAACTCTACAGCCACACGAGCACCTAGCAGATGGCCAGGTTGGGGTACCACCAGTGTCGCACTGGCAAGTTTCACACAACCCCTCATATGTGGCGCATAGGATGGTTGATTCCTAGCTGTACTGAGGCATCACCCCAACCTCCGTGTCAGCCAAAGACTTAATGAGGCGAATGAACTCGGGGTTGCAAATATTGCCGTGTGTGGATAAAAACATGCTTCAACCAAAGAGCTGAAGAATGTACGTGGCGAGGTGCGTCTTGACAACCTCGTCCAGTGCATCATACGGGCACACACTGAAATGGTTTAGCCAAATACGAGGGACGCTATGAGCACCCTTCGGGACAGCTAGGCCGAACTGCTATGCCAGCCTATCCCTTAGTCTGCCGATGGAGGGCCTAGAACAAGTGTATCACCCCGAAGAGGGAGACTGGTGAAGAACAAGATGTCCTACAGAGTGGCCATCATCTCACCCCACCAAAAGTGGAATGTGTGCATCTCAGACCTCCACCTGTCCACCAGTGTCAAGAGCAAGCTGCCGTCTAGGGTGAACTGGCGTTCGATGGAGACCAGTCTCGCAAAGGGCAACAAGCCTATGGCCCGCAGAATTGGGACGTAGCTATCGTCCATATCATCCCTCCCTTCCCGTAGCTTGAAGGGTGAGGGCCATCCGCATTACCCATGATCCATAACTAGCATTGGTGGTGCTCATCGTAGAACTCTTCAAAAAGCTCTGGTAAAGACATACCTCCTAACAAATGGGATAGACGAAATATTAGTGCGAACATTGATAATGACAATAAAATACTACTAATTGAAATTTACAATGAAATAAATAGTACATACATATATGTATATAATATATACACACACATACAAACATACATGCATACGTACATACATACATACAAATATATATATGCATGTATATAAAATTCATAACCAATGCGCAGGTGTAAATAAGTGCGCGCCCATAATTGACCTAACTAGCCAACCGCTCCACCATCCCACAACATGCTCAGTTATTAGTCTTTGCTAAATATGATAAAGTTACTATCGAATGTACATCAAGTTATCATTTGTAATGCATGCAGTTACTTTCGGTTATGCATAAAGATATCATCCATATGGAATGAAGTTACCATCCCTATAGTAAAGCCCCACCAACCCTTACTATTCTGAAAAGTTACTTTCGGTTACGCATGAAGTTATTATCTATATGGAATGAAGTTATCATCCCTATGGTGAAGTTATCATCTATGGTGAAGGTACTATCATATGCAATCAAGTTATCATCCATTATGAATGAAGTTACTATTGGTAATGAGTGAAGTTACTGCCGAATGCTCGTAGTATATAGCAGGTAATAACTGATATAGTACTTTTGACTGATCCAGTACCACGACTACTACAGTGTTTTTGCCTGCTGTAGTACCTATGACCACTGTAGCTACGACCACTCACTGTAGCTTCGACCGTGGCTTCGACCACTGCTTTGACCATAGTTTCGATCATGGCTTTGACTGTTCCTTCGACTATGGCTTCGACCACAACTTCGATTGCTCCTTCGACCATAGTTTCAACCACGGCTTCGACTGCTCCTTTGGCCACGGCTTTGACTGCTCCTTCGACCACTTACAAATCATCAAGATTAATTCTAACAATACCGCCGCGATTGTAATTATGAAGTTTGCGCATGTCTGATATGCAATATAACTATGGATTACAGCTAGTTATATGCGATTACCACCTCTTATATGTGATGCAAAGTTACTTTCAGTTACTCATGAAGTTATCATCTATATGGAATGAAGTTATCATCCCCATGCAAAGTAATCATCCCATGGTGAAGTTACTATCATATGCAATCAAGTTATCGTCCATTGTGAGCGAAGTTACTATCAGTAGCGAGTGAAGTTATTACCGAATGCTCACAATACACAGTAGGTAATAACTTTCCACACAACAGACAATAACTTCACTAACAATAGGTAACAACTTTCTTCACGACCGAATATACTAAATTATCGCATGCATACAACAGTACAGTTGACGTGGGGATTTTTTTATCTTGTTTATCAGCTAAAAATACAATAACTCTTTATGGAAAGTCCGATCTGCAATTCGTTTGCGCCATTGTGTTCGAAATTACAAGCTTAATAAAACAAGTTCATGTTGAATATGTTTTGATGCTGCAAAATTCATGCTTTTTTATATCAGTGCAAGTAAGTAACTTCATGTTTGTTTGATGGCAACTTCACGTGTAATAGTTATTGCCAAATTAACACAGCTTGCACTAGGAAGCTAGGTAGCAGAACCTGCGCGTAGCATGCACAGGCGCTGAATAGCGCTACATGTGTATATATACACACACATATATACATGTATATATATATACACATGTATATATATGTATGTACATATACATAAAAATGTGAGCTGGTGGTTGGTCCATTCTCCCTCCTCTCTTCTCAGCCATCCAATTTGATCTGGACCATTTGTCTCTCTCCTCCTCTCTTTCTCAGGAAACAACTGCCCACCCCCTCCACTTTCTCCATCTCCTCACGCATTTTGTCCACCCTTCTATCTTTGTCGCTTGCTCTCCAATGTTTGATATGTGAAGTTGGCCAGGCAGTAAGTTTCGTCTCACCATTTTTATGACTTCGTTGCAACGCACGGGTCTCTAACTATATATATATATATATATATATATATATATATATATGTGTGTGTGTGTGTGTGTGTGTGTGTGTGTGTGTGTGTGTGTGTGTACATAAGTGCAAAATTTCCCTTCTACTTTACACACATATATATAGATACACATACATACATACATATACATGCATACATATAATGGCAGTACAAAATTATGATGAAATAAATAATTACATAAATATACATGTATATACACATACATATATACACACACACATATATATACACATACATACATATCATATGTATTACATAGGAATTACCTGGTAATACGACTGCTAATCGACTGCAAATAATTACGAGGCTGCGAGAGTGACTGTGAGAAAGATTGCGAAAAAGACTGCGAGACCAACTACAAGTGAGAGACAACTGCAGAGAGCTCACAATTTATAGCGCGAGTGAGAGCGCAGTGTGCTAATGAAATGTCGATAATGGCGGGGGTGAACTGCACACGAGGAGACAGACGCGACGTAACATCCCTTTTGGTAGTCTATTCCCTCATCACATATACACGAGCACTCATTTTCTAGAGCAGCCAAATGGCCTTCGGCCCACTGTATTTGTTCGCATACGTACTAAACTAACTAAAAAAACACGTGGGGGCACCTCTTCGTCCCACTGCATTCGTTCGCATGTGTACTAAACTAACTAAAGAAAACACCAGGGGGCACCTTTGCCGCACGGTGCCAAACTTTGCCGACTGGCCACCATACAACGGGTGATTAGAGGGGTTAATTGGTGGTAATTACGGGCAACTAAACTAATTAATTGTAAATGCTAATTAGCTGGAGCCTGGTTGTCGGGCGGCAGGCAACCTGCGTTTGCCGCACAACCACGAGGCTCCTTCAGCCAGGTGTCACATCCATGGCGCTACCACTCGGTGACTGGACGGTAAAACGGATATTTTTGCTATTGTCGCACACATACTAACATTCTTGTAAAAACAGTCTCAAATGTGCTATATGTGCCAAAAACTCCATTGATCTCCAAGTCATACTGTACTTTGTATATACCCCTCCGAAGTTCAAGCAATACATCCAACAATTATTCCGCTATTCTAGTTTTATAATATTAAAACTCGTATTTTTAAAACTTTAAGCACTGAAACACACACAAAATCTCTTAAATGTCACATGAAAATGATATTGGTAAAAGACAAATCTAGTCATTGTGTTTTTTTATAATTTTATTCACATAGTAGAAAAAATGTTTAATATTATGCATTGGAGTCTGGAGCCAACAGTTGGCTTGTGCAACTGGCAAGGCGCTATGGTCTTGCAGCAAAGCGCTCTATTCTTTTTAGCTTATAACTTATAACTTATAATTTATGATTTCATTCAAACAAATAAATAGGACGGCTTTTCTATTATCGTTTTGAAGAGGTTTATCAGGACAACCTTTTTAAAAGGGCTTATTAACTTATCGATATTCGATTCGTTTACACAAATACTCATGCTAGAGCCAAAAGCTATCATCCTAGCTGAAAAGAACACACACTCGAGCTACGGTTTGAATTCCACTTACTACAGGTTAGGTAGATTTATTTATAAATTATCTAGGCTTTAGTACCTTGTCGTCTCGACGTTAGGTAGATTTATTGTATATTTTCTAGATTTTAATACCTTGATCTCTCGGTTGCTGAATCTTAGAAGTAACTATGATAACCAAGTGTATCCTTTTTAAAAAAGTGCATTGGGACTGTTTTAGGGTATATTCAATGGTTATCCTTGATAGTTTTTGTTAAAAATGAATGACAGTGGTCAAAATAAGTGGCTTTTAGAAGAATGCGACGAGTGATAGGGAAAGTAGTTGAGAGATGTATGCGCGAGATGGGAGCAAGAGGAGTGGGTGCGTGATGCGCCTATAATCTCCTTCCTTATATCTGAAGTTAGACAAGAGCAAAGTGAGTAAAAAAGTCACTTTAGAAAACTAAGTATTTATATTAGCTAGTAGAAGCCAGAAAATTCTATTATGAATATGCCCTTAATATCTCGAACGGTTCTAAAAGAGAATGGGGACTGATTAATACCTTATTTTTCTGACATACACCCCCTTGTTACTGAACATCAAACTCCTTGATAGAATTATCAAGTAGCAAAAGACGAGCGGTATTTGAAGGAAAAGGCTATATAAAAGGCCAAAGTAAGTTTTTTTCATGCTAATATCGCTTTGCTACGTCTATTTTGAACCGAGTGGAATCAGCGATTTTTTTTCTTTTTTGAAAACCGAACCAGTGAATGTTAATTAAATCATTGTTCGATCGAGTTGTTTCGAACCTTTTGTCCTATTCATATTATCTTTAGACGGAGGGGGACAGTTGTCTACTGACGCGCGACGTGCGAAGCATATATAGTTTCGTGGCGCAATTTGGTGCGAGGATTTGGAGTTTGTTAGCGGCAGCGTCGGAGTACGTGAACCCGAATCTACAGGTTCGTCCAATTAAGCGGTGTGGACAAACAAAACAATGCACAATCCAATGGTTTGCACACACGTCCATCGCCAAAAAGGGTTAGGATAGTATTACATGAGGCAGCTTTGGATTAGATTACACAGATCACATTCGACATCTAGAGACGTTGAAACGAATCAACCACATGCATGCACTAGGTACATATAACGGCGTGTAAAATGCAAAGTGATGTGCACGCATGCTTAAAGAGTGTTGCCGTATCAAGAGGCACTCGACTAATGGGCAATCAGTCGTGCGTTAGTCGTTTCGCAGGACCACCTCGTTTTCTATTTTCTACGCACGCTTTATCCTTCTTTTTGTTTTTCTGGCTCAACACACATGTATACAACAAAAAAAAAAAGCACCCAAATGCCCCGGGCATATAAAGCCCACATGGCAATACAACCAGAATGGATGTAACTGTTTAGTACTAGTTCACCTTTTTATCCTCAAATAGTCAAATGACCATGTCTCTTCAATCTAGTGTCTGATTCATGTTCCGTTTGAACCGTTATGATCTATACGATGAACTTAGAAAAATAAGACATATATTGAGCATATTTTATAGACATTGATAACTTTTTTCTCAGTTAGCAACTCTAGATGTCCGCTACTAGCAACTCTAAGTGCTAGTAGCTCATAATTCTCCACTAAAATAATTATAGGTTTCACAACCTAGGTACTAGTAACTCACAAGATGCTAGTAATTATTTCTCAACTAGCAACTCTAGATGTTAGCTACCAGCAATTCTAGATGTTAACAACTTGTAATTCTCTGTTGATAATAATTATAGGTTCACTAACTAGGTGATGATAATTAGCAACTTTAGACACCAGTGACTAGTAACTTTAGCTTGTTGTAGACCTATTCAACTCTCAGGCCGAGCTGAGCTTTAGGGTGGGCCCAGAAAAGCCCAGCCTCACACGAGCATGCTTGAGCTTAGCCTGACCCAAAGCCCAAAAATTTTTATTTTGGAATAAAATATTATTATTTAATTCTTTTTGAAGTAAAATATTGTTATATAATCCATATTTTAGAATACAATATTAATATTTATTAATGTTATCGGGCTTTTTTTAGGTTTCGGGCAAGGCCTATGGGCCAAAAATATGGGCCCAAGTGGCCTGGCCCGATGTTGGGCCCAGCCGGATCACCCATGAATAGGTCTAGGTTACTAGCGGTAGCAAGTCTCCTCTACTAGAAATTGTATGTTTTCACTACGAATGTGTTGGCACCTAGTAACTCTAGGTGATAATAGCTATCAAATCCCATATAAGTTGCTAGCTCGATATGTTACTTGCTACATTAGTTATTAGCTAGCAGTTCTATATGTTGCTTGAATAGCACCTCTTGGTACTGTTAACTACCAACTAATAATTTAGTTTACCATTATGTGTGGGGGCACCCGAATTTTCCAAGAGTCTCTGTATTCTTGCAACTATTCAGGATTTTAATTGTGCACATATTGATAAATAGTCTTGCTTACAATTATAGCATTCATAACATAGTTCTTGCATAAAGTATAACATGGACGTCGATTACAGAGTTTTAACGGCTTTCAAACCAACTTATTTATACTACATACAAAAGACGACAAAAGGCGGGAACACCATAGGCTACATTTAGTGTAGGTTTGACCTAGAATGTATGATCTTCACCGTCATAGTACTCATCATCGGCTGGCATATCCTCCTCATGTTGCTCATTGTATGAACCAAAATATACAAGAATTGATACATTTGTACTCAACAAGACACGATGGCAATGCTTATACATGCAAAAGGTTTCAAAGAATGTCTAACAAGGAAGATTTTGTGAACCTATCTCAGCTTAAATCATTTTGATTTAAATAAAAACAAGTTTAACAATTGATTTTTCAAGAGTACATAGCTTAACAATTCAACATCACCACTAAATCACCACATCACAACCATTAAAAGAGTCCTTATGCCTTGAATATGGAATCACCCCTCGACATAGCTCCATTATCCGAAGCACAGTAATTCAAATGCTTTAGTTACCTCTGCAGAGAGTACCTAGCTTTACCCACACAATACCCACAACTTGGTCGAAGCTTGGATAATAGAATTCACCACTGATTCACAACACTAGTGCTACACAATATAAAGCATGCCCCTCTCAACAGCTATCCCTACCAGGCCTATGTAAGGCTAACTTGTTCGCTATTCCTAGGGGTCATACTACAACATAGGCCGATCTATGGCACACGCTAATACCAAATCTACCTTTGCAGCACCAATCAAGCTAATACAGTAGCTGAATTGGGTCCAAGTTATCAATTTTGTGGGTAGGTGATATTCATGTCATTTCTCATGTCACAAGTTTAATTCTTATACGCCATCGGGTAGGATAGAAATAATTGACAATCACAATGTGAATCACCACAATTTCGTAATTGACATGATAAACCACACCACACCCTTGACCAACATTTTCAAACCATCACTCTCGGTGAGTGACCCAACATAAACAACATGATCCACTCTTAGCAATAATTCTAACCAACTCACGATGGTGATCAACCAGTATGACAAGCGATAAGTGATTATAGTTATTGTTCTTCTACTACTATTTTAATTTAAAGTACACTACTCTACTTCTATGTTTATCAAAGAAAACCAGATTAGATTATTATCAAGTATGGCTAACAATGTAACCAGAGGCATTAACTATTTAAGAAGGATCATTCAAAAGTAACTGATACCAAATATAATTGACAACTAAATAATGCAAACAATAACCCATACATAATATATCTAGCTATTATGTGTTCAATATGATCAAGGATCGTGACTTGGCATGTGACTTCATTCACTCCACTAAAATCTTCTAGATCATCACATCCTGCTCGAGTGGCTCCTTCGTAATCTAGCGTAAACATACAAACAAACAAAGGCAAATAAACCTACTATAATGACTACAAGACTTGCAAATAAAAGACGACATAAGAAGAAAGATGCTAAAATGCTTTCATGAGGGAATATCAGTGAAAAATGGCTTTGAATTGCTTAGAATTGACAAGGCATGGAGAACAATGGTGTTTGGAGGGTCAACTAGGATATAGGGTTTGTGTACTGTGCAAAATGGGTGTTAAATTGGTGAGAATTGCCCTAAATTGGTCAAAAATCAAGTTGAGTCCAATTTGGTCCAACTCATGTGTGGTTGGGTTCAAGTCGAACCTAATTAGGTGGTTTGGTTTAGGCAGCTATGCACAGTACCAATTGGTACTATGCTTCTTCTTCCCCAAAATGACAGAGAGAGAGAGAGAGAGAGAAACTACAGTGGCATAATTGTGATGATGGCGGGAGCATAACATGTTTTTAGGCACCGTGAACCTGTTTTTAGTGGTTTTACATGACAGGGAGGACCATGGAGGCCAAAACGGGCAGGGTAAGGGAAGTGGCCGCGAATGGAAAAAGCTCACCGGCGGTACAGCATGGGCATAGGGAGTCCTCCCGTGGTGATGGCTTGGCCTGGGAAGTGATGAGGAAGGCCGACAGTGGTGGTCTGTGGTGGTTCGATGGAGCTCGGCGGTGGCGGTCTATGGTGCACGAGACAAGAGGAGGAGGTGAGGGACAACTTCAATGCATCGATGCTCACCTTGTGATGTGATTGGCTTGGCTAGGGGATGACAATGGCAGCGGATCGATGGTGGCGATGTCGGGGCTGATGCACACGATGAATGACAACTATGGATTTGACAAGGATGCGGCTACACATAGAGACGGGAGGGGTTACAATGAGATGGGCAAGGAGAGAGAGGGATCAATTTGGGAGGAAACTCGAAGAGGGAGATGAATTTAGAGAATTACCGAGTGGTTGTGGAACTAGGTGGTGACCACGACTTTGGGAACGGGAAGAGGAGGGGAAAAGGAAGGCGAGGAGTTGGGTTTTGGGCTTTATAGCTGTGGGTGATGATGAGAACGAGGGAGGAGGCCATCAGCGAGGTGGCTTCAGCTCCTCTCCATTGTGTGACATGCATGAGGCAAGCTGGCAGGGCGATGCGATTTGGGGCAAGGTAGCAACCATGAACAATGGCAATGTTGGTGGCTCGAGCAATGAGAGGAGATGGTGGCGTGTGGCTTTGCGACAGCTTCGGGGCAAAGTAACGGGTAGTAGGGGTGTTAATCGAATTCAAATTATCCATTTTATCCGGCATCCGAATTCGGTTGGTAGTGAATGTGGGAAGCGTAAATGCATTCGTATTGTAAAATGAATAAGTATTGTATAATATCCAATTATTTTGAATATGAATTTGAATGTGGTATGCAAAATATAGTGCTAAATGAATACCGATATTATCTAGATTCAAATGTGATACGAGGAATACTTAATGTATCTTTTGCATTTGATCTCCAAATCGGCCATATTACACACACACACACACACACACACACACACACACACATATATATATATATATGCATTTTGATTATCTCGACGAGCTCGTCGTCATGGTGGACTCTAATGTAGTATTTCATGTTTTTTTATTTTGGCACATATCCCAATAAAGCTTTTTGCATACTCTTTTTAGCCAAATTTGATACATTTATAACCGATTTATTTGCAATATATCTAGAATTAGTTAAGATTAGTGACAAAATGGCACCAATAGTAAATGATTATGTGATAAACTAGAGAGAAATGGGCATAAATATTACTATAAACTAGTGTCAATTTGCTATACTTCATTGTGCCATAGGATATTCACATCCGATTGAATTGAGTAGGTATTCGTATTCATTATAGTTTTAAATTCATATTTGTATCCATTTAATAAATATGAATAAAATATGGAAAGTCCACTATTTGATTCATGTTTGATCAGTTGACACCCCTAAATAGGAAGGCGTTGGGGCTGGGTAGGCGAGTGGGGATGGCAGGAAGTTGGGCTAGCTTGGTTGGTGTGGGAATGGGCCAGGTAGGTGGGCCAAGAGGAGGGGATGGGCCAGCATGGGCTGGCTTGGTTGGGCTGAAAAAGAAGGAAGGAGAAAGAGAAGGAGAAAAAGTAGGTGGGCTATATTGAGCCTACGAAGGAGAGAGTTTTATGGAATTTGTGGATTTTGGAGGATTTTGCAGAGGAGAGAAGGGATTTCTGACACAAGAAGCATAGGAAGGCATGACGAACAACTTGAAAAGCAACTCAAAAGATTTTGCAAAACATTTCACCTAATTTTTATAACTTTTGGGACATTACACTATGCCACTAAAACGTATGCAATATAGATCGTATTTTGTTTAGCTCATTGTATCGAGCACAATGACTCAAACAGAATGTAAAACAGACAGTCTATTGAAGAGATATACTCATTTAAAGATTAAATAATAAACTAGTACAAAATTTTCAACTCACGTTTGCATCTCCACATCTCCTAGCTGCCCACTAATATGTGCTGACGTCATATCTACTACAAAGCCATTTCACCCTGCTATTTATTAACATTGCGTAGCTCCCCTTCGCGTGCCTTCATCGAACGACGCTACGCGCGATCGTGCAGTTCACCTAACGTGCGACCATGTCCACCAATGCAAGCAAATTTATACAAGGTGCTTAAATGGTTCAACCACCTTAGTGCTGTCTAGTGGGCCATGCTAGGCTGGCTCGGCACAGGCTCGGTTCAAGCACGGCTTGTTTAGGCACGGCAAATAAATAGGTCGTGCCGACCCACGAGCTAAGGTTCGAGCCCAGGCATGGCCCTCGACCGTGTTGTGCCAGCATGGGCACGGTTAGGCCTTAATGGGCCATGCCGGCCCGGTTGGCCCGTTAAGTCGGGAAAAAGAGAAAAAATTCAGAAAATTGTAGAAAATTAAGGAAAACTTGTAGAAAATTACAGAAAAATTATAGAAAATTGTAGACATTGTTAATCATCTATATAATTATTTTAAATGACATAATGAGCTTTCTTAACTTGTTAAATTACATGGCATGGCTGCCTCGTTAAAAATTTTACGAAGTAAAAACTTAACTTGAGAAAACCTTGATAAATAAAAAAAGTGCAGCCTATAAAGCTCACTAGTAACTACATCTAAACAAAAGATGTTGGAAATCCTATTCATTGTTATCTAGATACAAATTCTCAAAAGATTCTTTTAAGTCTCTATTCTTTGCAGTATGTTGGAATTTTGATTCAATTTGTTCCCAGTCTTTGACGGTCAGAAGGATTTCAACCATCTCGTTCGAGAGACTTATTTGCTGCTCCTCGATTATTCTTCCAGATAGACTGAAGGCTGACTCTGAGGAGACCATAGAGACAGGAACAATCAACACATCCCATGTTAATATGTATAACACTAGATATTTTACTTTCTTGGTTTGTTATCATGAGAGGATGTTCAACTCTTGCTCGAAGCTGAAGCTATCATTGTTGAGATAGTTTGATAGGTCTTCGATGATTTGCTGCCTTCCTCCTCCTGACTGATGTGTACTTACATGGGAACATCGAAAATCTATAGAGGAAGAACAAAAAATCATGCCCTATTGCATAGTCCCCACAGAGGTGCTCCGGGTTGTACTCCCAATTACGTACCAAGCCAACAGGGTTGTATTGCAGCTGCATCTGGTGTATTTATATTCCTTGCCTTCTTTTGCAGCTTGCAGTGTGCCATTGTAGGTGACCAATCCCACCTGAAGATTTTGCAGATAATTCGTTACCACAAATTTTACAAACAACATACCTTACCAAATTTTCGTTATCGTTGGTCTTGAACTTTTTGTTGAAATTGTTCCAGACTTCCGATATAGTATCTCTTGTTCTTTTTGCACCCGTGCTCTGGGTTATGGATGCACTCGTTGAGCGAGTAGAAGATGAACCTAGCGACGCTTCTTCTGGTTGTACAGTTTATTGTGGATGTCCACCTTCCGGAATGGATGTGCCTCTTGAAAGGATTGCATATCCTCCACCATGAGGCCGAATTCGGAGAGTTGCAAATCGTAGTTCTCCATTGAATCAACTGTAAATTCATATAGTAAAGTACAATTAACTTACTATTGAATCAAGAAATAATAGCAAAAAAATTGAAATAAGGCATCACTATTAGTCTATTACCTCTTCTGCAGCTCTCCAAAAATTCTCCAAAGTTTTTTTAATTTTCTGAATTTCGCACGAATTTCTCACTAATTTTGCCAAATTTGCGCAAACACAACCGGATATTTCACCGCTAAACAGAGAGATGAGATTGAGGTTTGAGGTGTGAAGAATGAAGGCCGAATGACCCCCTATTTATAGAGGAAAAAACTAGACATTTTTTCTTCAAAATTTTGCTATTTGTTGAATTTTTTTACCCCTAACAATCAAAAAACGGCTATTTTTCATGGACCGTGTCGCCGTGACGGCATGACCCGTGGTCGCTACCGGGCTGTGTATAGGGCTGTAAAAAAAGCTCGAGGCTCGCGAACTGTTTGAGCTTGGCTCGTTCTAGATTCGATTCGAGCTTGGCTCGAGCTCCAAACGAACCGAATTCGAGCTTCATTTTAAGCTCGCGAGCTTTAACGAGCCGAGCTCGAATAGCTCGTGAGCTTAAGATTTTTTACCCCCTCAGTTCGCCCCCACCCCTCCTGCTGTCCCGCAGTCCCGCCTCTTCTCTCAAATTCACCGACGCCCCAGCCCCCAGCGTCGCCACACCCCCTCCGGCCCTCCCTGGCTCCCTCCTCTCCCCCACCCGCGGGCCTCCGCGGCTCCGCCTGCCCCGCGCCGCCGCCCCTCCTGCCCCACGCCCTGCTCACCGCTCCCCGCGGCCCCGCCCCCGCCGCCGGCTGCCCCTCCCCCACCCCCGTCCCCCTCGTCGCCTCCCTCCTCTCCCCCGCCGCCGCCCCTCCTCGCCCCCCCCGTCGGCGACCCCCTCTCCCGCCCCCCGTCCCCTTCTCTCCCCCGCCGCCGCCTCCCCGTCCCCCTCCCTCCTCTCCCCCACCGCCGCCCCTCCTCCCCCCGACCCCTTCCTCTCCCCCGCCGCCACCCCCCGTCCCCCTCCTCGCCCCCCATCCCCCCGCCCCTCCTCACCCACCTGCCGCTGCTCCTCCTCCCCCGCTGGCGCCCCTCCTCTCCCCCCGTTCCCCTCCTCGGCTCCTCGCCTCCCGCCCTGCCGCGGCGCCGCCGCCGCCCTCTCCCGCCCCCGTCCCCTTCCTCTCCCCCGCCCCCGTCGCCCCCGCCGCCTCTCCTCTCTCCCCGCCGCCGCCCCTCGTCCCCCCCCGGCGCCCCTCCTCTCCCCCGCCGCCGCCCCTCCTCTCCCCCGCCGCCGGCGCCTCTCCTTCCCCCGGCACCCCTCCTCCCCCGCCGGCGCCGCCCCTCCTCGACCGGGAGTCCAGATCCGGCCACGCAGGTACGCTGTACGCACTGCATCGAGCCTTCACGAGCCGAGCTCGAGCGAGCTCGAGTTTTGTTCGAGCCGAGCTCGAGCCCGGCTTAAAGTTCGATGTTGATCTTAGGCTCGCACGAGCTCGGCTCGAGTTTCTACCGAGCTCGAGCTTGCTAGGTCAAGCTCGCTCGAGCTCGGCTCGTTTACAGGCCTAGCTGTGTAGTACCGACCTACTGTGCCACCCCTCAGCCCAGGCACAAAACGGTCTACCGGGTTATGTCGTGCTTAGGTTGAGCCAACAGTGATGGGCCACAGACCAGGTCTTAGAGTCGGCACGCTAAGATTCGGCCCATTGGATAGCTCTAGACCACCTTGTTAGCAGTCGCACAAGCATCTGTAATATTCAATGCAAAGCCTCTTGTTTTGTTTTTTTGAATGTAAAATAATAATAAGAAAGAGCTTAGTTGTCGTCGAGATCAAACTGTACAGCTTCTAATCCCAAGTCAGAAACAAGCGTGTGGATCAGTGGGTTAGTGAGGCGGAGCCGGCTCTGCTCAAAGTCAAGCTGCAATAGAAAATGACCAAGAACCGAAAGAGATATGAGCTCCGGCGGCCGCTGCGGCAGCGGCAGCCAGATGCAGTCAACTCCTTCAGCTCTCCCGCTCTCGCGCCACTCCAACCCGACCGGTGCTCAAGCAGGTATAGATCTCGCCACTTCACAAATGTGCTTGATCCATCACATTGTTAGGGTAACCTTGCATCACATGTAGTTCTTGCTCGTCCAAAGCTTTGTTTGCATGCGATTCGGGTCTTGATTCTTTTTTTCTCCCCTTTTTGACGCCTTGGAGATTTGTTTTCACTGTGAGAGTGTTCTTGGTACGGTTGATTAGTAGCCCGGAAGAGCGATTGCATGGAGCGTAACGACCGTGATTTGTGGTTCATGAGGTATTTGTGTGGAGAAGTAGGAGACAGCCATGGTTGTGGAGGTGAATGGCATGCTTGCTTACACTGTTAGTCGTTGCTTGTTCCTTTGTCAGTTACAAGATTGGTGTTGTGTCGTGAAGCAAAGCAGAGAGTGCAATGGCATGTTGTTACAAGGATAGATCTGAGCCTGCAAAGATGTGTGATTCGTTCTATGTGAAGATTTTGGGAATAGGGCTATTAGCATTGCGCAGCTCTTGTGCATGTTGTTTTGTTTGCACACTACAGAAGTGACCTGTATGTGCGTACAGGTTTACTACAACTTTATAACCAATTAGTTTTAAATGTCGATAATTTGTGCGATACACTGCAGATGGTGATGCCCACCGTCTCCAGTTGCAGCAAGCAGCACATATGGAAGATTACAGTCTGTATCCTGTTGTCCTCTATGCTCCTCTTCGCTTTTTATTTGCCACAGAGGGTCTTCTTCAGCAAGTACTTTGATTTCATCGTACCATCCTTAAGGTCATTACATGACACAACACCAACTCAGGGGTAAGATTAAATTGTTTCTTCGATATTATGAACAAGGATTCAAGTGGTACTGTTCAGATTTCTAATTGATACATTGAAATAGGCATCAGAGTTCGTCCTCAGAGCTTGTCACTGACCTTACTAACAGTCAGCTAGGACAACAGATCAAACATGGCGCACATAACATGAATAACAAGATTACAAATGCAACGTCTAGTTGGAGCATCGTGAAGGAGGAGTTCACATTTCAAGCAGGAAGTGGCCCTTTCAATAGCTGTCATGCTTCCACTATTGTAGAGGTATATCTCTCGTTGGTGTAAAGATTAAAGACATTTCAGGAAAAATAACTATAATTAAGTATGCATAAATTTTGTCTTTATAGGTTGAGAAAGACCACTTTTTGGTGTCATATTTTGGTGGATCCGTGGAAGGGGCTCCTGATGTCAAAATCTGGATTCAGAGATACACTGTACTTTTAGTACTTCAATCTATCCAGAATACTTCTTTCGTTGCTTCCTTACCTAAAAGAGTGATACTTGGACCTTGGTCCTTGCTAAGAGCCCTTCGTTTGTTTCTAGGATGGTTACTGGCATCCTCCAGAAGTAGCTGATGAAGAAGATGAGGTACCCATGTGGAATCCTGTTTTATTTCAGCTTCCTTCTCATGAGTTGCTTCTCTTCTACAAGATTGGTCAAGACTCTGAGAAGTAAGAACTAACATTTTGTTTTGTTTCCTCCTCTCTCTGACTATAATGACAAAAAGAAACCACATGATAAATTAATGAAGTAGAGAAAATATAGCAAAAAAAATAAATATGACAATATGTGGCTATCTAATGCTAAACATAACTTGTTCAGGTGGAGTGGTGCCATGAAAAGGTCGATGGATGGTGGCATAAGCTGGTCAGAGAGAGAACAGCTACCACCTGGTATCCTTGGTCCTATTAAGAACAAGGCATGTCTAAATTTGTCATCTCTTGCTCTCGGCATAGCATTTCTTACAAGAAACATACGCAGTATGTAGGCACAATTATTGGGGCTAGGTGAAACTGCCAAAGTTTGTATGAGTGAATGCCTCATATCTCACGCTAGCTTTTGAGCTGAGAAAGGCTGCATGTTTGTTGACAAAAGTGCCATGCCACGCATAGCCAACAAGTCACCAAGAGTTTACTAACCTTTTTGTCAAGATACTATGTTTGCTACTACTTACTGAATAAGTTTGTTCCTAATGCCAACTTCTGTGATGCAGCCTTTATTGCTTGAAGATGGGCTTTTATTATGTGGATCATCTGTCGAAAGCTGGAAATCTCGGGGTGCATGGCTTGAGGTAGCCATATGCCCTTATAATTTTGGGATAATGTGAAAAGAATTTCTCAAGTCCTGTAGTATGGTTCTAACATTTCCTCTGAACAATGTAGGTCACAGAAGATGCCGGCCGGACATGGAGGAAGTATGGTCCCATATACATAGGAAGCGAAAAACTTGGGGTGATTCAACCAGTCCCCTACAAGACAACCAATGAGACCATACGGGTGTTGCTGAGGTCTTTTGAAAGCATTGGTCGGGTATGCATGGCTGATTCCAATGATGGAGGAGTGACATGGAGCTACGCGCACAAGACCGAGCTTCCAAACCCTAATTCTGGTTCGTTCACTTCACTTTTCCAGCTAAATTAGCTTCCCCGTTGCTTTTGTATCCTTTAATAATAGTATTAGAAGCGTTCCGACGCTCTTCTAGACCGCATATGGCATAATGAAATAGGCATTTCTAAATGGGTTGATTACATGGGTACTAGTACATAGATAAAATGTTTTCAAATTCCCAAAAAAATTGAAACGAATGTGTCTGCCCAAAAAATATGTGCTAACACTCTTCGCTCCTCTGATTAACTCCACAATTGAAGGGATTGATGGGGTTAAGATGAAGGATGGAAGAGTACTACTTGCCTACAACACCTTCTCCAGAGGCACACTCAAAGTTGCAGTCTCGTCAGATGACGGCATTTCATGGAACGAGGTTTCAACATTGGAGGAGACTGAAGGTATGGAATTCTCATATCCTGCAGTGATCCAGGCCATGGATGAGCTTGTACATGTTACATACACATACAACCGGACGCAGATTAAGGTAACCTTGCTTCCTACGAACAAGAACTTTGTTCAGGTAGCTGCTGCTGCTTTTTTTCTTTATGAGTTTTTCTCAAAACATTGCAGCATGTGGTTCTTCGGCCCAGTTGAAAGTTGAAACAGTGAGGATTGGAGCCCGCGAGCAGATTGCAAGTCTACCTTAGCGTCATCAAGGCTCCGTGAATTGCCCACGCGATTACGCGGCTAGACATTGCAACACACTGTGTTTGTTATGTAACTCTAATGCATATGGAAAATATAGTTGAATTTGACAACTGCAACGTTGTAATATTTATTATTTTTTTAATAATCTATTTTTTATTCGAAAATTCAAAATTATGTGTGCGATTTTATTTATTTATTTTTTGCAAAATTAGCTTCCTGTCGCCGAACTGTTGGGCGACTGGCATTTGTCGCCCAATTGTTTGGCAACATTAATGCAGTCGTTCAACCGTTGGGCAGCATTAATGCAGTCGTCCAATGGTTGGGCGATAACTTTGTTACCCAACCGTTCGGTGACAGAAGCTTTCAATCACCGAACGGTCGAATGACAGAAGCTTTCAGTCGTCAAACAATTAGGCGATTGGATGGCTTATATAAACAATGTGGCAGTCGGCCCCCCTCCCTGTCCGAGTGAAAGGGAGGGAGGAAGGAAAAAAGAAAGAGAGGAGAGGGAGAAGGAGAAGAGGGAGGGAGAAGAATAGGAGGAAAGATTATCGTGAGGTAATTTTTTTATCTTATAGTGTTTCTTTTCAGTAAGTAATTTGTTTAATGTAAAAAATGGTATAAGTAGTACCTGTAGAAAATTGTAGTTAGAGAAAAAGTAGTAAATCGAATCTTGTTAATTTATATATAAATAGCACCTGTAGAAAATTTTTGTTAGAGAAAGAAATAGTAAATTGGAATCTTGTTAATTCATAATAGTATAAGTAGCATCGTAGAAAATTTTAGTTAGAGAAATAAATAGTAAATCGGAATCTTGTTAATTTTTAATAGTATAAGTAGCACTCGTAGAAATTTTAGTTAGAGAAGAAAGTAGTCCATAAGGGAGAAGTAGTGTTGTTTGTGAGAAGTATTGTAGTAGTTGCGGTGTTGTGTTGGTGTATGTGTGATCGACTATTATTTGGTGAATAATTAGAAAGTCGGTAAGTTGTAGTAGGTACTCTGGCCGAGTGCATGAGGAGAATGAATGATTTGTGTGGACTAATTAGTACAGATTAATTATTATGGACTACTTAGGTAATTGGTAAAGCTCTATAGAAGACTGGAACGATACTTGTAGCATTACGGATCGCAAGTTAGCATCTGAGTCGGATCATGCCTGGTATGCAATACCTTGGCCTTGGGGTAGAATCGGAATAGTGTACTGCATGTTCATTGTGGTCTCTGCCTTATGGAATGAATGATGCCTTAACCATGCGGTAGTGAAGTTGTTCACCATAGGCGAACCAGAAATGTAAATTACAGCACAACACTACTTGCATATCATGCGATGTGATCTGACTAGTTACAATATTGAAAATATTTACAAGCAGACATCAGTCATGCCTGGACCCACTATATTGAAAATACATTATGGTGTTGGCACCGTTCGTGAAGGTCCGTACGATGTTGATTTGAGCAGTTTTCCGCAAGCCACTCTGGTACACCTGGACGATAAGAATGCTCGAATCGCAAATGTGATGTACTGGCTCACCTGCAGTTTCTCCTTGGACCCTAAGGTAAGCAATGTCATCATACAAGAGCTTTGGAGCCGGTCTCCCACATAGATTAAATGGGTGTTGAGAAGACTGATGCGCACGACTGTATGGAAGGGCTTTCTGAAAGGCTGCCAGCGCTGTGGATATGAATGTGTGCTGCTTGTGTAAGGATGCCCAAAAGAAGCTGTACTAGGCCTTGCCGACAGATATCATCCAGGTGGTTGGAGCAGCTCGGGCGCGCAGCATGTTTGTGAAGAAGAGGCTCTGGAAGCTGGTGTTACGAAGAGTGTGGAGGATGTTGCTCATGACGAGGCCGACGCGGTAGATGCAGGAGACGAAGATCAGTCACCACATGATGAGCCTATGGACAGGCTGATGAAGGAGAGTATAGGGAGTACATAGTGTGTCAAATGGAGAGCGATGACAGATGGCATGGGCTGAAGAGGCTGTATAGGAGGACGACGATGACGGTTCTAATGACGATGAAGCTCCCATCCCATAGGAATAGAACAGATTTGACAGTGAGGATGTAGCCGCGCATGACGAGCAAAAATCACCATGAGAGTACTATGCCACAAAGGTCCGGTTGCACTCAATATTTGCTGATAAGGCATCCTTATAGGATGCCATTAAGCTATGGGCCATGTCCATGCAGCAGACATTTGGGGTCATCAAATCTAGCCAAAAATAGTACACCATCAAGTGCGAGTAGGCTAGTTGTTCTTAGCGAGTGCAGGCACACAGACCAAAGTATGAGACTCACTAGGTTGTCTCGAAGGAGGAGCCGCACTTCTGCGTGCTTAGAAGTGTTTTACCGAGGCATCATAACCTAACTTCGACCTCCATAACTAATTTGATGTATGGGGAGATAGTGGAGAAGAAGGACGTGGAGGTCAAGCACATCATGGTGGCTATCGAGAAGAAATTCAAATACAAGATTAGCTACATGAAGGCGTGGTGTGCGAAGTAGAGGGCTTTGGAAAGATGGTTTGGGTCGTTCAAGGCGGTGTACGACAACCTTCCTCGTATGCTTTGCGTGCTGAAGAACAGAAACCTAGGCACGTACACTGCTTTTACGGACAAGCCATCTACAACGCCACTAGGTTTTGCGGTATTGCAGAAAGCCTTCTTAGCCTTCGGTGCCTACATCGAGGCCTTTAGGCATATGCTGTCCTTGATCTTAGTTGATGGGACTTTTTTGACTGGGAAATATAAGGGGCAGATCCTTACAGTCATTGGCATTGACGAGAACAATCAAATTTTGCCGTTGGCCATCGCATTTGTCAAGAGTGACAATTACAACAGCCAGATGTGATTCCTTCGACATGTGAGGGTGGGAGTTGTTGGAGCTCATCCTGGTGTGCGTAATCCATGATCCCCATGCTGGGATGCAGAAGGCCATATGAACACTTCAGCAAGACCCCGATGAGCCATTCCCTTGGCTGGATATGAGGAGCAAATGATGCATTCACCATCTGAGGGCTAACTTCTTCAAGCAGTTCCCAAAGCAACCATTGGTGATGCTATTGAAGAGGCCGGCTATGCAAAACCAATAACATAAATTTGATGCTTTATGGGCACTGTTAGATGAGCACAGCAGGAAGCACATGGACGAGAGGAACAAGCAACCAGCCATTGCTGGGGCGGCACAACCCGAATGCCTCACGCCACTGCTAGAGTCTGAACTTGCTAGTCCAAGGAGGACATCGAGGAACATCAAGTGCTTCTCCCACTAGATCGAGGTTGAGCTATTGGAGAAGTGGTCCCTGATGCATGATATCGGTGCAAGCTATGGTATAATGACCACTAACCTTGCGAAGGTGTACAACTAGGTTCTTAGGTGCCTTTGTTCTTAGCCCCTCGTCGCCATCGTGGAAGGTGTTCTGCATAGCACAATTGGCTATTTCAGGGAGAGGCATACAAATGCCACACTTCATGCCACCAACCCACAACATCCTACTACACGAAGATTACAACATACATGCAGGCGAAGACAGAGAAAGGCCAGTTGCACACGGTGTACGTGATGGGTAATACGGAGCATCATTTCGATGTGCTCCTCCGAGATTAAGCCGAATTTGGGATGGCTCGTTCTCTTGTCACTCACGAGGTATGCATTGGAGATCATGTCAACCGACCTAGCTATACGTGCAATAAGCAAAAGCTCTTACACAAGCCATGCTCTCATGTACTCGCCGCATGCGGGATTGTGCACATGAACCCTTCAAACTTTATGTCCGAGTACTTCTTCAAGGAGAGGGTGGTGTAGACGTGGTGTGGTGAGCTTAGGGGGTTCAGAGTTGTGGGTAACTTCGCTACCTTGGATATTGCAAAGAGGATCTGGATTCCGGATGTTGACATGCTGACGAGTGGGAAGGGTCGTCGATAGAGTCATCAGATTACCAATGATATGGATGAAGTGCAAGTCAGGACGTTGGGTAGATGTTGCAAGCATTGCGGTCAGGAGGGCCACACAACCAGATGATGCAAGGCACTTGCTGAGGAGTAGGCAAACCAGTATGGTTTACGGTACCACTTCTTCGAATGTGCAAAGTGGGAGCAATATTGGAAATCAGTCTACATAGTCATCTGTACTTCGTTAGTTGCTACATTTTATGTACGTAGTGCCGTAGCACCTGTATTGTACGTTGCTTGTCATGTTTATGTAACTATTGTGGTACTATCCCATTTTGATTTAATGTACATAGTGTTGTAGCACATGTATCGTATGTTGCACATATTGTTTATGTAACTACTGTGATATTATCCCTTTTTCATTACTTTTCAAAGTAGTGTCCCTGAAGCCTAGTACTATTTTGTTTGTTTGTTTACAAGTTAAATTTTTTCCTGCTTTACATTCGTTGTTTTATTTGCGCGTATGTGCTAACTTGAAGTTGTTTTGCAGGTATGGCTCGTGACCCTCATGGATTGGAATGGCCTTTCAGCCTCCTAGAGGAGCACATCTGTCGGTCTACTACCTCTCACCCAGATGGTGCAGGCCACAGACGAGGGTGAGCCGGCAGCACATATGATTGGGGATGACGGAGACGTCCATGAGTGGCCATGATGCTTCCCTTTCAACTGCTCCCTGCTGATAGCTCTCATGGACTGGGGGCGGCCAGAGGCTTACACTTTCCATCTCCCATTTAGGGAGATGGCCCCTACTCTACAGGACGTCTCCCTGCTGCTTGGCCTCTCTATCGCAGGAGGTGCTACCATCATATAGGAGGCCCCAGCCGATTGGCGTGGTGGCCTTCTGGCTAGGTTTGATGGAGTCCTTCTGCTTGCGGCCACGACTGGGTACTACATCTTCCCGGAGGCATATAGGCAAGGCCCACCCTTGCGATGGCTGTCGTAGTTCTGGGTACGTGTTCGACATCCTTCCTGTTGGGAGTGCTGCACTCTCCTTTCCATACTATGGTCTTACTAACTTTTTGCTTGTACTTAGGTTGAGCAGATGGACCTGGCCGTAGATGAGAAACAGGTGTCATGCCACCTTGAGGCCTACTTGTTGTGGCTGTTTGGCTGGGTGTTGTTCACCAGCAGCCACGGCGACACCGTCGACACGCGGCTCATCGCATATGCGAGGGCCATTGCCGACGGGGAGACCCCCAGATTAGCTTGAGTTCAGCCACACTTACCACCACCTATCGTGGCTTGTGCGATGCGTGCTATAGGTCGAGGCCGAACTCTATCGTCGCAGGGTGTCCACTCCTATAGCAGCTGTGGTCGTTCGAGCGCTTTAGCCTCAGACGCCCCCCTGTTGGATGGCAGCGCTCCCTACAGGCAGGAGATGTACCACGGGGACAACGTGGACTGGCCGACTATGGGCTCTCTCTGGTGCTAGTGACGGGTATGTACTCCGTCTTGCGAATAATTTTTTCATATAATCGATCGTTCTATGTAACATCTTATGTTCCTTGCAGGTACAGTTCATGCACGTGCAGGTGACACGGGTGTACGAGCCGTTCGTGCAGTAGTTCAACCGCCTCATGATGGACAAAGTGCGCTAGGAGCCATACTCCCATCAAGAGTTAGAGGCCCGCGCTCCTCACAGCCTGTCCTTGCTATGCTTGCGTGACTGGGACTACTGGCTGACCCGCAGGGCGCTTGTGTTCGATGTCTTCATCGAGGACTACATGATGCATCGTGTGATGTGCCAGTTCGACCTACGCTAGGTGGTTACAGCATCGGTCAGGCAGCTTGTGCCCGAAAACGTGCACGAGTGAGCAATCGACACAAATATCCCTCTTTTTACTGGCGTCTCGTATGCATGACTTCTAACTACATGTTATGTCTTGCAGACATAGTAGGAAGGGAGTCCGCCGCGGCATAGACTGCGGGAGGAGGATAGACACATGGGTACAACAGTGGGAGGGTGCGTAGTAGGACTTTGTTCAGGAGGACACCCCCTATGACCATATCGCGTACGAGGAGTACCTTCACTGGTACACGCCTCGGACACGGACCAGGTTGGTACTTGCTGCCGACTTGCCCGCACCACGTGTCCTAGCATTGACCGACAATTCCCAATGCACTTCGCATAGAACATGCACCACACAGTACGTTACATCATATTTTCAAAAATTCGCTTCTGGGAACCCCACTTATAGGTTTCATCTTATCGTGTTTTCGTTGCAGGTGGACATCGGTAGTGAGATTGAGAGGGACTCCTGCTCCGTGTTTCAGAGGATCACCAATGATGAAGAGGTCACATGCGAGGAGGCAGCCCAGGTTTTCCATCACGTCGCAGCTCAAGCTACATGTATTGTTGCCATGTTGTCGTGCACCAGGCTCCCAGAGATTGACACACCGACGCTAGATCAACAATCCGTAAGTCCGGCGGTGCCATCCCGTCTGGCAGCACAACAGGCGGTGCCATCTGCTGCAAAGGAGGGTTAACATCCAACCTCTATTACCGGTAACAAAAATAATAAACTATTTGTTACTTGTACCCTAGAGTATGGGCATCGGAGGAAACGTCATCCGCCATCGAAATGCCATCCAAGACCTGCACGACCATGTCCTCGTGCCTGCATTGCGGCTATACCGGTTGATCACGCTTGTTTGATACCACGCCTCCTGCTAGCTCCGAGGCTCTTGCATTTCCCGCACAACTCCTCGGAGATCTGCCATCTTGCGTAGGAACATACCCAGGGCAGCCAGCAGGGCATTCTCCACCGTTGAGGTGGCTGCACCAGCCTGGGCGTCGGTGCGGACTACCGGGTTGGCAGCAACTACGGCCTGTCCCCTGGAGCTGTTTGGCGTATCAGCGCGATGGACCCCATGGTCTGTGATGGAACCGGTGCGGCTGCCGAGGGCTCCCACACCGGACATCGGGTCGCTGGCCATACCAACGTGAGCATCGGCGTTGTTGCTCTCGCTAACCCGGGTGCCGCTACCGAGGCCAACCGCCGCGCCAGTAGTGGGGCCAGCCGCCGCGCCACGGATGTCAACGTCAGCGCTCGCGACACCAGTGTTGCCATCAGCGTCGGTTGTTGACGCAGGTGTTCTACCTACCGAAGCCCTGGCATTTGCATGTGCCACCGTCGTGCTCCGCTTCTTCCTCGCCGTCGATGAAGCTTTCTTTTGTGCCATCACTTCTCAAATCTTACAGCTTGCTCTCCGTCGCCCCAACGGACGGCGCCAACTGTTTTGGCTACTGACCAGAGAGTAGTGGAGTGGATGTGATGGACAATACTTGCCCCTTCCCTATGTCCAGGACATGTATATATATATATTTCCACGAAGCGTATTTTACAATCCCGCCCTTACATTCATGTGCCCTCCATAGGGGTATATATGTTATTACACATGTCCTATTTTTGGCTTTGCAACTCTTTAACAGGCGGGATTGGCTTAGGTGGAGGCCACCCCTACCACAATTACACAATAAAGTTTATTGTGTTAGAAGGCTACACATAAAATTTTGTTATTTTTGAAGCTCATTTGTTATATTTGAAAATTCAAAAACTATTACATATAAAATACTAATTTAGATAGGTAATTAAGCTGACTAATTAGTCATTTTAATTACCTGCCACATGGTAGCCTGGCAGCAGTCGCACGACCACACGGTGGCCGGGCTTCGGTAGTCTACGTGTCAGCTGTAGGGTGCTATCGTCCAGTCACCGAACGACAAAAATGTTATTTTTATCATTCTCATATGTATCCGATTATTTTATAATTACAAATTTAAAAGACGCTATATATATGCTAAAAATTCCAGCGGAACCTGTGCCCAGAAGAGGTCCTGAGTCTTGACACAGGTCAGGCCAGCCTTCCTAGTTCACCTGATGCTGGGATTACGTAACCTTCCTCTGGAGACGCCATCACATGACGACGTCGATGCGGCTCCCCTCACTAAGGGCACTCCCAATGCAGAAATTATGAGGTAGTTTCTATACTTGCCAATTAATGTAGACACTACTTATGGAAACAATACTCACAATAGATAGTTTCTACAAATAAAATTTTCATCCAATCATCTATGTTCTCTCTCATATCATCTACCTATCACAGTTCTTTCTATCTTGGTTACCGTGTAGACATGATTTCTTGTATAAGAAACCATTTCCTTATCTCTCCTCCTTAACTCCAATGACACGTCAGCATTTTGCCTACTTAGCATCTTATTTAATACCATAGAAATCACCCATTGGGACTGCCCTAACCCACTAGGCTTTGTAGTTCGGACCCATTTTACGACAAAGCTCAGCTGAAATCCAAGCGAAAACAGCAGAGTCCTCCCCAAATCCCAACCCGTGCCGCCCCGTGCTCGTCGTTGGTGGAGTGCGGTTTCAACCATGGCGTGGAGCGCCGCCGCCGCCTGCGTATCCTTCGCCGGGCGCCGCCGCTTCGGCCCCGTCGCCGCGTCCCTCTCCACCTCCGCCACCGGTACGCTCGTCTCCCTGCCTCCCGCCCAGGCCCCTTCCGGCAGTAGCAGTTCATAGTTCCTTCCACTGGGCCTCCTCCCACGAATCACTCCATCGCGCGCTAATGGGTACCTTAGCTTGATGATTCCCCCCCTTATCTTGTAAACCGTACGCTCTTAGTTGCGATATTGCCAATTCACTCGTATTATCGTAGACTACTAGCACCTCTTGGTGAACAAGAGAAGATTGTGGTGTAACTGTGCAACCATTTTATGTGGAGAGAAATTGAAATGCTGTCATGAATCATGATGGATAGAGCGCTCTGTCAAGAAGCGGCTAGATATGCAATGCGGCTTGTTCTCTTCTCGTTGAAAGTGATAATGACTCGAATGCAATGAAAGTGCGAGCTTAGTCATCGTTAACCACAGAAAAAAACTATAGGATTTTGGATTGTCGATTGGGCTGGATTGGCAGTGCGTCTGACAGCAGCAATTGGCAACAAGTAGTATTAGTGAGTTCTGCTTTCCAAAAGAAAAAAAGGAAGTTATGTTGTCAAGAGGAGTAGAGGACTGTTATTTCATGACGAAGATTAAGAGCACAGCACACAAAATTGTTTGTTAAAAAATGGGAATACGAATGAGGAACTATGTTTCTTTTCTTTTAAAGAAGGGGAACGGGTACTTGAACCCATGACCTTAACCACCACAACCTTGCGCTCTTAACACTAGGCTACATGGGCGCCCCCCACAAAAAATGGTTGTTGGATTGATATCGGTTGGGGCATATGGTTCTAGATGGCAAATTACTCCTATAAATGCTCAAATGCTTGTGTGATATACCTTATAGCTGCAATAGTGGGACAAACACAATGATTCTCAAATGCAACGAGCTGAACAAACTGCAGCTCACCTGACATGATTAAAAGTGAGGCGAAGTACAAAAAGGGGCCTAAGGATCAACAAACAATGCCCAAGTTAACTAAACTGGTTCATCGGTTCATCTTGGATAGTTGTTGGACCAATAAGCTGAACTGCAGAAGTATTGTTTAGTGTTTACCCTACTCTATTACAGCTTTGCATATCCTGGCATTTTGCAAGATGTTTTCAAATACTCAAAATTGTTAAATTTTAAAATTATGTTATACTCTAATGGTGTTTTTCAAATATACTAATTAGTTAAAAAGGAGGTTGTCCAAACGGAAAAGGCACCAGCAGCATTAGGCCCTTATTCTCAGGCCATAAAAGCAAACAATCTTGTGTTTGTCTCTGGAGTTCTTGGCCTAGATCCTGAGGTTTGCTGCTCAACTTTTTTTGTTTCATCTTTGTTCTTATTTCTCTACATCATGAATTCAGTCTGCCGCTCCAGTCATTTTAGATGCCAGTATAACTTATGCAGAGTACCTTTTGTTTTCAGACAGGGAAGTTTGTCTCTGAAAACGTGGAGGAGCAAACTGAGCAGGTGAAGACTGATCTTCCTGAATGTTGCTTACAATTTTTAGCCCATAGAAAGTTCTTTCAGAATGTTGTGGAACAATGTGCCAAATGTGAACATACCCACAGCTAAGTTTCTGAGTTATTCCCACTGCCAACCATTTCCTTTTGATTAGTTCTGTATGTTTTTAACCCGCCCTTATCCATAGACTGTTACTATATTGAATCTGCGGTTGAATTTCTTAGTGGTGCTGTCATGGGCATGAGCCTTGGGTCCAACCAGTTCATTATTAAGAAGTTAGAGATTAGTTTCTATTTGTTAGAGATATAATATTAGTTTATATTTGTTAGAGATATGATTAAGATTAGATTCTATCTGTTAGAGAGAGCCCATTTATATAAGGGGACTGTCGCATGCTATTGGAATCAAGTAAGAAATAATAAAGTCATTCTTATCTACAGTCTCATCTCTCTCCCTCTACGCCGACTCCACTCGGCTATCCTCTCGGCGATGTTTACCCACCACAAACTAAGGTTCATGACAATTTGGTATTAGAGCCAACATCATGGCTTCCGGTGCAGAGTTAACATATGGCAAGATCATGGCTGGCTATGAAGAAATCCTCGCTGGACTCAAAAACGTGGAGAGCATGTTGAAGAAAATGATGGCAGCAAAGGAGAAGGCACAAGCAGCTATTGCTGCGCGATCTGCGACGGCACAAGGACCAAGAGCAATAGTGGCTATGCCACGGCAACGGTGCTGCTACTGCTGCTTCTTCATCCGGCGCGGGCAACGGTGCGACTTCAAGTGACACCGGCGTAGTATCTTCCAAGGTCGGCGCATAGGGTACAAGCCGCACCCCGTGACGGTGGCGGCACTACTTGGAGAGGCGGATGCGGCGATGCGGCTCCAAGCAGCCGTGGTGTTGCACCAGGATGCGCCTTTGCTCCAAGAGCGCACGCCGGCGCAACCATGACGACCTCCGTCGCGTTTGGTTCCTCCACCACTGCGGGTTCTACCGCGTCCTCCACCGTCGTAGCCCCAGCCCCGCCGCTGCCAAGGCCGATGACTCCTCCCTCCACGTCCCCGCCTGCGCCGGCAAGATCTCCTACAGCGCTGTTGCCGTGCCCTCCCCGCCCTTCCCCAACACGAGCGTGGGGTCTGCAACTTCGCGGCCGGCCCGACCACACTCCTGCTCTCCGTCCTATGGAAGGAGCAGGCGGAGCTCGTCGACTACCATGACTCTGGCATAAACATCATGGAGATGAGCCACCACAGGAAGGAGTTCGATGCCACCATCAAGAAGGCCGAGGCTGACCTCTGCGCTCTCCTCGATGTGCTCGACACCCCCACACCTCTTCCTCCAAGGTAGCGCTACCATCCAGTTCGTCGCCGTGCTGTTCAACCTTTGCGCCTCCCCCTCCGACCCCTCCGACTTCGTCGTTTCGGGGTCCTGGGGCAACAAGGCCTTCAAGGAGGCCAAAAAGATCTCTGCCGTCGAGGTCTCTGCACTCCACGCCTGCCTCGCCGTCAAGTGCTCGGTAGACTAGGCTGTCCTTTCCGCACCCGTCCGCGTCGCCACCACCGAGGTCTGCACTAGATCTGGCGTCACCACCTCGCCTCGGGTTCTTCCCCAACGCCGCCTCACGTCAGACCCCGACATTAGATCGACGCCGCCACCTCGACCCGCCACAAGCGGCGACGAGTGGATCTGGTGACCGCCGCCTCTGGACGCTCTCCACCGGCTGCCGACCACTGGGAGTCCGAGCCGGAACCGTCGCTAGCGAGGAGTTGCAGCCGACGCCGCCAGGGAGCCTCCGCCATCACCGCCTCTGCTTCCGTCGGCATGATACTGTGCCTCACGTGTCTTGCCTATCTTTAATAAGAAACAGAGGAGCCAGTGAAAAAGGAAAAAGGAAAACAATGTCTTTTGCAGGCACTGTTTAACCGAAAGTGCTACACTTCGTTAACATGAAACTGCAACCATAGCCACTGCCTAGCAGCTCGAGGACAAGCTGCATGTCTGAAAAGGGTGTAATGTCATGGGCGTGGACCTTGGGTCCAACCAATTTATTATTAGGAAGTTAGAGATTAATTTTTATTTATTAGAGATATGATGTTAGTTTCTATTTGTTAGAGATATGATTAAGATTAGATTCTATCTGTTAGGAGAGTCCATCTATATAAGGGGCTGCCGCATGCTATTGGAATCAAGAAAGAAATAATAAAGTCATTCTCATCTATAGTCTCATCTCTCTCCCTCTACGCCGACACTGCCTGGTCATCCTCTCGGCGGTGTTTACCCCCTATGAACTAAGGTGCATAACAGGTGCATCGAACATATTGTTCTGCCTTTTGGAGATCTCTATGGAGAAAAAAACGTACTTGGTTAGTGCTACATGAAAGTATATGCAACAATGTAGAATTGGTGATACTGAATCTGTATCGGGCAAATACAAAACCCCCATTCGTTTGCTGTATGACTTTCCATGGCCGCTTTTACATTCAGTAAATTACCGCCTACTGTATCTGTTGCAACTTTGAAGGTGCTCTTTTCTGACATTGTGTTTGTGTTTCTCCGATTCTGTCACAGGTTATGAAGAACATGGGCGAAATATTGAAAGCTAGCGGTGCTAGCTACTCTTCAGTTGTCAAGACAACAATCATGTATGTACATGTTCTTTACATGAAACTTTTGTTCGCTCTAAGTCCAAAGATATTATGAGCCTGGGAGTAATTCCGTTTGTCAACCTGCAGGTTGGCTGATCTACATGATTTCAAGAAAGTGAATGAGATTTATGCTAAATGTAAGCTTGATACTTGTACTCTTCTTGTTGTCATTATTTATGCTTCTGAGTGTAGTAATTTATGCATGAAGTGTAGGTCTGTTTCTGTGCGAGGGCATCAGGATTCTGGCAGTAATATTGTTTTAATTTGTTTCTGAATGTATGCACATTCCTGCTGCAGATTTTCCAGCTCCTGCACCGGCACGCTCAACTTACCAAGTAGCAGCTCTGCCACTGAACGCCAGAATCGAAATTGAGAGCATTGCTGCGCTCTAGTTACGTACGACAACCCATCAAAATCTCAATAAGCATTCCCTGCGATTGTAGTTGGTCACTGCCCTGGAATGCACTACCTTGTCGGGACTCATGATATTGCCGTACAGGTACTTAAATGTCAATCAGATCGTGTACCAATTTAAGGTCTTAAACTGCTTGTAATGAACTTTGGGTGTCCAGAAGAACTGCCATGACATGAACAACGATTCAGGTAAGAGTACTTTGTAAGTTTCAGCGGAGCACTGGATGGTTATCATTACTATTATAAAAGAATGAGTTAGTGGTTGTATGTCCATTCTCGTCTAACCACTCTATTTTCTTAACTTCTTACCATTCTCCATTTTCCAACCAATCAGAGCAACCCTATTCTATAGCACGATTCCCTATACATTTAATGAGTTTCGTTGCAACGCACGGGTACGTAACTAGTTACTTTCAATTTTGCACTTAGAGCACCATGGCATGGAAGTCATTGAAATTCTTTGCTGTCAGGAAACATCCGAATTCTTGCAGTGCATGCGTTGAGGATCACATCTAAGTCCATCCAAACTGTAACAATCCTCCTGTGTGGCCACAACGTCGATGATCATCCTTTCTTGTCCCTCTATTCTCTCATTTTTGCATGGCGCTTTATTCTTCTGCACTTGGCTTGTGCACCCTACCTTATGTGTTAGCACGTCTTTCCCGGTCATAATCCACAAGACCGACCTACTGGGATTGTCTTACAAGTGCCATGCAGTAGTTTCAAAGAGTGAATTGGCAGGGGCGGAGGGGGGGGGGGGGGGGGGGGGGCAGGGGCCTGGCCCCCCAATGGTCCACTTTCGTGTGGCTACAACAAGATTTTGGTAGGTAAATTCCCTGAATTTTTCGCTGTTGTGGATGATCCTGATTCTTGAATGCTGCTTGGTTAAGCATATGATGGAGAAAAGAGAATTTCAGCAAGAAGCAACCTGACTGGACAATTGTAAGAACAAACAATATCAGGAGTTGCTGACCCTGTGTGTTGTGATAACTTCAGGACATGGCCCTGATCAATTGGTGTTGGCAATTGAGAGACACAATGGGGAGATACATAGTCAGGTCAGCTTACGAGGAATTGGCAACGGTTGCGACGAATAAATGTTTGTGGAGAGCTGAACATCCCGCTAAGATAAAGATTTTCAAGTGGCTGGTTCGTAGCAATGCGATTTCTAACCAGAGGCAATTTGATTAAGATGGGATGGCTGCAGTCTACTAGGAAGATAATTGTGTGAATTCTGTACACAACCTGAGGACTCAAAATCATATGTTTTTCACCTGTTAGGTAACCAGCCAGGTGCTTGTGGGGCGCCGTCTGTGGAAAGAAGCTTAAGGATCCTGTTGACGCTCTTTACAAAACCATGATGCTCTTGCCTTCTTGGTTTACTTGGCAGGGATGCTTGCAGGGATGTAGCCAACACACGGCGCCCAGGGCCCATGACGTCGGCGCCTTGGCGGGTCGGCCCCAGTGGCGGATCCAGGATTTTTAGGATGGGTGTTCGAATTTCGGAGCTTAAGTTGCTCGAATACGTCAATACCGTAACACACCGTTCTCCCTAAAACACCGATACAACGATACGTGTATGTAGATATAATAAAAATACATAATTTACAGAAATTAATGATTTCTTACGAGGAAATATGCGACATAAGGCGAGTATAATTATATGAATTAAACAACAAATTATAGAGATAATGAGAGTTGTATATCTTGTTGATCTTACCTTTTTTTTGCTATTTCCCCATCAGTAAGAACTGTCTATCTAAGAGGAAATTGTATGTTCCTTCCATGGAGCAAAACAGACCAAGAAAATAAATAAGTGGAGTGGGGTGGAGCACACCTAGATCTGAAGAGAAGACGATGACAATAAGTTGGAGGTGCTACTTACTTCCCAATACCATGCTCCCTTCTGGCTATCGCGCTACTCCCTTCTTGTCACCCGCTCCCTACCTCCGTGTTCGTTGTGCCACTGCTCGCTTGCCCGCGACACCTCTCTGCTCGCCCACGCTGCCACACGCCCACCTTGCACCACATGCTACCTCATGCATGATTATCGTCACATCATGGCACCACGTCCACGTCTGCCGATCGTCACTCGCCTCTAGCCTGCATCTCCGCCCGCTCGCCACTCGAAGGCCAAAACCGCCTCCCACACAGACAGGCACAAGATGAGAAATAGAACAAATATTAGGATTTGGTTTATATCTTTATTTATTTGGGCGTGAGGAGTGCTGAGGTGGAAAGAAAAATGGGTCTAATGTATTACATGGGCTGTGTGCGAGATACGGGGAGTGCGGATTGAATTTATTTATAGGCATAAAATATAGTTTTAATACAACTAATAATATATACATCTAATATACCTGGTATTTTATAAAAAATTTTGGGTGTTCGACTGAACACCCATGCCCCATATAAGATCCGCCGATGGTCGGCCTCCCTTTGTCTGGATCCTGGCTCCGCCCCTGTGAATTGGCCCTTTTTTATTGGGTCAGGGGGAGGGAATTTGCAACAACTTAGAATTTATAGGTGGATTTTTGAACTTTGAGATATAGTTGGATTTTTGACGAGCTTCCCCACCTGCAGTTTTTTTTTACAAAAATCCTTTTAATAAATAATCACCTAACCAATAAAATAATGGGTGCCTTTCTTTATCCCTACAATGCAAAAAGGTTTCGACGGCTTTTAACGGGATTAGGTTATTTACCATTCTAATCTTGCACTTCCACACGTAGGCACTCGCATTTGTTATTCCAACACAAAGAAAAGTTGAAGAAGTGGTTAAAAGCATTTCGTGCCGGTCTGATTCACAACCCAGGATAAAAAGGGGAAAATTGTAGATTTGCCCTACTGTTGAGTGCACTTTGTAGATTTGCCCCATGATGTCTCAATGACATGTGGGTCCAGGACCCACATGTCATTGAGACAACTGGGGCAAATCTACAAAGTGCACTTTTTAAAGTGGGGTAAATCTACAAAACCCCCGGATAAAAAGAGGCACCATGCTAGTCTACGAATGATCAAACGAGTAAATGAAATGATTTAGGTGTATGAATGATCCGAGTTCCGGAGTTTGCGTATAAAATTTTTTATACCTTTATATATATTTATGGTGCGTGAGAGTTCGAGCTAGTTTAGACTATTTTTGAATTCAACGCTACTAAAGTGATTTATATACTATGAACTAGCTTAAACTAAAAATAAATTTAGAATTTTTTAGAGTTTAATATCTTAAATACACCTTTTTATATCTAGTTAAATACCACAAATCTCAAAGCAAACTAACACGTATTGATTAGGATGTCCAGCGCTCGGTGCACGAAAGACTGGCTTCATCCACATATACCAGAAATGTGCTAGCCAAATTATCTTTACTATTATAAAAGAAAAAGTTGGTGGTTGGTCCGGCCTCTCCCACCCCTTCTGACAAAAAAAAAAAAATACTCTGTCTGACATGTGGGCCCACCCACCCCTCCTCACGCCCGTGCGCCCCCCACGCCCCCACTCCCCACCCCACCCCAACCCCACCGAATCCGTGCGCTCCTCCCCCTGATTTCTCCCTCGCCTCCTCGCCTCCCTCCTCCTCCATCGCCTCCTCCCTCCGCTCCGCCGCCGCCTCCTCCTCCCCCCACCTCATGTCGCCGCCGCCTCCTCCTCCCCACACCGCGCCGCCGCCTCCTCCTACCCCCACCCCGCGCTGCCGCCGCCTCCTCCTCCCCCGCTCCTCCGCTCCACCCTCGCCTCCTCCTTCCCACCCCGCACTGCCGCCTCCTCCTCCCCCCGCTCCTCCGCTCCGCCCTCGCCTCCTCCTCCCCCGCTTCTCCAATCCGCCCTCGCCTCCTCCTCCCCACCCCGCGCTGCCGCCTCCTCCTCTTCCTCCCCCGCTCCTCCCCTTCCCCTACGCAACCGCCCCCAGTAACCTCCTCTCCGCCGCACTGCCGCCCTGCCTCCTCTCCGCCGCCCCCTCCCTCAGCGCCGCCGCCCCCACCAAACCCCAGATCTAGAGGTGGTGCGGATCTCTCTCCGCCTCGGGCTGTTTCGTCTTGCGCGCAGGACCTGCCCATCGGCGGCGGCGTCCTCTGCGGCGTGCCTCCCGACGTCGAGGTCGAGGTCTGCCGCGGCAGCCTCGAGCGCAGCCGCCCGGTCTCCCCCGGGGCCGCCGCCACCGAGACCTCCGTCTGCAGCTTCCAGAAGGTGAGGGAGGTGCTCCCGATTGGGGCAGGTGCAGATGATCGCTTGGGACTCACATGATTTATATCTTTTTCACTTTTATTGGTCTCGATGTAGAGAGTGTAGTGCCATGGTTTGGATTCGAGGGTACAGACTAGCAGAAAATATAGTCAGTACTAGCAAAAAACAGTTGTGAGGTGGATTGTTAAAACCTACGCAAAATTGTGTCCTACAGCCACTAGGTTAGATGATAGATTTCTATGGTGTATCTGTTCTAGAATCCATTTAGTACTATAAGAGTTAAGTTATGTATTGTATATTAATTTCGTTTCAAAGACAGGATCCCTTGGAGTAATTTATGTGCTTTTGGGAGCTAGAATTTTGTTATGCAGGGATTAGCTTGACCACATGCAAGATACTTTTAGCATTTTAGCGAATATGATGCCAATAATAATTCTTTCTGCAGTGGAACAATTATTCTTCAGTGCTTCTTTTAGCATATGATTAGATTTTTTTGACATAAGTTTGTTTGTTCGATCTATTTACTTGTTCTTCCCTCCAGACCATACCACGCCACTGCTCAGAACTTGCTCAACTTCAAGGCACATATATGAGCACCCAAATATTCAGGGGATTATGATTTAAAGATCATGCACCAGGAATACTACATTAATTGGCAGAAAACGGTAACCACATCCTTACAATACATATGTCATTTGCACATCTTCTATTTGTCTTCTGTTTCTGTGTTGTCTTTTTTATGATGTTTTCTCTAATGTTATGAAACTGGGGTGTGAACTAGATGCCTATTCAGGTGTATCATGACTTAGATGTCTATTTCATTCTCAAGTTGTGTAGACATTATGTTCCATATTTTGCCTTTTGCCTTCAAATCTTTGGAGGCAATTGCACGGAAGAATCAAGGGGACTGAAATTATCCCATATTTTTGTGCTATCATTCATATTTAATTGGCAGAATGCATTGCAAAAACTGGTCACTTTGCGAGCGCTTGATGATATGGAAAATGCCAATGCTCAAGTTGAAGTTTCTATTAAAGAGGTAACAAAGGCTCTCACCCAAAAGATAAAGGTAATGCCACATGTTGCTATTCTATCATTCTTGAGTCTGTTGCCTTATGGATTATTGGAATGGATCCAAGCTCCATTATTTTGCATATATATGATATTTTCTGCAAGATAGTTAAGCAGAACAAAGGACTTCTTCACTCAGTCGCCAGTCAGTCATCACTAAGAAGAGAACGTAAAAAGGCTAATAAAGAGTTTTGAAGAATAGTAGTCTCTCTCCCTTCTATCTCCATGATCCTCCGTTGATTTCATGGTGAGAGTGATCCCTGGACCTTTTTTGCCTGACAAAGATACATCATATTCCATTTTCAAACAACTGCTCTGGTCTTGTCCAAATATTTTTTTTCCATACACCATTGTCTACTAGATGTGTGAACTAGAATGCTTCTGATGTTATTCTTGATTCCTTTTGTCCAAAAGTATCTAGGCTCAGGAAGATTGAGTGTTAGTATATGTTGAAACATCGTGATTTCATATGCACCGAGTTAATCACTACTCCTAATTTTGGTTTTGGTACAACTTATTGAGGCTTGATTGTCTAGATATAAGTAGAAACTTAATGGTCTACTACCATAACTTGTCCTTTGTGGCAAATATGAGGCACGGCGTGGATGTTGAGCTATGACGTATTGACATGTCGTGTTTTGCTTGATATGTGTGTGAAAGAAAAATTATAATTATTTTATTGTATGGTCTACGACCATGTCTCACCTTTTTTTTGAGATTCTGTTGCAACACACGGGCATTTTACTAGTTATCTTAAACAGATAATTGTACTTCAAGCACTTTGTTTTGCCAGCTTTGTACCACCGCCAGTCTATCCGCCTCCCGCGTGTAGAAAACACGTGACAGCTCTGAGAATGTTATGTGAAGCTTCCATCCATGTCATGGGCGGACCCAGGGCCCCTGCCCGGGCTCATCTCCGGCACCTAAACAACACCTCAGTGTCTCCTTGGCCATGTATCTTTGAACACGAGAGGTAATGCTTATTTGATGTAATTGTTCTTACGGTTGATAATCACATAAGTTTGCTTTGGACATAAAATACAAGAAGGTTTTTCTATCATACTTGCTGTGTGTACATTTGAATTGTGAATGCTCTAAAATTATCGAATTTTTTTAAACTAAGCAACTCATTAAGCCACTAAGCTAATGACTACTCCAGTGATGTTGAGCCAAAACCCAAGTAATTTTCTCAGGGAAACTTGGTTACTTTGACGCTATTAATTGTACCATGTATCATTGATTTCTAAACCATAATAGAGTTGTATTGCCTTTATTGTTTATTTATATAATTTATTTCCAGTTTGTTAGCTTTTCCTGTTTCGACTTTGAATCATGCTAGTATGCTACCATCCATACCGACTCCCACCTGCTTAGTTTACAGCTAACATTTCGAACTGTAGATTGCTTTTGTAGTATTCTAAACTTGTGTTTTATTGTTACTCCCGTGGTCTTTTAAATGACATTGAAACGAAGAGGTAGTATTCTCCAAGCTGCTGCCGTGAATTACAGGGGCACGGGGACATAACGTAGTAGCGCTAGTAAATACGCGACGACGGAAGCGAGGCGTCGCTCGGCGGCGGCGGAGCTCCCAATCTCCAAAGGCCCAGACTCTGTTCTTCGCCCAGGCTCGTCAAATTCTCTGGGTCCGCCACGGAGCCATGTACTACTACAAGGACGGCTGCTCTGCAGTGACAAAACAGTGACGCTCTGATGGGAGGATAATGTCGACATCTTAATGACATTTAGTAATTGGTGGACCCTGCTCAATTATGTTTAAGCTTTTAGTTTTAAACATCTAACATTTTAGTTTCATTTTTTCTGATTTTTGTTTACTTTTTTTAATCTTTTTTCCTTTTTTCCTTTGTATTATTCGTGATGACGTAAATTTTTCTTTTTTTTATCTTCTATATTCAATCCAATAGCTGAGGCCTTGTTTCCAAAAAAAAACCAAAAGCTGAGGCGTCCCACCGGTTCTTATTTTAAAATGCTGCCGGTTCTTATTTTAAAACTAGTTCTCATTTCATTCATCTCGATATACAGTAGATTATACTTTTCTAGCTAATTCGCTCAATATTTTCCCCCTGTTGACTGGTTGTAATTTGCAGACCTGTTCTTTCCTTTTATGAAATGTAAGGTGTGTTCTTTTTAGCTATGGTTGATGATTTATGGCTGTGATTGATGACTTTTGATCTTAATATGAGTGCTCGTGCCAACGAAAAGAATACCGATAAACTGTTTCAAAAAAATCATTATAATAAATTACTTGTAAAGATGATCGAGAAATCATCATATTTATTTATTTAAGGAAAACTATAAGCCGGTGAAAAAGAGGTGTAGGCTAATAAAGGTAGTGTGTGAAACAACGGATAGATGCATGACTTCTTTGTTGTCCAGTCAAGGTTGTTATTTCCTACATTTCTAGGGCAACCATTTGCCTAGGTCCGCGTAGAGTCCTAAAAGAAAAACCAAGAGCTTGTGATCAACGTGGAATTGTGGATCATCCTTTTCGTAACAGATTAACAGTTGACGTTTGATACTCTGTTTCAGCAGCCTCCTCTGTTATCTCTGTCCGACTTGTACTTACCGACAGAATAATCACGTGAAGAAATTTATCCAATAGTTTCTCTCGCTGCCTGCCTCTTATACAAGTTAATCTATTGACTTTACAATATAGACTAGAATTATCCTTTGTATTGTACGTAACAAATAGCATTAGGCCGGCCTTCTTAGGGGAGCCTTAAATTCTGGTTAACGCTATTGGAAGCTTAGGCTCCTCCAAATAGGGGTGGTTTCTCAGGTGTTTAAGAAAACTTATGCTCATTTTGTATTAATAATCTAAGGTCTAGTTCTAAATAGCGATGCTTCTGGCTTTCAAAAATTAAAAATCGTTTAAAATGTATTGACTTTTTAATGTGGTCTTTTTTTCTTTTTTCTTTACATTATTCGTGGAGATATAACAATGTTTTTTAGAATAATTTTTTCTTTGTTTGTATTTTTAATTATCTAAACAAACTAACAACCGATAAGTGTGATTTTAGGAGAAAAACAACGGCACCTTGGAACAGGCCGGCCTTCTTCATCTAAGAGAAGTGGTTCACGAAGAAACCTATGCATGACCGCGATATTGCTGGTACAAAGTGAAGCACACCGGTTTCTATCCAAGGGATCCAGATATCAAACATATCCTGCTTTACAGATCCGGTGAGATCCGTCAATTCCCAGAGCACGCTTTAGTTAGACACGTCTTTCTTACCCCCAAAAAGGATAACAAGCAGCTTGACTACATGCAGAATATCTCAAATCCTGAATCCACAAACCAAATTAAGAACAAAATAGGATATCTACGCACCTCTTTAGAAAAGAGGCTGCAAAAGCTAGCCACCTAATTAACATCCATATCATAGCATTCCATGTTATGTGCTAGTGAATATCCCTCCTGCGTTTTGTCCGGAAAGGATGGCTTCACGTGGGATATGCCTCGAGGAGACAAAGATGACTCGGACACAATAGTGGGCTGTCCAAACTAGCATCGCAATCAGCTGGAATCTTCCATCCACATGCTCAAGGAGGACCATGAGGTCGTATCCAACATCCACTTATATCTATACTGCATTTCGGTCATAAATACACATTATTCTAGACATCAATTAACACGGTTTTAAAAATAACTTTGACTATTAATTTATATTGTAATATATTTATAAAATCTAATAAAATTATATATTTTTTGAAAATACTTTTTGAGACAATATATATATATATATATATATATATATATGATTTTTATATATCCAATCTAAATATTTAAAAAGATACTAATAATTCAAGCTTCGAGAGTTTAATTGTATGCATTTCAAACCGATATGTATTTTCGATCGAACGGAGTAATTAATTAAGCAAGCCACTAGGGCCCACCAGCTACAGATTGTAATCATATACATGCCCAGCTTTTTTCAGCTGCAGCTGCAAATTAACGCAATATACTGTCTAGCTACGTTTTTTTCACTTGACGTTTCTCGCCTTTTATAGTCGCTAAGACGTGACTTTGATTATTAATTTTTATAAATTTATATTAATATATACTAATAAAATTATAATATTATAAAAATATTTATAATAACAACAAATCAAAAAAATTATAATTTTTATATAACTAATCTAAATAGTTTTAAACATATTCATAATCAAACTTTAGACGATAAGGATCATAAGTAAAAAAGGGACACATAGAGTATTAGGTTAGCATCGTGGAACGTACCTACTTGAGGAATCTAACTTACTATGTTACCGCCAAGCAAATCACATTGTCTCTAGCGACAAAAGGAATAGTCCTCCCATTTGTCATAGGCGCACGCTGATATAAAACGCTCGTGACATGCATGCATACATACATATATACGTGACCGCATGCACGCATGTAGGGGTGGCAACAGGGATGGGGTCTCCCCCGAACCCTGTTAGGCAGCCCTGGCCCTGGCCCGGTTAGGTATTCCGGGGGATGATAGCCCCTCTACCCCGGCCTCGGCCCCGCGGGGACCCGACTCTCATCGGGTCCCCATGGAAGAGCACACTGCAGTCTGTAGCCACATGCTCTATGACTGTCTGGTTGTCTGCTACGAACATTAACAATTTAACATACAAGTAAACCATGATACATAGCATACTGCACATAGCACACTGTGGCCAAAGTGCAAACATTGACACACAAGTATATACCACAACGGTAGCTGGACTCCTAAAGTGCAAACATTAACATACAACTATACAAGCAAAGTATATACCACAGTGGAACAACCACTGAGCCACAGCCCACAGGTCGGCAGCAGGCCAGCAACAAGATAGCAAACAAAACTCAGCCGAGTCAGCTCACAGCAAGCAATATAGAATTACAGAAATCAAATGTAACAACTAACAAGCTCCCACCTCCCAGGCACATATGACATAGTAATTAAGGTTCAACACTGAGCACTAAATCCATTTAACGGTTCAACTGAGAGCATATACTAAAAGTCTCAAATAGTAAGCTCCCAGACACAAAGTAAATAAGGGCAAGGTTCAACACTTCAACAGTTCAACTCAAAGCATACACTGACATAACTCAAAGCAATGCCCTGCACCCTAGCCCTCCATTTTAGCCCTAGTGGAAAAACAAGGCCTTGCAGCCCCTGCTGGTCTCAAGACCTGCTTTCTTTGTCTTCGTTTTTCTGCATTGCATGTGCAAAATGTAGTAGGCATATAGTTGAAAGTAATTTTGGAGCCATGAATATGTTCATCCCAAACATTAACACATACACATTCCTAAAAGGAGCTGAAGATCATGAATGGCTGAGCCTTTACAATGTCTCCTCTTTTGCATTCATGTGAAGCTGGAGATTTTTTTAACAAAATGATATGGTATAATACACAAGGTAAATTTGTATTTTTGGTAGGTCAGTGTCCTCATTATTTAGTTTGATTTCTGGCCAAGGTAGTATATATGTGGATAAAATGGCTGGTTTTGCATTATGCATCAACTACATTTGTTCAAACTAGAGAACATGGAAAATTGATAACATACAAAGTGTGTTTTTTCATCATCATGCGAAGTAACTTGATATATAAAACTATTCATGGAGATCAATAATAATGTTTGTGCGACTAGTACCATTTCCATTAGCTTTTCTCCCCTAACTAAAATATTACTCTATTGTTAGAGAAGGAATAATCATCAGTGATAATGATTCTGTCAATAACAATGTGTTGAAGCAATAGATTAGGATCAGCCTTACCCGAAGGGCCAAAATGGTTGTTAAACATCAATGGCAATAGAGTTGTCACTGTCCTAAAAACAAAAAGGATTAAAGGATGACAATTGAAGTATAAACTATTTACCTATCATGTCCGCACGAGACCAAGCTTGCATGCACATCAGTTCTTCAACCATTTTTTGTGCAAGTCAATTACGATGTGGACTAATTATTCTTCTACTAGTGATAAAGGTTGATTCTGATGCTACTATTGTCACGGGAATAGGCAAGATATCATGAGCAATCTTTTGCAAGGTAGGATACCGAATCCCCCGAACCTTCCATCAACTAATGATGTCTATTTCTTGTGCTCTAGGTAGATGGGGATCTTGCAAGTACAATCCAATTCTGTGTGCCCTTGAGAAGCAGAAACAACTGGATGGGAAGACATGTACTGATCAAAAATGTTAAAAATTTCATCTTCTCAATGCACTACAGCAGCAGTATTGGTACCACCTGATAATGTAGCTACATCCTCAATACTAAGCTCTTGGTATTGTACCATCAATCATTGCAATAAATCCCTTATTCTTGCAACTTCACTAGGTGCATGGTCCACGCCATAAATAGACATAAAAAGAGCTTGCAACATGTGAAGTTTATATCTTGGATCAAGAATGATAGCAATTTCCATGAGACCATGAACTTCAAACCAATACTTCTCAAACTTTTGTATCATCATGGTGGACATCCTTTCTATAACAGGATTGTTGCTAACTTACCATTTCCGCATTGCCAAATGAATGCCACATATTTTGGTTAAGAAATGATTAGATATAACATAAGTAGTGCTTGACAATACCTCAGTGATATCAAAGAACAACTTCAATCTGTCACAAACCTCAATTGCAAATGACTAGTCTACTGCAGCTAGACAAGAAGTAAAGAGCCTTTCATGAAGTGCTAGACGTTGAAAGACATCTTTGTACTCTAGAGTAATGCTAAGAATGGTATAAGTTGAATTCCATCTAGTTTTACAATCAAGGGCCAACCTTTTTTTATATGGAATGTTTAGTTGATGTGCAATCATTTCAAATCTCTCACGTCTTTTTGGTGTGGCTGACCAAAAAGCAACGCTATCTCAAACCCTCTCAATGCCCTCCATGATACCCAGCTTGTCTTTCACAATCAAATTTAAGATATGCGTACAACATCGCATATGCAACAAAGACCCATCCAACATGAGAGAGTCAGAAGACAACTTATCTAGCCATTTATCCATAAGAACATGATTTGTGGAGCAATACTCAAGAGTCACTATGGATAGTTTCCCCTCAGTGTGCCAATCAATAAAAAGTTCATGAAGGACATTGCTAATTATATCAGCAGTATGTGGGGCTGCCACATAAGTGAACCTAAAATAGAAGGGAAATCAAAATATCTCATTGTTGACATCCTAGAAAGGAAGCATGCGACGATAGTAAATTGGTAATAAAAATAACAATGGTTATATGATCTTGAATATTACCTCAAAAGGAAGCTTTTTAAGTTCTAAGAGTCATCAATGAAATGTGCAGTGACAGCCATGTAGCCTCGCTTTTGGTAATCCGCCATCCACATGTCTGTAGTGATGGCCACACAACATTGGCACATTGTAAAGTACTTCACCATCGAGTTCTTTTGGGATTTATACATAGCCAAAATATCCTTCCTAATTGTGTTTCTCGACACTTTCTTGAACAATGGTTGTAATGGAGAACAAACTTTTCAGAAGCCAGAATGATCAACCATAGCCAAAGGGTATTCATGAATACACATCATCAGTGCAAGTTCTTTTCGAGCAACTTCTTGGTCAAATATGTAATTCTCCACACTCACTTGTCCAACCTCATTTCTTGAAAATCTCAATTGGGCTTGTTTTGGACTTTTGGTTAGTTGTCGAACAACACAACAAGCAAGGTGGCCGTGCAAGTGCTTGGTTCCATTTTTCGTCTCTCCTCCAAGCTTATGGTGACACCAAACACACAACTTTCCATTTACCACCTACTTGTACTATAATAAATTATTCCCACACTGGAGATTTAAGTTTTCTCTTCACTCCAGCTAATTGATGTGCGTTCTGTGATTCTTGAACATCTATGCCTTTTGATGATTGTGGGGTTGAGGCCACATGAGGATCTACGACAAAGCTCTGTGCCTGTGCGGGTGCGGCTTGCGATGAGCTATTGGCTTGAGTTGACATCTCTAATTCTCTATCTAAACCTTTTTACTACAAAGATGAAATGGAAACCTTACATGAATAATTAACAAGAACTAATTCGAATGCTGGCAAAAGTGTGTGCACAAAAATGTAACCTTATATGATTAGATCTATGATTTTCTACTGTCCTACCATGTAAATTAAACTAAATAACTAATACATGTTAACATGAATGATTCGGTACACATGAGAGATGAGTGGTGTACCTGGCAAGCAGCTGTGCAGCCTCTGCTCGTGCTCTCTAGTCTCCACAGATCTGGATCTGGAACTTGAAATCACAATGCCCGAACTGCCAAAGTCGAAGCTAAACTCATTTGCTTGGAATCACAATGGCCGAAGGGCAGATCTACACTTAGAGAAAGAGAAACATGGGGAATACAGAGGGGATCTCCGGATTTGGGACTAGGAGTTTGGGAGTCGGCATCGGGCGCCGTCAGCGAGTTACCTTGCGATGCAGTGGCAGTGCCTTGCGATGGAGCCATGGAGCGGACCGAGCGGTGGAGCGGATCGATGACCTAGTGGTGGAGCGGACTGAAGTGGACTGAGCGGTGGCTGTCGTGCGGCGGTGGCCGAAGGCCGATCACCGATGGTCTCGTGGCCAAGTCGTCGCATCCAGGAGAACTGAGAACAGGAGGAGAAAGAGCCAAAGAGGTGAGACGAGTCGTGGTCTCGTGGCCAAGCCGCGCGCCAGGGGGTGGATTCATTAATCTTCATAGCATGGTCACCCTAAAGTAACATTCTAGGGTTTTTCTGGATCCCCACAGGCCCCCATAGCGGCATGTCATGCCCCGCGCCCTCCCCGCTATAGTAACAGGCCCGTCACCGGACACCATGAGGCACAGACAGCCCCCGTCCCTGGCTCCTATGGGGATTTTCCCCATGGGGCCTCGCTTCCGCGGGGCAAATTGTCACCCGTACACGTATGCGTGGTTCAGGCTGGCTTGTTTGATGGCCGGTCATGTGTCTATGTCACGAGTATAGTGTGCGTGTCGAAGAGTTCTGTTGGACTGGACCTAGAGAGTTTTTTAATCAGCAAATAAACAAACAGAACAATTTCTGTGTCATCTTTTCGAAACAATTAATCGAGAGTTTTTTTTCAAAATAGCTTATTGATATTTGATTCGTTTGCACAAACACACACGTTAGGATCAAAACCCATTGACCACAGCTGAAAACAACCAACCAAACCCGTCACCATACATGCATCTATGGAACATATTGCACTACCACTGCACATCATGAATGCATGAACACCGGCGAAGGACACCAGAAAGCTCCCAGCAAGTATCTTTCACGACTCGAGTGTCTCACGGTCATGGCACGTCCCTTTCGAGCTCGAGTCACTTGCGTCTGTGTGCCTATGTGGCTTGGGATGCGCTGGGAGGAAAGGCCGTGCACGTGCGGGGACAGATAAAAATCTCTGCGTCACTGTTGGAAAGAAATGTTAGGATGGGTATTGTACACTAGAGAAATGCTGCACGATAAATATTTCGATTCGAAAATGCCCACTCTAAGATGTCGAGAATGCCCACCAAACGTATGAACCTTCGGTGACGCATTAATTCACTCCCAGTGCCGGTTCTAAGCACCATTCTAAATATCGATGGCTTTTAATTTTTAGAACTTATAAACCATTTGAAACATGTTAACTTTTTAAAATAGTTTTTTCTTCTTTTTTTCTTTTCATTATTTATAGAGACATAACCGTGTTTTTTACTTTTTTATTGAATACATTAAAAAAATTAACAGTCGTTACCGTGTCATTTCAGTCAAAACCATAACACTATTAAATAGGAACTAAGTGATTTTGGCACAGTAAACGACATGTAACCTGATTTTACCACCGTGGCATCACGCATGGATGCTGACATCATCTTCTACGTATCCCCTCTCTCCCTCAAGGTGGCGCATCTACCGCTAGGTAGGCATATGCGACGCTAGAAAGCACATGACGCCTGCATCTATAGGTGGCCAAATGGGCCGGGCTTAAACGGGCCGCACCACGGGCCGTTACTGTAGACCCGGCCCATTTAGGCACGGCACGGGATTTAAATGGGCCGGGCCGGCACGGCACGACGGACCGGGCCGTGCCTGGGCCGCCGGTGCGGCACGGCGGGCCGGCACGGCACGGCCCGTTTAGCAATTGGGCCGTGCCGGCACGGCACGGCACGGCACGGCCCGGCGGCACGGCAGGCACGGCACGGCACGCCCGGCCCGGCACGGCCCGCCCCGGCCCGGCTAATTCAAAAACTAGCCGTTTTTGTGACCGTTGGGGTAAAAAAATTCGAAAAAAATAGCAAAAAAATCGGAAAAAATCTGAAATTTTTTCTATAAATAGGGGGGCATCCGGCCTCCATTCTCCACACCTCAAACCTCACTCTTCTCTCTCGGTTTAGCTCTGAAAAATTCGAAAGTGTTTGCGCAAATTTGGTGAAAATTCGGGCAAAATTCCGAAAATTCAAAAATCTTCAAAGATTTTTGTGAGAGCTGCAAAGGAGGTAATAATGCTGTCTTATACTCTTATTTGGTATTATTTATTGGTTTAATGTTTTGCTAATCGTTCTTTATTATTTCAATTTGCAGTTGATTTAATGGAGAACTACGATTTTCAACTCTCCGAATACGGCCTCTCGGCGGAGGATATGCAATCGTTTCAACAAGCATATCCATCCGCGGAAGGTCCACATGTACAAACTGGAGATGCCGAAGAACCGACGGCCCCGGTGGCGCAGGGTCCAATCGATCCATCTTCTGCTGGCTCAACAAGTGCATCCACGACTCAAAGCACGGGTGCAAAAAGATCAAGAGCTAGTACATCTACAGTTTGGAATGATTTCGACAAGAAGTTCAGGACCGACGATGATGGGACTTCGGTGAGGTATGCTGTTTGTAAAATTTGTGGTAATGAATTGAGTGCAAAATCTTCAGGTGGGACGGGTCATCTACAACGACATGCTGCAAGCTGCAAGAAAAGGCAAGGAATACAAATGCGCCAGACACAGCTGCAATATAACCCCGACGGCTCGGTACGTACGTGGGAGTACAACCCAGAGGTAGCTCGGGAATCTCTTTGTAGATTAATTGCTTCTCAAGATTTACCTTTAAATTTTGGTGAATCTGATGCTTTCCAAAAATATATTACGACTGCTCATAACCCTCGATTTACTACTGTATCTAGGCAAACAACAACTAGAGATTTAATTAAATATTATAACAATTGTCGTGATAAATTGAAAGAAATGTTTCATACATGTACATTCTCTATTGCTTTGACATCTGACATATGGAGTGGTAGGGCAAGAGAGGATTATATTAGCGTTGTTGCTCATTATGTTAATGATGACTGGATAATGGAAAAAAGAATTATAGGATTTAAATTAATTAATGTTTCACATAATGCTGAAAATATTGCAGATAGCATTATTAAAGTTATAGAAGATTTTGGTCTCACGGATAAGATTTTTTCTATAACTTTAGATAATGCAGCTGCAAATACTAAAGCTATGGAAATTCTTACTCCTTTGTTTAATAATTATGCACAGTCTTTCTTATTGCATCAACGTTGCGCTTGTCATATTATTAATCTTATTGTTAAATCCGGTTTAAAAAGATTAGATGCTTGTATTAATTCTTTTAGAGATGCAATTTCATTTATTAATTGTTCTAACCAACGAATAGCCGCATATAAGAGTTTTTGCGTAGCAATGAATGTTCGTCCTAGAAAATTTGGTTTAGACATGCCTGTTAGATGGAACTCTACTTATCTTATGCTTAAACATATATTGCCACATAAGAGCACTTTATCTGTTTTCCTTCACACCCAAAGTCATCAATCTCGTAGCTCCTCAAGTAGAACCCAAGTTAGAGACCCTGAACTTACTGAGGACGATTGGGATGTTGGTGAAAAAATATTTTCCTTTCTAGAAATTTTTCATAAAGCTACAGTTTGTCTTTCTGGAGTATACTACCCTACATCTCCCATGATTGTTCATAATATTGTTGAAATTGCCACTCACCTAAAGGCTTTTGAAAATGATCATATACTACGGGATGCTGTAGGTGCCATGAAATCTAAGTTTTTAAAATATTGGAGCGAAATTCCTATTTTATATGCATTTGCTTTTATTTTGGATCCTAGGGCCAAACTCCAAGGATTTATAAATGTTTTACAAGTTTTAAGTGAGGCTACCGGTTTAGACTATTGTTCATACTATACACAAGTTAGGGATAAATTATATGAGATATATAATAAATATGAAAATAAATTTGGATCTGTGCGTTTACAAAGACCCCCGGTAGTCCCTAGCACCTCTAGGGGGGCTATGCAATGGGGCAAGATTTTTGGTTCTTCGTCTAGTTCTCGTGCAGGTGCAGGTACACAGCAGGTGCGACAAAGCACTGGAGACCTATCAAGCTATCTCAACAGTGATAGCGTCAGCTTCGAGCAGGAGTTGAATATCCTCTCATGGTGGCAAACCCAGAAGGTATCATATCCAGTGCTATCCATATTAGCGCGGGATGTGTTGACTGTTCCTGTCTCTACAGTCTCCTCGGAGTCAGCATTCAGTCTTTCCGGAAGAATAATCGAGGAGCGACGAACAAGTCTCTCCAACGAGATGGTCGAAGTACTTATGACCGTCAAAGACTGGGAACAGGCTGAAGCAAGACTCCAACATACTGCAGATAATAAATATTTAGAAGAATCTTTTGAGAATTTGTATTTAGATAGCAATGAATAGGATTTTCAATATTTTTCTTTCATATGTGGTCAATAATGAGCTTTATAGGCTGTACTCTTTTTTCTTTACCAAGGTTTTCTCAAATTGAGTTTTTACTTGGTAAAGTTTTTAATGAGGCAGCCATCCCATGTAATTTAATAAATTAATAAAGCTCATTATGTCATTGCAAATATTTATTTTTATGATTAACAATGTCTACAATTTTCTATATTTTTTTCTGAATTTTCTACAATTTTTTTGAATTTTCTACATTTTTTCTTAATTTTCTACAATTTTTCTTAATTTTTTCTTTTTTTTCGGGCTAAACGGGCTAGCCGGGCCGGCACGGCCCGTTTAGCCTTAATCGTGCCCGGGCCGGCACGGCACGGCCTCGGGCCGTGCTTGGGCTCCCACCGCGGCCCGCGGGCCGGCACGGCACGGCCCGTTTAATACACGGGCCTTAACGGGCCGTGCCTAAACGGGCCGTGCCGAGCCCGGGCCCGTGCCGTGCCGGCCCGGCACGGCCCACTGGCCACCTCTACCTGCATCCATCATCCATGGGTACCACCCAGCCTCCACGGGGATCGGTCGGTGTTGATTGGACCGGCCGCCGGGGCCAGGCGCCAAAGGCCAAACCGCAAACGACATTCCGTTCGAGTACGCACGGCAGCACACGCGTCGCTAGGGGGCGGGCGCGAGCTCACGATGCATGTATTCCTGCATGCTCACGACGCACCGATCGATCGAACAGATTGAACAGGCTAGGGACGGGCCAGGCCAGCGCGCGTCCCTCTCCTCCGAAAAGCGGGAGAGATTGATGGAGGCGCAAGCAACCAACGACTAAAGATGACAATGGATATCCGAAATTCGATACCCCCTGAGTTTTTATTTTATTAGGGCATGGCTCCGAGTCAATTTTCTAACCCATGGGTCTCTTGATTGGTAAAAAGCCCAACCCATCGGGTCTGCCGGGTTCAGATACGTTCCTATAGTATCCAAACCTGTAAACCCATGGGTAATATAAACCCGATCCATAGGAGTTATAAACCCAGGCTCCCAGCCTCCCAGGCAAACCAGCAGACCATAGCAACTCCAGCTCATGTCATCTAGTATTGTTTCTGCATATTTGTTCCCCTGTGTAATTCTTCAGGCTTCATGTATAAGAGGCCTTCTGAGGTAACTTATGTTGCAGAAAATCTAAATTTAATCAACAAGGAACATGAAAATTTGGATACTCAGTACAGATCCCAGTCCCTTTTCACTAGAAATTGAACACACAAAACCGAGTTGTTTTGGAGCTCGAACTCCAGATTTACATCGAGGCTATACTAACAGCACTAGCTAGCTAGAGCACATCAGGTAAATTTTGATCTGAAGTCTGGAAAGACCAGATTTGTTTTTGCAGTTTACATATAGGGTGTATTCATCCAAATTCATAGAAAGTAACATTTGTAAACACGCAAGACAACTAGGAGGTAGAATTAAGAGCTGACGCCAGCGCGCTCTATTACATTTGTGAGTTTTAATGTCATAAATTCATTCCTTATTTTTTTCCCTCGAAAATAAACCCATTCCTTCTTTTAGGACTAACTGTAGGTACTAACACCGATCTCTTGTGTAGTGCCCATTCTGTACGTGAAACGCGTAGATAACAGATAAGTAGCAGCTAGAACCAGGTTCATGAGTTCTCTAAAGAAGACAGGATTAAAACCCGTAATAACACCTTTACATATACTAGTTGCTAAGCACTACACTGTCTGCAATCTGCACAGCTGTTGTCAGGCACGGGCGACCCATGGGTACCCGTTACCTAAGTGGGCATGGGTTTGGGCAAAAATCTGCACCCGTCACGGGCATGGGTTTTTTAGCGGGCACGCCCAACTTTCATGGGCACGGGTTTGGGATAGCAAAACCCAGCGGGTTTGTGCCCGTTGCCATCTCTACCAACGACGGGTGATGGCCTCTCCTCCTTAGTTTTTAAAAACTATTTTTCAACTTTTCTATAATAACTAATTTTAAACAGAATATCTTTCTAAGATAAAGTCTATAAATTAATTATAGTACACACTATAACAACTTCATTTATGCTAGTCAAAACTACACACGAGTTTCTGTTACTCAATACTATCTCTTACGAATAACCAAAAAATTATAAGCTGCAATTATAAGCTGAAACAAAAAAGAATAGGCCCAATAAGCCTTGCCACCAGGGTGGTGGTCCCACTGGCCTACCACCACCTCGAGAAAGGCTCATTCTTTTCATCTTATAACTTATAACTTTTCTTGAATAAACAAATGGAATAGTTTTTTCGTCATTTTTTTTTAAAATGACTTATTGGATAAATTTTTTTTAAAATAGCTTATCGATTTATCGGTAATTGGTCTGTTCACACCAGCATTTACGTTAGAATTAAAAACCATTAAATATAATTATAAACTATCACCGACAGTCAAAAAAAAGACACCCCAAATTCATTGCTTAGAGCTTTCTTCCTTCTTCCACCGCTCGCGCATGGCAGTGCGACGCTTTGTTACGTTTCCTTCCTTTGAAGGCATCATGTTGCTTCTGCTCGAAAACTTGTTATTACTACTAATTAAAGCATCCATGGGACGGTGCAATGCAAACTTAAAATTTTATAGCTTCCATTCGAGCAGTGCTTGCTCTTTTTTTTTTTTGGCTACAATAGTAAAATCCGTGCCTAGCCTCAGACGTAAGGGGGCAGCGCGTCTTGGCAGGCGGCATATCGACGACTGCGACAGCATAGGCCTCCTCGGTGTGGCTGACCAGCCCGGGTCTTAGCCGCACCCACAAGTGGGTGCATATGGCTGACTAGACCTAGTCTTAGCTAGAGATGGCAACCGCGCCGGGGGGGGGGGGGAGGGAGCCTCGCGTCTCCACCAAGCTCCCTCTCCGCCACCCCGCCCCATGAAGGTTGACAGGGACAACACACCCTGTCCCAATCCCCTGTGGGTATCTCAGCAGGGATTGAAAAATTGTGTTTATGCATATTTAAGAATGTTAAAATAGCTTTATTAATTACTTTATAAGTATTTTAGGTATACTTTTTCATAAAAATATAACTTCAAAACATAAACCATAATGCATAAATGGACATTTTGTCTAAATATATAAAAAAGAATACACATTCCATACTAAAAATCTACATTATCAAAATAAAATAATATATGTTTTTATTTTTATTGGGTTCCCGCAAGATCTATGGGGGTCTTCGGTCCCTACCCCCATCCTATCAACTAACGGGGTTGTGAGTTTGCCCTTGGCCCCCGCCCCCATGGAGATTATCCCCTAGGGCTCTATCCCCATAAGGAAATTGCCATCTCTAGTCTCAATAGCGAGGTGGTGGGTGGCGCGTCAATAACTGCAGTAGGACAAGTATTCTCCTCGGTGTGGCTAGCTGAGACTAGTCTCAGCTGCGTGTTGTGCATGTGGCTGGTTAGGCCTAGTCTCGGCTGCATGTAGGTGTGCGTCTTGGAAGGCGGCGCATCGTGGTTAGCTGCCCCTAGGCTTGGTCGTTTGTGGAGAGATCGTGTTTGTTGTTGCTCCACAATGTGCTTACCTTATGAGTTGTGAGTGCTGTGGGTGCTTTGTTAGGAGCTCTAGTTTGGGACATCTGCGTGGGTTTGTTTGGTGCTGTCCCTTTAAGTCCGGTGTAATTCTCTTCTCCTTAAAATGAATGGCAGAGTTTGTGCCTATGGCTAAAAAAATAACATTCTTAAAGAAGATCTAGAAAAAAACACTTTTGAGAAATTATATATACGATCCGAGAGCGTAAACAAGGAAAAATACATGACATTTCAATTGTTGTGCTCACAAGATTTATGTCCTGTTTCTCACTTTTTAGGCCATAACAAACTAACAAAAGAATAATCAGATTCCAACCATCGTTTGTTGAAGCTGCCCAACTACCCAATCAACAAGAAGATTTTTCAACCAATGTGCTATGCTGCACACCACATATTTTTTTAATTTTCTCCTCAGAAATTATTGTTTCTCGTTAACTCTTTGAAACAAAAAATTAAACTATATTACAAAATTTTGCAAGAAGAAGAGTGCGAGGGGAAAAGTCAAACAAATCTCTAAGCTCGTGCAGGTCGGCTCCGGCCGGCTCGGTTCAGCCGTCGAACCCGGTTCGGCTCCAGACCGCGTCGCGGACCCGCGACGCGTCCCGGCCCTTAAGCGTCCGGCCGGCGCCCTCCACTACCGACGCCCTCGCCTGCCGCCGCGCCAGGTACACGTGCGGCGGCACCCACCCGTCGGCGTCGTCCTCGTCCTTCTCCGCGTACGGCTCCTGTTCCAGCTCGGCGTACCGGCTGGGCCAAGCCGGCACCTCGACCGGCGCCGACGTCGCCACCTGCCGCCCGTCCGCGAACGTGCGGCTCAGCCCGCCCACCCGCCGCGGCCCGTTGCCCGACGCCCTCGCCGGCCTGCCCCCCAGCTCCCAGCCACCGCCCTGCCGATCCACGGCGACGGCGGCGGTGGTGGGCCCCTCCGCCGAGTACCACACGTCCGACTCGGCCAGGTCCGGCAGGTCGTCGCCGTCGGAGGACAGGGCGACGGAGCCCTGGCGGTGGTGGAAACCGAGGAAACGTTCGGCGGAGGCGAACGGCGGCGGCTTGCACGCCCTGGCCATTGATGTCGGCGTCGGCGCCTCCCTGGTCCCTCTGGTTTTTTTTTTTTGAACTTGGTCCCTCTGGTTGGTTGGGCCGAGACAGCGCAGAAAGCTTGAGGGGGACTAGTTCGGTTCGGCGTTTGGGGCAACCTGGCGAGCATTTATAGGCCACGGCGGTGGCGGTGATGAGCCCCACCCGCGGCCTTTCAGTCGTACGGTAGTGTCGCAGACGATCAAAACGATCAAAGCACGTATAAAATGAGAAATAGATAGAAGATACATGGCAGGTTCATATTACCTTCAGTAAATGTTTTAGTTTTTATAAACCGTTTTTATTGGTCACTACTATTCATTAATCACTACAATATACATTTTTATATATTGTAACGTACTTTATATTTTATTATATCATAATTCTGTAAGTCGCATGACGGTTCCAATATTGTAGGGCATTTTGCTGCACCATCTTTCTTACATAATACACTACTATTTATCAGTCGTTTCTATCAGCCATTTCTATCAACCACTACTATTCATTAGGCACTACTATTTATCAGCCACAACCAAAATTCATCAACAGAAACCAATATAAACAGGCCCATAGTTCCAACAAACCTCAACATTATTGTTTTTTGCTCATAAATAATGTATACTTGTATAATATGCACCCCTTCCATCCTTTTAGTAGTAGTAAGAGAAGAATCTTTCTTACATTTCAAGTAAAGAGACTAGTAATATACCAGAACTCTTAGTTCAGACAAGTGTCTATATATCATAATATCACAATACTTACCTTTGGATACTTGACCAATGTCATAGTCATGCCTCATTGACCCCCCCCCTCGAAAAATTAGTGAGAAAACAGTTAGGAGAAAAAGAGTGCATAGCTTATGTTTTTGCCATTGCACGTGTTATCTCATTAAAAACCTTCCATTAAGAAAATCTAGTGAGAAAACTTAATAAAATGAAAAAGAGTACAACACTCCTTGAACATATGTACAGAGTTTAATCTCCCCCTGAAGAAATGAACTCTTTGAGCCTTGTCAAGCCAATGCTATAAACATACTTCACAAAGGTAGATGCTGTCAATGCTTTAGTGAATAAATCCGTAAGATTTTCATTAGTTTGGATTTGATGTATTCTATATGCCTGTTCTTGTGTTGCTCATACGAGTATAAATACTTTGGGACTATATGCTTTGTCATTGGGGTCTTGACACAACTGTTCTTCATCTGTGCAATGCAAACAATATTATTCTCATGGAGGACTGTGGGAGCTTTATCCACATCTACACCACATGACTCTCGGATATGATATATCAATCTTCTAAGCCATATGCACTCATGAGCAATCCATATAGTGTTATTTTCTTCAAATGATTAGTTGACATAGCAATTATCGTCTACTTAATAGATTTCAAGGAGACAGCTGTATTTCTGCTTAGAAAGACATATCTAGTCTGTGACACGGGGCGGGCGAGGAATGGCGCGGCTTCGAGGCTGTTATGATCCCACGGTCCGCTATGGCGCTCTTAATGGCGACTGGGGTCGTTCCGATGCCTGGCCTCGTGTGCTCCAGCCTGCTCGTATGGGGGTGGCCACGCGGCGGGAGGTCATTGGAACGTCGTGCTCTGACGGTCCCTACCGCCGCGGTCGCGCCTCTTCGTCTTCGGTTATGGGGGAGTGTGCGGGGCGGACCCTTGTACGACTGCGGTTGCGTCCTGTACGTGGACCGCTGCGACGCTTCAGTATTGGGGATGAGGAGGCTTGGAATAACCCTCGTAACCGCGCCCCCGCAGCTCTACGCCCACTTCTCGCTTGCATCGCCTTCTATACTCCCGTAGGGCAATTGCCGCTATAGTCCGTTTGCGAGAAGCAACGGCGTCTGGTGGCAAGCGCGGCCAGACGGCTGGTGCCTGCGGTGTCCACCGGCGGTCTTCACCGCTGGAGGTGAAATACTCGCTCAGCGAGCGCGACCCGGCGGTGGCGGATAAGTGGTGGCTGGAGAAGGAGGGCTCGTTTTCCGGCGAGCTGGGCCCCTCGCTCGTGACCGAGAAGACGATCCAGGCGCTGCTGCGTGCGGGGAAGCTGTCCGAGCGTCAGGCGGTGCGGCTACCCACCGCCGACGAGACGGAACCTCGCCCCGAGGAGTCGGAGGCGGTCGTATTCATCGCCTTCTTCGACGCAGGGCTCCGCATCCCAGCGGCGGCAATCGTGGGCGATGTGCGGCGGACCTTCGGGCTGGAACTGGCGCAACTGACTCCGAATGCCGTGGCCCGGCTCGCGGTGTACAGCTGGGCCTTGCACTCGGGAGCATGCTGGCCCAGTGCGTCGTTATTTGCCTATCTGCACGAGGCGCGGTGCCAGCCCAAGGAGCGAAAGGGTGGGACGCTGTCGAGTTTCGGCAGCGTCTCCTTTATTCTCTGGTCAACTTGCGGCAAGCTCTTCCCCGCGAACTCTACCCGCGGGAAGTGGGAGTCTCACTGGATGAAGCGGTGGTTCTACCACCGTGCGGAGAGCGGGAGCGGTCTTGAGTGCACGGGCCGACCGATCGCGTTCAATCCCTCGCCCGGCCGGACGCTCGACGACGAGGATAGGCGGAGGGCCCGGCGGCTCGTAGGCGTGGCCGCCCACTTCAACATGCGCAACCTCGCCGGAGAGTACGTAATGTACGGCGTGGCGCCGCTTGCTCGCGACTGGCGTCTTGCCGCCGAGAAGCGTCGAGACGACAATGTTTCACCGTCGATATGCTTGCTGCCGGCGCCCTCCGGTCTTCGTAAGCCTCGACCGTGTCTCTCCTTCGCTCACGCGAAATGCGTTATATGCCAATATTATCTCCTTTGCTTCAGAGATTCGTTTGGAGGATGCGGAGCAGGCCGCGCGCGTATTCCTGGGGCCGTATACCAGCAGGGAGCACGAGCAGCGCGCGTCTGCTACCGCCGAGGCGGGGCTGGGGAGAATAAACGCGTGTGCGAGGCCCTGGGCCTTGCCGTGCCGAACTGTGCTGCTTCGGACGATGGTGCAACGAAGAAGAAGGTGCCGTCTCGGAAGAGGGGCCGAGGTGGGGCGTCTGCCGTGCTTGGTGCGGCAGCTGGTACTACTGCCGCTAGCGCTCCCGAGGGCGTGGCAGACGCGGAGTCGGATTCGGCGAGGTATGCCGATTCGAGCTTGGATGGCGCGGACGCCGGAGGCGAAGGATCTTCGGCGAGTGCCCTGGACGGCGGGCTTGCCGCGAGTAGCCGGAGAGAGGAAGTCTCGTCACCCGCCGTGGTCGCCGAGACAGAATCCGTGCGGACCGGCGATGCTGAGATGGAGCCTTCGACCGTGGCCGCTGTGGTGCCGGAGACGCCCTCCGTGGGGGCGCACGGAGCCGTGCTGCCTTCATCGACAGCAGCAGCAGAAGTCGATGCTGCAGTCGCGGGGGCCTCTCCGGCAGCGACTGCTGGGGCGGTGTCGTTGCTGCCTGCCCCGGCTAAGCAGCCATGTCTGCGGCCGGAGCTTCACCGGACGAGGAGGGGATTCGTCGTGGCGATGGGCATCGGGAGCTTGTGGGACTCGGATGCGCCTGCCGAAGTCCCCGCGGTGCCTGCCCCCTCTGCTCTCCAGGCCACGCCGTCTGCCGTGCAGGAACAGTCGGCGCCGGCCCCGAACGCGGAGGCTTCCTTGTGGGACCACGCCTTCCGCGGGGACTTGCGCCGCTGCTCCCCCACCTGAGACTAGGGGGCGGGCCCCCGAAGCCCTCCTTCCGCTACCGAAGGTAAGGCGGCTTAGCTTACCCTGGTGTGTTCTTCGTTGCGTCTTGCGGCGCTCACCTGTGTTCCTGCCTGCAGCGTCGCTTATCCCGGAGGAGGAGCCCTTGGTGGAACATGGGACCGCCGCGCGTGTGAGCCCCGCGGACTTCGTGCCTCCCCCGGAGACGCTGAGGGCGTGGCACGGGATTGTGGATGACGCAGCTGCCGGCGTCGGCCAGCAAGCGCTGCAGGCCTACGGGGCGGGGCGCCTTGGGGACGCCTTTGAGGTGTCGGGGGTGAGGGTAAGTACTCATACGACAACGCCTGGGCCTGCTGAGCTTGCTAAGTCTTTCCGTTCTGCAGACACTTGTGCTGGGGAAGGCCTTGCAAACGACCTATACTCGTGCCCAAAGGGCGCTTGAGGATAGGCTGCGGGCCACCGAGGAGGAGCTACGCGAAGCCTCGGGAGCCCGTTCTGCCCAGGATGCCCGCATCCGTCAGCTGGAAGCGGAGTGCACCGAAGCAAAGGCGCACGCCGAGGGACTTGCTGCATCGGTGCGGGAGTCGGCCGCGGAGGCTGCGCAGCATGAGTTTGCGGCAGAGCGGGATGGCCTTCTGCAACAGGTCGCCTTGCTAGAGAAGGAAAAAAGCAAGCTCGCCTTGACTCTAGCGGAGCGTAACCAGACGCTTGGCGACGCCTCGGTGATTGCGTGGGACACCATGCAAGCGCTGGAGAGCCATCTCCAGGGGCTTGTGGCTAGGGTGCCGGACCGCACCTTTGGCCCGGAGGAGCTGTCTCGGACCCTCCGCTGGGTCGGAGATGCCGCCAACGTCGCGCGCGGTGCTGCGACGATCTTCGGCAACCACTGCGCATACACGTCGGCATGCCTAGTGTGCGCGCTCCTGCAGCACCGCGGTTGCACGCACGTCGCCGGGCTAGAGGACCCCCAGCTGGAGATGCCCGGCGGGGCCGGAGTAATGTCCGGCGCCGTCCGCTCCGCTCGCCGTGCCATCAAGCCCTTCTACGAACGGATCTGGGATTACATCGGGGTAGACGCTGCGCGGGTCGAACTCCGGAAGTCACTTTATGGGGAGGGGAGCCTCGGCCAATTCCTGGACGGGGTCCCTCGACGCGACGAGGGCGGCGCTGAAGCCTCCGAAGGCGCCGGGGACTTGCGGGTGTGACGCCGTGGTGCCTAGGTGTAGGCGTGCGTTGTAATGCCCCCTCTTTTTGTGGATGAAGTGCGCGCTTGCTTTATAAATTCTGACTTTCGCATATGTCTCGGGCAGCTTCCTTGCTGGGGCCAACTTCTTGCGTCCGACCTTGCGACCCGGCGACGCCTTCGACGCTGGCGAAGGGCCGAAGAATCGCTGAACTTTTAGGCGGGCCAACCTTCTTCCGGCGGAACCCCGACCTTATCGCGTGTTAAGGACGAGCCCGCCGAATAGCTACTTAGAGCGACAGGGATGTTAGCGGGCCTCTGTACTTGAGAGATTTTCTCGATATGTAGATCTCCTGATAATTAGGATATGCGCCGCGCGCTGTGCTTCGGGTGGTCATGCTGCAATGGGGCAAAGTCTCCACCTTCGAAGTATGCCGTTGACAGTAGTTGTGCGTAGGCTGGTGCGTGCGGAGGCGGACCTCCGCACTACGACCTGTTTAGAGTCCGTAGACTGGCGCGTGCGAAGGCGAACCTCCGCACTACGACCTGTTTAGAGTCCGTAGACTGGCGCGTGCGAAGGCGAACCTCCGCACTACGACCTGTTTAGAGTCCGTAGACTGGCGCGGGCGGAGGCGAACCTCCGCACGACGACCTGTTTAAAGTCTCGTGGACTGGCGTGTGCGAAGGCGGACCTCCGCACGACGACTTGTTTAAAGTCTCGTGGACTGACGTGTGCGAAGGCGGACCTCCGCACTACGATCTGTTTAGAGTCCGTAGACTGGCGCGTGCGGAGGCGAACCTCCGCACGACAACCTGTTTAAAGTCTCGTGGACTGGCGTGTGCGAAGGCGGACCTCCGCACTACGACCTGTTTAAAGTCCGTAGACTGGCGCGTGCGAAGGCGAACCTCCACACTACGACCTGTTTAGAGTCCGTAGACTAGCGCGTGTAAAGGCGAACCTCCGCACTACAACCTGTTTAAAGTCCGTAGACTGGCGCGTGCGAAGGCGGACCTCCGCACGACGACCTGTTTAAAGTCTCGTGGACTGGCGTGTGCGAAGGCGGACCTCCGCACTACGATCTGTTTAGAGTCCGTAGACTGGCGCGTGTGGAGGTGAACCTCCGCACGACGACTTGTTTAAAGTCTCGTGGACTGGCGTGTGCGAAGGCGGACCTCCGCACGACGACCTGTTTAAAGTCTCGTGGACTGGGGTGTGCGAAGGCGGACCTCCGCACTACGATCTGTTTAGAGTCCGTAGACTGGCGCGTGCGGAGGCGAACCTCCGCTCGACGACCTGTTTAAAGTCTCGTGGACTGGCGTGTGCGAAGGCGGACCTCCGCCCCCCCACCCCGAGGTGAGGGCAGCCTCTGGTGTACCCTGTACTCCGCGGGCGCGCCGACGCTGGGGCCAGCCTCTGGCGCTACGTCAGTACTTCTTGGAGCTCTCAGAGTTGGTTTCCATAATACACCCTGCGTGCACCTCCTGTGATGTGCGAAGGCGAGCCTCGACACGCTGAAGAGGCGCACGATCGCTAGCCACGAAGATTCGCGCCGCGCTTGCATTTTTCTAAACGCACGACAGCATTCGCAGCTTATTTATACTCCGTAGAGTGTGCGGGATTGACGTCCGCGTCTTATTTATACTCCGAGGAGTATGCACGCGGACGACGTCCGTGGCATGCGCTGGGTTCGCGTCTTGTTTATACTCCATAGAGTGCGCAGGGAGAAAATCCGCATCTTGTTTATACTCCGTAGAGTGCGTGGGGTCAACATCCACGTCGCATTTATACTCCGGAGAGTACGCGCAGGGACGAAGTCCCCGGCGTGCGCGGTGTTCGTGTCTTGTTTATACTCAGTAGAGTGCGCAGGGAGAACATCCGCGTCTTATTTATACTCCGTAGAGTGCGTGGGGTCAATATCCACGTCGCATTTATACTCCGGAGAGTACGCGCAGGGACGAAGTCCCCGGCGTGCGCGGGGTCGGGGTCTTGTTTATACTCAGTAGAGTGCGCAGGGAGAACATCCGCGTCTTATTTATACTCCGTAGAGTGCGTGCAGAGGCGTCCCCCCACACGTCTTTGTTTATACTCATGCCCGTGTCTTTGACGGAGAGTGCACACGTGAACATGCGCCTTCGTTTATACTCATGCCCGTGTCTTTGACGGAGAGTGCACACGCGAACGTGCGTCTTCGTTTATACTCATGCCCGTGTATTTGACGGAGAGTGCACACGCGAGCGTGCGTCTTTGTTTATTCTCATGCCCGTGTCTTTGACGGAGAGTGCACACACGAACATGCATCTTTGGTTTATACTCATACCCGTACCCCTGGCTACGGAGAGTGCACACGCGAACATGCGTCTTTGGTTTATACTCATACCCGTACCCCTGGCTACGGAGAGTGCACACGCGAACGTCCGTCTTTGGTTTATATTGCGGGAGCACGCGCGTAGGCGAAGCCTGTGCGCGTTCTCGCTGCGTATTTTTGCACAATGGTAATATGTTGGCAACAAACAAAACTTTATTGCATTCGCGTTTGCGCGGGTAAGCGATTACATATGGCGGAGGTACTAACCATTTGTGCTCGGCGCGGCCGGAGCCTCTAGTGGTTGTACTATCGGTAGGGCTTGCCGAGTGGCCTCCGAATGACACCGCGGGTCTCTGCGCGGTGATGCCGATCCTAGGCGTGCTGCTGTTCGCCGCGACGGGGGCATCTGGTGCCGTGCTCGATGCGCCGGGCCATGTCCTGGTCGCCCCGAACGGTGATGATTGCCCGCGGCCCCGGGAGCTTCATGCACAAATAGCCGTGATGTGGCACCGCCCCAAAGGAGTTGAGGATCGGACGCCCTAGTATGGCATTGTAAGGATATGGGAGATCGGCGACGTCGAATATGGCATCTTCGACCCTTGCATTGTCATCCTGGCCGAAGGAGACCTGAAGGCATATTTGGCCGAGCGCCCGTAGAGGTTGTCCTCCGAAACCCTGCAACGGGACTCCCGACGGGCTGAGGCGGCTTCGGGGGATCCCCATCTGGTCGAAGGCTGCCGCAAATAGAATGTTTGCGAAGCTGCCGCCGTCGACTAGGGCACGCCCCACGTCGCATCCCGCTATTACAACCCGGACGACTAGGGGGTCCTGGTGAGGAAGCTCCACGCCTTGAGCATTGGCGGGGGTGAACATGACCTCATGCTGTGCCCAATCCGGCGGTGTCTGCGCAGGGTATGCCGCCACGTGGTGTAGCCTCCGTACGTAGGCCTTCCGCTGCCGTGCCGAGGCGAACTCCAACGAGGAACCTCCGGAGATGACATTGATAACCCTGCAGTGGGTGGCCTCCGGAGCCTGTAGCTGCAGAAAGCCCTCTTGAGGCTGCTGCACGTGAGCCTGGATCCGCAGCGGGCCCTCGTGGGGCTGCGTCCCTTGTGCCTGGATCTGCATGGGGACTAGTCGGGACCCCGGATTTCCGAACCCGGACCCTCTGCGTATTACAGCACTAGTCCCAGATCAAAGGTAGTGCACACAGTCAAACAGAAATGATTACATAACCAACAACGCTTTATTACAATAATAAAGAGTACAGACCGAAAGGTCTCATTATTACAACTGAGGTTTCAAGACCTCGCACACACGAAACACAGCGGAAGCAAATGATAAACTCGATGAAGACCCATCAATACGCCACAGGCAATTGAGTGGGGAAGCGCAACCTAGTACTCCGGGAAGAATCCATCGCAGCCACAAGCGAAGCAGTAGTCGTAGCCACCTTCTTGAGCTTCAACTTCCTCTGAGATTTTTTTATTTTTAAGTGTAGCATGTGAGTACATAAAGTACTCCGCAAGTCTTGGGAAAAATGCATAGATGCAAGGCTTAACAAAGGAAGGCCATAGGGTTCTTTTGCACAAAGCAATATTTGAAATCTCAATTACTACTAATTACTTTCGAAGGCATCAATTTAATAATGTAATTGTTTTAGCAGAATTATCAATAATTCTATAGTGAAGGTTCCATCCACCTACACCAGTTAATCAAGTCTATCTAACCAAGTTTAAAACTGCGGGTTCCATCCACCCTCTCTGGCTCCATCCGCCAGGATTCCCTTCCGAGAGTTCCCTCCACTCTTGGAATACAAAACTTTTAATTTTAAAACCAAAACCAGAAAATCTACCATGTGAATGCATTCCTTGCCCGCCCTTGACCGTGGGCACGGCTATTCGAATAGTTTTACACTCTGCAGAGGTTGTACAACTTTACCCACAAGAGATAAATTATCCTAAAAGTCAACACGCTTCCTTTGGCATGAGACCCAGATAAAATATCACAAAGCCTTTACCTTACTCTAATCTAGCTAGATACCACCCGCTGAGGTTTCACCGCAGGTAGGCTAACTGCCCGAACCGAAGCCCCCTCTTGCGCCATATGAGTACAGTAAATCCCTGTCCCTCACTGTGAATAACCAGTCCATCCCTGGCACCCACTTTCCACTGGTGGCACCTAAACTAGACTATCATAAGTTAGTCAGCTAGGTCGTACCCATATAGACTTGTGGTTGTACGGTTAATGCTCAGTCTGGACAAACACAAGCGTCGGTCCTTAATTGACTAGGGTGGAACATACACTTAACAAGTTCTCGTGCTAACTGCACCAAGCCAAACCAACCATCGACCCTAATCTAAACCATCTTTCACATTTTATTTTATTTTAAAACAACAGTGGCAACTCCAATTACCACTACATTTATAAACACAAGGGTATTTCAATAAGTCAGAATTTCCCAATTTTCAAAATGTCCAAGGTATTAATTAGCAAGGCTAAGCATTATACTACCAATCTACTATTCACAAAGAGTAATACTAATCTCATTATTGAGACAAAGCAAGTTCTAGGGTGACAAGGTACATGGCAATCAATGTCAAATGAGGGCATAACAAAGTTGGAATAACTAATTCCTAAAGATTTGAACTAGTGGTTTTATATAAATAGCAATGCACATAATTTAAAATAATTAAAACATTTCAAAATCATAGGTTCAAGATGATCAAAGGAGACTTGCCTTCCTGCAGATTCTCTGGATCTTCTTGCTGTTGGGCGGAGGGTTCGTCGACGACGTTGGAATCTACGCGGGAAAAGACGAGGCAACAAAGCAAATAAATACAAACAAAACTCAAATAAAATCCAAAAATTCAACAGAGGCCATAATTGGATAGGTTATGATTTTAGATGAATTTAGGAGAAGGAATCAACGGATTTGGAGTTCGAATGAGGGAGAACGACTATCTGGATGATCGGTTGGGAAAAGAAATTACTGAGACAATATTTGGACCAAGGAAAATAGAATGGATTTTATGGATATTTTGTAAGATTTGAATTTTGAAAGTGCACAGAAAGTTTGGAATGGAACTGAGGCTTTGAAATTAAACTAGGCATTGGAATTTGAAATTTAAATATTTGAAATATCAAATAAATTTCAAATATTTGAAAGGATGGCAGAAATGGATAGTTTGGAATTTTTGATGAATTTAGAAATTTGAATGGGCTCAAACGGAGTTAAAACGAGGGAGAACGGGCTTTGGGAAGTTTAAATTCAGAGAAAATGGAAAATCAGGATTTTTGGAATTATTTTTCTAAAGGAAATTGGAATTATTGCGCCAGCAGGGAATTTGATTTCGGCTGATTTATTTTTCAACGGAAAAATCGTATTTTTGCGTCAGCATGACATCACCCCGGGGAAGACATGCTGACATGTGGGCCCCCCGGTCCATGGACCGAGTCCACGGACCACAGGGAGGCGCTGAGGTGGCGGGGTGGAAGGCTGGCGCTGACGGGGCTCGGTCAGGGCGAGGTGGCGCTGGCATGGCGCCATGTCACCGGCCACGTGGGCACGGGGATGCCGACGTGGGAGGCCGGCCGGTGGTGGCGCTCGGGGGGGAGCTCGCCGGCGCTCCGGCGGGCGGCGGCCGGCGGCGAGGGTGGCTTCGGGGAGAGGAGCGCACGGGCATCACGGTGGTAGGGCCGGCGGTCACCTTGGGCGGCCGGAGATGCGTCGGCGACGAGGAGGGCGGTGACGCAGCTCGGGGCTCCGGCGGCGAGGAGGTTCCGGCGGCGGAGAGGCGCGGACGAAGGGCGGAGGAGCTTCGCACGGGCACGGTGGAGCTCGCGGAGGCGGCGGCGGGGCGCGAGGGCGACGGAGGCGGCGGCGATTGCTCGCCGTGCTTTCGCCGGCGCTCGGGAAGATGCCGCACGGCGCGAGCGCTCCCGGGGGGCGGAGAAGGAACGGGGAGCGGAGGGGAAGGTGGTGCGGAGAGAGGCGGGGACGGGAGCGGTATTTATAGGGGTCGGGGAGGGGGCAGGCACCGGGGATTTCTCGCCGGCGATTGCGGGCGGCGGGGATTGCGGGGAGAGAGAAAGGAAGGCGCGGCCGAATAAGGAAAGAGATGGGGGGGCAAGGATGGAAGGGGCGCGGGTCGCACGGGCGGCGGAAAAGGAAGGGAATCCGGCGGGGCGAGGGGCTGCGGCGGGGACCGATACGGGCGGCGGCGCGAGAGGAGGAAGAAGAAGCCCGCGGGGAAGAAGGCGGGGTGACTGACGCGTGGGGCCCGCGGCGCAGCGAGAGGCGGAAGGGAGGAGACGCTGGCGGGTGGGGCCGAGGAGAGAAAGAGAGAGAGAGCGGCGCCGACAGGTGGGGTCCGGCAGTCGGAGAGAGAGAGGGAGGGAGCGGACGGCGGGGATGGTGACACGCGGCATGGAGCAGATCGTGCGGCCGAGGGAGGAGCGCGGGGCGGACGGGCCGGATTGGGCCACCGGGGCGACGCGGCGCCATCCGAGCGGGCCAGGTGGCGAGCGGGGGAAGGGGAGAGGCGGGATCCGGGCGGGCGACGTGGGCGGAATCCGGCCGTCCACGTGGCGGCCGGAGGGGAGGGGATTTTATTTTTGATTTTAATTTCAGATTTTCAGAAAAGCCCAGAAAATTCAAATAAGCTCAGAAAAATATGAAATAAATTCCAAAATTTCCAGAAAAATTCACAGAAGTTCCTGGATAAGTTTTGAACTTAATAAAAATACTTCCAACTAATGTTGGTATTTAATTTTCATACTTAAAATACTTTTTATTTTCAAAAATATATTTTTAAACTCCAGAAAATCCAGGAAACCAAATAAAAGCCAAATAACTCCAAATAATTAATTTGAACTAGGATTTTTATAGAAAATCAAAATATTATTTTTATTTAATAATATTTTTAGGTTTTTCTAAAATACTTTTCAAATCCAGCTTTTCAAAAACAGAAATTCAGGGCAAATCCAAATAAAACTCAAATACTTTAAAATAATTAATTTGAATTTAAATTTTTCAGAAAGCAAATTTTTGGGATGTTACAAATCTACCCCCCTTAGAAAGAATCTCGTCCCCGAGATTCGGACGGACTAGGAAAAAGAAAGGAGAGGAAAACTCGGCTCTTAGGTCCTCTTCACGCTCCCAAGTTGCTTGACTTCGAATGATTGCTCTTCTGCACTTTGTGGAATTTTTATGATCATGCTTCTTGCGTGGCGTTCAGCTTCCTTCATGATTCTATCTTGTTGTTCGATGCTCTGAAGTATTCCTTTAATTGAGTAATATGGAAGACAACAACAAATCGGACTGGTACATCTTTAGTCGCCAGCAAGCTCTTCAAATGCCCTTATCATATCGATTAATTCAGGATTCCACCAAAAGGGCTTAACTTCCGCAAGTGTTCATCCGAGAAAGACATAATTATTTCAACTCTTCAAAAATTTTTGATTCCAAAATCATATACCACAAATGCACCTCATTGATTTCGACAAGTAATCTCATTAACTTTTACTCTCTGCTCTAATTTGAATCGACGTTAAACCATAGAATTTTTCTAACAAGAATCCAATAACATTGTAGTTTGTGATTTCCACCAATTGTTTTATGATCATTATCTAATCCGACAGATCCATAACTTTGATCAAATAATATAAAATTAATCCAACCTTTTAGTAATCATCAATCAATTTTAAGATCATCTAAGCCATAATTTAATATTCATTAATCCACCAACATCATTCTCTTCATAATCATCATTTTGGTTCCACCAATTTGAATGAACTCAATTAATTCTTATCGGACAATCTCTCAATTAATTCTCATTGGACCATCTATCTCCCATAATTAATTTAAATCCTCCAAATTCAAATTGTCATATCAAAGTCCACTTTGCAATGATAAAATTAATCCACCAAGATATCTAAGGGTATTATCTTCTGGAATTCCACTAGTATCCACTTATCATCAATAGGTCCACCAAACTCTGATAATCAATTAACTCCACAAAATTCATCCACTTATCATCAATAGATCCACCAAACTCTAAGAATCAATTAACTCCACAAAATTCATCCACTCTGCATGATTCAACCAAATCACCTAAATTGATATTATAATTCAACTTCTGAATCTTTTAATCTCTCCATTTACTGGATCAATTTCTTAATACTAATTCTCCAAATTACCTAACTTGACATGCACTGATTATGACAGCTTTCCCGACAAGAGTACTTTCCATAAATTTATTGTCTTCCATATACTCTAGGTCTCCAAGAATTCTCCAAACTTGGACTGCGGTGAAAGAATTGGAGCTTGCACTATTGCGGTAACTGGGGTTAGCAAAAGATAAGAGGGAAGTAGCACATATAAGAGATCAGGGGAACGACTAAACAACATCCCAAACAACACAAGAGAGAACAACTAGTAGAAGCTTAGCTTGAAATCAAAATAGTTTTTTTTAAGAATGGCTGTACTACAAGTTCACAATGGCTTGGTACAGTCCACCTAACGCACAAGCAAGTAATATATAAGCGTTCTAAAATCGTAGGACTTTACTTGGGTACTACAACAAAAAAAAACTAGTCCTTGCTCCTTCATGATGACACGCTTCTCCAAGTGCTTCTCAGACGCAACTCACTGAGCTGTCTATAGAAATTACAAAGGGAAGGGGTACAATTACCATTCCAAAAAGTCAATGACCAGTTAGATAAGGAAGAATACCATGACGAAGGTAAGGATAGAAAGACAAGAAAAGATAAGAATAGCACATTATTTAAACATTTTATTTTATAAAATAAATTTTGAAGCTCTTCTATTAACGGCCATTCTAACTAGGTCACGTCCTACAGTCAAATTGGCTCTGATACCATCTCTGACGGGACCCCGGATTTCCGAACCCGGACCCTCTGCGTATTACAGCACTAGTCCCAGATCAAAGGTAGTGCACACAGTCAAACAGAAATGATTACATAACCAACAACGCTTTATTACAATAATAAAGAGTACAGACCGAAAGGTCTCATTATTACAACTGAGGTTTCAAGACCTCGCACACACGAAACACAGCGGAAGCAAATGATAAACTCGATGAAGACCCATCAATACGCCACAGGCAATTGAGTGGGGAAGCGCAACCTAGTACTCCGGGAAGAATCCATCGCAGCCACAAGCGAAGCAGTAGTCGTAGCCACCTTCTTGAGCTTCAACTTCCTCTGAGATTTTTTTATTTTTAAGTGTAGCATGTGAGTACATAAAGTACTCCGCAAGTCTTGGGAAAAATGCATAGATGCAAGGCTTAACAAAGGAAGGCCATAGGGTTCTTTTGCACAAAGCAATATTTGAAATCTCAATTACTACTAATTACTTTCGAAGGCATCAATTTAATAATGTAATTGTTTTAGCAGAATTATCAATAATTCTATAGTGAAGGTTCCATCCACCTACACCAGTTAATCAAGTCTATCTAACCAAGTTTAAAACTGCGGGTTCCATCCACCCTCTCTGGCTCCATCCGCCAGGATTCCCTTCCGAGAGTTCCCTCCACTCTTGGAATACAAAACTTTTAATTTTAAAACCAAAACCAGAAAATCTACCATGTGAATGCATTCCTTGCCCGCCCTTGACCGTGGGCACGGCTATTCGAATAGTTTTACACTCTGCAGAGGTTGTACAACTTTACCCACAAGAGATAAATTATCCTAAAAGTCAACACGCTTCCTTTGGCATGAGACCCAGATAAAATATCACAAAGCCTTTACCTTACTCTAATCTAGCTAGATACCACCCGCTGAGGTTTCACCGCAGGTAGGCTAACTGCCCGAACCGAAGCCCCCTCTTGCGCCATATGAGTACAGTAAATCCCTGTCCCTCACTGTGAATAACCAGTCCATCCCTGGCACCCACTTTCCACTGGTGGCACCTAAACTAGACTATCATAAGTTAGTCAGCTAGGTCGTACCCATATAGACTTGTGGTTGTACGGTTAATGCTCAGTCTGGACAAACACAAGCGTCGGTCCTTAATTGACTAGGGTGGAACATACACTTAACAAGTTCTCGTGCTAACTGCACCAAGCCAAACCAACCATCGACCCTAATCTAAACCATCTTTCACATTTTATTTTATTTTAAAACAACAGTGGCAACTCCAATTACCACTACATTTATAAACACAAGGGTATTTCAATAAGTCAGAATTTCCCAATTTTCAAAATGTCCAAGGTATTAATTAGCAAGGCTAAGCATTATACTACCAATCTACTATTCACAAAGAGTAATACTAATCTCATTATTGAGACAAAGCAAGTTCTAGGGTGACAAGGTACATGGCAATCAATGTCAAATGAGGGCATAACAAAGTTGGAATAACTAATTCCTAAAGATTTGAACTAGTGGTTTTATATAAATAGCAATGCACATAATTTAAAATAATTAAAACATTTCAAAATCATAGGTTCAAGATGATCAAAGGAGACTTGCCTTCCTGCAGATTCTCTGGATCTTCTTGCTGTTGGGCGGAGGGTTCGTCGACGACGTTGGAATCTACGCGGGAAAAGACGAGGCAACAAAGCAAATAAATACAAACAAAACTCAAATAAAATCCAAAAATTCAACAGAGGCCATAATTGGATAGGTTATGATTTTAGATGAATTTAGGAGAAGGAATCAACGGATTTGGAGTTCGAATGAGGGAGAACGACTATCTGGATGATCGGTTGGGAAAAGAAATTACTGAGACAATATTTGGACCAAGGAAAATAGAATGAATTTTATGGATATTTTGTAAGATTTGAATTTTGAAAGTGCACAGAAAGTTTGGAATGGAACTGAGGCTTTGAAATTAAACTAGGCATTGGAATTTGAAATTTAAATATTTGAAATATCAAATAAATTTCAAATATTTGAAAGGATGGCAGAAATGGATAGTTTGGAATTTTTGATGAATTTAGAAATTTGAATGGGCTCAAACGGAGTTAAAACGAGGGAGAACGGGCTTTGGGAAGTTTAAATTCAGAGAAAATGGAAAATCAGGATTTTTGGAATTATTTTTCTAAAGGAAATTGGAATTATTGCGCCAGCAGGGAATTTGATTTCGGCTGATTTATTTTTCAACGGAAAAATCGTATTTTTGCGGCAGCATGACATCACCCCGGGGAAGACATGCTGACATGTGGGCCCCCCGGTCCATGGACCGAGTCCACGGACCACAGGGAGGCGCTGAGGTGGCGGGGTGGAAGGCTGGCGCTGACGGGGCTCGGTCAGGGCGAGGTGGCGCTGGCATGGCGCCATGTCACCGGCCACGTGGGCACGGGGATGCCGACGTGGGAGGCCGGCCGGTGGTGGCGCTCGGGGGGGAGCTCGCCGGCGCTCCGGCGGGCGGCGGCCGGCGGCGAGGGTGGCTTCGGGGAGAGGAGCGCACGGGCATCACGGTGGTAGGGCCGGCGGTCACCTTGGGCGGCCGGAGATGCGTCGGCGACGAGGAGGGCGGTGACGCAGCTCGGGGCTCCGGCGGCGAGGAGGTTCCGGCGGCGGAGAGGCGCGGACGAAGGGCGGAGGAGCTTCGCACGGGCACGGTGGAGCTCGCGGAGGCGGCGGCGGGGCGCGAGGGCGACGGAGGCGGCGGCGATTGCTCGCCGTGCTTTCGCCGGCGCTCGGGAAGATGCCGCACGGCGCGAGCGCTCCCGGGGGGCGGAGAAGGAACGGGGAGCGGAGGGGAAGGTGGTGCGGAGAGAGGCGGGGACGGGAGCGGTATTTATAGGGGTCGGGGAGGGGGCAGGCGCCGGGGATTTCTCGCCGGCGATTGCGGGCGGCGGGGATTGCGGGGAGAGAGAAAGGAAGGCGCGGCCGAATAAGGAAAGAGATGGGGGGGCAAGGATGGAAGGGGCGCGGGTCGCACGGGCGGCGGAAAAGGAAGGGAATCCGGCGGGGCGAGGGGCTGCGGCGGGGACCGATACGGGCGGCGGCGCGAGAGGAGGAAGAAGAAGCCCGCGGGGAAGAAGGCGGGGTGACTGACGCGTGGGGCCCGCGGCGCAGCGAGAGGCGGAAGGGAGGAGACGCTGGCGGGTGGGGCCGAGGAGAGAAAGAGAGAGAGAGCGGCGCCGACAGGTGGGGTCCGGCAGTCGGAGAGAGAGAGGGAGGGAGCGGACGGCGGGGATGGTGACACGCGGCATGGAGCAGATCGTGCGGCCGAGGGAGGAGCGCGGGGCAGACGGGCCGGATTGGGCCACCGGGGCGACGCGGCGCCATCCGAGCGGGCCAGGTGGCGAGCGGGGGAAGGGGAGAGGCGGGATCCGGGCGGGCGACGTGGGCGGAATCCGGCCGTCCACGTGGCGGCCGGAGGGGAGGGGATTTTATTTTTGATTTTAATTTCAGATTTTCAGAAAAGCCCAGAAAATTCAAATAAGCTTAGAAAAATATGAAATAAATTCCAAAATTTCCAGAAAAATTCACAGAAGTTCCTGGGTAAGTTTTGAACTTAATAAAAATACTTCCAACTAATGTTGGTATTTAATTTTCATACTTAAAATACTTTTTATTTTCAAAAATATATTTTTAAACTCCAGAAAATCCAGGAAACCAAATAAAAGCCAAATAACTCCAAATAATTAATTTGAACTAGGATTTTTATAGAAAATCAAAATATTATTTTTATTTAATAATATTTTTAGGTTTTTCTAAAATACTTTTCAAATCCAGCTTTTCAAAAACAGAAATTCAGGGCAAATCCAAATAAAACTCAAATACTTTAAAATAATTAATTTGAATTTAAATTTTTCAGAAAGCAAATTTTTGGGATGTTACAGGACTTCGTATGGGTGCTGGACGTGGGCCACCACGGGCGGGCGTGTGTAACATCCTGATTTTCAGAGCCTTTTTGAAGCTTTTAAAATAAAATTCACCATTTGAATTTTTCTGGAATTAATTAAAGCTTAAATGGAATTTTTATGAATTAAAAGGATTTAATATGCTTAAGTCAAACATTAACATTTGCCAAAAGTATTTTATTTGAGTTCCTTGTGTCTCAAGGATTTTTCTGGATTTTTCTGGATTTATTTGCTATTTTCTAGAGCTCAAAAAGAATTATTTGAATTTCTGGAAAAAGAAAAGAAAAAAAGAAAACCCTAAACCGGCCGGTGGGCCGAAACCCAACGAACCGGCCCGGTCCGACCGCCGGCCCAGCCCGCACCCCGCCGTGCCACGCGGCGCGCATCCGCGCGCGCCCGCACCCGCCTCCCTCCGTTGGATGGACGACACGCGTCGCCCATCCGAGCGCCTCCCCGCGCCCGCGCGCCATCGCTGCCGCCCGCTCGCCCGGTTCCACTGACAGGTGGGGCCCACCTGTCAGAGACCGAGTCCGGCGGGGACTCGGCGTCCGTGCCACGTCAGCCCTCGCCGCCCGGGTATTTATTGCGCCGCCCGCCTTGGTTCGCGTGCCCCGCCCGCGCCGCCGCCTTCGCCGTCGCCGCCGTCGCCCGCGCCGCCGCCACCGCCGTGCGCCGCCGTCGGCCAGATCCGCCGCCGCCAGGCCGCGTCGCCGTCGTCGCCTTCGCCGCCGTTCGCCGCCGTCCGCCGCCATCCGCCGCCGTCGTCGTCGTCGCCGGTGAGCCCGCTGCGCCCTCGGTTCCGCCGTCTTCTCGGCCGCCGTCGCCGTCGTCGTCGTCGTCGCCGCCGGTCAGCCGCCGCCGCCGCCCCGCGCCTCCTCGGTCGCCGGCCAGCCGCCGCCGCCTCGGACACCCGCGCCTCGCGCCGCCCGCCGTCAGCCCGCCCGCGCCCGCGCCCGCGCGTCTCCTCGCCTTCCCGTGGATCGAGTCCACCGTGAGCCGTGCCACTGACAAGCCGGGCCCACCGGTCAGTCGTGGTCCGTGAACCCGTGAGCCGATCTGGCCACGTCAGCAGCCGAGTCAGCCGAGCCACGCCAGCCCTAGGCCGACGTGTCATGCCACGTCAGCGCCACGTGGATGCCACGTCAGCACCCGAGGACCCTCAGGTGCCACGTCAGCCGCCACGTCAGCCGCCACGTCACCCGCCACGCCAGCTGCCACGTCAGCCCTAACCGCACACGTGTCCTGCCACGTGGTCGCCACGTCAGCCAGCCGCTTGCGCAAGCCGCACAGTCAGCCGCACTGTTCCGTGCGCCGAGTTCACCGTGGACCTGTTCTCCCGTGCGCCCGGTCCACAGCACAGTGCACTTTTCTAATTTTCCCGATTTTCTGTAGATTTAATTTTCCAAGAGCCCGTTCTCCCTCGTCCTAGCTCCGATTGACCCCGTTCTTTTTTCTAAATTCATCTAAAATTGAGCTCTACCTTTTGGTTCAGGTTTGAAAGTTTTTGGAGTTCATTTGAATTTATTTGAATTTATTTTGTCTCTTTGTTTCGTTTTCTCTCTCGTTAGATCACGCGTTCGAGGGAGCCGCCGTCAGATTTGAAGATCAAGAGCCGTCAACTGAGCAAGGCCAAGGCAAGTCGTGTTCCTTTGATCATGTTGAACCCAGCTTGCAATCTATTATTTAAATATTTTGTTTTAAATTATCTTGCATCGCTATTTTTATTCAAACCCTTGTATTGGTAGTTATCGTCCCAATTGGTTATTTCCCTCCTTGATATTTTGGAATACCTTGATGCCATTGACACCATAGGTTGGGAAACTTAGTAGTGATGCTATGTTACGATCACATTGGGTTGGTACGATTAGTGTGCTTAGCCATGCTTTTATTATCGTTTGGGTTCATCATCACATGTGATTAATTAATTTGACTTAATGAGATATTGAATTGTGGTTGGTGCCATAATGAATCGTGGTTGGTGCCACCGTTATAAAATTTTGTGCCGTGACGTTGGTGCGTCATCGGCAGTGGTTATACAAAATTGGTTTTCACTCGGGCGAGTGATCGTGCAGTAAAGGGGGAAGTGTTGGAGCACTTCGTGGGATGTGGTAGTCTCGCCCGAGAACACTTAAGGACTTAACTTTGTGCGCCATTGATCTGAGTCTTACCGTGCAAACCACATGTCTGGTATGGGACAGACCTGGCTGATTAATTTGGGATGTTTCAATTTCAATCTCGCTGGGATGAACATGGTTGCTGATTTCCATGAGGCGCAAGGGGGGGTGTGATGCGAAACCCTAGCGGGCGGGATTGGGTTGGAATTGAACATTGTAAAGGCCTTGTTGTGATTTCCTTAGCGCGAGGCTAATCACATCGTGTGGGTACAGTTGTGCAACCTCTGCAGAGTGTAAAACTATTCGAATAGCCGTGTCCTCGGTCATGGACAATGCTCGGTGATTTCACACGAGGTATAGTTACTCTTGGAAAACTTGTAGCTGGTCAGTGGATGGTTAATTCACTGTTGGTTTGGTTTGTGGATGGGAGGTCCATAAGTGGTTTACCTTAAATTCCTTTGATTATTCATTATTGTTTTATTTACAATTCGCCTTTAATCTATTTATGATATTTCCAAATGCTGTTTATGCAAATTAACCCTTTTAGCCTTCCATTGGTAAGCCTTGCATATTATATTGCATTCATTTGTTACAAACGGCTTGCTGAGTACCAATGTACTCACGGCTTTATGCCCCTGTTGCTCAGTTGAGGAGGAGGAGTATCACCAGCAGGAGGTTCCAGAAGGAGAGTACTTCGACGTCTTCGCGGATTAGGCTTCGTTCTCCACTCGATAGCCTGTGGGCGTGTCGATTGGCTGCTGCGCTTTCTTTTGGATTTCCGCTGCTAGTTTTTGTTAAGCCCTTCGGGCTAGTCTATTGTAAGCTTGACCATAAGGTCGTACTCTGATGATTATCAATATAATTTGGTTTTTCCTTAGAATATCGTGATATGGATGATATTTATCTTTGTTCACACTGTGTGCACTAGCGTGATCCTGGACTAGTGCAGAATACACAGGAGAGTCCGGATTTGTATATTCGGGTCTCGACAGAGATGGTATCAGAGCCAAATCGACTGCAGGACGAAGCCCTAGTTAGAGTGGTCGAATTAGAACAAATTTCAAAACCTATTTTCTAAATCAAACCAACTAAATTTGAAGAGTAGTAATATCTATACTTTCTTATCTTCTCTATAGAAATTCTGTTCCTTGCCCCGTTCTCTCATGATTTATTTTCGTAAGTTTTATGCTAATCTTCCCTTGTAAAATGCATTAGATGTCTCAAGCTTCATTCAACCAGGCGGGAGGTTGGAGAGCCCTTCTCCATGTTCTGCTGCGAAGCCTCGGGTTGAGGAGATTGCCCGTCTACCTCACCAAGGATGAGCAAGATAAAGGGCAACGTATTGGAAGCATCACCAGGTTGTACTTCACCACGAGAGTCGGCAAGAAGGTTCTACATCATAGTTTCAAGGGCACCGGATCTCACGAAGGATGTTCCGCACAAGCAGCCGCACACAAAGCCATCCGACAGCTTTGCAAATTATACAAGATCAACATGGCTAGACTCGTTCGGAGGTTCAAGAAGCAAGGTGAAGTCACCCTCAGTTTGCCAGAGCCAGTCAGGGAGGAGCCTCAACCGCAGTCGCCAGTACCTCTACCGACGCCTACACCGCCGAGCCCGGAGGTGGGACGACGCATCACCGGAGATCGTCAAGCGTACCTTCAACGCTTCACCCCCGCCCCCGTCAGAGAGCAGACGCCACCAGAGTCGCCGCCAGTCCGCAACTCGTGGGTCTTCTATAGTGATGCGGAGGATGAGGATAGCGAACCCTATCTGTCAGGCTCAGAGTGGGAGCCACTAGATTAGTATTACGAGTAGAGCGTTGGAATTTTTATTTGCAGTTGTTTGGGATGTGAGCTATAAATCTTGCTTTTAAAGCATTATGTTGCAATCATGTCCATCTTTTAATGGAGTTATTCTTTGCCAGTCTCGTTGTTAGCCTTTCGGGCTAAGTGTTTGCTTAGTTCAGGTTGCCATTAGCTATTCCCCTTAGACGAGTTCACCGCTTACCTCTGCTTTTCCCTCTTATCTACTGAGCCTCAGAATGTCAGTTCTCAGCAAATGGTCTTTCTTTTCAGAGCAGCAGCAAGATGGTTGAAACCAGGAACTCCGCAGGTCGTGAGCAGACAAACCAGAACCCAGGGAGCAGTTCCACTCAGCCACCCCAGGCAGTTCCGCTGACCCTGGACCCCGCTCTCAGTCAGTTCCTGATGGCCCAGACCCAGATGATGCAAGCAATGATGCAGAATATGAACAATATGGCTCAGCGTCAGCACCCAGGGGCAGCACCACCCCAGGCCGCCCACCAGCAGTCCCGCTTTGCAGAGTTTATGAGGACGAGGCCGCCTACCTACTCCAGTTCTTCAGAACCTTTGGAGGCAGACGACTGGATCCGTTCAGTAGGGAAAAAGCTGAACTTGGCCCAGTGCACAGACAGAGAGAGAGTGTTGTATGCAGCACACCAGCTAGAGGGACCTGCAGCAGAGTGGTGGGAGAACTACTGTGACGCCCACGAGGACCAGAACAACATTTCTTGGGATGAGTTCTACACCGCTTTCCGTCACGCCCATGTCCTAGATGGGGTGATGGACATGAAGAATGAGGAGTTCCGTGAGTTGCAGCAGAAGAACATGTCAGTGAGTGAATACCTCAATAAATTCACTCAGCTAGCTCGCTATGCGCCTGAGGATGTAGCCACAGATGAGGCTCGTCAGAAGAGGTTCCAGAAAGGCTTGAACCCAGGTTTGAAGGTGCAGGTCGTGGGCAACGACTATGCCAGCTTTCAGCAGATGGTGGATAAGGTCATCCTAATTGAGGACAGTCGCCGCGAGCTCGAGGAGTCTCGCAAGAGGAGGATGGCTCAGCAGGGATTACAGTCTCACCAGGCTCAGAGGCAGCGTTTCAGCACTTACCAGCCCGCTCGAGTGCCTCAGCAGTAGCAGCAGTCAGTCTTCAGGACACCAGCCCCAGCGCCACGTCCCCAGCAGTCAGCGCAGAGACCTGGTGGATCTGGTGGTCAGCAGCAAAGGAACGCCAATCCAGCAGCGTCTGTTACTAGCTACAAGTGTCATGAGCCAGGACACTATGCTAGCAAGTGCCCCCAGAGGCAGGGCCCCACTCCAGTTCGCTTCGACTTGGGAGCCACACCAGGACGGACGCCTACTCCAGGAGCAGGGCGTGGAACACCCCAGGCGCCAGGTCAGGGCAGCAGGACTCCGCAGGTGGTGAGAGGTCAGGTGAACCACGTCACTGCAGAGGAGGCCCAGGCAGCACCAGATGTCGTGATCGGTAAGTTCTTAGTCCATACAGCACCTGCCACAGTTTTGTTTGATTCTGGAGCTTCCCATTCGTTTGTTTCTCGGAGTTTTGCTTTAAAGCATCAGTTGAAAATTGTTACTCTGGGATCTATTCATTTGATCCAATCCCCCGGTGCGGAGTTGAGCACCAACCTAGGCTGTCCCGGAGTTCAGATGGTCATCCAGGGAGTTGAGTTCAGAACGGACTTGATTGTCTTGGATATCCAGTCCCTAGACGTGATCTTGGGTATGGATTGGCTCAAGAAGCACCAAGCAGTTTTATATTGTGGGAGCAGAGCAGTGACTTTGACCAGCTCCGACGGGAAGAAAGTGCAGTTTTCAGCTAGCATGAATCAGCCAGAGCAAGTAATGGTTTGCCAGATCAAGGGGATTCAGTTGGAGGATGTGCCAATTGCCAGGGAGTACCCCGATGTGTTTCCAGATGATCTTCCAGGGATGCCACCAGAGCGAGAAGTTGAGTTTCTGATCGAGTTGGTACCCGGTACCGCTCCGATTTCCAAAAGACCCTACCGGATGCCAGCAAATGAATTAGCGGAACTCAAGAAGCAGATTCAAGAGCTTTTGGACAAAGGTTATGTCAGGCCCAGTTCATCCCCGTGGGGAGCGCCAGTCTTGTTTGTGAAAAAGAAGGATGGCAGTCAGCGCATGTGCGTGGACTACCGAGCACTTAATGAGGTCACTATCAAGAACAAGTACCCGTTACCCAGGATCGATGATTCGTTTGATCAGCTCAAGGGAGCAGGAGTTTTCTCCAAGATTGACTTGAGGTCAGGTTACCATCAGATGAGGATTCGACAGGAGGACATACCTAAGACAGCATTTTCGACTCGTTACGGTTTGTACGAGTTCACAGTGATGTCTTTTGGTTTGACCAATGCTCCAGCCTATTTTATGTACCTGATGAATAAGGTGTTCATGGAGTATTTGGATAAGTTTGTCGTTGTGTTTATTGACGACATTCTAATCTACTCTAGGGATGAGAAAGAGCATGAGGAACACCTGAGGATGGTATTGCAGAAATTAAGGGACCACCAGTTGTATGCCAAGTTTAGCAAATGTGAGTTTTGGATGAAGGAAGTCGCCTTCCTAGGCCATGTGATGTCCGCAGAGGGAGTTGCTGTTGATCCCGGAAAGGTCAAGGATGTTTTGGACTGGCAGTCACCTTCTTCGGTGACCCAGGTCAGGAGTTTTCTAGGTATGGCCGGTTACTACCGTCGTTTCATCGAGGGATTTTCCAGTGTAGCCAAGCCACTTACCCAATTGCTCAAAAAGGAGAAGAAATTTGTTTGGACGCCCGAGTGCGAGAAAAGCTTTCAGAAGTTGAAGGAGAGTTTGACCACAGCCCCAGTGCTAGTGTTGCCAGATTTAAACAAGGATTTTGAGATTTATTGCGATGCCTCACGCAAGGGTTTGGGTTGTGTGCTGATGCAGGAAAAGAGAGTGGTAGCGTATGCCTCGCGCCAGTTGAGACCGCATGAGGAGAATTACCCTACCCACGACTTGGAGCTAGCAGCTGTAGTGCATGCTTTAAAAATTTGGAGGCACTATCTCTTGGGTAATAGATGTGAGATTTACACAGATCACAAGAGTTTGAAATACATTTTCACCCAGTCCGAGCTTAACCTCAGGCAGAGGAGGTGGTTGGAGTTGATAAAGGATTACGATGTCGGAATCCATTATCACCCAGGGAAGGCCAATGTGGTCGCAGATGCTCTGAGCAGAAAGGTTTATTGTAATTCAGTAATGGTTCAGGAGAGTCAGCCAGCTTTGCATGAGGAATTCCAAAAGCTCAGTTTGGAATTGGTTGAGGAAGGATTTTTGGCAGCAATAGAGTTGCAGCCCACTTTGGACGGTCAGATTCGTCAGGCTCAGACGGATGATGAGACGTTTCAGCGTATCAGAAACAATATGAGTGAAGGAAAAGAGTCGGGATTTTCAGAGGATGCCCAAGGAACTCTGTGGTTCAAGCGACGTTTGTGTGTGCCCAATAAGAAGGAGCTAAAGGATCTGTTGCTAAAAGAAGCTCATGAGTCGTTGTATTCGATACACCCTGGCAGTACCAAGATGTACCAGGACATTAAAGAAAAATATTGGTGGCCTAGCATGAAGCGTGAGATCGCTGAGTATGTGGCACTTTGTGATGTCTGTCAGAGGGTTAAGGCAGAGCATCAGAGGCCAGCAGGTTTGCTCCAGCCGTTGAAAATCCCTGAGTGGAAATGGGAAGAGATTGGTATGGACTTCATAGTTGGTCTGCCTAAGACCAAAGAAGGCTATGATTCGATTTGGGTCATCGTGGACCGATTGACCAAGGTTGCTCACTTTATTCCAGTAAAGACAACCTACACCGGTGACAGATTGGCAGAATTGTATATGTCAAGGATCGTCAGTTTGCATGGAGTGCCCAAGAAAATAGTGTCAGATCGAGGAGCCCAGTTCACTTCTCGGTTTTGGGGTAGTTTCCATGAGGCTATGGGAACGCACCTGAATTTCAGTACCGCATATCATCCCCAGACAGATGGTCAGACAGAGCGAGTCAATCAGATTCTTGAGGATATGTTGAGAGCATGTGTGCTAGATCATGGTCCTAAGTGGGATAGTTGTTTGCCTTTTGCAGAGTTTTCCTACAACAATAGTTATCAGGCAAGTTTGCAGATGTCACCATTTGAAGCACTCTATGGCAGGAAATGCAGGACCCCTCTCAATTGGAAAGAGACGGGGGAAGGTCAGGTGTTTGGTCCAGATTGTTTAAAAGAGGCAGAGGACAAGGTCCGTTTGATCCAGGAGAGATTGAGGACTGCCCAGGCCAGGCAAAAGAGCTATGCGGATACCAGACGCCGAGAGCTGAGTTTTGAGCCAGATGATTTTGTGTACCTCAGGATCACACCTTTCAAAGGAGTTAAGCGATTTCAAATGAAGGGAAAGCTAGCACCAAGGTATGTGGGGCCATTCAAGATTTTGAAGCGCAGGGGAGAGGTTGCTTATCAATTGGAGCTACCTGCGTCTTTCAGTGGGGTACATGATGTCTTCCATGTGTCACAGCTGAAGAAGTGCTTGAGAGTGCCAGAGGAGGCTGTGCCAGTTGAGGCCATTGATCTTCAGGAGGATCTGTCCTACAAAGAGCGTCCTGTCAAGATCTTGGACGTGTCAGAGCGAGCCACCCGGAATAAAGTTGTTCGCTTTTGCAAAGTTCAGTGGAGCAACCACTCTGAGGAGGAAGCCACCTGGGAGCGCGAAGAGGATCTCAAGGCAGAGTTTCCGAACCTATTCTAGTAGTGAGCCCGGATCTCGGGGTCGAGATCCCGTTTAAGGGGGTAAGGTTTGTAACATCCTGATTTTCAGAGCCTTTTTGAAGCTTTTAAAATAAAATTCACCATTTGAATTTTTCTGGAATTAATTAAAGCTTAAATGGAATTTTTATGAATTAAAAGGATTTAATATGCTTAAGTCAAACATTAACATTTGCCAAAAGTATTTTATTTGAGTTCCTTGTGTCTCAAGGATTTTTCTGGATTTTTCTGGGATTTTTCTGGATTTATTTGCTATTTTCTAGAGCTCAAAAAGAATTATTTGAATTTCTGGAAAAAGAAAAGAAAAAAAAGAAAACCCTAAACCGGCCGGTGGGCCGAAACCCAACGACCCGGCCCGGTCCGACCGCCGGCCCAGCCCGCACCCCGCCGTGCCACGCGGCGCGCATCCGCGCGCGCCCGCACCCGCCTCCCTCCGTTGGATGGACGACACGCGTCGCCCATCCGAGCGCCTCCCCTCGCCCGCGCGCCATCGCTGCCGCCCGCTCGCCCGGTTCCACTGACAGGTGGGGCCCACCTGTCAGAGACCGAGTCCGGCGGGGACTCGGCGTCCGTGCCACGTCAGCCCTCGCCGCCCGGGTATTTATTGCGCCGCCCGCCTCGGTTCGCGTGCCCCGCCCGCGCCGCCGCCTTCGCCGTCGCCGCCACCGCCGTGCGCCGCCGTCGGCCAGATCCGCCGCCGCCAGGCTGTGTCGCCGTCGTCGCCTTCGCCGCCGTTCGCCGCCGTCCGCCGCCATCCGCCGCCGTCGTCGTCGTCGCCGGTGAGCCCGCTGCGCCCTCGGTTCCGCCGTCTTCTCGGCCGCCGTCGCCGTCGTCGTCGTCGCCGCCGGTCAGCCGCCGCCGCCGCCCCGCGCCTCCTCGGTCGCCGGCCAGCCGCCGCCGCCTCGGACACCCGCGCCTCGCGCCGCCCGCCGTCAGCCCGCCCGCGCCCGCGCCCGCGCGTCTCCTCGCCTTCCCGTGGATCGAGTCTACCGTGAGCCGTGCCACTGACAAGCCGGGCCCACCGGTCAGTCGTGGTCCGTGAACCCGTGAGCCGATCTGGCCACGTCAGCAGCCGAGTCAGCCGAGCCACGCCAGCCCTAGGCCGACGTGTCATGCCACGTCAGCGCCACGTGGATGCCACGTCAGCACCCGAGGACCCTCAGGTGCCACGTCAGCCGCCACGTCAGCCGCCACGTCACCCGCCACGCCAGCTGCCACGTCAGCCCTAACCGCACACGTGTCCTGCCACGTGGTCGCCACGTCAGCCAGCCGCTTGCGCAAGCCGCACAGTCAGCCGCACTGTTCCGTGCGCCGAGTTCACCGTGGACCTGTTCTCCCGTGCGCCCGGTCCACAGCACAGTGCACTTTTCTAATTTTCCCGATTTTCTGTAGATTTAATTTTCCAAGAGCCCGTTCTCCCTCGTCCTAGCTCCGATTGACCCCGTTCTTTTTTCTAAATTCATCTAAAATTGAGCTCTACCTTTTGGTTCAGGTTTGAAAGTTTTTGGAGTTCATTTGAATTTATTTGAATTTATTTTGTCTCTTTGTTTCGTTTTCTCTCTCGTTAGATCACGCGTTCGAGGGAGCCGCCGTCAGATTTGAAGATCAAGAGCCGTCAACTGAGCAAGGCCAAGGCAAGTCGTGTTCCTTTGATCATGTTGAACCCAGTTTGCAATCTATTATTTAAATATTTTGTTTTAAATTATCTTGCATCGCTATTTTTATTCAAACCCTTGTATTGGTAGTTATCGTCCCAATTGGTTATTTCCCTCCTTGATATTTTGGAATACCTTGATGCCATTGACACCATAGGTTGGGAAACTTAGTAGTGATGCTATGTTACGATCACATTGGGTTGGTACGATTAGTGTGCTTAGCCATGCTTTTATTATCGTTTGGGTTCATCATCACATGTGATTAATTAATTTGACTTAATGAGATATTGAATTGTGGTTGGTGCCATAATGAATCGTGGTTGGTGCCACCGTTATAAAATTTTGTGTCGTGACGTTGGTGCGTCATCGGCAGTGGTTATACAAAATTGGTTTTCACTCGGGCGAGTGATCGTGCAGTAAAGGGGGAAGTGTTGGAGCACTTCGTGGGATGTGGTAGTCTCGCCCGAGAACACTTAAGGACTTAACTTTGTGCGCCATTGATCTGAGTCTTACCGTGCAAACCACATGTCTGGTATGGGACAGACCTGGCTGATTAATTTGGGATGTTTCAATTTCAATCTCGCTGGGATGAACATGGTTGCTGATTTCCATGAGGCGCAAGGGGGGGTGTGATGCGAAACCCTAGCGGGCGGGATTGGGTTGGAATTGAACATTGTAAAGGCCTTGTTGTGATTTCCTTAGCGCGAGGCTAATCACATCGTGTGGGTACAGTTGTGCAACCTCTGCAGAGTGTAAAACTATTCGAATAGCCGTGTCCTCGGTCATGGACAATGCTCGGTGATTTCACACGAGGTATAGTTACTCTTGGAAAACTTGTAGCTGGTCAGTGGATGGTTAATTCACTGTTGGTTTGGTTTGTGGATGGGAGGTCCATAAGTGGTTTACCTTAAATTCCTTTGATTATTCATTATTGTTTTATTTACAATTCGCCTTTAATCTATTTATGATATTTCCAAATGCTGTTTATGCAAATTAACCCTTTTAGCCTTCCATTGGTAAGCCTTGCATATTATGTTGCATTCATTTGTTACAAACGGCTTGCTGAGTACCAATGTACTCACGGCTTTATGCCCCTGTTGCTCAGTTGAGGAGGAGGAGTATCACCAGCAGGAGGTTCCAGAAGGAGAGTACTTCGACGTCTTCGCGGATTAGGCTTCGTTCTCCACTCGATAGCCTGTGGGCGTGTCGATTGGCTGCTGCGCTTTCTTTTGGATTTCCGCTGCTAGTTTTTGTTAAGCCCTTCGGGCTAGTCTATTGTAAGCTTGACCATAAGGTCGTACTCTGATGATTATCAATATAATTTGGTTTTTCCTTAGAATATCGTGATATGGATGATATTTATCTTTGTTCACACTGTGTGCACTAGCGTGATCCTGGACTAGTGCAGAATACACAGGAGAGTCCGGATTTGTATATTCGGGTCTCGACAGCGTGCCTCCGGGTTCCTATCCTTGGTGACGCTCTCGCGGAGCGCCGCGATAGAGGTGCACGTGCGCGTGTCGTGGTTGCCGCGGCCATGGACTGCGCACCACAGCCCCTGGTGTTGGTCGTCGTAATCTCCCCAGCTTCTATCGTCGCGGCCCCGGCCACGGCCGCGTCCCCGGCCTTGGCGCCCCCGACCGCCCCGTCCCGCGGGAGCGCTTTCGTCAGAACCGCCTTCGATGTTGAGGACGTACCGGCCTCGCCGCGACTTCTGTTGGCCACGCTTGGGCCTATCGGACGGCTCCTTGTGCGGGGCGTCCTTGCGGTCTGGCGCGTCCTTGGACGACTCCTGCTTACGTTTCCCCTTCGAAGAGCCGTCCTTTAGCGGGTCTTCGGCTTTTGTCGAGGCACCGGCCTGGTTGGTGTCGAAGTCGTCGCCTTGTCGCCGCCGTGCGTCCTCTTCCGCCCTGGCGTATTCCTCCATCTTGTCAAAGAGCTTCGTCACTGTCTTGATTGACTTCCGTGCGTTATACTCGACCATCGGGCCCGGGCGAAGGCCCTGTATAGCTGCGTTAACCACGGTGGTTTCGTTAACGTCTTTGACTTGACAACGTATCTTCGCGAAGCGTTTGAAGTAGTCCCGATGCTTCTCCAAAGGTTTCTGCTTCACGGCGAAGAGTTGGTCCGCATCGACCCGCTCGACATAATTTCCTTGAAAGTTGTTGTGAAGGCGGTCGCGGATCTGCTCCCACGCGTAGATGGAGTTCGGCTCTGTGGTAAAAAAATCAGGAGAGCGCCACTCCCTGCAACGCGAGGGGGAGCCCCTTCGCCTTTGTGGTGTCATCTCTGCCCGCGGCCTCGATTGCGGCTTCGTACACGCGCACGAACTCGCGGGGGTCCGTGTCGCCTTTGTAGGGCTCGATGACACTGGGGAATTTGAAGTCTTCGGGCCACACCGCCTGCTGTAGTCCTGCCGAAAGCGGGGACTCTGGATCGACGCGCCGCAGCGGGACACGACTGGATGTGGGGGCATCGCGGCTGTCCGCCCTTTCCGGCGTGGGCTCCGGCGCGACCACCGGCGCGGCCGGCTGGCTCCGAGCCTCTTGTATGTCTCGGACAGCCCCGCGAAGATCCCCTAGCTCCTGCTGGAACGCTTTGAGGGCCGCCAGCAGGACGCTTTCCACCGCCTGTGCGGGCGGGGCCGCCGGCACGCCCAACAGACGGGTCGGCGCGGGCACAACCGCGTCGCGAGCTCCCGAGCTGCCGGTCGCTCCGTTGTGGCTACCTCGAACTGCCCGGTCCGCGCTACCGGCGAGGGTTGCGGCGAGGGCGGCGAGGTTGGCTGCTGTCGCGTCGGCGAGGTCGGTCGTCGCCGTGCCGATGACGGGGTTGGTCGTCGCCGTGCCGGTAACGGGGTTGGTCGTCGCAGCGCCGGTGGCGGGGTCGGTCGTCGCAGCACCAGTGACGGGGTCGGTCGTCGTCGCAGCGCCGGTGACGGGGTCGGTTGTTGTCGCAGCGCGAGCGTCGATGTCCTCGACCACCGCGCCTGCGTCGTCGCCGACGCCCGCAGCAGCCGATGCCGAAGCCCTGGTGCCCATGCGACGCCCCGACCCGGCCGCCTTCTTTCCCCTTGCCGCCGTTGACGAAGCTTTTTTCGGTGCCATCCTTCTTCAGGTTTCAGGCTTGCTCCTGTCCTCCCCACGGACGGCGCCAACTGTTGTGGTTACAGACCAAACAGAGAGAGAGATGGTAGTGGAGAGTGAGAGAGATGAGTAATGGCCTGTCCCTTCCCCATGGCCTGTATTCCATATATATATACATGGGGAGTGTTTTTACAATTATGCCCTTACATCTGAGTATCCCTTCCAGGGGCACTTATGTCATTACACATGGCCTATTCTGGACCTTATAACCTTCTACCAGGCCTGCTGGGTTTAGGTGGGGGCCACCCCTACAACATGTCTCATTATCAATTTGCCTTAAGCACATGCATCACACACAAACTAGTTTGTTTTAAGGATGTCACTTAGCTTTAAGTGATGACCAACAGAAATGCTTCACGATCCAGTGCATCATATTTCACGCCACATTCTAAACAATTCTGAATCCTTTAGGAGTGTGTTCATCACAACATATTTTTCGTCAGATTTTATAAATGTGTAGTACAATCTCGACGAAAAACTAGGGAGCTTCTTTAAAGTTTCCCTTTGATATCCCACTCTCACAGTGAGGAGAAGGTACTCAGAACCATTCTCATCCTTTGTTTCCAAGTGGAAACCATTATAGTGGATATGCTTGAAACTTAGGAGATTTCGTGTTGATTCTGTGAACAATAATGCATCTTCGATAATTATTCGAGTTCCCATCGCTAACACAACCGTAGCCCTTCTAGATCCGACAATATTACCACAGTTGCCCACTATAGTTATCACATTTCTAGTTTTCTTACTTAAAGTCTAAAAGTTCTCTGTATCTCTAAGGATAGTGATCATGGTACAACTATCGACAAGACAAATTTCTTGCTATCTCTCTCTATTGATTGTACTCTACAAGCAAGAGATATAATTTGCATGAAAAAAATTGCATAAAGCAAATGAAAAATAAATCATGCACATGATTGAAATGCTATATTAAGACTCCTTTTGAACTAAAGTTACATTTAATCTTTAATATTGTTAACTCTTGGGCAAAACTTGGTATTTTATATTTTCAACACCATCCTAAAATTTACATGAATTGACTCTGTAAAAAGGGATAATGATATATTCCTTAGGATTCTCTAATCCTTTTCCAGATGAATATCTAGTGGCTCATTATCTATTAGAGGTGTGTATTGATCATCGTACAATGCATCATAATCACATGCATCCTCTTCCATAGATACTAGTTGGGTTCTACCATCCAAGTGAATACTATCCCCTAGTGCCTCCAAGAAATGAGTTTTGGGCTTGTTATTTTGATTCATGAGGGACTCTTGATAGAGATCTATCAAATGCTTGGGTGTTTGTAGCGACCTGGATTTGGAAATCCAAATTTTTTGTGTATATCGAGCTAGTTCCTAGATCAGTAGCTAGCTCACCTAATATAACAATGGTAAATATCACATCCATACATGCGTATAAATAAAAAGGTCTAGTACCAAATAAACGTAAACAGGCCAGATGACCAATGTCTTACATCATAGACCGGGGAGGCCAAATACAGATGAAGTGGAGTCCATCAAGATATGCCCATAGGCAATTGACTAGGGTATGCAACATAATATTTAGTATAGTCTTCAACCTTCGATGGATAGTGATAAATGTTCACCAACAGATCATTCATTAAGCATTGAATTCATATAGTTGAGCAACATTAAGTACAAAAGTACTCTGCAAGTCCTTATATCAGAATACAAGTGTATATATATAAATCTACAAGCAAGGCTTAACCAAGGGAAGGTTTTATGTTTCTTTTAGTATAAAGCCAGGTTGTTAAATATCATAATATAGATAGTTTGTAAATCTATGACTTAGCCATTATAACTAAAACCAATTGTCTAGTTAAGTTCGTGAGAGTGAAATTCCTTTGCTTCCATTGTCCATGTCCATACCAAGATACCATGTCCACTTTAATACCCAGATACCATGTCCATTTCAATACCAAGATACCATGACCATTTCCATGATCACCAAATGAATTCTATCTTCACACCAGAATACTATATCCATAATCACCATTAACCAGTAACTATTTTGTGAAACTATGCAAGTATGATATTTCTACACTTTACCTATGTCTGGGGGTATGACTATTTGAATATATTTTTAACACTCTACAGAGGTTATATAAATTAACCCACAAGATATAATTAACTCATAATATTGGTTATTACACGCTTCTGTAGGCATTCAATTGAGAAAATTATAACAAAGCATGTATAATGCTTAGTTCTAATGCTTTCCCTCACTCTAGAGGCATAACCCTTCATTACTGAGGGACCACCGTTTCTAGGGAATCACTCGCCCTTCACGTTAAAGTAATCCACAAGGGGCAGCGACCACTATAGGCCACTCCCAACATAATCACAACAAAAATTCACATATCAAACCAATGCACAGGAGTTCACACCGAAACTAAACAAATTAATTGGCTAGGCCAATCTCATATTTGACTTATGGTTGCATGATTGGGTGTAGAAAAGAGTAGCATAAGATTTGGCCCTTAATCAACTTAGAGAGACAACCAACAAGCTCAGATCTTGTACATTACTGCACTGGTATCATTCCAACCATTTACCCGAGTCTCTACCAATTTATAAAACATTCCTTGTCTCCAGTGGTAACCCATGTTCCATTCCCATTATCATGTCTCAAATTTTAGTTAGCAATGTTTGTGCTGCATTCTATTTTCCACTAATGCATTTTTAAGCACAACCATAATCTCGTAAGGTTTAGCCAATGGTGGAGTTATCAACATTATAAATATCCTAGGGTTATATGGGAAAGATTTTATCAATAATCAAGGAATGGGAGTAATAAGTATCAATTGCATGATGTAGCTAAACAATCAATATTTAACATAGCATTTACTTAAATAATTATAATAAGTATGCACTTGTATTTGAAAGCAAAATATTTGCAATTGAAAACTAGGTTTAACATGATCAATTATAATGACTTATCTTGCTCAACAGTGGATAGCGTTGGTTCTTGATCTGTAGCGATGGGGGCGTCTGAAGCGTTAAATTCTATAAATACACAAACATCCATATTTAACACAAATCTAAATAAATTCCAAGTAAAATTCAAATGAACTCTAGATATTGTGTTTTTTATGTTGCTGGAAAGGTTTTGAATTTATATGAATTTAGAAACAAAAACCAAGTCATTTGAATTTAAAATAAGGGTGAATGAGCTCATTTAATTTTGACCCGAGAGAAAATTACAGAAAATCAAAAAATCCAGACAGGTGGGGTTGACCAAGATTTTCTTTTATTTTTCAATTATTTTCTTTAAGAAAAAGACTCAGTGGCTGACAGACGTGGTTTAGTTGGGTTTTAATTTCTTTTTTATTTATTTTCTTTAAGTAAAATACTAACAATGACAGGTGGGGCCATGGTCCATATGGACTAAGTCCACACGGCGGTCTACAGGAAATAGGACCCACATGTCAGAGATAGTGGTCCATGGGTTGGATCTACACGACAGTTTTAAGGGAGCTAGGTCCACATGCCAGTGACACAAAACCTAAACCAGTATTTAATTAAACTTTGTAATCTACTCGAACCCACATGTCACACTACCATTATCTAACTAACTAATTACTAACTAACCACTAGATTAAACTAAGTAATTACTAACTTAATCTAATTAGCTTATGTGTGGGGCCTACTGGTTAGTGCGAGGACACAATGGGATGCAGCTACAACCATGGTCAAGAGCCTTGGCGGGCTCGCTAGCAGTGAGGGCGGGGTAGAGGAGCTCAGGCAACTGGCAAAATGGAATGGTGGGATCTTTGCAAAGCCGACGAAGGTGTTGGAGTTCGAATTGGGGCATGGAGGCAGCGGAGCAAGGTGATGAGCAGTGGAGGAGCCTCAGCGGTTCCATGGCTTCAGCAAAGGAGCAAAAGAATGTAACCGGCTACTGGGAAGGCTAAAGGGAGTAGTTTCAATGCCGCTGGAATGAGCATGAAGACCTATGGTCACCGGAGATGGGTCGACGATGAAGAAACGCAGCGACGTTGGCACTACTGTGATGGGGACTACACTAGCAAAAGAGACACCAAAATTAAATAGTGGAAAATTTTCCTGGGGACAAGGGGAGCTCACCGGAGAGGTTGGCACCGTTGAGGAGGTACGTGAATGGCACGATAGTGGTCATCAGTGACAGCGGTGATAGGGTTCATGCCAACAGTGCTCCTTGGTCATAGGCGGCTAGTGGGGCACAAAGATGGCAAAGTTGAGGTCGAAGAGGACAATGGCTCATCGGAGTGGTAGCTACACCGTGGGTGGTGGTTGTGGCTGGATTGGGGAAAGATGATGGCGTCCGTGTATCCCTAAGAAGGGAAACCAAAATTAGTTGAGGGGGAAAGGATTCTAGAGCTGTGAAACACAGAGTAACACGAGTTGTTTGGGGGGAAAACTCATCGAGTTGGCCAGAACAAAGGGTGGAGGTGGTGGCTGGCACGGTTGCAACGAGCTTTCGAGCTTGGTTTGAGCTTGGAGAAGAAGAAGGTGGCTCGGGCATGTTGCAAAAGGCCAAATGGGCAAGGGGAAGACTTAGGCACAACTTAAATAAAGGAGAGGAGGAGATGATGACAAGAGGGGGCGAGTTCGGTGTCAGATTTTGTGAGCGATGCATGAACTTTGCACTTCTCTAGCGTTTGGCTCGGTGCAACGATGAGACTAGGCCATGACAATGTGACTAGCTCGTGGTGCTTACTACAGAGCTCGAGATGATTGTTGACGCTATACGCATGCATAGGCAGCAACAAGCGAGTGAGAAAGAGCGTGTCGAGGAAGAAAATAGTGCGCTACTATATCTTTCTCTTATTCGATTAGCAGGTGGGTCTAGGGGGACCCAATTGTTAGTGAGCGTGTGTGAGAGAGGGGAGAACTAGGTTGCAGGCATGAGTGAGTGAGCGAGCATGTGAGCAGTGGGCCGATTGGCTAGGCTGCAAGAGAAGGGAGGAAAAGAGGGTGGTGTGGGCTGGCTGGGCCGCAGGAAGGGGAAGAGAATAGGAGAAGAGAGCAGGCCAATGGGGGGAATTCGGCCCAAGGTGATGGAAGAAAAGAATAGGGTTTAAACTTTTATTAGGATTTCAAATTATTTTTCAATTTGAAATTTTAATTTCAAGGGGTATTTGCACACAAAAATTTTAGGAAAAATCCCTTAGCACCCAATTAACTTTTATAACTTTTGCCAATCCAAATTTGATCAAAATTCAAATTTTGGGAAAAGGGGTTGCCGCATAAAAGGATTTTAAATATTTTTGGTGAACACACAATTAATTTTAATATTTTGCAACTTCAATTTTTAAGCCAAGGAATTTATTTGAAACCTTAAATACAAGGCTAAGTTTTTGAAAATTTTCAAAATGCACCTAAAAGTTTTTTAAATTCATAAATTTTATGAAATTTTAAATTTGACCCAAATTTAGGCTATTATAGCATCCTACAACCCTTTGCGTAATGGCCTTTGCTTCCACATATGAAGTAAGCCTTGTTTTCACTTGGATCATCTTGAGCTATCCCTTTTCCTTCTAACTTGTTTCTTTTGATCATCTTGAATTTCCTATCACCTATGCCCTTTACCCTTCCTTTCCATGTATCCATCTTACTCTGATCATTCACATATGCCCCAGGGACACTTTGTGTTCTAGTAGGATGTGCATTATGATTCTTTAAGAGAAGTTCATTATGCCTCTTCGCTACCAAAAGTGTGGAGATGAGATCAGCATGGCTGGAATTCACCTTTTCTGTATACTATTGTGCGAGTACTAGATTAGCAGCATGAAACGTAGAAATGGTCTTATCAATTAGCTATGCTTCTTTGATCGCTTTACTATAGAGCCTAAGTTGAGAAATTATTTTGTGAAGAACAGAGTTATACACTACCGCATATCTAAAATCTTGGAAATGTATACTCGACCGATTATGCTATGCTTGAGGGAGGTCATTTCTGGAGCACTCTATAGAGAATCAAGGGATCTTCCTCAATCAGCAATCACTCTCTAGAAATACCAATGCCTTGGCTAGATTTCCTAACAGGGGAAGCTTCTCAACCCCCTTGTCATCTTTCACATTTTGCGATGGTGTGACTCAACCCCTTTGATTCAAGATGCAGCTTGATGTCGAGGGCCCGTGTGAGGTAATTGTTACCTTCCACATCTAGCTCGTCGAAGTTCTTTTTAACAACGTCAGACATGTTGTCTACATCATGTAAAACAATAGTTAGTTGGCCTATAAATAGGCCACGAGCCAAATCATATGAGTACAGCATGTAAACAATTTACTTGATAATAAATATGAGTTCACAAATTTCCAATGATTTTCTGCTATTTTTTCTAGTCGTAGAACCAATTTCTATCACATAAAACACCTTTTGGTAATTAAATAAAGTCATAAAAGACTAGTCAATAAAACAAGAACTTTTCAAGGTTTATTTTCCAAGATTTCCATATGTGGGTACCCTTGGAATGAAAATTCGTAAATCCCAAGGTCTAACCTACACTTTTCCGGTCCCAAGGATCTAATTTTAACAAATCGAGGACTTCTTCGCAACTTCACAAAACCCCAATGGCTTTTATGCAAAATTTCCACTAATTGTTGTTTTTGGGCCGTTTTGGTTGGATCTAGCCCATGTGACTCCCTAGGCCCACATCGGGCGTCCCTAGGGTCCTGCCTGAACACTAGGGTTGTCGGCGGCGACAGCGGCTTAGTGTGGGAGAAGCGGTGCGGTGTGCAGCGGTCCAAGTGATGTGGCGGGGAGGTAGGCACAGTAGCAGCGGTCTGAGCAACATAGTGAGCACTGTGCAACAGGACGAGGTGGTGTGACGCTGAAGTGGCGGCGCGAGGCCCATGCCTCTCGTCTGTAGCACCCGGCGGTGTGACGTGAACGGTGAAGGTGGGCAAGGCCCCATTTACAACTCGTGGTGGCGCGACTTGAACAACTTCGAGGCTGTGGTGCCCATTTGTAGCTTACTATGGTGTGGCATGAATACAGGTTGATCGAGGCCCTGTCTACGATGCATGGCGGCGTGATGTGAACAACGGTGAGGCCGAGGTCCCTGTCTGTGACGCGGTGGATGCAACATGAATGGCAGGCATGGCTGCAGCCCTGTTTGTGGCGCACGACAGCACAGCAAGAACGACGGGCTCGGCTCAGGCCTCGTCTGCGGTGCAGTTGCACAATGTGAATGGTGACAACCAAGGCAACATCACAAGTGTGGGCTCAGTAGGCGAGAACCAAGGCAACGTGGCTGGCACAGACCAATCTAGGGTGGCCGGTCATCATGGCGCGTATGGCGCAGGGGTGATCGGCAGTCCTTGTGCAGCTGTAAGGCGTCACTGAGGGCACAGGCTCAGACGACACAAACGGCAGACCGAGGTCCTCGGAGGTAGTGACGGTGCCAAGGGCACAAGTGATGGTCTTTGAGCAGCGATGTTGAGCAGCTCTGGTGGCACGGGTTAATGAGGTCACAGCCATGGTGGTGGCATGGATGGTGCAGGCAACACGGCTGATTGGATCGGTGCCAGCGATGCTGAAGGCCTGGATGGAGATGATCGCAGTGACGCCAGTGGCGCAAGCAATGGCATCGGTGAGGGGCATGCGGTCGGGGTAGGCGGATGCGCACGTGAACGAGGCGGTGCCGACACGGGCTTGCAAGAGGGGAGAGATTGGGAGAAAAAAACCAAACCAATTTAATCTAGTAATCTGAACTTGGACGATTAGCAAAAACATATCAGGTGATCTACACGAGAGCGTTATCGTGATAACATGTTGAAGTATGGGTTGTGTTGCTGACATTGCAACACACATAAAAGTAGAAGTAGATAAAGATATAGTCCCCATAGTCTCTTAACTTTATTACTTTTGTCCATAGATGATGCATGCGTGTAAAATATACAGCCTCCTCCACCCCTTTATATATTATTAGGAAACAAGGTTTTCTTATATTTTAAGTAAACGGATTAGTAATAATCAGAACTCTCAGTTTAGACAACCGTTCATGTAGCATATATATCACAACACTTTTCTCTTTTATTTATTTATTTTTTAGACTGCCTTTCGCTATGCGCCTTTTTTCCTGTCTCGTACGCTGCTTTACGGAACGTGTTGACTACTCTGTGCGCGGACGTGGTTTAGTGTAGCCGTATGAAAAGACGTGAATGGTTAATCTTAGTTCTGTTCAAAATAATATTTAGCTGCGATTGTTAGTTTTTAGCTAAAATAGATATGGCAGTAGATGTTTGCTTTGGATGAAATATTCAATTAAAAAAATAAAAAAACTATTATATCTCTACGTGCAATGTAAAGAAAGAAAATCTATTAAAAATTCCGTTTAAAATGACTTATAAATTCTATTATAAACTATAAATCAGAAGCCGTTTTAAATAGGCCTTACGTGAACACTTCCAAGCTTACGTCATCTAAACCGGTTATTGTCATGTATATATGCAGGATTACATCTGGTGGAGCTTCATCTCAAAGACGGCGGAACGCGACTTAGGCCAGTCTCAGTGGAGGTTTCATGTCCCAGTTTCCAACACACTTATATTTTGGAAACAGTGCAGAAGAGTTTCATGGGGATGAAACTCTTTCTACTCCTATGAAACTTTTATTATCTCTCTCTTCATCAATACAGTACAATATCAGTGTATTTAATGCCTATAAAACTCCATAAAACCCCACTGAGACTGGCCTTATAATCAATTCCAGGAATAACGGTGAACATAGAACCAGTGATAGGATGATGGACCTAAGCTGCCATCGTGGGAAGCTTCCTGTTTCATTTCTTTTATTATTCTTTAAGTTGCATTCATGCATGCATACATCGTGTCCTATGACGTGGGCATTAGCGATAATATTGCTGGTTTTTTCTGCACTTATACTTTGGCTTTAACTTATTACAGTAACTAATTTTTAAATAATATTTTTTTAAGATAGGGTCTACAGGTAGATTGTATTAGACACTACATTAATTCAACTATATCGGCTAAAATCATATATAATTATTTTTTCTATATATTATCTCTTAAGAATAGTTAGAATTTAAAATTTATAAATTAAAAGATATAAGCTAAAGGAAAAAATCCACCCAATCGTGGTCTAGGAAGACCGGGCCCACGACGGCACATCGGGCGACTGCTGCGCGTGCGCACGCGCGGGCGGAGCCAGCCAGGAATTTTGGACACATTTGGACCCCTAAACACCCAAAATTCCATTTTTGGCCCCCAAATAAAAAAAATTCCAAATCTGGACCCCTCCCGAGCGCACGTTCGCCCTGGAGCCGCCACGTGTCCGGTCGTGCGGTGTGGTACCGCACGACCGCACTGTAGCACGGGTCGTGTGGTACCACACCGCACGACCCGCCTGCCCCGAGCACCGGCCGCGCGACTGCCCTCTTGAGCGCGCAACCGCCCGCACCGACCGCGCGTCTGCCCGCCTGACCGCGCGATTCCCCTGCCGACCGCGCGATCGGGACACGTGGCGGCACACGGAGGACGCGCGGTCGGGATGGGTCCAAAAACGGAATTTTTTTGGTTTGGGGGCCAAAAATGGAATTTCGGATATTTAGGGGTCCATATGTGTCCAAAATTCGCCAGCCAGTGCAGGTGGGCCAGCCGCCCACGTGGTGGGACTTTTGCGAGCAACAGCGGATTGGATTAGCCTAAGCTTGTGCCGCTGGCTCTGCCTGCGGTGTGGGCCCGTCGGGCAGCATGCATGTAGGGCTGTAAAAAAAGCTCGAGGCCCGCGAACTGTTTGAGCTTGGCTCGTTCTAGATTCGATTCGAGCTTGGCTCGAGCTCCAAACGAACCGAATTCGAGCTTCATTTTAAGCTCGCGAGCTTAAGATTTTTTACCCCCTCAGTTCGCCCCCACCCCTCCCGCTGTCCCGCAGTCCCGCCTCTTCTCTCAAATTCACCGACGCCCCAGCCCCCAGCGTCGCCACACTCCCTCCGGCCCTCCCTGGCTCCCTCCTCTCCCCCACCCGCGGGCCTCCGCGGCTCCGCCTGCCCCGCGCCGCCGCCCCTCCTGCCCCACGCCCTGCTCGTCGCTCCCCGCGGCCCCGCCTCCGCCGCCGGCCGCCCCTCCCCCACCCCCGTCCCCCTCGTCGCCTCCCTCCTCTCCCCCGCCGCCGCCCCTCCTCGCCCCCCCCCCCCCCCCCCCCCGCCGGCGACCCCCTCTCCCGCCCCCCGTCCCCTTCTCTCCCCCGCCGCCGCCTCCCCGTCCCCCTCCCTCCTCTCCCCCACCGCCGCCCCTCCTCCCCCCGACCCCTTCCTCTCCCCCGCCGCCACCCCCCATCCCCCTCCTCGCCCCCCATCCCCCCCGCCCCTCCTCACCCACCTGCCGCCGCTCCTCCTCCCCCGCTGGCGCCCCTCCTCTCCCCCCGTTCCCCTCCTCAGCTCCTCGCCTCCCGCCCCGCCGCGGCGCCGCCGCCGCCCTCTCCCGCCCCCGTCCCCTTCCTCTCCCCCGCCCCCGTCGCCCCCGCCGCCTCTCCTCGCTCCCCGCCGCCGCCCCTCGTTCCCCCCCGGCGCCCCTCCTCTCCCCCGCCGCCGCCCCTCCTCTCCCCCGCCGCCGGTGCCTCTCCTTCCCCCAGCACCCCTCCTCCCCCGCCGGCGCCGCCCCTCCTCGACCGGGAGTCCAGATCCGGCCACGCAGGTACGCTGTACGCACTGCATCGAGCCTTCACGAGCCGAGCTCGAGCGATCTCGAGTTTTGTTTGAGCCGAGCTCGAGCCCGGCTTAAAGTTCAATGTTGATCTTAGGCTCGCTCGAGCTCGGCTCGAGTTTCTACCGAGCTCGAGCTTGCTAGGTCAAGCTCGCTCGAGCTCGGCTCGTTTACAGGCCTACATGCATGCATGTGTGCCGCACTGGCGAGTGGCGTCGTAGGCGGTGACGTCACCCTGCGGACTGCTGCTACTACTGACTTCCTCCTGCTCGACATTGCATTCTTGCCAGCGCGGCTCCACGAATTCGTGTCCGAAACGAGCGAGGGTTAGATAAAGGGCCTGTTTGGGACTGCTCTGCTCCAGTTTTTCCAGCTTTGCTTCATCAACTCCACCATGGAGCAGCTCCACTGTGGAGTTCCTCGAGCAGGTAGTCCTGTTTGGCACGCAGCTAGCTCCAGCTCCAGGAATGTGAGGTTTCCCTGAGAAAGGTCCAATGTGCCCCTGAATGATGTTTGGTGTATGTTTTGATGTCTGCGGAGCATATGTAACTGAATTTTTTTGTTGCCAATTGAAATATGATGTAAAATATTATAATCGCAATTAATTTATTCAAGAAAACCAAAAAACAAATATTTTGGTCAAATAATTCCAACCTTTTGTCCCATAAATTGCAACGTGCATGATAGATAATTAACAAAGTCCATCATTCGAATATACAAGATGCAGGTCGCATTTCATCAGCTAGAATTATCAACTGAAATGATAAGAAGAATTCTAAACGAACCACGTTTGGACAGACTCAATTGCTCATCCTACGATATGGAACATGTTATACATAGGACAAATTTCAATTGTTCTGTCGGATTAGCAGCTGTCCGTCAAAAGAAATTCCTAAGAGTAACAAATGCAACCAGAATTTGGATATCCAACCAACTTACTAAAAATTAATATGGAGCCAAATCATATTGTCATCATCTGACGAAATCATTCCCCTATACGCAGCTCAGGAGCACCAATTAACACGGACACAGAACCCCTGATTTGCACCATGCATGCAAAGCTAACCATCTACGTACTGAACACCAGACATACGTAACCAAAATGTAGCTCTTCTCTACTTAACCAACCTACTACAACAAAATTCAATTCTGCCGATAAATGAACAGTCAAACAAATCCATGACCCCCAGATCAAATTTCACCAAGACACCAACGCTGTGCAATCTATAAGCCACAATGTGCCACCTCAATATAACAAGAACCCACCTTACGAAACACTAAACTAGCAACACACTAGCACAAGCATAAATTTTCCAAAAAAACATCAACAGCTAGATCAAATTTCTTTGTCACTAACCAAATTAAGTAAATTACAGACACATGTACCATAGTCATTCTCAGCAAGTGCATTATAAATCTATCAATTGTTCATACAGTTGAGTAGGACCAAACCACTTATCTGAGAACCAAACCACAAGCAGGCTGTATACTTGCACAAAAACAGGACCAATTCTTCTAGAACAACTAATCCAAACATTATCATTTGATTATGTAGATACCCTGGCCCCAGATTCCATGCATTTCAATCTGCACGTGCTTTGGCATACACTTGCAAACTAGTTACTGGGGGAACAATGAACTCAAGATAACATGTATGAACTCAAGATAACAAAAGCGTGTCATGATAACTAGCAGAGTCAAGCTGCAATTCTCCCAACAATTGTCCATACCACATCCTAAACGATAAGAAGAATTCTAAACGAGACGCAATTCTCCCAACAATACAGAAGGCAACCATCACATTCAGCTCATGGAACATGTTATACGTAGGATAAATTTCAATTATTCACATTCATCATTTCAATTGTACATACCACATCCTCCCTTTTCCTCTTCGCCGGCGGTGCACGCTGGCCACCCGAGGCCAGCCCTGGGAGGCCCTGGCCGGCCGGTGATAGCCCCTGGCCACCTGCAGCCACCGCTGAGTGGCCGCCCGCCCCTGGACGCTGGACGGCCGCGCCTGGCCGCTGGGAGGTCGGGGGATGGAAGGAGGAAGCCGCCGGCGGCTGTGGAAGGGGTCGGGGTAGCCCAGCATCTTCGGATCTATCCATCCCAGCCATCACGTCGCCGGTGGTGGCCGGAATAGGGCGGCGGAGCGTCGCGTGGGTGGGGGCGGAGGAGAGGAGCGGCGGGGGGGGGCGGAGGAGAGGAGCGGCGCGGGGGGGGGGGCGGAGGAGAGGAGAGGAGCGGCGCAGGTGGGGGCGGAGGAGAGGAGCGGCAAGCGCGGGTGGGGGGCGGAGAGGAAGAGGGCGGCGCGGGGGGGGGCGGAGAGGAGGAGGGCCCGCGCGGGTGGGGGGCGGAGAGGAGGGCGGCGCGGGTGGGGGGCGGAGAGGAGGAGAGCCGGCGCGGGTGGGGAGCGGAGAGGAGGAGGGCCGGCGCGGGTGGGGGGCGGAGAGGAGGAGGCCGGCGCGGGTGGGGGCGGAGAGGAGGAGGCCGGCGCGGGTGGGGGGCGGAGAGGAAGACGGGGCGTGCGGTTCGGGGGGGAGAAGAGAAGTCGGAGAACGGGAGAAGGAAATCCAATCGGTACCTGGAGAGGAATTGTGTAATGGCAGTGGTGGGTAATTTTCCCCCAACTCCATGAGGAGATATAAAACTTCAGTTTCTGGAGTACCCCGTGAGGAGCTCCAGAAAAAACGTGGAGTAGGCCTTCAACTCCAACTTTTTCTTGGAGCAGAGTTCTTGGAGTTGGACCCGTTTGGCTAGACAAGTATGGAGCAGAGTTGAAAAAGCTGGAGCGGAGCAGTCCCAAACAGGCCCAAAGGCACCGTTCCTAACAGCTTGTAAAACCATAATACTTTTAAAAGAAGTGCTATAGAACATTCAACTATTTTTGAGAGTAAAATTAGTCAGATTTTGGAGCGTTGGATCTCAATATAACGGATCCCTCATACAATTATCTCCAAAAAATAATGATCTGGGGCATTGGATCTCCATCAAACGGATTCACCCATACAAGTCCCCATTAAAAAAAATGATCGGGGGCGTTGGATCTTTATCCAACGGATCCACCCATACAAGCCCCCCTAAAAAAAGATCTGAGACGTTGGATCTCCATCTAACGTCCCAAAATCTGACTAATTTTGCCTTAAAAATAGTCGAATGTTGTATAGACACTCCCTACTTTTAAACAGATTCAAAGAGCTCCTAATTAAATTAAATCATAGATAAGACATAAATGGAGAAAGACTGTGGCTTTATCTTTTGGTTTATTTTGAATTCTAGATGTTTCCGAGGAGACAATATGAAGAGACAATTCTAGGTGTTTACGTAAATTAAATGTTCAGATCATAAGATACATCATTTGAAGTTTTGGATCGAGAAAACAACACACCCCAAATTGTGTGTGGGGCTAACTGCTTGGACTGGGGCTTCGTGGGCCCGTGGGCCAAGGTGGGTGGCCACACGTCACTCGGGCGGCGTATAGACGCATCCAGGTACATGTGCTGCTATGCATGCATGGCCTTTTTTAGCAGAGATACTTCTGTTAGTACTAGCTCAATACTACGAGCTACTATTGGTAAAACCATTTTTTAGGGGAAGGTATACAAAACTTATCAATGACTTGATGAATTCATTTGCTTAGGGCATTCTCAGTGGTGATATTAGGTAGCATTGTTTATGGATCTACCTCACATAGATATCAAACTAGACATCACACTCCCAATATACAGTGTCTATCATCTAGCCCACTTAATCAATACTGTAATTTTATATTTATTCCCCCTCCTCTCCCCCACGTTCTCTCTCCTCACTTCTTCCCTACTCTCTCCTTCTCCCCTCCTCTCTCTCCCTTCCTCCTTATTAGCGCCCCCTCACCATCCCACCTGCGTTGACCGCCCTGTATATTAATTATATATATCTTAATTAAGCTGGAGTGTAAGAAGTACTGCTGCTCGCTGCCATGTAGGAAGTGCGGCTGCACATGCCATCTCTCAAAAGTCAATTGTGCTCCTACAGTCACAATATGATTGGATCAAAATCTTCACTTCTAGGACAAGAAGCCCATAGCAGATTATAATCCTATCTTGCATGATATTGTCTCTCAACTAGGCTATGTAAGTAGGTAGTTTACTAAAGCTGGTATAATTGAGAAGACTATATCCACCTCCATTCCTATTTAAGAAGAACATTCAAATACTCATAAGAAAGGGAATGCTCATAGCTACAGAAAAGGCCATAGATAATAGAGTGGAAGGGAAAGAAAGTAGGTGTATTTAGAGTATGATAAGTCTTGGGAAGGTATATTGAGATGTGTAGTTGTCTTGTTGTTACCCTTATCTATGCTTAGATATCACTTACTTATACGAGTTGTATTATTAGTTTAGATACAGTTTATGAAGAACTTGGTCATGCTCATGTAGAGCAAGTTCTTATCTTTTGCTTTAGGTTCTAAACTTCTGCATTAGATTAATATCTTTACCAGAAAGTAGGGCAAATTTATGAAATTGGTATATCTTACCTGCTATATAGGATTTCTTACCTTATGTATCTTGCCCTCTACTAGTAGCATCTCTTACCTATTGTAAAATCTTTAAGGAAAAAAGTCCACCTTTCAACCTTGAACTCTGGTCTCGGTTCGATTTTCAACCCTTAACTCCCAAAGCCATCCACTTTACCCCCTCAACCCAAACTAGGGTGGTTTTGTGCCAACGTGTCATCCGACATGGTGCCAACGTGCCGATGGTTTTGACATGTGTACGTGTTTTGCTAACAAAGCATCCATGTGGACAAGCTCACTTAGTAAAAAAATAAAAATAAAAGAATGTGGCCCACATGTCATACCCCAAGACAATCTTCCTCTTCTTCCTTGTCTCCCCCTCCCCATACATACACAATGGCATATTCACCTTCTCCCATCTCTAACAACTGCCGCCACTATCCCCTTCCTCCACCACCAAATCAACCTCTCTACCACCACCAAAGCCATTGTAGCCATCTCCTCTTGTCGCTGAGTCACGAGCTTCCTTGCTCTCCAAATCACGCCACCTACATCTGGCACCACAAGGTCAATGCCTTCATAGCAAAGTTGCCCTCCATCTCCAACATCGGTAGGAGGCCCAACGGGAGGGCTCATTAGATAAGGCCCAAGTGACTACAATTAGAAGAAAGAGGAATGAAGGAGTACGAAGTTCAATGCCATCAGTCCTGTCTCGCACGATTGTCATCACTAAGCCCTTCATCACCAGGTCTGATGATTCTAGCACTGATGAACATGGATCGGGGTTCTTTGTCATTGGATTTGTCAAGCTTGAGATCTTCCTCACTAGATCTTGTCACCTCCTACTCTTCCCCACTGGATCTAGTCACCACTATTTTCTACTAGCCTTTGGAGCTCATTTTCGCTCTGGTCTTCATCGGTGTCGAGCTCATCTCACGTCGCTTGCTCGTTGTCGCCGTGGCTAGCAGCACTGCCAGCCTCTTGATCTAGCCTCTCCATTGTGGCTGTGGTTGGTAGCACTAGCAACAACACCGCTAACCCATTGTCACCCAGATTTGAGCTTCTCTACATTACCATCACCATGCTCGTCTACCATCCTCGTTGGACCCCACAGCTCCTCACAAGACATGGTCAACTTTGCCAGCGAGGACACACATGGTGGCCAGGTCATCCTAAAACCAAAGTGGGTTCACTCGAGGGGGTCACGTGACCCACTATTGGTAGTTTAGGGTTGATATTCAAATGGTTTTGGAGTTCAAGGTTATTTTTTGGACCAACCCAATAGTTCAGGATTGTAATATGGACTTGTTCCAATCTTTAATCTTGCATGGAATAAATTGTAAATTTTAAACCTGGCATTGTATAGAACATATCACCTTGCTTATTAGAAATAATTGTTGAAAATGTGCTCTTGATATCCACTAAGCCTCAATTGACCACATAGGTTATTTATCCACTAGTTCTTTCCGTGCACTAATGCCTAGTAGGCAAAAGGGAAACATAATTTCCTTGGAACGCTTGAACAAATGAAATTTATTAGTCATATCGATCTTAAAAAATTCATTTTTGGTTAAGAAAAGTATAATCCTCAACCAAGTACAAAATAATATGCACCCTAAGACTTACAATCTATATGATTCCATCTGTTGCATTGTTGTTTCTTTTAAGAACTCTGTAAGCCAAAATTTATTGGGTATATGTTGTTTTCCCACCAAATAAAATTGTACTCTAGTAGAAGTATGATTGCAATACTTTGCTAGAGGACTTCAAGTTGATTCAAAGCAAATGCAGGAAGCATACGCTCTAACTCAGAGTTTTTATGGTTGGTGTGAAAAGGGTGAGAAATTTGGGTATAAGAGGTAGATTTGATTTGAAGAGGCATAAGAATTATGTGGAAAACAAGATCCATGATAGGCATACTAGCATATCCAAGGTCAAAAAGAAGCAAAATAAACTCGAAGTAATTAAATAATCTATATTTTGGGAGATTAATAAATACATTACATAATGATTGTCGGCATCGGTTAGATATGGAGAATGACACTCATGTTACGTTATTAATGGCTATAATCTTTGTAGCCTATGGTAGATCTTATGTGTATATTCAGCAAGCAAAAGCCACTGTGCATGCAAATGCCACTGTGCATGAAGCGTAGCCACTTGCCACAATGTAGGAAGTGTTGTTGCTAGCTATACATAGTGCATCCTGAAGCGCGCTATGCTCATTGGCCATGACATATACATATTGGTAAGAGTGGTCTGAAATTGGATCACCATTTACAATTTTATCATTACCCAAAGTAAACATAACTCTCAAAATAAATAATAATGACCTATTGGATAGTAAAGATCTAAAATTATCTAAATTGTCCATATTTACTTTGGCATTATAAATAGAAGTCAGGTATATTATTTATCACCCACTTGAATAATTTGTTATATTTCTATAGAATAATTAACAATCCTATATAATAGTGAATCTTTTGGGTGATTCAACTAGGTTTGTATTCCAGAAGAAAATCTAGTATTTTCATGCAGATTAAGTCTAGTCAATGTTTTATGTCTCAGCATTATATTTATGTCCTCGTAGAGCACCTATAGATTTATATTATGCTGTTAGAACATACTACTTGTGACCACAAGAAAACATGTTGCGCAACTGTAAACTTGAAGTCTAATGATCCAAATTAGTTTAAACATAGTATGATAATTGAGTAAAAAATTAGAGAAAGAATAAAGAAGCTAGATCATAGAATATCTCTGTCGACACTTAGACCCGCATGGGATCGCTGTCGTAGATTAATAACTAACTAGAAGTTGGAATTACCTACAAAATGTTAGCATCATACAGTTTTCATGCCACTACATTAATAAAAGTCTAGCTCATTGCATGTAATGAATAAGCCCCAATTGAAATTAGTGTGTATTGGAAGAATAAATCATTTCTCGCGTAATATCACCACCATAGCATATATCTATGGGCCTCTACTAGAAGATGGAGATAGACGATGGACCTGAAATTCCATTAATCTAGTGCTCATAATAGTGGGGTTTTTGTGGTATGATATTAAAGAAATATCTAATCTCGGCATTAGGGGGAGAGGAAAACACAAAATTGTCAAATGCCTTGATTTTCCGTGGATGAAAAAGATCTTTAGTATTAAGATTCATGCACTAAGCTAAACTAGAGGTTTGGTTTACACTCCTATAAGCTAGAAGCGCGAGCTTGCTAGATAATTATTTAAGAAATTATAAAGGAGTAACCAAGTCATGTTTGTGGGAAGGAAACTCACTGCTAAGAGTAGTATATCTTGGGTTTCGAATATTATATCCACATAGGCTGAATGACTTGTTGGTTAATGATTTAAGGTCTTGCGAGGACGCCTGTGGGTTCTATGAACTAATGACAATAGTCAAATAATGGATAAACACTCCTTAGGCTCCTAGAGAGAATTCACTGGGAAGGCGAGAAATACCTCACAAAGAGGCTTATCATGAAGATGAAAAGCCCAAACAAAATAATCGCATGCAAAGTATAATTCTAGGAATGCGGAATAATTAAGAGAAAAGACCAGGAAATGATACTCACATAGTTGGTACAGGGAAAGCCACTATAACTTCAAATTATGAGGATGTAGGAGAAAAGAATAGTTGTCAACAATATTGCCTCTATGATTGCTCAAGTTTCTCTAATGAGAACCTGGATCCGAATATAAAGTCCATGGCAGAGTACAGTAAGTGCTCATAGTAGGTTAAATGAAGAAAGCAATTGAAGTTGAACCAGAATTAGGGTTGGCAATTTTTCCGTGGTGGCGGGGCCCTGTGGGGAATTTCCCCATCTGGGATGAGGGCAATCCCCCCTTCCCCCCGCGGGGAAGGGGACAGGGACAGAGTCGCCCTCCCCCGTGGGGGCCCATGGGGACCTGATAAAAATAAAAAATAAATAGTAGATTATAGTTTGGACTAAAACTATAATATATTATAATTTTTATTATAATAGATTATAGTTTTGTATATTTGGGTACTATATTCTTTTCTTGTATATTTGGGCTAAAACTTGAATCTATATGTTAGAATACATATTTTCAAGCTATATTTGAAAAAAGTATGCCTATATAATTGTAAATTAATAAACAAGGTCACATTATTATTAAAAAATAATTTAGCCTATTTTTAATTCCCCACGGGGACCGAGGACATGGGGCAATCTTCCCCCAGTAAGCCTAACAGGGCTAGGATGGGGATCAGGGACCTCCCTCGAGACCCCCGGGCCCTATTGCCACCCCTAACCATAATTGGTAAATAAAGAAAGTTTGGAACCAGCGAGTTCAAACTTAAGGGATCATTATGAAAATAATAAGGTAGTGAAAAGCGATGGTTCATACACAATCACACAAAAGGTCATCACAGACGGTTCAAAACTATCATCGTAGACGGTTTCTAAACCGTCTGAATTTATGTGTTTGTGAAAATAAGCAGTGATCACAGATGGCTTTCAAACCGTCTATGATAAGTCACAACATATATGATTTTTCAAAAAAAAACCGTCTGTGATATATCACATATCACAGATAGTTCTTAAACATAGCCGCTTATGATATCTAATGTATCATAGGCGGCTAATACCAAAAATATATCACAGATGGTTCTTAAACATAGTTGTCTGTGATATCTAACATATCACCAATGGCTAATACTGAAAATCATCTGTGATATATCATATATCACAAACATTGTTAAACATAATCGTCTACGATATCTTACATATCACAGATGGCTAATACCAACAACCGTCTGTGATATCTTATACATCATAGACAGTTTAGTATTACAAACGTCTGTGATAGCTTTTCGAATAGCTAAACTATTTTCTGTTTTCTGGCAAGTCTCAGGAAATGCTAGCCATGCCCTCTAAAAACAAGTAAGCAGATTACATATGTAGCACATGACAATCATTACACAGATCTTACAAATGAATTAAACGACTGAATGGAGTACAATTGAATGAATTGTTTGATTAAGCACAGTTGAATGAATTACAATTGAATAAAATGTTTGAACATATAATTATCATCGCCGATGTAGAACTCTCCCTTCGGTCGAACCTCTGCTATCAAGAATTTAGAGAGCTTTTCTTGAACTTCAATGAATTTGTCAAGATTGAATGCACTTGAGTCAATTTCCATGCCCTGTCGCTAGTAGTAGTAAAGTTATTAGCATATATATAAATTGATAATCATGAAATAATTATTGGCAGGTTGACAAATCTTTGGATCATTCGTCTTAGTGCCCATGATTTTCTATTTATGGTGGCAAATGTAGAATCCACATACATTGCCCTGTAACTGCTGATGGCACTGCAAAAATAGAATTACATACATAGGTATTGTCAATTCTAGAGCTATTATTATGAAGTGTGATATAGGATTATTGTGTTGTAGCGGATACCGAAAATCATGTCTTGTGTCACAGTGTGGTATTGGATTCCTTGTGTCTCCCTCCCCGAGCAATGTAAGCACTGAACGACTTACATGATTCCAAAAAGTTAGCCTCGGCCATTACAAATGAAGAGAAAACTACAATAAAGTTATGTATAGAGGAAATGAGTTTACCTGTCAATTGTTTGTTGCCCACGGGGTGAAGTCGTGGTTGTTCTTGAGTAGAAAATCAAGGTATATTATCTTGCTCCACTTCGGCACAATCACAATTAGAATGTAGTAAAACCTAGTCATATATGTCGCCATAGCCATTAAATCTAAGTTCATATTGCATACAAAGTACAAATGAAACTTGTATAGCAATTAGTGAAGCACTTACCCCTAGTTTTAGGGGTACCAGAATGTAGTCCTTATTGTTCTAAGCAAGTAGTCCTATTGTTATGTCATCTTCGACGAATGATGCATTTTCGTTGATGCATTTCTCAGAGACCAAGTGTGGGTCGAGGAAACCCACCAGTTATCACCGTCACCGGGCTTGTTGGATTATGAATCTATATATAAGCAATGAGTTATGATATTTATCAGTATTACATGAATATAGAACTTGATTGTATAGTACGTCTGCAGTGTCCAATATCATAGAAGTGAGGCATTGAGTTCGTTGAGGTTGAATAGTCTGAATAAGTCTTCGAAGGTCACAATAAAGTAGCCCGAGTTGTGATGGAAATGTGCTGTTGTGTATCCCATGGTGAATCCACTTTGTCAGTTTGGCTTCCTATTGGACCTCTGCATGTACCAAGCATGTAAACTCCCACAAACCAGTCCAAGTCTAGGTAATTGTGACTCAGGGACGAATAACATTCTGAGGGAGTACTTCTAGGGTGCTGGAGGTGCCTTAATCTTCTTTGATTGGGCTTTAGCATCTCGCTTATTATACATCTTCAGTGTCATCTCTACGGGAGCCAATGTGGCCTTCTAAAGCGAAGCTTGAGGTGAGGTCATAGAGGACTCTGTTTGAAAAGCATGGTCATGTAGATATCGCGGCACGGAAGGGTCTAGGGGGATGTCCCCTTGGGCCACTGGATGAATGTGTGGACAGCATCCCTTAGTGCCCTTAGTGTCATGATCTCTTCAGTTGGGGGTTTCTCCAGTGGGACAACTCTAGAAACATCATTAATCATGTTCACCTAGATGTTTGCAAAATTGGTCCCTAGCTGGGCACTCTACATTGGCGTCCCTGGCAGGTATGGATACACCATCCCCCGCCCAGCGTTAACGGGAATGGATCCAACAAGCCTAACTCTGAGGGCACAGTGTGGGCTCCTACATAATGATACACGATGAGCTAAGGTGTCCATCAGATCTATCTATGTAGCATTCTAGAGAGGTACATTATATAGATGTCATTGATAGGTAAGTGGGCAATGCTATGCTCAGAAAGTGGTGTTGACGCCTAGCTACTCTGACGTTGAGAGGGACTGGGTACCACAATAACAAGGGTGGTTTTTGATCGGTTGCAGACTTCTTTCACTTCTTCCCTCAATGAATCTATCTCTCCTCGAAGTGAGGCAATTATCTTGTCTCGATGTGATAGCTCTTCCTCATGTTATGCATGAAGCTCCTGTTTCAATTGTTCCTCGTGATTAGCCTTGGATCTTTTCCTACTCATATACACCCTCGGATTTGTTTGGGAATCTATGTCTCCAAGGTACGTAAATCCCTAGGCCTTGTGTGCAACCCGGGTGCTCCTTGTTTCCTAGGGTCGTGGATAGTATATCCCTTTCCCTGTCTAATTCAAAGGAGCCTCGGGAAGATTCGGTAGTCAATGTTTACTACAAGAGGCAATCATGTTATTTTAGATACCATGAAGTTATGGACCTATTAACAACTAGGTAGTTTAACATATCTTACTAGACGTTGAGACACTTCCTCGTCTACGGGGTTTTTGAAAGAGGTGACACCCGAAAACATGGTTGATGACCTCGTTCTTACCAGTTTTGGGCGCGCTCGTTTGTGATCCCAACAAATGGCAGGGAGTCCTCCGATCGGATTGCGACCTCATCCACCATCCTCCATTGCGGATTTTTACCTGCATACCTAGTGGTGCCAAGTTTGTGGGGGTGAGTGTTTTGTGCCTAGAGAGCCTTGTGCGCTGCACTTTGAGTTGAAATTCGGTCATCGTCTTCATCCGCACAAAGTCCTCCCATGTTTTCGGCGACAAGAAATAATACCTCGTGAAGAGCATGGGAAACCATCTAGAAGACATGGTGGAGGAGGATGTCAAGATGGTGGAACGTGGCTGTCGGGACCAGATTTTTGAATCTGAACCCTTTGTGTATTACTGCACTAGTCCCAAATCAAAGCTAGTGTATACAGTCAAATAGTGATGATTACATAACCAACAACACTTTATTATAATAAAAGAGAGTACATGCCTTATGGCCACTTTATTACAAGTAAGGTTACAAGACCTCTCAAACTTACGAAACACAGCGGAAGCAAAAATAAACTTTGACGATGACCCATCAATACGCTACAGGCAATTGACTGGGGAAGTGCAACCTAGTACTCTGGGAAGCCTTTATCGAATCCACACGCGGAGTAGTTGTAGGCTCCTTGATCTTCATAACCCTCTGAGAGTTGTTTTGAGTGTAGTATGTGTGTACATAAAGTACTCCGTAAGTCTTGAAAAAAATGCAATAGATGCAAGGCTTAACAAAGAAGGATAATATGGTTCTTTTGCACAAAGCAACATTATATTTCAAATACCATAATTAAATTCTCAAAAGCATCAAGTTAACAAAGTAATTGTAATAACTGAAACTAAATAAATTTTCTAGTGAAGGTTCGAACCACCAACACTAGTAAACTGGCTCTACCCGCCAAGGTTTAAGACTACAGGTTCCATCCACCCGCACTGGCTCCGTCCGCCAGGACACACTCCTGAGAGTTCCATCCACTCTCGAGTTTCCAAAATTTTTTCTTTAAGATCAAAACAAAGATCTACCATGTGAAAGCGCACATCGCCCGCTCTTGACCGTGGGCATGGCTATTTGAATATTTTTACACTCTGCAGAGATTGTACAACTTTACCCAGAAGAGATAAGTCATCTGAAGAGCCAACATGCTTCCTTAGGCATGAGACTTAAGTAATTTATCACAAAACCTTTACCTCACTCTAATCTAGTTAGACACCACCCACTAATGTTTCACCGCTGAAGGGTTAAATCCACCACAGTCAGAAGCTCCCCCTTGCGCTGTATGAGTACAGTAAATCCTTGTGCCTCACTGTGAGTCCAGTAAATCCTTGTGCCTCACTGTGAGTCCAGTAAATCACTGGCACCCACTTATCACTGGTGATATCTAAACTAAACCTTTGCGAGTTATTCGGTTAGGTCATACCCATATAGACTTGTGGTTGTACGGTAGTGCTTAGTTTGAACAATCACAAGCGTCGGTCCTTAATTGACTAGGGCAGCACATTCATAATACAAGTTCTCATGCTAAATCCACACCAGCCCAATCTTACCATCCGCCCAAGTCTGAAACCAATTTTCATCATTTTATTTTATTTTATAAACAAATGGCAACACCTATTGCCAAATATTTGGTAAAAGTAGTTGCTTAAGGATTTGATAACAGTGTTCCCACTCATAGTGTTATAATTACCGAATAGCTTGTCTAAGCAGTTACTACCATTCTAAAGTTACCAAATAACATCAATATAATCTCAATACTGAGACAAGGGAAGCCTAGGGTGACAAAGGTACATGGTTGTCAACGTCAAATAAGGGCATAATAATTATCGGTTTAACTATTATCCTTAAAATAGAAGTTATCATTTTATGTAACATATCAATGCATTTAAATTTGAAAGAATAAAAGGATTTTGGAAAACATAGGTACAAGATGATCAAAGGAGACTTGCCATGTTGCATGTTATCCGGACCTTCCTGCTGCGGATCGAAAAACTTTTCAGCGACGTCGAGTTCTACGTGAAAAAACAGGAAGCCCAAATAAATAAATAAATAAACACAAACAAAGTCACAAAAATACAAAATATATACTGGAAGGAGATTTATGATTTTATATGAATTTGGAAATTTGAATGGGTACAAACGGTGTTAAGATGAAGAAATACGGCTTTCAGAAGTGTTTGCCATGGTCGGAGGGGTCAGATCTTCAGAGAATGGTTGGAATCTACCGAGTGGTCGAAAGGATATGGTAGTGGTTGAAAGTCAAATGTTAAATGTGGTTGAACGGCTCTGCGTGGTCTTGGCCACCAAGTTATCGAAAAAGCTTACTAGCTGGTCGGAAGGATCAGAGGGGTCGGAGGGATCGAACGGTTCGGAGTAGTCCAATGAGTCGAACGGCTCGGGTGGTCGAACAGTTGTGATCAAATAGCTGAATGCAGTCAAAAGTTTAGATGTGGTTAGTGGTCGAAGTGGCTATCAGTGGTCGATGGTCGATGCGTGGTCGAAATGAGTGGTTGAAAAGTTTGAAGTTGTTAAAGTCGATGGCTACCTGTAACCTCCCATTTTTTTGGGAAGCTTTTTGTGCTAATGCAAAAATTTCAAAATCTAATTCAATTTCAAAAAATTAAATCTATTTATCTGAATGCCACTGAAAATTTGTTGGGAATTCAAAATTGTGCAAAACTTATCACCTTCTCCAACCCTCCTGTCTTCATAGCCATTTCCTCCACCCATCTCCTCCTCCCTCTTCTTCCTTTCTCCCCCCTCCTCAGCCAGCCTACTGTCTCATTGACCCAGAGAAGGATAGCGATTGCCTTGTCTTTAATGGCAATCGCCAGTGGTGACCGCCTCGTCTTCAGCAGTGATAGCCTTGTCTTCAATGCGCTGCTGCGTCCAGCAGTGTCCAACCTCGTCTTCAGTTCCCTTGCCAGCGCTCTGCCACGGCAGCACCTTGCCTTCCATTTCACTACCGTGAGACAGTTGGGCTGAAGACTGCTCTGCTGTGATAGCGCCTCAGCCCCGCCTTCCTCGTGTGTGCACAGATCGACTGTGGTTCAGCGCCCTGTGCATGCGTCAGCTCATCGGTAAACTGCGCTATCTCCCTCGCTCAGCTGAAGGATGACGATACTACTAGGGCCTCTAATTGACCCCTCTTGCGTGGGCACAATTCAGCACCCTGGCGTCCGCTTCAGTGCCCAACCAAGTTCCGCCTCATCTTCCCCTTCGCCTCATCTTCCGCTCTGCCCTCCTGCAATTGCTGGGCCAAGGCGTGCACTGTCAGGACAACCTCTCCCACACAGCGACAATCTGTGGTCCTCGACATCTTTCAATGCCACTGTGGTCAGCTTCGTCATGCTGCCCTACTCTGGAGCCACATCAAAGTCAGCGTCACTCACACGGCCGCCTCACCACCACCCGAGAATCCACGACGCCGATCTCCCCTCCACCACCTATAAAAGGCTGCTCGAGCCTCCCTTGCTCTCCACCACTCTCACTCAAATACCACTACCGACTCCCTCACCTTCTTGAGCTCATGCCTCCTCTACCGCAAGCTCTTCCATCGGTAGCCTCCATCGCCTGCTCCCCTCGGTGGACGTCAGGACCTCCTGAGCCTCTCCCTAAGTTCGCCATCACTCACTCTCCCTCCTCCCTCGTCTAATCATTCCCTCTCCATCTATAGGTCGCTGGCGAGCGCCTTCTTCTCCGGCTCTCATACCACGTCGTCCCGTTACTCAACCGCTTCTCCAACCAATTGGCCACTCGAGGAGCTTCTCTGGGATGTCCCACAACCGAATCCAACCTCACTGAGCTCCCTCCCCTCCTCTAGGGGGCCGACGTCATCACCCACATCGCCGCCGAGGCCATCTCCGTCGCCAGCCCCTCCAACTCCACCCTGACCACCGCCAAAGCCTCCGGTGAGTTTTGTAACAGCCCAGGTTTTTATAAAAACAAATAATAATAGTAAAAATAATTTAAAATAAAAATAAGTGTTTTGGTTGCCTAAAGTTTATTTTTGATTTGCCCTTATTTTCTGCTTTTAGAGAACGCCGGATTTGAAAAATAATTTTGATAAAAAACATAAAAAATATTATTAAACAGAATGATATTTTGATTTTCTATAAAAATCCTATTTCAAATTAATTATTTGGAAGCATTTGTCGTTTATCTGGATTTCCCGTGTTTTTCTGGATTTTAAAAAAAATCAATTTCAAAGCTAAAATGTATTTTTGTAAAAAAATTAAAAGACCAACTTTACGTTGGAAATATTTTTCCTAAGTCTAAATCATCTCCAGGAATTTCTGTGGATTTTTCTGGAATTGTTAGACTTTATTTTCTAAGTGTTTTTGAAGTCTCTCTCTCTTCTCGGGCTGACAAGTGTCACGCCTATATCCAATCTTCCGCACCCGATTAAATACCGGCCCTCCATCCTTACTCAACCCACTCCATCTCCATCCGATAGCCTGGAATCAATCTACGCCGCCAGATTTGATCCCACGTCATAATCTTTCTTTTTAAGTACAAAAATAATTCAGAAAATCTCCTTTTCCTTTTTCTTTAGTTTCAAACTTCAGAGAGCCCGATCTCTTTCGTTTTAAATCCGATTGAGTCCATTCAAATTTCTAAATTCTTAAAAAAATTAATCTATCCATTTCTATCCTCTTTTCAAAATTTTAGTGTCTGTTTGAAATTTATTTGCATTAAACTCTAGCTTAGCAGTTAAAAATAATTTAAATGGTTAAAATATACTTCAAATAAACCTGAAATTATTTTATTTTATATTTTCGAGTTCCAAGGATTTTGGTGAAATGTTTCTGAATTTTTCTCTGTCGGAACCCGGAGCGGCAACCCCTGGATCCTCTGTGTAAATCGCACTAGTCCAGTATCAGCTAGTGCACAAAGTGAACAACAAAGATAAATATCAACCATAATGGGAAGAATTGCCAAAGTTTACATCCACGGCACAATAAGCCAAAAATTAAACATAAGCAGCGGAAGAAAAACACCGAAGCGGAAGAAGCCCACTGAGCCTGCCCACAGGCAAACGACAGTAAGACGCGGCCTACTCGTCCAAGTCTTCACCGTAGTCGAAGTCGTCTTCCTCTGTGTGGAGATAGCAAGGTGAGTACAAACTTGTACTCCGCACGTCACACGGAGAAATGCAACATAATGATAGAGGCAACAAAGGAAAGCGTATAGGGTTAGTTTACATAAATCAGCATTTAAAGAAATACCATAACTAGATTGAAAATGCTGAATTTAATACAGTAAATAAAACAATACTTGTATTTGAAAATATTACCGTCAATGCAGGCTCCAACCAAATACCAAGCTATCCACGGGCATCCCACCCGGACCATCTTTTCCAAAAGATCACATATGGAGTCCATCCATCCACACGCTTCCACTGCGCAACTCTCTCACGGATTCCATCCATCCGCAAGGTTTTCATCTCTCGTGGATTCCATCCATCCACCAGGTTTTCAAAAATATTTTCGAAAAACAAAGTCTAATCCATGAAAAACTCTTACTCAGCATGTCCGTGACCGTGGGCACGGCTATCCAGGATAGATCATACACTCTGCAGAGGTTGTACAGCTTTACCCACAAGACACGATCATCCCTTTTTGCCACCGGTTTACACACTTCCTTAGGTGTGCGGCGAGGAGTCGTGATAAGGCCTTTACAATGCAAAACCTTCAACCTGGCCAAGCCAACACTAAGGTTTCACTCCAGTAAGGAATCCACCAGACCGGGACCCCCTCTTGAGCCGAGTGAGACTTCTCATGGCCTACGCCACGCTCACTTTCAACCTACGAAATGGCTCAGGTTGGGACCCGCAAATTATTCAGGCAGGGCTGTCCCATACCAGCCTTGTGGTAGTATGTTAGGGCTTTGCAACAATAGCTCACAGACTGGTCCTTAACTTGACTTAGGCCCAACCACATACCCCTGTGCACGACAATCAACCACTGCGGCTCCGACCAACAGGGCATGCCTGCACCCACCCATCTAACCAATTGCCTAAGTCTAAACCAATTTTTATATTTTATTTTCAAAATATTTCATAAACCTCCTTGACTCACCAAAGTCAAGAGTACATTTGAAAAGCTTATCATTTTATGTGAAAAGGTCATCACTTTATGTGAAAAGGTATCTCAAAACAAATATTAGGACTAAGCAGGTCTAAGCATTTGATATAATATTCTCTAGCCAATACTAGTATACTAACTAGAGTTTTAATCTAGGGTGACAAGGTATGAGGAATTTCAATATCAATGGAGGAATTAACAAGTAGGCAATAACTAAATTTAAAACTGAATTGAAATACGTTGAATAAAAATATGCATGCAGAATAATTTAAAACAACATAATTTTATTTTGAAAACTGGGATCAACATGATCAAGGAGTGTGACTTGCTTTGCTCTGCAGTCTGGTGTGAATCGTCATCGAATTCTTCTGAATCGTCGCAGTCTACACGCGAAGAACCAAAGCGAATAAATCCAAAAAAGTCCAAAAATTATAAAATATATACTGACGGATATAATATGATTTTATATGAATTTAGGAGAAAGAATCAACAGATTCGGAGTTTGTATGAGGGAGAACGAATATATGGAAGTTTGGACATCACATGAAATGATAACCAAATCTGATAATTATCTTTTGAATAGTACGGTGCCGGTTGGCTGCGAAGTGGCTAGCGAATGGGCAAAATGAAATGTTGGTAACGAGGCGAAGGTGGTGACACAGGTATGGCAGCGAGGAACGACGGCAATCACCGGCGGTGAGACAAAACGACAGTGACGACGTGGTAGCGACGGCTGCAGGTTGGAGAGAGATAGTACCGGGTATTGAATGTGGAGATATAAGGTGAGCATGGGGTAGAACACGGTATGGTGAAGCTAGAAAAATTATTAGCTAAGCTGAAAATTAATCAAAGTCGACGTTTGAACGACGACGGTAGAGAAAAAGGAAAAATTTGATATCTTGGTGCTCGGTTGAGCGAATCTAAAACCATTTGAAAGATAGTTACCTGGGATGGTTTGGCACGATATGACCTGAACGGATTGGGGAAAACACCACCGGATAGATGGGGACACGAGATGCCATTGGCGGCCATGGCGAGGTGTCACAGGCGAAAATTTGTGTAGGCTTTTCGGGAAAACGGAAGAAAGCACGGTGTAGAACGCGACGAGGCAAGTCTAAGAAAAATTATGACATGGCCAAACGACATGGGATGGTGGCGGAACACGGCAGAGAAGACCTTTAGCGACCGGCGGGTTGACATCGGCGTTCCGGGCAAACGGAGAGGAGTTAGCGGGTGAGGTTTGTGGCGAAACGAAGAGGAGAACATGGGGAACGCAGTGCTTACCTTGGTTGTGGTGGAAGATGCACGGTCAGCCTGCAGCAAGGAGAGAAGCAACGGCACGATTTGGCCACGGAGCTCCGGCGAAGCTCCGGCGAAGGCGAGGAGAGCACCATGTAGAACGCACAAAGGCAAAACCAATGGTGTGGCCAAATGTGGCGGAACTCCACTGTAGGTGGCGCAAACGGCCGAAAAACGCCGTTTTGTTGGCGAGAGAAAAATGCCGATTACGGCGAGAAGGAAGAAAGAGAGGCTTTGAGATTTCTTGTGCTGGGTGAGGAGAGGCACCCGGTGCTCCCTTTTATAGGTGCGGAGGTGGACCGTGTTGGAAATAATCTTGCTTTAGAAGTCGTATCGGAGTCGAGTTTGTAATCGAAGTTGAGTTGAAGTAGGAATTAGAAGTCGGAGTCAGAATAGGTTTTGTATTCCTAATCGGAATCCGGGTAGGAGTCGTAGAGTTGGGTATAAAAGAAGGGGTAGACATGTAACCAAAGATGTACCAAGCCATTGAGAAAATACCAAAAAGAGGGAAACTCACAAAGCATTATTTTGTCGTGTGATTGTGCAAGGCGTGGTCGGAAGGACTCACGATCACCGCAAGCGTGATCGGGAGGAGTTACGACCACGGCGAAGTTCCTGTGGGCGTGATCGAGAGGCGCTACGACCATGGCAAAGGAACAGTGATTCTTCGACTACGTTGAAGGAGTGCAGAGCGTGGTCGTAAAGGCAGGGAAGGCTACGACCACGGTGTAGGTGGTAGTAAGGAAGCGAAGGTGGTCGTAACGAGCTACGACTACACCGAGAAGGCCAGTACGTGATCGGAAGCAACTCCGATCACGTTGAAAGAAGTGAACGTGGTCGTACAGGTGTTCGACCACGGTGAACAGTGATCGCCAGCATCACTGCGTGATCGTAGAAGGCTTCGATCACGGTATCTTGAGCGGCTGAAGGAAGGCAGCGGCAGCAATATCGCGAAGCGGTCGTAAATTGCTACAGTAAATTTACGACCACGTTGAAAAGGCGATCGGAGGAGATTAAGGCGTTCGGAATTGGTCGTAAGTACTCTGAACCGATCGTATTCGATTCTCACCGGTCGTAAACGACTCTAACCGGTCGTAAAAGGTCCTGGGAGGTCGTAAGACTCTCCAACATTTTGGTATCAGAGCGAGGAAGCAATGGAGGACAAGTCTGCAGAGAAGAAAGTTGCAGGTGCGGAAGGCTCCGGTGAAAAGAAACCGCAGCTTCCACCACGAGCACCGATGAGAGGAGGTTCGGTACCATTCCAATTTCCTATGCTGACCGACACAAATTACGGCCTGTGGGCCGTGAAGATGAAGATCGTCATGCGCGCTCTGGGAGTATGGACGGCTATCGAAGGAGATGCACCGGTCGAAGAGACTCAGGACCAAAGCGCTCTGGCCATCATATCGCAGGCTGTCCCCGACGAAGTCTTGATGACCATTGCAGAGAAGGAGACTGCAAAAGAAGCATGGGAAGCTATCAAGGTGATGCGCATTGGAGAAGAACGCGTCAAGAAGGCAAGAGCACAAGTGCTGAAGAGACAGTTCGATCGCCTGGTCATGGGAGAGACCGAAGGCGTCGGTGAGTTCTCACAAAAACTGACGAGCTTGGCTGGCGAAATCCGAGCTTTGGGTGTTGAGTTGCCAGACTCAACAGTTATTGAGAGATTGTTCAGCGCAGTCCCCGACAGTTTCCTCCAAATTATCAGCACAATTGAGCAATTTGGAGACATGACAAAGATGTCGCTAACTGAGGCAGTCGGTCGCTTGCGAATCTTTGAAGAAAGTCAGAAGAGACGGCATCAGGACAAGGAAGGAGGTAATCAGCTGCTGCTATCTCGTGCTCAGTGGGAAGCACTGAACGAGAATAAGAGCCTTGAAAGTTACAACGACGATGTGAAGAGAGGTGGAGGACGCAACGACGGGAGCAGTCGTGGGCGTTACTCTGAAACCGGAAAATCGAGTATACAATGCCACAAGTGCAAGAAATTTGGTCACTACGCTGCTGAATGTCGAAGCCACATACAATGCCACAACTGCAAAAAGTATGGGCATTTTTCAGCGAATTGCAGAAACAAGAAGAGAGAGGATGAAGTCAATCTGGTTCAGATGGAACCGACTCTGCTGCTGTCGCAATGTACTGTAGCTGTACCGACAATGGTGATGCTACATGAAGGGAGAGTATTTCCTAGTTTGATGGAGAAGGGAGAGAAGACTCAAGACCAGTCAACAGATTGGTATCTCGACAACGGAGCAAGCAACCACATGACGGGCACACACTCGTTGTTTCATGAACTAGACGAGAGAGTGCTCGGTAAAGTAAAGTTTGGAGACGGCTCAACAGTTCAAATCAAAGGAAAAGGAACAATCCTGTTAAAGTGCAAGGATGGAAGTCAAAGACCGTTGTCAGATGTATATTATATACCAAGTCTTTGCAGCAACGTGATAAGCTTGGGCCAACTGACCGAAGAAGGGTGCCGAGTTGAATTAAAAGGAGTTTATCTGACGGTTTTTGACAGCAGAGAGCAGTTGTTGATGAGAGCACAAAAATCAGCAAATCGGTTGTACAAAATACCGCTGAAAATTTGGAGACCAGATGGCATGAAGAATGATCTAAATGAACCAGAGCCTGAAAGACTACATCTCCTGGTGGTCGAAAAACAGCATGAAGTCGTAAACAACAAGTCGGAAGAGTTGGAAGTCGTAACGAGAAGGTTGGCAGAAGGTTTTGGCTGTAGTCGAGAAGAAATTCGACCACGGCAAAAGACGATCGAACGTGGTCGGGAGTCACCACGACCACGGCAAAAGATGATCGAGCACGGTCGGCAAGTGTTACGACCACGGCAAATGAAGACTGGACGTGTTCGAGAAATCGTTCGACCACAGCAAACAGGTCCCAGGATCGGCCCGGATGGTCGAAGCAGCCAAAAGCCTGAAGTTTGGATCCCGAGTTGGCGGGAGAAAGCACAACGTGAAGAACGGTGGTTGAAAGCAAGACCACGCAACAGTGAAACAAGCAGCTGGTGGAGAAAAACATCCAAGGAAGAAACAGGAGAAAATCAACGTGATCGAGAAGGAGAATATCAACATGATGGAAGCTACTAAAACAAGATTAGGGAGAGAATGTTGGAAATAATCTTGTTTTAGAAGTCGTATCGGAGTCGGGTTTGTAATCGAAGTTGAGTTGAAGTAGGAATTAGAAGTCGGAGTCGGAATAGGTTTTGTATTCCTAATCGGAATCCGAGTAGGAGTCGTAGAGTTGGGTATAAAAGAAGGGGTAGACATGTAACCAAAGATGTACCAAGCCATTGAGAAAATACCAAAAAGAGGGAAACTCACAAAGCATTATTTTGTCGTGTGATTGTGCAAAGCGTGGTCGGAAGGACTCACGATCACCGCAAGCGTGATCGGGAGGAGTTACGACCACGGCGAAGTTCCTGTGGGCGTGATCGAGAGGCGCTACGACCATGGCAAAGGAACAGTGATTCTTCGACTACGTTGAAGGAGTGCAGAGCGTGGTCGTAAAGGCAGGGAAGGCTACGACCACGGTGTAGGTGGTAGTAAGGAAGCGAAGGTGGTCGTAACGAGCTACGACTACACCGAGAAGGCCAGTACGTGATCGGAAGCAACTCCGATCACGTTGAAAGAAGTGAACGTGGTCGTACAGGTGTTCGACCACGGTGAACAGTGATCGCCAGCATCACTGCGTGATCGTAGAAGGCTTCGATCACGGTATCTTGAGCGGCTGAAGGAAGGCAGCGGCAGCAATATCGCGAAGCGGTCGTAAATTGCTACAGTAAATTTACGACCACGTTGAAAAGGCGATCGGAGGAGATTGAGGCGTTCGGAATTGGTCGTAAGTACTCTGAACCGATCGTATTCGATTCTCACCGGTCGTAAACGACTCTAACCGGTCGTAAAAGGTCCTGGGAGGTCGTAAGACTCTCCAACAGACCGGATGGGAAGATCTGTGAGGAAATGTCTTTCGGTGGAATGGTATATTCCCACGAAATGGGCGCATGAAATTGGGGGCTAAGGCTGGGAATGGAAAGCTCTTGATGAGAGGATTCAAATGCATTTTGTTGCGCAAGAAATGGTTGAGAAAATCTCAAGTTATGGAAGCTTCAAACGGCAATAATGGCGCTGCGCGTGCGTGCTCTCTGGAGCCATACATTTGGAAGATGAATAGCGGCAGGAGAGAGAAAATCAAAAGAGAGAAAACAAATAATTTTTTTCGCAAAAATAATATAAATTCGAAAAAATTCAGAAATATTTCACCAAAATCCTTGGAACCCGAAAATATAAAATAAAATAATTTCAGGTTTATTTGAAGTATATTTTAACCATTTAAATTATTTTTTAATTGCTAAGCTAGAGTTTAATCCAAATAAATTTCAAACATACACTAAAAATTTAAAAAGAGGATAGAAATGGATAGATTAAAATTTTTTAAGAATTTAGAAAATTGAATGGACTCAATCAGATTTAAAACGAAAGAGATCGGGATCTCTGAAGTTTGAAACTAAAGAAAAAGGAGATTTTTTGAATTATTTTTCTACTTAAAAAGAAAGATTATGACGTGGGATCAAATCTAGCGGCGTAGATTGAATCTAGGCCATCGGATGGACATGGAGTGGGTTGAGTAAGGATGGAGGGCCGGTATTTAATCGGGTGTGGAAGATTGGATATAGGCGTGACACTTGTCAGCCCGAGAAGAGAGAGACTTCAAAAACACTTAGAAAATAAAGTCTAACAATTCCAAAAAAATCCACAGAAATTTCTGGAGATGATTTAGACTTAGGAAAAATATTTCCAACTTAAAGTTGGTCTTTTAAATTTTTTTTTACAAAAATACATTTTAGCTTTGAAATTGATTTTTTTTAAATCCAGAAAAACACGGGAAATCCAGATAAATGCCGAATGCTTCCAAATAATTAATTTGAAATAGGATTTTTATAGAAAATCAAAATATCATTCTATTTAATAATATTTTTATGTTTTTTATCAAAATTATTTTTCAAATCCGGCGTTTTCTAATAGCAGAAAATCAGGGCAAATCAAAAATAAACTTTAGGCAACCAAAACACTTATTTTTATTTTAAATTATTTTTACTATTATTATTTTTTATAAAAACCTGGGCTGTTACTAGTTTGAAATCACCCGTAGATGCTCCCATGCTGGTTACTTGGGTTTTAATGCATTGCTTTATTGGTTTGCACCATCCCCTGTTCTGGCCACTGCTGAGCCCTGCTGTCGGCAATTAGCGGGCTGATTTGAGCCGCACCGCTTCTCCTAGGGGTGTGCACAAGGCCAAGGATTCTGTTTTGCCAATGGCATTGAGCCTCCATGGCCACCCTCTCTAGCGGCGAGCATCACCTCCCACCGACCGAAGGAGAAGGCCACTGTAGCATTGGTAATTAGCTTACTAACTGTCGATTAATTAGTGCTTTGTTGTCAAACTTAGTGCTTAGTTAATTTACTTAATGACTAGTGTGCCAACATGTCATTCACAGAGGCTAGAAATAATTCATAAAAAATTTTAATATCAGGCCCCACCTGATAGAGAGATATCCCTTTCTCCTCTTTTGTTTTGGGGATTTTCTCTGAGAATAAATCTTTGAGGAGCTCGTTCTCTCTCATCGTAGTTCCAAATTTAATGAAACTTGTTTCTAAATTTTTTAAAAATCATGATCTATCTTTTGATGCTGGCTTTGTTCAATTTTGAGTTTAGTTTTTATTTGGCATTTATTAAAACGCTTGTCGATCTAGTAACATAATACCCCATTCCTTGACACTTGAATATCCATGAACCTTTTCACCCTAGGTAATACTATTAATCTCGATAGCTATAAGTCAAATAAAATACCGTGCAAAGGCCTTGTCTAGAGTCCAGGGCACTAGCTTGCCCTGATCATCTGCTCCAAGTTAGGGGCTTGAGCATTAGGTGGTGGAATGTTGTTGTCCAGCTGGGCATTGGCATCACGGCTGTTGCCAGGGTTGCTCCTTGTGTTCACCATCTGAAGCGGTTTCCGAGGATAGCAAAAGATAAGAGGGAACTAGCACAGGTAAGGGATTAGGGGAAACTAAACAACATCCCAAACCAACACACAAGAAAGAAGCAAACAACGACTTAGAAGAAACTTAACTTGAACTCAAAATAGTTTTTAAGGATGGCTGTACTACAAGTATACAAAGACTTGGTACAGTCCACCTAACACACAAGCAAGTAATATATAAGCGTTCTAAAATCGTACTACTTTACTTGGGTATCACAACTAAAGAACTAGTCCTCGCTCCTTCATGATGACGCGCTTCTCCAAGTGCTTCTCATACGCAACCTCACTGAACCGTCTATAGAAATTACAAAGGAATGGGGTACAATTATCATTCCAAAAGGAAATAAGCAGATAGATAAGGAAGAATGCCATGACGAAGGTAAGGATAGAAATACAAGAAAAGACAAGGATAGCACATTATTAAAATTTTTATTTTATAAAATAATTTTTTTGAAACTCTTCTATTACTGACCATTCTAACTAGGCCACGTCCTACAGTCAAATTGGCTATGATACCATCTCTGTCGGGACCCCGGATTTCCAAACCCGGACCCTCTGTGTATTACAGCACTAGTCCCAGATCAAAGCTAGTGCACACAGTTAAACAGAAATGATTCATAACCAACAACACATTATTACAATTATAAAGAGTACTGACCATCAGGTCTCATTATTACATTTGAGGTTTCAAGACCTCGCACAATCAAAACACAGCGGAAGCAAGGTAAATTCAGCGGAGACCCATCAATACGCCACAGGCAATTGACTGGGGAAGCGCGACCTAGAACTCCTGGAATCCTTCATCGAATCCACCCGCGAAGTAGTCGTAGTCTCCTTCTTGGGCTTCGTATTCCTCTGAATATTATTTTTGAGTGCAGCATGTGAGTACATAAAGTACTCCGCAAGTCTTGGGAAAATGCAATAGATGCAAGGCTTGACAAAGGAAGGCTATATGTTTCTTTTTGCACAAAGCCATATTTAATTTCAATTACTACTAATTATTTTCGAAGGCATCAATTTAATAAAGTAAATGTTTTAACGGAATTATCATTAATTTTATAGTGAAGGTTCCATCTACCAACACTAGCTAACCAATTACAATTGATCAAGTTTAAAACTGCGGGTTCCATCCACCCTCTCTGGCTCCAACTGCCAGGATACCCTTCCGAGAGTTCCCTCCACTCTCGGAATACAAAAACCTTGATTTTAGAAACGAAAACCAAAAAATCTAAAATGTGAATGCATTCCTTGCCCGCCCTTGACCGTGGGCACGACTATTCGAATAGTTTGACACTCTGCAGAGGTTGTACAACTTTACCCCCAAGAGATAAATTATCTTAACAGTCACCACGCTTTCTTTGGCATGAAACACAGATAAATTATCACAAAGCCTTTACCTCACTCTAGACTAGCTAGACACCACCCGCTGAGGTTTCACCGCAGAAGGTTTAAATCTGCCCAATCCGAAGCCCCCTCTTGCGCCATATGAGTACAGTAAATCCCTGTCCCTCACTGTGAATAACCAGTAAATCCCTGGCATCCACTTTCCACTGGTGGCACCTAAACTAGAATATCATGAGTTACTCAGCTAGGTCGTACCCATATAGACTTAGGGTTGTACGGTAGTGCTCAGTCTGGACAAACACATGCGTCGGTTCTTAGTTGACTAGGGTGGAACATACACTTTACAAGATCTCGTGCTTGCCGCACCAACCCGAACCAACCATCCACCCTAATCTAAACCAACTTCCACATTTTATTTTATTTTAAAAGATCAGTGGCAACTCCAATCACCACTAGACTTATAAACACAAGGTTATTACAACAAATCTTAGTTTCCCACTTTCAAGATTTCAAAGGTATTAAATAGCATGACTAAGCATTATACTACCCTTCTATTATTCACAAATACTTATAATACTCTCATTATTGAGACAAAGGAATGCTAAGGTTACAAAGGTACATGGCATTCAACTTCAATTGATGGCATAACAAAGTTGGATTAACTAATACCTTAAGATTTGAACTAATGTTTTATGTAAATAGCAATGCACATAATTTAAAATAATTAAAACATTTCAAAATCATAGGTTCAAAATGATCAAAGGAGACTTGCCTTCTTGCACGCTCTCGGGGTCTTCTTGCTGCGGAGTGGAGAGATCGTCGACAACGGTGGAATCTATGCGCGAAAAGACGAAGCAAACAAAACAAATAAATACAAATCAAATCACAATATATATATAATATATACTGGAAGAAAGTTTATGATTTCATACAAAGTTAGGAGAAAGATTCAGCGGATTTGGGGTTCACACGAGGGAGAACGAATATCTGGAAGATCGGATGGGAAAAGAAAAATAGAATGGATTTTATGGAGATTTTGCAAGATTTGAATTTAAATTTTGAAAGTGCACAGAAAATTTGGAATGGAATTGAGGCTTTGAAATTAAACTAGGTATTGGAATTTGAAATTTAAATTTTTAAATATCAAATAAATTTCAAATATTTGAAAGGATAGAATAAATGGATAGTTTGGAATTTTTGATGACTTTAGAAATTTGAATGGGCTCAAACGGAGTTAAAATGAAGGAGAACGGGCTCCAGGAAGTTTAAATTCAGAGAAAAAGAAAAACTGGATTTTTTAGAATTATTTTTCTAAAGGAAATTGGGATTATTGCGTCCGCACTGAATTTCCTTTTTCGGCCGAATTATTTTTCAATTGGAAAACTCGGATTATGACGTCAGCCCCGGGGTTAGCCCACTGACAGGTGGGCCCGGTCCATGTGGACCGAGTCCACGGACTACAGGGAGGCGCTGAGGTGGCGGGGTGGAGGGCGGGCGCTGGCGTGGCGCTGATGGGGCAGGGGTGGCCGAGGTGGCGCACATGCAGTGCATGGTGGCATCCACGTCGGCAGCCACCCGTGCTGACGTGGCATAGCGTCGACGGGGAAGGGGCTCGTCGGCGCTCCGGTGGGCGGCGGCCGGTGGTGAGGGCGTCTACGGGGAGAGGAGGCCGAGGGCAACTCGGGGAAGGGGCGTGGCTTACCGGAGGCAGCCGGGAGAAGGCCGGCGGCGAGGAGGAACGGCGACGGCGGTGGTCCGACGACACTCACACCCGGAGGAGGGGCGGACGGCGATCGCCGGGGCACGGGGAAGCGAAGGGTGGTGGCGGCGGGGCTTGAGGTGGGCCGAGGCGTTGGCGATTTGTCACCGGAGTTGAAGGCGGCGGTGGAGTCGAGGGAGCACGACGCCGGGGCGCTAGGGCGGCGGAGAGGGGAAATTGAAGGCGGCGGGAGGTTGTGCGGAATGAAGCAGAGCCGGGGGCGGCATTTATAGGGGCGGAGGGGCACGGGGGCGGCGCGGATTCGTCGCCGGAGATGGCGCGGGGACGGCGGGGATGGCGGGGAATTTAGGGGCAAACGCGTGCGGGGATGGGGGGTTTCGGGCGCGGGACGGCGGAGGGAAATGGCGCGTGGATTGGGGGGAGAAGAAAGGGGGAACGGGGGCAGGCGGGTGCGGAAATGCCGGCGGAGAAGACGGGGGCGGCGCGGGAGGAGGGAGGAAAACGCCCTGACAAGCGGGCCCGAGGTGGCAGAGAGAGGGCGGTTGGGAGGCGCCGACAGGTGGGCCCGGGGCGCAGCGAGAGAGAGGGCGCGGGCGGCCAGGATGGCACCACGCGGGCAAGAGGGGGAATCGGGTGGCCAAGGGAGGTGGGAGGGGATGGATGGCCGAGATGAGTCGACCGCACACGTGTCGGCCACCGGGAGGGGGTAGGCGGGATGGGGGGTGAGTGGCGGGGATGGCCGGGCGCGTGGGACGTGGCTCCATTCGGGCCATCCACGCGTCGGCCGGAGGGGAGGGGAGGGATTTTAATTTTTAAATTTTGATTTTAATTTTCAGAAAAGGCTAGGAAATTCAATAAAGCTCAGAAAAATATGAAAATACTTCCAAAAATTCCAGGAAAATTTACAGAAGCTCTTGGTGACATTTTGGTCTTAATAAAAATACTTCCAACTAATTTTGGTATTTAATTTTCATACTTAAAATACTTTTTAATTTCAAAACTACATTTTTAAACTCCAGAAAATCCAGGGAACCAAATAAAAGCCAAATAACTCCAAATAATTAATTTGAATTAGGATTTTTATAGAAATTCAAAATATCTTTTATTTAATAATATTTTTTAGGTTCTCACTTAAAAAACAAAAATTCAGGGCAAATCCACACAAAACTCAAATAATTTAAAATAATTAATTTGAAATTAAATTTTTCAGAAAGTGAATTTTTGGGATGTTACACTAAGCCATAGGAATTTTAATTATGGTTATTGAAAATGTCGCTTTAAGTGAGTAGAACAACCCGAGCCATCCTTGTTTAGCCTTGCATCTATAATTATGTGCATTCTGTGTGTTAGCTCATGGATAATGGTTGGTTGTGCTCACCCTCGCTCTTAACCCCCCTTCAGAGTCTATGAACCAAGGTCACTATGTCTACTATGAGGACCAGGACGATGAAGGCAATGAAGATGGTGGAAACTAGAGTAGCCTTTAGTAGTCTTGCCTCTCACCTCAATCTAGTCAACTAGGCTAACTTGTAGGTGGTTCCAATATTAGTCAAGTCTTTGGCTAATATCGGTGGCACAAAGTTGTCTCAGTTGTTTGCGTATAGCGGGTTATGCCCTACCACGTTTGCCTACGCTTCCGCACTTTATATAATATAAACATTTAGCTTGACGGCCGTATTGTAAACTCGACCCAAGACGGTCTATTTGAACTCTGGTATTGTAATGGTATGGTATTTGTCATGTATGAAATGATCCAGCAATATACCTGTGAGCATTATCTACTGATTTAGGGAATAGTGTGGTGAAATCACAGAAGATTTTGGGTTGGTAAAACCCGAGGTTCGACACTACCTTAGTCGAAGGAATACAGAGAGAGCTGGCGTACCTCGGCTCAGCCTTCAGGTGGTCGGAATCAAAAACTCTATAGAGTGGCTGGAGCAATTATAGTGGGCAGATCTGTATGTGGTCGAAACCTCGAGCATTGTTGGATTGCCCGGAGTGGTCATATCTGATGAGGTTGTCATAATAGACCATGGCGATCGTAACACCAACAGTGGTCGGGATGCCAAGAGTGATCAAAAATTGTAAGGTGGTAAAAAACGAGGGTGGTCAAAAGTGGCCATGGTCGTGAGCGACCGTGGTCGAAAGCAGCTATTGTCACGAGCGACTGTGGTCGAAAGCGACAATGGTCGAAAGTGGCTGTGGTCGAAAGCAACTATGGTCGTAAGCGACCATGGTCAAAAGCGGTCGCGGTTGAAAGCGACCGTGGTCGAAAGGTCTTAGTGGTTGGATGATTTTAGTAGTAGGAACGCCAAGAGTGGTCAAAGGCTATGGAACGATTGAAGGCTACAGAATAGTCGGAACTCTGTGGTGCACAAAAGTAGGAGGGGTCATAAACAACAATAGTTGAAGCTACAATTCTTGAAAGTTTAAAGGTTGGTCGGAACTCAGGAGCGATCGAGAGTGGTCGGAGTGGCTGAGATCGATAGGGTTGCCATGGTCGAACGTAGAGCGATCGTTTTCAATAGGCATGGGGGTTTACCAGAGATAGCTGGAGAGTGGTCGGCGATGGTAGAAGACGGCAGCAGCAGAGTGCTTTGGTGAGGGAATGGCTCCGGCGGCAGTCTTGGATGGTGAAGCAGTTGGCGACATTGTCTCAGCATGGCGAAGCCAATGGTGTCGTCAGCGTTGCATTGGAGACTTCTTTGGAGGGAAGATTTCGGCTAGATGAAAGGGAAGGCGACACAGTCACAGTGCTCTGATATATAGCTTCGGCAAAGAAAGGAAACCGATAGAATTTATGGCACCATGCGATCGTTTTGGTATTCAAGGATGCGCGAAAGGAAAGGAAAGATTGATTGCTAGCACCAATTGGGCGGTTTTCAAGTGAAGATGTTGAGTGGAAAAGGAAGGTGACATGGTCATAGAGTTCCAATCTAACGCTTGGATGAAGAAAGGAAACCGACAAACATTGAGGGGAAACAATGGCATTGATTTTGGGCACTGAATTTGGAAACGGCCGAATACAAGGAGATGGTAGGATAAATGGGAAATGAATAACTGTGAATTGGTGGCTTGGGCGAAGAGTGCTCCTTTTGGATTTTTTAACTGGAATTTGAATTTGGGAATTTGGATTGGAATCAGAATTTTGAGATTTTCTTCCAGTAATACACAAATAATCCAAATATAATCCGAACACTTTAAGATATTTAATTTGAAATTAAATTTTTAAAGAAAACAAATTTTTAGAATGTTACAGTGGCCGTCACCTTCTCCGGCAAATCCTCGGACATAGGAGGGAGGACACTGTTGGCATAATATCCTTCCACAGCATCTGCCAGCGTACGACCGGTGAGGTACTCGTACAGGATGGTCAGGTAGGCCATCAATGCTGGTGACAAGGAAGAGGTCGGTGCTATTTGTTTGTGCTTGAGAGTAGATCAGCGATGTGGGGATTCACCTTCGATGCATGGTGGACGATCATTTTTATAGAACAAGGAATAAATTTGGTGCGTGAGACAAAGAGACGCATCGGGGAGCCAAAACGATTGAAGAGGCGCGCATTGGGGAGACGAAGCGCCAACATATCACAGACACTTCCAAACACAACCGCCTGTGATACGTAATTATCATAGACGGTTCATATTAATAACCATCTATGAACTATCACAGACAGTTCTAACTAAAAACCATCTGTGACATCTAAAATTATCCCAAACGGTTCTTGTTAATAATCGTCTGTGCACTAGCATATACGGTTCTAATTAATAACCATCTGTGACGTTTGAAATTATCACAGTCAGTTCTTGTTAATAACCGTCTGTGAACTATTACGGATAGTTATTAACAAGAACCGTCTATGGTTGTTGCATATCGCAAACGGTAGGCGATCATGCTTGTAAAACTATCTGTGATAATTACAGCACAGACAATTCCCTATGAACTGTCTGTGATGAGGTGTCTAGTATAGCTTGTTTTATAATAGTAGTTGGTCCTTGTAGAACACCAGTATTCTTCTATTATGAATTATGGTATCTAGTTTTTCTAGCAAATGACATGAATGAAAGTTATGCAGGTGAAGAATTCTGAAAACCTATATGAAGAGATCCTTGAAGGACTCAAGCATTCCTAATGAAAAGGAAATAAAATTGTAACATATATAAGTCCATACTTAATAATAAAGTAGAGGTGGGCTTACACCAAATTCATATAGACTATTAGACTATAAACATAGGGAAGAGACACAAGATTATGTAACAAGAAATATATCAATAAAGGATAGTGGTCTCCCTACATCTGGTGTTCATTGTTCTTCTTCCTCTGTACGGATTGGCCAAAATGCGTCAGTACCGCTACGGCTACCAGTTTCTCCACAATATTTTGTGTGTAACCGAAAAAGAATTAGTGGAAAGAATGAGACAGAAAGGATTGAGCAATTAACCATAAGCCCGTATCTATCTGGACAGTGTTTGGGGTGTCGCCTCGCTTGTCCACAAAACCTACCTTCACTAGGATGTCGCCCAGTTTGGGTGGATTTTACTCCCGCAAGTCCATGAAGCTGAGGAAGCAGCACTCACGCTTGGGCCGACCCTCATAGAGGCCCACATTCGTAATCTGGTTCTTTAGGTCGCCTGTTCTATATTTGAGGCTGCGCTTCTCGGCTCGCAACGAATATATAGAACGAGGAGGAAGGAAGAAGGTCTTGTTTGGACTTTGGACGGCCCAGGACGGTGGGATGAGATCGGAAAGGATGAGACCCCACGTGAGCTTGGATCTTTGTTGGGACTTTCGTAATTGCTGTATGATTTTTAGTTGTAACTGATGTTTTTAACTAAAAATAAATAGTAGTAATTAAAAAATAGCTTATAGAAAATAGGTGCGAGCGGTGAAAAAGGGCGAAAGGAACACTGAGACAGGAGCGAGGGGAATGAGATGTGTGATGTGTTTATGACCTCTGTCTAATCTACAGAATTAGACAAACAAAAAAAGTGAAAAAATTATTTCAAAAAAATCGAATGTTCATATTAGTTTCTTCTTTTGAACAGGCCTTAGAGCATGACACGAGCCGTGAATTTTAAAGGAAGGTTTATGCGGTAGTTTGTATGCCTCTCACTTTCAGAGAAAAAAAGGACCGCACACGCTTGCTCTGGTGAATTAAGGCTCAGTTTGACATTGCCGCGGTCCTATTCACTATAGTGAATAGTTGAAAGTATATGTTTTTTAGCCATTACAACCACATCTTACTAGAATTAGAGTAAGAATATTTTTATGACTAACTAGATTCCACGTCGTAGCGTAATAGCCGCGAACTAATAGTAATAAACTGTTCGAGTTATTAAGGAAACGGCCAGCAACAAGCTGCATAAATCCAAGGCTCTAAGCAAATACTACCATAGTAATAGCTTCGGCTCCATTTTTGTTCCAACGTCATTGTCATCTTCCCAATTTTACCACAGCGGCAGGAATAAATCAAGCGCGCATCGAAAAACTAAGCTAACTATAGGATTCTAATTGTTGGTTGCCTCCGCCTCCACGGGAAGCCAGCCAGCCAGCCGGCGGCGACGGCGACCGGCCAACGTCCGGCCGGTAGTGGCGATGTGGGGCCCACGCCAATCAGGTGACCTTACCCAACCAACTCGGCATATATTCCCATCCAACCGAAATTGTTGACCTAGACATATTCTAGCTGTTGGTGTAATGGTGTGTGGATATGGTGCAACTAAAAGCAGCAGCAATGTTAGTTAATTTGGTCGATCGAGTCTCAAACTAGAGCACTTAGTATACATTAATTGATACGTACCTTGCCACAATTGTTTAAGAACACCAACATCCGTTTTATATACAAAAAAAGAAAAAACGGCCTAGGATATCATATTACTGCTATCATACGAAGTTAGATTGGAAGTTGGAATTTGGTGTTCGGCCATTCTACAAGTCGAGGTGGGAGATGTACACAGAAGGACATGTAAGTACCTGAAAGATTATGTGAGAAGGTCCAGGATACTATTATGATGAACCATTGCATGTTTTGTGGAGTGGTAAATAGTTTTGCAAAGATTGCATTTGATATGGACTGTCTTCTAGAAATATCAGGAAAATCGGAAGTACCGCAGGTATAAGTGCAGTAGTTCCGTTTGGTGAAAATACCGGGTTGAGTTGCAGTATATTTTTTTCCAGAGAACCCCAGACGATGTTTTCAGCGTACGGACGTATTATTTTGGGAGGCGGTAGTTCTGCATTGCGGAAGTATCGGCGTGTTAGACGCAGTACATTCGATCTTGCCAGAAAACAAGGGTTTTGGGAATTGAGTCATGGATCGAGTTGGGATGACCTGGGTCAATGAATTAAGGTTGCATGATACATGTCTTGACTAATGTAGATCAAGCTGTAAAGAACTCGTGCCTAGAAACGATTTCTTTATCTTGGATGTGCAGGGTCGTTTGGAGTCAACCATGGTCAATGGCAAGGATCAGTGCTAGGCTCATGGTGGAGTTGAATCCCAGAACGATCGAGAATGCCCGGTGAGACGGTGAGTTCAAGCATAGTACGAAAAAGGCGGGAAATGCTGAAGGTGAGTTCGAACGACGGGATGGCGCCATGTAATTTGCATAAGCCAAGTGAGCCATGATTCGGTAAAACCAGGATGGGAGGAGACTTCGTGATGCGTGGCAGGCTAGTGGTGCATCCACACATGGCAAGCATGGCATTGCTTGCAGTGGTTGGTAATAACCGGGTGAAGGAAGGGTATTTTGGTAGTTTAATTAAAATACTGGAAACCATCTTGGATCAAAACCGCGGTGTATGGGCAATACGTTGGAGAGCAGTTTAGGTCAAGGTGGAGCTGATTGGATCAAGGCTAAGGATTTAGCGGACGTACACTTATGCTCTTTGAAAAGCATGCATAAGTGAACTTGTGAGAATAAAATCCATGTGTGTGGGGTTAACGAATTTCTCCCATTATAATACTGGATATGATCCATTAAAAGGTATAGGTGGCTAGTTGCCCACCTATAAAAGGGGTTGGAATGGAGATATGTAAGGTTGACTATCTGACCCCTCTCTCATGTGCTCTCTTGTTTAGGTTTAGGGTTTGAGAGTGGAGCACTTAGTGTACTCTTTTTCCTCCAAGGTGGAGTAGCTGTAAAATTTTCTATCTCAAATAATCAATCTTTGTGTATCTCCATAGATCCATCCTATTTTGATTGATTTGCTCTTGATTTGGTTGGTTTCTTCTCTCCTCTTTCCTTTTATTGATCTTGCTATGCCAAGTACATGTAAGAGATGGAGACTACCTCTGGGAATCTATCTCCACCTATCTAGGCACTTTGATAGCAAATTTATTGAGAAAACTCGGTTTTGCTTAATTTGGGCTAAAAGTGTGATTTTTGATCCGAGGCTATTTCAGTTGATTTCTTTGGCATTCTAACTTGCTGTGACATGTGGAAATACATCAAGACCTATCTTGGTCATCATCCACCCACGAGCAAGTTGTATTCACCGATTTTGATTCTGACTCGGTTTTGGTGGAACTTTCCAATAAACTAAAAAAGATCTCAACTTTGACCATGATTTTCATGATCATTTGTTAGAATAGATTCACAATACCCTAGAAAAATCCCTGCAAAGTTTTATATCATTTGGATCTGTGGATCAAAAGTTCCACCATTTTTTCATTTTGAAACTGTGTTGAAAGCAGACTGCTTTTCTCTGTTCCTCTGAATTTTCGACCACGTTCAAGTTTTCAACCACATTGGTTCTTTTTTACCATGTTGGGTTTTTGACTACTCACTGGTCGTCAATCTCACTGGATGTATTTCGACCTGATTCGACCGCATCGGTTTTAGACCTCTCATTGGCCTTCAACCATGTTAGTTTTGATTATGTTGATTTTCAACCACGTTGGTTTTCAACTATTCTCTGGTCGTTGACCACTCAAGTTGAATTTCAACCTTGTTGGCCATCTACTACGTTGGCTTCAACCATGTTGATTTTCGACCACTCTCTGGTCGTTAACTACTCAAGTCGACCATGTTGGTTTTCGACTTCTCTCTGGTCGTCGACCACTAGAGTTGAATTTCGACCACATTGATTTTTGACTGATAGTCGAATTCTGACCATAATTGATCTCTGACTAGTAGTCAAATTCTGACCACATTGATGTCCAACTGGTAGTCGAAATCTTACCATGTTGATTTCTGATTTGGTCACGCTTAGCTCGGTGATTCTCTGGTTTTCAAGTAGAATTCCTATTCTAATCTTCACAGCTTTATAGCTATCAGAGTAAAGGATAAGTGAATACTTCAGAAAAAATTTTAAGGCACTATTCACCCCCTCTATTGCATATTCGATGCTACAAGTGGTATTAGAGCCTAGTTAGCTCTTTTCATAGATCTTAACCTCTCTTTAGAGCCTTGGCAGCAAACAAGTATTCCACCAAGCCGCCTCTCTTCGAAGTGGTTGACTATCCCTTTTGGAAGAGTAGGATGGAGTCCTACATTCAGGCTCAAGGCTATGCAATCTGGAAAAAGGTTAAGACTCGATTCGTTGTTCCTGCCGATGAGCACTTCACAGTGATAAATACGCCAAATGTAGAGGCAAATGCTAAGGCGAGGAATGTCATCATCCAAGGTCTTAGTCGAAATGAGTTCGATTGCATCTCTCATCTCACGTCAGCATACGATGTCTGGATGATCCTCAATGCATACCATGAGGGCACCACCCAGATCAAGATTGTTCGACGGGACCAGTACAAGAGAGAATATAAGAAATTCAAGATGCTTGCTGGTGAGTCTCTAGATGAGTGCTTTGGTACATTTCACAAGATTTCGAGTAATCCCTGAGCTATTGGTCTTACATATTCAGACTTGGATAATACTCACTAGATGCATTCTGCCTTGGACCTTAGGGTTTGAGAGATGAAAGTGACCACCATCAAGAACAAGACTAATTTATTAACCTTGACTCTTGACGTGCCGTACTCATGCCTCAAGACTCATGAGATCAACATCGTCTCTCGTAAGACAAAGTCACAGTCGATGGCTTTGGTCACTAATCTCACTTCTGCCTCTGGAGCATCGTCTGATAGTGCTTTGAGTTTCTCTTTGGCTGCTTTGTGTGAGATGAGCGATGACCAGTTTGAGCATTTTTCAGAGAGTGACCTAGCCCTCTTAGCTAGAAAATTCTCACACGCATACAAAAGGGCTAGAGAAAGGAAGATAGCAGGTCCAGTGATTTACTTCGAGTGTGGTGGCCCTAACCACATTCGAGCGAACTGCCCCAAGCTATAGAGGGGCAAGAACGAGTATGGCGATGTGAGCAAAAATGACTACACCAGCAAGAACCACAATAAGAAACCCCCAGCTCATGATCAAGGCAAGGAGATGTATCATAACCTTGGCAAGGCCAAGAAACTCTTCCACCACGTCCTCACCATCTTCAACAACTTCGACTTCAGTGACATGGAGGGCTGGAGCAAAGACAATGGTGAGGATGATCTGCACAAGGACACCAAGGACGGCAACGACTTCATCGGGATGTGCTTCATGGGTGATGAGAACGGCATCAACGATGATGATCTCTACAATGACTCTGATGAGGCATGCCCTTCCTACGACCAACTTAATGATGCTTTTCTCAAGTTAGAAAAGTTTTATGCTAGATCTAAAACTAGGTGTGGTGAGTTAGAGAAGGAGGTAGAGAGCTTGTCATGGGAGCTTACTTCACTTAGATCTGCTTCCACCCATGACGATTGCGATATATGTGCTTCCTTGCTGGCGATATAGAGAAACTAAGGACCTCGCATGATAGTGTGATTTCTGAGCTGGATTTGCTTAAGGTGAAGAATGTTTGTTTGCTAGCTGAGTTAGAGTTGTCTAGCATTGCTCCTTTACATTTTGATTCTGTTGATACTACATTTTGCACCTCATGTGAGGATAAGGACAATGCTTTTAGAGGGTTACATGCCACGCTCCTTGATCTGCTCAAAATCTATGATAGCTATACCAACTTGAAGATTAATTTAAAGAAGGCAGATTATAAAATTTCTGAAATGCAAGCTACCTTGATGGAACCTATTGCTTCTTGTGCAAAATGCCTAAAAACAACTGCTAACTTGAATCTATTTCGAAGCAATTTCAGGACATGTGTGATCATAATAAGAAAATGGCTCAATATGCAACTAAAGCACCTGTTAGCTCACCATGCAATAATTGTTAAAAACTAAAATATGAATCGATTACATTTGATGAAAAATATGTGAAGCTAACTAAGGATCTACTTGTGAAGCCAAAATCAGATTGCTTGTTCTGTGCTAAAATTGTGGAGAAAATGGAGGATATGCAAAAGACCTTTAGAGAGAGTTACAAAGCCCAGATGGCTAGGATTAAGATTGCCCCCTATGTGTCTTGCGAAGCTCTCAAAGTTGAGACAACTGTGCACTGTGCATAAGAGGGATATACACGTGCTATTCGATCTTCTCCTTCTGGTTCTTCGACCTCTCCTTCTCGTTCCTAATGCTCTCCTTCTCCTTGTGCTTCATGTGTCTCTCTTTTTCGGGAGTGTCAGTACCTCATGAACACTCTCAAAAAATTTGTTGGAGGCAAGAAAAGACTCAATCTTATCATAGACAAATATAAGATTTGTAAGTTTAATCAAAGTCTAGGATATGATTTCTTAGAGGATGTGAAGAAACATCCATATGCTGTTGTTAGAGCTGTAGTAGCAGGCATGATCGAGGTTGAGCCTGAGCTTAAGAAAGTAGTGTTTAAGTCTGTGGGCTTTATCTAAGGGATTTCTAAAAATAAGGTTGTGCCATCTGCTGCTTCGACCTCTCATAAGGCAAAGTACCATTGCATCTTCTGTCGGAAGGATGGACATGGGGTTGAGCTCTACTTCAGGCATGCCAAGATCTTATGAAGAGACCATGTTCACACTCTTAGGAGTATTCAGAGTCAACCTCAAACTCGGAGTGCTCCTAAGACCAACTTGAGGTCTAGAGACATAGGTAGCTCTCCTGACTTGTGGGGTTTTAAGCAGCCTCGAGGACTTGGCTTTTAGGATTCTTCTGGTTTTGGTCCTCGAGTTGCCTCTGGCCAGGGTTTCCGCCATACTGAGGATAGACTTCGCTTTCTCCGTCGAGGTAGCTATCTGCAGTGTGATCAACATACTACTGTAGGTTAGACCCGCTCTTCCATAGCGATCGAACCTAGTAGAAGCTTCAGGTCTACACCTAGACCTTTTGCTTCCGTGAGAGGCGAGGCGCGTAGAGTAGCTAAAGATCAGTAGGTCAGTCTTTTGTTTCTGTGATTGCATCTTATGCTCGTTGTGTGACTCAGTACTGGGTTCCCAAATCTGCTCTATACTGAGCCACCATGTTGTCTTCTCACTGATTCAAGTTCACCGGGCTGGGAAGGAAGATGTGTGGCTTGTGGACTCTAACTGTTCTCACCACATGACTGGAGACGATCAAGTTGTGAAGAACTCATGCCTAGAAATGATTTCTTTGTCTTTGGATGTGCAGGGTTGCTTAGAGTTAACCATAGTCAACAGCGAGGATCAGGGTTAGGCTCATGGTGGAGTTGAGGCCAATAACAATTGAGGATGCCAAGTGAGACGGTGAGCTCAAGTATGGCACGAGAAAGGTGGAAAATATTGAAGGCGAGTTCGAACGGCGGGATGGCGCAATGTAGCTTGCATAGGCCAAGTGAGCCATGGTTCGGTAGAACCGGAACATGAGAGACTTGGCGACACGTGGCAGGCTAGTGGTGCACTTATACGTTGCAAGCGTGGCTATTCTTTACAGTGGTTGGTGATGACTGGGTTAAGAAAGGATATTTTGGTAGTTTGTCCAAAATATTGGAAACCATCTTGGATCAAAACCGCGGCGTATAGACAGTACGTTAGAGAGCGGTTTAGGTCAAGGTGGTGCTGGTTGGATCAAGGCTAAGGATTTAGTGAATGTACACTTATACGCTTTGAAAAATGTGCATAAGTGAATTTGTGAGAGTAAAATCCATGTGTGTGGGTTAACGGGTTTTCCTTATTGTATAGCGGATAGGATCCATTAAGGGATATAGGTGACTGGTTGCCAACCTATAAAAGGGGGTTAGGATGGAGACATGTAAAGTTAACCATCCAACCACTCTCTCATGTGCTCTCTTGTTTGGATTTAGGGTTTGAGAGTGGAGCACTTGGTGTACTTTTTATCCTCCAAGGTGGAGTGGATGTAAAACATTATATCTCATGTAAGCAATACATCAATCTTTATGTATCTCCATGGATCCATCCTGTTTGTGCTCTTTGTCCTCCAACGTGAAGCGGCTGTAAAACTTTCTATTTCAAGTAAGCAATACATCAATCTTTGTGTATATCCATGGATCTATCCTGTTCTGATTGATTTGATCTTGATTTGGTTGGTTGTTCTCTCCTATTTTCTTTTCTTGGTCTTGCTGTGGTAAGGACTTATAAGGAGATGGAGAGTACCTCTGAGAATCTATCTTCACCCATCTTGGCACTCAGTTTTGCTTTATTTGGGCTAAAAGTGTGATTTCTTGGTCTGAGGGTATTTGAGTTGATTTCTTTGGTGTTCTAACTTGTTATAATATGTACTAATACATCTAGTTTGGCCATGATTTTCATGATCGTTTTGTTGGAATAGGTTCACAATACCCTAGAGAAGATCTCTACAAAGTTTCATATCATTTAGATTTACGGATTAAAAGTGTCATCATTTTGAAATTGTGTTGAAAGCAGGCTGCTCTTTTATGTTCCTCTAAGTTTTTGAGCATGTTCAAGTTTCCGACCACATTAGTTCTTTTCATTCACGTTGGGTTTTCAACCAATTACTGGTCGTCGATCTCACTGGTCATATTTTAACCTGATTTGACCACGTCGATTTTAGACCACTCGTTGGCCTTCGACCATATTAGTTTCGACCATGTTGATCTTCGACAATGTTGGTTTTCGACCACTCTCTGGTCGTTGGCCACTCGAGTCGAATTTCGATCACGTTGGACTTTGACTACATTGGTTTCAATCATGTTGATTTTCGACCACTCTCTGGTTCTTGACCACTCGAGTCGAATTTCGATCACGCTTTCTTTCGACCATATTGGTTTTTGACTACGTTGGTTTTCGACCAATCTCTAGTTGTCGACCACTAGAGTCGAATTTCGACCACATTGATTTCCGACTGGTAGTCAAATTTCGACCATAATTGATTTCTGACTAGCTAAGTGATTCTGATCAGGTCATGCTTAGCTAAGTGATTCTCTAGTTTTCAAGTAGAATTTCTATCCTAATCTTTATAGTTTTGTAACTATCAAAATAAAGGATAAATAAATACTTAGAGGAAAATTTTAAGACCTACAGTACTGTAAGCTTTACTCCCGCCGCTGGTTGACGACGCCGCAGCATGAATCATGAGGCCTATCCGACGATGAGGAACCCGGCCCTTTTTTCTTTCTTCCAAACATGCAGTGCCGTAAGCTAAGAACAGTAGTTTCTTGTAAAATTTCTCCGCGTCCCAAGCAAGCCCGCTACTGTAATGCACATATCTTTCATTTACGGATTATACGCTGCTAATCATTTGTTCAGTTGCGATATGCTTAGCTTAATCATTAGAGGTTGCTAATCATTTGTTCCGTTGCGATACGCTTAATGATTAGAGGTCAGGCGCCTAATGAGCTGGAGAACGAGAGGGTGCATGCAGATGGCGACGACTTGACCATTAGCAAAGATATGTTTACTTACCAACAAAAATGCTTCAAATATCACATGAGAAAGCTGCATATTAATTTTTTTTAAAAAAACCGCAGTTGAAGTTGCTCTGGTCGTGTTCCAGAGCAGAGTCATATACTCGCACATAAAAGTTCTAGCTGTTCTTGTAGAAAGTATTGCACTATGTATGTAAACAGTCCAGACTAATTAGGCCATGTTCTTTTCAGCTTCTAAAAGCTGCTTTTCGGCTTTTCTACAGTAACTAGCTTTTAAACGGAATATTTTTTCAAGATAGGGTCTACTAGTTAATTGTAGTATATATTTTACTGACTTCATTTATATCGGGAAAAACTACACGTGAGTTTTTGTTACTCTATAATCTCTCGTACAAACAGCCCAAAAACCACAAGCCGCAGCCAAAAAGAACAGGCCTTAATGTTTTAACATATGGGTGGCCAAAAAACTTGTGAAAGTCTCGACCATGAGTACTCAAAAGCTTCGACCGTGAGTACTCAAAAGAGTTCGACCGTGAGTGCTCGGAGGTTTCGACCATGAGTACTTGGGAGAACTGCTCAGATAAACAGTACTTTGGTACAATACTCGTAGAACAGTATTCTTCTACAGTACTTGATGAACAGTACTCTTACGACCACGAAGTAACTCGTACTCGATGTGAATTACTACTACGAATGAACGTACTCGAAACAAGTTATGACTACGATCACGAAGACTTGACACTTGCGGATGGCTGGACTCGTTGGAGAACAGTGAACTCACGAGACAATAGTATTTTTGTGCTGCCTAGAATTGGTTTGTGGTGTTTTTTCCGTTGATCTTTTATACTACGAAAAAGAAATAACTAACCTAACACATCCGCCATGTCCAGCTCTTCATGACACGCCATCCTACATCTGAGCTATTCATGACATTCGTAAAGTTACAAAACACACGCATTAACGTACACATGAATTCACTTAACGTACGTACTAACTCAGTTAATGACTAGGTGCGACATTCTTAAATCCAATAGTTTGGTTAGTAGTTATAGCATGCTAGTCAGGCCTAGGCTGCATAGTCTGAACTCTGAAGTCTAAACTCTAAACACATAAGCTTGCTTGATCTTAGAGGAGAAATGAGGCCTCGTAAGCTCATCGATTGATTGGATAGTTGGGCCTAATGGTTTCTTTTGTGATCGGATTAACTTTGAGTGAAGAAAGATGAGAACTGACTTGATCTTAGATGCATGATATGATATTTCTTCTGTCATGTGATCAAGTTGTGTTTGCACAAGCAATCTGCAGACTTAAGCTGGCCAACAGAATCATTCAGAACACGATTTTTTTTTCTTTCGAGAGTACCATCTGCCTTGTGGTTAGCTTCCTCATTAAATAAGAGAAGTGGGTCTAAAACCTAATTAACGTAAGAAATTCAAGTTGCAAAAGAGCACTTCACAACCGTACAAACTGTCTGATGAGCTAACCTGCAAACATATCCAGTTTGTTCCAAAAGGAGGTTTCAAGCAGTGATGCAAGACTTCCACCATGAGGTCAAAATAAAGGAGAATGCTTCACAGCGGAAGGAAATTATCTGAGGCAGGGCCCTGAACCCCTCCCTTGAGGCTCTCTCTTAGATTCTGCCATGTGGTATAGCACGAATCTTGAAACACCCTAATTATTCCCCTACCCTTCCCCACCAATTCTTCCCAAGCCATGCTGCTCCAAGGACCTCTTTGTTTACGGTGGCCTCCTCATGGGCATGGCGTTCCCCAATTCCATGCTGCTCCACTGGCTCCTCGACCACTGCCTCGTCACCGCGGTCTTTGTCACTCTCGTGATCGCCGACCTCACCACAACTAGTGCCATCACCAACCTCCTGGCCGTGCTCGTTGCAGGCCTCCTGGCTGGGACAGAGAACGGCGAGGAGATGGCAACGGTCGTGGAGTAGGAGGACGAAAACATCGATGTAGGTCCCACATGAGGCATACACTCCTCCCGCAAACTCAATGCCACCGCGAATGATGACCTCCACCGCACCAATGTCAAGCTCATCGTCGTCCTCCACACTGCCTTCCTTCGCCTCTTGCCCGACACCTACCTCAAGCTGTGCCGCAGTGATGGAGGCGACGTGATAGGTAGGCCCCACATGAGGCATACACTCCTTCCGCAAAGCTCAACACTGCCATGGACCATGGCTCCCCCATTGACGACCTCCTTCCACCTTCTCCTGCTACCTTCGCCACCCCCCCCCCCCACACACACACAGATGCACCTTCTCCTCCATTCCCGCTCTCTTATTGAGCGATGACGTCCACCGGCAACGAGGAGCTAGGGTTATGGTTGTGGGTGGTGATAGCGGCGGCGGCGATGGCCTCGCCAACTGTAGATTCGCAGGAGGGTAGTGGGCGGTGACGATGGGAGGCACGGTGAAGATGGAGATGAATTAGGGTGGTGGGGCCTGCGGTGCGGGGAGGCACTGCCGGCCATGGGAGGTGGCGAGCGGGCGGCGAAGACTTCGGTGGTGGTGGTGAAAGGAGCCACGGGGATGGCGGGCCGGTAGGGCGGGGGGCAGAGGTGGAAGTGGACACCAATGGGTGAAGAAGAAGAAGGCGACTGCTCGCCTATGTGGAGAAAGAAGAGAAAAGGGCGGCGCCAGGTGGTAGCACGGTCGCATGTCCCAAAACAAAAAGTTCTTGGCCCATAATTTGGCCTAGGTTAATTAACATCCCTTTTTAATCAAGTAAATTTAACAACAATACAGCACTACTGCACTAGCATTAGCATTTAGTGACATAAATTTTAGGAGTAAAGAGTAAAAAATCCCGTCAGTCACCGGACTTGCGAACAGAAGCCACTTTTGCACCTCAGAGGGCGTTTTTTTTTTTGCTTTTTGCTGATAACTTTTGGCTGTAATTTATAATTTTATTGAAAATAAACAGTAATAATTAAAAAAAGTGACTTTTATAAAGAGAGGATAAACAGTTGAAAAAGTGAGAGAGGTATGTGCATATGATGGGAGCGAGAAAAGTAGGGTACGTGATATATCTATGACCCTCTATCTTATTCCTAATACGAAACAATGATAAAAAAATAAAGAAATCGTTTCGAAAAATTAGATAGTTATTTTAGCTTTTAGTTAGCCTTTCTAGACCCATCAGACTATTAAGCACGATTCTCCATTTCACTCCGTACACACACTGTGCCACCGCCTAAAACGCACCCTGTCCGTCCCAACCCTCAAGCACGAATCATAACCACCCGCGTGGCTACGTGGTCGCCTCGTGGCGGGCCCGGCATATCGACTCGATCTGGACCATCCACGTGTCCCAGACACCGGCTCAGCCCTTCCCTTCCCTTCCCTTCCCTTCCGTCCTCCTGCCACGCCCACGCCTTGGGCATATATAAATACACCAACCCGATCGCCGTTGCAAAGGATCTGCCATTTCCATTCCTTCCAAACACCCGCTTCATCGAACCCAAATCGCTCACCGATGTTTGCTCAAATTCCGATCGAATTTTGGCGTTCCGGTTGCTCTCCCGTCCCACCCAGTCTCAGAGAGATGGGCAACTGCCTGGACAGGTCGCGCGGCGGCCGCGGCGACACCGTGCATTGCGGCAAGAAAAGCGCGGTGCTGGTGAAGGAGGAGGAGGAGCTGCACGGCAAGAGCGAGAAAGCGCCGGCGCCGGTTACGGAGGTGAAGATCAGGATCACGAGGAAGCAGCTGGAGGAGCTGCTGCGGCGCCTCGACAGGAAGGACGGTGGCGGCGGCGATGTCATCGCAGAGCTCCTGTGCATGACGAGCAGCTCCAACTTTCGGCACAGGGGGCAGGCCGGGCAGTGGAGGCCGTCTCTGCAGAGCATACCGGAGTGAGAATTGATGGTACACCATACTGTGTTACTGCTAGCTATATATACACAGTTGTCTATTGTTGTGTTGATATATTAGGTGTCCCGTTCGGAACGCGAGAATTCTATAGAATTTTGTAGGAAAAATACATATGCTCTTTGCAGATAGGTGACAATTCCGGCAAGTTCCTACGAGGATCGTGTACTCCGAATGTACATAGGTGTATATTTTTTAGGCTTGAGATAGGCTATATAGAGTAAATAAAATTGGTGCACATTTATTCTTCCATTGCTCCGTGTTTTTTATTTCGGACATTGGGCTTGTACAATTATGTACTGAGTATTGGAGTACTGGCTAATCCAGCTCCTGTAAATTTAGGTTCTGATTTTTTTTCCCGTCCTTTAATTGGGCCTTGAACCATGCATCCATGGAGATTTTGTGTTATTCATGTACCTTTCACTAAAACGGTCTAGATGGAGTGCCCAATCAACTTACCATGCATGAAGATAAAGCCGGCGCAACATGTAGTATTTTCATTCTTGCTTCCATATATGCTTAATGCTTGTCACTATTATACATGTCTTAGGGCATCTCTAATAGTCCACCTCAGTCATTGCATACACCTTGCTACGTCAGAGCATAGCTGAGGTGGAGAGGAGAGAGTGCCCTCACAGCACGTCGAAGCACGAACCGTCCATTGTAAGAGTCCAACATCTGAAGAGACGGCTTCAACACCATTGGAATGGACTCAACCCATCGTGACACGCTTTGTGGAGCCCATGGTGATCGGCAACCAAATGAGGCAGCGGAGACTCACCCCCATGGGTGGCGGCGACCGGGACTGTTGAGACCATGAGCGCGACCTTATCGGTAAAGAAGACGGCAATGAGTCCACGACGTTGACGGAGGCAAAGAAGAAGCTGGATCTGGGTGTCGACCACTCAGATCTAGCCAGTGGTGTGGTCGTTAAAGAAGCGGTGGTGAGGAAGGGAGGCGATGCAGTGTTGAGACAGGGAGGGTCAGGGTGTGCCAGCAGTGAAAAAGTGGGAGGACGTATCGGCAGTGAGAGGGAGGGTGCACCGACGGTGAGAGAGAAGGAGAGCGCGCCGGTGGTGAGAGAGGAAGAGCGAGCCGGTCGTTCAGATTCCGTTGGCAGCATTGTGAAGATGTACAGGTGGTGAGAGGAAAGAGGCATGCCAGCAGTGAGAGAGAGGGATAGTGTGCCAACGGTGAGAGAGAGGGAGAGCACACGGCATTGGTGAGGGTGTGGGTGCTGGTGTGGTTTTGTAGAGGGCGATGAGGTAGGGGGTTGAGAATGATGATGGTGGGAGGAGGGAGGAGAGTTGACTGGTGGTATGAAGAAATAAGGTAATAGATAAATTGTTGAAGATGTTGTCTTTACTACTGTCTCTGTGAACAAGTTTAAGATATGGTGTAAGAGACGAATTGTTGAACGTACCCTTATGGCATTCAGCACTTTGTAAAGCAAGTGAGGACGTGGCTGCTCTGCAATTAATTGCTGTTTGTGGAGACCGGAGAGAGTGGTTGAGATGGTGAACCTCCACTCCTTTTGGATGCTTTGATTATTCTCTCAAGTCTCATTATCATGCTTAATTTCCAGGGATGTTTTCTTTTGACTTCACTCTCTCTTAAGAAACTTTATGTTGAGTTCTTACCACCACGGTCACCTGCTTCTCCATACATATTTTCTTTTTTAAAAAGATTAATTTGTTTTGATCACGTAGGAAGGTCTTTTTAATTAACTTGTAATAGCAGTTAATTTAGGCCATGCATTCTTTTTCTCTTTCGTTTCGAGGGACATGCATTCATGTCTCAACAGATTTAGGGAGTGGACTTTTGTATTTGATTGTCCAAATAATATATTCTGTCACTACTACAAAAGAGACAATATTATACGTTTACATCACAAATGGTTTCTAGAAATCGTCTGTGCTTTAATTATCACAAACGGTTCAAAAGAATAATTGTCTGTGGTATTTTCACAGACGGTTATTCATACGAACCATCTATGGTAATGCAAGATGTTATATACGGTTTTTACTAATACTCGTCTGTGATAATATACATATGGTTATTGACAGTGGTGGAGCCAGCATTTCACAAAGCCTTGGGCCCAAAACTAAGGGTTTATAAGTCTATAACTAACGTCGAATACTATCAACACTGAGGCATAACAAAAGTACAACACAAATGCACTAACAAAATATAATTTGAATACCATGTTTAACAATACAACAAAATAGATAAAACATAGCAAAAAATAGGAATGTAACATACCTCTAGTTCCTATTGTTTCCAGAGTTTGATTTGATTGCAATGGAAAATAAAATGCCAATGTCTTGGTCCTCTTCATCATGTATTTCTAATTCTAGTACCACAAAAATTCAAATAGCAAGTTAATCATACACTCCACTCGTAGTGGTAATACTTTTGGTCTCTCAATAACGATTTTCATAAAGTTGGACGCTACAATTTCTTTTAAGCACAGATGCTTACTGCGTAATTCAATCAAAATGTTGTTGGTGCTTCAATAGTTCAATTGAAATGCTATTCTTGTAGTTGTTTAAAAATACTGCTATACAGAGGAAGATATACAAATATACAATGCAAATGTTTTACACCAAAATCTGTCTGAACTAACACATCAACCCTTTAGTGCTTTCAATTCAATTTGTTCTAATAGTAACAGAAACTATAATCTCCACCTTCTAGTCAATTCAATCAATTCAAAATTTCAAATTGCAAATTACAGTTGATCTGGCGCTTTCCTACAGACAAGAAGCACTAGGATATGGTAGAATAAAGTGAACCCAATCAATTCAAAAACCTAACCTTGCAGAAGAGATCCGTCAGTTGGGCAATCGATTCTAGCTGGGGGGTGGAGAGGAGGCAGTGGGCTGCAGTGCAACTCCAGGTGGTGGAGCTGTCAGTTGTGGCCCATGGGGAGGAGGCAAGGGTGGCTGCGTGGTGCCGGGTGGACGGCGGTGGAGCCATGGAGACTGGAGTGGACTGTGGAGGCAGGGGGTGGTGGCGCGGCACTAGGCAGTGGAGCCATGAAGAGGAGCTGAGGAGGCGAGGGGTCGCGGTGGCCGATGGACTTGGCGAAGGGGAGGCGACGGGGCCGGGGGCGGTGCCGCGGCGGAGAGGAGGCGGGGCCGTGGCCCGCGGGGGATGGTGCTGCGACAAAGAGAAGGCAGGGGCGCGGCAGAGAGGAGGCGGGTGGCGGCGACATGGGGGAGAGGATGCGCCAATGCGGTGGGGGGCTGGGGGCGACCGGCGGCAGAGTCGCAGAGGCGGAGATAGGGGATTGCGGGATTGGGGCTAGGGTTAGGCCGTTGCGGAGAGGAGGCGGGGGCATGGCAGAGAGGAGGCGGGGAGTGGCGACGCGGGGGAGAGGATGCGCCGATGCGGTGGGGGGCTGGGGGTGGCCGGTGGCAAAGTCGCCGAGGCAGAGAGGCGGCTGGAGGCGTCGCGAGATGGGCATCGCAAGAGGGGATTGCGGGATTGGGGCTAGGGTTAGGCGCCGTCGCTCCGCACCTCCGCTAGTCACTGGACGTTGGGCATTTCAGCATTTAGGTCGTTCCGCCGTTGCGTTGGCTCTGCTGGGCCTCCTGGGCGGCCGGGAATCGAGCCGGCCGGGAAGACTCGGGCCTATACACTGTGTAACATTTTTTGGACATATTTACAAAAATTTTTGCACTATTATTTTCACTGGGCCTCGGGCCGTTTGGGCCATTTACAAAATTTTTGCACTATTATTTTCGCTGGGCCTCGGGCCGTAGCCCAACCGGCCCGAGGCCCATCTCCACTCCTGGTTATTGATAAAAACCATGTGTGATAATGGTAGATATCACAGACAGTTATTTATTTAAACCGTTTATGTATTTTACAGACGGTTTTTATTACAAACCATCTGTGATAATGAAGTTATCATAAATGATTTATACAAAATCTGTCTGTGATACATTTTTCGCCTTGCAATCCTTTAAAATCTCATAATCTCCTGCCCGAGATGAATTCAAGTTAGGATTCCGCTCCGAGACGACTTTACTAAAACGGGTGTATCTTTTGCATACGGTGTCTGTTTTCGATGTTCTTATATTCATTGGAAAGCTAACGACGAGCCTGATCCAGAAAAATAACTAGCTTGCACTCGTCGCCCTCTAAGACCCCTAAAATTGGCCATCTTTAGCTCCAAATTTGCATTGCAAGTTTTCGATTTCTGTTTCTGCGAAAATTTTTGATGCTTCTTTTGGAATTTAGGGGTCGCCTCAACTGCAAATTTGTAGATGTCATTGAAACCTTTCAAACGAGCATATATAAGTCATATAAACCTTTGCTATTTTATCCTTTGAGACTAGTTATTTACATTGTATTGATATATATATTGCAATTATGTATCACAGACGGTTTGTGGTTCAAACCGTCTGTGATAATTATGTCCCTGACCGCTGGACCCGTCGATTCTCCCCAACCTAATCCTAGCCAATAGAAACTTTCCAACCCCTACCCCACAGATCATAGCTCCACCTCTCCGTCCCCACGCTAAAAATTTTTGCACTCCCGCCTCTCCCTCCTCTATAAATACTCACCCAAACCCAGCCTCCTCGCCGTACTATACGAAGCAGACGACGCGCAAGTCTACGGGAGGCAAGGCGCTGTGGAAGCAGATGGCTACCAAGGCAACGCGCAAGTCTATAGGAGGCAAGACACCGTGGAAACAGCTGGCTACCAAGGCGATGCTCAAGTCGGCATCAGCAATAATGGGCGTTAAGGACATCTAGCTCGCACGCTGCATCAGGGGTGAGAGGGCCTAGGCATATAGGCCTCGTCAGCGCGATTGAGCTTCTACTGTCTACTAGGATCTCTGCTCTTTCTCTGTTCTTGCCATGTTTAAGAATTAGGTTTGTAGGATTACAAGATATGTTCTTTTCATGTTCTTACTGTATTAGCTAGATAAATAACCTTCTTGTTATCTTGTGATGTTGTAATGGTGGATTCTAATCTTAATAGAAATGGAATGTGTGCTACTATGTTTATTGCTATGTTTGCTTGTTTTCAAATGGCATAGTTAACATTTCCTGAGGCTAGCCGAAAAATAGAAAAAATTATGTATAGAATGAATTATCACATACAGTTTTGTGGTATAAACCATATGTAAAGGATTATCCCAAACGGCTTGAACCAAAACCGTCTGTGATACTCACATATAACAAACAGTTCTATCTCTCAACCGTTTGTGATGGGAAAGTATCACAGATGGTTACTCGCCCATCACAGATGGTTTTTGATTCGAGCCATCTGTGATAGTGTTCTTCACAAACGGTTCTTGTTACAAACTGTCTGTATTGTGATTATCATAGACGGGTTACAAATCGTCTGTGATAACACCCGATTATCACAAACACATAAATTCAGACGGTTCAGAAAATCGTCTGTGATGATAGTTTCGAACCGTCTATAATAATCTTTTTTTTATAGTAGTGTGTATCTCCTATGAACAATATAATGCTGATTGAACTTAAACGCTGCTGACCATGAAATACAATTTTGTTTCCGATTCTCCTTTTTCTCAAATATTGATCAACAGTGCGGTTTAAGAGAACCTAGAAAATGCATTTTTATTATTGAGAAAAATTATATATATAAAAATAGGCAATCACAGGCATGAAAATGTCTTAAATTATATCAGTTTCTCTCCAAAATTTAATCGATCAAGAAGGATCCACAGTAGATTAGCAAGTAATGAGTATGATCTGACAGAAAAAATTACTTATGTATATCGTTGCTGACGAAAGACTTTCTAACTCATCCAAGACCGGACTAAGGCCAGCACTAAACATTCTGAGCACTGTTTTAATTAATCAGACTGCAGTGATTTACCATTTTTTTCTGGCCAGTGAACTTCTGATCCTGGTCTGTTGCAATCCCTGTACAGATTAATTGTTCGGTGCCATTGACTTCAGAAAGTCATTTTTTATAGATTTTGGTCAGAATTTCCATGCACTTGGGCATGCAGCCCTAATTCAACTGAATTTAGCATAATCGTAGAAACGTTCTGGATCAAATATACGCAGGCAAGTTGACAAGTTCATGCGCCGATGTACACACGAGCATGGCACACATGTGTAGTTATCTCGTTGTTGCTTCTTGCTGGCACCCAGCTAGTGATCTGCTCGCCAATAATTACCAGCAAGTTGACTTCTCCAGTGCCCTTGGTGCGGCATGTTCGATCTTCTTGCTCTGCTTCCTGCTGATGCTTAAAATCATTGGCATTTGCTGATCTGGACGCCGCTACAAATTTCAATCTATTTTTTGTTTACATTACGAAGCTCTAATATGTCGTTTTCTTTTTCTGACATCAAGTTGTGTAGGATCATATGGCACAATCAGATAGGGTGAATGATTGTCTCCGCTTTTACCACCTGAAAACAAAGCACAGAAAAAAGAAAATAATTTGGATTACCGAACAGAGACAACAATCACAGCTGCTGCTCGTACATGGTCGTAAGCCTCTATTGCCAGCTGCTTGTTATGACCACACGTTAGCCTCGGTTGGCCGACTACTCGTTACGACCACTTGTTAGCCTCTGTCACCTGACCACTCGCTACGATCGCTTGCTTACGACTACTCATCCCGACCATCGCTCCAATCGCTCGCTTCCGACCACTCACGTACGACTACTCGATTACGAGTGCTCGGATCGATCTCGTGTCCACTCCGATCACTCAACACGACAACGGATCGACAGCCTGCTCGGTATGACAACAGATCGATAGCCTTCTCATTCCGATCGCTCGGTATGACAACAAATCGACTGCCTACTTGTTCCGATCGCTCGGTATAACAGCAGATCAACAGTCTGATTGTTCCAATCGCTCGGCACGACCACGATGCACGTAGTCATGACCTCCTTCCACCTGATGCCCCCAGCCATTCGACCACCACCCGAACGAGTATGAGCCGAAGACAAAACAGAGCATGGAGAACAGAGGAACAAAGCGATGAACTGGAAGTCGTCAGAAATCTTTTTCTAGAAAGAGTCTGATCTATTATTTTTTTCATCAATCTTTTGGCTACAAAGCGCCTCACAACACCCTTAAAAACCTTCTCTAAAAAAGCCCTAAAATCCTATACACCAACCTACAACATCCCTTGCTTTTATATGCCAGCGCACACAGCGTATTCAACTTGAACACTCCAAAACCGTGTCCTTAACCACCTGGACACGAGATCTTATCTCTTCCTCAAATTAAGGGACTCGAAACCCTTCCTAACATGGTTTTTAACTAACTCGTGCAAGTCATGGACTCCATCCACAACTCCTTACGACACACACGACAAAGCCTCCAGAATATCCCGTCCTATATCTCTATCATGCATCATCACCGCGTGCTCTCGCGTGAGCCCGATCACCTCGCGTGACCACCTAGACCTCATATTACCCCCTCCTAGTCCCGGTCTTCCTCGTCACCGACCGTAGTCGTCTCCACACCTCCACGCATCACCCATCTTTGACCTCCATGTGCTCCAGTATAAGCTCGACCACCTCGCGTGACATCCCAACCGCCTGGACCTCAGATTACCCCATCCTAGTCCCAGTCCTCTTCATCACCGACCATGGCCACCTCCATGCCACCTGCACATGCAAAGACCGAAGAAAACATCTCTTCAGGTACGAGTTCTTCAACTCGACCATGATCAGCACACCCTTGTCTATCCCCCAAACAAGCACCAAACCACCTACGACCATCCCCAGATCGTTTATGACCACATAGAGCCTATCGCTACCTGGAACAGACCCTTAGACCACTCCATATGACCACTATCACAGAGTAGTCGTAACCCACAAATACTCGGAAATCACTCGCACTGCTACTGACGACTATCGAGTACCGACTACCGAGTATCGACCAGCTGCAACACGTACTCGAAGCCTACGAGTATAGACAACATTCCAACACCCGAACACTTACTGTAGTCATGAAACCACTTCTACCGAGTACTGAGTCCTCTGACTACAAGTACCTCAAGCAACGACCATCCATTATCGACCACCACACCCCGACCAGTCAACCATTGGTCCAACCCGAGTACTTGATGTACTTGAAAGTCACATGAATAAAGCACTTGTATCGACCATGAAAGTCTACGAGTACCGATCGTAAAGCCTACGACAACTGATCGCAAAGCCTCCGACTACCGCAGGCCGAACAGAAAACTGTAAAGTCTACGAGTATCGACAAGACTACCAAATCTACGACTATGAAAGCATTCTGCAAAACTTACGACCATGAAAGCAGTCTGCAGAACCTACGACCATGAAAGCAGTCTACAAAACTTACGACCATGAAAACAGTCTGCAGAACCTACGACCATGAAAGCAGTCTGCATAACTTACGACCATGAACGCAGTCTACAAAACATACGACCATGAAGGTAGTCTGTAAGACCTACGACCATGAACGCAGTCTACAAAACTTACGACCATCGACCGTAGAGCCCTCGACTATCGACCAGTAAAACTTTCAACTATAGAGTACGACCAATAAAGTCTACGACTATCGAGTATTGTAGTTACGATCTGAAAGAGTACTGTAGCTACGATTACCTGCCATGGTCGTAAAACCGAAGTTGTACTATCGTGGTCAAAAGGTCAAAGTTGTACTGCTGTGGTCAAAGCCAGACGTGGTCGAAGGCTGCCATGGTCGAAAGCTGGACGTGGTAGAAGACTGCGTGATCGAAGTCAGCCATAGTTGTAATCATGTTCATGCCGTGGTCGAAGTCAGCCGTAGTCGTAGTGGTGTTCATGCCGTGGTCGATGTCTGCTGTGGTCGTAATTGTGTTCGTGCCGTGGTCGAAGCATGCTGTGGTAATAGTCTGAAGTTTGTTGTCTCAAAGCCATGCCGTGGTTGTATAGCGTCTGTTGCTATGGTCGTAGACTAGCGTCTATGATCTGAACTCACTCGTAACTGTGCAAGACCACTCAAGGGCAACGATTCAACTGCAAACGATAACGTCTTTCACAAATGCAAAATCCAAAGCAAGCGAAATGTTAATTATTCATCATTTATTTATTTACGACCATCTATATGGTCTAACAAGTTGAAATCTTTTATGGAAGAGACGACGAAGAGTGCAATGACGCGGTGTATCGTTGCTTGATCCGATCCAAATTAAGCGAAGAACCTATTGAGTGGATAGGCTTATCTTGCCTACGTAGCAGTAAGTTAATTGAAAAACCAGCCAATGACACTAGCATAGAAGACTGGAGTCTATATGCTTAGGTAAACAGTGGAATCAATTTGAGGCAATGACCAATCACTGGTATATACAATCACAAAAAGATGATGTTACTGGTGCTAAAAGTCAGCTCCGTTTTTGCGTAGGCCAGGGCCATTTGACGGGATCAATGGGGAGGACTCGGCAACGAGGCGACAAGGAATACGAGGTAGGGGGGTAAACTCAATAAAGCTAAGCCATGAGCATGGCGACTGTAACTCTGCAAGATATGTTTTTCAGGGATAATTGTGTGGCGTATAAATTGAAGTTAATCGAGATAGTTAATTTCTTCAGCTTGCAGACGTCGGTTTCAGTTCTTACTCGGACCCTGCATTTTTGCAGAGATGGTCATGCCCTTGCATAGATCTTCCGGAAACTGAAGCCACGCACTGTCCTAGCTTGTTCACTGCATTACATTCGTTAATCCAGTTGTGCATGGACACGTCGCTGGGCCCGGACCTCCTGGGCGGGTCGCTGGTGCTGGGCCTTAGCTGGTGGGTCATTGTGGCGCCCCAGTTCGCGTACACCGCGGCGAGCATCGGGTGGAGGGACACGTGGACCCGGTTCACCACGCAGGTGTTCCCCCTAGGATTTGGCACTTATCGCATATTTTAAGACTGTATTTATAAAAATATCAGTTTGTACGTGATAATAATGAAAATATCCGTTTTGCCGCCTGGTCATCGGGTGACAGCGTCATGAATATGACACCTAGCCGAAGAAAACCCGTGGCTGTGCGGCAAGCGCCTGCCGCCCGGCAATTGTGCAACCAAGTCACTGCCGTCTGGCCACCATGTGGCCAAAGCGGTGTTGTGTGGTCGAAGTGTCGTGGTCGAAGCGTCCTGGTCGAAAAGGCATGTTTGAAGCATCTTTCATGGGCGAAACATCGTGATCGAAGTGCCATGGTCGAAGCATCGTAGTCGAAGTGCCGTGGCCAAAATACCGTGGTCGAAGCAATACATGGTTGGGGAGGGGAGCCGCCCCGTGGTCGTGCGACATCACCTTCGCTGCACGGTGGCCCATGATAGCAGTAGCAGCCCACATAGGGGTCACGTCAGGGTACACAAGAATAGCAGTAGCAGGTCCACATCAACGCATGGAATTCGAGGTGTTTTCCTTTTGAAATTTGAAAAAAAAATCAAATAGCCATACCTTTTAGACCAAGCCTCCAATTGGTGAGTTGATTGAACCATCGTGCTCCTTGATGAGATCTTCAAAACTAAACCCTATTTACATATATTTAGACTTAATATGATATCATTAAACATATGTTCTAACACATAAAATAAAATGTTCTACACATTACTTCGTGATGTTTCATTAGTTCATGAATAATGTTCTAGTGTGAAATTTTTGAATCGGTTAGGAGGAAATGAATCGGGTTGATATTAGATGTTCCAATAGATAAAATTAAATGTTTTGCATATTTGATTTCAATGTTCTAGAAGTTCATCAATGATATTTCAGTAAACATTTTTCAATTGTGTAGGGGGAATGGATCGAGTGGTTGTTGAATGTTTCGGTACTTAAATAAATATTCCAAACAATTTGTGTTGAATGTTTCAATGATTCATCGATAATATTCCATGCGTTAAGTTATAGGGTATAGGCCAATTTTTCCATGTATTTAGTTTCAGTGTTCCGCACATTCGTCGACAAATGTTCCAACAATTCATTAACGACATTTGGAGGAAAAAATATTAGAGCAACAAATCAAACATACTAGTGGAACAATTCAAGACTATCGGTGAACGATTGGAAAAACTATTAGTGAAAGAAATAAAAACTATTAGTGAAATAAATAAAAAATATTAGTGAAACAAAACAATATTAGCGGGAAAAAGAATACCTACTACAACATCGAGAGAAATGGTACAACTAGATGAAAAGGAAGAATAAGGAAGAAAGAAAAAAATAACAAATAACAAAAGAAAAGAGAAAGACAAGTAGATGAAACAAGAATAACAAAAGAAATAGAAAAAGGAAAGAGGATAAAGAAAATGAGTGCTAGGTTGTGAACTAGTTCAGTTGAGGCGAGGCATGTGACCTCTAGCGCATGGAAACGAAAATGAATGGACCAACAGCTTAAAACAGTTGTGGGGCGGAAGGTGTGGATAAGATATTGGGTGTGTTCTTTTTGGTCGTGTGTGGGGACCCCGGGCGGGAGTGCCCGTAGTTGCCGTATGTGTCTGTACTAGTTCCATGATCAGTAGCTAGTACACACATTCATATCATTGTGATCACATCTATATACATCGCACATAAATAGCTTACATAAAAGGAATGATATTATATATGCGAGGCATAAAAGAGTACATACACATAAGGTCGACCAGCCAAATGACCAACAGAGTCTCGAACAAAAATAGCAGAAATCTGATAACAAAAGTATCTAGTGTTTTGCTATTATAACCCACAGGCAACCAACTGGAGTCAAACCCTAGAAGGATCCCTCATCAAATTCCCCAATACTGGGGGCGAAATACACATCGTCGGCATGCAATCTTCATTCTCTGATCAACAACAATTTAAGCAAGGTTGAGTACATTGTGCACTTAGCAAAGCTTGTAGTGTACCATAAAATTTTACATATATGCAAGGCTGTCAAAGGATGAGGATCTATACTAAGTTATTTTCAGCATGAGGCAGATTTCATTTTGTAATAACATTAAATAATAATTTGCAAGCGGAGTTGTAAAGAGCATTTGGCATGTAATAAAATAATATTTGCATAATTTCCATAACAGTATATCAAAACCATTCGTAGCCTTGCTTGGCTATGAGCATCACATCATTCCCAACCTTGGGCGTGGCACACGGTTGCGTACATGCCATCCCATATGTTCAGTGAAATAGTTTCAAAAAGAAAATTATACCCTTTGTAGCTACATCCAAGTTTGCTCATGACCATGAGCACGGTCATTTAAATAGTTTTTAACACTCTACAGGGGATTGTATAGCTTTACTCACATGAGATAATCAATTTTTACTGTCAGCAATTTTACGCTTCCTTTGGCGTATGAGAAAAGTTGATTATCTTGTAGTCTTTAGATCATCTAGTCCTAACCTTGCACTAGACCAAATGAACATCGAACCTCTCTTAGGTACACCTCTAAGAGAGCATTTGAATCCTTACTTAGGTACACCCCTAACCGAAGACCCTCATGTCCGTCCCCCAAGTAGGCATTCACTGTTGTATTAGCTAGCTTTGGTCCTAACACCTTGGTGAAGGGAGACCCTACGAGCAAACCTAACCGAAGTGCTCTTACTACTTCTGTGCTTACCACAATACAAGGCTAGGCCTAGACAACTTAATCAGTTAAATGCCAGAGCCCATATAGCACATGTGGTCGTACGGTGTTACTTAGATATGCAGCAATAGCGTTCGGTCCTTAATTGACCCGTGCGAGAATCTCTCCCTATATACATGCAAGATTCCCTCTCACTTTTGATAGTGTATCATATAACTCGCCCGTGTCCAAAAACTAGGTTTTTCATTTTATTTGATACCAAAGTAACAGAGGTTCCCCCTCTGGTTCAACATTTTTGAAGCCATCAAGCCCATGTGTAAATTTGTTTGAAAGATTAAACTTAGTAGAAATTAGTGCTTGTCTAAGCATCTAGACCATATATCAATGTAGTATTCCTAATATGATAGTATATATTATCTAAACTATGTCCTAAAGGTTACAATAGTGAGGGTATCAAGTTTTTAAGGAGGTTCAATGCATACAAGTGGTCATAACTACCATTACCCACAGTATAACAATTTTTAACAAAACATACACGCATGCATAATAGATTTTATAGTCAATATACAATAATTAAAATACTGTAATCAACATGGTCAAAGGGGGTGCTTGCCTTGCTCTTGTTGCTCAGAAAATGTTTCGGATGCATTCTTGGCGTCGTCTGACCGGTAAATAAATCCAGATAAAAGCAAATAAGAGCCAAATAAATAGAGACAAGACTCAAATGTTATTGTAAATTTAGAAAGATCCTACTTTTATAAAATTTAGAAACAAAGATCACTAAATTTGGAGTTCATATGTAAAAGTTACAAGTGTTTGAGTTTTGGGTTAGTTTGAGTTATTCCTTCTCAGTGAATACAGAGCTATTTGCAACTATCAATGTTCTTCAGACGCTTCGAGTAATGTTCCACTGACCACTGTGCTTCGATTACAAGGTCTTCTTCCTATCGCAACATCGGTCGTATCGCTCACGTAGATCCAGTGCTACCGGTCTTCAACCACGAAGGTTTTCCGAGCGCCGAGCGGGTACTACAACTTATGACTACTGATTATCGACCAGGTTCTATAGATTTCCGACTACCGATCGGGTACTGTAACTTATGACTACAACCGGGTACAATAACTTACGATTACGACTAGGTACAGAATCTTTCTATTATGACCGAGTACTGTAACTTGCGACTACGACTGAGAACAATTTCTTATGTCTACCAATCATGACTTACGACTATCGTTAGCAATCGAGGTTACGACTACGTTCAGTGGTCAAAGATTACGACTATTGTAGTCAGAGGTTTTGACTACGCAAGCGATTGAATATATGTCGACTACAGCTGCAATTGAATATTTTGATAACGTCAGCGGTTGAAGATCATGACCATGCAGGTGTTCGATGATCTTGACTACGCGAGCGGTCAAAGAACTCGACTATGCGAGCGGTCAGAGATCTCGACCACGTGTGTGGTCGAAGATCTCGACTATACGAGCGGTCGAAGATCTCGACTACGTGAGCGGTCAGAGATCTTGACCACATGAGCAGTCAGAGATTACTCACCGAAGACGATAATGGTTCACGAGGAGAAGTGGAAGAAGCTAGCATTCAGAGACCTCGTCGGAGGCGAAGGGGTCCGCAACGACAACAATTTCTCTGATAATGGTGAAGCTACAAAAGAGTGTTCACAATCTTGTTTGCATGCATCCGGAGGTATGAGTGGAAGTAGTCGAGGTATGGCTCACCGGAGAGAGAAAGGCCCTACGGCGGTGTCCTGGTCAGAGATGAAGAAGAAGGTCTAGCTCGAGTCGATTGCATGAAAGGTTGATCAAATGAGTAGGATGTTTAAGGAAGAGATACGCCGCGTTGAGACAGGGTCAAGGAGAGAAGCTCACCGGAGATGCTAGAGCATGGTGGCATGCTCGCTAGCGTCGCGTATGACTTCGGTTTCTTGACGTTCCGGAGAAAGGAATGCTCAAGGAACGCGCGCAAGAGACGGGGGAGGGGGAGCTGAGGAGAAATTGGTACGGTCGAAGGGGTTTTATAGGCATTGTCTCGGGCTCTCGCTATGGAGTGCGAGGTGAAGGAGATGACAACGAGGAAGAGAATGGTCACATCGGAGCGATGTGTTAGGCAGAAGTGGGCAGAAGCAGAGGGGAACCACAGACGCAGCATCTAAAACCAGGGGCAGCTCGGCCATGACCACGGTGGAGCTGGCGCATGTGTGAGGTGGACGAAGATCTCTGCGATTGGGCCCCACACGACAAGGAGAAGGAAAGAGGTGAGCTGAGCTGAGAGGTTCAGGCATTTTAGTCACTTGCCAGATGCACTCGAAAGATTTGGGGAAATCTTTTCGAGTGGTACGGATGATTATGTAGATTTTCAGAGTTTTATCTTCTCTTGATTTTTCTAGAAAAATCTAAGATGTCTCGTTGAGTTTAAGTATACCTATTTGATTCGGATTCGATCTGATTTATATTTTATACACTTTTGATTTTTAAAAATCAAATTTTTCTGAAGAAACTCCAATAAAAACTAAGGGAGAACAAATGCATGCAAAAAATTTTAAATTGCTCTTATTTTTATATTTCTTAGGATTTTTCAGGATGTTACATCATGGCTGATAGCTTGTGGTTGATGGTTTTTGGCCCTGACGTGAGTATTTGTGCGAACGAATCAAATATCGATAAGCCGCTTCGAAAAAAATCCCGATAAGCCATTTTGAAACGACGGCGGAAAAGCTGTTCCATTTGTTTGTTTAGTAAACCCATGAGGTAAAAGTTATGAGCTGAAAAGAATAGGGATAGGTGGTAATTTGGTACTGCCAGAAAGAGAAAAGAAAGATTCCAAGGAATAAAAAAAGAAAAACTGGGTCTATGTTCAACTGAAGAATATTCTCAAGAGTAAGAAAAGTATTTTGTTTCGGTTCGATCTACAGTCGCATATGAAATGAACGAAAGGAGAAATTTAGTAGCACCTTTTCCACTGGATCTCTCGCAAGAAGAGGATAATCTCCGACTGACTTCGACTTGTCCTTTTTTTTTCTCCTGTGCCCGGAGGCGTGGTATTTCTATTTCCAGGTGCTGGTGGTCATGGCGGGGCTCCTCGAGAACCCCGGGCTCTCCGTGGACTCCCTCTCGATATGGTAAGTTTATTTTGGGCTTAAATCGTTGGCTAAGTTGAGCCTATAGCCCATGGGCTGGGCAGCTATTTTTCTTTGTTTCTTTCTTTTTTGCAGAATGGCCATAAATGGATGGGAGTTTATGACCACGGTCGGGTTCATCAACGGTGTTTCCTACTGACTCACGTACAAGGTATATTTTCTCTTGGCAACTAGTAATAAAATATTAAAAATGATTAGATTTTTTAATTATTATCTCTAAACACTATATTTGAATGTATGCATATAAAGAATATAAAGTAAAACTTGATATTTATTAGATATACATCACACTAATTTTATATTATAATATAAAATACGTTATATATTTATGGATAATATTATAAAAAATATGTCCTATATTATTGAACAAAGGGAATATAGGATTTAACAGATTGATATGCAATCAATTGTGTCATGTGTACATAGAGTTATCAGGGCGCCGGCAACCTTAGGACGGCGGTGTTCTCGCATGTTTGGTGATGGCCGTGATGGCGCTGTCGTCAGCCAAGGCGGTGGTGCTGGCCGGCGCTGTGCTACGCGGAGGTGATGTGCCTCCGCAGCCAGTGGCGAGGCCGTGACGAGGGCGGTCTCCGGCCTCTCTTCCCCTAGCTCCTCGATTAGGGATGGCAATTGTGCCTATTTACCTGTGTACCCATGAGTAAATACCCTAATGGAGCCGAGTATGGAATGTATTCTTTGCCCACGGGTATGAAAATGGGGGGAACTCTTTGCCCATCAGGTAAACGGGTATGGTTATGGGTGAGCTCCACCCGTACCCGTCACGTCCACTTACCCGCAATCTGACAAGTGGTCCAGCCCAATAAATAAAACAGATAACCCTAACCCTAACTCCATACCACGCCGCCTCCCGATCCACTCGACTCACTCCCCAGCTGTCGCACTCACTCATTCGTCGCCCTCATCTCCTCAGCCTGGTGCCCTCGTCTCCTCACCTCGCCGACTTCCGACTGACTCCACTCACCGACGTTGCCATCTCCCCGTCTCTACTCTCCAGCCGCCTCTTCCTCCATCAAGATCCAACCGTCCTTGAGATCCAGCCGCCGGCGTTCGTCCTTCAAGATCCAACCACTAGCATTCGTCCTCGAGATCTAGCCGCCGGTGTTCATCCCGTCTAGATCCAGCTGTCCTGTCCAGATCCAGTCGGCCCGTGTTCCAGATCTAACCGCCGCTGGTCGCCCCTCCGCCCCCACCCGGCCGCTGCATCTTCCGCAACGGTAACGAGGACGACAGCCTCGCCTCGTCTGACTAGAATTACTACTACTCTCATATGTTTATAGAGGAAGTCTTTTCGAAATTATCCAAATTTAGGGCCTCACTACTATACATGCCAGTTGCCACCCTTGTGTGTGTGTGTGTTCGTGTCAGAGGAAGGGAAAGCCTAGGGCTTTATAAAAAAACCTTGCCAGGGATTCAACTTCTGCACGTGATTTGTGAGTGGTTTTAGGGTTTGAGGAGAGGACCAGGCTAGGCCTTGATTGTTCATATGTGGATTCTTCAGTCTTGAGCAGTGTTTTGGCACAGTGCTAGGAATAATTCTTCTAGTTGGTGGCATACAATGCATATGTCAACTGCATGCATATATGTCAGGCACCCAACTGTGAATGTGTATCCTGCATATTTGAAAAGAGAGATGCAAGAACATCTGCTTATGAATTGAGATCCTAGACAAATAGAATGCATATGTCAACTGCATGCATATATGTGAGCCTCCAGTCTGACCGCTTGTTGGCCGTTGGTCAGACCGCCAACAGCTGGCCGGTCTGACCGCAGGCAAACGGCCGGTCTGACCGGTTCATCTGACCAGACACCTGCACAGCCCGACTGAAAAACCGTGACTTTTCATATTTTTGCCAAAATCAAGAAAATGGGAGAAATGCTCCTTTCCTTTTTAGCCCAAGACATCAAAGACTTAATCTAAACATCATAGAGGCTCCAATCATCACAGAAAATGTTGGACCGAAACGGTGACAGAGGGGGGTGAATGTCGCTTTCTAAAATTAAATTTGCCCCTCAAGTATCCACACTTATGCTTCTTCTCCAATAGCTATGGAAGCTATGAAGATAGAAGATATGCACTTACTGGAAGTCACAGCAACAAGGATAAAACAGATCCAGAAAGAAACAGTCAAGAAAAAATAATTTCAGAGCAAGTCTGACTGCAAACGGTAATACCGCTAAGACGAGCAGTAGTACCGCTGGGCTGAGCGGTAGTACCTCTCGAGGAGCGGTAGTACCGCACGCAGAAAACAGAAGACAGCTCACTGAAACCTGAAAATTTCAAAACTTCAAAAACTGAGAAATTGAAGGTTTCTTCCCAATCTTTTTAGCTCAAAGCACTACCACAACAAACAAAATAGCATGGGGGCTCTAGGAAACCAAGAGATCAAAGGAAAAGAACAAGAATTTCAGATTTGACCCAAAATCTGAAAAGATACAGAGCCAACACCAAAAACCAAATTTCTCCCCAACCTTTGATCCTCTGGCCATGAAACTTTGAGGATAGCCACTTAATAGCCTCTGGACTTCTCATGCCAAGTTTCATGCCATCTCGCGAAGGAAATCAAGATTTTGCATTAAGCCCTAGAAGGAGGAAATGAAGAACAGGGAGGCTCAAAAACCCAAATCTGAAATTAAACGAAGTTTGCTCTTGGAAAACTCGATCAAATGATCTTGAGGCATCATCCCAACATAGAGCAACCCATTTTGGGCCTCCCCAGCAAGAAAGAACAAGAAATCATGCAAAAGGGAGAAACGAAGAACAGAGAGCACGAACAAAGAGAATCAAACTTCATATTTTCATTCATTGAAGCAAAAAGAATACAGAGGAGTCCCGATACGCATGGACATTAGAACAAGGAAGATTACATGCTTATCACTCCAATCTCTCCCTCTCCCCAAGCCAAGAACTCATCTACTCTCTACATTCTTGGAGGAAGGGATGCACTCAAGAAACCATCGAAGGAAGACAACAGAACCTCTGCCCTCTCCCTGCTCTCAACCACTAAAGACTAAAGCCAAAGCAACTCTCTAAAGCCCATTTTGACTAAAGCAAACCCTAGAACCCTTGGAGTGCATAAGTGGGCATGCAGCCACCACCATCTATTTATAGCCTTTGGCTAACGGGTCTCCACCCCGTTACGCCCGCTAAATCCAACGAAGCCCGCTCCCGCTTGTGCAGCCTTGCGAATTTACCGATTCGCCCCTCCTGCACCTTCCGAGAAGCTTCCGCGCTCCTTGTCGTCCACGACTCGCAACCACATCGAATCTCCGCCGTCTTCGACACATCCGACCGTTCTGACCTCGACACCTCCTGTGTCTAGTCCAGTCACCTCGTGTCTCACCACGACTCCGCCTCGATGTCCTGCAGTCACACAGACAAGAAACACGTCAAATAGCACCGCTCGACACATGAAAGCGTAAATAGCATAGACACATCATGCTTACCCATGATGAAGTCCAAACCTGTCGAATCATCGGAATAGGCATCCTAATCTCATACAACCAAGTTTGACCAAGTCCGACCAAGCCCGATTGCACCATGCAACGTCAAGGTCCGAACCACCCAAACCAAACTCGACTTACCTAACCCGATGTCAATTACTCATCATACACACGGGATGACCTCCACATGGTCTCTCAGAAAATCAACACAAACTCATGAATTTGAGAATTTAGCCAAGAACTGAAAAGCTACAGTGAGCAACACTAAAACACAAATTTCCATCTAAACTTTGATCCTTTGGCCGTGAAACTTTGAGAATAGTTAATTAATAGCCTTAGGACTTAACATGCCAAGTTTCATGCCATCTCATGAAGGAAATTAAAAAACACACCAAAACCCTAGAAATGAGAACAAGAACACAGGAAGGCTAAAAAGGAGATTCTTGCAAATCGATCAAATTGCTCTTGGAACTAGATGACCAAAGGGTCTAGAAATGCAATTCCATCATAGAGCAACTCATTTTGCTACTCCTCAGCAAGAATCGAGCCAAAACACAAAAACTCAAAAATCACACTGAAGGGACATCGAAGGATAAAAACCAACAGAGAGCCAGGAACTCAATCAAACTCAAACAAAGCCATCTCAGATTGATATTGAGGATGAGAGATACATGATTACAAGGAGTATCAACTCATATCATCCCTACAATCCCATACATGCTTGGAGAAATCAAGAACTCCTCTCTCTATCTCTCAAGAACACACGAAGGGGACAGAGAAGCTACAGGAGACAACACCTGCTCTCTCCTACCAACTAAAGCCTAAAGCAAAACAACATCTCCAAAAACCATTTTGACTAAAGCAAACCCTAACAACTCCTTGAAACCCTAGAATACATGCAGCCATAAGGAGACATCCCCTCCTTATATAGGCTCCGGCTAACGGGTCTCCAACCCGTTATGCCCGCTAAACCCGAACGGAACCGCTTCCACCTGTGCAGCTTTGCGCTTTTACCGAAACGCCCCTCCTGCACCTTCCGGGAAGCTTCCACGTTCCTTATCATCCAAGCTTCGCAACCACCTCGAGTCTCCGCCGTCTTCGACACATCCGACCGTTCTGACCTCGACACCGCCTGTGCCAAGTCCGGTCACCTCGTGCCTCGCCACGACTCTACCTCGACGTCCTGCAACTATCACTAGGCCTGGGCGTTCGGGTTACCCGAATTTTTCGGGTCGGGTAGTTCGGGTAATTCGAAATTCGGGTAATGAAAACTGCTACCCGATATTAGCCCCAAAAAAACACTACCCGCAATTTCGGGTACCCGATAATTCGGGTTCGGGTTCGGGTATACCCGATATACCGGAATTTACAGAAAACCAGCTAATTTCCCGACAATTCGGGTAATTTACAGACAATTCGGGTAATTTACAGATAATTTCCCGATAATTCGGGTAATTTACAGACAGTTCGGGTAATTCGGGTAGTTCGGTACCGGGGGATATTACCCGAACTACCCAAACTAATTTCGGGTAATCAGAATCGTTATCCGAATTTGGGATCGGGTACCTCGGGTTCGGGTCCGGGTAATTCGGGTACGGGTAACGGGTAGCGGGTATTTTGCCCAGGCCTAACTATCACAGACAAGAAACACATCACATAGCACCGCTCGACATATGTAATCACAGTTAGCATCAACAAAACGAACTTAAGCATGAAATCGCCCAAACGACCAATCGGAAAGACGAATATGCAATAAGACCGTCCAACTATACCCGACTGCGCCAAATGCCGACCTGGCACAAATCACTCAAACCAAACTCAATCTTTGCAACATACTTGTCAATTACTCATCATAAACATGGGGTCATAACCACATGGTCTCTCACTCTGGTCGTTGACTTCTAGAGTCGATTTCCAACTACGTTGGTATCCGACTGGCAGTCGATTTCTGACCACGATGATCTCTGTCCGATAGTCGATTTCCAACTATGTTCGGTTCCGACTGGCAGTCAATCTTCGACCACGGTGATTTCCGTCTAATAGTCGAACTCCGACTACGTTGGCTTCCATCCGATAGTCGTAACCGATACATTGATTTCCGACTAGTGGTCATAACCCGACCACGTAGTGTTCTGAACTAGTAGCACTCAGCTATGTGTTTCTCTGTTTTTCAAGAACACTTCATATCTTAATCTTCATAGTTTTGTAACTATCGGAGTAAAGAATAGGTGAATATTTGGGAGAAAAATTTCAAGGCATCATTCACCCTCTCTGTTGCCTATCTGGTCCTACATTTTCATAACAAACATGTATCTTTTGTTGTTTTTATGTCTAAAATGTAGGTCGAGGAAGCGAGGAGAAGGCTAGATAAGTGGGACGACACAAAACAGCTTCTTCTAGCTAACAAGCAGTGATGATGCCAGGAGAAGATGAAGAATCAATATGCTGCTGCAAGTTAGGCAGATTGATCCTGTCACCAACTTTCGTTCAGTGGCATCTCATCTGCCACCGCTAACTTAATGATAGACCACCCTAAATCAGTAATGTTTAGTTCAGTCAGTTTCATATGAGATCATTCTAGTTCAGAATTTCCATCCTATTCTGAAATGTCCTCAGTCACCTAATGATACGCTTTTGAGGTAGCTGTTGTATTTCTTTACTATCTCTTCGTACAATAATTAAGTAGAAACAAAAGCAAGTGGCCTTGGTGAATAGAATTAAGTGACTGTTTAGTCCAGGAATCTAGCGTTGCCCTGCAGACCTGATTAGAATAGAATTTCTTCAGAGAGCGGGAGGCAACAACAGAAAAGACAAGTGAGCAGTAAACCTTGTCCCATCTTTTGATTGTCGAGAAGCCATAATCCAAGATAAAATTAGTACAAATCCGTCCATGAATAGAAGAATAATATATTAGAAATGGTGCCTCAGCACTTGGACAAATGGCATGCAGACAGTATCAGCATCCAAGGAGAAGTTTTCTTTGCCGACCTGATCAAACGTTCAGCACTATGAGCATGCAGGCATGTCCTGTGGGGCTGGTGGCTGTGCTGTGCTACTCAGAAATTCCTTTTCTGCAAGGCTGTCTGTTCCAATGCACTAACCTTCATATCCATAGAGACGGCAATTCGCGTTTCAGAAAACCGAAATGACAAAACGTTTCAGGCCTGAGACGGCGGAGTTCAGGTTGGCATGTTAAGCTGGCAATTGCATTTCCATAACAGTACAATCGTACAACAGAGAATCACAATATAAGAAATTATGAGTTTGATCAGGTTCGGAATCCTCACCTGCTGGCATTTACCGCTTTGTGCACAGTTTTCCTTTCCTACTAGGAGGAAGAGTGGGGACTAGAACCGAAGACTTCAACAACTACAACGTCGTGCTTTACCGTTAGACCACATGGGTGTCCCAAGCAGCTCGTGATTCTGCGAACTCTGGGTCTGCATGAAGCCATGAACTAAAGTAAAAATTAAAGGTGGTGCCTCCGCCGGTTCTTCATCGACCACACAAGTGTGGGCGTCACTTGGGCGAGGCAACGCTTAGGTGGGAGGAGTCAGACGCTGACCTTTGGCAATGCTAATTTTTTTCTCTGGCGTGAAGTGAGGCATCTAGTGCAGGCCTGCCTAGGCCCGGATGCGATTGCATCGGACAATCATTGTTTATGCCTTCTTCTCCCTACTATACATATGTATCCATATCTCTATTTATCATTTGACTTGCATCAGAGCGTGTTAATTAAAGGAATGGAAATCTTTGATAAGACGAGCTTGGAAAGAACCTCTTCGATCGGTTTGGTTGAGATTCTGATGAGGAGAGGAAGGAAAAGAAAGTGTTTTGGGGAGTGCTTCTATGATTGCCTCAAAAGGGATAACTCTGAGCTTTAATCGAATCCGGAGAGGAAGCTTGAACTTTGCTACTACGTTGTCTCTATGGTGTCCCAACCAGAACCTAGCACGAATCTTACGATCATAATGGTTAGACGAGGGGTTGGAAATGAATTGCACCGGTGTCATCTATCCTTGTTGCGATTAGGGTTCAAAATTTTGGCGAAATTTATTTCGTTGCTTTCGTTACCTCTGAAACACGTAAGATTGGGTCAAATTTTGGCCAAATTTGTCCCCATTTGAATTTTACCAAATTTTGTTCAAATTTTGGTTAAATTTCATAAAAATTCAAATGACATTTGAATATTTCATTCAAAATTGTGAACGAAAGAACGAAATTCCATTCAATTTGTTCATCTCGCTGCCCTCTGAGATTTTTTGCATAACGAGATTGTGAACCCTGTTGCGATCTGGTTATTTTGCTTTAAAATTCGTTCCATTTGTGGTTCAGACTTTCAGTCTTTCAGATGACATGGAAGCGCAAAATTCTCACGGTACCGGAAATGGCACTAGTAGGTCATAATTTGGCTTTTATGTGTTAAAAATATGGAAATTTGGAACCCATGAATAATGAATTTGCAGTACTCTCCTAATTAAATGGGAAAAGGAGGCCACGACATCCATTCTTTCTGATCACATGGAAGCGCATAATTCTCGCGGTACTAGAAATCGCATTAGCTGCCCATAATTTGGCCTTCATGTTCACAACCTGTAAATTCAGAGTACATGGATTTGCAGTATTCTCATTCTATTTACAGAAAACAAAAAAGAAACGTAAGATGTAACTTGCATTTGCTCCAGTAATGTTGTCATGCCATCCAAAACCGGCAGTTTTTTTATTGGCTCTTTCATGAACATATATAATAAACAAGCAAAATAATTAATTATAAAATTGACACGGCGGCCTGTCCAACTAATGCTCTCATGATCTCATCAATAATGCCATAGAAATATAAGCTAGAACCAGCCTGCCTGAGGCCTACATTGTCCAGCGCCTGCCTATATAACAAGCGCACACGTCCCAACATCACAACACCAAGCCTCTCCTCCTCCTCATTGCTACTACAACATCACAAGATGATGCTGCTAAGAGCAGCGACGCCGTTCGCCTACGCGAAGATCGACAAGGTCGACGCCGACGAGGCGCGGCACCTGAAGGCGCAGTTTTTGATCCACAAGGTGCTGGAGGGGTCGGGCAATGTGACGGCGAGGAGGAGGCCGGCATTGGCGAAAGGCGCGTGCAGGGTGAAGGCGAGGATCGGCGTCCAGCTTAAGAGGTTCAGGCTCGCCGTCCGGAGCATCAGGCTGCGCGTCTACCGGAGCGTGCAGAAGCACCTCAGGAACCTGAGGAGGCTCGTGCATGGAGAGGAGGAAACCGAGTCTCCTTGAATCTTGAGCCTTTATTTCTTCCTTTCTTCTGGAAAAATATCCTCGAATTTTCGAGCTGCCTTCGATCGACCTTTGGTGTTTGTGTGAAACCGTGAATTGAATCAAAGCAATGGCTAATAATGTTGGGATATGGACAAGCTATACCAGTGCAAATTAAAATTTTCTATCACATAAAACATAAAGCCATTCGAGTAAGATATTATTTATTGTTACTACTGGATGCACAGTACAACAGAATAAGAGTTGAAGCAGACTGGTTTAACGAAGCGCGTATCAATGTAGTGGAAGTAGTCGACCGTCCAACGTCTCTGAAAAGCATTCTTTGGAAGCGAATCGTCCTATAGCAGTAGTAGATATCCATAAGCCGATTGCCTTCTCCTTGGATCATCTTGACTAGCTCACAACCACAGTAGCTCCTTTACCAAAGTTTTTCTGATTGTATTAATAGCCAAATTGCATTATTAGCCTAATTAGGCTACTATATAAGCAGTTTGGGCAAAACTAATTTCTAGTTTTAAATAAATATTATATTAAAAAGCTTTCTGCTTCTACCCCATTTCGTCTCAAGTCTTACCTATATTCTTTTGATCTTGCTCTTGCCTTACCTATCAGACTCTATATCACAAGAAATTAAATGCAAATTTCTGATTGTAATAAATAGGTTGAATTACACCTATGGGAGCTGTAAGTGAGGAGAGAAGATAAACCCAGAAGAGATTGAAATAAGGTGATGAGTAAAGGTATTGGTGGATTTATATTTGACCTTTAGAGGTGTATGGTGTGGTATTTGGATGGATAAATCGGAGGAATTTTGTTGGATTGGATTTTAACAACAAGGATAGGTAAACTGAGTTTTGAAGAAATAGGGAATGTGATAAGAATTATTGGATTTTAGGCTTTGATCAATGATACTTGTGGGGACCCCATGCGTGGGAGCGTCCGTAGTCGTTGCATGTGTTTTGTACTAGTCCTATGATCAGTAGCTAGTACACACATTCACATCATTGTGATCACATCCATACACATTGCACATAAATAGCTTACATAAAATGGATGATATCATATATGCGAGGCATAAAAGAGTACATACACATAAGGCCGATCGGCCAAATGACCAACATAGTCTCGAACAAAAACAGCGGATGTCTAAGAACAAAAGTATCCAATGATTTGCCATCATAACCGGCAGGCAACCAACTGGAGTCAAACCCTAGAAGGAACCCTCATCAAATTCCCCAGTGCCAAGGGCGAAATACGCATCGTCGGGCATGAAATCTTCATTCTCTGATCAACAACAAATTAATAAGCAAGATTGAGTACATTGTGTACTCACCAAGACATGTAGTGTGTTGTAAAATTTTACATATATGTAAGGCTGTCAAAGGATGAGGCCCTATACTAAGTTATTTTTAGCATAAGATAGGTTTCATTTTGCAATAACATTAAGTAATAATTTGCAAGCGGAGTTGTAAAGAGGATTTGACATGTAATGAAATAACATATGCATAATTTTCATAACAGTAGATCAAAACCATTCACAGCACTCCTCGGCTGTGAGCATCACATCATTCCCAACCTTGGGTATAGCACACGGTTGCATACATACCATCCTATATGTTTAGTGAAACAGTTTCAAAAGGAAAACTATACCCTTTATAGCTACATTCAAGCTTGCTCATGACCACGAGCATGGCTATTTAAACAGTTGTTAATACTCTATAGAGGATGTACAGTTTTACGCATAGATGATCAATTTTTACTATCAGCAACTTCACGCTTCCTTTGGCATGTGATGAAAGTTGATTATTTTATAACCTTTAGATCATTTAGTCCTAACCTTACACCAGCCCACATAAATGTCAAACCTCCCTTAGGTACACCCCTAAGCAAAGATCCTCACTTAAGTCCGTCACCCAAGTAGGCATCACCATTGCATTAGTAAGCTTTGGTCCCAACACTTTGGTGAATGGAGCACATACGAGCAAACCTAACCGGGGTGTCCTTTCTACATCCATGCCTACCACAATGCAAGGCTAGACCTAGATAACTTAATTGGCTAAATGCCAGAGCCCATATAACACATGTGGTCGTACGGTGTCACTTAGATGTGCAGCAATAGCATTTGGTCCTTAATTGACCTGGGCAAGAATCTCCCCCTATATACATGCGAGATTCCCTCACATTTAACAGTATATCATATAACTCTCCCGCATCCAAAAACTAGGTTTTTTCATTTTATTTCATACCAAAGTAATAGAGGTTCCCCCTTTAGTCCAACATTTTTGAAAGCCAACATGTAAATTTGTTCGAAAAATCAAACTTAACAGAAACTAGTGCTTGTCTAAGCATCTAGACCATATATCAACGTATTATTCCTAATATGATAGTATATGTTGCCTAAACCATGTCCTAGAGGTACAACAATGAGGATATCAAGTTTTCAAGGAGGTTCAATGCATATGAGTGGTCGTAACTACCATTACCCACAATATAGCAATTTTTAACAGAACATACACACATGCATAATAGATTTTACAATAAATATACAATAATTAAAACACTCGGATCAACATGGTCAAAGGGGTGCTTGCCTTGCTCTTATTGCTCAGAGAATGTTTTGGAGGACTTCTCGGTGTCGTCTGGCATGGAGTTGTCTAACCGGTAAATAAATCTAGATAAAAGCAAATAAAAGCCAAATAAATAGAGACAAGATGTCGGAACCGGGAGCGGCAACTCCAGGATCCGCAGTGTAAATCGCACTAGTCCAGGATCAGCTAGTGCACATAGTGTAACAGGGATACATATCAAGCACCAATGACAATATTATTAAATTTAAATAGTATGGCCTTATGGCCAACGTTTACATCACTGCTCATTAGCAACAATAATTACTGTGGAAAAAAGAAGATAAAAATGAAGCCCAAGCCTACTCACAGGCAAACGACTGCAAGCCATGGCCTACTCATCTTGGTCCTCACTGTAGTCGATGTAATCCTCCTCTGTGATGAGATAGCAAAGGTGAGTACAAACTTGTACTCCACAAGTCACACGGAGAAATGCAATATAATGTTAGGGGCAACAAAAGGAAGGCATATAGGGTTAGTTGAGCGAAAAGCAATAATACGGAGAAATACAGTAAGTAGATTAAAACTACTGAATTTAATACAATAAGTAAAAAGAGTAACTGTAATTAAAATTATTACCGTTAGTGCAGGCTCCGACCAAACACTAACCTAACCACGTGCATCCCACCTAGACCATCTTTTCCAAAAGACTTCGTATGGATTCCATCCATAATGTTTTCACAAATCATTTTGAAAAATAAAATCTAATCCATGAAAAACTTTACTCAGCATGCTCATGACCGTAGGCACGGCTATCCAGGATAGATTATACACTCTACAGAGGTTGTACAACTTTACCCACAAGACATGATCATCCCATATTTCCACGCGATTAACACACTTTCTTTGGTGTGCAGCGAGGAGATCATGATAAAGCCTTTACAATGCAAAGCCTTCAACCTGGCCAAGCCTCCCCTCTTCGTTTGTGCACCGGAAAGCTACTCATGTGAGCAATTACCAGTACCTCTACCATCTCCGCCCCTCGCCAAGGCCGCAGTAATCTTCCCCATGTCCATGCGATCAACCTCCACCCCCTCGTCGGCCGCTACCAACCAAGATCAAACATATGTGAGCACAAGGACGCGAGCTAGAGTACACTGTAGCTTTCAACTACTATAGCTTTCGACCACTGTAGCTTTCAAAAACTATAGCTTCTGACCACTATAGCTTTCGACCACTGTAACTTTTGACCACTATAGCTTTCGACCACTGTAGCTTTCAAAAACTATAGCTTCTGACCACTATAGCTTTCGACCACTGTAACTTTTGACCACTATAGTTTTCAACCACTATAACTACTGACCACTCTAGCTTTTGACCACTGTAGCTTCTAACCACTATAGCTTCTTACCATTGTAGCTTTTGACTATTATCGCTTTCGACCACTGTAGCTTTCGACTATTATCGGTTTTGACTACTGTAGCTTTTGACCATTATCGCTTTCGACCATTGTAGCTTCCTATCACTGTAGCTTCTGACCACTGTAGCTTCTGACCACTATAGCTTCCGACCACTGTAGCTTCCGACCACTGTAGCTTTCGACCACTATAGCTTCTGACCACTATTGCTTCTGACCACTATAGCTTCCGACCACTATAGCTTTTGACCACTATAGCTTACAACCACTGTAGAAATTCCAAATTTTCCTTTTTCTTTAGTTTCAGACTTTCGAAAGCCCGTATTTCTTTATCCGATTGGATCTGTTCAAATTTCTAAATTCTTATAAAATTCTAAATTATCCATTTCTGGACTCCTTTTTAATTTTTGAATTTTATTTGGTTTTGTTTGTATTTATTCACCTTGGGTTTTGAGCGTGTAGACTACGACGACTCTGGAGTGTTCTTTTTTGACAATTCATAGCATTAAGACTTCATTAAGACTTCAAGTAAGGCAAGTTACACCTTTGATCATGTTTCTCCCAGTAATTTAAATTATTTTTGTCATTTTTAAATTATTATGCATGTGTCCTTTTATTCAATCTTAGTTTAAATTCTAGTTTAGTTTAAATTCAATTTAAATTCTAGTTATATCAATTCCTTTTTATATGGCCAAATTTGACATTGAACACAAACATGCCTTGTCACTCTAGATAGAAACCTATTAGTACAAAATCTAGTTTAGACTTAGGCATTGGTATGAGAGTGGGTGCTTGCTGGTTCTCATTGTTGTTCGGTGACACGATGATGATACCAGGCACAAGGGGTATGTAGGTAGCGCCTAAGTCATATCGTACTACCATAAGTCTGGTATGGGACAGATCTGACTAAGAATTTGTGAAGTTCCAACTTTGGTTTCGCTATAGGCTGAATGTGAGCGTGGCATAGGCCCCAATAAGTCTCACATGGCACAAGAGGGGCCCTAACTTGTGGATTAATGTTGTGGTAAAACCTTAGTGGTGGTGTGACCAATTTGGCAACTAAACAATGTAAAGAGCTTGTCATGAACCCTCAGCTGCATACCTAAGGTAGTGTGTTAATCGTATAGCAAAATGAGAGGATATGTCTTGTGGGTAAAGTTGTATATCTCTGTAGAGTAAAAAACTATCCTGGCTAACAGTGTCTACGGTCATAGACATGCTAAGTATTCTTTTATGAAAAATGTGAAAACTTTTAAAGATGGTTCGGGTGGGATATTTGTAGTTAGGTTAGTGCTAGGTTGGTGGCTACACTAACGATATTATTTCAATTAAAATATTGTTTCTACTTATTATATTAAATTCAGCTTTTGTACTTACTTTATGGTATTTACTTCAATCCTACTTTTCCCACAAGCAACCTTATTATGTCTTTCTTTGACAATATCCATGCATGCATCATATCTGTTAATTCTCCTAGTGTAACTTATGGAGTACTTTATGTGCTCACCTTGCTTAAATCTGTTGCCAAAGGATGACTTCAACGACTACGATGAGGATTGCGACGAATAGGTCACGTCTTACAGTCATTCGCCTATGGGCAGGTAGGATGGGCTGCTACTTTATTTATCTTCCGTTGTTTTACCTTTAATTTTGGCTTATGTGCCGTGATGATGTAATCTTGGCCACAAGGCTTGTACTCATTTAATTAATAAAGTTTATTATTATGTGTGATATGTATCCCTGTTAACCCTGTGTGCACTAGCTGTTCCTGAACTAGTGCGATTTACATAGAGGATTTTGAAGTTGTTATTTCATGATCCGACATGATGGTTCTTAAGTTGATAGTCTGCTCCTCAGGTTCATTCATGTCCTCATCAGACTCCTCACAGACCTCGTGAAAAGAGCTCTATTCACTTTCAGTTTCTAACTCTATTTCTGGAATTGGAGCCTTTCCTCTTGTTTCTCTGGTCCTTTGTGCTAACTCTACCTCTAGATTAGTCGTAGAGTGTTGAGGAGGAACTTGAGTGGTCACCGATTGAGGGAGAGCAGGTATTTGGTATGAAGAGCCTGCTTAGAATGCAGGAGACCCATAGTGCTTGATGATAGTGTCCTTTGTCCGAGGCATGTTCAGATAGAGATGAAGGGATAATTAGAACAAAGATAATTGGTTTAGAGCTAAATGAGATGAAGTGATTTAGTTTTTCAGCAAAATTAGTAGTACTGCAGTGTACAAGGTGGTAGTACTGGATTATGATCGTACCACCAAGTATCTTCTAGTTTGCCATTTTACGGCAATACTGCCATGTAATGGTCGAGATGATCGTATTGCGATAGTACCATAGACGTCGAGTGGTAGTACTGCTTTTGCTGAACTGAATCTAGGGCAAACCACATTTAATCTAACTAGCAATTTTTATGGATTGAATCCATGGAAGTTATGTATAAACATCATATAATGCTAGTTTTATCATTTTGCCCAAAAGAATCTCACTAAATCATCTACATTTTCCAAAACATAATTTGGGGAAACCTAGAGCTTAGGACAAGGCAATGTATGGATTAAAAGGACATTTTTTACCTTAATTCGGAGGAGGAATGCCCTTAGGTGATGTTGATTCCAAAGATCTTGAAGACAAAAGGTTGATCGGGTGGAATCTCAAAAGGGGACTTCATAGAAGAGGGAAAAGGAAGAACCAAGGGGGGTGTACAGCTTGAGGAAATGCAAAGAAACCGCTGGCGTAGAGAGAGAGGAGAGAATAAGGTGGAGGGGCAGTTAATGCGTCCACCAACTGATGTGGTAGTACCGCCTTGTGGTAGTAATGCTGAATCAACACGGTATTACCACACAACGGTAGTACCGCAGCTTCAATGTCGGTAGTACCGATTTTCCTAAATCTACAGGGATGGATTTCAGAAATTTTGGAAAATATGCAAATGATCCTTAGTTTTTCACTCAAATAAGTATCGTTCAGTGTCATTATGCATTAAGCAAGCCAAGAGATATCCAAAACATAGTTTTCATGAACATAGAGGTTTTTGGGAAAGAATTGAAAATAATTTGAAAATATTGTTGTCCAAAGCTCCAATAACACCAAATGAGAGCAAAAGGCATGAGGCATGAGTTCAAGCAACATTTTAATAGTCTATGACATTTCTTATTCCTCAATTTGCAAAAGTGGTTTTCATCTAATGGTTTCGTGAAAATATTCGTTAATTGGTCTTTGGTCTGAATGTGGCTAATGACTATGTCACCCTTGCTTACATGATCTCTCAAGAAGTGGTGGTGTATATCTATATGCCTAGTTCTTGAGTGTTGAACCGAGTTATTATCTATTTTCATAGCACTATCATTATCACACAAAAGACGTATTTTATCAAATTTAATTCCATAATCCATTGGTGTTCGTCTCATTCATAACAAATTGAGTACAACAACAACCTACGGAAACATATTAGGCTTCGGTAGTGAAAAGGGCTACAAAATTTGGTTTCTTGGATGACCATAAAACTAAAGACCTTTATAAAATTAACAACTTCATGAGGTATTTTTTCTATCCACTTTGCAACCCGCATAATTGGAATCTAAATATCTAATTAAATCAAATTTAGCACCTTTAGGATACCATAAGCCAATGCTAGATGAATGCTTTAAATATCATAGAACTTTATTTACGGCTACTAAATGGCACTCTTTTAGTGATGCTTGAAAACGTGCACACATACAAACCCTAAACATGATATCAGACTTAGATGCGGTAAGATAAAGTAAACTACCAATCATGGACCTATAAAGCTTTAAATCTACCAGTTTACCTCCCTCATTGAGATCAAGATGTCCATTTATCGCCATGGGAGTCTTGATGGGTTTTGCGTCCTCTATGCCAAACTTCTTGAATAAGTCTTTCACGTACTTCGTTTGACTTAGGACGTTCCATCCTTGAGTTGCTTGATTTGGAGTCCAAGGGAATAACTAAGCTCTTCAATCATGGACATTTTAAATTCCCTAGACATCATATCATCAAATTCTTTGTAAAAGTCTTGGTTGGTAGACCCAAATATGATATCATCAATATAAATTTGGCATATAAAGAAATCATCATCAATAATTTTAGTAAACATTGTTATATCAACTTTTCTAAATTTGAATCTTTATAGAATAGAAAATCTCCAAGGCATTCACACCATGCTCTAGGAGCTTGTTTTAAGCCATATAGCGCCTTGGAAAGTTTATACATATGATTTGGATTATTAGGATCTTCAAAACTGGGTGGTTGTTCAACATGTACAAGTTCAGTTATTTTTTTGCATTTTAAAAAGCATTTTTAACATCCATTTGAAATAATTTAATATCAAAGCATGATGCAAAAGTAAGTAATATGCGAATAGACTCAAGTCTACCTACAGGAGCAAATGTTTTATCATAATCTAAACCTTCAACTTGAGTATAACCTTGAGCGACTAACCTTACCTTGTTTCTTACCACAACTCCATTTTCATCTTGTTTGTAACGGAAAACACATTTTGTGACAATTACATTGTGCTCACTTGGTCTTTCCACCAATGTCCAATCATCATTTTGGGTGAAGTTGTTTAGCTCTTCATGCATTTCATTTGCCCAATCTAGATCGTTTAGAGCATCATCTACATGCTTTGGTTCAAGGGAAGAAACAAACGAGTAATGCTCACAAAAAGAAGCTACATGAGATCGAGTTTGAACACCCTTACTTATGTCACCCAATATTTAATCTATTGGATGATCCTTTGCAATTGCAATGTGAACCTTCAGGGGTAGAGTTGATGGTTGTTGTTCTTCTTTGTCCTTTTTTTCTATGTCTAATATTTGAACTTTGCTTATTGTAGAAGAGGTAGGAAGTTCAACTTCTTTTGATGAAGGTGATTCACTTGTGTCTTCCTTTGGCTTGATATCGCCAATTTGTATATTCTTCATTGCTTGTCTTAATCCTTCATCAGCTACATCATCTAAATTCTCTTGCTCTTCTTGAAAGCCGTTAGTATCATCAAATTGAACATCACAAGTCACTTCAACTAAATACTCGAAAGTAGGAGATGTTCGATTTTCCTCCAATGAGAAGCTATAGGAAGTCTCTTTTGAAAGATGATGCAAGTAAAGGTAATTTATGGTATGACATACAGTGTTAATTGCTTCCACTCAAAAATGATCGGAAGTATTATATTCATCAAGTATTGTTCTAGCCATTTTGATTAATGCTTGTTTTTTCCTCTCTATAACTTCATTTTGTTCCAAAGTGTAGGTAGTGGAAAGCTCATGCTTTATTCCAAGTTCATCACAAAAATCTTCAAGTGTAGTATTTTTGAACTTGGAACCATTGTTGCTACGGATTTTCTTTATTTTGAAATCAAATTTATTTTGGTCCCTTTTTGTAAAAGTTTTGAAAATCCCAGAGGCTTCGACCTTGTCATGTAAGAAGAATACCTATGTAAATCTAGAGTAATTATCTACAATGAATAAACAATAGCTATTGCCCCCGACACTCTTATAAGTTGTTGGCTTAAATAAATCCATATGTAAGAACTCCAATGGCCTAGAGATTGACATGATACTTTTGAAAGGATAGGAACTTGTAACTTGTTTTCTGGCTTGACAAGAACTACATAATCTACTTTTCTTAAACTTTACGTCCTTTAAGCCAACCACTAAGTCATATTTGAAAAGCTTTTTAAGTTGAATCATGCCCACATGACCTAGTCTTCTAAAACCTTTGAAAACTAATTCATTTTCTTTCTCCTTTGAAATGGTCATTCCATCTTTAGAGAATGAGCAAATTAATCCAAGATCACATAATTGAGTAACAGATAGCAAACTGAAATTTAATGTTTCTACAAGAAATGAATTTGAAATTGAAAGGTCATTTGAAATAGAAATTTTACCCACACCAAGAACCTTTCCTTTGCTATTATATCCAAAAGTGATCTTCTCATTGCTTCCATTTTTAAAGGTGGTGAATATCTTTCGGTCTCTGGTCATGTGTTGAGTGCAGCCACTATTAAGCACTCAATAACTTCCACCAGTCTTGTAGTTCACACACAAAACAATATTAAGTTCTTTTATATTTCCAAATTTGTTTGGGTCCTTGGAGGTTAGTAGCCAAGCCTTAAGACACCCAAATAACATTCTTTTTAGCACCTAAAATTGAAGTGCCAATAAGTTTTGCAATAATATTGACATCCTTAGTTTTCTTAAGCATATAACATGAATCATATAAACCTACGGATGAAATCTTACCAATAGAACAAGTTTGTTGCAAATATCCTACTTTCTAGCATTTATGGCAATATTTGCCATTTTGTTTTACAAATCTTGCGGGCTTGTAAACTGGTTTCTTACCTTTCTTGGGTATATACCCAAGTTCTTTTTTGTTGAATGAGCACCTTTGCTCACTTAAAAGCTTGTCAAGGGTAGCCTTACCCTTGAAGCATTGTTCCAAGCTTTTACTTGGTTTGGTTACTTGCTCCTTTAGCTTAGCATTTTCAACAACAAGCTTTGTATCACAAGACTTAGCATTATCATGATTAGAGTCAATACTTGAGCAATATGGCATGGCAAGTAAATCATCACATGAAATAGATATGCTAGTTCTAGCAATTTTTCACTAGGCATTTCATTATAAATATCACATGTAATTCCAATACTAGTATGAGACTTGTTTGAATTTTTTTTAGATAAGCAAGTCATAAGCTTCCTTTAGCTCCTCACAAGAATCTTTAAGAGATACATTTTCTTCAAGATCTTAAATTTTGACTTTTCTTTTTCAAGATATTCATTCAAGTCCTCCAACATGCGCATAAACTCATCATATGAGGGTTCATCATCATCGAAATATTTATCTTATCTCCTTTAGCTATGAGGATGGAGCCTCTTTGATAGCGATGTCAACAAATCTCTTTTTCTTGGGGAACTCATCCTCATCACAGTCAGTGTATTCCTCATCAGAGTTCTATTCTCTAATGTGAGCTTTGTTCTTGCCATCCTTATGAAGCTTTTTGAAAACCTTCTTCTTGCCATTAAATTCCTTCTTCTTGGATGACTTGCCTTTGTCATCCTTTTTCGTGGGGCAATGAGAGGCAATGTGCCTCTTCTCATCACACTCATAGCAACGGATATTGATATAGTACTTGTTGTCGTTGTAGGAGTGCCCTTCTTGTTCTTTTCATGACTAGCGTTTCAGTTTGAGCGCCTTCTCATGAACTTCTTCATTCATCTCATGAGGAGAGCCAACTCCTCTAAGAAATCATCCTTATCATCTTTGGACTCATCGCTAGACACCACTTTGGCTTTGAAAGCAGTGACCTTCTTACTCTTGGAGGAGGATTACTCTAAAAGCTCCTCCTTATCTTTCTTGTACAACTCATTGGATTTGAGGTTATCCAAGATTTATGTCAGTGTCATCCTTATCAACTTGGGAGAATTGAGAAAGAGTGTCATTAAAGTCTCATACTTTTCTGGCAAGATTCCAAGCATTTTTTTTACAATATCAACATTGGTTAGTATCGTGCCTAGGCCTTTGAGCTCATTTACAATGTTTTTGAGGCGAGAATACATTTCATTAATATCCTCATGTGGTAACATTATAAATATTTTATATTTCATCCGGAGTCTATGCAATTTGGTCTCCTTGACTGTGGATGTTCCCTCATAGATTTTCAAGAGAGTTGTCCATATCTCATGAGCGGTTTCCAAATTGCTCACTCGATTGAACTCATCCGCATTCAAGGCTCCAAAAAGAGCGTTCATCGCTTGAGCACTAAATAAGCATTGTGCTCCTCTAGTTCCGTGGGGTGGGTCAGATCGAGAGGCATAGCACAACCCTCATTTACGATTCTCTATGGGGTGGGCCTTTTAAAGAAATAGACATGCTAATTTTCCAATATGCATAATTAGAGCTATCAAATAGAGGTGCCTTTCCTATAGCAATACCCTCACTAGCCATCCTTCTCTCTTAGATGGTTAAGTCTAAATCAATGATATACCAAGCTCTGATACCACTTGTAGGATCAAGGAAAACTGACAAGAGGAGGGGTGAATAGGAGGTTCTAAAATTTCTTACTTTTTAAAACTCATTTCTACAACTTAAGAGCTAAGCAAAATTTCTATTACAATTCAAGACCTACACACAATTCTAGTAACACTAAAGTGCCACAAGCTAAGTCTCTACAAATATGTTTCTAGCTCAATAAGATAAGACAATTTCAATTGCTAAAAATATAAATGCAAAATAGTAGAGACAAAGAAATAACCAAATGGAGACGTGCGATATTTTGATGTAGTATAAAAGACTTGTCGGTCTTCACTAGTCCATATTAAGGAAAGCCTAAACGATTGGATCGGCTCCACAAATTAAGCCTTATTCCTTAATTCCACTAGTGGTTGTTCTTCCACCACTCCAGAGATGGTGAACACTGAGCCACTAACAATTAGTGATGGGCCTCTTTACAATCTTCTTAAAGAGATCACCGCGCGAACCATCTTCAAGCTGTCTAGGTGCTGGTGAGCACCAAGAGTAATAAACCATGGCCTTCGGTTGAAGGCAATCAAGTGCCAAGAATCAAACTATGAATAAATGCACTTGAATTTGGCTCAACTACCTCAAATGAATGCAATTGATGTATGTGAGGTGTGAAGAGTGTGCTACAAGCTCAAGGGTATTCAATAAAGTATTCTCTATATGTCACTGGGCTGTCGGAGGGGTATTTATACTCCTCACCAACAAATTCAACCGTTTGTGGTCTGCAAATGCGGTAGTACCGCCGTTCATCAGTCGGTACTACTGCACCTATATAGTAATGGCTATAACAGGTGTAATTAATGCTTCTGAACTAGCCGTTACATTGCGACATGGTACTACCACCATTCAAGGTCCGGTAGTTCTTATTTTCGGTATTACCATTTCCACAGAGCGGTACTACAATTTTTCTTGAGGGCCAAAACTGACCCTCTTTGGAAATAACATACCGCTAACTAAATTTTAATCCTACCGATATGCAGTAGTTTGCTCCTGATTTGTGGTCATATCGCTATGCGGTAGTACCGCTAATTGTACTCCAGTACTACCGTTTTCCCAGGAGCAAAGGTGTTTCAAAATGTACCTTTCTGGAAATTACATACCACCAACTAAAATTCGGTCCTACCAAGATGCGGTAGTACCGCACTACCTCCCGGTCATACCGCTGAGCGGTAGTACCGCCAAGTAACCTCTAGTACTACCGTTTTGTCCTGTGAAAGCATGTTGGCTTTGGAATTTTAATTCTAAGTGTATGCATGATCCTTAGTTGATCCAATGGCGCAAGAATTTTCTTTCAAGCTACTAGTCATGACCCCTCTTAATAGTATGGTGTCTAGAGTAAAATCCAGTCTTCCACCAAATCTCCAAAGACTTGTAAAATCAAAAAGAGATTCTAGACTACTTATACTTTTCTTCTATGCCATTGTGATCTTCTCTTCAATTCTTATCATGCATCTCTAAGTCGTAAACCAACTTTTGAGACTAAATCTTGTAAGCACTTGGTAAACACATTAGTCCCATGTTCACTTACTATCATTAATTACCAAAATATTTTTATAGGCCCAGATGTGTTTCAGTGTGTTGGACTGAAAGGAATAACAAAACCATCACTCACAATCCTCCATATACTCGGGCTCATGACTTTTAAATATGTAGTCATGCGAAATTCCCAATAAGAATAAATAGAGCCATTAAATAAAAGTGTCTTCCCTAGAGATATACCCTCGTAAGCCATCCTTGCTCTCCAGGCGGTAAAGCCTAATAATAAGAGACTAAACTCCGATATCACTTGTAGGATCAAGGATAACCGACTAGAGAGAGATGAATAGAAGGTTTTTAAAATGTTGGGCTAAATCATAATTTTTACCAAGTATGAGCTTAATCAAAAACGTATTGCACATAAAGCCTAAATCTTCTAGGTTTCACTAAGACACCACAAGCAATGTTAATACCAGATACACTTTTAGTTACATAATTCAATTCAATATAAGTGCTAGAAATATAAATGCAAAAAGTAAAGACAAGAGATTAAAACCACGATGGGACACACGATATTTTCTCTGTGGTATCAAAGATTGCCAGCCTTCACTAGTCCATGTTAAGGTAAGCCCAATGAATTGGACTGGATTCATGAATTAATCTTATCTAAAGACCTTAAGTCCACCAAGATTACTCTTCCTCCACTCTAGAAATGGCGAGCACCATACCACTCACAAACGGTGCAGGATCTCTTCACAATCTTCTTTGAGGACATCACTACACAACCTCCTCCAAACCGTCTAGGTACCAACAAACACCAAGAGTAATAAGTCACAATATTTGATTAAAGGTTTCTCAAGTGCTACAAGGAACAACAAATGATGTAATGCACTTGAATACTCTCAACAACTACAAAATGTGCAAAAGGAGTAAATGTATTGGAGAGAGTCTAGCAAGAGCTCAAGGGTATTGAATGAATGACCAAGAGTGCTAAGAGAGCTGACTTGCTGCTGGTGCGAGAATATTTATAACCTTCACCCACCAAGATGACCGTTGGGGTCGAATTCACCCAAAGTCAGCAAATACGGTACTACTGCCATGTAGTGGCCAGTTCTACCGCATCCACTGTTTAATGGCTATTTGAGGTTCATTAAATGCACAAAACTAGCTGCTACTTCAAATATTGGTAGTATCGTCCTCATAGGGTCCGGTAGTACCAATCGGGCGGTAGTATCGCACCTAAGCTGCAGTAGTACTGATTTCCAGAGGAGAGAAAATGCTCCAAAACACACATATTTGGAAATTAGCTACCGCCTACTAAATTTTGGTCGTACCAATTTCCAATAATATCGCCAATCTTGCGGTCATACTGTTCTAAGGTACAACTGCACAACACATGCGGTAGTGCCGATTCAAGAAATGCTAAAAGAAAATCTTTCTAGAAATAAGCTACCGGCATGTAACAGCTGATAGTATCAGGGCAGCGGTACTACCGTTTAAGACTTGCGGTCATACCCTTTTTTTTAAGGAAAATCAGAGAGAGTTCCAAATGAAATTCAAATGCATGCATAAACACTTAATTGATCAAAATGGCACAAGTTAACCTTCAAGCTATTAGTTATGACCCCCTCTTTATAGTACGGTACTATTATACAAACCCGGTCTTTTTATCCAAACATCAAGACCTGTAAAAAGCTATAAAGAGATCCTTATACTATAATTTACCTTTGTCTTAAGCTTTATCTTGATCCACGCACTCTTTGATCACTTTTATATACCTTTTTTTCATGATGTCATCAAACTTTGGAACTAAACTTTTAATCATCTCAATAAATAAGTTAGTCTCTTTAATAATTATTGTTATTAATTATTAAAATTATTTTACGAGAAGATGCTCTCAAGGGAGTACATCATTAAGATATTCTTTTTTGGAAACGGGGCGGTCATGGTATACCTTGACTTCTGAGAGACTTCACCAGGCGGCAATGGTTCGAACTAGGGGTGAAAACGGATCGAATTCGGTCGGATATTGCTTATTCCATATCCTATCCTATATTTTTTTCTCGGATTCGGAGTCGAATACGAATAGTGCCGGATACGAATACGAATTCGGATAGTATCGATCACATATACGGAACGAATACGGAACGGATGCGAATACGGTAACGAATATCTCGTCGGATATTACATAGGAATACAAAAGGCATATATAGACGGGTAGAAAATGTAATGTAATCTAATGTAACAAAAAGCATATATAGACCGGTACAAAAGGCATATACAAAAGGCTTCTCCAACTGGACAATACCACCAAAGTGATGGATTTCTCAACATTCTTATGTGATCCCAGATACGGCTGCTTCTCTCCTTTGCACCATCTCATATACACACATGTACACAGGGAAGGATCAACAAAAGCTAAAAGAACAAGAGAATCTGTTGCACTAAAAGGATCAACAAAAACTAGCAAACACATGACAAGCAGCCAACTATCCGAATCCGGGTATCCGAAAAATATATCCGGGTATTATCCGATAAAATCCCGGATAGTATCCGTATCCGTCGGATAGTTCTTTTCCGAATCCGTATCTGAAAACAACTATCCGAATCCGATAATTATCCGACATAACTATCCGAATTCGATCCGACTCGGATTCGGCGGTCGGTCGGTCGAGAAATATCCGATCCGTTTTCACCCCTAGTTCGAACTATAACGAAATTTTTATTACCGACCAGGTTGTTGGGTTTTATTACCGAACTAAACCAAATGTGTAGGCGAGGTGGTGGTGGTCATGTTGATCATGTTAAGAAACCTGGGCCTGGGCTGGCAGCCCAGGGCCCATGGTGGGCACCTCATTGTAGTCTATAAATAGAGAGTCATACCTCCTCATTATGTACACATGAATGAAAGCAATAAAGAAAGATCAGGAGTTCTCTCTATCTCTCTGTGTGTTCAATCTATTCTTCTGTGATTCTGTGATTGATTCGTTCTTGTTCTAAACAGAGGAATCGCTCGGACTGGTCTCCAGCGTCGGTTCCTCAACACGTTATCAGCACGACTTCGCTCCGGTGAACGAGGTAATCATCGAAGCACAGATTGAATTTTCTAGATCGCTTTTGAATCTGTATTTTCTTTTCGCGTTCTAGATTGAAATTCTACGGTGCAAATCCGCCCTAATCTACCGCGAGCAGACTTGAAGTCGCCGGCACAATGCCGATCGGTACATTGTGAAACGGGGTAGATGTTGATTGCACTGTAGAACGATGCAAATCCGCCCTAAATCTACCGCGAGCAGATCTGAAATCGCCGGCACAATGTCGATCGGTGGATTGCGAAACGGGGTAGATGTTGATTGCATCGTAGATTGGAAACGAAATTTTTGCATGAATTTGTTTGATCCTGTATGATCGTTATATGGAGACTATGCATTATTTTTCTGTTCTTTTCTGCACAGTAATTGCATGAAAAAAAGAGAAGGAAATTTTGCATGAATCTCTGTTTGGTTTTGCACGAGCACTGCATGAAAAAAAACCCTCCAAGCACTGGCCTGAAGCCGCCTCGGGTCGTCGGCCCTGTCGCCGGTCACCACTCGCCGCCCGTATGCGGCCGGACCTGCATGTGCCGACCTAAACCCCGCTCGAGGTGCGTGCCCCGTACGGCGTCGACCACCTGCTGCATGACGCTGGCCAGCCCGCAGCTTGCCGGTCCGGCCCCGGCCAGAAGCCATGGCCGGCTCACGATGCTTTTGGTCACCGGCCCGAAGAACTGCCACCGTCGCCCGAGGTAGCCGCCACCGGCCCGCAGCCGTGTCGACCCAATCCGCGCCCGTATGCGCGCCGCGCCTTCATCTCCCGTGCACACCACCGCACGAAGCATCGGCCACCGCCTTAGGGAGATGCGCCCGAACGCGTGCCGGCTCGCCGGTGGCCTGAAGTCGCGCCGGCCATCGCCGTTCGGCCGAGCTGCTTCGCGTCGCCGCGCCGGCCTCCCGGCCACTTCGCCGCGCCCCGCATGGTGCTCCGCACGCCCGCACGCGCCGCCGGCCGCCTGCCCCGAACGGCACCGCCCGTGCACCGCCTTCCCGCTGGCCGCCGCACCGGCCTCTCCTCGCCTCGCCGCCGGTTGTCGCCCCGAGCCTTGGCATGCAGCCGCTCGGTACGGCTCTACGCCGTCGCACCCGGCCGCCGGCCGGCAGCCTCCCGCGCCCGCTCGGCTGGCTCCTCAGCCCCGCCGCCTCGGCTTCCCCGCCGCCCCGCATGGCGCACCGGCCCCGCCGCCTCGTTTTCCCCGCCGCCCCGCATGGCGCGCCATCCCCTGTCCCGTAGAGCCGGCCCCCGCAGCGCCGGCCACCGCCGCTCCCGTCTCCGGCCCCGCAGAGCCGGACCCGCCGTCGCCTGACCCTCCGGCCGGCTGCACACCGGCCCCGCCGCCCGCTCAGCCGACCCGGCCGAGCCTCCTCCCGGCCTGCAGCCGCCCCCCTGGCCCGTACGCTCGCTCGCCTCCTGCCCCTTTTGCGCCGCCGCCGCCCGGGTAGAAACCCTAACGCCTCCTCTCCTGTTGTATGGACCGGGGCAGGCCAATGGGCCTGGGGGCAAAGAGAAGGAAGATGGGCCGCGGGGGGGGGAGGAGATGGGCCGCGGGTGGAGAAAAGAAAGAGATGGGCCGAGAGAAAACAGCCCGGCCGGTGGGGGGGTCATGGCGAAATTGCAGAAAAGGCCCCGACTTCTTGTATATTACCAATTGGTCCTAAAATTCGCATATAAGTCCTGAATTTTGCATAAAAGGTCTTGCAGTTCCGAAAATTGCAAATAAACCCTCAAATTTACGAGTGGGTCCAGAATTTTGCAGAAAACCCCTCGGTAAATCAGAAAATTGCGCGAATTTTCCTCTGGACTGGAAATTTGCGTAAAAACCCTCTGGAATTGCAGAATTTGCTGAAATTTTATATTTTAGCATAAAAGGACCTCGGGAATCTGAATTTTGAATTATTTTTAGCATTTGAAGCTTATTTATTTATGCCATTACTGTTTTATGTATTTTCTGTATTTATTTACTGTTTTGGTTAATTGTAATTGTTTAAATTACTTTTAATCACTGAAATTAGCAGTAAAATTATAGAAAATGCATAGAAAATTCTGAAACATTGCAAGAACCTTTTGTACTATTTATTTACCTGCAGTGAATTATTCCGTGCATGTCTACCAGCAGTAGACTTATACACATTTAGATGACTAGCATAACGAACTGGAAGTTCGAGGAGCTGGCCCAGCATGGCCAAAACTATCTGACGTAGGCATCCGATGTCGAGATTGTGCTTGGAGCCAGGAAGCTCCGCGCTGCTATTGGGATTGGCGGACTGAATGACGCTCAACCCAAACCTGAGGAGAATGATCAGGCACTTCATTTTCTCAGGCACCACCTCTGCCTCACTCTCAAGAATGAGTATATGACGGAGAAGAGCGCGCTGGCACTCTGGACCGCACTCCAGAAGCGGTTTGAGAGGCTGAAGTACACCATTCTTCCTCAAGCAGAGCGAGAGTGGATCAGACTGAGGTTTTGCCGACTTTAAGACGGTCAGGGAATACAATTCTGCCTTGCACAGGATTTGTACCTCAATACAGAAAATTGAGAAAAACCTTCCACCCCAATATAGCACAATCCGCATGCAACTATCGTCAAGATGGGTATGAGGAATACGCCGAATTGACTGATATGATGCAAGTTGCGGAGGCTCAGGACAAAGTTCTCCGTAAGAACTACGTCACTCAGCCACCTGGGAGCTCCGCTGGCCGTGAAGCCAACGCAGGGAGCTACAAGGTGCGAAAAGCTCTTAATGAGAGAAGGGGAAGGAAGGGTAAGGCCGCAGCCCAGAAAGGCGAATCAAATGCTCCACGAGAGAATAAGGCCAGCAAGCCAAAGCGGGATGGTCAAGGGCAGTATGAAGCCCACTCTGCATCGGCTGAGGGGGAGAATTCTGAGTAGCTGCCTGCACCGATGGAAGTTGAAACCATCACGACAGCAGTAATCCCTCTCGACCTAGAAGTAGTTAACGCCATGATTTCTCTTGAAGAGAATGTCAACCCCAAGAAAATAGCAGAAGAAGTCTAGTGCACTGAATGCATTTCGACTTTAATTGTCATTTATTTTGTGTCGAAGAATATGTTAGAATTTGCATGGATGGTACTTAAGAATTGCTATTTTCTCGTGATGGTTGGATGATATTTGATGAATTCATTCATTTATTCAGTTTATGATGGCATGATATATTCTGATATTGGTGTATTTTATCTATGTGTTGATTGCCTTCTCATGCATATTAATAAAATACCATATATTAGAACGCTTGTATCGCCCTATGAAGGAAGTGTGCTTAGCTAGCAGCGGCACAACGCATACCATCTTAAGAGAGATTATGTATTTTCAGTCGATTTGTAAGAGCACTGGCAGCCTTACGCCAATCGCCAGAAGCGATGGATGTATAATTGGTTCAGGAAGAGCCATAATGAGCACAACTTTGGTTATTGAAGAAGCTTTATTGTACCCAGAATCGACTAGAACTCTCCTAAGTTTTAAGAATATCCGCGCAAATGGTTTCCACGTTGAGACTGAAGAAGAGTACGGTAAGAAATACCTGCTCATTATGAAGCGCGAAGAGAATGGCAAAAGAATATTAGAAAAACTTCCTTCACTGGGCTATATTATACCAACATTAAAGCGCCTGCAGCGTACACTGTTCTGAAAACAGTGTTTAGAAGCTCTTCTGTCTCTGACATGACAGATTAGGCCACCCAAGTCTTAGGATGATGAGAAACATAATAACTCGCATGGGCATAATATTAATGTGAAGAATTCCCGAATCATGAAGATTTTGTATGCCTTGCATGTGCCACCGGGAAAGTAATTACTAGACCCTCCACTCTGTAAGTGAAGGATGAAGTCCCTGCATTCCTGGAACGTATCCAGGGAGATATTTGCGGTCCCATTCAGCCAATCTTAGGGTTATTTAAGAATTTTATAGTGCTCATTGACGCTTCCTCGAAGTTGTCATATGTGGGTTTTGTTGTCCACAAGGAACCTCGCCTTTGAAAAATTGATCTCGCAGATCATTCGCATCAGAAATGTGTTTCCAGATCATCATATCAAGTCCATCCGAATGGACAACGCCGGAGAATTTACTTCAAAGGCATTTGATGATTATTGCATGGCGATGGGAATTGCAGTTGAGCATTTGGTACCGCATGTCCATACCCAGAACGGTTTGGCAGAGGTTTTAATCAAAAGAATTAAATTTATTGCCCAACCCCTCTTGCATAAAAGTAATTTGCCAGCTACATGTTGGGGACACGCAGTCCTTCATGCAGCGAATCTCATCAACCTTAGACCTTCGGCCTACAACATCCATTCACCTATGCAACTAGCGCAAAGGGTCAGCACCGAAAATTTCCCAACATTAGGGGGAGGAAATCAACCCCTTGATGAAGAATGTCGGGAAATTACGTGGCAAGCCACGGGAATCCATGCAGATGACCCGCGCACTAGTGAAGCAAATAGAAGTCCAGAAGGCAATAGAAGTCCAGATGATAATCGATTTGCAAGAACTAGCAAATCAACTGCCTGATCACTTTAGTGATTTGAAGAGCGTGACTAAGTCGCATGTGCCTGCACGCACTGCACCGGAGAGGGTTGAAATACCAAAGAAAACAGAAGGTATCCCTAATCTCGTCCAGAGGCCTCAGAAAAAAAATAAAAAAGAGGACGAGAACTCCGGTTCCTCGAATCCTTAGTAACCGGGGACGCCTGGTGAAAAAGGATAAGAGGGATTTATCACAGCCGATTACTGAAGTCCCCCAAAATGAGAAGGGGAGCCAGTTGAGACCTGGCAAAAGTATGACACCTTCTGAAAAGGGCATACCGGATCTGAATATCCCCATCGGCATGGATGTGTGCGCACACATCGGAGCCGAAAAACTAAAGGGACTTGCCACCGCAATTGAAAGAACCGATGTGCAAGGTAAAGCTCTAGCAGAAGCAATCGCTCCAGAAGAAGCAGCTCATGAAGAAATAGCTATAAATTATGTGCACACGGGAGAGTCCCTGAATAGGACAACAGCTAATATCGATATCTACTTCACGAAGAAAATTGCCACCATCATCGATCTTGATCCCGAGCCTGCATCGCTCGCTGAATGTAAGAAAAGATCAGATTGGGAAGATTGGAAGAAGGCAATAGCAACTGAATTGCTATCTCTGAACAAAAGAGAGGTGTTGGGCCCGTATGCCGCACGCCTCCCCACATACACCCCGTTGGGCACAAGTGGGTATTTGTTCGAAAGAGAAATGAAAGAACCGAAGTAGTGAGATACAAAGCGAGGCTGGTAGCCCAAGGTTTCACTCAACATCCTGAAGTTGATTATGAAGAAACCTACTCCCAAGTCATGAGTGGAATTACCTTTAAATATTTGATCTCAATGGCAGTGAACTTGAATTTAGAACCCTGAAGGAATTCCTCTCCCGAACCAAGACAGAGCAAATAGAAATCTGTATAGTGTGAAACTCAGAAAGTCACTGTATGGACTGAAACAATCTGGAAGAATGTGGTATAATCGCTTAAGCGACTTTCTCTGCAAGAAAGGCTACACGAACAATGAAGACTGTCCTTGTGTATTTATACGGCGATCCCAGAATGGGTTCTGTATAATAGCAGTGTATGTAGATGATCTGAACATCATCGGGACAGCCGAAGACATAAAAGAAGCAACCTCCTACTTGGAGTCAGAATTTGAAATGAAAGATTTGGGCAAGACCAAGTTTTGCTTAGGCCTACAGCTTGAGCACGTCCCTGAAGGAGTCTTGATACATCAGTCGACTTACACCCAGAAGGTGCTTGAAAGGTTTGGCTTCGAGAAGGCATTTCCCTTGATAGTACCGATGATCGGTAGGTCTTTACAGCAAGAAAAAGATCCTTTCCGAACTAGGGGAAGAGGGAGAGGAAGTCCTGGGACCAGAATTCCCATACTTGAGTGCAGTGGGAGCACTCATGTACTTAGCAAACTGCACTAGACCGGACATTGCATTTGCCGTAAACCTATTAGCAAGGTACAGTGCAGAGTCCACCAAAAGGCATTGGCAGGGCATAAAGGACACCTTCCGATACCTCCAAGGAAGCAAAGACATTGGATTGTCTTACAGAAAGAATCAAGATCTGAACTTGATTGACTATGCAGATGCTGGGTACCTGTCTAACCCGCATACCGCTAAGTCGCAAACAGGCTATGTATTTCCATGTGGTGGAACTGCAATTTCCTAGAAATCGTCTAAGCAAAGCCTTGTAGCTACTTCGACGAACCACTCGGAAATTATAGCGCTATATGAAGCTGCACGAGAGTGCGCTTGGTTCCGCTGAACGATTCACCACATCTAGCAGTCATGTGGAATGAACATTGTGCAAACCCCCACAATTATCCATGAAGATAATGCAGCTTGCGTTGCACAAGTGCAGATGGGCTATGTAAGCATATCAACCCCAAGTTCCTCTATGCTCATGAATTGCAAAGATGGACAAGATTAAAGTACTGTACACTAAGTCATGTAGACTTGTTCACTAAGTCACTCCCCGCATCTAGCTTTGAAAGATGCGTGCGTGGAATTGGAATGACGAGACTTAGAGAAGTGCAGAATTCAGGGGGAGAATTCTCACAAGCCCGCTAATAAATCTTGATCATGAAGATTAAGTACCCAAAAATAAAGTCATGCAGACCAAATGAATTTGGGTGAATTGTACTCTTTTTCCCTTGACGAGTTTTCCATGAAGTTTCTCGACCAAGGTTTTTAATGAGGCAATTCGTGCACCGCAGCATCACATGTATCATGTGTTCTTTCTCCAAATTTTTCCCACTGGGTTTTAATGGAGTTTTAGTGAGGCATGAACGTGTCAGATGAGTGCCCAAGGGGGAGTATTAAGAAACCTGGGCCTGGGCTGGCAGCCCAGGGCCCATGGTGGGCACCTCATTGTAGTCTATAAATAGAGAGCCATACCTCCTCATTATGTACACATGAATGAAAGCAATAAAGAAAGATCAGGAGTTCTCTCTATCTCTCTGTGTGTTCAATCTATTCTTCTGTGATTCTGTGATTGATTCGTTCTTGTTCTAAACAGAGGAATCGCTCGGACTGGTCTCCAGCGTCGGTTCCTCGACAGATCATAAGCCTAAAGTAGGGTGGTGGCTTCTTTTCATCCTATTGGAAGGAATCGAGGATTAGATGTAGATTCTGTTTGCATTTATTTCTCTTTTTTGTTTTTTCAGTCACTAATATTTATTTTTAACTAAGGGTCTGTTTGTTTCAGCTTCTGACAGCTGCAGCTATTCCCAGAATCTACAGCTCCCCTAAACAGTCCAAATTTTCATTCAGATTCTAAGTAGCCAGAAGCTACAGAATCCAGAAAATGAACTAGTAGCCAGAAGCTGGGGTTATCCAGCTTCTCCAGATTCTGACTAGCTGGATACTCACCAGCTACTTAGGGCACGTACAACCCACAGACAGGGTGTTGTCTGTAAGTTTATAGAAACTCGCACACAGACAACTAAACAGACAGCTTGTACAGTGAGTCGTCTATTTGACTGTCTGTAAACTCTTTAATGCGTGCATGTAACCATGATCAAACATGAATAAGATCTTTATATACCATTTTGTTGCTTCTTGATACAAATGAGATCACACATGAATAAGACAAACGGAAATGCAATATTTCTTTTTAAACCATCAATATATAAATATAATATGATATATTAATATATGTATATATACTATAATATAATGTTGTCATAAATAAAAATAAAGTGTGAAACGATTACATAATGTAGGTCTAATTATCAGTGTGCCCATAGCGCTGCCATATGTGCTCAACTAGATCCTTCTTGAGTTGTCTATGTGTTGGCCGAGCACGGATAGCGCTATTCCTCCGAAGCACCTCCGCGAAGCATAGATTAGGATTATTGCTAGTACTCACTTCTGGTGGCAGCACAATCGTTGCACTTGGATTATCATTCAAGTCCAACGGTATTTTAACCAATTCCTTCTCATCTTCAACTATCATATTATGAAGGATAACACAAGCTTGCATTATGTTAATAACATCCTCCTGCTTCCATAACCGTGCTGGACGACGAACAATATCAAAACGGGACTGCAATACGCCAAATGCGCACTCAACATCCTTCCTCGCCCCTTCTTGCTTCTGTGCAAATAATTTGTCTTTTTCCGTTTGAGGAGCTGGTATTGTCTTCATGAAGGCCGCCCACTCTGGATATATTCTATCGACAAGATAGTATCCTGTGTCGTACTGTGTCCCGTTTACATAGTATTGTACTCCAGGAGCTTCTCCTTTTAGCGTGTCAATGAATAGTGGTGACCTATTTAGGACATTGATGTCGTTATGGGACCCGGCCGTACCAAAGAAAGCATGCCATATGCGAAGATCTCGTGATGCTACCGCTTCGAGGATCATAGTAGGAATACCTTTGTCACCACGTGTAAACATGCCAGCCCAACCTTTCGGACAATTCTTCCATGCCCAATGCATACAGTCAATGCTTCCCATCATGCCTGGAAAACCACGAGATTCATTTTCCTGTAAAATTTTTTCTAGTTCATCACTGCTAGGAGGGCGCAAGTACTCTCCACCAAAACATTCGATCACCCCTTTAGCAAATTTCCCTAGACATTCCAAAGACGTGCTAGCGGCAATCTTCAATACCTCATCAAGTTGGTCAGCCGACGTGCCATATCCTAGCATCCGGATAGCAGCGGTACACTTTTGAAGGGGTGAATGTCCATGTCTACCAATTGCATCAACTCTTTGGGTAAAATAAGGAGACCACTGACCGAGAGTTTCGACGATGCGAAGGAACAATGGCTTATTCATCCGGAACCTCCTACGGAACATCTCGTCGGTGTAGATAGGATTTGCAGAGAAGTAGTTGGCGACAAGGTCATCGTGACCAGCTTCTCGATTTCTTGGTACATATCTTCTTGGTCCACTCTGTCGACGGCGTCGAGGAACACTTGATGCTTCTCCATCGACACTGGCCATCAATTCCTCTCCAATCTTGTTTCTATATTCTTCTAATATTTCATCCTCTTCTAGAAAATCTTCCACAGTGAACACCTCAATAGGATCAAAGTCGTGGACTTCTTCATGGTTATCACCTTGATCAGAGGTAGGAGAGGTAGGAGGAACTGGTTGCTGCGACATGTAGAGAGGAGAATAGAAAGCCAATGATGTTTGTGACACACGTACTCCAGCAATTTATACATGTCGCAGCAACTGAAAAAAGATAAAAAGATGACAGCTTTCACACTTACAACATGCTGCGAAAGTTTTCACACTTCAAGTAACATATTGCGGTAACTGAAAGATGACAGTTTTCACACTTCAAGGAACTGAAAAAAGACGAAAAGATGACAGCTTTCACATATGACACGAAAGTTACTTGAACTGCTTTCACATCCCCCTGTTCACATCCCCCAGCTTTCACATATGACACGAAAGCTCTCATTGTTCGTATGAACTGCTTTCACATCCCCCTGTTCATACATGACACATCTATTTCTATGAACTGCTTCATACGGTTTCACATCCCCCAGTTCATACATGAGACATCTATTGCTATGAACTGCTTCATACGGTTTCACATCCCCCTGTTCATACATGAGAGCTTCACACTTCAAGTAACTTTAAGTAACAGTTCATACATGAGACAAGATAGATCAATGGACAATGTTTTGGAGACACACAAAAGCAGGAAGCACGAAACTGTAATCCTAATAGTCCGGATCACAACCTAACACGTTATGCATAACAAAAAATAGACTTATCTGCACTCTGACTCTGAAGACTGCTCCCCTTCAAACTTCAGACTGCAACACTTCTGAAAACAGATCATGCAATGCTTCCATTGAGAGCTCTGCGAAAGTGTGGAAACTGTCATGTATATTCTAAAAAATTTTGAGGTTGTTTGTTACATTCTTCAATATCATACCTGTTTACATGCTCTCAGGAAACAATCTCTTCCTGAAACACTTCAATGCAGCAACATGCTCAGCCTTTTCATCACTCGACATTGTACTTGTGTCACGTAAGAGAAGGCTATTATAACATTCCATCATCTTGGCTTCTTTGTTTTCTACAGCTGCAAGATGGGCAATTTTTGTGGCCTCTAGCTTCTCGGATGATAATTTTTGCTGCAATTCAAGTACTTTCATACGGTTTTCAGTAGCCTCAGACTGGATTTTGCTGAATCTGTCAAGCTTATCGACATCTACTGCTGACTCTTTAGATTTGCCTTTCTCATCTATTTCAATTCCTTTTGACTTGTATTTTGCAGCAAAAGCAGCCTTTTTTGCTGCCTTTTGTCCTATTGGCCTCTTTAGCACTCCTTCTACATATTCTGAATTTTCTTCCGTTTCTTCTTCTTGGTTCGACCCTTTCCTTTTGCGTGCCTTCTTGAGCTCATCATTATATGTTTTCCACTTTGGCTCATCTCGGCAAGCATACCAAACATCTATTAACACAAAAGGTCCTAGCTTCAGTGCTTTGTTATCTTCTTCATAGAACTTCCTGGCCATATCAATCCAATCTTGATCATTATAACCACTAGTGTAAATCCTTTTAGCCTTCATCCAGGCACAATGGAAAAGGTCAGTCCACCTATTAATCTTGTGCCACCGATCATTGGCTTGCTTTGGATTCCTTTTCCTATTTGCTGGGGTCGTCATGTTGTATTCCTTAGTAACATCACCCCAGTACTGTTCATTTTTCCTATCAGCACCACATGTTGCGTCTGTTGAATTGTTTATCCAGGATCTCATCTGCAATTGTAAAGGAAAATGTTACGACAAAAAAATAGAGTTGCAAGTTCATTTATTCAAGTTGATGTACTGAGTCTCACCAGCCTCTCGTCTTCTTTTGGTGTCCAAAGGATACGCTTCTCAGTCCTACCGACCTCCTCCTCGCTGTCCACATTAATCGGATCCTGGTCTTCCTGTGACATGGGTGGTGCCACGAGCGGCGGCGAAGAGCCTCCTATGTACATAGCCCTTGGTGCCTTGAAAGGTGCATGATGAGAAGGAGCGCCGACATAATGAGAATTCTGTGATGATTGTGACTGGTTGTTCAAAAAACTCATAAATCCACCAGGGGGATGTGAGTTGTTGTCCCTGCAAGCGTGTATACAAATTCATTCTCTATCGAATTATAATGGCTATCATATATTAATACAAGCATGAACAAGAGAATGAGTCAATAACTCCCACCATCAACAACAAAGATCCATGATCTTTGCAATAATCAAATGAGCATTGCAATAATCAAATTAGCATTTTAAATATAGATCCATTCCCACATATATGTCAATCTGGACAAGCATACAACATGGCTACAGAAGACCTAGTTACAATGCAGGGAAATTAAAAATTCATCGCTGCATCATCAAAACATAACTCAAATTCAGAACTTGCCATGTCCGCAAAAAACAAGATAAATATCATCATCAGATACAGCAAGTACTACAGGCTAAAATTAACAGACATGGTAATCTATGCAAACGATAATAATTCCAAGGATATCAATCAACTACCGTCTAAAATATCATTGTATCAATGCATGCAATCTACAAGCTGCATGGTAATCTATGCAATCTACAGGCTGGACGCCAACTGGATCATACCATAGTGGATCCCAACTTGCTGGACGCCGAAATGCAGGAGAAACTGGAGAACCACCGTCGGCTGCATCCCACCAAACAGGAGAGGCGCTGGTCGAGCCACCTCTGCAATAGATCGGGGACGAATCAGCCGCTCCAGATGCAGCCATGGAGGAAGATGCCGCTGCCGTGCCGAATCCAGCCATGGCGGAAGCCGCCGCCGCCGCGCCAAATCCGGCCTTGGAGGAAGCCGTGATTGCTGCGCCAAATCCGGCCATGGAGGGAGCCGTTGCCGCCGCCGCGCCGTGGCCGCGACCAAAGGGAAAGGGTGCCACTGCCGCGCGGTGATGGCCGCCGCCGGTGATGACCGCCGCCATCGCCGCAGCCGTTCCCTTCTTCTTCCTAGCCAAAGCCGCTGCCTTGCTCTCCGCTGTCTCCGCCGTCGCCGCCGGGGTCGACATCTTGGGAGGATTGGGGGCGGAGAAAAAGCACGGAGACGGAATATTGGGGGCATATATGGTGGCGGGGATGGAATTTTGGCGCCCAAAACCAAAATCACGCGCGCGCCGCAGTTGGATCCGCGCGATTCGCCTGGAGACGGAGCTTCCCGTACAACGCTGCTCCGGCCGGCGATTTGGCCTGGGAGCACGCGCTGGTCGTCGTCGCCTCGCGAGAGGACGACTTCGCTCTCTCCCTTCATTTACTGCTGTTCACGAGGGGTTTTTTTGCAAAAATAACTCTATATAGACGAGGGTGAAACAAGCGTTGTACGTGCCCTTAGAATCTACAGCTCCCTAAAACTCATAAATCACCGCTAAAGACTATTAATGAAAGGCAATACAACGCCTCCGTACAAAGTTTTGCTCTGATGGCTTGAGCCTTGAGTCCGGGGAGGTCGGAGCCTCGGAGGCATGGTAGACGGCTGGTTGATATCACAATAGTTCGAAAAACAAAGGGGTTTGGTGCAAAAACTCGACCGCTCAATTGTGCTTCCTCTCTTCGGCTCCCCCCCCCCCCCCCCCCCCCGAAATTGCACGACGACCCCTGAACAAAACTCGAATCCCGCCGCTCCAAATCCAATCGAGCGGGAGAACTCCGAAATCCAAAAATTCCCCAAACCCCCTCCCAACCCCCTTCTCCTTCCCCTCCACGCTTCCAAGAACCCTCACCTCCCGCGGCCTGACCTTCCAGATGCTTCTAGAGTCTAGGGTTTCCGAACGCCCACCCTGAAAGAATGACTTCTCGCGCCCGGTAGCTTAGCGGTCCGAGGGGGAGTCATGGAGGGCGGCGGCGGCGGGGATGGGAGCACGAGCGGGGGGAGGTTCCCGATTCTGCAGGCGAACCGGGACCCCGAGTCGAACTGGGAAGTGGATGTTGCCAAGAGCCTCGAGGAGTACCTCCTGAAGATCTGCGCCGGCGAGATCTCCGGCGACGACGGGGCCCACTCCGTCAACTTCGCCGAAGGTGCGGTGGTGTGGAGGCCGAGTTTCATGCGGTGAATGTGTGGGGATTCTTTTAAGGGTGTTGCTTTGTGTGGGGATCCGGGGAGTTGGAAATTGGGAGGGTAGAAATTTAGAAAAATTTGGGTGGTTTGCTCGTGGATGGGGAGGGCTGCAAAGTTGAGACATGTGGAATTGTATTACTTTTAGGCGGTTCTAGTTTGTTTGCTAGAATAATTCTTAAAGAAAGCAGCTTCTTTTAGGTGGGTTTTGTTGTTCTTCCTCAAGCGCTTACAGAACCTGGAGTTTCATTGTGGGTGATTTCCCCAGGTTTCTTGAGATTAAGGCTAATTTAACCAGGGTTCAGCATTAAAAGCAAGTTATTTTCTTTTTGTAAACCCTTCTGTTGCCCTGTTTACCTATGGTTATTTCATGTACAGCGGCGCTATTACTCCAGGGATCAGCTCAAGTTTACAGCCGCAAGGTGGAGTACCTGTACTCCTTGGTGCTTCATGCGCTCGAGTTTCTCTCGCAAAAGAAGTAAGAAAGATTGATTTGGTCTGCGCATTGTCCGTTGTGTGATAGCTTGCTATCTTGGGCACCGCGTACAATCTTACTTTTGAAATGGGCCTCAAACTGACGGACAGTGATAAATGCATGCTGTGAATAGTAAACTTTTTTGCACATCTTGTAATAATAGGCTTTTGGAGCGTCATATGGAAGATAACTGTGGTGCTGGTTTAGGAAACTATAAGTTCTAAATTAGGCACTTTAGGGCAGAAACCACGATGGATTTACTAGGCAAATCTTTATTTCAAAATCTCTATGCAATTCGCAAGTGTTGGATATGAAACGGATGGCCCATATCAAACTCCACTGGGTGGATTTACACCCTAACTCTAGGTGATCATATCTTTCTGAAATTCTGCAAGATAATAATCTAATACATCTTTGGAACACTGTTAAATAGTAAAAAAAATTGCGTAACACAAATCACTATCAGCCTAGGGTAATGTAAGGAGATAATTCTTTTTATTTCTTTAACAACTCATTCTCCATATTGACAAGGATGGTCCTTATGGTTGGCCAGACCACTGCGGTACCTTCAGGCTACGCAAAATTGATATTGTCTTAGTATATGTGCAGTGTATCTTCACTCTATCACCTGCTGATTTTTTTAAAAAAAATCTGCAAATTGTGTAAATATTTGAACTATACCAGGCAAGATCAACAGGAAAATGGTTCAGCTCAAGCTAATGAAAATGATCCTAGCGCAATTTCCAATGAAGAAGATGATATATTTGCGCGGTTAGATGATGTCCCAGGTAAGTGGACCTTTTACCAACCAGTTTCTTACTTTGAATTACATGTAGCTAAGGAGCTGGTATTTTCCTGTCTGAACTTCCAGTGGAAGCAAGGACCACTTTGGATAACAATCTTGATCGAGATGACTTGCAAAGAAAAATTGTGAGGCCACCAGCAAATCTACTGGTGTTTGAAGGAGACTGTCTGTATAGCGAAGCTAGCGAGCTAGATTCATATTTGGTAACCTTATATCTCCTTGCAATTACAACTGGCTAATGTTTACTGAGATACTGAATTAGCTAGTTGTTTTTGTATTGCAGTTAGCTACGTGTGGTTTTTATGGAGATTTCCTCCTATTGGATCCATCTGATGCACCAGCTGTTTTTGACTTTTTGCAAGGAAAAAATTCTAGCAAAGATATTCTGGCCCATAGAGGCAGCTCAGCGCTGTCTAAAAGCAGAAAAAATGTTTTCACTTCCCCAAACGGAAGATCTGGGGGCACTGGTCGTAGATTGACCCCTGGAAAAGTCCAAGAAGACCATCCAGATCAAACTCAGGAGAACAACCCTGAACAATCTCAAGAAATGAATTCAAATCAAACTCAAGAAAATGCCTGTGATTTCAATGAAAATGAAACCCATTGGTCTGATCATCCTGTTGACCATGATTTTCCTGATGCGGACATATCCCACCCAGATGATGCAGATGCTGGGTGCCCAGATGTTGGGGATGATTCTGATGATGAGGATCCATGGAAGCCTTTGAATCCCCATGAACCTGGCAACCTAAAGATTAGACCTTACAGGAGAGGTACTGGAAGCTTTTGTTTTCTGGACAGTGCTATTTTATTTTAGTGCCTTATATATTATTTTCACGACTTATGTGGTGAATGTTTTGGAACAGTAAAAGGTTTTGCTAAGCAGGTTATTGGTGCTCCAAAAAAGAAAACTCTTGCACCGCTATTTCCTATGGCAAAGATGGATGGTGTCATTAGTCCTGAACTAGCAAAATCTTTTGAAGTTCATCTGTCTCAGCAGGAAAAACTTCATGCTTCCCAATCACCTCCTCTTTATGAAAAGGTGCTCATTGATTGTTGTATATATGTGTTAGTCCATTAGGCATGCCAGATATTTAGTCTTAATTAACTTGTTGAGGCCCATCCAAATTGCAGCTTAGGAGGTCACTTGAAGTCGGAGAACAAGAAAATTGTCATATGTTTGGAGATTTGAAAGATGACAATGAGCCCAATTTTGGTGTAAATTATTTCGATGATATTAATGAGCCAGATATGCTGAATGATATGTATGACATGGATGTTGATATGGACATATCAACATACCCTGATAAGGTTAATTTTCTTGAGTATTTTATTGGCTGGCTGTTGTGTTCCGTCACCCAACATTTGGGTAATATGACATGCTTATTTTACCTCTGTTCAGAATAATGATGTACCACTTGATGGGGCTCAAGGTACACAGGATAGCATGGATGCACATGAAAGCCTTGAAGATTTGTGTCGGTCACATCTGGTAAATAATAACTTCATAAGTACTGTCAACGGTTCTGTTCACATCAAATTTACTTTTATGTGTGCAGTTCTTTCATTTTTTTTTTGGGCCATGCGTTTGCAAGCAACTTGGTGCCATGCAAGTCAACAAGTGGGCAAACATATATTAGGTGGACAGATGTACTAGTGTGAAGCTTATTTTAGAATAGCTTTTCACCCCATTGGACGACAGTGCTTTTATAGGTTTAGCTCCCTTATTTTCCAAGTCATTTTGGTCCTCACTATCGCAGCTTCGTCTCATTGCATGATACTGTAGTTTATAGCTAAGATCTACAATGAAGTGTCTGAAAGAATAACATTGTGGTTAGTGAATTTCCATGCTTGGATATGTTGCCATTTTGGTGCTAAACCTGTTCAACAAAAATACTATGTTGCTGGTTGATTTCATGTGTTTTACTTTCCATGCACGCGCTGGTCAAGGCATGCCATTGTGGGCATACAGTATTGGTCCCAAAGGTTAATCATTCACAGCTTGAGTGAATAGCTAAACTTAGGTATTTTGATGGTTGATTTGGCACAAAATACATTATAGGTGTGAGTTGATCCCTTTTTCCATTGCTGGAGTCAAAACACATGTTTTTGTATCCTGAACTATGTGGCATTTAAGGCTTTGTTCCAGCCATTGCCCTCTTAAGCCTGAACCAGGGCTTTGGATCGTCAATGTTATCTGGTTTCTAGTAATGGGCAGATTTCCAACTGCTTTTTGAAAGATCTCAGTAAAAACATGTTCTTTTTATATTTCATTTTTACCAGAAACTAGGACTGTAGTTGAGAATCGGCTAATTTTATGTGTCCAGAATTTCGCCTTAGCCCTTCAGCTTCCAAACTAACATGGTTAATTCCTCACAGGATGCTCTCCTTGCTAGCATAGCGGAGGCTGAACAGCAGACTGAGCTGGATGCACGGGTTTCAACATGGAAAGAGCGAATCGAGCATGCCTTGGAAGAGCAGGTAAGTTTGATGGTTGAACTGCTAACTACTCCCATCTGACCTTATTTACCACTCATCACTACTGCAATTTGTGCCTTTTCAGGATAGAAACCCACCTTTTGATATTGGTTCATATGGAGACCAAATCCTTGACACGCTCTCATCGAGAACTGATAATACAGGGTTTGCATCATTCAGTGAGATTGTTAGTGGCAGACCAAAGTATGAGATTGCGAGAACATTCTCTGCCCTTCTCCAGCTGGTAACCCCCTTTCTCTTCCAATCACGTTTTGGTACAACTCCAAATATTTCTGAGCTTTGTTCTTATTTCAGGTGAATGGCAGAGTGTTGATCTGGACAAAGGACAAGATACAAATGAGTTGATATGTTACACAGCTGCCAATCCATTCCATGTAAGGCTGATTGGTCCCAACCGGAGACCGGAAATGGATGCACGTTTTGCACGGAAGAGAGTCAAGTCCCCTTTACAGAGTTGTAACAAAGGTGGCGAACCATCTCTGGTGCAACATAAGTCTCCTAAGAAGCATGCACATAAAAATGGCAAGGTTTCAGTCAAGATAGCGGTCAGATCGACTCCTGATGGGAAGCGGAGGCGAAGGTCGGATGAAAAATGAATGGCAGACTGACTCATGGGCATTACTTCTATGATTTGTTTCCTTGTAACTTGAATTTCTAGCTGGTGGCAGCGCCACAGCGGGGTTGCCAGGCAAGAGTGAACTAGAAGTTATGACTTAAGCCTAGCTATAGTACATAAAAATGGGTTATTGTGCTGTTCTGTATGTATGGTATCAACCCCAAATGTAATGTTAAACTTCCCTTTTGTACGGGGGACAACAATGGTAGGTATTTCATTCTAATTCAATAACCAGCACTAGGGAGCCTATGGCCTGATGCAAAACACGAACCATATCATTGTGCTGTTCTGTATGCATCGTATTTCATTCTGACAGCTAGTTCTGCAATCCGCATGCGCTAAAAACGTGGTATCAACACCTACAACCTCCTACAGAGCACAAGCAATAGACAGTTTTCAAGTTTCATGATCTCAGTAGCTAATTTCGAATTTGTTAATTTGCAAATCGATTTCTGCCTCTAGTCATTAGTCGTAACATGGTAAACTCAAACTAACACGGAAGCAAGAGAACACTGCACAATAGCTTATAGAAGCTAAACAAAACGAAAACACAGCACAGGCGGATTCTTTAGGCGTTCTTTGTGCTTCCAATCAGAAGACACTTGTCACATACCGCAAACCAATACTCATATCCACAGCCCCATTTGTAATCAGAAGACAAATATTTTGCATGGGTATGTAGTCCCCCCTGATTACCTCGAACTCGCACAAAACAACCACACAGCGAAACTTTTCCCGAAACTCGCTCATACCAACAGTCCATCATGACTGTTCTACAAGATCTACCTTCGCACTAAAATCACTTCTAAAAACTAACACCTTAAGACTAGATGATTGTAGCCAGGAATGCCATATTAGCTTTTTGATGTGCCAGATCGTCGATCGTTAGTGAGAAGATGATAGACGGTGACAGCCTCCCCGAGCCGCCATAAATTATTTTCCTTCAAGACTCCAGTGCGACCATTCCTTGCAGAAAGAGAAGCCGTTGAGTCAGTGAAACACATTAGCCTGGGCCAATACGACGAAGGAAAGACTAGTAGTATTTTTTGCACGGATGATGTACTGTTCTTTCTTCACCTCTTGTCAAGCTCCACCTTCTTCTCAAGGTCCTGCACCAGACTGCCCAGCCTTCTTATGTGGTGCTGCAGTGCTCGGGCCATCTCATGGCCTTCTTTGAACTCGCACAGCTTCTTCAATATATCGCATGCGATGTAAAACCCATCTGCTTTGTTCCTGAGGGCATTATCAAAGAAAAAGAACATGTTTATAAAATACAGTTTATCAGGCAACTAAATAGCAAGAAAATAACTATTAAGACTCAAAATCTTTACGGGCAGTTGAAAGATGAATTGAATACTTAGAAACTTTACCTCAGCAATTCCTGGAAAATAACTTCAACCGATTGTGGAGTGTTAGCTAACACTGGTCGAAGATTTGGGAAGCGTGCAATGTTCCTTAGAGTAAAGAGCACTTGCTTCAAGACTTCCTGGTCAGGGATCCCACGGTTCAGCAGATTTATTTGCTTCAGCAGAATGTCTACAGCACCAGCACCAACTAGTGTCTCGCAGCACTTCTTGGAATGCTCCGTAGCAATACCTGGAGGAGAAAAAGTACAGATATACTCTCAACTCTTGAAGCAAGAGCCTAGTAAAGGATCGCAAAAGAGTAAGGTCTAACAACGTCAACGAAGTCAATATGACTGAACTGTAACAAAAGCACAAAACTAGGAATACAATATCACAATGTAACAATGAAACATGAATTTAGGCTGAAATGCTGCTGGAGGAAACATAAGAATATATTTACTTAATGTTGTGCAAGTTTGTCGAATGCTGCTGGTGCTCCTACAGCGCATGAGCTGCGACAGTGCAGCAACCAGTCTGTTGATTAGGCGCATATCATCATCAACTTGTGCAGAAGACTTCTGTAATCTAGACCTTATATCAGCAACTTCTTGCTTTGAAGCTTTCCTCACCAGATAGGCTTTGACGTAGGACTGCAAAAATCAGTTGGGAAACAAATACACCAACATAAGTACAACTGTTGCAAATGGAGACTGGACCCTCTAAATACTCATACCAAGGAGACCTACACACACTAAACCAACTATCCTAAGATAGTTAGCCTTTTCTTCGTACTATTTAGTGTTTAATTAATTATTGGCTTCTAGGCAATCGAGTCTCTCATGTTAAAGCCAAGATTGTCTAGCTTCTAGGCAATCGAGTCTCTCATGTTAAAGCCAAGATTGTCTAGCTTCTAGGCAGTCGGGCCGCTCATGTTAAAGCTAGAACTGTTGTGATTCCGGACGGCCAAGCCACTCCCATTGAATCACAACCCACAATCACAAATTACTAAGAAGTACGGCTTACCGTGATAGACCAATACTAACACAAACAAGGGATAACTCAACTCTTTAGTTACTACTACGAACTTTGGTATAACACAACTTTACACTCTTAATGGCTATCATAACTCTCTACCTATGGCCTTCTCATGTCCATCCCTAACATCATTCATATGCTTGTGGTGGCTCTTATGGTTACTCATCCATAGCACACACAAAGGGGTATGACACCCCTATTTGTAGTGTTACAACACCGTTGGATTGTAGCCATGTGATACAATTTAAGCCCTATAACTATAAATCTCTTCTCTAGAATTTTCTTCCTAAATATCTAAACTCTAGACAATTCTAATATTTGCCATGAAGAATTCCTAAATAATTTGTTCTAGGAATTTCTTAGCTAAATAACTAGCTCATAGCAATTCCCAAGTATTCTAGAATATTCCTAAGTATGCATTGCTCTTATTCTCAACAACTAATGCTATCAAAATGAAATTAGGATCTCATGCATATGGGCATATGGAATCATCTTTGCTATTTCTGAATATATGTATGCAACTATGTATTGAATTTCATATATCCAAAAAATGAAAAGAAGTATACTGAAACCAGACATCTATGTAAAACATCATATGATTGGCGGCCGGTCAGTACCTGAATAACAGTTATACGCTTCTTGTTTCTAATAGCAGCCCGTCGTGCTATCCAACCACGGATATGGGACTGGATAACAATCGCAGCTCTTTTCATTGATTGAAGAAACATAACCTTTCTCCACCACCTCTGCAAATAGACTGATCATATCTACCTTTTCTCCCTCTTAAATGTTACTATCCAATCTAGAAACACTAACAAAAAAATAGCACACATACTTGGATGACACAGATGCAACAGATAATTCGATTTACTTGTGTCCGAGCCAACCAACCGCGAACAGAGGATTGAATTGTGATTGCTGATATTTTGATGGGCTGATGCAATAGGACCTTCCTCCACCATCTTTGTAGCCTTATGACTGAGTATACCACAATTTTCAGTTCAATACTTTGATGAGATTTTTTATGTTCGCTTTGGTCAAATGCACAAAGGCTTGTGTAGGCTTGCAGCGAAGAAGAACCTGCGTGAGTAATGCCGATCAGTAGTCAAAAGGTACACATCAAGAGCCATGTTAGATTTACATACTAACCTAATAGTCGCTTTCTGGCTAACCATCCTCTAGCATAACGCTGGATTACTATTGCAGCATGGCGATGCCGCTGAATAGCCCGGCGGCATAAGATGCGTCTTGTTACAGCTTGGATGGCAATGATAGCTTGAACTTGCCTTGTGAAACAAATCCGCATGGAGAAACCACGCCAATGGCTCTGAATTTTAATTGCAGCAGACATTCTTGAGGTTCTATTGTGTACAGATCTTCTATATGCAAATTGTATCTTTCGAGCAGCCATTACTTCTTTGCAAAACAGGAAATCGAGCTGGTCAGATACTGGCTGTTCATGCTGGAACAAAGCTCGACAAGAAATATTGCTGCCACAGTCCACGTCATCCTCACACGCAAGCATAGTGGCTGAAGCTATGCTGGAAGTCTCAACCTCACACAGCTGGTGACTGACGGAATTTGTGGAGCTGCTCTCAACCATACTCCGCTGAGGACTGGGAGAAGCTACGGAGTCACGCCCACTGTTGCACAGCTGAATGGAAGAAGTTACAGAGCTGCTCTCTTCGTCACCGAGCTGCAGAGAAGTGGCTGAATCTATACAGTCAGCCTCATCAAAAGAAATGTGTTGAAGGGTAGCGGAAGCTATCGAGGTACCCACATCCTTGCAATGCTGCCAGGGAGTGGCTGAAGCTATGGTTTCATTTCCACCATTGCATAACTCCTGAGGAGCAGGAGCTATGCGATCAGTTTTGGATGAAGCAGTAGTGTCCGAGAACTCAAGTATTTCAAAAGGCTCATTGTTCTCGTGCCTGTTTCTTTCTCTAATCCAAATCCTTACAGCCTTCTGAATCACAATGGCAAATCTTCTCATTTGCACAAATCTATGCCTTTCTAATATGCAAACGAAATATCTGTTGTAGTTTCCTGAAAAGAAACGGATGCCAACAATATTATGGGTGCAAAATCAGAGAATGAATCGTGAGGAATTAGTGAGGTTAATGTACCATGTGCTTGCCAGGGAGTAGAGGCTGCAACATTTAGACAGTTACATTTGCTTTTCATGATAACAACCGACCAAGCCTTCATAGCACCTTGCAGGATAGATATTGCCTTCTTAAGCTTATGATATTTGTTCTTTGCAATAATTCGTCTGGCTTGAGTCTGTATAATTGTTGCGGCCCACTCTGGAAAAAATAATAACATGAATTTCACTAGTTTGCACTTTGCAGAGAAATCCTATATTGCCAACACAGTTAAAAATCGTTAAACTAACTACTGAAATCTCACACAACAATAATTCTAAATCTGGCTACTGGACTGCAACATCTCACAATAATATTACACTGATTTTTTCAGTAGCCGAAATTAATAACTAGTACTTTCAAAGTGTTTGTGAAAATTGTATAATTAGAGCATTAAAAAAGTGGCAATTTTCAGCTTGTTCAATGTAACAACAGGACAACTGAGGTTGAGATAAAGGACAAACCCTGGCTAGTGCATGAACCATCTGTGTTACCTGTCTGAGGGGATTGAGACTCTATACCATTCTTTCCTCGAGATCTACGCGTAGTAGAAACCTTAGTCTCTGGGCTTTGGTAATCCAACTTCGTATTGATCAAATTCCTTAGTTCCTCCTATATAAATCAGTGAAGGCGTTTCATGCATGTTGAACAGGACTTTAACATAAGGATTAAGTAGAGAAAATGTGAAAGTGATGAAACAAAAATTACCAATCTTTTATCATTAGTCAGATGTGAAGATAAGAACGCAAGCAAAACTATTGCACTCTTTTCATCAAATAATACATCAGTAGCTAGGATGCCACTTGCTGGAAAATCCTGCATGTTGCAGAAAAAGTATGAGAAACAGGGTGGGTTCATTTTGGCTTAAAGCCAACATATGCTCGTACTATTTACAGTAATGATGCATTTTTTAAAGCGGGGTCAATAGGAAAATTTTAGTAAAAAGTGTCCTGAGTTTAGTTATACCAGCCAAAATGGCATGCGACTATTTTCTTGTACCTCTTGCGAACAGTTAGAATTCAAATATTTAAACCATAAGCCATTAGCCCAAAAGAACCCACCTACAAACAACTCCTTATTGTCCAAATAAATAAACCACTACCTGAAGAAAGTCTGCAAGCACTTTTCCTATGTTGCTTGATGGGCAGATGGTGGTATCAGTTATAGTATCTGGTTCACGGCAACTGAACAATTCCTTTCGACAATCAGACAATGTTTCCTGACAAGCAACAGAAAAATATGAGCACATATGAAGCAAAATGGCACGTAAAAAAAAGGTTAAATTACATTAAAAAATGCAACAGAAATCCTCAATGAAACTAAGGACAACCTTCAGAGGAAACCTGTGAATGTTAATGTTCAAATAATAGTTGATGAAGTAGTTCAACACTCTCCTGTCAATCTGAGAAGAATTTTCCACACTGATGCCATATTTTGCACATATCACCTGTAAAAGAACAAAGAAAACATGTGTAGCAATTAGACGAATAAATGCAGGATAGAATGTAAGATTAGAACCATATAAGCTGAAGAATAGTAAGCTCACAAGGATCCCAAATCAATTGGCGATGAAAGTATGAAATACTAACATGTAATCAAAGATGTAAGGCTGTGATCTATGAGCTCACAGTCACAACTTACTGAGGCAGCGAATCTCATCGACATGTGAGTTATGTATATGATGTGCACATGAAAACCCAAATATGAATGTTTTCAATAGAAACGAAGCATGGCAGCATTTTACAAACAAGGGAACTTAGAAAATATGTATTTATGAATATTCATAATAGGCTCATAAATAGAATTACGGTCTTTTCACAGGCATAGGACAGCTAGTTACAACGTTATAATTTAATCATGGTGGTTTGCAGTATGTACTCATACACGTGGTGAACATTTAGGCAACAGAAAGAAAAGAAAAAGAATCCCTACCTGAATCCAATCGTAAAGCAAGCCAATGTGTGACTTGGTCTCAGAGATTGGTTGTCCCTGACATGAAAAAAGTAGAACCCTCATAAAAATAATGAACAGAAGTTTCCAATCAAAATCATAAATACAGAAGCAGACTTATATGACAGGTTTGTAATGGAATTTTGGTCTGTTGCTTGGGCAAGAATACACTGGTACTGCCAAGCACGTATTTCCCCTTTCTGCCAGTACAATGCACACACATTCATTGTTGACAGTGAAGTGCAGCAGAACAGAGTTGCAGAAAAAAATTTGCTAGTGCAAGCAGTACTTGTTGGCAATAGTTTGTAAGAGACCGACACCATTTTTCAGAGCACTTACAGGAGTAAGCAGCCGTATGATTCAGTGGTAATCTGATAGAAACAAGAACCAGATATAGTGCATTGTTCAATAATGAGGACCTATTTATGTAAGTAATACATCCTGCAATCTGGTGTAATAGTATGAATCTTTAATGCTAACTGCTTAGTGCTACTTATTTCTAAAATGGAGTAGGAAAGACGATGAGGAATGATCAAATTTGATCTTATGAATACAAAGAACTCACCGTTACAGTTGCTTTTAGCCTGTATAGTTCACGAGCTAGTGAAGTTTTGTTTGCTAGCAAGGGTAACTGCAAAAGACCAAAAGATCGTTAAATGTAAAGAATGACAAGCCGGTATTCTGGAAACATGATAACTTAAGGTTCAACACATCCGTATAAGCAAGTTAGATGAAAACATTGCCTTCACAAAACCATTCTGAAAATTAGTCTACGGACTGAGGGAACCATTATACAGTGTTTGTGACATAGTTTATCAATTTAGATTGAGAATAGACACTAGGACAAGAAGACTAAAGCATACACTTGCTCACTAAGTAGAAAGTCGGTACTGCAACCCTTCTGATTTAGGCAAGTAAAAAGTCATCAGATATTATTTAGACTGAGAGAAGAGCACAGTACTGAAACTTTAGTAAACCCCTACTGTAATTGTAGTCTATGCAGTGAGTGAAAAAAACCCACTACTAAACATTGAGCAAACCAGAATTCCAGATCTTTGGGACAAATGAAAGATGTATTTTAACAGTACAAAACTTTGACAGGAGTAAGGCAACACTGAATGTTTAGATTAACCTGCATATGGATGAACACATTCCATAGCAACGAAAGAATCAACTCCTTATCCCCACTAGCAATGTCTTCTGCTGAAATTGTGACTCCATCTGCATCAGATATTGGAACCCCAGCTTTCTTGATAAACTGGATAGCCATGGTGCAATTATGCAACTTCTTCTTATGTGTATCTGAGGGAGCAATCACTTTCTGAAATAAACAATGTTGGCACCGTAAATCAAATGGCAATAAGCATCTGATTAATTAATGCAGCAGAAAGAAATTCATACCAAAATAATCGATGCATCAGAAAGCAGGAGCTGAACAACTCTACAAAAAATTATGCCATCTTGGAGATCTTCAAATAAATTTGCTATAGTGAAATCATACTCTGACAAAGCAAGCTGGCATAGTAAATAGAATTAGTGCAAACCACCAAATATCCAAATTAAGCATGTTAATTAAACCATTCCAAAGGAAACTTATAACTAAAACACAAAATGACACAGTTCAGCGCTCTGTTGCATGAGTAGAGCTTTACTAGCAATCATGATACCTGTTGATAATTCACTTTATATCCCATGGTCGTGAGATGCATCAGGAGGTCACCTTCTCCATGCATGGCCTCCCCCAAAGACTCTAGAGTTCAGGAACCAGTAAAAGAAGATAAGAGCAGCTGAATAAAACACATACAAGGTCACAAAGAAAACTAATCAAACAGATTGATTTGGTTAGCTTACCCTGAATAATTTGCCGACTAGATTTTATTTGGGCCTGGTGACAAAATAACGGAGGGGATCCACCATCAAGGCCATCAATTCCAGATTTGAGAGGTAGGGCACTTTCCAGTTTAGCTCTGTCTAGTGCAGCAACAAGCAGAAAAATTCTTTTCAGTATGATGTTGCCCAATGCTTCAGTATAGGTCGGTCTGTGGAGCCCTTCTGTCAACTTGTTGTGAGCAAAAGATTTTGCAGTCACATTTTGAGCAAACAACTGCTTCTCCAGAATAAGTTTCAGAAAGGGAACCTCCTTGTCCTGTTTCCATGATCCATTTTGTAGCAAGGAATCACCCCCAAGGACAATATGCAAGCCTATCCTGAGCCACTCTGGATTGTAACACATGAAAATTCTAGTTGCTTTCTCTTTCAACCTAAGATCAGTAACAAGCGGGCAATGTGCTTTCATCTTCAGCCTATTCTCATCAATGTTCTGGAAAAATACATTACCGATTAGAGCATCAATAATGGAACTGTGTGATATCAGCTGAAAAGGTTTCTATGATTAAGATACTCTAGGTCCATTTTAGAAAAATACAAAAGTACAGTGTTAAAACTATATGGAAGACTAGAGATAGTGAACTTACATTTTTTTTACCACTAAACCTTTTCACTCACAAAAAAACAGCAAGTACTCTCACAGACAATAAAGAGATGCACGACATCCCAACATACAACATACCTATATACTATATCCAACTTACCCAATCTTTCCATAACCCATGTGTTGTTTTGAAAGATGTGACACTCTACATTAACATATCTATGTTACAAAGAACAAATCATAGCATGCCACTGAAGTAAGATAAACCTCAATGTTTGCATCTTGTCTAGTTCTCCCAGTACAGCCCACACAAATATCCAACAAAACGGCCAATCATCAAAGTTGGTTTTAAGAATAATGGGGCACCCCAGATAATTCAACTCAATTCATCTGCTCTAACCTAACACAATTCTCAAATTGAGTACATCACCATGTTCAAATTCAATGCCGTAGAATCTAAGCCCTACAAAATTCCTCACCTTGCAAATTTGGCACATCATGACGAGCACCTCCTCGCACGCCTCCGTGCTCATGTACTTCCCCATCCTCTCCGTCACATCCTCCAGGCCGCACACCTCCCTCAGGGACTCCCTTAACGCAGCCGACATAGCCGGCGTCATCCCCTTCCTCCTCTCGCCGCCGCGATCCCCACCTCGGGGCCGCTTCGGGCTGCGGCCGCGCGCCCGCTCCCCATCGAGGGCGTCGCGCTTGCCCACAGCAGGGGCGTGGGTGGCCGCGGCGGGGGAGCAGCCGCAGGCGGAGGGGTCGCGGAGGAGGAGGGAGAGCCATGACGAGGCGGAGGCGGCGAAGGCGCGGAGTGCGCGCTCGCGGCTAGACTCGGCGCGTCGCGCGGAGCGCGACTGGTCAAGCTCGAGCGCGCGGAGGCGGCGGCCGAGGGGCGTGGGGGTCGCGGCACCGGCGATCGGCCTCCGGCGGAGGAGGGGCGTCGGGGTGGGGGCGGGGAGCAGGGTTTTGGAGGCGGTGAAGAAGAGCGGGCAGGGGGACTTGGGGTTAGGTTTCGGGGTGCGGAGGTTGGAGAGGTCGCGGAAGGGGGAGGCGGCGGGCTCGCGGCGGTTCATGGCGGCCGAGGGGAGGTTCTAGAAGGTTCGGGAGCAGGCGGGGAGGGCTTCGATGGGTTCGGGAAGGTTCCGGAAGGTTCGAGGAGCGGGGATTGTGGGGGATCGTCTCGTTGTGGGGTTGAGGGAGTTGGGGTTTGAGCGGGAGATTATAGGTGGAAGCCGAACGGTCGGATTTCGAAACGCACGCGCCTCTGCTGGGCCGGGTTTAGATGGGCCTCAATTTATGACGTACCAGGCCAATGCATTTAATCTCGACTTTTCTTTGGGAAAATTGTAAGGACCAGCATCTCCAACAAATCTTCTAAAATGCTCATATCCCCTATATTTTAGAAGAAAAGGTAAAAAAAGGGCTCCAACAGATCCCCTAAGTGGTACCCAAAAGTATAGAGGACTCCATCCCTGATTTTTCGTCCCCCATATATGGAGGACGCACACCATCCCCTAAATCGGTCCCAACGCTCATGCGCCGTCCGATCCCCTAAATTCTTTGATTGATAGTTTTTGTGGACCCAGATTTTAATTTAGGGGACCATATTTAGAGGACTTGTTGGAGGTTGCATATTTTTAGTCTTCTATTTCTAGATTGTGTCCTCTAAAAAGTGATTTAGGGGATGAGATTTAGAGGACATTGTTGGAGATGCTCTAAGGACCCTTAGAAGTAAGGATGCAAACAGATCGAATACGGATGGATAATATCTCTACTATATTTATTTTTATATTTTTTTCTCAGATGTGGATACTAATATGGATACCTCGGATACGAATACAAATACGAATAATATCGAATACAGATACGAAGTGAATATGAATACGGTCACGAATATTTATCGGAACATGAAAACCCCTTAAACTATACATACAAAATCAATAAAAACACATAAATAGTTTATCTTGTCAAAACATTCATGAAATCTAAACAAGCATAAGTATTTTTATCCACAATAGTCATACTGTTGTACAGATTTTAAATCTTCAAATAGCAGTTATTTTTTTTCTAAAATCATAAATAATTCTTAATGGATTTCTACCATTTACATGTGACTAATAAATTAATTAAGTATTTAAATTTGCATCAAAATGATTTAAACGGGAGTACATCAATTAATCGGTACAAATTTTAATCCACCGACAATATTAAATTTATTTTTTAATAAACATAAATATTTGCTAGTGGTGTTTGTAATTTAATGTGACTAAGGAACCTAATGCCTAATGGTAATAGATACTTATGGCTTGGTTGGGCTAGTGGGCTAGTGGCAGGGGAGATGAGAGAGGCTGACTTGGGCTGGGCAATGTTGGGCTGAAATCCCGGATATCCATTTTCGTATTGTCCGGATAATCCGTATTCACCGGATATCAGGCCTACTGTATTCGTATCCATATCCGATAAAAAAATCCGTATTCGTATCCGATCCGAGAATTATCCAAAGAAAATCCGATTCGACACAATCCGTACCCGTTTTCATCCGGATCGGTTGAAAACTATCCGATCCGTTTTCACCTCTACTTAGAAGTCATTCTCAGTTTGATTTACCTCTTATAATCAAACCTCTTATAAGTATACTAGTTACATACCCGTGCGTTGCAACAGAACTCATTAAATATATAGAAAATCGTGCTATAGAAGAGAGTTGCTCTGATCGGTTGGAAAGTAGAGAATGATGAGAAGTTAAGGAAATAGAGCGGTTGGAGGAGAATGGACATACAACCACTAACTCGTTCTTTTATAATAGTAATGATTTGTAGCAAATACACCTCTACAAGTACATAGATGTTTGATATTCCCCCTAGCAGCCCTTTCATGCTGACTCACATGGTTTCTTGTCGATGATCAAGTCACCGATCTCACAAAATAATATGAGAAAATTGCTGAAATTCTTAGAAGAGAATAGGGACGCTCTTTTATTACTATGAACTGGTTACAGGATATCTTTAGCAGAGCATAAAACTAGCTCTAATTACACTGAATTGAATAGGATATCAATTGTCCTTCTGTCTTCTCTCATCTAGCCTTAAATACCAATGAAGAGACACCAATTACACGCTTAAAAGTTGAGGAAACTAACTAGGAAAATGAAATGTTTCGTGTCTGGTTGGGCTTCCGATCAGGTAACCCCAATTTGGAGTTGGAGATAAAACCCCTAACGTGTTACACGTTGGCTTCACACTTTCAGAAAACCTTTCATCTTCTTTTCCGCCTTAGTGTTCTTCGCTCATAGCCTCGAATCCTTTCGACCCCTTTTGATTTTTTTGCCAGATAGCCAAAATATCATATCTAATCACTGATTAGCCAGCATCTGAGCCCAGATTGAAGAATCTAAAGGCCATGGAAAAGGAAGAGATGCTTCTCAACAAGGTTTTGGTCCCGTGGAAGTCAACAATCAGAGAGAACTTTTCGAATGGGAATGAAGGTGAGATTTTGATCTTTTGCGCACACATTGAGTGTGGATTTAGATTGCCTACTCACCCATTGGTAATTCATAACAATCTCAACAAATAATTAGATAAAAATTGAATTATGAGTATACAACATGTACACAATAATTGTATACTCTAGAATAAGCTTTCAAAGCAAAGCTTACTCACCCGGTTGTCATTAATCATCCAACCATCAACACATAATAGAGGAACTGCATGACAACCCGATTATGAGTATATATGAACTACACAAACTATATATACTCAAGGGATATATTTTAAAGTACAGATCCTTAATATGTGGAAATAGAACATAGATCAATACTAATGAAACCACAAAACATAGAGTGAATTCCTTTTAAATGCGTGCATACATAAATGTGTTGTGAAAGCGTATGCATATATTTAAGTTTGACTTATTTGGTGAAGTTCATTCTATATTTCGGATCCGAGGAATGTAATAAGATAAGAATGTAATATTGAATGCATATCTCTTATGTTTTTCACCTTTTCATACAAACGAGACTAAGCACTATCATAATCAATAAACATATTAGTCTCACAATTGTTTTATTACTATCACCAAAACCAACTTAATGTAGCTTGAACTTACACCTTGATCCTGGCTGTTACCTCTCAAAGGGAGAGAATCGAAAGACTTAAAGTAAAATGATAACTCTTTTCATCGATTGTATATGTAACATCCCAAAAATTTGCTTTCTGAAAAATTAATTTCAAATTAATTATTTTAAAGTATTTGAGTTTTATTTGGATTTGTCCTGAATTTCTGTTTTTGAAAAAGCTAGATTTGAAAAGTATTTTAAGTAAAACCTAAAAAAAATTATTAAATAAAAAGATATTTTGAATTTATATAAAAATCCTAATTCAAATTAATTATTTGGAGTTATTTGGCTTTTATTTGGTTTCCTGGATTTTCTGGAGTTTAAAACCTATTTTTGAAAATAAAAAGTATTTCAAGTATGAAAATTAAATACCAACATTAGTTGGAAGTATTTTTATTAAGTCCAAAACTTATCCAGGAACTTCTGTGAATTTTCCTGGAATTTTTGGAAGTATTTTCATATTTTTCTGAGGCCTAAATAATTTTCTAGCCTTTTCTGAAAATCAAAATCAAAAATTAAAAATAAAAATCCCCTCCCCTCTCCTCCGGCCGCCACATGGATGGCCGGATCCTCTCCACGTCGCCCGGCCGATCCCGCCTAGCCCCCTTCCCCGCTTGCCACGCGTCCGGCCCGGATCTTCCCTCCCCGCGCGCCTCGGCCCATTTGGCCGTCCGCTCGCTCTAACCGCCCCGCTCTCCCCCTCGGCCACCCGATCCGGCCCCTAATCGCGTGGCGCCATCTCGGCCGTTCCCGCTCCCCCTCTCTCTGCGCCCCGGCCCCACCCGTCAGGCTGTCTTCCTCCTCCCGCCCACCTTCTTCCTCCGCGCGCCGTCCCCTTCCTCCCACTCGGCCGCGCCTTCCCCGCCGCCCCTCGGGTCTCCTTTCCTTTCCCGCCGCCCGTGCGACCCGCGCCCTTTCCTTCTTCTCCCTCCCCGATTCCCTTCCTTCTACGGCGCCGCTTTCCCCTTTTCTCCCCGCAATCGCCGCCACCTCTCCGCCATCTCCGGCGAGGGATCCCGCCCTCCTCCCTCTCTCCGGCCCCTATAAAAGGCGCCCCGAGCTCCGCCTCTCCTCGCTCCACCTCGCTCTGCCCTCGCCCGCTCCTCCCGAGCTCTCCCCTCCCTCCGCTCCGTGCAGCGTCTCCCCGAGCGCCGGCGAAAGCAACGGCGAGCAATCACCGCCACCCCCGTTGCCTTCGCGCCCCGCCGTCGCCTCCCTCGGCTTCCTCGCCTCGCCGCGAAGTCCCTCCGCCTCTCCACCGTGCTCCCCGGCCACCGGAGCGTCGCCGCGCCGTTGAACCCGAGCCGCACCGCCGTCTTCCTCGCCGCCGGCCCTACTCCGGCCACCTCCGGTAACCCCCGCCCCACCGTCGCACTCCCCTCGGCCCCCTCTCTCCATTTCCGCCCTCGCCGTCCTCCGCCGTGGCCTCTGCCGCCGGCGACCCTAGGGGACCGTGCGCTCCCGCCGGTGACCGTGCCACCTCAGCAAGCCCCCGTCTGCGTGGCAGCCACATCGGTGCCACCCGCGCGCCAGGCCGCCCCGTCAGCGCCACCTCAACCCCCCGCCACCTCAGCGCCTCCCTCACCCCAGGACTCGGTCCACATGGACCGAGGCCCACCTGTCAGCCGGCCCACCTCAGGGCTGAGGTCATGCTGACGCCATAAATCCCATTTTTCAGTTGAAAAATAATTCATCCGAAAATAAAATCCCTGCTGACGCAATAATTCAGAATTTCCTTTAGGAAAAATAATTCCAGAAAATCCCTTCTTCCATTTTCTCTGAATTTAATCTTCCAGGAGCCCGTTCTTCTTCGTCCTAACTCCGTTTGAGCCCATTCAAATTTCTAAATTTATCAAAAAATCCAAACTATCCATTTCTTTCATACTTTCAAATATTTGAAATTTATTTGATATTTCAAATTTTAAATTTCAAATTCCAATGCCCAGTTTAATTTCAAAGCCTCAGTTCCATTCCAAATTTTCTGTGCACTTTCAAAATTCAAATTCAAATCTTGCAAAATCTACATAAAATCCATTCTATCTTTCTTGGTCCAAATATTGTCTCAGTAATTTCTTTTCCCAACCGATCTTTCAGATATTCGTTCTCCCTCGTGTGAACCCCAAATCCGCTGAATCTTTCTCCTAAATTCGTATAAAATCATAATCTATCCAACTATGGCCTCTATTTGAACTTTTGTTTGTATTTATTTGCTTTGTTTGCTTCGTCTTTTCTCGCGTAGATTCCAACGTTGTCGACGATCCCTCTTCACAGCAACAAGAAGACCCTGAAACCGTGCAAGAAGGCAAGTCTCCTTTGATCATCTTGAACCTATGCTTTTGAAAATGTTTTAATTATTTTAAATTGTATGCATTGCTATTTACATAAAATATTAGTTCAAATCTTTAGGAATTAGTTATTCCAACTTTGTTATGCCCTCATTTGACATTAATTGCCATGTACCTTGTCACCCTAGAACTCCCTTTGTCTCAATAATGAGATTAATATTAATCTTGGTGAATATTAGAATGGTAGGATACTGCTTAGTCATGCTATCTAATAACTTTGGAAAATCTTGAAAATGGGAAATTATGATTTATTATTGAACCCTTGTGTAAATAAAGTGGCAATTGGAGTTGTCACTGTGATTTTTTTAAAAAATAAAATAAAATGTGAAAGTTGGTTTAGATTAGGGTGGATGGTTGGTTTGGGTTGGTGCAGGAAGCACGAGATCTTGTTAAGTGTATGTTCCACCCTAGTCAATTAAGGACCGACGCTTGTGTTTGTCCAGACTGAGCATTAACCGTACAACCACAAGTCTATATGGGTACGACCTAGCTGACTAACTTATGATAGTCTAGTTTAGGTGCCACCAGTGGAAAGTGGGTGCCAGGGATGGACTGGTTATCCACAGTGAGGGACAGGGATTTACTGTACTCATATGGCGCAAGAGGGGGCTTCGGTTCGGGCAGTTAGCCTACCTGCGGTGAAATCTCAGCGGGTGGTATCTAGCTAGATTAGAGTAAGGTAAAGGCTTTGTGATATTTTATCTGGGTCTCATGCCAAAGGAAGCGTGTTGACCTTTAGGATAATTTATCTCTTGTGGGTAAAGTTGTACAACCTCTGCAGAGTGTAAAACTATTCGAATAGCCGTGCCCACGGTCAAGGGTGGGCAAGGAATGCATTCACATGGTAGCTTTCTGGTTTTTGGTTTTAAAATCAAAGTTTTTGTATTCCGGGAGTGGAGGGAACTCTCGGAAGGGAATCCTGGCGGTTGGAGCCAGAGAGGGTGGACGTAACCCGCGGTATTAAACTTGTTCAAGTTGTTGAAGCTAGTGTTGGTAGATGGAACCTTCACTAGAAAGTTAATGATAGTTTCTGCTAAAACATTTACTTTATTAAATTGATGCCTTCGAAAACAATTAGAAGTAATTGAATGAAAATGTTGCTTTGTGCAAAAGAACCATATAGCCTTCCTTTTGTCAAGCCTTGCATCTATTGCATTTGTAATACCCCAAAAATTAAATCGGGAGAGAATAATTAAATCGGGAGAGAATAATTAAAATCGGGAGAATATTTCTTTTAGCAAAGCGATTGAACAGGAGAAAGAGGTGTTTTAATGTAATACCCCAATTTATTCTACGAAAGAAAGCGTTCAAAAGAGAAATTAGACAAAAAAAAGGGGGTTTCTGCAGTTTTCGGCAACTTGGGCCTTGGGCCTTGGCCCAGGAGGCCCATGAGGGGTCGGCCACCAATAAAAGGAAGGGGGAAAACCCTAGGTACACTGTAGCTACAGTGCCGCCGCACTGTAGCACGGCTACTGTAGCACACCTCTCCTCCATGGTGGTGCCCCCCTCCATTGGTGCCTCCCTTCCTCGCCGTCGGTGCTCCCTGCTGCCGATCAAGTGAAGAAAGGAGAGGAGATCAACTTCGTGGGGAGAGTTCATCATCTTGCTGTGATTCTACAAGGGTAACGTCGCGTGTTCTTCGTTGTTTGATGCGTAGTAGTTGCGGTTGATGTCGTTTGGTAGATTGATTTGCGTCGGTTTAATAGATCGCATTCTGTCTAGATTATTGCGCGGTCAGTTTCGTGTGATTAGAGGCCGATTTAGGAGTTTTGGTCTCTAGAGTTATGTAGATAATGTTCTTAGCTTTCAGTGGCCGCCAAGAACGCCAAAATCCGATTAACGGTTAGAAAGTTATGAATTGTTTAGTGCCGCTGTCTGGTTAATCTGTCAACATCCTGATAGTCTGTAGAAAACTGAGTTAATCTATTAGTTAAAGACGAAATCAGAGGATCTCAATATAACGAATATTGTAGGTAATTGTCTTATCTTTCCAGAAAGTCCAAGAACTCGTGATTCGGACACTCGTATAGGAAGTTATGGTGTTTTTAGTGCTCTGTCCAGAGAGCCTGACGAGAATTGGATGTTTTAAGAAAACAGGATGGTGCGGGTATATTATGACCGAATCAGGAAGGCTCAACAACTAGGTTTAGTTAGATAATTTAATTATCTTTCCAAAAAGTCTGAGAACATCCTATTCGGACTTCTGTACCAATAGATATGAATTTTTGAAGTTGACTGTCCGTAGTGGGGGACAGGATGGCCGAAAGGATTTGGGGCTTTGAATCAAACTAGCATGTTGGGTTAGTTTGGGGGAGTTTTTATTTAATCTAAAGACTTGCCACTGTTGTCTTAGCAATCATTATAATTATTATTCAGGAGGAGGGCGGATTCCAGGGGCCGCGCCTTCTGATCATTCTCCGTTTTCTCGGGGTTAAGGCAAGTATAATGATGGTTTAAATTTTGTAGCGTGGATTGTTGCTGTTTGTTGGTGTGTAGATGTTTGATCCATGTTATGAGAATTTGTGGACTTGATGATGTTAGTGATATGTTGATATTCTTTATGCTCGATTGCAAGTGAAAGAGTTCATGAGAATTTCTGATGCATAGATGTTGTGAATGCACGTTTATTTGTTAAGACATTCACATTTGTGCATCATGCTGATTTATTGAAGTCTTGGTCACGAGATGACCAAGCGTCGAGGTCCCCGTCATGTTGATGACGTGACGGGCTAAAGGTCCCCATACTTGAGGAGTATGGGCAATTGGTCCCTGTACCAGAGGGTACAGGCATGGGTGTGCATTGACGGATGCACACTCCGCATTACCGGTAAAATGCGCAAGAGAAGAGATAAAGAGATTTTTTGATCATGTTGCATAGCATGTTTATTCATATGATTGATGGATGAATTTGTGAAGTGATGTTCACTTTTATCCTTGCTGCCATTATTTATATTTGCTGAGTCTTTGAACTCACTCTTGTTGTTGTTTGTTGTTGTGGTTGTTGTTTGTTTTTAGGTACCTACATGAGATCGGCATGCATGGGAATAAAGAGGGATTAGTTTTGATGCACATGCACGGTCTATTCACCATGGAAGGAAGAAAGAACATTAAACATTAACTGCTGAATAATTTAAGTGGTATTTGATTATTGTCAATCAGGTTCAATGTGTAATAAAGAATAGAACTTATTTGCTTTGATTCCGTTCTTTATCTAAGTAGTATGGTTATGAGTGCGATGGCGATCATAACTCAGTTTTGCTTATAAATGAACTTATTGCTTATTGGTATTCATATCAGTTGATTATGCTTGTTGAAACCTTTGATTTACTCAATAAACAAAGGAAGTTCTGTCGAAATTTTGTAAGATGAATATTAATTTCCTTATTATGTTATTAGTTTGGTAGCATTCCAGGTCATTGATTGGCTGGGGTGTTACAGATGGTATCAGAGCCGACTCTCGCGGTTACATGGGCGCGTGCGGGTCAGGGGCGCGGGCATATGGCGCATGGCGCGTGTGGGCCCGTAGCGGACACACGGCATGGCATATGTGCTGGCACTGAACGTACGGACATGTGCCAAGAGAGGAGATCCTTATCATTTGCCCCAGTGTGGGTATGTTTGTCCGACGAGGACGTCGAGTCCTTTGAGGGGGGTGTATGTGACACCCCGGCCCATGTTGGCCCATGTGTGTATGCACATGAATTTCTGGGTTAGTCCCACCTTGCTAGTTTACCTTGAGTATCCCTTACATATAAGCCTAAGAGTTCCAATGGTAGCACCCTCGGTTAACCGTTTTGCGCGAAGCGAGGACGAAAGCGCAAGCGGGTTGCTACGTGTGCGTGGCCTATCCAGAATGTGGTTAGGTCTAAGCCGGTTTGGACTCTAGGGCGTTACAGCATTTTTCCCAAGACTTGCGGAGTACTTTATGTACTCACATGCTACACTCAAAAATAATATTCAGAAGAGTATGAAGCTCAAGAAGGCGACTACGACTTCTTCGCGGGTGGATTCGACGAAGGATTCCAGGAATTCTAGGTCGCGCTTCCCCAGTCAATTGCCTGTGGCGTATTGATGGGTCTTCACCGAGTTTATCTTTTGCTTCCGCTGTGTTTCGTGTGTGCGAGGTCTTGAAACCTCAATTATAATAATGAGACCTTTCGGTCTGTACTCCTTATTATTGTAATAAAGCGCTGTTGGTTATGTAATCATGTCTGTTTAACTGTGTGCACTAGCTTTGATCTGGGACTAGTGCAGTAATACACAGAGGGTCCGGGTTCGAAAATCCGGGGTCCCGACAGAGATGGTATCAGAGCCAATTTGATTGTAGGACGTGACCTAGTTAGAATGGTCGTTAAAAGAAGAACTTCAAAATTTATTTTATAAAATAAAATTTTAATAATGTGCTATCCTTGTCTTTTCTTGTCTTTCTATCCTTACCTTCATCATGGCATTCCCCCTTATCTATCCACTTATTGACTTTTTGGAATGGTAATTATATCCCTTCCCTCTGTAATTTCTATAGATGGATCGATGAGGTTGCGTCTGAAAAGCACTTGGAGACCTAGAGTATACGGAAGACAACAAATTTATGGAAAGTACTCTTGTCGGGAAAGCCGTCATAATCAGTGCATATCAAGTTAGGTAATTTGGAGAATTGTTGCTAGAGTGGTATATTTTGGATTTATAATTGACAAGATTGAATAATGTTCGAGAGGATTGAGATAAAAGGTATACTTGTGGATATCAATTGATTATAAATAAATCTAAAAAGTGTCATCTTTGTGGGTTGAGTAGAGAATAAATACAAAGTTGAACTGGGGGAGCTAATTAGATCATGGGAAGAGTCTAAACTAGTTAGTCCTCCTGTCTAAATCAACTACAATGTTACGCCGTTAGTTAAGAATAAAAGTAAAAGTTTTGTCAGTCCCAATCAACATATGATCAAATAAGCAATTTGTCCTAAAAAATTTGGCCGATTCAAGTAGCAGTACACACAACGAGAAAAAAATAACTAAGGTAAGTGTGCTTTGGCAGAATCGTACCAAAATTAGGCAATGTTAACCAATCCCATGTAATGCTCAGAATCCAAAACTTGGTCACAAAGATCATGACTTTTCCCCATTCCAACCTAAATTTTCTCCGGAACCAAGAACAGGCACCCACCTCGGCTATCACGGCCGGCGTGTCGAAGTCAGGCTCCCCTACGGCGAGGCCAATGACCAGCACGCCGACTTGCCGTAGCGCCGTGGCCTGGTCTGTGATGGCCATGGTCTTGGACGGCCGCAGCGCGCTCACCGTCGGGCTAATGGACGCGTCCACTGCCTCCGCCCTCACCACCGGCATACTGCCCCTTGCGGCGGGCCTCTTCCCCCAAGCCCTGCGATGCAGCCAAGAAACGAGGCAATCTCCCCCCTCACTCACCGATCGCGGCAAGAACCAAGAAAAGAAAAGTTACCAACTCCCAAAGCTTTGGAGAGCCCGCCCTTGCTAAACTGGCGAAGCGGACGGAGTTGGGATTAGAGTTGGAGGCCGGTTTGGTTGGGACGGAGAAGGACGGAGCGGAGGAGGCGGCGGCGGCCATCGAGGCTGCAGCGCCGACGGCGGCGAGATCGAGAGGCGGGGAGGGATTTGGGGGCGGCCGGGCGGGAGCGAGCTAGGGTTCGGGTGGGGACTGGGGACTGGGGAGGGAGAGGGGGGCGATGGGAGGGAGGAGAGAGCGACCTGCGACCTGGACTGGGAGGGAGGGCGGCGATCTGGGGAGGGAGGAGAGGAGGGCGATCTGGGGAGGGAGGAGAGGAGGGTGATCTGGGGAGGGAGAGGGGGGCGATGGAGGGAGGAGAGAGTGAGGGGCGACCCGCGACCTGGACTGGGAGGGAGGGAGGGGGCGATCTGGGGAGGGAGAGGGGGGCGATGGGAGGGAGGAGAGAGTGAGGTGGGAAATTGTTGGCGCGCCAGTCTGGGTTTTCATGTCCCGCCGCGCGAAAGTTTGGCACGCATGAAAAATTTCGTGAAAAATTATAAGAATCGTGGTATTTTGTGTGAATTATGTTAAATTTTTGCAGTATATATTAAAAACAGAGCTATATATAAGAAAAAGAGAGGGAGAATGTACATAAGTAAATTTCTGCCTTGGTGTAAATTTTTGAAGTGCTCAGGAATTAGTTTTTGGCGATCTCTAAAAAGGAAAATTCTTACCCTTTTCTAATTGGCAAAAATTGTTATGTACAATGGCCCCATTCGCCCTAACTTTTTTGTGACAACACTTTTTTCGTCATCCAATAAATCGTCACGAATAATAATTTCTTTGATGACGAATATAAACAATCATCATGGTTTTCTGTATATTATGTGACAAATATTTGTTTTCGTCACCAAACTAGGCGTCGAAGGTACCGTCCCGCATATTAATGACGAAATCACTTGAATCGTCATGGAATGATAGCTAATCTATGACATTTTCGTTTCTCATCATAACTATATTCGTCACTGATACTCAAATTTCTTGTAGTGACTTTGCCCTGGATTTATTATCTAGGATTGAAAGGAGCAATTGGATGTAAAACAAGATTTTGTTAAAGGGATTAATTGTGATTGTTGGAGAATTAGTATTAAGAGATTGATCTAGTAAAGGGAGAGATTAAAAGATTAGAAGTTGAATTATCATAAACAATTCATGATATCAATTTTGGGTGATTTGGTTGAATCATGAAGAGTAGATGAATTTTGTGGAGTTAATTGATTATCAGAGTTTGGTGGATCTATTGATGATAAGTGGATACTAGTGGAATTCTAAAAGATAATACACTTAGATATCTTGGTGGATTAATTTTATCATTGCAAAGTGGACTTTGATATATCCATTTGAATTGGTGGATTTAATAGATCATTGTTAGATAATAGGGTTTTAACTAATGGGATTAACTAGATCATTTAAGGATGCTAAAATGGATAACCTGGAGGATTTAAATTAATTATGGGAGATAGATTGTCCGATAAGAATTAATTGAGGTATTTGAATTCATTCAAAGTTGGTGGAACCAAAATGATGTTAACAAGAGATTGATGTTGGTGGTTTAATGAATATTAAATTATTGCTTAGACGATCTTAAAATTGATTGATGATTACTAAAAGGTTGGAATAATTTTATATTATTTGATCAGAGTTATGGATCTGCTGGATTAGATAATGATCATAAAACAATTGGTGAAAATCACAAATTACAATGTTATTGGATTCTTGTTAGAAAAATTCTATGGTTTGACGTCGATTCAAATTAGAGCAGAGAATAAAAGTTTATGAGATTATTGTTGAAATCAATAAGGTGTATTTGTGGTATATGATTTTGGAATCAAGCATTTTTGAATAGTTGAAATAATTGTCTTTTTCGGATGAACACTTGCGGAAGTTAAGCCCTTTTTGGTGGAATCCTGAATTAATCGATATGATAAGGGCAATTGAAGTTAACCCAGAGCTTGAAGGCGACTAAAGATGTACCAATCCGATTTGTTGTTGTTTTCCATATTTCTCAGTTAAAAGGAATACTTCAGAGCATCGAACAACAAGTTAGAATCATGAAGGAGCGAGGACTAGTTCTTTAGTTGTAGTACCCAAGTAAAGTCTTACAATTTTAGAACGCTATATATATTACTTGCTTGTGTGTTAGGTGGACTGTACCAAGTCTTGTATACTTGTAGTACAGTCATCCTTAAAAAAACTATTTTGATTTGAATATGAGCTTCTTCTAAGTTGTTGCTTGCTTCTCTCTTGTGTGTTTGGTTTGGGATGTTGTTTAGTTTCCCCTAATCTCTTACCTATGCTAGTTCCCTATTACCTTCTGCTAACCCTGGGACCGCTTCAGATGGTGAACACAAGAAGCAACCCTGGCAACAGCCGTGACGCCAACAACCAGCCAGACAACATTCCACCACCTCCTGCTCAAGCGCTGTTGGTTATGTAATCATGTCTGTTTAACTGTGTGCACTAGCTTTGATCTGGGACTAGTGCAGTAATACACAGAGGGTCCGGGTTCGGAAATCCGGGGTCCCGACAGTATATTTTTCTAATTAGTGTGTTGTAATGCTCTTATGATGTGCAGATGATTGGGTCAGAGAGTAGTGAGCTATCTGAGTTCACTTCAGTCAGTGATAAGGCAAAAGAGAGGGAAGAGCCACTAATCGATACAACTACGACTGTAGAATCAATGGTGATTCTGAGTTCTTCAGTTGTGGGCTTCAAGACGATTTTAACCTACCAAACTGAAGCTTCAGTGGTCGTAACTGATCAAGTTGAAGCTTTGGTCGTCGTCCCTCAAGCATTGGAGGAAACGACTACCCCGATAGTTGAGGGAGCTCTAGCCTCTGAGTAGGTGTCTGAAGAAGTTACTTTTGATCTCCCCATGGAAGATCTGGCTAAGGATAAGCTTATCCAGTAGGAGGACTCAAAAGGGTCCGACCAGCCCCACCAGTGTTGTACTGGTAAAGTCAGTTGAAAAGAAGAAAAGGAAAGCAAGCATTCTAGACTATGCTCTAGGGTGTTTCAACATTAAAACAAAAAAGACCAAGTACATACTAGTAAAAATTCATGTAAATTCATACCTTTAGATCTTTTGGTGTTTTGAAGTCCTTATTTCTTCTTCTTGCTTTGTAGCACCTCTAGTACTCTGATCAGTCCTGATCCGAGTACTCCTCGTGAGGAGACTCATAAGGAGGGAGTAGTCGAGGCAGCCCTCAAACGAGTAGAGAGAGAAGAGAAGTTTCGGCAGGATCTGACTACTGCCGGGAAACAAGTGGTCAAAGAGGAGGGAGCAAGTATGCTTCATCCTTTCTTTGGAGGACCCAAATAGAGATCTCTAGTCTGATCAGGAAGTCTCCACACCCAAGGGACATCCCCGACTAGCTTCAAATCTTTAACAACAAATAACTTGAGGAGCTCTGGTGGAGGAGGATATCAGACTGTCAATTGAGGACAGGTCCCGAGGTGCTATATTCTACTTATGCTGATAAAATAGTCCAAGTAAGTTATCACGACCACTTTAGGATGCATTTTTAGAGTTTCTAAAACTTTTATAAGTTTCTTTTTTTTCTTTTGTAGCATATGATGGAGAGCGCTGCTCTGGTCAGAGAATTAACCAAGCGAACATTAGCTTTGGAAAGTTAAAGCTACCTTTTGTCGAGAGGCTAACGAATGGTAATGATTTCCCCTCCTATTCTAATCATGAAGTATTTTTCCTTCTCATAGTCATTTTATTATTCTTTTCAGGTTAGGAAGCACCGTGAAGATGCTCGAGGACACCCTAAAGAAAGAAAGGGTAATGTTCGGGTCAACCTTGACTGAAAATGAACACCTCCTCATGACTCTTAAGGAAAAAAGTCTCCAATTGAGAAGTAAGTATCCTCTTGAAACTTCTTCTACTGCTTCTTAGCCTTTGTTTTTTCTTAACTCTTCCCTTGTCACGGTCAACAGAATTGGAAGATTTTGAAAAAAAGAGACTAAGGCAAAGGGAGTTATTATTGTGAAACTTGAGGAGATGTGTAAAGCTAAAGTCTAGTCGATCAAAACCTAGTTGATCATGTTTAACGATAACTTCCTCAAGCACAAGGAAGTTATCAAAGCATATGAGAAGAAGAACCAAGATAATTGATCGTTAATCTGACCAATTTATTATACTTTTGGTTTATTTTACCTAACTTTAAGTTTTCATCTAGAGCAAGCCCTAAAGCTTCAAAAACTAGAGAAAGTTCTTGGTTACGAAGAGAAGGAAAAGAGCTTCAAAAAAGCATTCAAGAGAAGATCCTTTTCTTCAATAAGATGCTTGTTGACCTAGGGGTAGAAGCATTTGAATCCTCTTCAAGAGAGCCAGTCAAGAAGGTGAAATGCCTTGGCAAACAACTTGAAACCCTTCAAGGCCTACTCGCCACTTCTCAGAGCAACCACGAGCAGACGATAAGAGATGCCATGGCTAATAGAGTTAACTTGGCCCTAGCAAAGCTTAAAGCTTCCAACCCATCACTCAACCTCCAAGTATTTGAGACAGACTTCAACTATTCGGAGGAGGATGCAGCCAGGCTCTTTAAAGAGATGAAGCCCTTCGAAAACAAGGTTGCTAAGTAGATGAAGGTCGGGTCTCCATCGAACAGCGGCCAGTCTGGTGGCTCCGATGAGTAGATAAATATTTATGTAATATGTAAAATTCTCATGTAAAAAAGTTACCTTTATCATCAGTAAAGTTTATGTTAGTTTCTCAATTCATTGAGTAATCATATTTTTCCTAGCCTCGACTACTTATTTAGTAATAGTACTTACTAAGGAAGTAGTAGACCAAGAATTAAAGAGTAATTTGTTCCAACCAATGGACTAAGTATATTAATATACTTTGATTATGTTGTTGGAAGGATTAAGTTGTTACTAGGAAATCAAATCGAATAGAGCCAGTAGATGATTTCGACTAGCCGCATGTACCATTTGCATAATCGAAATACAATAGTCTAGTACGAGGTTGGAAAATATCATGGACTCATTGCAATTTCTGAATAGTTACTGAGGCCCTCAGAGGATTCCTATCTATAGAGGGGGTACGATTACTCGAGTTCCTCTCCGAGCCCTTAGCATGTCCCATTTGACCCTTCAGGCACGGTGGAGTAGAAGCAAGTGAATTGGCCGATCGATGTCCACCAATTTTATTGCCTCCATCCTCTCGGGGTGATGTAGGAGTGTTTGCACCATTTTGACCAATGGGTCTTGGTGGGTCCTATTGTGAAGAATCATGTATGGTATCTGGAGCATTATCACTGATTGTGTTAACTTCATGCCTCCAATACAAATCTCCCAGTGATCCCCTATTGAAACTAATGGAGTGCCTTCCACTGCTTCGACAAGTAGCCTCTACAGTGGGGAACAAATGGAAATCACCACCTCTAGTGGGCTTTGTGGTGGACTCAGCCTGATCCAGAGGATTGTCGATCGGATCCTGAGTGTTATCATATTCACACGTCTCTCTGCCAAAGGTAACTACATTGACATTGCGACCAAGTGTCAGTCGGCTCCCAGAATATGTAGGATCCATCAACGAATAGTTGTCACCCACGATTGTATTGAGAGTAATATGACCCTCGGATCATGGTGTTGCATTCTTGTTGCCTGGTTTGCTGGTCAAAAGCACTGGGCTTGCAGAGGTACTCTGGTATTTTGACCTAGTTGGAACAATCAATTCCTCTGAGAGCGTTGTTGATGGGTGTGATGAATATTCTCCCCATTCGGTCGATCTCATTAGTCCCAGCGAGCGATGAGCCTGTGATGAGGATGATGACGAGACATCATGTTCCTTGGCGCAGCTACATGTGTCCATATCAAGGTCGGCATAGTCTGTTAAGTCAAACCAGTTCTCCTTATCTCAAGTTCCTGTCATAATCTCATGAGCGATGACAGCGGGGAACAAAGAAGGATGAGGATTGCTGAATGAAGAAAAACTTCAAGGATTTAGCGCCTTCTATCCCCACGGATGGCACCAACTGTCAATGATTGAGTTACCGATCTTATGAAATAATATGAAAAAGATGGTTGAAATCATTGTGAGAGAACATGGATGCTCTTTATTACTATAAATTAGTTATATGGTGCCTTTAACAAGGCATGAAACTAGCCCTAATTAAACTAAATCAAATGGAATGTCAATTGTCTTGTCTTCTCTCGTCCAGCCTTAAATACCCATGAAGCGACACCAATTATCCATCGGGAAAAACGCCTTACAGAACCAATGCGTCTGGTCAGGGAGGTAGTTATTATCAGCAAAAGGACACCTGATCATTGGTTGTTTTTAGTGGGAGATGAATATAAAAAAGCAATTGCATGGCAGTTGTTGGCAGAGACTCAGGGCTAAAATGTCATGCTGTTTGGAGTGGATAAGGCATGTGTTTTATCCACCGCACAAAAGGAATATCCTAGAATCAGGTCCAAGTACCAGTTCACAGAATCTCTCAGCAATCATCTGATCGGGCAACATGCACAGTATTTCGCATGGCGTTTCTCTGATCAGGCTACTCAGAGATTTACGACCACATGGCTCTTTTGGCCTTATTTAAATTTTTAAGCTGTATTTAGAGATTTATTCAATCCTTATCATTTCTGTTGATGTAGACTTTGTGGTGTGTTAAGTCATATATGAAGTGTTCTATTGTGGCACATGGAATTAAGTGTGTAGGTCGAATTGGGTATGAGCGGGCCAAGTGGTTTTTCCCTTTTGTGGCGAATCGAAACAAGAGGAGGGAATACAAAAGGCTGGGGTAGGGCAAAGGTGATTGTGGCCACCCTACCCACACCCTTCTAGTGCTGAGGAATTCTAAGTTACGTTGAGCTGAGATGAAGACTTAACTAGTTTATTCCGATTTGATCTACTTCCATCCAAGTTGAACTAGTATGACTTGGTTATGGGTACCAGCTCCACACCTTATCTATAGTCGACCAAACACGCTATGGTCTATGCCAATGGAAACCACCCAAGTCAGTGGGGAAAAGCCCACCGGGGGAGCAGTATCAAACAATTTTACACTCGTCGAGGGGCATTCACCACAAATATACTTGTAGGGGGTTAAATAAAACTCAGGTTGATTTCTGGGGGTATTTGCAATTCCCCTTTTTCTTTAATTTGAAAAACAATTGAATTTTTTGAGGAATTTCAATTAAATTCTGAATCAAAAGAAGTTTTGCAATGGTAATTCAAGCTTCAAATTCGGTGTACAAGTGTGTACTCCATGTTGAGGAGGGTGATCTATTTTGTCACAAACAATGTTTTCGAACATGGAACATGTGTATGTTAGCTTGGAAGTTGGCCTTCTTTCTCATTGTAAACTACATGTGATAGTATAATTAGAGCTAGCTTAGTACTCATATATCTCACTGTGAACTATAATTGAACAATGGGAGGCACTTAAGACTCTGGCCCAGAACTACTTCGTCATTGACGACAACTCGTTGTTCCCAAAGATATGGGATCTGCTTGCACAAGTGGAGGTGGCACCGACCGAGGTATCGAAGATGCTTCCAAGGAGCGAGGACACCGTCGTTGCACTCATGGGTCTTGTGGAGTTGCTCAAAGAGAAGAAGCCGGGGAGGTAGAGAGATGTAGGGTGTAACAACTCGATTTTTAATAATAGGGCCGTCGTGTTTCTTACAACAGCTTGCGAGTTCAGTTGCAGATAGAAAAAGTATCAGGCCTGCACACAAATATTTAAAAATAATTAGTTTGATTAAAATATGACCTATTAGTCACACTATAACAATTTTAAGGGCGTCCAAGCCTAAAATTTAACTTACACTCAATTAAACCGATGAAATCCTATAGGAACACTTGAGTACGGTCATAACCCTAACACTTTAGCTAAAACATCATTTCTTCTTCTGGTGTTTTTTCTGATAAAATAAGTAAGATTAAGTACATTAGGTACTCAGCAAGCCATATGGGACGGCTACTTAACTACTATGCAAGGTGTTCAACTAGATAAATTCACTATATTATGATAAGAATATATACAAGTTTACTGGTAAAGAACTTTGCACTTGAAGCAATAAAATATTTGTTAATTAACAAGGGGGTTTGTCATCCGTAATTTTCACATTAAATTTATTCCAAATCTACTTATGCCTTGTTGTTGAAATCACCTAAGAAACACCACTCCATTGACCGGGAGCATAGCATATTCGAATATTATTTATTATACTCTACAGAGTTACCCAATTTACCATACCCAATTTTACCCACAAGATATCTCAAACTCAAAATGTCAAGATGTAGACACGCAAAATGATAGCGTGTGACTAAGCTAAAATAACAAGGTCGTTTCACTGCTCATTTCATTATAGTTTCTACCTGGTAGGCTTGGAGCCATTCAACTCCATCGGGAATCCACTGGCCAGTGTGGAAATTGGGGCTGGACATTAAATGGACCTACAGTTGTGAAGAATGGCAAGCAGATGTACCAAGCCAACTTCCATTTCAACCCTTTCCCACAAGTTATCCATACCATCTTAGGATAACCATCACCCTATAGATGTTCGATCGAATTAAGCAGTGTGCTAGACCAGGTTGATAAGTTAAACTTGTGATTGAGTGAGTTCCGTGTTCTTTACTTAGCACAAGAGTCTAGTCCTTATAAGGCTCTCATTCACATATCATGTGCACACCGACACCACACCACCATATCATACTAAAGCCTCAATCCAAGGGTGAGGTCATAGGTTCCAACCATCTAGTGGCTTCCCATGAAGTAGCCTCAACTCTTCATATCATGTTAAAGTTTATCGGCGTGAAGCTGAATTATTCTCAGTAGTTCAAGTAAATCATTTTAATTGTACCATCTACTAATAGCTATCTATACAGTGATTAATTACCAAAATTGTCAAAGTAAATATGGCCTTTATAAATATGGCAGGACTTTTCGGTGGTAGGGTCTAACTAATAGCTATCTATACAGTGATTAATTACCAAAATTGTCAAAATGAATATGGCCTTTATAAATATGGCAGGGCTTTTCGGTGGTAGGGTCTAACTATTCATCATGTCATTCTAAACTATTATTGTATTTAAATAAGAGTGCTCCAATAGTAATAATGAAAGTAACGATAATTTAATAATATGGGATCAACATGATCAAACACATATGACTTGCCTTCAAAGTTTTTGATTACTTCTTTGTAGGCTTTTGGTTTAACATCATCCACCTTAATTACTTTAGTAGCTTCTCCATTGACCAACTAGTCGAATTCGGATGCTAGCGCAAAAGAACGAATAAAAATAAGTTCTTACTTTGCAGAATGTATACTGGGAATAAAATGCAATAATATATATATATATATATATATATATATATATATATATATATATATATATAAGGATAGGGTTTAAACAAAGCTTGGTTGGGTTGAACGAGATTGAAAATGGGTTAAACGGGCTTGAAATGGTCGAAATGAGTATAAATATGTTTAACAGGTTTTGGGTAAATAGTAATGGGGTAGATGAATAGTACCGGGTTGGCACTATTCCTAACTAGGCGGGTTGGGTGAACAGTATGGGTCTAGGCTGATCCTAATGGGATGTACAGTAGTGGGTTGGGTTGTGAACATTGTTGTACTAGGTATGAATAGTGCTGGCTTTGAATAATGGGTCTAGCCCACTGGGCTATGCAACGTTCTAAGCTGACTTGTCTGGCCCATCTACTCGGCCTGCAGAGCGCGAAGCCCACATGGCTTGAGCTCGCACCTATGGATGCCCGAGTAGAGGATAGTAATAACAATGGTGATTGAACAACGGTGAGGGTGATCGGTGGCGAGCGGTTGTGCGGTGAGGTTAATTGGGACCTAGGCAACCCATTTTGGGCATGCACATGGATGAAGGAGGGCTAGAGACAGCTGGCAAAGTAGGACCATGGCATGGCGGCATTGTGGTGCTGTCCTGGTTAATTCAAAGGTGGCTCAAGCATCTACGGTGCGTAGGGAGTCTAGTGGTGACAATGGCTCGGCTTGGTTTGGGTTGTGCAAGGCTAGCCACGGTGACCGTGCTTGGCCGGGCGATGACGCATGGCTCCGGCGGACTAGGGACAATAAGATCAGCCAGGGAGGTCACATATATCATCGTGGTGCTATGGTCATGATTAATTTGGTTGAAATCAAGGCTATAGGAGGAATTGGATTTTGGGGCTCACCGGTGATAGCGCAGCGGTGATGGCAGTTTTTGGCCGAAGAGAAGATGGAAGAGTTTTGTGGTTGTGATTTGGTGCGAATGCAAATGAGGAGACTACTTTGCTTGGCTTTATAGCCCGGTGAAGGCAGTGGCGACAGTGGTAAGGCGACAATGAGATGGGCACGTGGATGACAACGTAGACCGCTAAGGAGCTTCGATGGTGTGGTGGCAGTGCTGGCAGTTGTGTTGGCAGCGAGGGATGCGCGATGTCTCACTGGCGTGAACAAACATGCTGGCAAGATGAGATAAAGCATCAAGCAACTAGCAGCTGAGGTGGTAGCGGCGAGGTCGGCGGTGGTAGGGGGTGGCGCATGGCCGGGTCGGTATGACGGCTAGTTAATGGCCGGTCAACGAGGTGGTGTAGCCGCTGTGCAAAGGTTGATGGGATTTGTAGCATTGAGTGGTGAGGACGGGCGAGTGAATGCGTGAATGGCGAGCGGCCGAGTGGCAGAAAGAACAGGGGAGATGGCGCCAGGGCAGGAAGGCCCAAGGACAAGATGAAGACGTTTGTTCCCAAAGAAGAAAGCATAAAATCACACAGAGTTTTCAAGTTGGGCAAGAACTTCAAATTCGAATGAAATTCTCTCAAATTCAAAATTTTGAAAACTTTCGAATTGTCACACAGGGAATACATGAAGGGAAGCAAAGCAATCACAATTCATATCAAGAAGAATTAGCCTGGGACAAGATGAACTACTGCTTTTGTTTTGCTAATTAATGTCTTGTAGTCACATTGTCTCATTGCTGATGGTTAGTGTTGATGCATAGCATATTAGCACCATAGGTGCAGATGCTCTTCTGATCGTTATCTGGTAGTAGACTAGTAGTTTTATGCAAACACTGTTTATTTTATAGTTCATTGCTGCTAGTCCTGGGCGCTTATCTTCATATGGTTTTATTCCTTGTTTGTATGGTCTCGGTAACTGATGTTCTTAACGTTGTCATTTCCAAATGCATAATGATTGCTTTGTACTAATCAATCAGTACTGATGTTTCACGAAATTGTGTCTGTCCACTGTTCAGTTTTTAACAGAGCACAAAACAAAATGCTGTTAACAGTGTTCAAAAGTAGTTCCGCTGTACAATTTGTTCCAGCCAAATTTCCATTTCTATGATCCAAAGTTCACAGAATACTTCAAGCTAAGGTCCAACCATATATGTAAACCAATTTTCCATCTCTAATTACATGCCATTGTGCTACCCATTCCCAATCCTCTAATCCCCATTTCCACCTGCACCGTTTCCTCCAAATCTTCCTTTCATGTTAATAGTGGCCACAGCGAACCTTATTCAATTCACAAATTTAAACAACACCTCAGATTAGTGCATAGTTGGTGTATGAAACTCAAACTTGGCATTTAAAACCAAAATTTGTTACGTTGACACACCAAAGAGAAGAAGCAGGGAGGGCAAAGAGAAGATGCAAGGAAGGCATGAAGGGAAGTAATGCAACATTAGAAATTTATAATTCACTGCAAATACAAGCCTAGGAATAAGATGAACTATTAATTCCTTTTGTTTTGGGAATGTCTAGTCACATTGTCATGTACATTGTTGTAAGATTGTTAGTGTCGATGCATACCATTATAGCCTTATAGATGCAGATGCTCTTCTGATCTTTATCATATCTGGTAGTAGTGTTATGGAATTAAAACACTGTCTATTTTGTAGTCCATTGATGCTACCTGCTATCTAGTCCTGGATGCTTATCAGAGTTTCTATTACTTCTTGTTTGTATGGTTCTTAACTGTTGTGCTGTTCTGAACCTCTTTTCTGGTCATGTCATCTCCAAATGCGTAGGGGTTTTGCTTTTGAGGCGCCAAATGCATAGGGATTGATTTGGACTAATTAGCCATTTTTGGTGTTTCGCTAAGTCGTCTGTCCAGTCAAATGAAACATGGGTTTCTTTTTTTGCGAGAAGAAACATGGAAATTTTAACTGAACACAAAACAGAAAGCTGATACGTGTCACCGTGTAAGCATGAAAAGAAAAGGTGCTCGAGATAGCGTTCTATCCACTTTTTTCCAACCAATTTTCCAAAGTTTACACAAATTACTTCAAACCAAGGTCGAATGCATAAAGCAAGTTTCCACTGTTAATAATAAGGGTGGATAAAATGGCGCATTGATGTATCGCGCGAGTTTAGTATTGTTGGACTGGATTTAGGCCCGCTTGGTTGGGCTGAAAAGCTATGGCGGGCCTGTTTGTTTTGGCTGTGGCTTATGACTTTTGGCTGAAATTTTTGAATTTTGGCTGTTTACGGTACAGATTACGAAGAGATCGATACTCACTTGCAATTTTGGCTGATACAGATGTTGGGCTTTTAACGTGTACTACGTTTAACTTGTAGACCCGTCTTGAGAAAATACTCCGTTTAAAAGTTAGGTACTGTAGCGGCTGCGAAAAGCCGGCCAGCTTGTGGCCTGCCAAACAGGCCCTATAGCTGAAATTGCACTGTAGTGGCTGAAATTTTACTGTAACTGAAGGTGGCTGATTTAGCGTAATTAAATTTAAAAAATTTTAAAAATAGAAAAAAATGTTAACTCATTACGGACAACGCGAACGAATATGGAAAAAGAGAACCGTCAAAAAAGCTCAAAAAAAGCCAAAAGTTCAGAAAAATATGAAATCTATGAATAGTGAAAAATAAACTAGAAGCCAGAAACTGAAGCTGAAATAAGCGGGCATGCCCTAAACAATGACCAGATCAAGCTTATCAAGCCTGGTCAAGTTTAGCTAGTCTGTCCATTGTCTATGGACCTGCTTTGAACACTTTCATGCAAACTCTACGAGTTCATCGCTGGCAAGTCAACCAATGCCACCGCGCCAGAGGTGAACTCGCTGGCACGGAATCCACCACTCTACATGTGGGTTTTGCAATGTTTTAGAAAGCATTTGCACCCTTGTTAGCATGTCCTCCTACACCTCCATTGTGCATTGAGATTCGCACATACACATTTCCCTCTCTTTCAACCGCCGCATTCATCCCATTTCAATCACGGGCCCCACCATTGATTCTTTCTCCCACCTGAGTTTAAATTTTGTACATATTCGGATTTCGTACAGCGGTGGGTGGCTCGGTAGGAGAAGCTGAGAAGGGAGGGGAAGGGAAGGAAGAGTGTGTGTGTGTGAGGGGCGGAGAGAGGGAGATTGGGGATGTGTATTTTGTACCATGTTTGCACTGTATATTGAAAGTATTGCAACATGCACACACGCGCATGTCAAGGCAGAGCAAACGGCGGATGGCGTAGGAGCACATCCTAGTAGGAGTGCAAAATCCATCAGCGCGGATTCAGACATTAAAAGGCTAAACAGATGATAATTTTTTTACTAAGAAAATAGAAATTAAATAAAATAATATAACAATATAAAAATATTATATTTCTATTAATTTAAATTTAGCTCTATATCTACCAAAAAGATCACAGATGCCAATAATTTAATCAAAAGTGAACTTTTCTCACTCATGAGGTGGGTATATGAATACTTTATAAGATATTACTAAAATACTTAATAGCTAATGAAGAAAAACAAAAATATCAGAGAGGCCACGCCTCTGCTCGCCCCGTCTCCACCCCTGAAATCCACCTCCATGTTTCTCTAATCTCTACTAGTCCACTTCTTTTCTCCCTTCCATTTCACGGCCTGGAAGCCTCGAACGCTTCACCTTTTGTTGCCAACAAGAATTGGTAACAGTAAATCCGAGAAGTAATTTTTCACTTGAGTACTATAGATACAACCAACTGGTGGCTGGGTATGGATGAGGTCAAATAGTAATTCTGCTCCTCCCTTCCATCTCCACCACGCCACCGCGCCAATGGTGAACTCGTTGGCTGGGAATCCACCACTGTACACATGTGGTTTTGCAATGTTGTTAGAAAGCCGAATGCATCCATCCTATTTCCCTGTTTTTTAACCACCGCATTTATCCCACTTAAATTGCGCGCACCATCATTACCACTCTCTCCTACCCAAGTTTAAAATTTCTACATATTCGGATTTTGTATATTGCAACAGCCCAGCTATTTATTTTAAAATTATTAGTAGAAAAATTAATTTAATTTAAAATAAAAATCAATATTATTTGGCTGTCTGAATTTTGAATTTTACTTGCCTGATTTTTCTACTTTTAAAAAGGCATTTCTTTTGAAAAGTAATTTAAGTAAAAACATAAAAATATTATTAAATAAAAGATAATTTGAATTTGGTAAAAATACTAATTCAAATTAATTATTGGAACTCATTTGGCTTTCATTTGGTATTTCTTTGAATTTCTGGAGCTTAAAATCTAATTTTAAAATTAAATAGTATTTTTAGTATAAAAATTATAGAACAAACCAATTTGAAAATGATTTTCCCAAGTCTAGAATATCTCTAGGAATTTTTGTGAATTTTTGAATTTTTGGATTTTATTTGCTATTTTCTAATATTATTTGAATCCTCTAGCTTTTATTTTAAAACAAAATCAATCTGAAAATTCCTTCCCTCTCTCGGACCGACGCGTTGATGGCCAAGATTAACCCCTGTGCCATGCGGTGCCATCTCACCTTCACTCGCCCCTTCCCCTTCCCCTCTCTCCGCAGACGGTCGGATGCCCCCTTCTCCACGCGCACCCATCGAGCCACTCCCTGCCCCGCTTCTCTCTTCCTCTCTCTTCTCTCCACTAGTCCCACCCGCCAGCCTCTCCCGTCTTTTCCCCTTCCTCTCACTACCCTTGGGCTCCGCTCATCAGATTCTCCTCCTTCCCCACGCCTCCTTCCTTCTGCCTCCCCTCTCTCCCCACCCGACACCGCCATTCTCGCCGACACCCCGCCCCCTTATTTTCTCCTCCGCAACGGTCGCTTTCATCCCCCTTTCCTTCCTCCTCATGCCGCCCCGAACTCCCCTATCTTCGCGCCTATTTCTTCCTTCCCCTCCACAATCACTGCCGCCGCCCCGCGCCACCTCTGGCGAGAAATTCGCACACCCAACCTCCCCCTCGGCCCTATATAATGCATCCCCTAGCTCCACTATGCCCCGTACCACCTCACCCCTCCTCCCTTTTCCTATCCCCGCGCCCGAGATGCCCAACATCATCCTTCTCCCTTTGCTGAGCGTCGGTGCCCTCCAACGAGAAATACTAGTCGCCTCGAACAACTTTGCGCCTCGCCGACATCGTCCTCGGCATCCTCGTGCCTACACTGTCATTCCCTACCCCTTCGCTGAGCTCTAGTGCCACCGAAGCCACCTGCTTGCTGAAGGCCGAACCACACCGCCGCCGCATCTCGAGCTCCGCGAATAGGTGAGGACCCTTCTCCGCGTCTCCCTCTCTCTCTCTCTTGCGTTGCTTATCAGTCGTCGCTGTGTGTCGGAGCGCTAGCGAGCCATTGGGCCCTGAGCGCCATCGTCTATCGACTGCCACGTCAGCACCCACCCCCCATGTGGCAGCCATCTGTCTGTCGTGACATGCTACGCTGCGCCACCTCAACATTAAAGTGCCACACTAGCACACTTAACACAGCCAGCAGCCACATCATCTCCTTGGTCCACGTAGCAGCCATGTGTTGTGCCATGTCAGCAAATCTACTAAGTCAGCAGCCAAGTAGTGCCACGTGGCATGCCATGTCAGCAACCCAACCCATCCCGTGCCACGTCTTGCCATGTGTCTGCCACCTAGCCACCATGTCAGCAGGTTGGTACAGTCAGCAACCACATGGACAAGCCACATCACCTAGTCCACTGTATTTCAATTCCTATTTTACTTTAGTTAGTACCCAGTTGTATGACACCTTTGGCATTATAAATTCCTATACCTTGTTATCCTAGAATAAAACTCTATTTAGTACACTAGTATGACTAGAGAATTTCGTAGCAAATGCCTATACCTACATAAATATAACTCTAGGCTTGAGATACCTTTTCACATAAAATGATGAACTTTTAAAATGTATTCTTGACATCGTTAAGTCAAGAAAGTCTATGAAATATTTCAAAATAAAATATAAAATTTTGTTTAGACTTAGGTAAAATTTTGTATAAAATTCGGTAAGTCGAGAAGTCTCACATGGCACAAGAACGGGCCCCGATCTGGTAGATTCCTTATTAGGGTGAAATTTTAGTGGAGATGTGGTTAGGTTGACGGCTTTACATTGTAAAGGACTTGTCATAATCTCTCTATCGCACTACAAGTGTGCTAATCGCATGGCAATATGAGTTAACTATGTCTTGTGGGTAAAGTTGTTCCACCTCTGCAAAGTGTATAAACTATCCTAAATAGCGTGCCCATGGTCATGGACATGTTGACTAAAGTTTTTCATGGATTAAACTATGTTTTTAAAAATGATTTATCAAAGGCTTATGGATGGATAAAATCAATATGAGATCTTTTGGAAAAGATGGTCCAGGTGGGATGCCCATGGTTAGGTTGGTGTGAGGTCGGTGCTTACAACAACGATATTATTTTGCTTAAATTACTGTCTTTACTTACTGTATTAAAATTAATATCTTTTAATTTATTTACTGTATTTCTTTAAATTCTGCTTTACACTCAATTAACCATGTATGCCCTCACTTGTCAGCCTCGCATTATTATTGTATTTTCGGTGTAACTTGCAAGCTTTTTACTCACCCTTGCAGCAAGGGTGAGTAAAAAGCTTGCAAGTTACTTGCTATCTCTACTCAGAGGAGGACTACTTTGACTTCGGTAAGGACCAAGACGAGTATGCCACGTCTTACTGTCATTTGCCTGTTGGCATGCTTGTTGGGCTTCTTCCGTTTCAGCTTTTTCTTTCGCTGCTATTATTTAAATTTAGCCTATGGGCCATGGATGTAAACTTTGGCCATCAGGCCCATATTTAGTTAATAAATGCCATTATGATTGATATTTTATCTTTATTGTCCACTGTATGCACTAGCTGATCCTAGACTAGTGCAATTTACATAGAGGATCAAAGAGTGTTGCTAAGGGAATGTTTCCGATACGTTCTCAGTGTTGTCTGGCGCAGAGTCATCTATCTGATAAAATCCAGATACATACAAATAAAAGCCAAATAAATAAACACAATACTAAAACTTTTTTTACAATCAAGAAGATCATGATTTTAGAAGAATTTAGAAACAAAGATCACTAAATTTGGAGTTTGTATGCAAAAATTATAAGCATTTGGGCTTTGGCTTGGTTTGAATTATCTCGTCTCGGTCGGTACAATACTCTTTACGACTACTAACATTCTTTGGCTGCTATGGTACTCGAATGCTCCGACTACTAAATATCGACTACTAACCTGGTGCTTCGACTACACAGATCCTCAGAGCACCGAACGAGCACTGTAGTTTCAACTACCGAATATCGACTATGTTATGTAGTTTACGACCATACAACCACTTATAACTATCGACCACTGGAACTTACGACCACTATAGCTATCGACAACTGGAGTTCACGACCACTATAGCTACCAATAACTGGGGCTTACGACCAATATAGCTACTGACAATTGGAGCTTACGATCACTATAGCTGCCGACAACTGGAGCTTACGACCACTATAGCTACCGATAATTGGAGCTTACAGTCTTACGACTACGATTTACAATCAAGGTGCCTCACTGCAACTCTAGTCATACCGCTCACACAGAGCTGATACTACTGTATGTAGATCTTCTGACTACTGACCAACTATGTTAACTTATGACTACCGACTGGGTACTGTAACTTATGACTACAGACCTAGTACTATAGCTTACGACCGATTTACTGCACTTACGACCGATCTACTGCACTCATGATTGATCTACTATACTTACAACCAATCTATTGTATCTCATGATCGATCTACTGTACTTACTATCGATCCACTGTATCTCATGACTAATGTACTTACAATTGATCTACTATATCTCACAACTGGTTTATTGTATGTACAATCAGTCTATTGTAGTCGAGGATTACAAGCCCAGCTGTGGTCGAAGATTTTGACACAACAACGGTCGAAGATGTCGACTCTAACAGCGGTCGGAGATCTCGACTATGGTTGCGGTAAAAGATTCTGACACAGCAGCGGTCAAAGGTTTCAACATGTCAGTGATCAAATACTTCGACACGATAGTAGTCGAAGGTCTCGACTTCGGCTGCGGTTGAGGATCTTGACAATGATAGTGGTTGAAGATTTCGACTCTAGCTACGGTCAAAAATCTCAACACGGTAGGATCAAAGCCTCAAAGGCTTTGACTCTACCTACCGTCGAAGGTTTTGACATAGCAGCAGTCGAAGATCTCAACTCCGACTATGGTCGAATATCTCGACAGGGGCAGCGATTGAAGATATCGACACCAGCAATAGTCGAAGATCTCAACACCGACTGTGGTCGAAGATACCGGCTATGGTCAAAGATCCTGACAATGGCAGCGATCGAAGATCATGACAATGCTAGCGGTCAAAGAACACGACCACGCCAGCGGTCAAAGATCACAACTTTGACTGCTACGGTTCTCTTCTCAACTTCAACTAATATGGTTTTCTTTTTGAGTTCGACAACTTTAGTTCTCGTTTTGACTTCAATTACTTTAGCTCTATTTTTGACTTCACATACTCTACGAGGGAGGAGGAGCTCACCGAAGATAATGATGGCTCATGAGAAGGAGCAGAAGAAGCTAGCGTCGGAGACCTCATTGGCGGCAAAGGGGTCCACAGCGACAATGATGTTCCAATAGCAAAGAAGCTACAAAAGGGTGTGAATGAACTTGCTTGCATGCATGCGGAGGTACGGGCGAAAGGAATTATGGTACGGCTCACCGGAGAGAGGAAGTCTTACGACGACATCCTGGTCAGAGAGGAAGGAGAAGAAGGTCTAGCTCGAGTGATCCACCGAGTGTTCCACTACATGGAAGGTCAATCAAATAAGTAAGGTGCTTAAAGAAGAGGTAAGCACATTGTGATGGAGTTGGGAAGGAGAGAAGCTCGCCAGAGTAGCTAGCACACAGTGGCGTGCTTGCCAACATCGCGTATGACTTCGGTTTATTGATGTTCTAGAGAGCAGAGTGCTCAAGGATCATGCATAAGAGAGCGAGAGGGTGAGCTCAGGAGAAGATGGTACGGTCGGAGGGGTTTTATAGGCATAAAAAGGTTGAGGGTTGGGTGCGAGTTCTTGCGAGCGCAGTCAAAAACTCGCTCTGGAACACGAGGTGCAAACAGGGACAAGGGGAAATATGCATCACGTTTGAGGCAACGGGTAGGCGGAGTTGGCAACAACAGAGGAGAAACCATGGGCGTGGCATCTAAAACCGAGGGCAGCTTGAGCCGCGACCATGGCAAAGCTGTTGAAGGCGCTGAGGTAGAAGAGGATCTCTGGATTGGGCCCCACATGGCAGGGAGAGGGGAAAAGAGGTGAGGTGAGTTTGGAGGTTTTGGGCATCTAATAGACTCACCAGGTGTACTCGAAAGATTATGAAGGTCTTGGTGAATGCTCCTGACATAGAGTTAATAATTATGTAAGTTTTCAAAGTTTTATCTTCTCTTGATTTGTCTAGAAAAAAATATGAGAAGACTTCTTATTGAATTTAATTATACTTGTTTGATTTGGATTCACTTTGATTTACATTTCATGCACTTTTGATTTTTAAAAATCAATTTTTCTAAGAAACTCTAGTAAAAGCCAAGGAAGAGCAAATGCATGCAAAATTTTTTAAATTACCCTCATTTTTATATTCTCTAGGATTTCAGGATGTTACAACTATAAAATAGGTATAATAATCTATCCCTATAGACTCACCTGTAATTGAAAGAATATTAGTGGATCATTTAATTTTAGCTCTTGGATCTAAAATAAATGCAAATGCATATAAGTATGAAATCTCCTCTAATGTTTTAAATATTTAGTTTTCAATGTGCACACAACCTCTTGTAACACTACATCATTTTCATTTTTTTTCCAGTGAACGGGAATAGCAAGAATATGATGGATAATTACCGGAGATGTTAGCTAGTACACTTCAGATAAAGCAATAGTGGATTCATAAAAAAGTTCAAGAAATGCTAGTAACTCAACAACATATCAGTGCTGCTCAGTCAGTAGTGTGTTGCTGATATGGCTACGATAGTGTGTATGAATAAAAACAAAAAATGTGGGTTTGTAGGATAAAATATTTTTGTAATGTGAGATAAGTTGAGTTCTATCTTACCGGTATATCCATAGCGAACTTTCATGGATGTACACTCATTGCAATGCAATAGGTCTTATATGTTGTAATTCATTGGTTGGAATTATTTACAAAAGAAATTGCATCGCGGAAAGCATAAAGATATGGATCCAACCTCTTCAAACCAGTTTTAACTATAAGATTAATAATATGGTAGGCACATTGCTGACATAACAAGAAGGATTCGGCTTGCTGGGTCTCGACATCAATTGCTTCATGAACTTGTTGAAATTTTTCCACACGTCCGATGTGCTAGTTCTGGACCTCTTTATTCCAGTGCTTGCAGACGCAGAGGCATTTGTAGAGCATGATGATGGTACAACCATGGTCTGCTCGGTAGTGGCGGCCTCAACCATTTGAGGTGGAGGCGGAGCCTTCACAAATGATGCAAGATCTTCCTGATCAATTCCATACTCAGTTACAACAAATTCGTCAAAATATTCCATGAAGAAATTTGGAAATGTGGAAACTGCAAAATACAAATACAAAATTAAACTAGTACCTATTTTATACTACAATAAAGGGGAGTAAGAACAATATAACAACATCAAAATTAATATTATTACCTCTTTGCTTGAATGGATGCCGGATTTTAATTTTCAGAATTTTCACAAAATTATTCCAAATTACCACAGAGAGCTTCGGAATTTTCACAAGAGAGTGAGGAGAGGAGAATACTAGTTTGAGTGTGGGTTGATGAGGGGGTATGTTGCCTATTTATAGAAAAATTCAATTTTTTTAAAATGTGTATTTTAAATTCACAAACAGCCTCAAAACGACTATATTTTTTTTTGAAAAATCGATCGTTGTCGTGTTAAATGGACTAAATAGGCCAAATGGACCTTGCCCATTGTGCCGTGCCTGTGTTTAACGGTCGGCTTTTATGCTAAATAGATTGTGTCACATGTTACGTGTGCTAAACGGGCCACGCCGTGCTGATGGCCATGTATGCCTGATGGGCTATGCCTACAGTAACGGGTCATGGGCCAATCTATTAGGCACGATTCATTTGGACACCACTAGCGAGATGGAGGAGAACAGGATTGGTCTGGATGATGTTGGCCACAACACAATGTTGTGTGGTGTCGGAGGTTAGTGACCTGGAGGGGATCTAGAAGATGTATAGCAAGATGGTCGGCTCAGGGTTCATGCCAAGGACCAGGACGACGATGTTGCTCATGGATGTCTTTGCAAGAATGGGCGACCGGTTCTTGGGCTGGATCGCTGGGATTATCTGATCGGAAGGGATGTGTACCTCACCGGCATGCGTTGGATGTTCTGGTGTTTGTGTTGCAGAGATGTGGCTGTCGGAGCATATAGGTGCTTTAGGGAGATGATTGAGATGGGGACGGCACCTACAGATCATGCATTTTAGCAGTGACACAAAATTTGGCTTCCTAAGGACTTTTGTTTGTTTTCACTACAATTAACTGATCAATACAACTGTTATGTACAAGAATCTGCCGACTTGGACAAAACAAAACTCACAAGACTTTCAACTGTTGTTATTTTCAGTGAACAATCATGACATTTGACAGTGGACCATATCTTTCCCCTCAATTTTTGTGTCACTGCTACACGTAGTGTCATTACAACCTGCTGTAGGTACGCTGATTCGAATTTTGGCAGCAAAACCGGCTATCTGAACAAGCTCGAGACTTCCACTTTCGGTGCTGGCAAGGTATGGTCTGATCTCATCTAGCACCTTCTGTTGCCAACATCCTCCAATATCTGGAAGAAAACCTGTTCAACTTAATTGATTTTGATGATAAAAAATTCTTCTATTCCTCTCTTTCCGAATATTCCAAGCAGTATTAATCGCCAAGGCATCATAATCTCTTCTTTGATCTTTAGGAACACGTTTCCTTCCTTTCTGCCACAACTCGGCCAGATCATCCAAAGGAGAAATGTGCAAATTCGACCACAACGGCCAAGAACTCCATGCTGCCACATCTGCCCATACCTGTTTAGCAAAACTACAGTGGACAATTAGATGTTTTGCCATCTCATCTTCTTGTGCACAAAAGCGCACAAACTTCACTATTAGGCCATCCGCAAAGAGCCAATTATCTGCCGTAATCTTATGTTGCAACAGGAGCCAAGCAAAGAATTTACACTTGTTCTCCATCTTTGCTTTCCATACCATCGACGAATTATAACTCGAGAAGGAACCAGGAATTGCACCTCACATGCCGACTTTGCTGCATACTGTCCCTGAGCATTCCATTTCCGCATTATTTGGGCCTGTTCTTTTTGTTTTTTCAACTGGTTTTTGGTTTCGACTTCTTTCTGCAATCGATATTTATTAGACTAATAAACCGTAGCAAAAAAAAAGCCCCCCAAAATTCTGTTCATGCTCATTTAAATGAATTTCTGAAATATCTTCCCAAAGCATCACAAATTCATTGATCTGATCTCATTATTTATACTTCTTAACATTCTCATCCAACCAGCTCCTGTAAGTTTTTTTCTTACAGAGTTACAGACCTATTCACTAGTTGGTTATTGCCGGGATCATGTCACCTACTCAACTTAGTCTCCTCCTGAAACAAAATGGTCCATGAAAGGGGATGCTGATACTGATGAATCAGTATTACAATGCCTTGTCTGCTCCGTCGTTCTTGTCCTCTGTCTCTTTCCTTGTCCTCCGTCCCTTGTCTTGGAGGAATTCTGCAAGCACTCTCAGCGCAACGTCGGCGTCCTCGCTCCGCAGCAGCATCTCGGACACCTCGGCCGGTGTGACATCCACATGTGCAAGCAGCTCCTGTATCTCCGGGAACAGCGGATGCTCGTCGACGAGGTGGTAGTTCCGGGCCAGCGTCCTGAAGGCCTCCCAGCAGCAGTAGCCCATGTAGACGTGCATGTCCATGCGCCCTGGCCGCAGCAGCGCCGGGTCGAGGCGGTCCTTGTAGTTTGTGGTGAAGACGATGATGCGCTCCTCGCCGCTCGTCGACCAAAGCCCGTCGATGAAGTTGAGCATCCCGGACAGCGTTATCTTCTGCGACTGGTACGCTGCCGGGTGGTATGGTTTTGCCGGCGGGCCGTCGTCGTCCGAAGAGTCCGATGAGTAGTCGACATCGGCCGGCTCCGGCGTCTTGCGGTCGCCCCTTGACTTGGCGTCGAAGCAGCAGTCGATGTCCTCTATGACGAGGATGGACTTGTTGGGCATGCGGATGAGCAGCCTCTGCAGCGCCGAGTTGAGGGGCACCTCGGAGAGGTCGAGGTCGTAGAGGTTGAACCGGAGGTGGTTGGCCATGGCGGCGACCAGGCTGGACTTGCCCGTACCGGGCGGACCGTAGAGCAAGTACCCGCGCTTCCACGCCCTGCCGATTCGCCGGTAGTACTCCTTCCGCTTCAAGAAACGGTCGAGGTCGTCGACGATGGCCCGCTTCAGCGCCGGGTCCATGGCGAGCGTGTCGAACGTGGTCGGGTGGTGGTGGTTAATGCCGTGCCACCCCGTCCCCTCGTTCATGAAGATCCTGAGTGCGCGGTCCTTCTGCTGCAGCTGCTCCGCCGTGGCCATGACGAAGGGCATGTACCGCTCCAGCGCCGTGTCCGTGTGCTCGGCGTCAAAGCTGAGCTCCAGGGACTCGCGCGGGGCCCGGTGGCCACCGCCCTTGCCGTTGCCCTTCTTGCCGTCGTCGCCGCCGGTCTCGATGGACGTCCACTTGAACTCGACGCCGTCGAAGGCGTCGGTGGTGGAGTTCCCGGGCTCCATGAACAGGAGAGTGCTCCAGCGGCTGCTCCCGTCGGGCTCCTTGCTGCGGGAGCGCGCGAGGCAGAACCGGCGCATGGCGCGCGGGTCGATCTTGGTGGCCAGGTACGTGCGGGCGGCGTCGAAGAGGTGGTTCTCGCTGTAGCCGCCGTCGAACTGGCGGCGGATGACGATGGTGTGGCGCTCCTTCTCCGCGGAGCCTAGGTGGGCGCGGACGAACGCCGCGCCCCAGCGCACGGCGGCGCGCAGCTCGTCAGGGAGGAGCTCCCGCGCCATGCTGCGCGCCAGCACGGTGTACGCGGCCACCGATGCCGCCGTGGCCAGCGCCTTCTTGTACGCATCCACCACCCTCCGCTCCTGTGACGACGCCGCCGCCGCCGCGGTCAGTGGCAAGTGATCCATGGCTTATGAACACGGTGTGTACAACACTAGCACCAGCGTCCTCCACAGTCTACGCTGTGCACACAGTGAAAGAGTACAAGACAATGCTCCACTGCTCTTTGCCAAATGGCCTGTTCTTATATGCAAATCGTCTCTGATAAAAAAAAAGGTAAATGGAATTGCGATAGAGTTTCCTGAAGGATCATTGTCATTTTCTGACGTTTGTTTACTTGACTAGTCTCCGTTGTGTGCCTGTTCATATTAGTTATGATGCATGGTTTTTAATTATAGTTTATTACTTTTTATTAAAAATAAATAGCAGTGGTTAAAAAAGAAATTTTTAGAAGAAAGAATGAATGATGAGAAAAATAAGAAAGAGATACGTGTACAATATATGAATGAGAAAAGTGAAGTGTATAATATATATGTGATTTTTTATCTTATTTTTAAAATAAGATAAAAGTGAAAAAAGTGAGAAAACTATTTTTAAAGACAAGTTTTTAAAATAAGATAAAAGTCGTTTTGTCGTTATCAGCCCGTCGGATCTTTTTAACGTTTTTTATTTGGTGGGGGCCGGGCGTGTGAAAAAGGTGGATCTTGAGATGGATTCAAAGCTCACAAACGTCCGTTCTTTATGACTTTCCACGCAAATAAATAGGATCATGTCCGACGCGATAGATATGCATGACGTCTTTCGGCCTCGTATGATATGAACTAGCCTCATAGGCGCGGCGACACGCCGCGCCAGCCACCGTGTGTATCGAAGTAAAAGAGGCGATAATCTGTGAGGAGTTTGAAAAAAAAATTAAAAAATCGAGGGCACATGTGTATTTTTGAAAAAGTCAAAGGGTTTTTTCGGAAAAACCGACGGCCTGTACGTAATAAATGGGAAAGTAAAAGGATTTTTTTGTAAAAAACCGAGGGCCTGTACGTAATAAACGAGGACCCGTACGTAATTTAGAAATCCGCGGGGCGCTATCCTGCAAAAATTTGGGTGAAAAAAAATTACCAGGGACCTTTTCGCGAGGAAAAAGGACCTTTACGTAATTTTCGGAAAATATGAGGGAATCACCTCAGCCGGCCGTACCAAAATTTCCCCCGCCACGCGCCAGGCGGCCGCGCGGGCGGGGGCGACGTGGATGCCCTGGGGGGCCGGAATCCCCCAGGTTTATGATTGGTATGATATATAAATCGAATGGAATCACAGCATTTTACCACTATTCTAGCCTAGTGTGTCCGCACGCAAAGTCCGGTCATGTCCGACGTGTGTCCGCACGCAGAACGACCAATGATTTAGCTCGCCGGCGGTGAGAAAAGCCGGGCCATCAAGCAAAATGAGTAATGATTTTCGTGCTACCGGTCATGCTGTGAAGCAGAAAAACCAAACCAAACGGACACAGCTAACACGCACAAAGTACCAGATCATTCGCATCATTTTTTTTCGTATCATTCAAACTTACAATTTGCCCAGAGATTCGTGCTTTGGGTCACCGTCTTCTTTGTCTTTGGCGTCCGCCGTGTCCAAGCGCGCACGAGGACCGCCGATGAACGCTCATCCAACGAGTGCACACTCCGCTGAATGCACACTCCACCGAACGCCCATCCGACAAGGCAAAATCCCAATGATATGCCCAAAAAAAAAATCATTTGTACGATGTATAGACACTGCAAATTACTACCAGTAGACAGTAGTAGAGCAACAGTCGTCTGATTGTGTCATGCGTGACGTCATCTCCGCCCGTCAATGGAGTCAATGGATTGAGTGCGTGACGTGAGCTGCGCCCGTCAATGGAGTCAATGGATTGAGGTCCACAGCAATTCCTGAAGCCGGGCCCAGTGGCCAGAGCCAGACCATGACCCGTTGGCTTGGGCTCCACTCCAGCTTTTGACTAATGATCTGCCGGCCGTCATGACCGGGACGAAGCGGTACCGTAACACTGATTTTTTTATGGGATAGACTATTGCACAGCCGACTGAAATTTTTTTATCTTTCAGTCATCTAAAGTTGCACTTTGAATCACCTGAAGTTGCACATGTTTTTTTAGGGGGCTGCAATTTTAGTTGATTGAGAGTGCAATTTCAGGTCACCTGAAGTTGCACTCTGAATCACCTAAAGTTGCAGCTGTTTTTTTTGAGGGGCTGCAAGTTTAGCTCATTGAGAGTGCAATTTTAGGTGACTGAAACATAAAAAATTTCAGTCGCCTGTGCAATAGCAAAACTGTTTTTTTATTTGGTCTTATTATACTACTTTAATTTTAAAATTAATTTTATATGATACGAAATTATAATTCTAATCTTCTTACCGAGCGCGAAAGAATCAACAGGTGATACAGTAGCGTCTAGCGCGTCACCCGACCACGGCGGGGGCATCCTCAGCACGGCACTATTTGCCTGGACATGGTAGACGATAGAGCCTACGAAGGTGACGTGCCAGCCGATCGAGAATTAGAGACGTGTCGCGCTAGGAATGCGCGGCAACGGATAGTGCAGGTGTGGTTCAGTGCATCGTTCACTCCAACTTTTGCTTCTTTTTCGGAGCAGGACAAGCACAACAATTGCACTGGTTGCAGACAGTGTAACAAAGCCACTTTTATACAGGGGTAAAAAGTTGCCGTGCATCAACACTCGTACAGCTCTACAAAGTACTCCTACCCTCGTGAAACGGTGGAAAACCCGTTTCGAAGTAGCTTGATGCGCTCGGCTCGTAGTCGACGCATGTGCCAGGCGGGGCCTGGTGCCGCGGAACTAGAGAACGGCACGTCCCCAGGTCCCCTGCCGCAGTTGGATGGGGTTGTATCTTCATGGGGCCCGCCACCTACCGCGCTGGGGTGTTGCGGCGGTGGCCAGGTTTTGACACAGTCGGGTGGCACGGCAGGAGCCTCACGTCGGTCCTTGGTTTTTTGCACTTAGCAGGAGGGCTAGATTTGTAATTTCATACTATATATGACTAATTTAAAATTAAGGTGGCACAATGGGTCCAAATAAAAAATAGGTTAGCTTCACCTCGATCCCATCATGTCACTATGGATGACGGATCATTCTTTTGTCGCGGCTCGCATCAACGATCCCATCTTGTCAGACGCCTAAATTTATCAGTTGATCGCGCTTGTTACTAAAGGCACGAATGGTCGGATTTCATATCATTGCTTTCGTGGGGATTTTATAAGATCAATATTAATTTCCCATTGGGATTGTCTAGTGGAAATTTTATGTTCCATGAAAACCGAGCGCGCAAGAAAGAGGAAGATCGGGTTGGGAATCGCCACATGAAACGGGGGCCATGGCCAGATTGGATCGTGCGCCGCTGCAACTCCCCGTGGATCTAAGAGCAAGGCTAATAATACAGCCTTCAGCTGACTGTATGGACACTTACAGCCCACTTATCAGCCCATTCATATAGTAGTTTACAGCTAGCTGAAGGCTGTATGACCCACCCCTTTCTCTCACAAAGTTTCTTGGTTCTTGTGCTTCAGCTGGCTGTAAACTTACAGCCCACCTCTCTTCTCTCTCCTCCTCTCTCTCCTCCACCTCAGCATACAGCCTACTAACAGCCTCTTATTATACTTGCTCTAAGGGAGGGGATCGGATCTGGGTGTCGATTGTCGGATCCATCCTTTCCCAGCCATCAGCCACCACGTGCCGTCACATCCGGTCTCCACACCATGTCTCCTCCATTCGCATAGGTCGCAGGGCCATCGTCTCCCTCTTCATTGGTGACATGGCTCACCTTCCCTTCTGACCCGAAGAGGAGTCAAGAGTCGATTTGGCGCTAGATCGGCCATGGCCGAAGCAAAAAGAAGAGAAGAAAAGATGGAGGAGGGGAAAAAGATAGGGGCAAAACTATCCAAAAGGGCAAATGATCAAGAGGTATGGGAAAGATGGGGTAAATAATTAATTACTGGAAACTTAACTTAGTTCCATATTGTCAATGATAAATATAATTTGTGGCAGATGATCAATTTTCTCTAATAAAATTGGTATCTTACACGAGTGGGATTCAACTAGTGTCGTTATGTGGATAGTTATGCTACTCCAAATTATTTAAGTAAGATGATTTTATACTTTTCTCAATAGTGATTTGTATAATTTTAAAGCACCATGAATAGTAAATAAATGTTACTTACCTCTTTATGTGTTTTGATATTAGTATTACTCTTGTTAGAAAGTAAAGCATAGAAGCAATTCTCATTAGTTAACCCTACATAAAAAGTGCTTTTTAGATCTTGTAAACTTTTAGAGTCACTGTGATTTTGTGGCTATGATCCTATTATGATCTTATGGCCCAAATAACAAGCCAACATAAAATCTCGACCTTGATAACCTTGATGATGGCTGATGAGCTTAACTTACAGCCAAATATATTTACTGTCCAGCCTCTGGTTTTTTAGAGGGTCCAGCCTCTAGAACAGTAGAAGTGGATTGTTTCGTCTAAAAAAAGAAGTGGATTATTTACTGTTGCAGGGCTTAGGGCCTATTTACGACGCACCAATTTTACAGCTAAGTTCACTGCAGAAATCCCTCCAGTTTTTTTTGAAGTGGCAGGAAGCCAGGAATCACACTCGATAAACTCACGCATTCCAATCTGGGCCTTAGCCCAGTAGGAACCCGGCATTGAAAGGCCTAGATTAAGACATACTCATAGCGCAGGCCCATAATCTAGAGAGAACGGAGGCCGGAATGGCAGGCCTGGTCCAGCCCGATCCGGAGCGGCCATGATAATTGATAAGGTTGTTTTTTCAGACTGTGGCTATTATCTTTTCGCTGAGATTATTATATTTTTTGATATAATAGTGAGTATAAAAATGTTGATGTAAACAGTGTATATACACCCGAGAGGGAGAGGGAGAGGGAGAGGGAGAGGGAGAGACGACTCGATAGGCACCGCCACCAACCGCCGGTGCGAGCTAGGAACGGAGCATCCGGGAGGTGGGGTGGAGCAGAGCGGCATGGAGGACTTCTACGTGACGATCCCCTACGGCCTGGTGGTCCTCGGCGGCGGCGTCGCCGGCTACGTCAAGCGGGGGAGCGCCGTCTCGCTGGCCGCCGGGGCCGGATTCGGCGGCGCACTCCTCCTCGCCGGCGCGCTCAGCATCTGGGCCTTCGTGCGGGGCCACTCGAACTCCCTCTTCGCCACCGTCCTCCAGACCGGTCCGTTACTGCTGCTGTTCCTCTCCATCCATCCTCCCCTTTCTTGCTCGTTGCGCGTCGGGGTTATCCGATGCTCGTAATTTTCTTTAGTTTGGATGGAACAAGAGGACTGGGAGTTACTGGGAGAGTTGATGCTGTTGAGTAGTAGCATTGGGAGCTCGTAATCATTACAACTTTACGCAGAGAAACCTGCTGTTGCAGGGCAGGGATGCATCTTGCATTTACGTTAGGAATTAGGATAGATGTAGATGATGACATGTTTCAAATGCGGTATCCTAGAAATTGCAGCAACTGACATTTCAAAATGTAATTAATTGGCTAGAAACAAGTGCTGGTAGAATTCTAAAAGGCTGAACCTCCGCACATGAGCCTGTTATTTACATTCCATTGTTTTATGTGCAACCTAAAATTCTTCTATGCGCAAGCCATGTGCTTGCAAATCACAATGTTTTAGAGCCAGTTCTCATACACTACCAGTAGCGAAAAGGATTTCACAGAAGTTTTAGCAGAGTATTTTGGGAAAGTGAATTGGTGCTGCATTATGTTGTTATCAAGTGGATCGGGTTGCAATTCCTGAAATTGCCTCACTCTTTCAGTATATAATAAAAATTCTCAAATTTAAACAAACTTGTTGATCTTAGAATGTTTAGTTTTGCTGATGTGTTGTATTTACCTATCTTCTCATATGGATGTTTGGTGGCAATTCAACTCTAAGCTTGTATGCAATGATTGTCTTGGGAATGCCATGTCGGCTCATTTTGCGAACCTTGTTTCTGGAATTTAGTTACTATTCTAGGGCCCTGTTGTTCTAGTTCCAATTGGTGCTGTTTCGCTAGTGAACGCAGCTGATTGCATTATGGGTTTTACAGGACAAGAGGAGCTTATGTAATTGATATGATAGGTTCTGCCGATTTCCATTTGATGTCCTTAGCAGTGTTTAATGGGACAAACTTATTGTTTGTTTCTTCTTATTAGGATTTATCTTATAAGCTTTATTGTTGAACAGTTTGTGCTGTGGCATTAACAGTCGTTATGGGAATAAGATATATCAAAACAAGAAAGGTAATGCCAGCTGGAATAATTGCTACCATTAGGTTCGTTCAAATCTCTCTCTCTCTCTCTCTCTCTCTCTCTCTCATGTTATATGCATGAGTTGCTTGTGCCATGTTCTTGTGTAAATAGTCCAGATGGTACCTTTTGGCCTATTATTTTTTGTTTCGGCGGGCCTCTTCTTTTCTGCTTCTCGGCTTTTCTACAGTAACTAGCTTTCAAACGGAGTGTCTTTTTAAGACGGAGTCTATAAATTAATTATAGTACACACTGTAGCGACTTTATTTATATGGGTCAAAACTGCATGTGAGTTTATGTTACTCCGTGCTCTCTCTCACGAACAGCCTAAAAGCCGCAGCTAAAAGCCATAAACCCAAGCCAAAAAGAACAAATCCAGTGGCTTTTGGCTACGGCTTATGGCTTTTGCCTGTTTGTGAGAGAGTACGGAGAGAGTGAGACTCATGTGCGATTTTGATCGATATAAATGAAGTCTTTGTAGTGTCCACTACAATCGATTTGTAGACTCTACCTTGAAAAGACAATTCGTTTGAAAGCTAATTTTTGTAGAACAGCTGGTTACCATAGAAAAGTGGTTTTTAGAAGCTAAAAAGAAGAAGCCCGTATATAAGTTTATAATGTTAGGTGATTTGGGTCACCTGTCCAACACACAAGATGTTCTCATTTGTTTGTACTTGAACTTGTGTAGCCAAAATATAGCAATGATAATCCTCAATAGAAAAACTGATGGCTTCATCTGCACTTTGATACTAGCAGTTTATTTGAACACCCTGCAACTCGGTGCTTAGTATAAGTATCTGTTGTTGCGTTAACTTCACTGCAACTGTCATTATTGTGTTGTCTATTGCGAGCAACAATTTATATCGTTTGTATCTGGGTTGGATTAGGTATTCAAAGAGAGCTATGAAGGATCATGACTGAATAAGTGAAACATATCTATGCGAAAAGTTGGAAACTAAGTTTTTTTTTTCCGAATCAGCTAAGGCAGTAAATCGGAATGTAATGTTTTACCTGGAGTTTGAAGCAGTAAATCAGAATGTAATGTTTTACCTGGAGTGTCAAGATAATCAATGTTGGGTTTGAGGTTTATCCTTGCCAATTCTTTTTTATGGTCAGGGCAGGTACTAGCCGCAGTGGCAAGTACCTAACACTGCACTGCTTATAGGAAATTTTCAGTTTAAACTATTTTATTTTCACTTTTACAATGGTTGTAATGTTTTAGTTATGGTAAAATGATAACTTTTGAAGTTAGCTTTGTATTGGTATGTTCCTATTGGTGCCTTTAGGATATTTTTGTCCTGATATTTCTTCCTGCCTTTCAAAACCTAGTGAGCATAGCTGTTGTCATGCAAAGAGTGCCCATATGTGCTGTGTGTCTAAACAGCATGAGTTAATTAGCTCTTTGAATTTAATTCTTAAAAAAATATTTCTTCCCTTGTACATGTAGCGCACGACCACTTCACTGATTTTCACTACACATTCCATTCATAATATGCTTACACTGCCTCCCTTGGTTTTTGCAATCTTGAGTCCTTCCGTTCCTTCAATAATAAGCCACTCAAAGCAGACCTTAAGCTCTGTTTTATTCCCATGCTAGACTTTTGCAGTTTAGTGAACACAAAGCTAAAGATACAAGTAAGATCTAGTGTTCTTGACAGTTGACGTCATTATAACATGTTCTCCTTTTTTATTCTTTTACAGTGCACTTGTATTGGTATTTTATGTGTACAAGATATCAAACGGTGGCAACAAGGTTTACTTCCCAGTGAGTGCCGAGTGAGCCTGCTGGTTGCAGGATCTCCAGTCTTCTGGTGTACATGCTCTCTCTATGGACAAATAAATGTGAAGCAAACCATCTCTCTTGTATCCATTTATTGTATTCTGGTGATGCAAACATTGTATTACTTCATGTACCGATTAGGGATGACACAAGAAAAACCAGGACAATTTATACTAAACGCCTCTGCAATTTGTGGCATATGTCCTCTTGTTTTATGTCCAAACCAACATTGTTACTGATCTCTCTAGTGTAATACAGTAAATCTGTAATGCGACCATTATGCTGTGATTTCTGCCCATTCTGGTCATGATCAAGGAGAGGTCTTTTGCTCAATTTCGATCGGCAGGCCATGCAGCGGCGACGGCATGGGGTCCCTTGTATAGGTGTCCTTGCAGCAGAGCTTCCACCTGAACTGCCTGACCAGGTAATGCATCGTGACCAGCGTCTCGATCCTGGCAAACTCCATCCCGGCGCATATCCTCGGGCCGGCGCCGAACGCGACGAAGGTGCACGGCGTCGCCGACGACTGGTTCTCGAACCGGGACGGGTCGAACTTGGCCGGCTCGTGGAAGATGTTGGGGTCCATGTGCGTCACGTTTGCCGCCCAAAAGACCTGAAAGCAGTTCAGGGCTAAGAATTTACGCAGCATTTTTCTACAAATTGGTGATGCCACATTGATACAGATTGTGCAAGGAAGCCAAAGCAATGACCTGCCATCCTTTTGGGATGCAGTAGCCCTCGAACTCGATGTCCCGGAGCGCTGTTCTGAAGTTGCCGAAGATTGGAGGGACTAGAGGTGGGAATTGGGTCGGGCCGTGCCGGCACGGCCCAGGTCCACCGTGCTTCGGGCCGCTTCGTGCCGTGCCGGTTCGGCCCAGTCATCCCGTCGTGCCGTGCCGTGCCGGCCCGCCTCGTCTTTGGCCAGGCCCAAGCACGGCCCAAAGTCCACCGTGCCGGCGTTCGTGCCGTGCCAGCCCAAGCCTAGCCCAAAGTAACTATACACGACGAAAGCGACGGCGACAATGGTAGCAGTGGCCGCTATCTTCCTTTCTCTTGTATCCGCCTTATTAAAAACCTACTTAAAATTCGATTCTATTGTCTCATGTCATTCCACCTCCGAACTTGGTCATCTCGCCCAATGGAATGTATATCTTGTGCAAATTAGACTATAGCGTACGTGGACATCGCCTGACAATATAGCATAGACCTACCCAACTAGTCAAATAGAAAAGCTCAAGGAGAATCATGAGTACAACTTACTATAGTTAAGAAATCAATTTTAAATAGTTTCTGGTCAACCGTGCTCTTCGTGCCGTGCCGGCCCGAGCACGGCCCGATCTGTCGTGCCGTGCCGCCCACCGTGCCGAATTTTGAGGCCCGGCCCACCGTTCGTACCGTGCCGGCACGGCCCGCCACGTGTCGGGCCGGGCCGTGCTTGGGCCGGGCTGTGCCTGCCGTGCTTCGGGCTGGCCCAAAAAAGCCCGGCCCAAGTCCCAGCTCTAGGAGGGACCATGCGAAGAGTCTCCAATGCGACTCGCCATGTGAACTTCATCTTCGTCAGGTCTTCCCATGTCAGAGCCTCCCCATCAGCCTTGTTCTTCGCAACCTCTTCATGCTCTGTGTCACAAAAGATTCATGACTAGCATGATGACCATGGAGTTGTACGCAGAGCAGTTCTTGTTACTTGCCGTACGTACAAAATGCAATGAAAATGGTGATGCATTCGCTGGTTTCTTGCCTTGGACCATGGCGGCGAGGGTGGCCGGATCACTGGCGAGGTGGCGGACCATGAACGTCATGAGGATGGACGACGTGTCGTGGCCGGCAACGAGGGCGACCATGGAGTTGTCGACGATCTCCTCCTCGGTCAGGAGCCGCGCGCCGCTGTCGTCGGTCAGGCTGAGCAGGCAGGCGATGAGGTCGCTGGTCCGCGAGGCTTTGCCCTGTTCCAGCTCCGCCTTCTTCTCCCGTGCGATCCCCGCGAGCAGCCGGCGCGCTCTGGCGCTCGCCCTGAGGCTCCGGCTGAACGCCGTGAACGGCAGGTTCACCGGGACGGCCCACATGCCTTCCATGATGCGCGCGAAGTCGCCGGCGAGGGCGTCCCGGAGGGCGCCACTCTCGAGGCCGAAGAGTAGGGAGGCGATGATGTCGAACGTCAGCCTTTTCATCAGGGGCAGCACCGTGACGGTGCCACGGCCGGCCCAGCTCTCCTCGAGGTGGCGCCTCACCTCGCCATCGATCTTGCCCACGTATATCCTGAGCATCTCCGGCCGGAGGAACTCCGACAGTGCGCCGCGGACGCGCTTGTGGTCGGCGCCGACGAGCTCCAGGATGCTCTTCTCCCCCAGGATCCGCCGCACGGGCCGGGGCTGCCGCATCGCCAGCGCCCCGCTGAAGAAGAGGAACTTGTTGGCGGCCGGCCCCGCCAGGAGCACCGTCGGCGTGCCGAACAGTGACAGCTTGGACACCGGACCGTACCTGTCGATCCGGTCCCGTATCCACCGCTCGCCGGTGTTGCCGCGCATGGCACGGAGGATGTTGGAAATAATTTTGTTTTAGAAGTCGTATCGGAGTCGGGTTTGTAATCGAAGTTGAGTTGAAGTAGGAATTAGAAGTCGGAGTCGGAATAGTTTTTATATTCCTAATCGGAATCCGAATAGGAGTCGTAGAGTTGGGTATAAAAGAAGGGGTAGACATGTAACCAAAGATGCACCAAGCAATTGAGAAAATACAAAAAGAGGGAAAGACACAAAGCTTTGTGTTGTCGTGTGTTTGTGCAATACGTGGTCGGAAGGACTCACGATCACCGCAAGCGTGATCGGGAGGAGTCACGACCACGGAAAAGTTTCCAGCAGGCGTGATCGACAGGTGCTACGATCACGGCAAGGAACAGTGTTGTTCCGACTACGTTGAGAAAGCTACGACCACGGTGAAGGTGGTCGTAAGGAGCAGCGACTACGCCGAGAAGGTTTGTATGTGATCGGAAGCAACTCCGATCACGTTCGAAGGAAGTGAACGTAGTCGAAAGGGTGTTTCGACTACGGTGAACGGTGATCGCCAGCATCACTGCGTGTTCGTAAAGATTTACGATCACGGTATTCTTCGAGAGCGGTTGGAGGAAGACATCGCTCGATAAGGAGGAGTGGTCGTAATTGCTACAGTGTTTTTACGACTACGGAGGAAAATCGATTGATAGAGTTTGAAGCGATCGGAACTGGTCGTACGCATCCAGGACTGGTCGTATTCAATATCTATCTGGTCGTAAATGACTCTAACAAGACGTAAAGGGTCCTGGGAGGTCGTAAGACTTTCCAACATTTGGTATCAGAGCAAGGAAGCAATGGAGGACAAGTCTGCAGAGAAGAAAGTTGCAGGTGCGGAAGGCTCCGGTGAAAAGAAACCGCAGCTTCCACCACGAGCACCGATGAGAGGAGGTTCGGTACCATTCCAATTTCCTATGCTGACCGACACAAATTACGGCCTGTGGGCCGTGAAGATGAAGATCGTCATGCGCGCTCTGGGAGTATGGACGGCTATCGAAGGAGATGCACCGGTCGAAGAGACTCAAGACCAAAGTGCTATGGCCGTCATATCGCAGGCTGTCCCCGACGAAGTCTTGATGACCATTGCAGAGAAGGAGACTGCAAAAGAAGCATGGGAAGCTATCAAGGAGATGCGCATTGGAGAAGAACGCGTCAAGAAGGCAAGAGCACAAGTGCTGAAGAGGCAGTTCGATCGCCTGGTCATGGGAGAGACCGAAGGCGTCGGTGAGTTCTCACAAAAACTGACGAGCTTGGCTGGCGAAATCCGAGCTTTGGGTGTTGAGTTGCCAGACTCAACAGTTATTGAGAGATTGTTCAGCGCAGTCCCCGACAGTTTCCTCCAAATTATCAGCACAATTGAGCAATTTGGAGACATGACAAAGATGTCGCTAACTGAGGCAGTCGGTCGCTTGCGAATCTTTGAAGAAAGTCAGAAGAGACGGCATCAGGACAAGGAAGGAGGTAATCAGCTGCTGCTATCTCGTGCTCAGTGGGAAGCACTGAACGAGAATAAGAGCCATGAAAGTCACAACGACGATGTGAAGAGAGGTGGAGGACGCAACGACGGGAGCAGTCGTGGGCGTAACTCTGAAACCGGCAAATCGAGTATACAATGCCACAAGTGCAAGAAATTCGGTCAGTACGCTGCTGAATGTCGAAGCCACATACAATGCCAAAACTGCAAAAAGTATGGGCATTTTTCAGCGAATTGCAGAAACAAGAAGAGAGAGGATGAAGTCAATCTGGTTCAGATGGAACCGACTCTGCTGCTGTCGCAATGTACTGTAGCTGAACCGACAATGGTGATGCTACATGAAGGGAGAGTATTTCCTAGTTTGATGGAGAAGGGAGAGAAGACTCAAGACCAGTCAACAGATTGGTATCTCGACAACGGAGCAAGCAACCACATGATGGGCACACACTCGTTGTTTCATGAACTAGACGAGAGAGTGCTCGGTAAAGTAAAGTTTGGAGATGGCTCAACAGTTCAAATCAAAGGAAAAGGAACAATCCTGTTAAAGTGCAAGGATGGAAGTCAAAGACCGTTGTCAGATGTATATTATATACCAAGTCTTTGCAGCAACGTGATAAGCTTGGGCCAACTGACTGAAGAAGGGTGCCGAGTTGAATTAAAAGGAGTTTATCTGAGGGTTTTTGACAGCAGAGAGCAGTTGTTGATGAGAGCACAAAAATCAGCAAATCGGTTGTACAAAATACCGCTGAAAATTTGGAGACCAGATGGCATGAAGAATGATCTAAATGAACCAGAGCCTGAAAGACTTCATCTCCTGGTGGTCGAAAAACAGCATGAAGTCGTAAACAACAAGTCGGAAGAGTTGGAAGTCGTAACGAGAAGGTTGGCAGAAGGTTTTGGCTGTAGTCGAGAAGAAATTCGACCACGGCAAAAGATGATCGAGCACGGTCGGCAAGTGTTACGACCACGGCAAATGAAGACTGGACGTGTTCGAGAAATCGTTCGACCACAGCAAACAGGTCCCAAGATCGGCCCGGATGGTCGAAGCAGCCAAAAGCCTGAAGTTTGGATCCCGAATTGGCGGGAGAAAGCACGACGTGAAGAACGGTGGTTGAAAGCAAGACCACGCAACAGTGAAACAAGCAGCTGGTGGAGAAAAACATCCAAGGAAGAAACAGGAGAAAATCAACGTGATCGAGAAGGAGAATATCAACATGATGGAAGCTACTAAAACAAGATTAGGGAGAGAATGTTGGAAATAATTTTGTTTTAGAAGTCGTATCGGAGTCGGGTTTGTAATCGAAGTTGAGTTGAAGTAGGAATTAGAAGTCGGAGTCGGAATAGTTTTTGTATTCCTAATCGGAATCCGAGTAGGAGTCGTAGAGTTGGGTATAAAAGAAGGGGTAGACATGTAACCAAAGATGCACCAAGCAATTGAGAAAATACAAAAAGAGGGAAAGACACAAAGCTTTGTGTTGTCGTGTGTTTGTGCAATACGTGGTCGGAAGGACTCACGATCACCGCAAGCGTGATCGGGAGGAGTCACGACCACGGAAAAGTTTCCAGCAGGCGTGATCGATAGGTGCTACGATCACGGCAAGGAACAGTGTTGTTCCGACTACGTTGAGAAGGCTACGACCACGGTGAAGGTGGTCGTAAGGAGCAGCGACTACGCCGAGAAGGTTTGTATGTGATCGGAAGCAACTCCGATCACGTTCGAAGGAAGTGAACGTAGTCGAAAGGGTGTTTCGACTACGGTGAACGGTGATCGCCAGCATCACTGCGTGTTCGTAAAGATTTACGATCACGGTATTCTTCGAGAGCGGTTGGAGGAAGACATCGCTCGATAAGGAGGAGTGGTCGTAATTGCTACAGTGTTTTTACGACTACGGAGGAAAATCGATCGATAGAGTTTGAAGCGATCGGAACTGGTCGTACGCATCCAGGACTGGTCGTATTCAATATCTATCTGGTCGTAAACGACTCTAACAAGACGTAAAGGGTCCTGGGAGGTCGTAAGACTTTCCAACAGAGGAGGCCGAGGCTCTGGCCGACCACCGGCAGGCCGAGGCAGCCCGGGGGCAGGTTCGCCGGCCATGGTTTCTTGGCACGTATCAAGAAATGGAGGATTATGGATGAGGCAACGATGGTAAGTGCTACGACTATAGAGAAGTAATCCATTGAGGAGTTGAGTGTTAGATGTTACTACTAGAAGCTGTAAGGGATGGCAAATGAGGCCTTGGTTATATATTGGAGCATGAGCGGGTTAATTTTTTCGATCTTGATCGGACAAATGGGAACCAGAAATCGTGATACTCATGAAGTAATTGGGAATCAGAGAAAAAGGAATCTAGCATAGTCCAGGAGCTTACAAGCACTGAGATGCCCACCGAGGAGAAGACAATTTGAAAAAAAAAAGTTTAGTTGAATTATTGATAGAGACGGACGGTCTTTTGGAAGTTTTTGACATATTTCGCTCTGTTCGGTATTTATAAAAAATAGCTATATGGCTATCATATTGATAAAAATATCCTTTTTGCCGTCCGTAGCAGGGCGGCAACACGGGGAGCTGACGCTAGTCCCCTGCCATCCCGCCACCGGATGGCAGGCTGTCTGCTGCCCCGTCACTGGATGGCAGGCGGCCTGCTGCCCCATGTCAGACCAGCACTACCTGCCTTCCCATGGCTAGACGTAAGTCAGCTTAATCACGTGTCCTATTTTTTGTATATTATTTGTTTGAATTTTGGAATATAGAAATAGGCTCAAAAATTATGAAATTTTGTGTGTAGCCTCATGACATAATGTACTTGATTGTGTAATTTTTTTGGTAATTTTATCCACTATAAATGTTACTAAAAAATTCATACGATTTTGATATTTATAGGAGTTGTTACATATAGCAAACGAGCTCCAAAAATTATGAATTTTTATGTGAAACCTCCCGATAAAGTCATAATAATTGTGTAATTTTTTTGAGAATTTTATATACTCTGAATTTTTTACATTAATTTATATTAATTTAATCGTGAAATTAACGATGCTTAGGCATCTTTTGCAGTGCCTGACCTCTGTCTTTCGCACACATATCAGCCTGTTGCTGCTATCTTTTCTTTCCCACTGCGTTCTTCACATGATTGTCACTCTGTCTGTGTCGTCCCCCCTCGCGCACACCCTTGTTGCACTAATATCGTTATGTCCATCCTGTCCCCCTCGTCCACTCCCTTGTTTGTACAATTATCAGTGTTACCATACCGTCCTCCCACAATCGAAGTACTACTCGTCGATAAGGAGTCCTTAATTTGAGTGGTGAGCGCACCGGGTTCCCTTTTCGTTCGGCCACAAATACGAACCTCTCACAGTTTGTCATCGCTCATCTCAGTCGCTTATTGCAGAAGCTCATTCTTGCGGTTGTCACTCAAAATTAAGAGTGCGTAGCTCATTATTTTGAGAAGCCTGTGCATAGCTCATCAAGGACGCGGCAGTGCTGATTGCTTCTCCCGAAAGGTAGATAACTTTTTATTGTATACTTTCGACATTATTCTGTAGTCCTAGTTAATTAATACTATTTAGTTAGTGGTAATTAATATAGTTTGTATTATGAAGTAAGTAGGTTGTAGTAATTTATATATAGTTTTTACTATTTTTGTGTACGCACGGTACCCACAATTTGTTATTGTATGGTAGTATATAATTAAGTAGTCGTAATTACTGTAGTGGTAATTAGTTAGGGTTAAGTAATAAGTTAGTGCTAAATAATTAAGTGCTATGAATGACGGTAATGAATTACTTGTAATTGTTTTTGGACGGGTAATCAAATTGTTAGTAATTAATGAATTATTCGTATATAGTTATATGCACGTTTTTGTATTTTACTGTCATTATTAATCTTCACACTAATATTTCGTCTATTCCATTTGTTGCAAGGTACTCTCAAAATTAAGAGTGCATAGCTAATTATTTCGAGAAGCCAGTGCATAGCTCATTAAGGACGCGCCAGTGTTGATTGCTTATCCCGAAATACAGCTAATTTTTTATCGTATGCTTTCGACGTTATTTTCATAGTCCTAGTTAATTAGTATTATTTAGTTAGTCGTAATTAATGTAGTTTGTATTATAAAGTAAGTTGGTCGTAGTAATGTAGATATAGTTTGTACTTTTTTGTGTACATACGGTACCCGTAGTTTGTTATTGTATGATAGTGTGCAATTAAGCAGTCATAATTACTGTAGTGGCAATTAATTAAGGTTAAGTAATGAATTAGTGCTAAGTAATTAAGTGGTAAGGACGATGGGAATAAATCGCTCGTAATTTTTTGGACGAGTAATCAAATTGTCGGTAATTAATGAATTATTCGTATGTAATTACACACATGTAATCACTAAACTGTAGTATTTTAGTGTCATTATCAATCTTTGCACTAATATTTGATATATTCTATTTGTTAGAAGGTATAGCTTTACTAGAGCTTCTTAAACAGTTCTACGATAAGAACCACCAGTGTCACTCATGGATGACAGGTGACGCGGCTGGCCCTCCACTCTTCAAGCTGTGGGGTGGGAGGGATCTGTGGGAGCTGGATAAGTGCTACGTCCCAATCCTGCGGGGCACGGGTTTGTTGCCCTTTGCGAGGCTAGTCTCCATTGGACGTGAGTTCACCATCGACAACAGCCTGCTTGTGGTACTGGTGGATAGGTGGAGGCCTGAGATGCACACATCCCACTTTTGGTGGGGGTGACATGACGATCACTCTGTAGGATGTTTTGTTCTTGACCGATCTCTCTTTCCAGGGTGACGCACTTGTTCCAGCCTCTGCATCGGCGAACTGGAAGGAGAGGCTAGCTGACTGGTTTAGCTTGCTTATCCCGGAGGGTGCTCGTGGCATCCCCCACCCTTGGCTAAAGAATTTCAGTGTGTGCCCATAAGATGCATCGCTCGAGGTCATTAGGACACACCTTGTCGCGTACCTTATGCAACTCTTTGGTTGGAGCATATTTCCATCCACACATGGCGATATTTACAATACCGAGTTCATCCATCTCACCGAGTCTTTGATTGACACGGAGTTTGGGGCATTGCCTCAATACAACTGGAGATCAGCCATCCTATGCGCCACATATTGGGGTTGTGTGACGCTTGCCAGTGCGGCACTACTAATTACCCCAACATGTGCGTTTGCTACATGCTCCTGCAGTTGTGGAGTTGGGAGCACTTCCCTGTCAGGTATCTAGCCATCGTGATGCCAGTGCACCCGTTCGTTGAGTTTATCGACCTGATAGACGGGTCCACTATAGGCTTCCGGTGGACTAGTGCCCGTCTACGCCGGGCCAAGGGCAAACCGTTGAGGTGGTACTTGTTGTGGCACAATGAGTTTGAGTCATTGCACGATAGTGACATCTTCTGGGTCCATAGACTATAAAATTCGTGGAGCGTGTATCGCCGTATGGGCTGTCCTTGCAATGCCTGTAGGATGCGGCGCTATGGGCGATGACACGCCATCTGGTGTTCTCGTACATGGTGGAAGTTTACGCGTCACAATGCGTAATGTGACAATTCAGTTTTCACTAGGTCATTCCCCCTCCAGTCGGTAGGTTCCTTAGGCGAGCTGAACACTGGTGAGTCAAACTCCATCCAAGTAATGTTTATACTTTGTATGTCTTGCTCTTAACATCAATTATTTCGAAAATGCAGGCAATCGAGGGCGGGTCGGCATGCTAGAGACTGGCAGCCAATGCAGCATGAGTGGACGACAACATAGATGGACAAGGCATACTTGGATGTCATCATGGAGCAGCATTTGTACGACGAGTACCTGGAGTGGTACATACCCCGGTCGTACAGCAGGCTCACTGTTCATCCACCAGATTGCCCCGAGCAGATCATGCACGAGGACATCTATAACGCTCGATCAATCACCACAGCGCTTTGCGGTGGCATGACAGCGTAAGACAATTGCAAGTTTTGATCGTTTCATTTACGAAAGTCATACTGGTCGTTATTGAACCTGTTTCGTATGCCACTTCAGTTGGAGCAGGCGCAATGTATTGCAAACGCATCTGAGACCACCCTCACCAGTCCAGACACACCACCCACCATGCAGAATATTTTGAAGTACATCATAAAGCAGGCCAAAAAAATAGTGCACAACCTAAGCTGCGGTTGTTCGACGGATCATGCCATGCACATCGGGCACCTAGTGGGGGTACCATGCTCACCCACCAGGTCATCACAACCTAGCGAGTTTGATCAGCCATCGCAATCTACTGAGTCTACCCGGCGCCATAGCACTAGTCGCCGATCATTCGCGGACCATATAGATGAAAAGGTAACTTACATACAAATCTACGTTTTATTTTCCTGTTAGGCCTTACGTTCCACTATCATTACGGCGTTCTCCCGCCATAGGTCTATCGTCGAGATGCATCACTTTTGATGTCTGCACCACGTACACAGAGTACCGCTCCCCATCATTCATCTTTGCTGCATATCTGGGGGCACGAGATTCGCATTGTACATCTGGAATATTTATTGTGACTAACATCGTTTCATCTTGTAGCCACCAATTCAACATGAGGGTGATGTTGAGTCCACCAATGACGACATAGACCTCCCGGATGCTTCCAAGAAGCAGTACATAGTGCCAGGGTTTGCAGCGTACACAGGGCAGAGCTCAGCGTTCATACCATACCTAGGGTTTGTATACTTCGATGGGCAGGGCTCCTCCCGCTTTGCTGTCATGTCATACGGTCAAGGCGTGAGCTCCTCTGCACCACGAGGAGGATTTCTAGAGTCATTCATTCATGATATTATTGCTGGTGGCTCGCAGTTCGGCATGTCTCAGCTGTTGGACATCGATACTTACTGGACCCAACCTGCTGTACCTCAGCCTACTGGACCATTGCCGGCCACTCAACAAGTGGAACGGTCTCTCTCCAAACTGAGACGCAACCTTCGAACCAACTGATGTACCCCATGGGACATACTCGTGCTCAACGGAAAACAAGGCAACACATAGGGAGGCAGACGAGGCAAGGAGATAGCAATGGCTCAGATGGGTGAGCCATGTCGCATCCTGTGTGATGTATTTTTGTATTATTACATGTACTTCTACAAATATTCATAATGTATGGAATTCAAAAAAAATAGATGTCACGCACTACAAAAAAATGCCTGAGCATCGTTAATTTCATGATTAAATTAGTATGAATTAACATGAAAAATTTGGAGCATATATAATTCTAAAAAAAATATACAGTTACTATAACTGTGTCAAAATGCTTCACATAAAATTTTGTAATTTTTGGAGCTCATTTGCTATATGTAACAACTCACACAAATATCAAAAGCGTACGAATGTTTGAGTAATATTCATAATGGATAAAATTATAAAAATATTACACAGTTAGGTATGTTATGTCAAGAGGCTATATATAAAATTTTGTAATTTTTTGAGCCCATTTACTTTATTAAAAAATTTAAATAAATAATATACAAAAATAGGACAAGTGATTAAGCTGGCTAATCAGCTGAGTTAATCACCTACCATCTAGCCATGGGACGGCAGGCACTGCTGGGTTGAGGTGGGGCACCAGGCTGGCTAGCTGGGGTGGCAGGCCGCCTGTCGTCCGGTGACGGGGCGGCAGGCAGCCTACCGTCCATTAGTGGGACAGCAGGGGCCTACGCGTCAACTCTCCCCACGTTGCCGCCTGGCCACGGGCAGCAAAAATGATATTTTTGTTAATATAATAGATATATGGCTATTTCTATAAATATCATTGTAAACAGTGCCAAATATATCAAAAACTCGTCTCTTGGAGACGTCCATTTGTACACGTCCAATGCCTGTCCAGAATACTCATCAGCTGTTAAGGTTAGCAACTGTTAGTATACTTTTTTAATTTAGCCTCTAAACATCTATTTTTTTTGTAAATCTAGCATTCTTCCTAAGCTAGACAACCACGACAGACACTTTAATAGCTTGACAAGTTCTACCGAGCCACAGTGGCACACAAAGCGGAAGGATTAGCCACAAGGAGCACTAATGTGTATGATCAGAGAATTAGCCACAAGTAGCACTAATGTGTATGATTAGCACTAAGTAACCATCATTAACACTAATTAATAACTAATTTAATCACTAATAAAAAAGAACATGCAGTCGACGATGTCTTATCACTAATTAATAACTAATTTAATCACTAATAAAAAAGAACATGCAGTCGACGATGTCTTATCGAGCTGTCCTAGCTTGATAGGTCCGAAAAGAGAACTAGATTTATAAAAACAGATGTTCAAAGATCAGATTTTAAAAAATAGCAACAATGCTATTTATGTAAATAGTTCTAAGGCACAAGGCTTAGGCACGAATAGGGGTGAAAACGGATCAGATTGTGTCTAAATCACATTTGTATTCGTATTTATAAACGAATACAAATATAAATTAGAATATTCTTGAATATGAATATGAATAAATACAAATTCGAATCAAATATCTACTCAATTCGGTCAAATTTGGATATCCTCATAACTTATGTAGTATGAAGATATTAATGATATTTTATCATTTTGACCATTCCAATTCATTTACTTCACCTAAAGAAACACGAAATCGCGTTCAATTAAAAAACTTATCCAATTAATTAGTCGTATTGTAATAAAATATGTATATTATTTCGTCAAATACGAATATAGATAGTCCGGAAAAATAACATTTCAAATGGTAAAAGTCTATACCATATTCGTATCCATATTTTTATGCGAATTCGAATACAACTATAATAGATATTGTTAACCGAATGAAAAAACTATACTATATTTATATCATATCAAATACGGTAACTAAATAATATAAATAATTCGTATATATTTTTCGCTCTAGCACGAACAATGCTAGTAAAAAACTGCGCGGGCCGAGCTAGCCAACATAAAAATACAAAGACAGAGAGCTCAAGCTGACCACTCGGCTGCCGGCTGCCCGCACCCATGGCCGGTTTGCCGGCGGTCAGTTCCCCTACTGTAGCCTCTGCTAGTAGTTCGCACGCCACGATTCAGCCCTCCGCCGCTTCCCACCCTCCGCGGCCTCTTGTGATTGTGGTTTCCTTGGTTTTCTTTCAGCTCTTTGGTGTTCTGCAATCGCAACACAAATGATGAACCATGTGGAGATGACCACATGTGCGTGATGAGTAATTGACATTAGTTTGGGTAAGTCGAGTTTGGTTTGGGTGGTTCGGACCTAGTCGTTGCGTGGTGCAACGGGCTCGGTCGGACTGTGGTCAAACTTGGTCATATGGGATTAGGACGCTGATTCTTTGATTTGACAGGTTTGGTCTTCGACATGGTAAGTATGATGTTGTTTATGCTTTCATATATCGAGCGGTGCTATTTGATGTGTTCTTTGTCTGTGTGGCTGCAGGACATCGGGTGGAGTCGTGGCGAGACACGTGGACCGGACTAGGCGCAGGTGGTGCTGAGGTCAGAACGGTCGGGATGTGTCGAAGACGACGTGGACTCGAGGTGGTTGCGAGGCGTGCGAGGCAAGGAGCGCGGAAGCTTCCCGGAAGGTGCAGGAGGGGTGAATCGGGAAATTCGCGAGGCTGCACAAGCGGGAGCGGGCGCCGTTGGATTTAGCAGGCGTAACGGGGCGGAGACCCGTTAGCCAAGGCTATAAATAGGATTGAGGGGCTGCATGCCCACTTGAGCATTTTTGGAGGGAATTAGGGTTAGCTCTAGTCAAAAGAGGCTTTAGGAGGTGGTTTTCCTTTAGTCTTTAGTGGTTGGAGAGGCAGAGTGGTGCTCCCTCTGTCCCCTACGATGGTTTCTAGATAGAACAGAGTGTTCTTCCTCCTTCCTAAGCATGTATGAGTTGTGTTCTTGAGAGGGAGAGGGAGAGGATTGTGTAGAGAGTCTTGTAATCATTTCCTTGTTCTAATGTCCATGCGTATGGGGACGTAGCTCTTTGTAATCCTTGTGATTGGAATGAAAAATCTGAAGTTTTTCTTTGTTCATTCTGTTCTTGCTTCGATGGCTCCTATGTGTGATTTTTGAGTTTTTGTGTTTGGAGTTCTTTCTTGCTAGAGAGTGCCAAAATGAGTTGCTCTAGGTTGGGATGTTGCCTCAAGATCATTTGATCGAGTTCCCAAGAGCAAACTTTGGTTTAATCTCAGATTTCTTTTTTTGGGGTTGCTCTGTTCATGCTTCTCCATTTCTAGGGTTTTGTCCAGATCTTGTTTCCTTTGAGGAGATGGTCTAATCTTTGGTCTGAGAATCCCTTGTGCTATTGCTAACATAACTGCAAAGTCTCTTGAGCCAAGGATTAAAGACCTCTGAGTAATTTGGTTTTGATGCCTTCCCTGTAGTTCTTCAGGTTGTTTCTAGGGTTCTTGGTCCCCTGTGTTTTTCCTTAAGAAGTTGGCCTAAGAATTTGTCTGGAGGAGCTTCTAGCTATTGCTAATATACCAGCAAAGTTTCATGGCCTAAGTTTCAGTGATTGAGGAGTATTTTGGTTTTGAGTGAAGAACTCTGTTTACTCTTCAGTTTTTGGGTTAATTCTGAATTTCTCGAGTTTTTGTTGATTTCTTGTGTTGTTTAGAGCCTCCATTATATTTAGATTATGCTCTTGGTGTTTGTGTCTGAAAAGAAAAAGAAGTTCCTCTCTCTTTTTCTTAGATTTGTGTTTTCTCTGAATGTTCAGTTCAAAGTTTCAGTCTGAAGCTTTCTTCTTGTGCCGAACAGTAAGATTCCAGTGGATGGCAATGTGTTGAATGGTTCACTTCTTCTTTAGCACTTGCATCTTTTCTTTTTGAGCTAATCTTCAACATTTTTGCATGCAGATGAAACAACGATATTTTCAGTTGAAATTTTTACTGGTTAATCTCTGATTTATGCTGAATTTTTCGGTGTCGCATGCGTTCCAAAATTCAGAGAAATTATTTTTAGTTTTCTGTGAGGTGCTTAGTTTTGCATCTTTTTGAAAAATCAGTGTTGATTTCTCGGGGGCGATTTTGAAGCGAGCGACATTCACCCCCCTCTGTCGCCATTTCGGTCCTACAATTGGTATCAGAGCCGGTTAGCTCTAATTCATAGATCTTAACCGGTCTTAAGAGCCATGTCGACGGACAAGTACTCGACCAAACCGCCCGTGTTCGATGGCATCGATTACCCCTTCTGGAAGAGCCGAATGGAGACATACATCCAGGCCCAAGGGTATGCCATCTGGCGGAAGGTCAAGGTACGATTCGCTGTTCCTGCCGATGAGAACATCAATGCCGGGAATATGGCTGATGTTGAGGCGAATGCAAAGGCAAGGAACATCATCATCCAGGGGTTGAGTCGTAGCGAGTTTGACCGTATATCTCACCTGTCGTCCGCCTACGACATCTGGGTGACCCTCGACGCATACCATGAGGGCACCACCCAGATCAAGACGGTTCGACAAGACCAGTTCAAGCGCGAATACAACAAATTCGAGATGCTTGCTGGTGAGTCCCTGGACGAGTGCTTTTCGCGATTTCACAAAATCTTGAGCAACCTCCGAGCGGTCGGTCTCACATACCCCGACTCGGACAACGCTCGTCAGATGCTCGCGGCACTCGATCTGCGCGTGTGGGAGATGAAGGTGACCACCATCAAAGACACGACAGACCTCTCGACCCTGACTCTTGACGCGCTGTACTCGCGCCTCAAGACTCACGAGATTGACGTTGTCTCTCGTCGGTCGAAGTCACAGTCGATGGCTTTGGTCACCGATCCCAGTTCGGCTTCTGGTTTTTCCGCCGATTCGCTTTGTGGGTTCTCCCTAGCTGCTCTATGTGACGTAACTGATGATCAGTTAGAGCAGCTAGAGGATGAACAGCTGGCCCTCCTAGCTCGGAAGTTCTCCCATGCTTACAAGAGGAGGAGGGACAGAAAGAGAGGCGGACCAGTCATCTGCTTCGAGTGTGGTGGCCCCAACCACATTCGAGCGAACTGTCCCAAGCTGGAGAAGGGCAAGAACGACTACGGCGGTTTGGGTAAGAACGACTACACCGACAAGAACCGCAACAAGAAGACTCCAGCTCAGACGCCGGGAAAGAAGAAGTTCCGCAACTTCGGGAAGGCCAAGAAGCTCTTCCACCGCGTCCTCACCGCCTTCGACGACCTCGACCTCAGCGAGGTGGAGGGATGGAGCGACGACGACGGGACGGGTGACCAAGAGCCCAAGGATGGCGGCGACGACTTCTCCGGCATGTGCTTCATGGCCCTTGAGGGCGAACTCAGCGACAGCGAGCTGTACTCCGACTCGGACGAGGTATTCCCCACCTACGACCAACTCAATCATGCTTTTCTTAAGCTAGGTGGATTTCATGCTAGAGCTAGGGCTAGGTGTACTGAGTTAGAGAAGGAAGTAGACAGATTGTCACTAGAGATAATTGCTCTTACATCTGCTCCTGCTAGTGATGATTGTGATACATGCTCTACTTTGTTGGGTGATTTGGAGAAGTTAAGGACCTCGTATGATAGTTTGTCCTCCGAGCTTGATACTGTTAAGGTGGAGAACATTAGTCTGTTGGCTGAACTAGAGATGAGTAGGATTGCTTCTATTTCATCTGCTCCTGTTGAGACTAGTGCTTGCACCTCATGTGAGGATAAGGACAATGCTTTTAGAGGCCTTTATACCATGTTGCTTGATCTGCCCGAGTCATGTGAAAATTGCAATAAGCTGAAGTCGAACCTAAAACGGGCAGATCACAAGATTGCTGAGTTGCATGCTTCTTTACTTGAGCCTGTTGTTTCTTGCACCAATTGTCCAAAATTAACCCTTGAACTTGAATCTGTTTCTAAGCAATTCCAAGAGATGATTGATCAAAACAACAAATTGGCTCAGTTTGCGACTAAGGATCCTGTTAGCTCACCATGCATTAGTTGTGACAAACTAAAACTTGAACTCGTTGCTTTGAATGATAAATGTGTGAAGCTAACTAAGGACTTATTAGAGAAGTCATCAACTTCTTGTGATGTGATTGCTGAGGAGGGGGAGAAGCCCCAAGGTAAGGTAGAGACGCTTAGTGACGTGAGCCAACCTGCTAGCAGTAGGACTGTCCATTCTGAGTCGGTTGTGCGTGCACAAGCAATTCGTTCCTCTGCTATTGGTTCTTCATCTGCTTCCTTACCTCCTGCTGTTCCCTCTTCCCCCTGCTCTTCTTGCACCTCTCTCTTTCGGGAGTGTCAGTACCTTATGAACACTCTCGAGAGATTTGTAGGCGGCAAAAAGAAGCTTAATCTTATTCTAGACCAATCCAAGATTTGTAAGTTCAATCAAGGTCTAGGATATGATTTCTATGAGGATATGAGGAAGCATCCACCTGCTATTCTCCGACCCATCTTAGGAGGTGTGATCGAGGTTGAGCCCAGATCTGACGAGGTGAAATTCAAATCAGCGGGCTTTGTCCAAGGGATCTCTGACAGCAAGGTGATTCCACCTGTTGCTTCGGCCTCTCAGAAGGCGAAGCCTCTTCGTGCTACTTCCACCTCTCAGAAGGTGAAGTACCACTGCACCTTCTGTCAGAAGGATGGGCACTCGATCGAGAGATGCTTCAGGCGCGCCAGGATTGCGCGAAGAGACCGTGCAGAGGCACTTAGGCGTATTCAGGGTCAGCCCCAGATCCTGAGTGCACCTAAGACTAGCACGAGGTCCAGGTTTGCTTCTGACGTGTTTGGGCAGCATCGAGGACTTGGTTTTTCCGAGTCTTCTGGTTTTCGTCCTCATGTTGCTCCAGGTCGTGACTTCCGCCGTCCTGAGGGTACATCTCGTTTCCCCCGTCGAGACAGTTACCCACGGCGTGATCAGCGTGTTGCCGGTGTTCCGACTCGCTCTCCCGTAGCAGTCGGACCCCGCAACAGCTTCAGGTCTGCTCACAGACCTTCTGCTTCTTTGAGTCACGGAGAGCGTAGGGTAGATAGAGGTCAGTCGTGCTTGACTACTTCATCTGCTCCACGTGTTACTCAGTATTGGGTGTCAAAATCACTCTTGATTTACCCCAGTACTGAGACTTTACTCTCTATTTGACTCAGGTTCGCCGGGTAGGGAAGGAAAAGGTTTGGCTTGTAGACTCCGGTTGTTCTCGTCATATGACCGGAGACTCCCGTTGGTTCTCCTCCCTAGCCCGCGCTCCAGGTGATGAGACGATCACCTTCGGAGACGCTTCGTCTGGGCGCGTCATCGCCAAAGGTATTGTGCATGTTAATGCTTCTTTTATTCTTAAGGATGTTGCCTTGGTTAGTAAGCTGCAGTACAATTTGCTTTCCGTTTCTCAGCTTACCGATGACGGTTTCGAGGTGAGCTTCAAGAAAAACGCTTGCAGAATTCTTGACTCTTCGGGTAGTCTGGTTTGCGGGATTTCTCGTTATGGGAGGATCTTTCGTGCTGATTTCTCTGAGTCTTCTGGTGATCCTCTCAGGTGTTTAGTTGCTTCTGAGTCCCGCGATCTTTCTTTCTGGCATAGGAGACTTGGTCATATTGGGTTTGACCATTTGACCCGAATTAGCGGCCACGATCTCATTCGTGGTCTGCCGAAGCTCAAGATGGTCAAAGATCTGGTCTGTGCTCCATGCCGGCACGGCAAGATGGTTGCCGCTTCACATCCTCCGGTCACTGTGACCATGACCGATGCACCAGGACAGCTGCTCCATATGGACACTGTTGGACCAGCTCGAGTGCAGTCAGCCGGAGGGAAGTGGTATGTCCTTGTCGTGGTCGATGACTTCTCGAGGTATTCTTGGGTGTTTTTCTTAGCCTCGAAGGATGAGACGTTTTCACATTTCCGAGGTCTTTTCAGCAGGCTTTCTGTTGAGCTCCTGGGTGCCTTACGAGCGATCCGCAGCGACAATGGCACGGAGTTCAAGAATTCCTACTTCGAGAGTTTCTGTGGTGAGACAGGTGTAGAGCACCAGTTCTCTTCTCCGCACGTCCCACAACAAAATGACGTTGTGGAGAGGAAGAACCGTACCTTGGTCGAGATGGCCAGGACGATGCTTGATGAGTACTCTACACCGCGAAAGTTTTGGGCTGAGGCTATAGCTACCGCGTGCCATGTCTCAAATCGAGTATTTCTTAGGGCACACTTGCACCGCACTTCTTATGAGTTGAGATACGGGCGAAAGCCCAGCGTCTCTCATTTTCGTGTTTTTGGTTGCAAGTGCTTTATTCTGAAGTCCGGGAACCTAGATAAGTTCGAGTCACGTTCTTATGATGGGATCTTTCTAGGTTACTCGCCTTCTTCGCGGGCTTATAGGGTCTGGAACTGCGAGTCTAGCAAAATGGTAGAGGCCTGTGAGGTGACCTTTGACGAGGCCAGTCCGGGGACTAGGCCTGATATCTCAGGTTCTTTAGAGCAGTCCGAGACCATCTTCGTGGATGACGAGGACGATGGAGATGAGGGTTGTCTACCCGATCCAGTCCCTTATCCACCCCTTGAGGTGCCATCTTCTACCGCACCTCCAGGTGATCAGCCCATGCCTTCTGCTTCCTCTGGAGCTAGTGGCTCTGTTCCTACCTCGTCAGCTCACGAGGTAGAGGCCACTTCTTCATCTCATCCTGGACCTCCCCGACATATCCAGAAAAGACATCCTTCTGAGCAGATGATTGGAGACCTGTTCGAGCGTGTTACCCTCTCAAAATCTGGCTTATCTCAATTCTGTCTCTATTCGGCTTTCATTGCCTCCTTTGAGCCCAAGGATGTTTCTCATGCTCTTTCTGACGAGTCTTGGGTCAATGCCATGCATGAGGAGCTAGAAAATTTCGAGAGGAACAAGGTCTGGTCGCTTGTCGAGCCCCCGCGAGGTCACAATATTATTGGGACTAAGTGGGTGTTCAAGAACAAGCAGAGCGAGGATGGAGTGGTTATTCGAAACAAGGCTAGACTGGTAGCTCAGGGGTTTTCCCAGGTTGAGGGTCTAGACTTCGAGGAGACCTTTGCCCCTGTAGCTCGACTTGAGGCCATTAGAATCCTGCTTGCCTTTGCAGCTTCTAAGGGTTTCAAGCTCTACCAGATGGACGTCAAGAGTGCCTTCCTTAATGGCGTTATTGAGGAAGAAGTTTACGTCAGACAGCCTCCAGGTTTCGAGAACCCCAAATACCCACACCATGTCTTCAAGCTTTCCAAAGCGTTGTATGGACTTAAGCAGGCCCCCAGAGCTTGGTATGAGAGGCTTAAGTCCTACTTGTTGAGTCATGGGTTTGAGATGGGTAAAGTAGACAAGACTTTGTTTATCCGTAGGCTTGGTAGTGACCTTCTGCTCGTCCAAATCTATGTCGATGACATCATCTTTGGCGGCTCTTCCCATGCTCTGGTTTATCAGTTCTCGGATGTCATGAGCACCGAGTTTGAGATGAGCATGATGGGTGAGTTGACTTTCTTCCTTGGCTTCCAAATCAAGCAGTCTCGGGAGGGTACTTTTCTACATCAGGGCAAGTACACTCGTGACCTCCTGAGACGCTTCGATATGAGTGATGGGAAGCCGGTGTCAACTCCGATGGCTTCTACGGCCTATCTTGACCCAGATGAGGATGGCGAGCCAGTTGATCAGAAAGAATACAGAAGTATGATCGGCTCCCTTCTTTACCTCACTGCCTCGAGACCAGACATACACTTCTCAGTGTGTCTGTGTGCTCGTTTTCAGGCTTCTCCTCGCGTATCTCACCGCCAGGCGGTGAAGCGCATCTTTCGGTACCTTCGAGCTACCATTCACTATGGTATCTGGTACTCTTCCTCATCCCGTCTTTCCTTGAGAGCCTTCTCGGATGCAGACTTTGCCGGCTGTAGGATAGATAGGAAGAGCACCTCTGGCACCTGCCAATTCATTGGCACTTCTCTCGTTTCCTGGTCTTCGAGGAAGCAGTCCGGTGTTGCACAGTCCACTGCAGAGGCCGAGTACGTTGCTGCTGCCAGTTGCTGCAGCCAGGTACTTTGGATGGTTTCGACCCTACGGGACTTTGGGTTAGCCTTAGACAGTGTTCCACTCTTTTGTGATAACACGTCTGCTATCAACATTGCTAAGAACCCAGTGCAGCACTCTCGGACCAAGCACATTGATATCCGATACCACTTCCTTAGAGACCATGTAGAGAAGGGTGATATAGTGCTCCAGTTTGTGGAGAGTGACCACCAGTTGGCTGACATCTTCACCAAGCCTTTGGATAGTTCGAGGTTTTCAGCTCTGCGGGGAGAGCTTGGGGTGGTGTGTCCTTACGGATTGTAGTGAGGGGGAGCTTTGGGCTTTACTGCTTTACTATATTGATTATGCTTCTGTCTCATTTCTGTTGCATTGCACTCGGGGTGCATTTGGGTTTAGTCCTTCCAGCATAGGTTAGAGTGCTTCTCTTGCCGAGATGCTTAGACTTCTAACTTTTATCTTGTGCTTCCAGGATTAGCTGCTTCTTATCTCACTAGGTCGAGCTCACTCACTTCTTGTAGGTTCTAGCGAGGGTTGGGCCACCCTCGGGTAGACAGGGTACGTGTTTGCTCTCTAGTGTGTGATTTACTGTCAGCTGATTGTCCTGGAGTCATATGGGGTAGATGAGAGTCAGTCTGAGCCATAATTGTCTCTATATCTTATCTATGCTTTAAGGACTGCCTGTTTTGGTTTTATTTGCCAGCTTCACGATTTATTGCTTTGGTTCAGGGAGAGTTCTTTTGGGAGCTTCTGGAGCTTAATTGTGACTTAACTCAACTTGAACTAAAAGTTGCATGTCATGTTGAGGGGGAGCTGGATTTTTCTGCATTTTAGCATTTAGCATTGTAATATATAACTACATTGAGCCTTGATTATTATCCTGCTATGACATGTTTACAATGCTTTACACCTTGCCATGACTTGTGCTTAGCTTGCTAGATTTATCATGACTTCATATGTGTAGACTAGCTTTCTGCCATGATAAGTTAATTAAAATTGCTCAACTTAAATTAAAACTTGTCATGCTAGCATTTGAGTTTAGTCTATCTTTAGCTATCTTTGTATGATTCATGCCATGTCAAATAGGCTGAGTTGAGTCTTGAATCTAGGTTGAATCTTAGATTGAGCTATTTTAGCATCTTGGTACATCATGAGTTAGCACAATCTGTTAAAAAGCAAAAGGATCTCATTTTATGTGCGAAAAAACTGATTTCACCAATTCTTTCTCATGAGATGGCTTGCCATTGCACTAGGCATGAACTCAGGGGGAGTTTTGGATGACCTGGACTATCTTCTTAAGCTTCTCGGTTGGAGTAGTCGCATAAGGCTTGAGATCTAGCACATGATAAAATTTTTGGTTGGAAACAGCTATAAGCTTTAAAAGAAAATATGTCAAATGTGCAAGATTTGCTTAATCACCTAAAGATGAAAAGTGCTTAACCAAATGATACACTCTTGAGCTTGTAGCACTCTAATTGACTCAACACTAGCTTCTTGTTTCCGCTTAGCTTATTGACATGGCCTGAGTCATCCTTAGATATCTCTAGCTAGACTTTGCTTAATTGTTGACTTGACTTGCTCACTAAATGCCCTATATTTCATATTATCATCTTTATGTGCTAGCTGGCTTATACATATGTTGTCATGATCTAGATAGCGTTTTATTGAGTTATGGCTTGGTGTATCTCATTATGGTCATTATGGATAATTTTCATGGCTCACAATGCTTAGAAATAAACAAACTTCAGCCATATTCATCCATTGACATGTCATATTCTCTCTATTGCATCTTGATGTGTTTATTGCCAAAAGGGGGAGAATAGAGAAGAAAAAGTCTGTTGGGAACAGTTTAGAGTTTTGGAGATCAATTTGCTCTTTCAGTTGTTGCTCTAGTGTTCCTTCTGTCAACATGGTCATTAGCTCCATTTTCCTTCTTATGGACCATGTTGGATTCTTCAAACTCAAACTCAACTTTGTGCTTTTTCGGGGTTTGTCAATATACTCATCAAGGGGGAGATTGATGAACCATGTGGAGATGACCACATGTGCGTGATGAGTAATTGACATTAGTTTGGGTAAGTCGAGTTTGGTTTGGGTGGTTCGGACCTAGTCGTTGCGTGGTGCAACGGGCTCGGTCGGACTGTGGTCAAACTTGGTCATATGGGATTAGGACGCTGATTCTTTGATTTGACAGGTTTGGTCTTCGACATGGTAAGTATGATGTTGTTTATGCTTTCATATATCGAGCGGTGCTATTTGATGTGTTCTTTGTCTGTGTGGCTGCAGGACATCGGGTGGAGTCGTGGCGAGACACGTGGACCGGACTAGGCGCAGGTGGCGCTGAGGTCAGAACGGTCGGGATGTGTCGAAGACGACGTGGACTCGAGGTGGTTGTGAGGCGTGCGAGGCAAGGAGCGCGGAAGCTTCCCGGAAGGTGCAGGAGGGGTGAATCTGGAAATTCGCGAGGCTGCACAAGCGGGAGCGGGCGCCGTTGGATTTAGCAGGCGTAACGGGGCGGAGATCCGTTAGCCAAGGCTATAAATAGGATTGAGGGGCTGCATGCCCACTTGAGCATTTTTGGAGGGAATTAGGGTTAGCTCTAGTCAAAAGAGGCTTTAGGAGGTGGTTTTCCTTTAGTCTTTAGTGGTTGGAGAGGCAGAGTGGTGCTCCCTCTGTCCCCTACGATGGTTTCTAGATAGAACAGAGTGTTCTTCCTCCTTCCTAAGCATGTATGAGTTGTGTTCTTGAGAGGGAGAGGGAGAGGATTGTGTAGAGAGTCTTGTAATCATTTCCTTGTTCTAATGTCCATGCGTATGGGGACGTAGCTCTTTGTAATCCTTGTGATTGGAATGAAAAATCTGAAGTTTTTCTTTGTTCATTCTGTTCTTGCTTCGATGGCTCCTATGTGTGATTTTTGAGTTTTTGTGTTTGGAGTTCTTTCTTGCTAGAGAGTGCCAAAATGGGTTGCTCTAGGTTGGGATGTTGCCTCAAGATCATTTGATCTAGTTCCCAAGAGCAAACTTTGGTTTAATCTCAGATTTCTTTTTTTGGGGTTGCTCTGTTCATGCTTCTCCATTTCTAGGGTTTTGTCCAGATCTTGTTTCCTTTGAGGAGATGGTCTAATCTTTGGTCTGAGAATCCCTTGTGCTATTGCTAACATAACTGCAAAGTCTCTTGAGCCAAGGATTAAAGACCTCTGAGTAATTTGGTTTTGATGCCTTCCCTGTAGTTCTTCAGGTTGTTTCTAGGGTTCTTGGTCCCCTGTGTTTTTCCTTAAGAAGTTGGCCTAAGAATTTGTCTGGAGGAGCTTCTAGCTATTGCTAATATACCAGCAAAGTTTCATGGCCTAAGTTTCAGTGATTGAGGAGTATTTTGGTTTTGAGTGAAGAACTCTGTTTACTCTTCAGTTTTTGGGTTAATTCTGAATTTCTCGAGTTTTTGTTGATTTCTTGTGTTGTTTAGAGCCTCCATTATATTTAGATTATGCTCTTGGTGTTTGTGTCTGAAAAGAAAAAGAAGTTCCTCTCTCTTTTTCTTAGATTTGTGTTTTCTCTGAATGTTCAGTTCAAAGTTTCAGTCTGAAGCTTTCTTCTTGTGCCGAACAGTAAGATTCCAGTGGATGGCAATGTGTTGAATGGTTCACTTCTTCTTTAGCACTTGCATCTTTTCTTTTTGAGCTAATCTTCAACATTTTTGCATGCAGATGAAACAACGATATTTTCAGTTGAAATTTTTACTGGTTAATCTCTGATTTATGCTGAATTTTTCGGTGTCGCATGCGTTCCAAAATTCAGAGAAATTATTTTTAGTTTTCTGTGAGGTGCTTAGTTTTGCATCTTTTTGAAAAATCAGTGTTGATTTCTCGGGGGCGATTTTGAAGCGAGCGACATTCACCCCCCTCTGTCGCCATTTCGGTCCTACAATTGGTATCAGAGCCGGTTAGCTCTAATTCATAGATCTTAACCGGTCTTAAGAGCCATGTCGACGGACAAGTACTCGACCAAACCGCCCGTGTTCGATGGCATCGATTACCCCTTCTGGAAGAGCCGAATGGAGACATACATCCAGGCCCAAGGGTATGCCATCTGGCGGAAGGTCAAGGTACGATTCGCTGTTCCTGCCGATGAGAACATCAATGCCGGGAATATGGCTGATGTTGAGGCGAATGCAAAGGCAAGGAACATCATCATCCAGGGGTTGAGTCGTAGCGAGTTTGACCGTATATCTCACCTGTCGTCCGCCTACGACATCTGGGTGACCCTCGACGCATACCATGAGGGCACCACCCAGATCAAGACGGTTCGACAAGACCAGTTCAAGCGCGAATACAACAAATTCGAGATGCTTGCTGGTGAGTCCCTGGACGAGTGCTTTTCGCGATTTCACAAAATCTTGAGCAACCTCCGAGCGGTCGGTCTCACATACCCCGACTCGGACAACGCTCGTCAGATGCTCGCGGCACTCGATTTGCGCGTGTGGGAGATGAAGGTGACCACCATCAAAGACACGACAGACCTCTCGACCCTGACTCTTGACGCGCTGTACTCGCGCCTCAAGACTCACGAGATTGACGTTGTCTCTCGTCGGTCGAAGTCACAGTCGATGGCTTTGGTCACCGATCCCAGTTCGGCTTCTGGTTTTTCCGCCGATTCGCTTTGTGGGTTCTCCCTAGCTGCTCTATGTGACGTAACTGATGATCAGTTAGAGCAGCTAGAGGATGAACAGCTGGCCCTCCTAGCTCGGAAGTTCTCCCATGCTTACAAGAGGAGGAGGGACAGAAAGAGAGGCGGACCAGTCATCTGCTTCGAGTGTGGTGGCCCCAACCACATTCGAGCGAACTGTCCCAAGCTGGAGAAGGGCAAGAACGACTACGGCGGTTTGGGTAAGAATGACTACACCGACAAGAACCGCAACAAGAAGACTCCAGCTCAGACGCCGGGAAAGAAGAAGTTCCGCAACTTCGGGAAGGCCAAGAAGCTCTTCCACCGCGTCCTCACCGCCTTCGACGACCTCAACCTCAGCGAGGTGGAGGGATGGAGCGACGACGACGGGACGGGTGACCAAGAGCCCAAGGATGGCGGCGACGACTTCTCCGGCATGTGCTTCATGGCCCTCGAGGGCGAACTCAGCGACAGCGAGCTGTACTCCGACTCGGACGAGGTATTCCCCACCTACGACCAACTCAATCATGCTTTTCTTAAGCTAGGTGGATTTCATGCTAGAGCTAGGGCTAGGTGTACTGAGTTAGAGAAGGAAGTAGACAGATTGTCACTAGAGATAATTGCTCTTACATCTGCTCCTGCTAGTGATGATTGTGATACATGCTCTACTTTGTTGGGTGATTTGGAGAAGTTAAGGACCTCGTATGATAGTTTGTCCTCCGAGCTTGATACTGTTAAGGTGGAGAACATTAGTCTGTTGGCTGAACTAGAGATGAGTAGGATTGCTTCTATTTCATCTGCTCCTGTTGAGACTAGTGCTTGCACCTCATGTGAGGATAAGGACAATGCTTTTAGAGGCCTTTATACCATGTTGCTTGATCTGCCCGAGTCATGTGAAAATTGCAATAAGCTGAAGTCGAACCTAAAACGGGCAGATCACAAGATTGCTGAGTTGCATGCTTCTTTACTTGAGCCTGTTGTTTCTTGCACCAATTGTCCAAAATTAACCCTTGAACTTGAATCTGTTTCTAAGCAATTCCAAGAGATGATTGATCAAAACAACAAATTGGCTCAGTTTGCGACTAAGGATCCTGTTAGCTCACCATGCATTAGTTGTGACAAACTAAAACTTGAACTCGTTGCTTTGAATGATAAATGTGTGAAGCTAACTAAGGACTTATTAGAGAAGTCATCAACTTCTTGTGATGTGATTGCTGAGGAGGGGGAGAAGCCCCAAGGTAAGGTAGAGACGCTTAGTGACGTGAGCCAACCTGCTAGCAGTAGGACTGTCCATTCTGAGTCGGTTGTGCGTGCACAAGCAATTCGTTCCTCTGCTATTGGTTCTTCATCTGCTTCCTTACCTCCTGCTGTTCCCTCTTCCCCCTGCTCTTCTTGCACCTCTCTCTTTCGGGAGTGTCAGTACCTTATGAACACTCTCGAGAGATTTGTAGGCGGCAAAAAGAAGCTTAATCTTATTCTAGACCAATCCAAGATTTGTAAGTTCAATCAAGGTCTAGGATATGATTTCTATGAGGATATGAGGAAGCATCCACCTGCTATTCTCCGACCCATCTTAGGAGGTGTGATCGAGGTTGAGCCCAGATCTGACGAGGTGAAATTCAAATCAGCGGGCTTTGTCCAAGGGATCTCTGACAGCAAGGTGATTCCACCTGTTGCTTCGGCCTCTCAGAAGGCGAAGCCTCTTCGTGCTACTTCCACCTCTCAGAAGGTGAAGTACCACTGCACCTTCTGTCAGAAGGATGGGCACTCGATCGAGAGATGCTTCAGGCGCGCCAGGATTGCGCGAAGAGACCGTGCAGAGGCACTTAGGCGTATTCAGGGTCAGCCCCAGATCCTGAGTGCACCTAAGACTAGCACGAGGTCCAGGTTTGCTTCTGACGTGTTTGGGCAGCATCGAGGACTTGGTTTTTCCGAGTCTTCTGGTTTTCGTCCTCATGTTGCTCCAGGTCGTGACTTCCGCCGTCCTGAGGGTACATCTCGTTTCCCCCGTCGAGACAGTTACCCACGGCGTGATCAGCGTGTTGCCGGTGTTCCGACTCGCTCTCCCGTAGCAGTCGGACCCCGCAACAGCTTCAGGTCTGCTCACAGACCTTCTGCTTCTTTGAGTCACGGAGAGCGTAGGGTAGATAGAGGTCAGTCGTGCTTGACTACTTCATCTGCTCCACGTGTTACTCAGTATTGGGTGTCAAAATCACTCTTGATTTACCCCAGTACTGAGACTTTACTCTCTATTTGACTCAGGTTCGCCGGGTAGGGAAGGAAAAGGTTTGGCTTGTAGACTCCGGTTGTTCTCGTCATATGACCGGAGACTCCCGTTGGTTCTCCTCCCTAGCCCGCGCTCCAGGTGATGAGACGATCACCTTCGGAGACGCTTCGTCTGGGCGCGTCATCGCCAAAGGTATTGTGCATGTTAATGCTTCTTTTATTCTTAAGGATGTTGCCTTGGTTAGTAAGCTGCAGTACAATTTGCTTTCCGTTTCTCAGCTTACCGATGACGGTTTCGAGGTGAGCTTCAAGAAAAACGCTTGCAGAATTCTTGACTCTTCGGGTAGTCTGGTTTGCGGGATTTCTCGTTATGGGAGGATCTTTCGTGCTGATTTCTCTGAGTCTTCTGGTGATCCTCTCAGGTGTTTAGTTGCTTCTGAGTCCCGCGATCTTTCTTTCTGGCATAGGAGACTTGGTCATATTGGGTTTGACCATTTGACCCGAATTAGCGGCCACGATCTCATTCGTGGTCTGCCGAAGCTCAAGATGGTCAAAGATCTGGTCTGTGCTCCATGCCGGCACGGCAAGATGGTTGCCGCTTCACATCCTCCGGTCACTGTGACCATGACCGATGCACCAGGACAGCTGCTCCATATGGACACTGTTGGACCAGCTCGAGTGCAGTCAGCCGGAGGGAAGTGGTATGTCCTTGTCGTGGTCGATGACTTCTCGAGGTATTCTTGGGTGTTTTTCTTAGCCTCGAAGGATGAGACGTTTTCACATTTCCGAGGTCTTTTCAGCAGGCTTTCTGTTGAGCTCCTGGGTGCCTTACGAGCGATCCGCAGCGACAATGGCACGGAGTTCAAGAATTCCTACTTCGAGAGTTTCTGTGGTGAGACAGGTGTAGAGCACCAGTTCTCTTCTCCGCACGTCCCACAACAAAATGGCGTTGTGGAGAGGAAGAACCGTACCTTGGTCGAGATGGCCAGGACGATGCTTGATGAGTACTCTACACCGCGAAAGTTTTGGGCTGAGGCTATAGCTACCGCGTGCCATGTCTCAAATCGAGTATTTCTTAGGGCACACTTGCACCGCACTTCTTATGAGTTGAGATACGGGCGAAAGCCCAGCGTCTCTCATTTTCGTGTTTTTGGTTGCAAGTGCTTTATTCTGAAGTCCGGGAACCTAGATAAGTTCGAGTCACGTTCTTATGATGGGATCTTTCTAGGTTACTCGCCTTCTTCGCGGGCTTATAGGGTCTGGAACTGCGAGTCTAGCAAAATGGTAGAGGCCTGTGAGGTGACCTTTGACGAGGCCAGTCCGGGGACTAGGCCTGATATCTCAGGTTCTTTAGAGCAGTCCGAGACCATCTTCGTGGATGACGAGGACGATGGAGATGAGGGTTGTCTACCCGATCCAGTCCCTTATCCACCCCTTGAGGTGCCATCTTCTACCGCACCTCCAGGTGATCAGCCCATGCCTTCTGCTTCCTCTGGAGCTAGTGGCTCTGTTCCTACCTCGTCAGCTCACGAGGTAGAGGCCACTTCTTCATCTCATCCTGGACCTCCCCGACATATCCAGAAAAGACATCCTTCTGAGCAGATGATTGGAGACCTGTTCGAGCGTGTTACCCTCTCAAAATCTGGCTTATCTCAATTCTGTCTCTATTCGGCTTTCATTGCCTCCTTTGAGCCCAAGGATGTTTCTCATGCTCTTTCTGACGAGTCTTGGGTCAATGCCATGCATGAGGAGCTAGAAAATTTCGAGAGGAACAAGGTCTGGTCGCTTGTCGAGCCCCCGCGAGGTCACAATATTATTGGGACTAAGTGGGTGTTCAAGAACAAGCAGAGCGAGGATGGAGTGGTTATTCGAAACAAGGCTAGACTGGTAGCTCAGGGGTTTTCCCAGGTTGAGGGTCTAGACTTCGAGGAGACCTTTGCCCCTGTAGCTCGACTTGAGGCCATTAGAATCCTGCTTGCCTTTGCAGCTTCTAAGGGTTTCAAGCTCTACCAGATGGACGTCAAGAGTGCCTTCCTTAATGGCGTTATTGAGGAAGAAGTTTACGTCAGACAGCCTCCAGGTTTCGAGAACCCCAAATACCCACACCATGTCTTCAAGCTTTCCAAAGCGTTGTATGGACTTAAGCAGGCCCCCAGAGCTTGGTATGAGAGGCTTAAGTCCTACTTGTTGAGTCATGGGTTTGAGATGGGTAAAGTAGACAAGACTTTGTTTATCCGTAGGCTTGGTAGTGACCTTCTGCTCGTCCAAATCTATGTCGATGACATCATCTTTGGCGGCTCTTCCCATGCTCTGGTTTATCAGTTCTCGGATGTCATGAGCACCGAGTTTGAGATGAGCATGATGGGTGAGTTGACTTTCTTCCTTGGCTTCCAAATCAAGCAGTCTCGGGAGGGTACTTTTCTACATCAGGGCAAGTACACTCGTGACCTCCTGAGACGCTTCGATATGAGTGATGGGAAGCCGGTGTCAACTCCGATGGCTTCTACGGCCTATCTTGACCCAGATGAGGATGGCGAGCCAGTTGATCAGAAAGAATACAGAAGTATGATCGGCTCCCTTCTTTACCTCACTGCCTCGAGACCAGACATACACTTCTCAGTGTGTCTGTGTGCTCGTTTTCAGGCTTCTCCTCGCGTATCTCACCGCCAGGCGGTGAAGCGCATCTTTCGGTACCTTCGAGCTACCATTCACTATGGTATCTGGTACTCTTCCTCATCCCGTCTTTCCTTGAGAGCCTTCTCGGATGCAGACTTTGCCGGCTGTAGGATAGATAGGAAGAGCACCTCTGGCACCTGCCAATTCATTGGCACTTCTCTCGTTTCCTGGTCTTCGAGGAAGCAGTCCGGTGTTGCACAGTCCACTGCAGAGGCCGAGTACGTTGCTGCTGCCAGTTGCTGCAGCCAGGTACTTTGGATGGTTTCGACCCTACGGGACTTTGGGTTAGCCTTAGACAGTGTTCCACTCTTTTGTGATAACACGTCTGCTATCAACATTGCTAAGAACCCAGTGCAGCACTCTCGGACCAAGCACATTGATATCCGATACCACTTCCTTAGAGACCATGTAGAGAAGGGTGATAGTTCGAGGTTTTCAGCTCTGCGGGGAGAGCTTGGGGTGGTGTGTCCTTACGGATTGTAGTGAGGGGGAGCTTTGGGCTTTACTGCTTTACTATATTGATTATGCTTCTGTCTCATTTCTGTTGCATTGCACTCGGGGTGCATTTGGGTTTAGTCCTTCCAGCATAGGTTAGAGTGCTTCTCTTGCCGAGATGCTTAGACTTCTAACTTTTATCTTGTGCTTCCAGGATTAGCTGCTTCTTATCTCACTAGGTCGAGCTCACTCACTTCTTGTAGGTTCTAGCGAGGGTTGGGCCACCCTCGGGTAGACAGGGTACGTGTTTGCTCTCTAGTGTGTGATTTACTGTCAGCTGATTGTCCTGGAGTCATATGGGGTAGATGAGAGTCAGTCTGAGCCATAATTGTCTCTATATCTTATCTATGCTTTAAGGACTGCCTGTTTTGGTTTTATTTGCCAGCTTCACGATTTATTGCTTTGGTTCAGGGAGAGTTCTTTTGGGAGCTTCTGGAGCTTAATTGTGACTTAACTCAACTTGAACTAAAAGTTGCATGTCATGTTGAGGGGGAGCTGGATTTTTCTGCATTTTAGCATTTAGCATTGTAATATATAACTACATTGAGCCTTGATTATTATCCTGCTATGACATGTTTACAATGCTTTACACCTTGCCATGACTTGTGCTTAGCTTGCTAGATTTATCATGACTTCATATGTGTAGACTAGCTTTCTGCCATGATAAGTTAATTAAAATTGCTCAACTTAAATTAAAACTTGTCATGCTAGCATTTGAGTTTAGTCTATCTTTAGCTATCTTTGTATGATTCATGCCATGTCAAATAGGCTGAGTTGAGTCTTGAATCTAGGTTGAATCTTAGATTGAGCTATTTTAGCATCTTGGTACATCATGAGTTAGCACAATCTGTTAAAAAGCAAAAGGATCTCTTTTTATGTGCGAAAAAACTGATTTCACCAATTCTTTCTCATGAGATGGCTTGCCATTGCACTAGGCATGAACTCAGGGGGAGTTTTGGATGACCTGGACTATCTTCTTAAGCTTCTCGGTTGGAGTAGTCGCATAAGGCTTGAGATCTAGCACATGATAAAATTTTTGGTTGGAAACAGCTATAAGCTTTAAAAGAAAATATGTCAAATGTGCAAGATTTGCTTAATCACCTAAAGATGAAAAGTGCTTAACCAAATGATACACTCTTGAGCTTGTAGCACTCTAATTGACTCAACACTAGCTTCTTGTTTCCGCTTAGCTTATTGACATGGCCTGAGTCATCCTTAGATATCTCTAGCTAGACTTTGCTTAATTGTTGACTTGACTTGCTCACTAAATGCCCTATATTTCATATTATCATCTTTATGTGCTAGCTGGCTTATACATATGTTGTCATGATCTAGATAGCGTTTTATTGAGTTATGGCTTGGTGTATCTCATTATGGTCATTATGGATAATTTTCATGGCTCACAATGCTTAGAAATAAACAAACTTCAGCCATATTCATCCATTGACATGTCATATTCTCTCTATTGCATCTTGATGTGTTTATTGCCAAAAGGGGGAGAATAGAGAAGAAAAAGTCTGTTGGGAACAGTTTAGAGTTTTGGAGATCAATTTGCTCTTTCAGTTGTTGCTCTAGTGTTCCTTCTGTCAACATGGTCATTAGCTCCATTTTCCTTCTTATGGACCATGTTGGATTCTTCAAACTCAAACTCAACTTTGTGCTTTTTCGGGGTTTGTCAATATACTCATCAAGGGGGAGATTGATGAACCATGTGGAGATGACCACATGTGCGTGATGAGTAATTGACATTAGTTTGGGTAAGTCGAGTTTGGTTTGGGTGGTTCGGACCTAGTCGTTGCGTGGTGCAACGGGCTCGGTCGGACTGTGGTCAAACTTGGTCATATGGGATTAGGACGCTGATTCTTTGATTTGACAGGTTTGGTCTTCGACATGGTAAGTATGATGTTGTTTATGCTTTCATATATCGAGCGGTGCTATTTGATGTGTTCTTTGTCTGTGTGGCTGCAGGACATCGGGTGGAGTCGTGGCGAGACACGTGGACCGGACTAGGCGCAGGTGGCGCTGAGGTCAGAACGGTCGGGATGTGTCGAAGACGACGTGGACTCGAGGTGGTTGTGAGGCGTGCGAGGCAAGGAGCGCGGAAGCTTCCCGGAAGGTGCAGGAGGGGTGAATCGGGAAATTCGCGAGGCTGCACAAGCGGGAGCGGGCGCCGTTGGATTTAGCAGGCGTAACGGGGCGGAGACCCGTTAGCCAAGGCTATAAATAGGATTGAGGGGCTGCATGCCCACTTGAGCATTTTTGGAGGGAATTAGGGTTAGCTCTAGTCAAAAGAGGCTTTAGGAGGTGGTTTTCCTTTAGTCTTTAGTGGTTGGAGAGGCAGAGTGGTGCTCCCTCTGTCCCCTACGATGGTTTCTAGATAGAACAGAGTGTTCTTCCTCCTTCCTAAGCATGTATGAGTTGTGTTCTTGAGAGGGAGAGGGAGAGGATTGTGTAGAGAGTCTTGTAATCATTTCCTTGTTCTAATGTCCATGCGTATGGGGACGTAGCTCTTTGTAATCCTTGTGATTGGAATGAAAAATCTGAAGTTTTTCTTTGTTCATTCTGTTCTTGCTTTGATGGCTCCTATGTGTGATTTTTGAGTTTTTGTGTTTGGAGTTCTTTCTTGCTAGAGAGTGCCAAAATGGGTTGCTCTAGGTTGGGATGTTGCCTCAAGATCATTTGATCGAGTTCCCAAGAGCAAACTTTGGTTTAATCTCAGATTTCTTTTTTTGGGGTTGCTCTGTTCATGCTTCTCCATTTCTAGGGTTTTGTCCAGATCTTGTTTCCTTTGAGGAGATGGTCTAATCTTTGGTCTGAGAATCCCTTGTGCTATTGCTAACATAACTGCAAAGTCTCTTGAGCCAAGGATTAAAGACCTCTGAGTAATTTGGTTTTGATGCCTTCCCTGTAGTTCTTCAGGTTGTTTCTAGGGTTCTTGGTCCCCTGTGTTTTTCCTTAAGAAGTTGGCCTAAGAATTTGTCTGGAGGAGCTTCTAGCTATTGCTAATATACCAGCAAAGTTTCATGGCCTAAGTTTCAGTGATTGAGGAGTATTTTGGTTTTGAGTGAAGAACTCTGTTTACTCTTCAGTTTTTGGGTTAATTCTGAATTTCTCGAGTTTTTGTTGATTTCTTGTGTTGTTTAGAGCCTCCATTATATTTAGATTATGCTCTTGGTGTTTGTGTCTGAAAAGAAAAAGAAGTTCCTCTCTCTTTTTCTTAGATTTGTGTTTTCTCTGAATGTTCAGCTCAAAGTTTCAGTCTGAAGCTTTCTTCTTGTGCCGAACAGTAAGATTCCAGTGGATGGCAATGTGTTGAATGGTTCACTTCTTCTTTAGCACTTGCATTTTTTCTTTTTGAGCTAATCTTCAACATTTTTGCATGCAGATCAAACAGCGATATTTTCAGTTGAAATTTTTACTGGTTAATCTCTGATTTATGCTGAATTTTTCGGTGTCGCATGCGTTCCAAAATTCAGAGAAATTATTTTTAGTTTTCTGTGAGGTGCTTAGTTTTGCATCTTTTTGAAAAATCAGTGTTGATTTCTCGGGGGCGATTTTGAAGCGAGCGACATTCACCCCCCTCTGTCGCCATTTCGGTTCTACACCAAAACATTATCGTAATCAGATGACTAAATCAATAATTTTGGAGCCTCTGTGCGGTGCCACCATTCTGTCCGTTTGGTGCCGCAAAACATTCAGAATAATCAGAGCAATGACCCAACGCACGCCATTGCAACTAAGGCCTCAGTTCCCTATGATTGATGGCTTTTAACTTTTGTCTTTCAACTAAACGATATTATAATGGCTTTTAGCTTTTGACCAAGGTATTTAATTAAATAAAAATAAAAAAGATGAAAAACCATTATATCTCAACGGACAGTACAAAGAGAAGGGAAAAAAAATCACGTTAGAAGAGCTGCGCCTAAGCTTAGTGCATATCACGTGTGTCCATTTAGCAAGAAAGGGCATGCTAGAATTTTGCCATTATCCTGCTGTTGCAATGTGACGGACGCACTGCCGCTAAGCTACCTTACCTGCTCTAACAAATACGTTATCCCATCTGTTGTCTGCCCTCCTTTGTTTTGTTTGATATTTGTTCTAACCTGGTCTTTTAAACGTTTTGCTTTGTTTGATTTGTACAATGCTGTTATGTGTAAATATTATCTCACAGTACCATCAAACAGTACTATCTTTCTTCTTTCTTAAGTATTTTTTGTACAAATATCTTACTATTAGATCAGTACGAATGATCACTCCATCCCTTTCTTTGCTTCTGTCTTTGTATCTCTTTGTTTAGGGAACAATGTTTTTTAGGGGAATTTGTCTGTGTATCTCACATTTGAAGGAATTATGGCCTTTGACAGCACAAGTTGGAAAATGTTATTCGCTAGCATGAATTATTAACATATAATAAAACATCATAAATTGATTGGAGATGCTATACAATAAACTGACATTCAAGAAAGTAGTTATTAATTGACATTCATCTTCAGCAAATCGCATATATTATACTAAGCTGGTCCTAGCACTTGGCTTGAAGATAGAATTGTTTATTTCTGAATTAGTCTTTTTTGCTGTCACAAATCAGATTTGTTAAAGCATACTCCATTAAACATCATGCAGAAATGACACAACTCCAGTTGACCTATATAGGTACAGATCCACAAGCTGATCCTCCAACCCTCATTGTGCATACGATACCATGTCTATGGCTTTATCCATCCTCTTTGCTCTGCTGCTTGCCTTGTTCATACCCATACTCCTCCACATAGTCACCAGAAGCAAGTGCTCATCCTACAATCTCCCTCCAGGTTCCCTTGGCTTCCCACTCAACGGCCAGAGCTGCAGAGCATCGCCCTCCTCCGTGCGCTCCGCAGCAGCACTGACTACCAATGGTACCAGGACAGGATCAAGAAGTATGGTCCCGTGTCCAAGATGTCGGTGTTCGGCACACCCGCAGTCTTCATGGCTGGACCTGCAGCCAACCACTTCATACTCATATAACCATTACTTCGAGAAAAACCCCAAATGCACTGCGTTTGCACTGTTGCACCATCTTTGAGCTCAAGAGGTTGGGCTTCTGGGCTTGGGCATGTAGGCACCCACGTACGGCCAACATCACCCAGAACTCGAGCTGGGCACTCTGCTGCCGGCATCCATGGCGGCACGCCCGGGCCGTCAGCCGCTGCACGGCCTTGCGCGGGTCTCCCCTCCGCAGCACACGGCCGGTGTGCCAACTGTGAGCTGTAATCCAGGCATAGGTGACGTGGAGGACATGAGGCCATGTCACTTGGACGACAACAAGTTGCAGATTCAGAAAGTTATCTGCATTTTAATTTCTTGCTGTAGTCTTTCCCGTTTTCTGTAATTCGTGAGATCGTTTAGATCCGAAATTTGTGGATCGTGATTCTGCACGATTCCCAGTCTGTTAGACTATATTCAGTATGTTTTGCATTGTTTTGAATCAACAGAATACAGAGAAAATTGCCCCATTGCTGTCTCTCGGAAGAACTCTGAACTTCCGTTGCATTCTCTGTTTTTTTACTGTTCACGATCCGAAATCTTCAGTCTTGCGTGATCTCTGAATTCTGGGCTGAAACCAACATTTGGTATCAGAGCTCCAGTGCAGAGATTGCTGCTCCTCGTCAAGGATGGCGTTAGCTCCACAGCAAGCGGCGAGAGAGGGCGGTTCAATGTCCTTCCAGCCGCCAATGCTCTCACCATCAAACTACCCAGTCTGGTCGATCAGGATGGAAGCAATCCTCGACGCACACGGAGTGTGGGAAGCGGTGGAACCGGCAGAAGGAGCTCAAGTGAATGCAAGAAAGGATAAAATGGCTCGGGCGTATATCCTGCAGAGCGTCCCAGAAGATGTTTTGTTGCAGATCGCCAAGAAGAAAACATCAAAGGAGATCTGGGACGCGCTCAAATTGAGGTATTTGGGCGCAGAGAGGGTGAAGCAAGCTCGTCTGCAGACGCTGAAGAATGAACTTGATGTCCTCCGGATGAAAGAGACCGAGACCATCGACGAATTCGCTGGTAAGCTCAGTGCAATTGCTAGCAAATATACCCTTCTTGGTACTGCACTTGAAGATGCAGCATTAGTCAAAAAGTTGCTAGACTCTGTGCCTGAAAAATTCATCAACGTTGTGGCCGGAATTGAGCAATTCTATGATCTGGCCACAATGCCTTTTGAGGAGGCGATTGGAAGATTGAAAGCATATGAGGAGAGGGCAACCAAATTGCAGAGCAGTACCACAAATTCCGATGGGCAACTACTGCTGACACATGCTGAGTGGCAGGCTCGGCAGAAGGGAGCTGGTGGAAGCTCGTCATCCAGTAGCAAGGGGCATCAGTCCTCTGACCGTGGAAGGGGACGAGGACGAGGCCGCGGCCGAGGGAGACGCGGCCGAGGAGGCCAAGAGAATACTGGCAACACCGGCGGTGGAGGCCGGGGAACCCGAGACAAGAGCCAAATCAAGTGTTACAGCTGTAGCAATATGGGTCACTATGCATCTGAGTGTAGAAGTAAGAAGCAAACAGATGAATCCAACTTTTGTGCTGTCGAAGAGGAACCAGCACTCATGCTGGCCGTGTCTCAGGAGGAGACACGCAGTGAGCAAGACAAGCAGGTGGCTGTTCTGCTCAACGAAGAAAAAGTGAAGCCAGACATGTATCATGGTGACAAATGTGAAAGAAGTGAAGACACTTGGTACCTAGATAATGGCGCAAGTAACCATATGACTGGTTGCCGAGAGAAATTCCAGGAGCTAGATGAGAAGGTCACAGGGAGAGTGAGATTTGGTGATGGCTCCACAGTCCAAATCATGGGGAAGGGGACAATTGGTTTTACCTGCAAAAATGGAGACCAAAAACTGCTCCAAGATGTTTATTACATTCCAAGGTTATGCAGTAACATCATTAGTGTGGGGCAATTGACAGAAGAAGGTCATGAAGTACACATGGCGAGTTTTTCCTCCGCTATTGACCCGGCCGCATCCTCCGCTGCTGGAAAACCCTAGCTCACCTCCCGCCGCATCCTCCGCTGCTGCCCCCGGGAGAAGCTAATCCCGGGGGCGGCCACCTCTTCCCGGCTGTCGGAGCAGTCGCTCTCGCGGCGTCGTCGCCCGCTCCAGCGCTCGCGCTCGCCGTCGTCGTCATCACCAGATCGGGCCGCCTCAGGCCGCCGCCGGACTAGCGCCGCTCGGATATGGCCGCCTCTGGGCCAGATCCGGTCGTCTCCGGCCGCCTCCCGCCCGGATCCGCCCGCTCCTCCTTGGCGCCGTCCCGGATTTGGCCCTCGCCGCTCGGATCCGGCCTCGTCGCCCCGCGCCGGCCTCTGCTCTCGGCTCCTCTCCGGACGTCTTCGCCGCATCCGGGCCCGATCCGGCTAGATCCGGCCGCCGCGCCTCAGATCCGGCCTCCTCTGCGCCGGATCCGCCCGTCCCCGCCAAATCCGGCCGCCTCCGCGCCGGGTCGCTGCCTTCCCCGCCTGGATCCGTGCCGGCCTCGCCACGCCAGGATCTGGCCGCACCGTCGCCCGAGCGCCTCCCGGCCGCCGCTCCCGCGCCGCCGTCTTCGGAAGCAAAGAGCGAGGGCGCTGCGCCGGAGTCGAAGAGGAGGTTCACCGACCGCCAGAAGGCCATCGTGTCCAGGATGAGGGAGCTCCTCAGGCGAGCTGCTGCTCAGTCAGCGCAATCCAAGCTCCGCTCTACGGTAGCGGTCAGTGCCAAGAAATGGAAGAGGGTGGTAAGCTTTCAGAAGAGCAGGGACGTTGCAAATGCAAGAAAGCAGCTGGATCAGCAATTAATAATTCAGGGTGATGACATGAGTTCATCGTCGGTCTCTAGCAAGAACAGCTTCAGTTGGGACGTCGTCGCTGCTGCAGGGAGCTGCTCGTGGTCGATGTCGCCTGCGCATTCGCCACTGTGGCCGGCGTCGGTCTCTGTGCAGGCCTACGAAACAGCGGCTGATCATCGAATGTCCTTGCCGACGTCGAACGCTCAGAGGCTCTCCTCCTGTACAAGGACAATGAGCTCGGGGTGTGCGGCTGATATGATAGGCTTGTTCTGCAGTGGCAGCCCCCTTCGTAGCCCTGGTCGAGCAGGGAGAGCGCGCGAAGCCGCCTCGCCGGCGCCGCCTCCGCTCCATTCATCTTCATGCTCATCTCCGGCGAAGGAGGAAAAAAGGCGGCACGATGTTCACGGCGAGGAGGAAGGTACAGAAGGACTAGGGCCTCGAGCCTTCGGAGTTTGTGGACTCCGTCGCGCAGGCATTCTTTGACCTGGAGAATGGCAACCAGGAGTTCAAGAGCGACCTCAAGGTCCTCTGCTCCAACTCCGAGTTCTAGTTGGTAGCAGCCGGGAGCAAGAAGGCGGTGGTGATCCACATGCCGTACAGGCTCTGTAAGGTGTTCAGAAGCGGCTCGTCGTGGAGTTCAAGGGTGGCTATGCCATGACCTTGAGGCGTGCAGGGCCCCGGAGTGTTGGTGGCGGTCTATTTTGTGTGTGGGTAGTACGTGGGGTGCTGTGCAGTGCTGGCGAAAGCCTTGCCGGTGATCTTACCGGTCTCGACATCAATGACGCCTTCGGGCGCCATTATCCTTCCTGGAGGTGTGTCGTGGCACTACATAGCTCTCATGTTTACTGATCTCCAGGTGAAAACTTTGCCTCGGTGAGGCGGGCGGCGTCGGCGACTCTCGTCGCCTTCTTGGAGACGTCGCCTCGGAGGTCCATCTTCATGCAAAGCAGACCGAAGTTTGGATGGCACAGTCGGATGAAGATAGGGGCTTGGTTGTAAGCAAGGACGGAGGAAAAGTGCTGAAGCTTAGCCTTTCTAGTTTTTTTCTTAGTCCTTGAGTTATCTTTCATGTTGTTTTATGTACCTCAGTTTTGAGGCTTTGAGCCTAAGAGCTCGTGTAACTTTTGGCTGTGTATGTCCTTCGTGGATATAGAGGCCGGATTTTATATCCTTTATCTAAAAAAAATGAAGTACACATGGCAGGAGATGTCATGAAAGTGTATGGCAGAAATAGCAAATTACTGATGCAGGTGAAGAGGACCAAGAACAGGTTGTACAAGATCTGTCTGAAAACAGAAAAGCCTATTTGTTTGCTGACAAATCTTGAGGAACCCTCATGGCTGTGGCATGCAAGACTTGGCCATGTGAATTTCCATGATTTAAAGCTTATGGGGGAGAAGCAGATGGTAGTTGGAGTCCCACAAATTTCCCAGCCAAACAAGCTTTGTGAGGCCTGTGTGATTGCTAAACAGGCCAGATTGCCATTTCCCAAGCAAACAAGCTTCAGAGCTGACAGACCACTTGAGTTGCTTCATGCAGATATTTGTGGTCCAATCACTCCCTGTACCCTTGCTGGAAATAAGTATTTCTTGTTGATCATTGATGACCACACTCGGTGGATGTGGGTATATGCTCTTGCAGCAAAAGGAGAAGCTCTTCAAGCCTTCAAGAAGTTCAGAAGACTAACTGAAAATAAGACTGGCTACAGTGTCAAGACACTGCGGACAGATCGGGGAGGCGAGTTCTTGTCCACAGATTTTGCACGGTACTGTGAAGAAGCAGGAATCGAGAGACATCTGACTGCTCCTTATACCCCTCAACAGAACGGGGTTGCCGAACGCCGCAACCGTACTGTGATGGCCATGGCCAGATCAATGCTGAAAAGTATGAAGGTGCCGGCAAAGATTTGGGGGGAGGCAGTTAGACATGCAGTTTACCTGTTAAACCGCTTACCAACAAAAGCACTCAGTGAGCGTACACCATTTGAGGCATGGGAAGGAAGAAAGCCGCATCTAGGCCACTTGAAGGTGTTTGGGTGTACTGCTTACATGAAGAACACTACTCCACACCTCAAGAAGTTAGAGGATAGGAGTACACCCATGGTCTATCTGGGAGTAGAAGAGAGCTGCAAAGCTCACAGGCTGTACAATCCTCAGAGTGGGAAACTGCATGTTAGCAGGGACGTTGTTTTCCAGGAGGACCTCGAGTGGAAGTGGACTGCAGATAGTGGTAAAGAAGAAGAGCAACTAGTTATTCTTGATACCTTGTTTTCGGACATATTGCATACTGCAACCGAAAATACAGCTACGGCAACAGAAGGTGTCCCAGTCACAGGTGAATATCAAGGAGATACTTCACCTACTGCAGCAGGAGTCGGATCAGCAGAACCGTCCTCCACTGCTGAAATGCCGAGCCCCTCCACACCTCAGCTGAGTACAGGGTCTGCAAACTCCACTCAGGTACTGTCATCACCTGAGTCAATTGCCGGACCAGTGAGGTATCGTTCACTTGCAGATGTCTATGCCAACTCTGAAGTGGTAGCAGTACCAGAAGAGGAAGAAGAGGAGGAATTGATGTTGGCATTGTCTGAGGAACCTGCAAATTTCCAAGAGGCATCTACAGAGAGCTGCTGGCTTGAAGCAATGAAGAGTGAATTGGAGTCAATTGAGAAGAATGGGACATGGACTTTGACTGAACTCCCTGCAGGACACAGACCAATAGGTCTAAAGTGGGTGTTTAAGTTGAAAAAAGACTCAAGTGGTGAGGTGGTCAAGCACAAGGCAAGATTGGTTGCCAAAGGATATGTGCAAAAGCAAGGCATTGACTTTGAGGAGGTTTTTGCACCGGTGGCAAGGCTTGATACAATTCGGGTAATCCTTGCTCTTGCTGCAAATTACAGTTGGGAAGTGCACCATTTAGATGTTAAATCAGCCTTCCTCAATGGAGAATTAGAGGAAGAGGTTTATGTCACTCAACCAGAAGGTTTTGAAGTGAAGAATCAGCCGCATAAGGTGTATAAATTGGCAAAAGCCCTTTATGGCTTAAGGCAAGCTCCCCGAGCTTGGAACATTCGGTTGGATAAGAGTTTGAAGGGGTTAGGCTTCAAGAAATGTGCACAGGAGCAAGCTGTTTATACCAAAGGAGTAGGAGCTTCAAGGATCATCATTGGTGTGTATGTGGATGATCTAATAGTGACTGGAAGTAGCACTGCTGAAATCCAAAAGTTCAAGACTCAGATGATGAATGAGTTTGAAATGAGTGATCTGGGATTTCTCTCCTACTATTTGGGTATTGAGGTGAAACAGCAGGATGGCAAGATTGAGCTCAAACAATCTGCATATGCCAAGAAGATCTTGCAGCAATTTGGAATGGCTGACTGCAATCCAGCAAAATGTCCAATGGAGCCTAAGTCCAAGCTGCACAAAGACTCTGAAGGAACCCCTGTGGATGTTAGAGAATACAGAAGTGTAATTGGATGTCTCAGATACCTGTTGCATACCCGACCGGACCTCTCTTATGCAGTTGGTTTGGCAAGCAGGTATATGGAGAATCCCACCACTCTACATCACAAAGCAGTGAAGCAGATACTTCGCTACCTGAAGGGAACAATCCAGTTTGGTTTGTCGTATGTGAAGGGAAACACTGAAGAATACATTTTTGGCTACTCTGACAGCGACCTGTCTGGCGATATGGATGGAAGAAGAAGTACAAGTGGAATGGCATTCTATTTGGGAGAAAATCTGGTAACTTGGAATTCCCAGAAGCAAAAGACAGTGGCTTTATCCTCATGTGAGGCTGAATTCATGGCGGCTACTACTGCAGCCTGTCAGGCGCTATGGCTGCGAAGTATTATCAGTGAACTGATGGGAACCGAAGCAAAACAAGTGACGTTGTTTGTAGACAACAAATCAGCAATAGCATTGATGAAAAATCCAGTTTTTCATGGGCGTAGTAAGCACATTGATACAAGGTTCCATTTCATCAGGGACTGTGTGGAGAACAAGTTGATCCAAGTGGTTTTTGTCAGCTCTGGCGAGCAGCGAGCAGACTGCCTGACAAAGGCTTTGTCAGGGGTGAAACTGGGAGAAATGCGTCATTTGATTGGTGTTCGTGAGCTGCATACATGCCAGGATTAAGGGGGAGAATGTGAGCTGTAATCCAAGCATAGGTGACGTGGAGGACATGAGGCCATGTCACTTGGACGACAACAAGTTGCAGATTCAGAAAGTTATCTGCATTTTAATTTCTTGCTGTAGTCTTTCCCGTTTTCTGTAATTCGTGAGATCGTTTAGATCCGAAATTTGTGGATCGTGATTCTGCACGATTCCCAGTCTGTTAGACTATATTCAGTATGTTTTGCATTGTTTTGAATCAACAGAATACAGAGAAAATTGCCCCATTGCTGTCTCTCGGAAGAACTCTGAACTTCCGTTGCATTCTCTGTTTTTTTACTGTTCACGATCCGAAATCTTCAGTCTTGCGTGATCTCTGAATTCTGGGCTGAAACCAACACCAACGGCGCCGTCGTCCAGCTCTCAGCCGCTGTTTTAAGGTCGCCTCGCCATGACTGCCGTTGCGCAACAGGTACGGGCCTTCTCTTGTAATTGCCGTTTGGTTCGACTCGTTCCGCCGTTGAGCAATGCGATTTGGGCTGTTCTGATTTTTGGTTTCTTGAATTCTTTGATTTGTCTAAACTATGATGAGTTAAAATCCGTCCCAAAGATTTTCGGCGAGGAGTAAGTTCTTTGACTTTTAGTTTTTGACTTAAAATTTTGAATTCTATCTATTCATAAAAAAATAAAAAAAATATGGAGAGAAAGATCCTTGCATATGATTTTGATCAATACAGATAAATTCGATACAATATTTATTACAATTAACTTATACCCTACCTTAAAAAAACATATCATTTAAAAGCTAGTTATTGTAACACAAGTTAAAAGTCATAAGCCTAAAAGAACTTACCCATAATTAATTGTGGAATAAAAAAATTCATGCAAGATTCTTAATTTTGATTTTCCGTGTGTGATAACTGGATTTCTTGATATCTGAATATATGGTGAAATATTGTTTGTTGGCGATGATCTGTAATGCTACGGTGGAGTGTAGACTGATGAAGAATGATTTCTACATCCTATATGGCCTGCCACTAGTTGGATTGTGGATAAACCATTCATGGTAGTCCACAATATTGACCAGCTCCACTGTGTGCTAACTTGCATTTAGATCGAATGTTTACCTATTTTCTGGCTCATTTTTTGCGCAAAAAAAAGAGAGAATAAAAAAAATCAGAATATTGTTCAAGATTACTTATCAGACAGGATATGAATCTTTTCCTCAGTGATGTGGAAATTGTTAACTCCAGATTTTGCAGTGTTTTGTTTTGCTTGTTTTGCAGAAGTTTAGTGCTGCAATTTGTAAACATTGTCACTGTACCAGCAAACAGTAATACTAGTATGATCTTCTAATTTACTATTAGATGATTAGTTTCTTTTCACTCACTTGACGCACGGAAATATGTCTTTACAGAGCACAACTGGGGTAGCATCAATTATTCACATTTAATAAAGTAGACATTATGATTCTGCTTTCTGTAAAAAGAATGAGTGATTAATTGATCAGAAGCAGGGATAAAAAACCGGCGTTTACTGCAAATCCTAGTGGGTACCGAGAGGGAAAAACCGGCTGAAATTCCGGTGGTTACAAATGAACTTTCTAGATTGATTTAGGTCTTTTTTTTGCTAGATTACATATTATATAAACTAAATACACATAAATATGTTAGTTTCAATATTTTGTGCTAGGTTTTCTCTGACTTTTCTCATTTTTCCGGTTTTTAAGCAGTTTTCCGGTAACTGAAACAGTTACCGGTTTTTAAACCATCCAAATTCAAATTTTGATACCGTTGATTTCATTCGGTTTTTTTTCTGGATTTTCCGGTAACCGGCCGGTTAACATTACTGCCCGCTGGCCGAGTTTTGCACCTGTTCCGAGATTTCTATCCCTGATCAGAAGCGTTCTTTTTCAAATTGACACTGACTTGGCTTCCATTTATCTTTAGCAAGCCACATATATTTTGCTAAGCTGAAGCTGACATGCAGCTTGAAGATAAAATTGTTTATATCTGAATTCATAGTTTTTGCTGTCATAGTCTCATAGATGTATTTGTTAGATCTTAATATAAGGGAGATTTGACTCAACTCCACTTTGCCTACACACACACACACACACACACACACACACACACACACACACACACACACACACACACAAGTATACACGCCTACAAGCTAATCCTCCAGCCTGCATGTGCATCCCATACCATGTCAATGGCTTTGTCCATCATTGTTGCTCTGCTACTTGCCCTGTTCATCCCCATACTCCTCCACCTAGTCACCAGACGCAAGAGGTACTCATCCTACAATCTCCCTCCTGGCTCCCTTGGCTTCCCGTTTATCGGCCAGAGCATCGCACTCCTCCGTGCCCTCCGCAGCAACACCGACGATCAATGGTTCCGGCACAGGATCAAGAGATACGGGCCGGTGTCCAAGATGTGGGTGTTTGGCATGCCCACTGTCTTGATGGCTGGACCTGCAGCCAACCACTTTGTATTCAGCAACCAGGACCTGATCTTCACCCAGACAAAGGCGTTCAACGCCCTCGTGGGGCGGACCATACTGATGCTCTCAGGCGAGGAGCTGAAGCAAATCCGCAGCGCACTGCAGAGCTATCTGAGGCCAGAGATGGTGAAACAATATGTTTCGAAGATGGATGAGGAGGTCAGGAAGCACATCGAGCTGAATTGGGTTGGTCATAAGACTGTGACGGTATGAACATAGATAATATGTTCTTTGAGTTTTTGTAGACCCTAGCTTACAAAAAGCTCAACATTGATCTCATCCTCCATGGATTATTCCTACATCTTTGTGAATAGCTGAACATGTTATGTATCTGTATAGATGACCTTTTGTAATCCAATAGGTTCTACCTTTGGCGAAGATGCTTACATTTAACATCATCTGCTCGGTCATCTTTGGACAAGGGGCGGGTCCCATCAGAGAAGCCCTCGCTGATGACTTTGAGACACAGGCGAAGGCCGTGCTGTCGTTTCCGGTGAAAGTACCATTCAGCAGGTTCAGCAAGGGCATGAGTGCGAGCGCAAGAATCCGGAAGGTTCTTAGAGGGATTGCTCGCGAGAGGGAAACACTATTGCAGCAAGGACACTGCACTTCAGCTGAGGATTTCTTCTCGTATATGCTTTGTTTGCGCTCTGAAGGCGTGCACTCACTCACAGTGGAGGACATCGTGGACAACGCAATACTGCTCCTGAGTGCCGGTTATGAGACGTCATCTGTTCTTATCACCTTCATGCTCCGGTACCTAGCCAAGGAGCCAGACGTCCTAGACAAGATCACGGAAGGTGAGCGGTTAGTACTTCGTTCCTAGTGTGCCCATGTTTCAATGATTTATTCTGTTGTGTCGATTATATTTACACTTATGTGCATCACAGAGCAAGACGAGATTGCAAGGAACAAAGGACCTGAGGATGCTCTAACCTGGGATGATGTTGCAAAGATGAAGTACACTTGGAAAGTGGCAATGGAGACACTGAGGATGACTCCTCCTGCAGTCGCAAGCCTCAGAACAGCTACCAAAGACATCGAATACCAGGGCTTTCATATTCCAAAAGGCTGGCAAGTAAGTTAATTTTTGGGGGCCAACTCCTTGTGTCCCACTCCATTGTGCCATGGGTGTCCCAATGACAGTAGGTCTGAAGTCTGAACAATATACTACACTACAGTAGTATTTCTTTTCATTTTGAGCTCTCCTATTCATCTTACTCATGTGACATGCCAGGTCTTCACCGCTCATAGTGTGACGCATTTGGATGAAGTTTTCTTCCATGAACCGACCAAATTTGACCCTGCTCGATTCGAGAACCAGTCTTTGATCCCACCTTACTGCTTCGTGCCATTTGGGGGAGGTCCGAGAATGTGCCCTGGAAATGTGTTTGCAAGGACTCAAACAACGGTGGCCATGCACTACCTAGTGAGGCAGTTCAGGTGGAAGATGTGCTGCAAGGAAGAAGCCTACAAGAAGGATCCGACGCCGAGGCCTGTTCTTGGACTCCCAATCGATTTGGAGACAAGAAGCCCCTCTGAAATAGCTTGTGCTTGAAATGCATCGTAATGTTGCGGACTACTGCTACGTATTTGGTCTGAGTTTATGTTGTTATTTGCAGTTAGCTGAAGAGTAGTGGAGTAATGCAGTGTGCAGAATGTATGACATGTAAAATGGTTATATGGATATGAATGAGAAGCTTGTATTTGGAGATAGAGTTGCCTGATTTTTTCTTAAAAATCATTCACTTTTTTCTAACATTAGATCAACATCCTACGATCTAGATTATCTCCATCTCATGAGTGTAAAATCAACCCCACCCCCAGCCACCGCTACCACCCCCAAACCCCACCCACGCGCCGCCTCATCGGTGCCGGCAAGGCTTGTCGGCCTTCCTCTTTTGTCGCTCAACACAGCTGCTGGTGCCGGCTCCTCCTCCGCCGTCTCAACATCGTCGCCGTCATGTTCTTCCTCTTCTCCGGCGGTACTCCCTCATGCTGAGCTCTTCACTGACCCACTGGTTGCCACCACCCACCGCCATCCTCTGTCCTACGGCTGAGACGGACCCGCCACCGCCTCACCGCACTGCCACCTCCGCCATCCACCGCCGATCTGCTTCCACCCCTCCTCCCTCTAAACTCCGTTACTGGTGAATTATAACCCTAACTCCGGGTGAATCCTAACCCTAATTTGGTGACGCTAGTGAAGAGGACGCCATTGCCGGCCGGAGAAGAAGCTGACCACCCTCCCTAGCACGAATCTCCATGCCGATCCAAAGGTTAAAAAAATGATTGATTTTTAAGAAAATTCCAGTTGCGTGAGATTTAGCAAATCCATAGAATTTATGGTACTGCAAAATATCTAGCTAACCAAGTACATAGTGTCAATATTCGACTTGTTTTTTTTGGCAGCCGCTGATGGCTTATGACTATGGTTGATGGATTTTGCCTATAGAGTAAGTACTTGTGCAAACAAACTAAATGCCGATAAGCACCTTCAAAAAAGCTGTCCTGATAAGCCGTTTCGAAAAGACGGTAGAGAAACCGTCCCGTTTGTTTATTCAGAGGAAAACATAAGTTATAAGCCGAAAAGAAGAGGCTATTGTATTTTGTCCTTTTGGTTCATGTCCATTTAGCAAGGTAGAGAAACCGTTCCGTTTATTTATTCGGAGAAAAGTATAAGCTATAAACCAAAAAGAAGGGACTATTGTATTATGTCCTTTTGGTGCATGTCCATTCAGCAAGAAAGAGTGCTAGGTTGCTATAGCTTTGTTATTTTTACTTGATGTTGTGTATATCGTTCGGTGGTTAAAGTTTTAAAAGTTTAACCATGAATATCTTATGGCTAGGTTCTTTTGACTTAAATTTGGTTTATACTTATATTGTTTACAGTAACTAGCTTTTAAACGGTGTGTTTTTTCAAGACGGGGTCAATAGAAAAATTATAGTAAAAAGTGTACTGAGTTCAGTTGTACCGGCCAAAATCACATACAAGGATTTTTCTTTACGTACTGACATCTAGAATTCAAATATTTAAGTTATAAATCATAAGCCATAAGTCTAAAAAAATCCACCCTAAAACGATATTTGTTAGAAGGGAGAGTATGGGCCTGTTTGGTACCGCTCTACTCCACGTTTTTCAGCTCCGCTCTATGTTTTTTTAGCCAAACAGGTTCAGCTCCACGCACTCTGTTTGAGGAAAAAACGGTGGAGTTGTGAGAGCACCTAAAGAGGTGCTCCACAAACTCTAGGTTTTTTGTGGAGCTGCTCCACGGTAGAATTCGTGGAGCAGAGTTTGTGGAGCAGTCCCAAACACGTATATATAAGGCAAAAGCCTATGAATACTAAAAAATTTGCATGCTCTGCTCTTTTTGGTGCACTTTATGTTCTCTATAAAACATAAATACAAACTGTTACAATACTACAACTTCTGTACATATGAAAGAACTCCAATAGTTATCAACAGAGATCCAAAATTGTATATTAGATTGCCCAAACATTTTTTCGATTAATGCTGTGTGCAGATTAATGTAGAATGGTTATATGGATACGAATGAGAAACTTGTGTTTGGAGTGATTACGACATCACAAAATATATGACTGCCGAATCCATGTTGTCAAAATGCTATTGTCCTTTCGATGCATATACAGTCAGCTAGAAGAAAATGCAAGCTTGTCTGCTAGAGCTTTGTCATTTTGACGTCGATAGGTTGCATGAGGATTAACAATCACTTATGTATTTTTTCTGCCCACACCACAAATTCCTTCAGTGTAGGGTACAATAAAACTCCATTTATTATCTCTGAAACACGTCAATTAACTAGATCATTTTCAAAAGAAAATCTGACCAATTACATATTCTGTGCTTATTTAGTTAGATTTTTTGAGGGGTAGTTAGATATTTTAGGGGGTACATTGCCGGGAAATTTAACTTTTTGCCACCCTTAAGAATGCCACCTATCCAAATGTCATCCTTATCGTTGCATTCAACAATTTGCCACTCTTAACATGTGCTTGACTAATTTTTTGCCACTTTCGAGCCCACGAAGCGCCATGTCAGCGCCTCCCCGCCCCGCTGGCCCGCCATGTCAGCGCCTCCCCGCCCCGCTCGCCGGCGCCGGCGCCTGCGCCGCCGCGCGCGCCTCCCCGCTCGCCGGCGCCGCCTCCGCCTCCGTCCCCGCGCCGCAGCCCGCGCGCCTCGTGCTCTCTGACGGCGCGGGGACGGAGGCGGAGGCGGCGCCGGCGCGCGGGGAGGCGCGCGCGGCGGCGCAGGCGCCGGCGCCGGCGAGCGGGGCGGGGAGGCGCTGACATGGCGGGCCAGCGGGGCGGGGAGGCGCTGACATGGCGCTTCGTGGGCTCGAAAGTGGCAAAAAATTAGTCAAGCACATGTTAAGAGTGGCAAATTGTTGAATGCAACGATAAGGATGGCATTTGGATAGGTGGCATTCTTAAGGGTGGCAAAAAGTTAAATTTCCCTACATTGCCTGCTTCTGGTGCTAGAAACTGTTATGAGGTTTGTTCTTCTTGCAAAGAGGCCAGAGGCCCGATACAAATGTACAGAGTAAAATACAAATAACACTCTAGATCTTAGACTATTTATATGTCGAACATTTCCTTAAATTTATGGTAGATTAACAACACTGAGTTAAGAGTGGTAAAAACTATGCTAAACTCTAGTCTATGTCTTAGTAAAGAAATCTGCTAACTGATGCTTCGAAGGTACATACTGAACAACAATAACTTGGTCTTACACCCGCGATCACATGTATGAAACATCCACCCCAATATGCTTGGTGAGCTTATGCTTCACAGGATCTCGAGCAATACTAATTGCGCTAGTATTGTCTGAGAAGAGAGGAGTAGTGCAGAAGTGGAAACACAAAAATTCTCAAGTAGCCACCGAGTTGAGTGATTTCAGCTGTCAATGACAACATGGCTCTCAACTTAGCCTCAGCATTCGAAGGGAAACGATAGTCTGTTTCTTGGTCTTTCAAGCAATCAAGAAGGAACCAAGGAAAACACAATATGTAGAAAGAGACCAGTGATCATAGTGATCGCTAGCCCAGATCGTATTAGAGTACGCCTAAAGCTGCAAAGAACTAAAGCAAGGAAAGAAAAGGCGACGAGTGATGGTCCTGCGAAGATATCATAGAACACGAAGAATGTGACTGTAGTGGAGTTGAGTAGGAGTAGAAACGAACTGACTCAGGATGTGAATTGAGCAAGAGATGTCAGGGTGAGTGATGCCAAAGTAGACAAGGCTTCTTGAGGCATAATACCGTTGCATGCATTCCCGAGTGCCTACATGTATCCATGCATTCCTGAGTCCTTGCATGCATCCAATAATTGCATCTAATGATTGTTTGTACTAGCTGCAATAAGTGCATGTACTAGCGTGCCATGTATTCCTGAGTGCTTGCATGTAAGCCCTGAGTGCATGGAGTAGCAACTGCATGTAGGAATGATTACATTTTACTAGCGTTGACAGTAGGCCATCATTTGCATGCATGCAGCCCATGAAAGCACAGCGTAGTGTTATTTCATGTGTTCGTGCACTAGTATAGCGGCTGGCGACGCGCGGAGTTCGCTTCGTGGTCGAGTTATTTGCATCGCCACAGCGCCAAGACGGGCACGTCGCAGCTCGTGGGTGGCATGGTGCAAAGAGCGGGCGGTTGATGCCCATGTACTGCATTTTCGTTTCCTTCAAATACATCAACTGAAGAATAGAAAAGCTGTGACTTTTCTGGCAGCACCAAATCTAATTCTCTCGTGTGTGTTTGTGTTCATCTCGCTCGCCGCGTTCCGGAGGAAATCGCGCGTGATCCAAGCCGAGTTCCTAGATCGGCACTAACACGTGGTATCAGAGCGCCCAGGTTGAGGCGGTCTCCAATTGCGGATAAGCGGCGGTAGCAGTTCTGCCACGATCCTGTCTTCCTAAGAAGCCGTGCTTCGACACCGGCAACTAGCCAACCGACAGGAGCAGCGATAGTGGGTCATGCGACGTCGGGCTACAGCGAATGGCGAAGGAGGCGAGCATGTCGGTGGTGTACCTGATGTTGACGTGGACAAATTACAACGAATGGGCCTTGTTGATGCAAATCAACATGGAGGCGTTGGGGCTCTGGGAAGCGATAGAGCCCGGCAAGGTGGAGCGGTGCGAGGATCGTCTCGCGTTGGCCGCACTGATCCGGGGCATACCGCCCGACATGTACTCCATCTTGGACGCCAAGAAGAGCGCCAAGGAGGCATGGGAGGTGGTGAAAACGATGCGTCTCGGAGTCGAGCGTGTCAAGGAGGTCAATGCACAGAAGCTGCTCAAGGATTTCGAGAACATTGCGTTCAAGGAAGGTGAGGCTGTCGACGATTTTGTAATGCGAATTTCTAGCCTCGCCAACAATCTTCGAGCACTCAGTGAGTCCATCGACGACACACGTGTTGTCAAGAAAATTCTTCGCGTGGTCCCTTTGTAGTACAACCAGGTTCCGGTCTCGATTGAGATGTTCTGCGACATCAAGAAACTCTCGATCGAAGAACTCGCTGGGAGGCTGCGCACGGTGGAAGACTGTTTCGAGATCGGCGTCGAGCGGATCGTGGACAAAGTTGGGTGGCTCATGCTCGCCGAGGAGGACTGGTTGGCAAAACACAAGCACAAGCTGATGCCGGAATCCTCGTCGAGCAAGGAAGGAAGCAGTGTGAATTCCCACTGGAGGAGCAAGGGTGGAGCACGGCCGGAGGGCCGTGACACCACCATCAAGCTGACCTCGGAGGGCACTCCTCGCCGAAAGGGTAAATGCCGCAACTGTGGCATCTACGGACACTGGGCCAAGGAGGGCAAGAGGCCCAAGAAGGAGCGCCGTGAGGAGGCGCACTTGGCCAAAGCCGATGTCGAGCACCCGGCGCTACTAATGACGACTACGAGTGTCACGGCTTTGGGCTGCGTCGCAAGTTGTCCATCTCAACGAGCGGCAAGTGAGCTCGATCGACTGCGACGACAACACATGGTACCTGGACTCCAGCGCTAGTAACCACATGACTGGCAGGCGGTCGACGCTGGCACATCTTGACTAGACTGTGTGCGGCACCGTCCGTTTTGGTGACGGATCACTCGTGGAAATCTGCGGGCTTGGATTGATGATCATGGAAGGGCACCACCATGAGCACAAGGTATTAACCGAGGTGTATTTTATACCTAAGTTGAGAAGCAATATTGTGAGTTTAGGGCAATTGGAGGAGGTGGGATGCAAGGTCGTGTTAGAGAATGGCAGGCTCTGTGTGTTCGACCGTGAACGAGCTTTGCTTGTCAATGCTCCCCGCACGGGCAACAGGCTATACACAGTTAAGCTGGTGGTGACACCACCGGTGTGCTTGTTGTCAAAGGCAGACGACGAGGCATGGTTGTGGCACTCCCGCTACGGGCATCTCAACTTCAGGGCGCTTCGCGACCTCGGCACAAAGAGCATGGTGGACGGCATTCCGGTGATAAACCGGGTTGAACAAGTCTGCGACGGCTGCACCCTTGGCAAGCAACATCGCGCTCCATTCCCGCGGGCGACGTCGTACCGTGCGGAGCAAGGACTGGAGCTGTTCCACGCGGACCTCTGTGGCCAGATCACGCCACCAACACCTGGCGGCAAGCTCTTCTTCCTGCTCGTCGTCGACGACTTCAGTCGTTTCATGTGGGTGGAGCTGCTGAGTACCAAAGATCAGGCACTCCATTACATCAAGAAGATCAAGGCTGGCGCAGAGATTGAACATGGCGGGCGACTGAAGGGACTAAGGACGGATCGTGGAGGCGAGTTCAACTCCAACGCCTTCATCGTGTTCTGCACCGAGTCCGGCGTCAAGCACTACACCACCACGCCGTATACTCCGCAACACAATGGTGCGGTGGAGCGTCGAAACCAAACGGTGGTGGAGATGGCTCGCTGCATGCTCAAAAGCAAGGGCGTTCTGGCGCATTTCTGGGGTGAGGCGGTGGTGACTGCTGTCTACGTACTGAACCGCGCACCAACGAAAAGCCTCAACGGCATCACTCCATATGAAGCGTGGTTCGGCAAGAAGCCCCGTGTTCATCACCTGCGCACCTTTGGGTGTGTAGTTCATGTGAAGAACTCTGGTCCGGGCGTGAGCAAGCTGACAGACAGATCCAAGAAGATGGTATTTCTCGGTTATGAGCCGGGGACAAAAGGATACCGAGTCTTTGATCTAGTGGCAAAGAAATTGCACGTTAGCCGTGACGTGATGTTCAAGGAGGATTGGTCGTGGGATTGGAGCAGCACCAAAGATGAGCAAGATGTGGTGGAGACGTTCCATGTCGAGATCCCGACCACTGTTGGTGATCCGACAACAGGCGACACTGAAGATCTTCAGGAGATGGAGGCAGGAGAAGTTCAGACCCTAGGCACATCACCTTCGACTGGGTTGCCGGATCCGGGATCACCAGCTACACCTGCACCAAATCTCACAACGACAACACCAACGACGTCACCAGGCATCGAGTGGGCGACCCTGCCGACAGATGGAGCAGCAGATTTGGAGAACGTGGTTCTCAGGTACCGCACGCTGTTGAACATCTACAACACCACTGATGAAATCCACGATTTCGAGTACAGCGGCTTGTGTTTGTTGGGCGCGGATGAACCAAGCAGCGTCGAGTAGGCACTAGAAAAACCGTGCTAGCGGGAGGCAATGGAGGCCGAGCTGGAGTCGATCCGCGAGAACAAGATTGGACACCGTCTGAGCTTCTGAGTGGTCATCGTGCCATTGGGCTAAAATGGGTGTTCAAAGTGAAAAGAGATCCAGCCGGCAACATCGTGAAGCACAAAGCTCGACTGGTCGCTAAAGGGTATGCTCAGCGCCAAGGGGTGGACTTCGACGAGGTGTCCGCGCCGGTGGCGCAAATGGAGACTGTGCGGTTGCTGCTGGCGCTCGTCGCGCACGGTGGCTGAGAGGTACACTATATGGATGTTAAAACCGCTTTCTTGAATGGTGATCTCCTCGAACAAGTCTACGTCCATCAGCCGCCGAGTTTCATCGATGACAAACAAGCCGTCAAGGTGTTGAAGTTGAAGAAAGCACTCTATGGACTGCGTCAGGCCCCGCGTGCTTGGAACGCGCAACTGGACCAGGAGCTAGCCAATCTCGACTTCAAGCGGAGCACGTTCGAGCACGCCGTATACAAGAGGGGAGACGGTGACTCTCTCCTTCTGGTGGGTGTGTACGTTGACGATCACCTGCGGGCTGAACAACGACGACATCGCCGTCTTCAAGCAATAGATGATGGAGCGTTTCGAGATGAGCGATCTTGGTCTCTTGAGTTATTACTTGGGGATCGAGGTGAAGCAGAAGAACGGGGAGATCACGCTATTCCAAGGTGCATACACAGCAAAGATCCTCGAGCAGGCGGGACTGGCAGGATGCAACACCTGTGACACGCCCAAGGAGAATCGAGTACGGCTCAGCAAGCGGGACGGTGCCACTGCTGTAGACGCAACCAAGTTCAGGAGCATCATCGGGAGTCTCCGCTACCTCGTCAACACCAGACCGGACATTGCCCACGCAGTAGGGATGGTGGGCCGGTTCATGGAAGCACCGTCAGAGCAGCACTGGGTGGCGGTGAAACGCATTCTCTGTTACCTGGCCAGTACGATCGGCTAGAGCTGCTGGTACACGAAGGGGCGAGGTTTGCATCAAGACTTGGTGGGCTACAGCGATAGTGACCATGCGGGAGACATTAATGAGCGCAATACTACAACAGGCGTGGTTTTGTTCCTCGGTCCGAACCTCATCACCTGGACATCCCAGAAGCAGAAGGTGGTGGCTCTCTCGTCTTGTGAAGTGGAATACATCGCAGCTGCTACATACGCGTGTCAAGGAGTATGTCTAAGCAGGCTGATCGGGGAGCTTATCGGCGCTAGTGTTCAGAAGTTCAAGCTACTTGTGGACAACAAGTCGGCGATTGAGCTCAGCAAGAGCCCAGTTCATCATGATTGGAGCAAACACATTGACACTCGGTATCACTTCATTCGTGAGTTGTGGAGTAATGCTGTGTGCAGATTAATGTAGAATGGTTATACGGATACGAATGAGAAGCTTGTGTTTGGAGTGATTACGACATCACAAAATATATGACTGCCGAATCCATGTTGTCAAAATGCTATTGTCCTTTCGATGCATATACAGTCAGCTAGAAGAAAATGCAAGCTTGTCTGCTAGAGCTTTGTCATTTTGACGTCGATAGGTTGCATGAGGATTAACAATCACTTATGTATTTCTTCTGCCCACACCACAAATTCCTTCAGTGTAGGGTACAATAAAACTCCATTTATTATCTCTGACCAATTACATATTATGTGCTTATTTAGTTAGATTTTTTGAGGGGTAGTTAGATATTTTAGGGGGTACATTGCCTGCTTCTGGTGCTAGAAACTGTTATGAGGTTTGTTCTTCTTGCAAAGAGGCCAGAGGCCTGATACAAATGTACAGAGTAAAATACAAATAACACTCTAGATCTTAGACTATTTATATGTTGAACATTTCCTTAAATTTATGGTAGATTAACAACACTGAGTTAAGAGTGGTAAAAACTATGCTAAACTCTAGTCTATGTCTTAGTAAAGAAATCTGCTAACTGAAGCTTCGAAGGTACATACTGAACAATAATAACTTGGTCTTGCACCCGCGATCACATGTATGAAACATCCACCCCAATATGCTTGGTGAGCTTATGCTTCACAGGATCTCGAGCAATACTACTTGCGCTAGTATTGTCTGAGAAGAGAGGAGTAGTGCAGAAGTGGAAACACAAAAATTCTCAAGTAGCCACCGAGTTGAGTGATTTCAGCTGTCAATGACAACATGGCTCTCAACTTAGCCTCAGCGTTCGAAGGGAAACGACAGTCTGTTTCTTGGTCTTTCAAGCAATTAAGAAGGAACCAAGGAAAACACAATATGTAGAAAGAGACCAGCGATCATAGTGATCGCTAGCCCAGATCGTATTAGAGTACGCCTAAAGTTGCAAAGAACTAAAGCAAGGAAAGAAAAGGCGACGAGTGATGGTCCTGCGAAGATATCACAGAACACGAAGAAAGTGACTGTAGTGGAGTTGAGTAGGAGTTGAAACGAACTGAATCAGGATGTGAATTGAGCAAGAGATGTCAGGGTGAGTGATGCCAAAGTAGACAAGGCTTGTTGAGGCATAATCCCGTTGCATGCATTCCCGAGTGCCTGCATGTATCCATGCATTCCTGAGTCCTTGAATGCATCCAATAATTGCATCTAATGATTGTTTGTACTAGCTGCAATAAGTGCATGTACTAGCGTGCCATGTATTCTTGAGTGCTTGCATGTAAGCCCTGAGTGCATGGAGTAGCAACTGCATGTAGGAATCATTACATTTTACTTGCGATGGCAGTAGGCCATCATTTGCAAGCATGCAGCCCGTGAAAGCACATCGTAGTGTTATTTCATGTGGTCGTGCACTAGTATAGCGGCTGGCGACGCGCGGAGTTCGCTTCGTGGCCGAGTTATTTGCATCGCCACAGCGCCAAGACGGGCACGTCGCAACTCGTGGGTGGCGTGGCGCAAAGAATGGGCGGTTGAAGCCCATGTACTGCATTTTGGTTTCCTTCAAATACATCAACTGAAGAACAGAAAAGCTGCGACTTTTCCGGCAGCACCAAATCTAATTCTCTTGTGTGTGTTTGTGTTCATCTCGCTCGCCACGTTCCGAAGGAAACCGCGCGTGATCCAAGCCGAGTTCCTAGATCGGCTCTAATAAGGCTCCTGACAAGATAGCGGTAGCGAGTGGGATTGTCAAGAGGCTCACCATCAATAGGCCAAAGGTGAGCACTAAACTCCATAGGAGTATCCACCACATGCTGGTCAGTGAGACAAGCGCGAGTAAGGATATCCTGAATGTAACGCTCCTAGGAGAGAAAGTAGCCTTCAGGCATAGAAGTGATCTCAATCTCAAGGAAGTAATGAAGCGGACCCAAATCAGATATCAATAACTGTTCACTGAGACGCTCCTTAACAAAGGCAATATACCAAGAGTCATTGCCAGTAATGATCATATTATCCACATAAAGAAGAAGGAGCATTTAACCTCGAGGAGAGGTGTGGACAAAGAGGGCAGGGTTGTGATTACTGGTGGAGAAGCCGACAGCAGTGACAATAGGAGAGAAGCGGTCAAACTAAGCACGAGGGGCTTATTTGAGCCCATAGAGAGAGCGACGAAGGTGACAAACTATACCCTCAAGGATAGAATACCCAAGGGGCGGCTGCATATAAACCTCCTCATGTAGCTCACCATTAAGAAAGGCATTCTTAACATCTAACTGAGAGATGGACCACTATCGAACAGAGGCCACAACAAGAAGAGTGTGCACTGCGGTCATGTGAGCAACAAAAGCGAAAGTCTCATTATAGTTATGACCATACTCCTGCTAAAAACCACGCGCCACAAGACAAGCCTTGTAGCACTTAAGGGAACCATCTGAGTGGGTCTTGATCTTGTACACCTACTTGCACATAATGGGAGTGATACGCGCAGGTAGGGGCACAAAATGCTAAGTGCCAGTACGCTCTAAAGAAGTAATCTCCTCAGACATCGTGAGCTACCACTCAGGATGAGCAGCAACCTCGCAGTAGGTCATAGGCTCGGAAGAGACAAAGGGTGCAAAATCGAAGTGCTCAGATGGTCTGACAGGGTGACAATCATGAAGATTGTATCTAGGAGGAGAGGAGTAGGACCTAGCAAGGACGACGAAGAAGTGCTAGGAACAGGACCTAGCAAAGACGGAGGCTCAACTAGAGGAGTAGGCCAAGGACGACGTGAGTAGTGCAGAGGAAAAGGTGAAATCTCAAGAACAAAACAGGAAGCAAACTCCAACGAAGGTGGAAGAGGTGTAGCTGGAGGAGAGAGGCGAAGGAGGATGAGGCGAAACAGGAGTAGAAGGCAGAGAGTCAGGAAAAGTTAGAAAAGAGATCGACTCAATAAGAGAATCTGAACTGACTGTGGGGGAACGAGGGTAGTAAGGTCGGGACTCATCGAAAGTGACATCTGAGAAATCCTCATACACATATGATATTGTTATTTTTTTTAGTTTTGGTCTCCTAGCATTTTTTTTGGCAAAAATGGCACCTTGAAAAGCATGGCAGGTGATACGTATTACCTGCCGGGCCGCCATAACTTAGCAGGAAACGTGGCGCGTGGCACGACGAGTTGGCGCAACAGACGAACGGCTGCACGGCTGGTAGGCGTTGCCGAGCCGCAACTGCGTGGCAGGTTGTTGTCGAGCTAGCCCAGCTCGAAAGGTGGCTTCATGGGCGTATAGGGCAGCGGGAATATGATTCCTCACGGGGTAGCAGCAGTACGCGAGGGAATCGTGTTAATGACATGACGCGACGTGGCGACGTGATGCAACGAGACATTAGATTCTCATTTTATTCTCACGTTAATTATGCTGCATTCGCGCGTGCGTATAAAATGTGACCTACGGTCGAATTGCTGTTGAGCGAGAGAGAGCGCAGCTAGGGAGAGGAAGGAAAGAAAAGAGAGAATTCCTACCGAGCGAGAGCGCAGTGAGGCAACACGACTGTCTTACCATACTTTGGAGTTGGAAGCATTATGGAGCTGTTGACTTCCTTCAAAAAAAAGGTATGCTTTATTTGCATGCGAGCAACGTACTTAATATATCGTTAGCGTTTCATTAGTATAACTATGATTTTGTAATGTGTAATGCACTAGGTAACCATGTTTAGTTGCAAGATCATTTCTGTAAGTAGCCATGTTTATTTATTATAAATAGATGCAGAAATGCGGGCTAGAAAAATAGCTAAAATATTTTTATGTATGTCTACACGTATATATTTATCGCTCCCACGTGATTATAGAATGGCCGTTATCCAAAGAACTGGTCTTATTTCCCTAAACTAAAAAGCAGAAGTTTTGTTATAGCTTTAAATTGTTACTAATACTCTCGTGTTTAATTGTAGATGGTCTAATCAGATGACATTGAGCCATGGAACTACTTCACCCATGGAGAGGACAAAGGAGAGCTTGTCAATATACTACGCAAACTAATGTAGTACCTATGTTACTAGCACCGTTTCATCCTTAGGGGATGGAAAACCCAGGAAGAAGACTTGGATGATGGAAGCCTTCCTGTATGCAAGTGAAGTCAAGTACACCCCCGCACCTTTCGCACAGAGCACCTAAGGAGCACTTCCACCAACGCCCTTTAGGACATGGTTCGCTTGGCTTGTGCTTGCCGATGCGAGATCCATGAGGCCGCATGCTGACCTCACATTTCGCTACTATCCATCCCTCCGGAAATGAGCACGCTACAGCGAGACGTTCGCCCTGGCTATGAGAACGACCTGCTCTTGATCCACTAGGTCCAGCTTGTTAGTAATATGTCCTAGAGGCAATCATGGAGATAATTGTATCACTTCTATGTTTATGATCTTTTGAATAATATGTTATTTTGTCCCTTGAATAAATATCTTTCATATTGATCAACTAGTATGTGACTTATTCGTGGAACTCTTTATTTATGTTTTGATGTTATTCTAAATTATTTCTGATCTTATATCATTATGTGGGACAATTATGATTTACAGATCAGCACATGTATTGATTGATGGTCATGTTTCACAGATCATGGATATGAGATATCAAATTAATAATGTGGACACATGTTAGAGAATATGATGTTAGATTGACCCACCATAAGACACTGCAGAAATTATTATATTCTTAAGTGTCATCAGTTGCTCTCATACATAGTGTATGTAGAATCCTTAGATCTGAGATTGTTATTGTTTCCTACACGTGTAATAGTTTATTTAGGGGTTATCAAACACTACTTCGTGACTGGGTGGTCATAAAGGTAGTTTTTGGGTTCACTATAAAACACGCGGAGCAATATGAATGATCAAGATGGGATTTGCCCTTGCTATATAATAGGAGAGATATCTCTGGGCCTCATTGTGGTTGGATTAAGGAAGTGTATGGTCATGCAGAATCAATCACAACTGAGTAATCCACTACAGATTCGAGTGAAAGATTGGCTATCATAAGATGGCATGCTTCTCACCTTAATTTAAATATGGTATTATGAGGCAAAGGGATCAATATATAAGTACTATATAGCACTACAAGAAAACCCCCCTTATAGTAACGCTGTATTGTTATGTTTGATACGCTTTATTTCATCTCTACAGGAATATAGGCACGTTTTTGTAAAGCGTGTTAGGAGCGTCTTCGTATGGACCGTGTCAGGAGTTGTAGAGACGAATTCTTTAAGCATATCTATGAGATAAAAAGACGTTTTATAGAGACGCTTAATGCATGCCTACACAAATTGATACACTTTTATAGACACATTTATACAACGCATCTATTAGTATAGTTACGTTGTATAGTAGCGCTTCATCACGTATTAAGAGTTGTAGAGACAGTCTCGTAGGTACATTTATATTACGTGTCTACTAATATAGTCACGCTTTGTAATGACGCTTTAATGTGTATTAAGAAGTATAGTCGCACTTTATAACGATGATTTAATGTGTATTAAGAAGTATAGTCACGCTTTATAATGACGCTTTAATGTGTATTAAGAAGTATAGACACGATTAATAGATACATTTATATTACGTGTTTAATTATATAGACACGTTGTATAGTAACATAGCCACGTGCTCAGAAATGTAGAAACGATATGATGATACATTTAAATTGCGTGTGTATCAATATAGATTCGTTGTATAGTAACATCTTGTTGCGTCTCAAGATATGTAGAGACGGTTTCATATGTACATATATATTTCGTGTCAGTAATGTTTTTTGTGTATATATTTCGATGTGCCTGAACAAGAAGCTGGCTATCAAATTGACTTACAGTAGTAGCCTTTCCAATTGGTTCACCAGCACTATCAAACAAGTACATGTCTTTCATATTGTCTGAAGGTTCAGGGTTTCTAGCTGGTTTTGTAAAACTTGTAGTTCCTTCAAGAAATCTCGAACAAAAGGTCATGCACTCCTCCATGCAATATCCTTCAGCAATCGAACCTTCTGGGTGAGCTCTATTTTTCACGAGTGCCTTTAGCCGAACAAAAAATCTAAATGCAATTATGAAGACATATTAGTTGAAAAAAATATTGGTAATGAACGAGCAATAGGTAATTGCATACCTCTCCATGGGGTACATCCAGCGGTAATGAACGGGGCCACCGAGTTTAACCTCTTCTACCAAGTGCACCATCAAATGCACTATCATAGTAAAAAATGATGGCAGGAAAATTCTCTCCATATTACAAAGTGTCATCACGATACTCTCTTGAAGTTTGCCCAGCTCATCAACATCTATCACCTTGGAGCATAACTTCTTAAAGAAATTAGCTATTCCAATAACTATTTCCATGACATCTTTGCTGGGGTAACAGGATCGAAGTGCCACCGGAAGAATGTCATGTAGTAAAACATGATTGTCATGACTTTTTAGTCCACTCAATGTACAATCTTTGATGTTGACACACCTAGAAAGGTTTGATGCATAGCCATCAGGTGTCCTGATGCTTTGAATTACTGAACAAAGAATCTCCTTTTTTTCCCTAGACATGGTAAAAGGTGCATCAGGCATAGTTTCCTTCTTTTCTTCATCTACCACGGGATGAAGATTCTGTCGAATTCCAAGTTCCACTAAATCTAGTCGTGCATTAAGGTCATCCTTTGTTTTAGAACAGATATCCAATAAGGTTGCAATAAAGTTTTCGCACACATTTTTCTCTATGTGCATTACATCTAGATTGTGCCTTAGTTTGTTGTGTTCCCAGTAAGGTAGCTTGAAGAATATCGACCTCTTTTTCAACCAATCTTCTGGCTTCTTCTCCTTCTTGCCACGATTCCCATCTAATTGTTTCTTTTCTCCTCCACTCTTACGCTTGCGTTTTTTATGGCTTTCATCATGTTTTTCCTTGCTCTTGCCTTTCTCTGTGTCCTCCATTTTCTTTGCTATGCACCCCTTTTTCCCTAACACAAACACTCTGCCTTCTAACATTCTCAAAACAGAAGTACCATTCATTGTTTCAGGTGCAAGTCCATCCTCTGTCGTGCCATCAAACTGTGTCTTCTGCCTTCGATATATGTGACCTTGTGGAAGCCATTGACGATGTCCCATATAGCACATCTTTTTACCTTTCTTCAGGTGAAATGCTTTTGTTGTCGGACCACATGAAGGGCATGCATATGTACCACCTGTGCTCCAACCATATAGGTAAGCTAATGCAGGAAAATCATTTATAGTCCACAGTAGTGCAGCTCGGAGAGAAAATTTCTTTCCGGAAGAGGCATCACATGTTTTCACTCCACGCCACAACAATAAGAGCTCATCGATCAAGGGTTGCAAATATACATCAACATCGTTCCCTGGAGAACTTGGTCCAGGAATGATCATTGACAACATTAAAGATGTTTGCTTCATGCAGATCCAAGGTGGTAGGTTGTAGGGAACAAGCATTACTGGCCATGTACTATGCTTTGAACTCATATTACGGAAAGGGTTAAATCCATCACTTGCAAGACCGAGGCGTACATTACGAGCATCTGCTGCAAAATCAGGAAATCTACCATTAAAATCTTTCCAAACTTCACCATCTGCAGGATGTCGCAGTTTTCCGTCTTTTGTACGGCCCTCATCATGCCATCGCATGTCATCTGAAGTTTTTCTAGTTGAAAATAACCTTTGCAGCCTTGGTATCAATGGAAAATAATGCAACACTTTTGCTGGTTTCTTTTTCCTCTTACATTCAGCTGTAGATCCATTCTTCTTATCATCTTTCCAACGAGAGCTCTTGCACACATCACAAAAATCTTGTTTAGCTGCAGCACCTCGGAAGAGCATGCAATCTTTAGGGCAAGCATGGATTTTCACATAGTCAAGGCCTAAAGCACGGATGATTTTCTTCACTTCATAATATGTCTTAGGCAGATAGTACAACTAGTAGTGATGTAAAAGATTCTTGTGTCCAGCCATGTAAGCACTTTAAGTGATATAAGGTGACCAAAAATGACAGCTTAGAAAATTTGCACCCAGGATATAACCTTGTGTGTGCATCCTTCAAGTATCTTTCATATGGATTTTGTTCCCTCCCCATAGCATCATCTTCTGCTGGATTCACATCCTCATCCACAATATGTTCCATATTTGCAGATCCTGATTGAATATTATCTGCTTCAGCCCAACCAAACGCAGCCTGTAGAAGTTCTTGCATGCCATCTTGTACTGCAGCAGCCCTTGGGACACCCGAAGTAGGCAAATTTCTAGTGTCATTTGGCACGTCAACAAATGCAAATGATGGCATGTCATACTTCTCGCCATGATGAACCCATGTAGTATAACCTTGAATAATACCATCACATCTCAAATGTGTCCTAACTTCATCATGACTCTGGTTTAATCTGTTTTTGCATTTTTTGCAAGGACAAAGTATCTCCCTATCATGTGTAATGTCGCGGTAAGCAAAAGCCAAAAATTGCTCAACGCCATCTTGATATGCAGCCTCTCGTTTTGGCCTACTCATCCAACTTCGATCCATCTCCCTATATATGTCGAGCTGTCAAAATGAAATAAAATCAATCAGATTTTTCTTTTCTTATTTTTTCAATGCATAGTTGTCAGAGGATGTATAGTACTTGGCTAGCATCAGCAAATTTGATTAAGCTCCCTTTTCAACTAGATGAACTCACATGTTCTCAGATGATGAATATTACTTAGAATGTGAGCATCAAATTAGTTTAGCCATCTTTTAGCCAGATGAACTAAGCAGCGTTTTATCCTGTGCACACAAGCTACTGGACAGAAGAGTAGTAGCAATATGAAATTGATTCAAACATGAGCTGGGAAGGAAATAGAACGCTGGCAACAATCAAGAGAAATATCCAAGAGTCTGCTATAAATTTTGGGCCCAAGAACTAACAACACCATACTCAAGGATTTCTTCACTCAATATTATAACAGAAAAAGCTATCAACAGAACCACTCAATATTCCTCATTTGCCAAACAGAACCACTGAGCTTTGTTTGAGCTGATGCCCACCGGCATTGCTGAGGACTGGTTAAGCTGGTCGATGCCAATGGCACTGCCATTTCTCTCTCCCACAACTCTTGGTCTTACAAGGAACAGAACATCTACCCTGCTTTTTTCAATCTACTGTTTATAGAAGAACCCAATTATGCTACTGTGAATTTTTTAGATATATATTACTATGAACCTATGATCATGACTTTAGCTATTCTGCTGTTGGATAGTATAGATTTATCAATTACAGTGTTGAATTGACAAGAAATTCTTGACTAGCAATATTTCAAATGATTTTTCCATGCATCCTTTTGTTTATTTGAAGAATGAGCTTCAGACGTTTGTTTCACAAGAAGCTTGTGTGATTTTTCATAGCTTTACATGCTTCTTAAGATCAGTAAATGATTAAACATGACATCTGGAATAATGAACTAATGTGATATGTAAACATTAGTTTTCCATTTTCCTTTAGCAAAGTTTGCCGGCCCATTCTATTTTTCATATGTAATCAAGTTGTTAACATGAAGTTCTGCAAGCATTCACATATGGTAAATGGCTCAGAGGAATCTTAGTGCTCCTCTACAGAATATTCGCAGGCAGAAAATCATATATTTACGAGGTACAACTGTGAACATTTTATTGAGATCACACTGCAGGCTGCAGCACCAGATCACATAGGCAATTAAGTATATAGCATAGTCGCATAGCAGATCAGTCATCAACACATAGCTCAACACACTAGTATAACGAAAGTACAATACAAATACATAATAGATTGCATCATGTATTTCTAATTCTAGTATCGCAAAAATTTAAATAGCAAGTTAATAGACTGCTAGTCTGATAAACATACTACACTAATAAAAATGAACAGTCAATGAGTCAATCACAATTCACAGACTTCAAATCACACTATCACTGAACTGAACAGACAACAAATCAACAATGAATTGATGAACAATCAGTCATTCAAACAGATTACAGTCTTACAAATACAGTGACAAGTGACAATCATACAATGACTATTGAATTACTCACAAGTGACAACAAATCAACAATGAACATTGAACAATGAACAATCTGTATGAAACTATGAACAATCTGTATGAACAATGAACAGTCAATGAGTCAATCACAATTCACAGTCACAGAAGCTCACCGGGAGAGGCGGAGAGCCAGCACCGGCGGACGGCGGTGAGAAGTGGGGCCGGCGGATCGGCAGAGATCACAGCAGACGAAGAGGAGGCGCCGGCCGAGGTGGAGATTCGCTGAGGAAGTGAGGAGGCTACGGCGAAGTCGCGGAGAGGAGGCACCGAGGCGGTCGGCGCGCTCGGCGGAGAGGAGGCGGGGGGCCGGGGGCGGTGCCGCGCCGCCGCGGGCCGAGGTGGGGGGCGGTGCCGCTCCGCCGCGGGCCGAGGCGGAGGGGAGGCGCCGACGCCGCCTAGGCGGGGGGCGGTGTCACGGGCTCACGGGCGGCGGTGGGGGGCTGGGGGGAGGAGGGAGGAGCCCGGCCGCCCGGGTAGGTGGGGAGAGGAGGAGGCGGCGGCGGGGGAGGCGGGAGGCTTGGAGGGAGGGAGGGCGCGGTGGGGGAGGTGGGACTCGGGAGGCCTGGAGGGAGGGAGGGAGGGGGCGGCGGGGGACCCGTGCGGGGGAGGAGGAGGCAGCCAGTGTCGGCGGGGGAGGAGGAGGCGGCCGAGGGCACCGGGGGGCGGGGAGGAGGAGGCGGGAGGTGGGAAGAGGAGGCGGGAGGCAGTAGGCGGCCAGGAGGAGGAGGCGGGAGGCGGCCGGAGGAGGCGGGAGGTGGGAGGAGGAGGCGGTTGGGAGAGGGAGGTGGAGAGGAGGGGGGAAAATGAGAGTCGGCCGAGGTAACCAAAAAAAAGAGGAAAGAAAAGGAAAAGGAAAAAATGAGAAGAGAAGAAAAATAAAATTAGGCTAAAATAAAATTATGCAACTTAGCTCTACTTCAGTCACGGTAAAGATATTGACATGGACGGCTCATATATTTTTAGACTAATACATAAAATCCTTCATAAGGGTTGATATCTAATGGCTATGGCAATGGGGCTGCTCGGGCCGCCCAACAAGCCTCGGGCCCAACTACTATACAATTTTTTTGGGGGTATAATTACTAAAACTTTTATGACGTGTTGTTTGATACGTTTTACGACGTGTCTACATGTTACTGACGGTCAAAAGCGTGTCTAACTTCGTGACATATTGATATGTTTTAAATATCATAGAAAAAATATTTTTACATGTATATGAACGGTTGTTGATACGCTTTCAATGTGTCTAAATGCTATTGATGATTTAAATCGTGTCAACCTCCGTATCATTTTGAGACGTTTTTAGTATCGTGTCAAAAGGCATATTTAGGTGGCTATGGGCGATTGTATGATACGTTTTACGTCATGTCTAGATGCTATTGACGATTAAAAGCGTATCTAACACCGTGTCATTTTGAGATGTTTTTAATATCATGTTAAAAAGTGTCTGTATACGTCTCTTGACAATAAAAGCGTGTCTAATGCCGTGTCAAGTTGAGATGTTAATAAAATCATGTCAATAAGCGTCTTTACGTGCCCATGTAGAGACGCTTTTAGCCTGCGTTACTATGGAAGCGTGCCTAGAGGGGGGTTTTCTTGTAGTGTAGGTTCGTTCGATATGATCTTTATGTATGTTTGGGAGTCGTTATGTCATGCTAGGGACCGCTACTGATATATGGATCAAAAAGGAGTTTCTGGCCCATGGCCAGATATACATGAACTTAAAAGGTCACATACTTAATGGGCTAGAACGATAAGAGTCTGGATGATAGTTTTCGAGTGGGATTCGAGCTCTACTCGTATCAGATAAGGATCTGATTGGAGGCTATATAAAGAGAGGTGTAGGGCTGAAGGCATCTAGGACCCTAAAAATGGTTTTGGTAATTAATGAATTTATGTGAATATAGGACTAACATGTTTAATGAGTATGTAAAGGTTAAGTCCATATGTTGGTGACAAGATGCAAGCCAAAGGATAAATGTGAAGACCCAAAAATGGCTCAAGGCAAAGGTATACTTAGAATAGGATCCCCTTTATTTTTATCGGTCTTAAGGAGAAAAGGTGGAAGACCGGATTATAGGGTAGATAATCGTACCATAAAGAGGGATCATGGCAAGTAGCTTGATAGCAAAAATTATGTGCCATTTGGATCACATTAGAAGCATGCATTCATCAAAAATCAGATTTAAAACCAAAACTGTGCTCTGTTTGGAAGAGCGGTAGTACCGCAGTTTTCAACGTCGGAACTACCACCGAGCGGTAGTTCCGCGCCCAGAATCGGTACTACCGGCGACCGGAAGCTCCGGACCCCGAGCGGAGCCTTTTTTTCCAAAGAGCACCCTCCGGACGCAATTTGAAATTTCGCGGAGCGGAAGTACCGGCGATTTCAACGCCGGAACTACCGCAGGGTGCGGTAGTTCCACAGTATAGAAAGGTACTTCCGGAGCCCGAAAGCTCCGGAGGTAGAGCGGAGCCTTTTTTCCAAAGAGCGCCAAGTTGGGACTTTTGGGAGTTCGGCTCAAGCGGTAGTACCGCGCCGACTTTGCGGAACTACCGGCGAGTGGTAGTACCAGAGTTGTCAACGGCGGTAGTACCGCACCGACATTCCAACGGTCATTGCAGAGCTCTGACATAGCCGTTCTGCCGCGCCAGAAATAGGAGTGATAGTACCGGCCCCATAACGACGGTAGTTCCGCTCACCCTGAATTTTTCTGGAATTTGTTCCAAACGGCTAGTTTTGGTTGATGGAGGGTATAAATACCCATACCACTGCTCAAGGACAATAAGAAGAGACCCATTGAATATTTCTTGAGCATAGAGCATTCACTCCACCCCTAGTTTACACATTGAGCATTAAATTTGAGGTGGTTGGGCAATTTAGTGCATTTGTATTCATTAGTTGATCCTTGACACTCAATTGCAATCAAGTGAAGCCCAGATCTTTTACTCTTGGTGCTTGCCGGCACCTGGACGATTTGGAGGAGGGTTGATCGGTGATCTTCTCAAGGGAGATTGTGAGAAGACCCGACATTCGTGTGAAGGTTGGAGCTCACCTACCCGAAGAGGGGAAGAGCTACCACTAGTGATCGAGGTGCTTCGGCTTAATTCGTGGAGCCGGTCTAATTTGTTCGGGCTAACATCAACGTGGATTAGGGAAAACCGGCAAGTTTCCGAAACCACGGTAAAAACATCGATTGTATATCTCTCTCTCTTGAATTCTTCTAGCTCTTATTTGTTTACTTTATTGTGATCATTTGCTTGATTTAGAGCTAGCATTGTTGATTACTTGACTAGAATTGTGTAGGATTAATTGCTTTACATTCTTACTATTAAAATTGTAAAGAATTAATTAAGTAGACAAGAAAAATTTAAAAACCTCCTATTCACCCCCTGTAGTCGATATCCTTGATCCTACAAGGGCTGAGGGAGGTATCACAAAACTCACCAGTTGAAACCCTAGCCACCACCTTTCATAACCCCTATCGTGCACACTGGTGCTAGCACGTCGATGTACAGTGTTCCATCCCTGGATGTGTGAACTTTGGTAGAGGCACTGCTGGTGCTGATTGGGACGATTGCGAGGAGGAGACGGTGGGTCAGAGGATGATCAACTACTACATCTACACCGACACGCTATTCGTTGAATCAATTGCTTCAACTCTACTTCTGCTGCACTGCCCATCTAGTGGTAATGATATATGATCTCTCACTTGCATGTCTTCCTGGTTTACGTGGTGGAAAATTTTAATCTACGCTAGTGTAGTCTACCCTATCCCAACACAGCTCACCCGAGCTATGGGAGCCATCTACACTGAGGCTCTAGAGGAGATCTTAGACCTCCACCAGCTACAACCAGGCCGAGGCTCTCCGTGCTCTACTCGCCAAGTGTGAGAGGCCCTAGCTGTAGTGGAGCGTGAGAGGGATGCCACAGTTGCCGAGCTCGAGCAAACTGTAGTAGCATCAGCGGTCCACGCTCCAGCTCCTAGACCCCCATCATCCCCACCATATCCCCCCATCATCCCTACCAACCACGCTCTAACCCAGCCACTCACTAGAGGACTACGCCTGAGGAGTAGCGTGTGTAAGAGCATGTGGTGCCCTAGCCCGCCGATCATCCTCAACATTGGAGAAACCAACCGAGGCCATGGTCACTCACGCTCACGCTCCTGCTCAGCCAGCTATAGTAGCTCTCGTTCTCGCTCTAGTTCAACCATGCCCTAGAAAGTAGACATGTAATGTATTGTATTCACATGGCAGAACACGACCAAAGTGCCATGTGCAACTTGACAAAAATATTATAAATGTTATGTAGCCATCTTAGGACATGTGCTTTATTTTTTGTTTTGCTTATATGCTTGGTTCTTGGAATCCTTCCTTGAGATATCAGATTTCCGCAACAAGTGGATGGCACACACCGGCTTTCCCAATGATTTTACGGCATGTACTACATTTTCATAGCCTGTGGATAGCACGCAATGGCTTTCCTAGTGATTTCACAACACGTATCGGCTTTACGCAGCGAGTAGACAGTACACATCAGCTTTTCTAGTGATTGACTACACGTACCAGCTTTTCATAGCCAATGGACAACACATACAAGCTTTCTTAGTAATTTGACAACATGTACCAGCTTTTCACAGTGATTGGACATCACACACCAGCTTTCACAGTGATTTGATAATATGTACCAACTTTTTGCAGTTAGCGAACAGCATGCACCAACTCTCCCATGATTGGACAACATGTACCAGCTTTTCACAGTGAGTGGACAGCACACACCAGTGTTTGTAGTGATTGGACCATACATACCAACTTTTCGCAGCCAGCGGACAACATGCACCAACTTTCCTTGTGAATTGACAATATATACTAGCTTTTCCCAGCAAAATGACAACATGTTTAAGCTTTACTCCCAATAGCACTTAACAACCGCCTATAGAATCTAGCCAGCCCCTATGATCGGACCCAACACTCCGATCATGCTGATCTCAAAACTAGGGGAAGAGTAGAGGGTGAAGAAAAGAGAGATACAGGATGTTACTGTGCCACTGATGGGGATGTCGAACTATGGAGATATGCTTTGCAAGCGAAAGTGGGTGACCAAGAAGAAGGGATCATACCCTGATAATTCTTACAAGGATGCACCTGTGCCGCCGGAGTTTCCATAGTCGCAATGCGACTGTAGCAATCTAGCATATATCATTTAGTCCACACACCCAGCAACCGCCAACCAGGCGTCCTACACATGCGCCGAAGTTCTTGTAAGCATGTATTTGCTATTTCACATTGTATGTTCCATTTCGCATATCTCTAACCCACTCCGTCCATGTTGGCAGACCACAGAGCACTGCTACTTCTTTCAATGGATAGATGGCTCGGATATATACGACAGGGTATTCATTGAGCAGAAATACATGCTTAACTACCCGGTGGCGCTTGATTCACACGCTGAAAATCTTACACTTTGGATGACAGTGGAAAGGACAAGGGTAAGTCACCGGTGGTCTCTGAAGCCTTCGCTGAACTTCAGGCTATCTCTGACTGGGACAAACCTACACAAGTTGTAGAAGCTGAGTACTGGGCCTGAGTCACAACTGTTAAAGCTCGTGTGGGAGAGAAAGGAAAGGCACTAATGGACCCAACTGTGTATGATGACTAACTGGAACCATGGTTTGGAAAAGATGCACATGTATCGTAGCTGTAGTTGGGGTTGATGATTCGTGCATGTTGCCACTTGTATCATATGAGTAGTAAGGCAAACATACGCATCTAACCAAACCCCATGTGTCATGTAATTCACACATTCATTACGAACTATTTTGTCGGCCTACATATGGTCCATTACAACAACTATTTGTGGCAACGTATCTTTACTACTTAATACAGAGAGTTTATAGTAGTGGTTCATCTGCCCCTCTAAACCCCTTTACACCTTCCTAAAAAAATTCTATGCACACACGAACAAAATATGATAGGATTTCTTAATGCATATGAAAGCACACGTTTTCAAGTAGTTTGCATGGAAAAGTATTTTTAGAACTAAGCTAACAGGTTAAGCTAGAGCAAAATCCAAATTAACGAGTATAATTGAATCAATTTTGAACTGAGCTAAGGAGTTTTTTCCACCCATGACATTTTTGCCACCCTGGCATTGCTTGCTAGCCAAGCTGCCTGCCAAGTTGGCTGTCACCTACCGCACCTCCAAGCTTAGGGAGAAGGCCATTTTTGCCAAAAAAAAATATGCTGGAGGGCCAAAATTAAAAAAACATTGCAACAGTGCCATATGTGTGAACACATGAATGCTTGGTCCATCATCATTGGACAAATAGACTACATGCGACAGCATTCAATCATTGATGGCCACTTAGGACCAAATGGATCTAAGGGCATGTATAACAGTATAGATAACTACTATCTATAATATCCTCCATATTATCTGTAAGTGGCACTAAAGATAGCTTATACAATAGGCTATCTTTTTATATGTCTCTATAGACAGTTTCTTCATGACACAATATTTCTTGTTTATTGTATTACAGTCGACTACTGCATGAGAGACGGTCTAATTCTCTATGCTCACTCTCTCTCATCTATATCATCTTGTATTCTACATTGCAAGATTTATAGACAGCTGATATCATACCGTTTTACATGAATGTCATCTCGAGTACAGCTAGAGGCCAATCGAGGAATGCCACCACTTAATTGAACGAATCTACTCCTCTGATCACAAATGTAAGTAGTTTTTAACGTTGACATAATCTCTCAGGCGGCACTTTAATCATCAGTTGACACTTTGATCACTGGTTTCTATGAAAATATATTGTTTTAAATAAAATTAATTATACATTACAAAATATATTTCATTATGGATCTAGTAATACTAATTTCATATTGTCAATCTTGGTACTCCCTTTAATAAATACATGTCCTTTGGACATTGATATGGTTTCCAAAACATAACTTTGATCACTAATTTCTATTATAATATATTTATATAATCCAATAAAATTATAATATTATGAAAGTATTTTTTGAGATAAATCTACATATATGATTTTTCATATATCTAATTTAAATATTTAAAAGATATTGATAGTTAAAGTTTCAAAAGTTTGACTGTACATATATCCAAAACGACATGTATTTATAATTAGAGAGAGTATTTCTTTATATAGTGTTGGTTTGACCGGTACAGATTCTAAAACCACTTACATTTGGAATCAAGGTGGTATTGTCATTTCGTCATTTTTGAAAATCTTTTTTTGTAGGGTTCTAACCTGTAACAGCCACAATATATAGCTCTACCTGGGAAAGGTGCTGATGATTAGATGCACCATGTGTGCCAAAAATCCCTCGCATTTTCAACACAAGAATGCGAATTATAGCATAGGTTGATGTTAGAAGTGTTTACTCTGTCAATGCAGCCATCTTAAGAATATATGTCCTGTTTAAGCTAATACAAATATCTGACTTCTCGAAATGACTTATCCACTCTTCTCACTATCGTCTCACTCTGAACATAAGGCAGGAGGTCACATATGTATCACGTATCCCACTCTTCTTACTCCCATTACATATACGCATTTCTCCCTCACTTTTTTTACCACTCACTCTCTCATTTTAAAAAAACACCTTTTTCGATTATTATTATTTATTTTTAATCATAAGACACAGCTAAAAACCATCAACAAAAGATAATATGGACACCTCTATAGTCGCCGCCAATCAGCTAGCCCAATAAAGCCGAGCTGCTACCCGGCCTTCAGCGTTCGGCCAGCCTTAGTTGTCACTCAGCGACTACTGTCTATTCGAGAAACCGTTCATACACATGGCATAGCATCATACTTGGTGTAGATCTAGCTATCTGGCCGGAGAGCTCTCTACTGCGTTCATGGGAGGATACCCCGATTAATCATGGACAAGTTGGTACTGTGCTGGTGCTCGGCAGTGCATGCCATAAACAAGTCCATACCGATTTTAAAAAACTAGGCATATAAGCACCTAGATTAGAATAGATGAATGGTCACCAGTTCAGGCACATGAGACAAATACAAGCGAATACATGAGTACCTGAAGACTCACATGGGCTAGCTCCTGAAAATTAGGCTTTTGGTGGCACGCTCGCGGGAGCTGAAAGCAACACGACCGTACAGAAGGAGAGCGACACGAGAGGTTAGACGAGAGCGCAACTAACAAGCAACTACGGGTGAGTTGTTTGACCGTTCGTATATATGGCACTATAATTTTTTTCGATTTTGGTTTTTAGACATTTGTTTTTAAAAATTTAGTATTATCTTCGAGCTCAGCAGCTATAACAGGCAATATGTGTCTCTTGTCATGCCACTGTAGCTTGGCAGGAAGGCAGCAGCGCAGGAGGCTGACCAGCATGGCAGGGCAAGCAGGCGCGTGGCAGCCGATGGGGCCCGCCAGCCTGTCGAGTTGCCCAGGCTTGGTAGCTCCTGTCGAGCTTAGGAGTTGCCCTAGCTCGGTAGGGCAGGTGGTGCCAATTGCCTCATTTAGCTGTTTTTCTCGGTAGCTCCCATTGAGCTCAAGAGCTGCCCTAGCTTGGCAAGGCACGTGCTGTCAATTGCCCTGTTTAGCAATTTTTTTTATTAATTTGCTAAATGTCTATGCTTTGTTACGTAAAAAAAAAATCATATTATCCTAACACATCGAGTCAACATTGTCGGGATTGGTCTACCTGGCCTACGCTGTTGGCTCCGACTCCACGCTCGGCCACGTTGTGCTCCAGTAGAGCTCTATTTTTTTAGATAATTTGTATGGCGGTGAAAATTTTTTTTGTAGTTGCTTTTTTATGTTTTTATTAGAAATTATTTAGAGAGGTGAGAGGGGAGTTGGGAGGGGCAGATGAACCACCAACTCAATCTTTTAAGTAGTAGAGATATATTATTGAAAAAATTATAGTAATGGACCATGTCTAACCCGAGATAACACTTCGTAATGAAAGTGCGAATTACATAGCACGTAGAGTTTGGTTAGGTGCATATGTTTGCCTCACTATGCGTACGATACAAATGGCAATATGAGCTAACTATCAATCCAAACTACAGCTAAGATACATGTACACATTTCGGAAGTTATACTTACACTCATTCGGCATATACATTTGGTTCCATCAGTGCCTTTCCCTTATCTCCCCTACGGCTTTAGCCTTTGCGACGACCACCCAGTACTTGGTTTCCACAACTTTTGTAAGCTTGTCATAGTCCAAAATAACATGCCGTTCAACGAGGGCATCAAGGACCATCGGCATTTTTCCCTTGTTCTCCGTCATCTTGGCTTTTCCCTTATCATCTGGGGTGTAAGGTTTTCAATAGATGAAGTTCTTCAACGCCACCAGGTAGTTGAGCATGTATTTTTACTCAATGAAATCGTACATCTCTGTGTTGTCGATCTATTGGAAGAAGTAACAACGCTTCATCGCCTACCATCATGCACAAAGAAGGTTAGTGATATATGACATGAAACATACAATGTGATTTGTCAATTCATGACATTCGGTTACATGGATATCACCGCACATGTAGTGCACCTGGGCAGTGGTGGCTTAATGTGTGGACTCAATAATCTATGCCAGATTACCGCAGTTGCACTGCGAGTGTGAAAACTCCAATGGCATAGCCGCACAGGTGCATCTTTACAAGAATTATCAGGGTAGGATTACTTCTTCTTGGCAACTCACTTTTGCTTATGAAGCATTTCTCTGTAGTTCGACATCCTTAATAGTTGCACAGTGATGTTCTTTACCTGTCCTCTCTTCTCCCTTACCTCTTCGCATACTTTTAAGAACAGCTTGAATGGAGTGTTGGATCTAGTCATGTAGTCTGGCTGGACTTTATAGGCAGTTGGTGCGTAGTGTTCGGGAGTAAATTTTGCCAAATGGAAGTGCACTCATGTCCACAAGAGCAAATCTTGTGGGAACAAGGAAGGTCATGTCATTGTCAATTCAATGAGAAAAGCTAGTACGTATTGTCAATTCATTGGCAAAAGCCGATGCGTGCTGTAAGCGTGTTGTCAATTCACTAAGCAAAGGTGACGCCGAAGACTACCTCGCTGAGAAAAGCTAGTGCTTGTTGTGAAATCACTGAGGACATCTAGCACTTGCTATCAATTTAGTAAGGAAAGCTGGTGTGTCTTGTCAACTCAATGAGGATAGCTAGTGGGTATTGTCAAATCATGGGAAAAAGTTGGTACGTGCTATCAACTCACCGAGAAAAATGGGTGTGTGTTGTCAACTCAATAAGATAAGCTGGCGCGGACTATCAATTCACTGAGAAAACCTGGTCTGTGTTGTCACTTTACTTAGAAATAGTGTTGGCTATTGTACAATTGTAGTGAACTTTGTACACAAACATGGAGCACCTTGTGGACTTTAAAATTACAGTGCTCGTACGGTACAAATGGTAATATGCATGGACCATCAATCCCAACTACACCATAAGACACTTGTAGGCCTAGCTTAGCAAAAACGACATTGATGGAAATAGCTATAATTGGGCTTGAGGGGGAATGCCCCTAGGATGAAAATGTGAAACCATAGGGAACCCACATGGTGTGATAGTCATCAGGGCAGTGTGGACATGGTTGGTTGTCACGGTAGTGGTAGGCACAATTGCAGCTCAGGTTGGTGCAGTAGTAATATGTGTGGTAGTCGCTACCGAGGTGGACTAACTCCTTGTTGTTCCTTTCGTAATCCTCTGCCTGCAAAGTTCATCATTGGTGGTCCTCTTAGTCTAAAGCTCAAACGGAGGGTCAAAGGAACAATATTTTGACACATTCGGTGCAAAATGTTGAAACTAGGTAGCAACAAAGCTAGTCCTCAAGGAAAGTCAATATGTTTGGGGAGCATCGTACGTCCATGAGTTCTTATTTTTGCTTATGTTGATTTGGCTCTTTTCATGCTAATGTTATTCTTGTTATAATCCATAATGTGTGGCATTATGTGTGCCATTATTAGGTCTGTGAGATCAATCTTTGCCCAGCTAGATATCTTCCATAGCAAGAATCAAGATCTCACTCGGATCTTACCTTACCTTGACCAAAATATGTGATTTTTTGATTGTGGCCTTTCTAGCCCAAACCTTTCCTTATATTATATTTCTATGACATGTGAGAGATGGTACGAAAGTTTTCATGACTTAGAACTTCACGAGTAAGAAGTAATTTGAGTTTTAGGGTTTAGTGTGTTCTTGTAACCTAGAACTAAATTTCTTCAATTGGATGGAATCAAGTCCAAAAATCTTGTGTTTCTTGATTTGAATTGATTCCTAACATCCTTACTAAGGTCCATACCAATGTTGGTAGCATTTGATCAAGGTTTGATCAAAAACCTCAAATTTGGTTTTTGTCTCGAGAGGTTTGTGCCTAGGGCAGGAAAAATGGTACTGCTAGCCTCCTTGGAGTGGTTGCATCGCAGGTGTAGTCATACTGACCTGAAGTTGGCAGTAGTACCACTGTGGTCATACCAGCTTATAGTTGGCGGTGTTATCAGTCTTATAGTCGAAGCCTAGCTGCTTATTCTTTTGGTCCCAGATCTTTGTGTTTCTTGTGTAGGAGGTGTAATATGAATTTGATGACTCTCATAGTTATTTGAATGAAGATTTTGAATACTTAGAGCAACTCCAGCAGTAGCCCTCAAAACAGGGCCCCTACTTTTTATTTGAGGGCTCTCCCTACTTTTGAGGGCTCTGTTTTTTGGGCTACACTCCAGCAGGAGCCCTCAAAACAGGACCCTCAAATTCATTCTTAGAGGGGATGACACATAGGACCCACCCTCATCCTCATCCTACTTTTGAGGGCCGAGGGGCAAAAAAACTCACTCCAGCAGAGCCCTTACTTGAGCCCTCAAAAGTAGGGGCTCCCTCCAGATCCCCAGGAATGAGGGCTCGAGGGGGAGATTTGAGGGCCCCCTACTTTTGAGGGCTCAAGTAGGGGCCCTGCTGGAGTGAGTTTTTTGCCCCTCGGCCGTCAAAAGTAGGATGAGGGCTCAAGTAGAGGCCCTGCTGAAGTTGCTCTTAGGGAGAGAAAATGCTTCCACAATCATTCACCCCGCTCTAATTGATAGCATTAGTCCAACACTTAAATATCAAGAACTTGCCCAATTCTCATCTAAACACTTCCAAATTTTGCATGGGACTTATTTATCAAATACTTATAACTCTTATAAAAAAATACTATGCCACCGAGATGGCAATGTCATGTATCAAATAGCTTTAAGCATTCAAGCTCCAAATTCTTAATTCCAAGAAAGCCAATTCAAGCCGGCCTAGAAGAAAGAAAAAACTGTTCACACGCACACATGACAAATGACAGAGGAGAGGGAAGAAGGGGTGGGTATAAGGGGGTGTTTAGTTGCCAGTCACAGTTTACCACGCCTAAGGTTAGGCAAGTTTGACCAACTTTAGGAGCTGTTTGGTTGCAGCCACAGTTGTGGCAAGATTCCCTTCCAGCAAACTAGGTCCCACGCGTCAATGACTCAAAAAAGTGTGACAAGATTCCCTTAGGCTTGCTAAAGTGTGGCAAAGAATTTGAGCACCTCAACTTAGGCAAGTGTGACAATTTTTGTTGGCAAAGTGTGGCTAGCAACCAAACACCCCCTAAGTTGCGCTCCTCAAGGCACACAGGTCATTTGGATGTGACCCATCCCTCACCCTTGTTCTTCAATTCTGCTCAGAAGCTGCCCCTCCCTACTCCCTCTCTCTCCCTCCCTCCCTCCCTCTGTGGTGTGCAGCAGAGATTCAAGTGGCTCAAGACTCGGTAGGCTGGTATGTCCCAGGCCCCTATTTCTTGCTGCTTTGTATGATCTCTTGAAGGGTTTTGTTGCTGGAGAGTGAAGATTTGCTGCGAAATTGCTGGTGGAAGCTCCATTGGGGATTCAAAGGTTCTGGTCTTGCTCTTTTGTCTCACCATTTCTTGCAACAGTTTTGCTTGATGTCATTTCTTCAAATCTTGCTGTCCACTTGTGGTGTTACTGATTGCTAATTCCTGGTGGTTTCAGCTGTTCTCCGATTTTTCCAAATCGTTTGTTCTATGTAGAGTAAAAGAGTAATTCATTTTTTCTGGTTCTTTTCTTGTTTGCTGACCAAATTATCATATTCTGTTTTCCACTCTTGCTAAATTTGGGCTTTGACTTGCAAGATTATGGTACTTTCTCTGTCCACAGTTGTAGGTCACTGTAGATTCTATGCGTTCAACCTTCATTAGTATATATTAAAGTATATAGATTAACTACGTAAAATTCTTTCATTATATATATATATATATATAATTGTTTAGTATATTATGATAATAAATTATAGTCAAAGTTACATCGGTGAACGTAAAAAGTAGACGGAAGGAGTATTAGAGCAACTCCAAGAGATTAGCCAAAAGAAGTATCTAAATTTAATGATTTAGCTATTCTCTAAAATGAATCTCACCCAAAAAAACTAGACTACTCCAACAGGCTATCTAAACTGGGACTCTCCATATTCAAACTTGCCACGTCATCAAGACCTTTCGTCTTTTCGGATCCATCGCGAAGACCTCGTCGATCTGCGGTAGGGATCTGCGGTGCTTGGAACACGAGGATGCGGCAGCAGGGACATGGCGGCGCTTGCAGGGGGAGCGGGCGCCAGGCGGAAGATGTGTGCGGGCAGCGGAAGAGGCCCTGCGAGCTGGCGGCGGAAGGAGCCCTGCGAGCCGGCGGCGGAAGCAGCAGAGGCGCACAGAAGAAGAACTAGAGGGCGCGCGGTGGGTCGCGTACGCGCGGGAATGGGGCGCAGCGCGCGGGAAGGAAACGCCGACCGCGCCAAGAGGCTGGATGGCGAGCGAGGCAGGCTATCCAAAAATAGAGAGCGAAGGAGGAGGGATGGAGAGCTACTAAATTTGGAGAGTCATTTACAGAGTCTATTAGAGACGTTTTTTCTCCAATAATAGCCAAATTTACCTTTAGAAAACGATTTAGCTCTCCTCTTGGAGTTGCTCTTAAGCACCAATCTGCCTCCAAGTCTTAACCCTGTCCTACATGCAGGAATGGAAATGTGAACCCCTCGTTAATGCTGCTCATTTGTCCCTTCTTCCCAAGGAAATCTGTTTCAATTTTGTGTTTTAGTTCTTGTTTCTTTCGTTCCAGTATTGCTGTATTAGATAATGAGTTTGGTGGGCACTGTCACATGATTGGCTGCCGCATTTGATTTATCATTGGATTAGTAGCCTAAAGAATCCAAGAACTAAAAAAATGTAAAGAAACATGGGGCAGAAGGGAGTAGGTCCTTTACTTTGCCAGTTGGCATCACATGAAGTGATGCTTGATGCTTCCATTCATTTGCTTCTCCCGTGCTGCTGTTGGTGGTAAATCATTGTTATTAGTGCTACTTTTTTTAGGGGAGAAGAAAAGAAGGAACAGACTAATGTGGCCTACATGATGTATGGTCTAAAAGTAGTAGGCATCAGTAAACGCAATGACGAAATTAAGGAAGAAAGGAAGGGATAGAAAGGATAGGAGAAAAGGGGGATAAAAATGTTTGAGCATAGTGCATCTTTACACCTCAGTTTGTTGGTCAAATTGTCCTCTGAAATCCCTGAGATCACACATCCTTTTCGACATCGCCTTCCAATAACTCCTCTTATAAATTTATAGTTGGGGCACAACATGACAGCTTGTTGAGAGTTCTTAATCCTTGTGTTTATTTGTCAACACTGCATTGATTATAAGCTAAAACATTAGGCTAATTGTTTGATTCGCTTCTGGTAATTGGCCAATTGGGTAATGCATTCTATTTTCAGTGTGCCAGTAGCGTCGTGTAATTCAACATTATGTGTCTTCTCAATTAAATTCATTTTTTTGTGGTATCTTGTGTCATTCTTAAGCATATTTATGGATGTGTTGGTGCCATGTAGACTCCATTGGAACAAGGGTAGGATTTGCTGTATGAGTGTCATAGTTCAGGAGAACAAATTGGTTGGATTTGTTGTGGGGATATACTATTTCTTTAATTAGGAGAACGAATTGGTTGTATTTTGCTTGCGTGGTTATCATAATTCTTGAATTAGGAGAAAAAATTGTTTGGATTTGTTGTGTGGATATCACAATTCTTGAATTAGGAACACAAAAGGGTTGATGCCATGTTATGATGGTGGTTGAATCATTGCAGTCTTTATCCCTCTCTGTTTTCTCAAATAGCAATCATAGTGGCAAGTGTCTGTTATTATGCACCTCTCATCTTGCATGTTCAAAACATCATAATTTTATCCTTGTTGCCATGCTACTTTTTCCTGACTTTTCATCTTTGCAGTACACTTCTAGCTTTTCTCCTGTCAACATATCTTGTTTCATCCAATTGTTGATTCAAGCTTCCTCTGTAGTGAGTTGTGACAAAGCCTAGCCAGTTATTAGTCTTCTTCTGATAAACAGATCATGCCTTGCGCTGCCGAACTTGTCAATGGCGAGGGAGCCGCGATCAAAGTGGGCACAACTGGCACCATCGGCTCACTCGTGACAAGAGAACTGGACACCATCAAAGTCACGCCGCAAGTAGCTGCCACGCCACGCCTGAGGCACCAAAGTAGCCCTGTGTCCGTTCCATGCGGAGCTAGCCCTCGGAAGATTGTCCTAAGGAAGAGCTCATCCAATGTCACCAGCAGCAGCAGCAGCAGCAGCAATGGCAGAACTGACCGTGTGAGTGCTGAAGAAGCCTGCAAGCCAAAAAGGAGCACTCAACGGAACACCTTCAACTCTCCAATGCTCCACTCAGACGGTGTGCTCGTGGACAGAAGCCCAAATGTCGACAAGGCGAAGAAGAAAGGGAATGTGTATGACGTCGAGGTGGTGGACGTCAAGTGTGGTATGAGCAGCCGTCTCAGGAAGCTCGGCTTCTCAAAGCTGTCGGAGACATTTGCCTAGCCCTGATGGAATCTGACAAGGAGCATCTCCAGCATCTGAAATGAAGGCTCTGCTGCCCTTTCCTGGAGGGCATCTTTGGTTCTTGCATGGCTTTGGAGGGGCATCCTGCCAACTTTGGTGAGACAATCATCCATCTGACGGCATCTTTGTATGTTGCAATCCAGTCTGCATGTACTAGTCAATTTTCCTTGCCGGTTCTCTCTATGGAAAATGGGAACAGCTCATGTGCTCTGACGACAAGTTAATTTATGAAAAGCATTTCCCATTAGAAACAAGATCATGATGGATGATGTAATGCAACTGTGTTTTTGCATCGCTGACCTGGTTTGTTTAGCGCCACCAGTTCTCGACCTAATTTATGTGAGAAATAAAGAAAAGAAAATCAAGACTAAATTTGTAACAGAGGGAATATACCATATTCTACAGAATCCTAATGTCGAAATAGAAGAACTCGCTTTGATTGATGATGATGAGCTACCTTCGTGGCTCTACTGGACAAGATGCCGGTCCAGTGTTTTGTGGGGGAGCAAAGAGGAACTTCCTCTAAGTGAAGGTTAATCAATCATTTTTCTAAGGCAGAACTCTGTCAGTTAGTCCAAATGGTGATGATTGACAGTACACAGATTAAATGGTACTGAGAAGCATGGCATACTTGCTCATCCCAGAAACATCTTCACAATATTGGAAAATGGCATGAAACACAGACTCTGCCAAAGTGGGCAACTTTCTTTTGGGTTTGCTACATGTGGCTTTTTTTCTACAGTAACTATTTTTAAATTTTAAATAATGTGTCATTTCAAGACCGGCTAAAATTGCATACAACTGTCTCTCTCTTTATACTCTCTCACGAACAACTGAAATTCAAAAATCATAAATCACAGCTCAAAATAACCCACCCATCTTTAGCTTCATGCATTAGTGTCTTTCTAGGCAACATTTGTGTCATGCCAGCCATCTTCGGCAGGAGATCCATAACTAAAACTGTGCTACCAGCCTTGCAAAGAAATTGGTTAAATCAATTATCAGCCTTTGCTTAATTTTATCTCCTCTCTCTCTCTCTCTCTCTCTCTCTCTCTCTCTATATATATATATATATATATATATATATAGATATAGATATAGATAGATAGATAGATAGATACAGATATCACACCAACTTTCACCCATATCTCGCAAACATGTATCCAATCTCTCCTCTGTTCTAACAAAACATAGCACCGCTTTATTATATCTCCTGCACTTTCTGAATATCTCCTGTGTTGTCTTACACCAAACGATCAGGCAAAAGATTCAGAATTCAAGCAGTAATAACCTTCCTTGCCAACTTTTCAGGCTAAGCATCTTCATATCTCCTGCAGAACTTAACTAAGCACCAAACAGTTATCCATTCCCTCCACATATCTCTCTCTGTGCCCTTCTCCACCTCTCGCTCCCAGCGTACTTGCACTCCAAGAAGCGCCATGGCCTCCATTCCGTGCACCATCCAGCTCAGCACCAAGACGGCCTCCTCCTCGTCATCAAGGATGAGGTCGCCGCGGGCAGAGCAGGGGGGAGTTGGGTTGAGGACGCCGCTGCTGGGCGGGCGAGTGGGGCGGCGGCTGGGGTGACTGCGACCGTCGCGGCTGAGCGGGGTGGTACCGGCGAGCGAGAGCGGGAGGGTGGGGCCGACGTGCTTCTTCAAGTTCGGGAACAAGGACGCGGAGGGCGCCGGCATCTACGGCAACCAGGGCCGGGACGACTTCGACCGCGACGACGTGGAGCAGGTCAGCCTGGCTTCTTCTTCTCCATGGTTTTGCTCGTCCTAGTAGTCAAAATCGTTTCTTAATTTGCTCCTCGGGAAATGGCTGATGAGTGCCTGAACAAAGGGAAATGGCTGATGAGTGCCTGAACAAAGAATTTTGCTAACTACTGCATTTTTAGCTGAAATTAATGCGAGAAATTCACCAGACCTGTAATTCGATGTGTGTATTCTCTTCTCCATGAACCACATTTTGTGTAGCAAACAAATTGATTGGCCCTTATTAGCACTACTGTCTAGCTTCAGAAACAAATGGCATACTGACACTATAGCTGCAGGACATGTGATTATGCAAAGTCAGATATTGGTTGCTATGTGTGACAGTGAGATGCAACAAGAGAGAGAAATTTTTTCATATGCGTTGCCAATGAGAGATATTCGTACCTCAGTTATTTCTGTCCTCAAATTAACTAAAGATGCCTTACCCAATTTTCCATGTGTTCACTGAAGATTCTGAATGTCACTTTGCATTGCTCAATGCTCATCACATCACAATATCGCATCACAATGGCTGTGAATTCTGTTGACGCATGCAGTACTTCAACTACATGGGGATGCTCGCCGTGGAGGGCACCTATGACAAGATGGAGGCGCTCCTGAACCAGAACATCCACCCGGTGGACATCCTGCTGATGCTGGCTGCCTCCGAGGGCGACAAGCCCAAGATCGAGGAGCTGCTCAGGGCCGGCGCAAACTTCGACGTCAAGGACGCCGACAGGAGGACGGCGCTGGACCGGGCCAGCGACGAGATCAGGGAGTTCATCGTCGGCTTCGGGGCGAAGAAGGCCTGATCACAATCAGATCGTCTGTGCTGCTGGGCGGTGTACATGGACACTGTTTCTCAGTAAATTTTCGTTTCTGGTGTTGGTATAGAATTTTTTACTCTTGTTTTTGCGTGTCTGGCTCTGCGGATGTTTGTTACGTTTCTAGCCCTGTCCGTAGCGCGGTATTTCTGACGGCTGGTGCGTGGCAAATCAGTACCCAAGAAGCGAGAACGTGGCTTCTCTGTTTTCTTCTCTCTGTCTCTCTTGTGTTTTCATCGATATGGCGAAGATCCAGAGCACCAGGAGAACATGAGGGAACAGAGAGAATGCTCTGGATCTTTGCCATATCGACAGAAACACAAGAGAAACAGTAAAAAAGGAACAGGTAAGCTGCGTTCATGAAGCCCGGCTTGTGGGTCCTGGCACGAGCCATGCGTGCAGCTCGTGGGGCCACCGATGTCCAGCGCCCCCTCCAGCGAGGAAATTGCCCGGGCAAAGCCGCGCCGCCCGGCTGTGAAGTCAGAGGCGCCTAGACATATGGCTTTGCCCCATGCGGGCCGAGTGCCTCTGACTCCGTGCCCGGGCGACGCGGCTTTGCTGGACCATTTTCGCACTTGGAGGTTGTTGCCGCACGAAATTAATCTGTACACCAACAAGATGATTGATGAAGAAAAGATCTATTTTACTCTAGAGGCTAAGAAAAGCAAAAGTAGAATAAAAATAATATTGTGTCGATTGTCCCATCTTTTTTGCAATCGGCCTTACCCTTTATATCTATAGGGTACCTGGTCTATGGCAAGTTAAATCGACATCAAATCAAAACAAATTAATCGCGTCCGCTAGCCGAGTCCGATTTCTTTCCCTTCTTTGCTTCTCCGCTGTCGAGACCTAAGATTCATGGCCTGCACCTTCTGTCACCATTTTGCGTACTGCATGCAACTTGCTGGTGCTGCACGTCTGATCACTATCTGCCCCTGCAGTGCTGCATGCATCCTGCTGCCTGCATGCGTACCACCTTTGCCATTTGCATGCACTTAATTGCACTTTGCTAATTACCTTGATTAGTCAATTAGTCTCAGAAACGAATAAAATAAACATCTCATTTTATCAGCTAACCATATAGTCAACTGAATTATATTAATGAAACAACAATTCGGCTATTTTGATAATCTAATGCATAAATATGCTAGTGTCATTTTTTACTATCAACACATGCCCCCCTGTTTTTTTTAAGCTTGCTAAAAAAAACACTTGCATAACGAAACCAGCTAGGGGCAATAACCTACTCACCTCAAACTTTCTTTGGACGATGGTCTACAACACATCAGCCATAAATAATATTTCTCAGGACGATGACTGGCAAACACCGGCCATATTTTCTCATGCATTTTGCCACACACTTGGATAGTACCTTTTTAAATATTTTCCATTAAGTGCTCTAGGTAATTTTTCTCCATGCAAATTTTGCACAAAATAACTATTTCCAGGAACAATCTCTATAACTTTATACGGAACATCCCAATTTGGAGACCATTTTCCAAACTTATTATCCTTTGACCCAATAGGTAAAATCGTTTTCCATACTAAATCTCCAATTTGAAACGATTTTTCCTTTACCTTCTTATTATAGGCCTTAGCTACTCTTAACTTGTCTTTCTCAATTTCTCTCAAAGCTTTTATCCTCTCATCTGTAACTTCGTCTATTCTATCCATCATTAAGTCATGATAATCCACGGCCGACAAATCATTTTGCCTGGCCAACCTAAGAGCGTCCAGATTCACCTCAACAGGTAAAACGGCCTCCTACCCATATACTAACTCATATGGTGTCACTTTTGTAGCACCATGCTTAGATATACGATGAGCCCATAATGCCTCAGACAGAACCTCATGCCATCTCTTAGGATATTCTTCTATTTTCTTTTTGATAAGTTTAATTAAAATCTTATTACTAGACTCGGCTTGCCCATTAGCCTGAGCATAGTATGGTGAAGAATTAAGCAGTTTAATCTTCAACGATTCGGCAAACTCACGTACTTGATGAGACACAAAAGACGACCCTTGATCAGTCGTTAAAGTCCGTGGTATGCCGAATCTATGAATAATATGCACCAAGATAAAATCAATTACTTCTTTATGTGTCATATTTTTAAGAGGAACAGCTTCTGTCCATTTTGTAAAATAATCTGTAGCTACTAAAACAAAACGATGACCTTTAGAAGATGCAGGGCGTATCTGGCCGATAAAATCTAAACCCCACCCACGAAACGGCCATGGTTTAATAATAGGATGCAACACGGCAGCAGGTGCTAATTGTATATCACCAAATTTTTGACAGGACTCACAACCTTTATAATATTTAAAACAATCTTCTAACATAGTCGGCCAATAAAAACCAGCTCGTCTCAACAACCATTTCATCTTATGGGCCGACTGATGTGTGCCACAAATACCTTCATGTACCTCACCCATAGCAATTTTAGATTGGTCTGAACTTAGAGCAACTCCAAGAGGTTAGCTAAATGCATCCATGAAACCCATTGTAGGTATTGTACCGAAAAAAAGAGTCCAACAGTCTCTCTATCTCGTTTCCTATTTTTCCCCGCTAGGTATCCCGTTCTTATCGCTGCCTATCTTTCCCGAGCGAGATCGGCGTGCTATCCGTGGTGCCCATGGACTCCCGCGCGCGGGCTTTGCCTCTCCCGCGCTCGATTTCCTTCTCCGCGCGCCAGCCTCTCCTGCGTGCGCCCCCTTCCCGTGCTCCCCTTTTCCTTCCCATCCGGCGCTGCTTCTTCTCGCCTTTTCCCCTATTCCTGCGCTCGCGCCGCCCTGCCACCGGGGTCTTCCTCTCCCCACCACGCGGATCCCTTCGAGGTCCTCGGAATCGTGCCGAGGCACCATGTCGCAGGCGCCATCGGAAGGGGATCCACTGTCCTCGAGCCACAACCACGGGGACCCCAATTCTTCTGCACTCTACTCGTTGCCCATCTTCCCGGCGGCCGGCGGGTGGGAGCAACAGCAGTTGGCGTCGTTGCCTTGGTTAGAAAATGTGGGGGTACCTGGGCTGCGGCGTCGAGTCCTTCCTCCCAATGCTGCTGCCGCTGCATCCGCCCCCTTGTTTGGCATGTACTCCGGTGAGTTCGAAATACCCAGATGCAATTTTTATATAATGGAGATTGGCGAAATCAGTCAAACTGACCTTTGGTCTCCTACTGATGTTTTCATCTCAACCAATGCCTAGCTAGCTAGTGGAAGAAATCCATTTCCAATACATTGATCGATCTTGCAAGAAGCAAGATGCATGTTTGTTGTGCTTAATATAATAACAACTTTGCCTAAAGAAGACTCCACACTGATCTCTATCCAATAGGTGCACTGATCTATTATTGTATTTGACAGTTCCATCTAAGATAATCCTTAGGGCGGTAGTACAATCATTTAAAACTATAATGTCCCTATGAAGTATGAAGATTGCTAATGCAGTACATGATATGGATGAGTTTTTTGCTTAATTGAATTGCACTATGTTTTGCTAATAATGCAGTACATTGGACTGAATTGTAGATTTCAGTGTATGATCTTGATTGTCCCTTTGTTATGTTTTCACAGGCGCCATGGATTCAGAAAGATCTTTTACCGACATGATTACTAGGGGTTGTAATCCTGCTGCTTTGTCTGATAATGTCCGACCTCCTAATGAAACACCAGCAAGTGATGATGCCCCGGCAAGTGTGAAAGGGAATCAGAAAAGGACCAAGAATTTCAGCGTCGAGGAGGACGATATGTTGGTCTCAGCATGGCTAAATGTGAGTTTGGATCCGGTGCACGGAGTTGATCTATCACGTTCGACATATTGGAAAAGAATATATGATTATTTTCATGGCAACAAGACATTCGATTCTGATCGAATGCAAAGCTCCCTAATGAGCTGGTGGTCCGATATTCAACATGATGTGAACATATTTGCTGGTTGTGTTTCAAAGATAGAGGCTTGAAATCAAAGTGGCTTATCTATCGATGACAAGGTTAGATAACATACCTTGCCCTTCCAATTGTATATGATGTTTGTCTATCTCATGCAGTCTCTATGTTTTTTCAATTTGCAGCAAGCAAACACATTAAGAATGTTCAAGGCTGAGGACAAGCTGCACCGAAATTTCCCGTACATGCATTGCTGGAAAATATTGAAAGACCAGCCCAAGTGGATGAATAGGAGCAATCAGAGTGGAACTCAGAAACTAGCAAGCAAAAAGCAAAAGACCACGGCGAATTCAAGTCCTGCAACGGCAGCATAATTAGTTGTCTATACTAATGGTGATGATAATTAGGCTGCAATGCCTACACTGGACAGACCTACAGGGAAGAAGAAGGAGAAAGACAAATTACGACAACGTTCCAGCATCGAAGCATTGGATTATCTGTTGGCAAAGAAGAAAGAGGCCGACACGGAGAAGGATTTGAAGAAAGAGGAGAGATGCAAAAAAGCCTTCGCATTGCAGGAAGAAAGGATCAGAATTGAGGAAGAAATGATCAGAATTGAGAAAGAGAAATTTGAGTTCAAGAGGAACCTCGAAGAAGAGAGAATTATGAATGTCGATACGAGTACCATGTCCACCAAACAGCAGCTGTTCTATGACCAGCTCCAAAATGACATACTTGCAAGGCGGCTCAAAAATTAGATACAACATGTGAAAGTAATGGTTCAACTCTCCTGAAAATGTTAGTTTTCGTTCATGAATTGATATTTGTGTTTTCATCAATGTCCCACAGTAACTGGATATTTATACATTTATATAGCTAATAATCAAGTGGCAGGTCATTCAATTTCATACTTGTACATCTAGCTAGCATGTTACCAGTATCCTTGTGTGAGTAGGATAACTAGTATTATCACCCTTCAAAAAAAACTAGCATTACCAATTTACTCTTGAGGCACTTTGACACTTCTGAATGTTGTTTTCTTTTTTACAAATACATGCCACAGCTTGCAGCCATGCTCTCCCAAGTAAGTATTTCACTGCAATTCTTCAAAACTTTTCGATCCGATCAACGGGATGAAATATGTTTTGGTTCTAATGTCTACAGAATGGATACTTCTGCTTCCTGTGGCTTATAATGCGTCGGCACAAATGAAATCAATCATTAATATTATTATTGTATAAATCTGGATAACTTTGCCACAAGTGCTCAATAAGGTCGGCTTGAAGTTGTGTGTGCGTTTCCTTGTCCTTGATGTTCTTGTAATTTTGAATAAAAGCATCAAGTTCAGGTGTACCATCATGGGATATTTTCACCTTTTCTCCCATGTCGTCGTAATTGAAATCATCTTCGTTGCCCCCCTCATCCTCAACAATCATGTTGTGCATAATGATACAAGCTTTCATGATTTCTCCAAGCGTGTCCTCATCCCACAAACGAGCTGGCCCTCGAACGATAGCAAAGCGAGCTTGTATAACCCCAAATGCTCATTCAACATCCTTCCTGCTGGCCCTCGAACGATAGCAAAGCGAGCTTGTATAACCCCAAATGCTCATTCAACATCCTTCCTACATGCTTCTTGTGCCTTAGCAAAAATATTTCTTCTTGTTACCTTGTGGTTCTGGTATGGTCTTCACGAAAGTGGCCCAAGATGGATATATGCCATCTGTGAGATAATAACCCATTGTATAATTGTTTCCATTAATGCTATAATTAACCTGTGGACCTTCACCTTCAGCAATCCTTGCAAAAATAGGAGATCTTTGGAGAACATTGATATCATTGTGCGAGCCTGGCATCCCAAAGAAAGCATGCCAAATCCAAAGATCTTTAGAAGCAACCGCTTCTAGTATAATTGTAGGTTCCTTTTTGTGCCCTACATACATACCCTGCCATTGAACAGGGCAATTTTTCCAGGTCCAATGCATGCAGTCTATGGAACCAAGCATACCTGGAAAACCTCTGCTCTCACCAATTGTAAGTAATCTAGCTGTATCATGTTCATTAGGCATTCTCATGTACTCAGGTCCAAATACCTGAACAACAGCTATGACAAACCTTCTCAAACTTTCTAGAGCAGTGCTCTCACCAATACGAACATAGTCATCCGTAGCATCAGCCGCTACTCCATAAGCTATCATCCGAAACGCCGCCACAACCTTCTGCAAACAAGATAGTCCTAGGGTACCAGCTGCATTCCTCTTCTGCACAAAATAGTCGTCATGCTCCTCAACAACATTCATTATGCGGACAAACACGTGACGCCTCATTCGAAATCTGTGACAGAAGACAAATTAATTAGGCAAAATTGATCGCATATACAAAATATAAGTGAAAAGAAATATGGGGTACGTACAAACCTGCGCCTAAAATAGTTTGGCTCGTACGTAGGATCATCCGAAAAATAGTCTTGATAAAGTCTCAAGTGCCCTGACTGCCTATCACGATTCAATACGCGATGTCCCTCAACAGAACCACAATGATATGGTTCATTGCCAATGTCCGTTGCTACTATGTGGGCAGCAGCAATATATAATTCATCATCATCGTCCGAAGACGATGAATCCATCACTTCATTCAATAGGTTGAACTCATCTTCAGAATCCATTAGACACCGAGAGCACAACCGAGAGCGCTAAAGCCTGAAGCTCACCGGCGGTCGGACCGGAAGAACACCGGCGGTCAGACCGGGCGAACAGCGGTCGGACCTCCGTCTGCTGTAGCTTTTCTTGGCAATTCAGAAAACTGTACACAAGATGCAAAGCAATGCTTTTTGGTTGGGGCGATTTGGTTCCCCGTTTTCTCTTCAATTTGTAGTATCAACTAAGAATCGGAATTGGAATCGGAGACAAAACTACTGAACGGAATCGGAAACGGGAACATGAACAAAACTGCCAAACTCTTTCGGAAACAAAACGATGATCATTCAGTAGTTTTCTCCGTGTACCAAAAGCGCCTTAATAATTAGTACTATACTTCTGAATCGGAAACGGGAACATTAACAAAACTGCCAACGCTTTCGGAAACAAAACGTAGCACTCTATGTTCCCGTTTTGATGATGTGGCCGATTTAAATATAGACAAGAAAAAATTTTAGCTAGGCTGTTGTAGCACTCTTCTTTTTTGGGGAGTTTTCTATTTTACATGATGGCTAAATCAAGAGATTTAGCATTTATTTTTAGCTAACCTCTTGGAGTTGCTCTTAAACACTTTAAAAGCAATCCTTCTACAGTTCGGCGATATAATTCTCCATCAAGCAATGTATACTTTAAAGCCTGTCGCCGAATTTTTCTATCTACAAATTTACTGGGATTTTCTAAATAATTAAGTAAAGGTTTTCTCCAGTCATTGAGTTCAGCCATATTTGACGTTTCTAAAACATCCGAACTGCTGCCTTGCTGTTCGGCCATATAAACAGGAACATTTTTGTGCATCGGTTTTTCTATCACAAATAGCTTGCCTCTACTAACATGATAACCAGATGCTTGCTGCGCAAGATCATTAGCTCTAAAATTATCTCCTCTAGATATATGACTGATAGTAAAATCATCCAGGTTTGATACGATCTCTAAACACTTTTCCAAATATCTATTCAATGAACCAGCAAGGCACTGATAAATTCCAGAAACTTGCTGCACAACTAATAACGAGTCACCAAAAGCTTCTATATTTTTTACATCCATGGATTCTAAAATTTGCAATCCTAATAAAAGTGCTTCATACTCGGCCTGATTATTAGTACAAAAATATTCCAAACGGACCGATGTTTCAAAAATAGCACCTCTAGGCGAAATTAAGACAATACCAACACCCTGTCCCTCTCTACAGGCCGAACCATCAAAATAGAGCTTCCATGGAGATACAGATAACTAACTGATCAACTCCATACCATTATCAACTCTATGATCTACAATAAAATTTGCTACAATTTGGCCTTTCATAGATTTTAAAGATTCATAAGCCAAATCATATTCTACCAATGCATAAGCCCATTTTCCGACTCTACCACTTAAAATTGGCTGTTGCAACATATATTTAATAACATCGGTCTGACAAGTTACCACACAAGTGCTGGACAATAAATAATGCCTTAAACGGGTACAAGCATAATACAAGGATAAACACAATTTTTCAATAAATACATACCTTGTTTCTGCCCCCAGAAGACGCCGGCTCAAATAAGTGATAACAAATTCTTTGCCTTCTACCTCCTGTGTTAGTACAGAACCAATAACACCATCTTCTGCAGCAATATATAGCCGAAACGGCGTCCCGACTTTAGGCGCCCTCAAAACAGGAGGAGTAGACAAATGCTTCTTAATTTCATCAAAGGCCCTCTGTTGTTCTGCCCCCCAAGTAAATTCGGTCTCCTTCTTTAACCGAAGTATGGGTGTAAATGCGTCAATTTTTCCAGACAGATTAGATATAAACCTTCTTAAATAATTTATTTTTCCTAAGAATTTTTGCACGTCATTTTTACATTCTGGTGCCTTTATTTTCTGAATAGCCTCTAATCTAGCAGGGTCTATCTCTATTCCCCTCTCATGTATGATGAATCCTAGAAACTTTCCAGCTGGCACGCCAAAAGCACATTTGAGTGGATTCATTTTTAAACCATACCGACGCATCCTTTCAAACGCTAGTGTCAAATCGGCCAAATGATGATCCATATTATCCGATTTAACTACTACATCATCAATATATATGTCTAGCACAATACCGAGTAAGTCATGAAAAATTAAATTCATAGCTCGCTGATATGTAGCGCCGGCATTTTTTAAACCAAATGTCATGACAACCCACTCAAATAAACCTACAAAACCAGGACACCTAAAGGCCGTTTTAGACATATCTTCTTCGGCCATAAAAATTTGATTATAACCGGCATTGCCATCTAAAAAGCTAACAACTCTATGTCCCGAAGCGTTATTAATCAACATGTCGGCTATAGGCATAGGATATTCATCTTTTGGAGTAGCTTTATTTAAATCTCTAAAATCAACACAAATGCGTAATTTGCCACTACTCTTCTTCTCAACTGGCACAATATTGGATATCCATTCGGCATATCTACATGGCCTAATAAAACCAGCTCTCAATAACCGGTCTATTTCCTCTTTAATACGATCATACATATTAGGATTAAACCTTCTAGGTGGTTGTTTATGAGGCCTAAAACCAGATTTAATAGGCAACGATGCTCTACTAGCTCTCGGCTAAGGCCTGGCATTTCGTGGTACTCCCATGCAAAGCAATCAACATAATTTCTAAGCAACTCAATCATTTTGGCTTTGCAGTCATTTGCCATGTTTTTATTCACAAATGTCGGCCTAGGGATATTACCACTACCTATGTCCACTTCCTCTAATGAATCAGCCGACGTAAAACCATATCCTAATTTTTCTACTTCATCAAAATCATCAATAGCTCCACACATATCGTTCTTACTTGACCGATAATGCTCTACTCGTTCTGTCAACCAATCCAAACTATGTTCCTTATCCATTTATAACATCATATTGCTAAGCCGGGCTGCACAAGCCGGCTGTACAGACATAGGTACAAAACCATCCTTAGTAACACTAACATAGTCATAATCAGAAAGATCTATGCCTGTCAAACACTGAATATTACCATGCTGCCAATCAGCGGAAGCATCGGCCAAAGCAACATAAGCCGATGTGTCTGCTTGAATGACTTCTATATCATCATCTACCCACTGTACTAAAGTTTGATGCAAGGTGGAAGGAATGCAACAATTAGCATGAATCCAGTCACGACCCAATAAAACACTATAACTACCTTGCACGTCGACGACAAAGAAAGCTGCAGGTAAAGTTTTGCTCCCAACAGTAAGCTCCATAGAGATGACGCCTTTGGCTTCAGTCGGCTCGCCGGTAAATCCATTAAGCGTCAAATTAGTCTTCATAAGCTCACTGTCCTCTTTACCTAATCTCTTAAAAACTGAATATGGCATTAAATTTACAGTAGCTCCACCATCTACAAACATCCTAGAAATCGGCCTTCCGTTAATATGCCCTTTAACATATAACGGTTTCAAGTGTCAGCACGATTCATCGGGTTTTTCAAAGATAGCTTCTTTAGGGCCGAGACACAATTGTGCAACCTCCTCATCAATAGCTCGAAATTCAGAAGGTAATGTAAAAACCATATTAATATCCATACCTTCCGGAGGTGGAGAGCCATCTTTAACTAGTGGAGACCCCTCATAATCTAACAAATCATGCTCATCATCACTATTTGTCTGCATTGACTCTTCAATTTTCTTCAGCCTCCATTCTTTTTTAGTGGGTATCATAGGCTTGATTTCATTGAATAAATCATCCCTCATTTTTTCAGCTTGAGCCTCTCTCAATTCTTCTCTACGGAGCCGCTGCAACCTCCTTTTTTGTGAATGCAAGAGCCCTGGTGGACACCATCTGGGCTGCCGTTCCGCACCTGCTAACAATGGAAGCTTCTCTTTATTTTCAGGAGCAACCACAATATTTTTGGCACTGTTCACGGTACTGTTCATCGGTGCAGCATTGTTCACCTCTGAATTTTTACTCGTTTCACCTCCTTCTTTGATGCGGTAAACTCTTTTTGGAGATTTATCATCTCTCTGGTTACAAAATCGATTATTTTTATTAAATCGGTCATTTCTAGGCCATGACAACCTGTCAAACACCGGCCTTCTTGGCATTTCCCATCCTGGATGAAATGGCTCAAAAAACACCGGAGTTGGTCGCATCCATGGACTGCAAAAATCCCATGGCGGACAAGGAGAAAAACCACCAGGAGGAGGACCCCATGGCACAGGCAATAGCGGCCTAGGCATAGGATGTGGTGCGGCTGCAGGAAAATTTTCCCATCGGTGATCCCAACCACCAAACTCTTGCCTTGGAGGGGATCTTGGTCGCTTCAAATTATAGGGCCGACTAAAACCGCTTTGGCCGGCCTTACCATCTTCATATTTGGCCAGAAGCTCTTTAAATGTGGGCTTCGGCCTCTCAACCAATTTGTTTATGCTATTCTTTCCCTCATTAATTTTCCAACGACCTACTTCCGGGCTTTTTGGTTTTATCATCCTTGTCCTCCCATTCTCATGCACCCTAGAAGTTGCAGAACCTACTGTAATTTTGATGGACTCATGGCCTTCAGGAGTATTTTTCAATTTGGACTGTTCTAACCACACCTCTACTTTCTTCTGTAGGTTCATTACTATCCTCACCAATCATCACATTTTTTCCTACTGTTGATTCGGCCTGTGATGGCCAAACTAGCACCTTCTTATCTTTGAAATCAATCACATTAACTGGAAAAGGTTGAGTGTCTAACTGCTTTTTTGAGCTCTCATCAAACTTCAATCGTCCTTCATTTATGGCCGATTGAACCCGTCGACGAAAAATATTACAGTCGTTAGTAGCATGAGAATAAGAAGTATGCCATTTACAATATGCACGTCTTTTTTCCTTTCTTTTCTCCTGCTCCCTCCTTCCTTCCATGGCTGTGCGTCCTCCATGTCGCCCCTCCCATCTTCTCCGCTCTGCGCTGCCGTCACGTCTCTTCCGCACGTCAAGCCCCGCGCCTGCCCTGCCCCGGTTGTACGCGCCGAACCCCGTGCCCTGCTCCGCCGCGCCCGGTCCTTGACGCGCGAACCTTTTTCCCCGACCATAAAAGCCGGCGCAAGGCTTCTAGCGGCACCGCCCCGCTCTACTCTCCCTCCACCCCCACCAACCGGCTTCCCCGGGCTCCTAATGTCGCCGGCCACCCATTTCTTCTTCACCTCTGGCAGGCGAAGGATTGGCCGATTGGAGCCCTCTCCGGTCGATTCCGCCGCCTGGGAGCTCCCTCATGGCCCCACCAGTTCATCTCCACCGCCACCGGAGTTTCTCCCTCACCCCCCGGTAGCCGGCGCCATGGCCCTCCTCCTTCTTCAAGTCCAGTGCCTCTCCTGAAGGTCGTTCTACCCGTCGCAGTCAAGCCTCCGGCTCTACCTCGCCGTCGACGCCGGCGCCCAACAGCATGCGCCGCCTCCTCTGTCGGTTTGGCCGAGCGCCTCCATTCCCCTGTTCCCGCCTATCCCTCTCTTCTTTCTTCACAATGGCAGATGGGCCCTCTTGGCTTAAGTTAATTAGTAATCAATGGGTTTGATGCAAACTGCAAACAGAGGGAAGATGTACTAGCTAGCATGCCATAAACACAGAGTTTATAACTTAGAAATTTCAACAAGAATGAAACAACAAGTCCTTCCGTATTTAGTAAAAACTATAGAAATGACATTAGAACTAATTAGTAAAGATTACAAAAATCATAGATGACTAACATAAGTATAAATCATAGCTATTATTTTTAGACAATAGAACTTGGGTAAAAGAAGTATGACTAGTCAGTTTGTCCCCTAAATTAAAGTATGCTTTAGGTATACATTGTATGAACTTTGGAATTAAAATTTGTGAAAGCCCTTTTAAAATAATAGTTAATATAAATAGTTATCATAAACCCAAATAAAAGTACAATGACCTATAGTCTAGTGATGAATATATATACATGTGATAATAGGAGTAAATTTGTGAAAATCAAGTAAGGTTTTAGTAAAATAAAAATGTCAGAAAAACCTAAACTTGAATAGTTGTATGTTCATAGAGTTTGGTAAATGATCAATAAAAAGTGTTATTTTGCAACATGAAAGACTAAAGGAAAACATTGTAAAAGATAGCTGAGTAAATACCCAAGGTCTCAAGATCGTAACTAAAAATGCATAAATTATCAAAGGCGAATAACTAATAGGGCTTTACCTTCAAAAGCAAGTTTGAAAGAAAATGGTGCTAAGGTATAGATTTGAAGATGTGAATGATAGTGAAAATGTATAGTTGGGTCCGCAAGAATAGATCCTAAGTGAAGCTAAAATCATGAAAGATAATAAATGCGGATATATGTATATGAAGCACCAGTGACTCTCAGTTCTCCGAGCATCGTAAACTAAGTACCATACCAAAGTACAACTTCGTACGTCTAATAAAAGAAACCCATGGGTCGTTAATCGTTAAAAATGATCTTGTTAACCTACACCTTAGTAAACAAGTTAATATTAGGCCCGCATAAAATAATATGTTTTCCCTTTGCTAAAAAGTATAGACTATAAAGCTAACTTAATAAATCAACAAATGTATGCATTGTGCATACAACACATACCTTAATTCGTAAATGCTAACCCTGATAAAATAATGTTCGGCCAAATTCATACATATATACCTTAACTCATGGAACTTCCTTGATAAATATAAAATTATAAAAAGAAGATTATTAAATAAAATAGATCAAACCATGATAATTTACAGTCGGCTATGCCTAGCCATATTTGAACTCGAAGCGGAATGTTTAGGCAAACACTCCTTCTGCCATGATACTTCCTTCTTCGCTTTTCGCCATTCATCGTTCCGCTCCAACCCCGTTGACTCCGTCAAATCTCCGCGCTCATTCAATCCTACCAGAAATCACCCTTTAACTCATAATAAAACTTAAGTTGAGTTTATTTGGATTTTCTTGCATCTCGTTGAGTTATTTGAATTCCATTGTTTAGCGCGTAATTAGAGATTGGAATTCTGGGGAATCAACGGATTCGGCAAGACGAAGATCCAGAAGCTGGAAGAGACCAGAAGCTCGAGAGCAACAAACAAGAAAAACTTTGAGTGAGCTCAAGGCCACAGTAAAACCGTGTCAAGCGAGTCAATACTTTGATCATGTTGAACCTACATTTTCTGCAAATTATTTTGGTTTAAATTATCAAATTGCATGCTGTTATGTTATATGCAAATACATGTTAATTTAAGATTCTAGTTGTATGCCTATTGTTTACCTTGAATAATATTACATCTCCTTTGGAATATTTGAATGTGTGAACATTATCGCCCTAGCAAAATTATAATAGTAACCTTTCGAAAATAAGTCTCTAAATATATGCCATGCTTAGTATTGTTTAGATACTCATGGGCGCGAGAGCGCCCAAGCAGCACTTTTAATCCTGAGAAAAATTGGTTGGGCAGTCATGATGGTAATGACTGGTGTATATTGGATTGGCTATTTTATATTCCCAAAAACCTCGAATTGCTTATTTATCTGGGCGGATGGTTTGGGGGTATGGTGCAGGTGTGCACGAGAGTGTGGTTTGTGGTAGAACCGCCCAGATACCCTAAGGACTGAATCTTGTCATGACCTCCTGTGTAAAACAAGTACAACCACAAGTCTGTAAAGTACAACTTGGCCTAGTAGATTTACCGGACCCTGAAAGTCATCATCATCGGTGGAGGGGTGAGGTAGTGCAAGCGGCTGTCTGTGTGGTGGGCTTGAATGGGACATCCGCGGAGGGTGAGGTTCTGCTGTGGCGTGCTAGCAGTGTGGGTAGCCAGCTGCTAGGCGTTCAGAAGGAGAACATCCCGCACAACGTATGGGACCCACCGCAAGTGGGAACGGCCCATAGGGTGAGATGATGGAAGGGGCGAGGTACTTTGAACGGTTACTGTGATAGTTTGCTCAACCGCACGGCTAAGGAATTGTGTGGGGCAACGAGTGAACTGTCTCTTGTGGGTAAATTGTGCAAACTCTGCAGAGTCAAAACTATTCGAATAGCCGTGCCCACGGTCAAGGGCGGACATGGGAACTTAACCAGATATAGTTCTATTTCAAAAACTTTGTGGGTGGAAATGAAAAAGTGGAGGGCAGTGGAAAGCCCTGATTTGAGTGGTCCTGGGTGTCATCCCAGTGGTAATGTAAGCGGTTATAACGCTGAAATGTTAGCCTATGGTGCGGATGCCATGTAATGGTGGATGGAATCTGGATCGCTATTATTATTGCATTCCTTTACACATTATGTTTTTGTGCAAATCTGCTAGGTCTCAGGAAATTTTTATGTATTGTATTTTTAAATAATGATGGCACTTTTCACAAAATAAAATGTCAGGAAATATAGATGGAGTCGTAAGAAAAGAAGAGGGTTGTTGGGTTAACCGCATAAAGTTGTTGGTGGATTCATGTCAATTATAGTGGTGAAAATGATAGTGTGGATTCTGGGAGAAATAAATTGGTGGAGCCTAAATGAATATATAGGCTAGATAGATGATTTAAATGATTTTTGGAGATTTAGGGAGTGCAAAGGTAATTGCTGGATTACTACACTGATGATTAATATAAATTCTTAGAAGACATTGGCGATAATGGGAATTAATAGGATTGGATTAAATACTACATGGATGAATTGAATTTCTGAGAATATTGGAGGATTCATAACAATTAGTGGATTATAATCTTGGTAAAGTGTATTCTCGGTGGATGTATACTAGTGCGTCGTAGATTTGATCATTGATGTTTTTCGTGGAGGTATACTTGTGGATTAGTTAGTGATAGCTAATGGAAAATGAGATTGATTATTGGAAGAATGAATTATGGTTTTGAATCAATAACAAAAGGATTGAATACGAATGATTTCGGTGGATTTAAAAGCAATAGTGTTAGTTAATCACTGGAATTTAGAAATGAAGAGTAGATGATTAATAACCACAAGATTGGATGGTTAGGAATTTAGAATACAAAAGATATTGGCAGATCTAAAATAAAGGATGACATTCACTGCTTGGAGTCTTAGGCAGCAATTGATTGGTGGATTGTACAATGGATGATATATGTTGTTTGGAGCTTTGGCAGCACGGAATATAGAAAGTGTGGGTTCGGTGGATCAATTAAATGATGTCGATCCCTGTTAGAATCTTAGATAGCAATCAATATAGAAAGAGTAAGATCGGTGGACTAGTCAAATGATGTCACTCGCTGTTTGGAGATTTAGACAGCAGTCAATAAAGAAAGTGCATTTCGGTGGATTAAGTCAATTATGGCAATTGTTGTGTGGAGGTTTAGGTAGCAATAATAACACTATGGTTAAATAACAATAATGCCGCTAAAAACAATTTTTGGCAAATAAAATAACCCGAGCCTCTCCTTTGACAAGCCATGCATACTATTTATTTGCATTCTGTGTATTAGCTCGCGGAGCACGGTGGTTTGTGCTCACACTCGCTTTCGCGACAAATTCAGAATCAGGAATCAGATCACCTCGCCTCTGCAACACGATTGGACATGCTGGCAGAGAAGATTAAAATGTCAAGGGCTAGGTCGTGAACCTCCAGTTGGCTGCCTGCGGGCATGTCCTGAAGGTCCCACCTGTGTGCTTCATTCCGCTGCTGCAATTTATTGATTTCGGCCTAATCGGCCCATGAGTAAGTCTATTAATTCACTTTAGCTTCTGCATGATATGAAATTTGATATCCATTATTGTAACTGTGAGCACTATCTACTGATCCAGGGAATAGTGCGGTGGAATCACAGAGGGATCCGGATTGAAAAATCTGGGTGCCTGACAAGTATTAAGCACAGGAGGATTAAAATAAGCTTCTGGTATTGGCCCATATGGTATTCCTGATCCTTGTGGTGGTATTAGAGGTATACTGTATGCTACAGTTTGATATGGAGGTGCATGCATACTAGTTAAATTTTCAGCAACTCGGCCGTAATTTGGAGCCGAGACGAGCGCATTAGTTGTGACAAACGATGACGTAGCAATATTGGCCGAAGTAGGCATGTGGTTTCGGCCACCATGAGTGTCACTCAATAAACTGTGGTTTCGCGGTGCACCAAATTGTGTAGTAAATGCAGATGAACCATGTGGCACAGTTTCTTGTTCTACAAAATGACTAAAATTTAAAGCACTAGCATCACTTGTCATAGGTTGTTTTTTATTGTGTTCATCATGGATTTGCAACATCACGGCTCTAATACGACTAGTCAAAACATTATCCATAGCAATACCAACAGTTTGATTAATCATATGAGCAATATCTTCATGAGAAGGAGAGATTTTACTTACAATGTTTTTTACCTCAGGGTTGGTGGAGACAGATGGCAATGCAGTTTCTTTCATAATAACGCCTTGTCTTGTCTTCTGGAAACACGCCAACATCGTCTTCTCATACTCTAACTTGCGTCGCTCGATCTCCTGACGATGTTCCTCCGGCAGCTCGTCAAGCGTGGGCGTAATGACGTTGTTGGAATCTATCTCAGAACCATTTGTCACCATGGTCTGAAGCTTTGACCAGTGCCCTTGTAGATTGCGTGTGGTATTGCACCTCTGCTGCTGCGCTGCCGCCTTCGGTTGCCACGAACAGGAACAGATGCCCTCCTGCCACGCGACGTGCGAAGCAAGCCGGTCGCCCGAGAAGGATGCAATCGGCCTTTTAGCCGATTAGCAGATCGATTCGCCGGCGAGACCAAGAAATCATCCTCTCAGCCGATTAGATTAATTTTGATGGAGAAGAAGAACCGATTAGAAATCGATTCCCCAGCGGAGTCGCCAATTTTTTTGCCGCACGAAATTAATCCGTACACCAACAAGATGATTGATGAAGAAAAGATCTATTTTACTCTAGAGGCTAAGAAAAGCAAAAGTAGAATAAAAATAATATTGTGTCGATTGTCCCATCTTTTTTGCAATCGGCCTTACCCTTTATATCTATAGGGTACCTGGTCTATGGCAAGTTAAATCGACATCAAATCAAAACAAATTAATCGCGTCCGCTAGCCGAGTCCGATTTCTTTCCCTTCTTTGCTTCTCCGCTGTCGAGACCTAAGATTCATGGCCTGCACCTTCTGTCACCATTTTGCGTACTGCATGCAACTTGCTGGTGCTGCACGTCTGATCACTATCTGCCCCTGCAGTGCTGCATGCATCCTGCTGCCTGCATGCGTACCACCTTTGCCATTTGCATGCACTTAATTGCACTTTGCTAATTACCTTGATTAGTCAATTAGTCTCAGAAACGAATAAAATAAACATCTCATTTTATCAGCTAACCATATAGTCAACCGAATTATATTAATGAAACAACAATTCGGCTATTTTGATCATCTAATGCATAAATATGCTAGTGTCATTTTTGCGTGGGATTTCGGTGGCCTCCACGAGCTGCGCGCATGGCTGGTGTCTAGATCCACAAGCCACAGTTCACGAGCGCTGATTTGCCACATGTCGTTTGTCAAAAATTCTGCGTTTCGGAGCAAACATCTGTACAAGGTCAGATATGCAAAAATGAGACGCCAAGGGCCAGATCAGTAAAAAAAATTTCGTTGGTATAGACGGGATATTCAAGAGCTGTTTGCACGGGTAGCTTCTTTTGTGTCTTTGCTGTCTTTAGTGTGTACTACGACCTGCCATTGCTCAACGAGGCCATGCTTTGTAATAGCTGTTGTTGATCTATAAAATCTCAAAGTTTAAACAAAGCATATTGTTTCATCATGAAATCTGAAGAACCTTTAAGAAACGAAAATGTCAGAAGTCAGTTTTAAGTCTGTTTGGAACACTAAATTTTTTTCCCATTTTTGCAACAATTAAAATGTTTCGAGTGAAATTCCTGTTCCAACACAAGCCAGCTGATTTGTGGCCGTGTTGAGTGAATATTTTAAACATTGATCGGCGGGATCAGCTTAGAATTAGCGAAACGTCAAAAATAGGTCTGTTATCAATAGTATTCTAGGAAACTTTGATGTTCACATGTACAACTCAGGAGGCTCAATGGACGACGTGATGACTGCTTCGGCACCAGAAGCCACGAATGCCTTGTGGAGCCACAATAGTGCATAGGGTACAGTTGTACCTCTAGAATTTTTATAAAAAATTCGATATATATCTTATTAATACACAAAGTATGCACTACATATACTAATATACTCTTGACAACCTATTAGGCCCAACAAATCTGAGGAGAGAATTAAACCCAAGCTAAGCCCAAATGCCATACTCACTTCCTCAGACCAATCAATGATATACATCGGTCAGACGGCAACTTTCCAATTGGCAATCAGCCAAATCCTTCCTTCAGATTTCTACCCCAATGTAAGCGTGCCCTAACTAGCAGCCGAGCTTGAGCTCGGGCACACAACTCACGTGTAGATGCAGCTCATCGCCGCCGCTGCGCTCCCTGGAGGCTCATTCTGCTCAAGCTAAAAAGGCACAGAAGCATCCTAGGAGCAGCTGCTATATAAGTTTTTTGTGTTAACTTTCGCATACTCATACTTGCAATGTAGTAAAATGGTACGTTTGCATATTATTTAGTTTCAAGTTATTTACTTGTCATCGATGGATCTAACTTCTGCCCATCCCTTGAATTATAAACCGCATTTGAAACTGCTATAAAACAGTATTCAAATGAGTATGATCTGATTGTTGCACCCCTTAGCACGAAGTCAGAATATCTTCTCAATTTTGAGATGCGCCTAGAGCATCTGAATGCCATGTAGGGTACTTGTGGCTTCTCTACCAACAATGTCTCTTGGAACAAGCATGACAAGAATCTCTTGGAACAAGCATGACAAGAACATGCAACGCAGCAACCGTGGCCTTGGTCGCGGCCGTGGCAATACTTAATTTGGTAGACAAGGGAACAACAGGCCTAGTTTGCGGCAAGATAGGACATGTAGCTCTCAAGTGTTGCCATTGGTTCGACCATTCCTACCAAGCCGAAGACAACAAGGTTGCATTTTGCTGCTACTACTGTTCCATCCTATGGCATCGACTCTAACTGGTACATAGATAGTGGAGCTACGGACCATATTACCAATTACCTGGATAGGTTTAGTATTTGGGAGAAGTACTCAGGCAAAGATCAAGTACAGGTAGCAAATGGTTTAGGTATAAAAATTCTTCATGTTTGTTATTCTCTTTTTCAAACCCAACACCACTCCTTACAACTGAACAACATCTTGCATATTCCTAAATCTACCTGACAGCTTCTCTCTATTCATAAACTTACCTCTGACAATGACATTTTCATTGAGTTTCATTCAAATTGTTTTCTTGTTAAGGATTGTCTCACGAAAAGGTCCTCCATCGAGGTAGATGTGAGAATGGATTATATCCTCTCAGACCAAGCCACAATCCTTCAACCAAGGAAGCCTTTTCAGTGTCAAACATACTTGTCAATACCAGTCCGGTGGTCATACCAGTTTGGCTCTTGGAATGGTACATTCTGATAATGGGCAATACGGGTGTACCGTCTGGACTTTAGTATAATAATATATATTATAAGTGTGTGTATATATATATATATGTTTATTTTTATGCACATCAAATTTTAGTTGTATATTACTCCAAATATATAGTAGTAGGATCAAATATAACATATCATTCAATGAGTTCAACATACGGTATTATCAATTCCACCGGTATGACCGGTATTGTCCAATATCGAGATCGGTATGGCCGGTATTGACCGATATGGAAGATGGTACGGAACGTGGGTTTGCTTTGCACCGTTTCAGGTGGTGAAATGGTATATACCAGTTGGTACCGGTACGATATTGATAACTTTGGTGTCAAACCTACTCAAGTGTAGTGGCATTGCAAGCTAGGCCACCCTTCATCAGCAAGCAATCGTTCAACAAGTTTTAAGTTCCAACAGTCTTCCAGTTTCACCTCCACATAATAATTTTTTAGTTTGTGGACCTTGTTTGTTGGCTAAAAGCCATCAACTTTCTTTTGCTTCCCCATGTAATGTTTCTGTTTCCACAAACTAGTGCATATCGATGTATAGGGACCAACTCATGTTTTAGTTAATGGATTGAAATATTATGTCAGTTTCATCGACAACTTTAGTAAATTTACTTAGATCTATTTACTAAAAAGAAAATATGATGTTTTTAAAACTTTTCTTCGGTTCCAGAGTCATGTTGAACGATTGCTAAACAAACACATAATTTGTGTTCAAAAAGATCAGGTTGGCGAATATCAACATCTCCGGACCTTCTTTAATCAAATTGGTATATCACACCATGTATCATATCATACACGCACCAACAAAATAGCATTGTCGAGTGGAAGCATCGATATATTGTTGAAGTTGGGCTCTCTCTCCTCGTGCAATCTTCCATGTCATTATGATTTTGGGATGAGGTGTTTCTCACTATTAGTTTCCTCATCAGCAGACTACCGAGTAGGGTTATCAACAATCAAATTTCCTCATCAGCAGACTACCGAATAGGGTTATCAACAATCAAACTCCATTAGAGCGTCTTCTCAAGTGCAAGCTAGACTACATATTTTTTTGCACTTTTGGATGTCGTTGTTGGCCAAACCTTTGGCCATATAACTCCACTAAGTTGTAGTTTCATTCAAAGGATTGTGCTTTTATTAGCTATAGCACAATGCAACAAGGGTATAAATATTTGCACAAACACACCGGCTATGTGTTCTTATCTAGAGATGTTGTCTTTGATGGGATGGAGTTTCCTTTTGCAATGAACAGGAATCTTCTCATATTCATGCCCAGTCATATTCTGATGTCATTCTTCTTCCTACTGTATCTATTAATCATTCCCACTCTAAGTCTGTTAATGAGCATGTACCAACTAAAGATGATGCTAATTCTGTGCAATTGCAGCCTTACCTATCATTTGTAGAGCCTTCATAGCATAGGGGACAGGAAGCAATTGCTGTTCTCAGTGCTAATCTTGACGCTAATTATGGTGGTTCAGGTGCTGATGCAAGCTTGGACAGCTTGGGTTCAGAGGTGCAGCTACTGCTCAATACAGGCAACCACAACATACCATAAAAAACCTGACTCAGAAACAATATTCGTCAGGCCAACCAGCAAACAGATGGTTCTATTCGGTATTTGGCATGGAAGGCTTTTGTTGATGGTATTGAAGAGCCTGCAGATTACACTAGTGTGTTGCAACATTATGAGTTGAAGAAAGCAATGGATGAAGAATATATGGCACTTATGAGAAACAAGACTTGGCATTTTATTCCACCTCAACAAGGCTTAAACCTGATTAACTGCAAGTGGGTATTCAAACTCAAGAAAAAGTCTAATGGGAGTATTGATTGGCACAAGGCAAGACTAGTTGCTAAAAGGTTCAAGCAATGTTTTGGCATTGATTATGATGACATGTTCAATCCTATCATTAAGCTGGCTATGATTATACTTGTTCTTTCCACTGCAGTTTTCTAGTGGATAAAGCTTAAGGCAATTGGATGTACAAAATGCCTTTCTTTATGGAGAACTTCAGGAGGATGTCTACATGAAGCAGCTACTGGGGTATGAAAACACTCAATTTCCTAGTTATATTTGCAAACTTGATAAAGCTCCTTATGGGTTGAAGCAAGATCCTCATGCTTGGCATTTTTGGCTTAGTTCCAAACTTCAGGAATTGGGATTTAAAGCCTCAAAAGTAGACACGTATCTGTTAATATATAACTAGGATGGTGTGGTTACCTACTTACTTATCTATGTTGATGATATAGTGATAACAAGCTTGTCAGATCAAGCAATTGGAGATTTCTTGCATCAATTGCACAAGGAATTTGCCATCAAGGATCTGGGAGAATTGCACTACTTTCTGGCATAGAAGTGAAGCCGAGCAAAGATGGTATTATTCTTGCTCAACAAAAGTACATAAATGAGATGATTGGTCGAGTAAATATGCAAAATTGTAAACCGGTAACTACTCCTATGGCTTGTACTTAAAAACTTTTGGTACAGGAAGGAGGTCCTCTCAATAGTGCATAAGAATCTACCTACAGAAGTATAGTTGGAGCCTTGCAAGAACTGATATAGCCTTCTCGGTTAGTAAGGTATGTGAGTATTTGCATGCCCCAGCATCTCTGCATTGGAGTGCTACCAAACGGATACTCAAATACTTGAAGTGTACACTAACCATTGGCTTGGCAATACAAAAGTCTTCCTCTATGTTGCTAAGTGCATTGTTGGGTGTTGATTAGGCAGGTTCTATTGATGATAGGTGATCCACGAGTGATTTTGCTATTTTCCTTGGTAGAAATCTCATCCCTTGGAGCTCAAGGAAAGCTCAAGGAAACAAGCAACCATGTCTAGATTGAATACGGAGTCAGAGTACAAGTCACTTGTTAATGCTACAGCAGAGATCACTTGGCTTCAGTCCATTCTTGGCGGACTGAAAATTTTTCAAAGTAGATCACCTTCTCTTGGTGTGATAATTTGGGAGCAACTTATCTCTTGGCCAATCTAGATTTCCATAGTCGGACTAAATACATTAAGGTAGATTTCTACTTTGTGCCTGAAAAGGTTAGACACAAAGATATGGAGGTTAGATTTATATCATCTCGGGATCAAGTAGCTAACATCTTTACTAAGCCAGTAGTAGCAAGGTAACTCACAATTCTTTGACACAATCTAAACCTCGCTTCAGTCAGATAAGATTGAGGGAGACTGTTGAAAGAATTGACAACTATCGTATATTTAGAGATATTAATAGTTATCCTGAGAACAGAGACAGATCCACCGGAAGGTTAGGTGGGGCTAGCCCCCCTACCGCTAGCCCCCTAGCAGCAGTTTTTTGGAAATTTCTTTGTTCTTGGACAGATCACGCTCAACTGCGTTCTGCCCGCCTGTACGCGAGACACCATGCCTGTCCCTCTGTGTTGCGCCCTCCCTTCTCTCTGTGTGTGGGACCCGCTAGCCCCTTGCCTCCCGCCTATGACGTGATGATGCTTCCTACTGGCTCGTTCCACCATGGGACCTGTGACGTGACGTCGCCTACTGGACCCACGACTAGTCGTTTGCTCAGGCAAGAAGCAAAAGAGAGTAGTTCCTTGCTCTCTTACCTCCACTCATACGTAGGCCTAGACTAAAAACTCGAAGTTCGTTAGCTCGCTCGGCTCGTTAGGATAACGAGTCGAGCCGAGCCAAGATTTTAGCTTGTTAGCTATAACGAGCTAACTCGAGCCAGCTCGCGAGCCGCTCACGAGCCAAACGAGCCATGCTTCCAGGAATTTAGATATGCATATGCTGCTTTCATGGACCTAATTTGTACTCTATTGCATGTGTTAATGTGTAAATTTGTACTCTATATATTGTACCCAAACGAGCCATGCATGTGTTAATTTGTACTCTATTGTACCCAAACGAGCCAAACGAGCCATGCTTCCATGGATGAATATATGATGGAGACATTTTTTGGCCCTGGCTCACGAGCCAAACGAGCTAACTCGAGCTTTTTGTCGAGCTGAGCCGAGCTAGCTTTTTAGCTCGTTAGTTATAACGAGTCAGCTCGAGCCAGCTCGTTATCCTACCGAGCCAGACCGAGCCAAGCCGAGCCGAGCCAGCTCGTTATCCAGCCCTACTCATACGCCTCCTAATCAAATGTTGGACTGAAGGAACAGAACTTCCAACTCTCTGTTACATGATGAGAAAAGCAACAATACAAACATATGCGAGGAATAGTAGATGATTTTTTTTCCAGGGCACAAGCACCTCCACTTTTCTTTTCTTTTTCTCTCCACCTAATACTGATTTCACAGGTACCCTTTTATATAGAGCAAATAACTATTCATATACGACACAAACTCTACGTATCTGAAAGAGAGAACAAACCAACTCTAGTATTCATAACTAATACTTCTTAAATACGAAACAAACTCTTTAAAAATAACAAACCTGTCAAAACAAGAATAATAACTCGCTTCATGAAGCGAGCAATGGATCGGTTGTGTGGAAGGAAGCTAACATTATATATGGGTGAATGATGTGTACATATCGGTATTGTTTACATGTTATAGTTAGTGGTAACTGCTTTAGTTTAGAAAGCTAGTAGGGTACCATTGTCCTCCCCTCTTGCATGATGCATACAACAATGCATTCATGCTATGCACTTCCTAATTTTTGTTTGGTGTAGTGGTGTATATCAGTGAGTCTCCCAGGAGGTCCACCACGGCAACGTCCATGAGCGGGGCTAGCCTATGATGCATGTATCTCTGCATGCCATGCGTTCGTACGAACAAGAAATACTGAGTTTGTACTTTCTTTTATTCTTTAACGATGTATGATAATTTTATTGTTTGAAGTTATTGATAACAAGTATTGACTTTCTTCAACTAGTCTCTCGTAATTTCTCCTAAATTTTCGTTCTGGGCCCGTCGCTGCTTGAGAATTTCTCTATGATATGTATATCTAACCTGTGCATGGGATTTCGTGCTCTATATCTAGCTGTAACTCTTTTTTCGGTTTGAACCGATTGTGGTGGAGTGATGGTGATCGGTTCGGCTGAAAAGCTCATGGCTTATAGCTGAAAACACTGTAGCTGGCTGAAAAAAGCACTGTAGCTGACAGAGGCTTATTTAGCATAATTAAATTTAAAAAAAATTAAAAATATAAAAAATATGTTAGCCCATTACATATAATACAAACAAATACAGGAAAAAAAGAACCGGACAAAAAGCTCAACAAAAAGCCAAAAGTTCAGAAAAAGACGAAACTTATGAATAGTGAAAAATAAGCCAGAAGCCGAAGCCGAATTGATCAGGACATCGTATAGCATATATGTAAACAGGCTGTAAATAGAGTTCATCTCACTGCTGCGTTTGTGAGCGGTTCCCATCTATTCTCTTCTTCTTCCTTGCCTTTTGTTTCACAGGACTGACGATCCGTTTTGCTTCTCATGGCATCAGATTCAGCTGCACTGTCGCCCATGACATGCAACGCGGTCGCATCCGCGTCGGGCACGTCGAAAATCTCTCCACCTTCAGCGCATATACCCGCCAGCTTCCCAACAGTAAGATCCATCCTAACCATGTTATTGGCGTTGGAGCTCAGCCACCTGGCCACCGCATCCGGCGCCGCGCACAACCACCAGCGTGTTGTAAGGTCTTACGACCTCCCAGGACCTTTTACGACCGGTTAGAGTCGTTTACGACCGGTGAGAATCAAATACGATCGGTTCAGAGTACTTACGACCAATTCCGAACGCTTCAATCTCCTCCGATTGCCTTTTCAATGTGGTCGTAAATTTACTGTAGCAATTTACGACCGCTCCGCGATATTGCTGCCGCTGCCTTCCTTCAGCCGCTCAAGATACCGTGATCGAAATCTTCTACGATCACGCAGTGATGCTGGCGATCACTGTTCACCGTGATCGAACACCCGTACGACCACGTTCACTTCCTTCAACGTGATCGGAGTTGCTTCCGATCACGTACTGGCCTTCTCGGTGTAGTCGTAGCTCGTTACGACTACCTTCGACTCCCTTACGACCACCTTCACCGTGGTCGTAGCCTTCCCTGCCTTTACGACCACGCCTGCTGGAACTTTGCCGTGGTCGTAACTCCTCCCGATCACGCTTGTGGTGATCGTGAGTCCTTCCGACCACGTCTTGCGCAAACACACGACAAAACAATACTCTGTGTTTCTCCCTCTTTTTGGTCTTTTCTCAATTTTGCTTTTGGTACATCGAATACATGGCTCTAGGCCTCTTTTTATACCCGGCTGTCCTACTTCAACACGGGTTCTCAACACCTACTCCGACTCTGATTCTAATACGACTTCGACTTGGTTTCCACCTACGACTTTGAATTGCGGCTGTAATTCGACTTCGATTACATCCAAATTTTGCACATGACTCTAAAACAAGATTATTTACAACACAGCGCGCCCTCGCCGCGGCGGCCTCCATGTCCTGCACGAGGTCCTCCAGGTTGTTCGTCGCCTGGTCCAGCCTCCACATCTACTCGGCGCCGGCGGCCAGTACGGTGGGGTCGTCCCCGCACCAGCTGAGCCGCGCGCGGTCGTCAAGCGGGAGCGCGCGGAGCTGCGCCTCCGCCACGTCGAGCGCCCTTAGGGCGGCCTCGTACTTGCCGTAGTCGTTGCTCAGGTAGAGCCGCAGCCTCCCCACCGCCTTGCCGATCGCGTCCGACACGAGCGCCCGAAGTCCGAAGCAGCCATCTCGATCTGTTCAATTGCTTTACCGCTAACACTACTACAGAAAACCGTATTACAGACGGTTCAGAAACATCATCACAGACGATTTTCTGAACCGTCTGAATTTATGGGTCAGTGATAATCGAAGGTTATCACAGACAGTTTTCGAACCGTCTGTGGTGTAAATATCACATACGGTTTTTAACTCAAAACCGTATGTGATTATCACATATCACAGACGGTTTGTAAGTAAAAACCGTCTGTGATTATCAGCTATCACAGACGGTTTCTAGTTACAAACCGTCTGTGATATTCTTTTCTACCCCTAAATCTATTTCTGTTTATTGGCAAGCCTCAGGAAATGCTACCCATACCCTCTGAAACAAGCAGATTAACATGTACATGTATAAATACAATTCACATTTCAATTCATTTCATAAATATAAAACATCCAATTCACATCTCAATGCATTTCACAAACATAAAACATCCAATTCACATCGCACTTCATTTCACAAACATAAAACATCCATTTCGTAAATCAATTAATTGAAATGAAATTAAATATTAATTAACAAATACACAATTACGAAAGATCTACATTGCATTTGCACTTAGATGGTAACATTGCATTTTTTATCGCTCTTATCATTCCGGAATCGAGGTCTCGCGAAAGGAACAGATCCATAATCAACGAACTTGTCAGGCTGCACAAGCTATACTTGGATGGTGCATGCTTGACATCCAAGTATTGCTTGTGCAGCTGACAAGTTCGTTGATTATGGATCTGTTCCTTTTGCGAGACCTCGATTCCGGAGTGATAAGAGGAATAAAAAATCATTGTTTGTTGTGAAACTCTCCATCTGAGTTTATGACTTTAGTCACCAAAAAGTAGGCGTGCTCTCCTCGAATTTGTGAAAGGTCAGGCTGTTTCAATGCAGTTGACAGGATGGACGCAGCCTGTCAATAGGAATATTAATGTGCGTATATATATAACCTGATAAGTATGAAGTAATTATGATAAGATTGATAAACCTTAGAATTGGTGATCCTCGAGAAATCGAGGAGTAGATCCATATGGTAGCAAACGTAGAATCCACACTGTTGTAGGGGTGGCCCAACCCCCCGTGACTGGGCCGTGCAACTAGTCCAACACGTAATAGGCCCAATAGTGTAGAAGAATATAACAGTGTAAATATGCCAGTGTACCCCCATCCTTTGTAAATACTAAGGGGTAGAATGGGGATCTCCCATTCTACCCCACTCACATATATATGAGCCCCCAGGAGGGGCAAAGGGGGACATCTCCCTCATTCTCACCACCTCTCCACGGATCTGGCTCTCCTCTTCCTCTTCTACCAGTCCCCTCCTTCTCTGTTTAGTCCGTAGCTACGACAGATGGCGCCGTCCGTGGGGACTGAACGAGAAGCTGCACGAGGGCGCTAGAGGTGGCTACCTCCGAAGGAGTTTCCTAGCGCAGAATGGAAGCACCACAGATAAGTTTATCTTGTCGCTACTTCCTTTCCAGATCCAGATCTAGCGGATCTGGTCGTGTAAGGTGTACGAGATTTGCCCGTATACTTTGCTATTTTTCGTAGATGATGAGTTGAATAGATCCGATTGAATCGCTTATGCCTACTTTGCTGCTATCTCCGCTCTGTTCGAGGTAGTTATGCAGGGAAGTGCTGTCTCGGACGACTTGGTGGCATAACCCTCCTGACGATTCGTCTCTGAAGCCTACGCGCCGTCAAGTCTTACGTCGCCTGTCTTCTCTCGCGAGCCTCCGCAGTGAGCGACGTACAAATTGAAAGGAGGCCAACGAGAGCTTCACGGGTGCAGCAGGAGTTGATGCTACGTGTGAGTATCCATCCGCACGCGTGCATGCGAGCTCCCGAAGCCTCCGCGTCGAGTCTTCGCACAACGTCGAGCCTCTGCGAGATGTTCTTGGCTTCGCGTCGCCTCTGCGCCCGCACGACCGCTCCGACTCCGCGACGCCGGGCTTCCCGAAGATGGCCTTCGCCACGTCGTGTCTACGCGCCGACCCCGCTGAACTCCGCGCCGCGTCAAGGTCCTCGTCGAGCGGTGTCTCCGCGCACTGGTCGAAGGCTCCGCGGGGTGCAAAGCCGGGCGGAGTCTCGTACGCACGCACGCAAGTCATCCATTCACGTACGTATTCCTACATGCGTTCATTATAGCCATCCATGCATGGCATGAGCCCACGTGCACATCCATTCACGTGTCCATCCTTGCATGCACATCCATTCACGTTTGTGCATGTGTATCCATACATGCATGCACCTAGAGCATCTACCCAGCATGCATGCAGCTCAGCCCGGGAGCAATGTACGGCACGGGGGCAGTGTATAAATAGGAACGCGTTTGCTTGCGAACCCTCCGCCTCCAGCCGCCCCAGCTTGCAGACTGTCGTGTGGACAGCGATGACCCAGGCCGTCTGCAGCGAGCGACGGATCAGCGCACCCGGGCTCAGGCGATTCTTCTGCGGCTGCCCCGCTCACGCGCGTGCATGAAATAGCCATCGGCCCATACAGGGCACATCCACCTGCGAACTTCATGCTTGCGTACAGCCTAAACACCCAGGTATCCATCCATGCGCAACCCTCTCTCTCTCCGCCTTGGTTTTTGGCATGCAGGTGAGGGACGAGCCGAGCCTCCGCTGGACGTGTGTCGACCACTCCGACGCGGCGTGCTACCTCGTGGCACCAGACTCCGCGCCATGGAACCGGAAGCTGCAGGCTCGAGGTTGACCACCCAAACAGACCGTTCGCGGCGTCCGGCGAGGTCTCCTCCGAAGCAGCCCAGGCCTCCGCGCCACAGCCGCGTTGGCGAGGTCTTGGCGGGGTCTCCAAGGTCCTCGACGAGGATACACCCGAAGCCTGGACGCCGAGTTGTGCTGCTCGCAAGAAAGAACGCGCGCATCGCCGAGGAGGCTGGGGCCTGCGCCGCCGCGGCGCTCGCGTCCTCACGCTCGCCGACGACGCTCACCGCATCAGCAGGCGCAACCGGCACCGGCAATGTCGTTGCGGCCCTCCGACCTAATCACGCAGGCTAAGCAGCTGGTGTTGGAAATAATCAAGCCGTTGCTAGGAAACTGGTTTTTCGGAAGATTGAAGACTGGGCACAGCGCAAGAAGAAGCACTTGGTCAGCCGAAGAAGGAGTCCAAATCTGCATTCACTGGAAGATCGGATCAGTCAGTTGCTAGCTGCATGCGCATGACCACAGGTAGTGGAGTCCGTGCGTGCATGTGTTAGTGAGGCTATTTAAGCCATGTAAAGAGCATGAGAATATAACACACAGAAAATTGTCCCAAGCTTTGTGTTCTTGATCTCTTTTGTTCTTGTGTGTGTGAAACACTACAGGGAGAGCCATGAGTGAGTTTTCTCCTGGGCAAAGCCAACAATTGGTATCAGAGCGAGGAGATGCTACCCGGTGCGGGCGGAGCAGCACGGCTCCGAGCACGACGCGGCCGGGGAACGGCGGCGCAGCGCGTCCAGGCTGCGACGGCGCTGCACGGGTGTGCACACGGCGCGGGTGTGCGCGGGCAGCCGGGAGAAGGCGTGTGCGCGCGGAGCCAGCAGCAGCACATTGAAGCAATGCAATGCATGCATGCATGTGCACAGCGGCTACATTGCACTAGTAACGCAGCAGCAATGCGTTCGTTGTCAGGCAACGACAGGCACGGGCGGCCGGCAGCGGCTGCGTGCGAGTGGGCGCCAAGGCAGATGACTGCAAGCACGTGCACACGCCGAGGGTGTGCGCGTGTGCGGGAGCGCGCGGGAAGCCGGGAGCAGACGCGTGCACACCGCGTGGCCGGGAGCACGGCGCGGGAGTGCGCGTGAGGCGCACGGGCTCGTGGCGGCGGACACGCGCGGGAGCTGCGCATCTGGCGCGACGGCGGGAGTGGCCTGCAGGGCGCGGCACGGCGTCGGGGGGGGGGGGGGGGGCTTAAGAGGTAGCGGTGAAGAGTGGAGGCGGCGTGTCTCCAAAACACATGCTACCAAGGAGCGTCGTCATCAATCGGCAAGGCGTGTGGGAAGCAATTGAGCCCACGGGGAATATTGCGGTTGATGTGAAGAAAGAAGAAAAGGCCATGGCTATCATCTCCCAGGCGTTGAGCGATGTGACGCTCATGCAGGTTGCAGCCAAGAACACTGCCTTGGAGGTGTGGACAGCTCTCCGCACCATGCACATGGGGGCTGATCGAGCCAAGGAAGCGAAGATCCAGACGCTACGCTGGGAGTTTGAAAATCTTAGCATGGGCAATACGGAACATGTGAACCTCATGTGTGCACAGGAAGATGAACCAGCTTTACTTTAGTTGAGTCTAGAGTAGAAGGAATGTTAGCAAATAATCTAGACTTAGTCTTTTGCTTTAGTATATTTGCATGAATGTATGGTGCAACAGGTGGTGTGCCTGAGATTGTACCAAGTAGTATCGCACGGAGTTATTCTAGGTGCAGGAGAACCGGAGAGTCCGGAGTAGCGGGGAGCCACTTGAACCTGCGGATTGATCCTAGATAACAGGTGCAGAAAATAATTACCGATGGCGAGTAGCCAGGATGGCTGGGTCATCAATCATGAGTTACGCGTAATAGGAGTAAAAGATTTGGCATAGCAAAGTCTTGATTAGGGGGGAGATTGTTGGAAATAATCAAGCCGTTGCTAGGAAACTGGTTTTTCGGAAGATTGAAGACTGGGCACAGCGCAAGAAGAAGCACTTGGTCAGCCGAAGAAGGAGTCCAAATCTGCATTCACTGGAAGATCGGATCAGTCAGTTGCTAGCTGCATGCGCATGACCACAGGTAGTGGAGTCCGTGCGTGCATGTGTTAGTGAGGCTATTTAAGCCATGTAAAGAGCATGAGAATATAACACACAGAAAATTGTCCCAAGCTTTGTGTTCTTGATCTCTTTTGTTCTTGTGTGTGTGAAACACTACAGGGAGAGCCATGAGTGAGTTTTCTCCTGGGCAAAGCCAACAGCTGGGACGCCGCCCAGTCGTCCAGTTCGCCGCAGGCGGGGGGGGGGGGGGGGGGTGTCACCCCAGTCAACGTGGCCCTCATGATGCAGCTCGGGTGCGATGGCTCTTCGTCGACTCCAGCATGTTCGAGAGCGGTGACCCGGCGCGTCGCGCGCGCCATCGTGCAGGCCGTCTCCATCGACGCGGTGGCCGCGGCAGCCACCACCATGCCATGCCCGGCGAGGTCCTCTTCGGGCCTTCGCACGTCTGGTGAGACTCCGCCGGCCTCCGTGCAGGGTGCTCCAGACCCGAGTGCTCCGGACCTGGGCCTTCGCACGTCCTCGGCGGCCTCCGCTCAGCCCTGCGACGACGTCGTCGGCGTTCACCTCGGCTTCGAGACGACCTTACCAGCTTCGGGCTCCGGCCTCTGCTCACCTCCGCGCTGTTGAACCCTGGCACCGGCCTCCGCGCTACCGAGAGTGGACCCCGACCTTCGCTCGCTTACGCGACAATGCGAAGACCCACTTCGACGTCGGTAGCCACCACGGGACCCCTCGGTGTCGCTCGTCTCGGCTCCAGGAGTCTTCGCCGGACTCCGCCGCGTCGCTGCCTGCGGGACGACTACTACTACCGTGTGTATCGCCGCGGCGCCGACAACGACCTCGTCTCCTTCACGTGCGAGGACTACGTCAAGCGCGCCTCAGCTCTGAGGCGCGGACAGCTGCTCTCCTAACGTAGCGCATCTGTACCCTCTTTGGGTGGGTGCGAGCCGGCGCGGAGGCCGCCGGCGTCCTCATCATGGCGGTGGCCTTCGACTTGGAGGTCGCTCCCTTCACCGGGCGAGACGCGGGATCCAAGTGCAGCGACGATGGCGGCTCCGAGCGGTAGTCCGTGACAGCGTGCCTTCACGCGCGGCGAGGTTGACTCCGCCTGCACCTGCGGTCCGTGCTTCGTCCACGCCGCGACGGCGACCTCCGCCCTCCGCGTCGGAGTCTCCGCAAAGGCGAGTCTCCGCGAAGATGAGTCTCCGCGCAGCGAAGTCCGCTCCGTCCTCCGCGCACTTTTCGTCGAGTCTCCGCGCAACAGTCTGCGCCGAGCCTCCGCTCTTCGTCGAGACTCCGCGCGGGTCTGCATGACCCACGCACGTACATGTGCACGCGGCAGGGAATCTTTATCCCCGCGTGAGTGTTCCTCTACGTCAACGGTCTTCACCGAACTTCCTGGAGTCTTCGCCAAGCCCTCTGGGGACTCCACTAGTGCCTGCGGAGCCTTCGCCGCGGACGGAACACTATTCGCGTAGCAACCTCCGCAGCTCTTCTCTCAGCCCCGTACGCACTGGGCGAGGAGGCCATGCCATAGAGACCTCAGCCTCACCTCTACGGAGACGAAGAGGCGAAATACTCACCCATGTAAGTAGCAGTCCATTCTGTAGTGATTCTTGCGTGTCGTCGGGGCAGATGACGCATTGTGCCTTGGAGTTGCCTCATGGTGGCATGTGCTAGCAGCGCCTTGCCAGGGTTCGTTGTTGCAATTTTTGCTTGTCTGGCTTATCCCTCGCTTTCACTGCCGTCGTTGCGTGTTTACTGGCCTAGCCTCGAGCTTTTTATTGCTGTTGCGTCCTTTTTCGTGCAACGGTGTTTGATCGGTTTTTGGCTTAAATCGTAGTCTACGGACTTTAAATAAGACGTAGCGTTGAGCCTAGCTCCGCACGCACCAGTCTACGGACTTTAAATAAGACGTAGCGTTGAGCCTAGCTCCGCACGCTAGAGTCCGCGGACTATAAATAAGACGTAGCGTTGCGCCTAGCTCCGCACGCACCAGTCTACGGACTTTAAATAAGACGTAGCGTTGAGCCTAGCTCCGCACGCGAGAGTCTGCGGACTATAAATAAGACGTAGCGTTGAGCCTAGCTCCGCATGCACCAGTCTACGGACTTTAAATAAGACGTAGCGTTGAGACTCGCTCCGCACGCGATAGTCTACGGACTATAAATAAGACGTAGCGTTGAGCCTAGCTCCGCACGCACCAGTCTACGGACTTTAAATAAAACGCAACGGGGGGACGCCTCCGCGCGCACTCTACGGAGTATAAATAAGACGTAGCGTTGAGCTCAGCTTCCGCACGCACCAGTCTACGGACTTTAAATAAGACGTAGCGTTGAGCTCAGCTTCCGCACGCGCGAGTCTACGGACTATAAATAAGACGTAGCGTTGAGCTCAGCTTCCGCACGCACCAGTCTACGGACTTTAAATAAGACGTAGCGTCGAGGTCCGCCTCCGCACGCGCGAGTCTACGGACTATAAATAAGACGTATCGTTGAGCTCAGCTTCCGCACGCACCAGTCTACGGACTTTAAATAAGACGTAGCGTTGAGCTCAGCTTCCGCACGCACTAGTCTACGGACTTTAAATAAGACGTAGCGTCGAGGTCCGCCTCCGCACGCGCGAGTCTACGGACTATAAATAAGACGTAGCATTGAGCTCAGCTTCCGCACGCACCAGTCTACGGACTTTAAATAAGACGTAGTGTTGAGCTCAGTTTCCGCACGCGCGACTCTACGGAGTATAAATAACATGCGGATGTTGTCCCTGCGCAGTCTACGGACTCTAAACAAGACGCAAATCCAGCGCATGCCGTGGACACTGTCCTCGCGCATACTCCCCGGAGTATAAACAAGACAGGGATGCTGATCCCACGCTCTCTATGGAGCATAAATAAGACGCAGGTGTTGTCCCTGCGCAAGTCTACGGACTCTAAACAAGTCGTGCGCTGAGGTCCGCCTCCGCACGCACCAGTCTGCAGACTATAAATTAAGTCGTGCGCCGAGGTCTGCCTCCGCACGCGAGAGTCCGCGGACTATAAATTAAGTCGTGCGCCGAGGTCTGCCTCCGCACGCGAGAGTCCAAGGACTATAAATTAAGTCGTGCACCGAGGTGTAACATCCTGATTTTCAGAGCCTTTTGAAGCTTTCGAAATAAAATTCACCATTTGAATTTTTCTGGAATTAATTAAAGCTTAAATGCATTTTTTATGAATTAAAAGGATTTAATATGATTAAGTTAAACATTAAAATGTGCCAAAAGTATTTTATTTGAGTTCCCTGAGCCTCAAGAGCTTTTCTGGCATTTTATGTGATTTTTCTGGATTTATTTGCTATTTTCTAGAGCTCAACATGATTTGTTTGAATTTCTGAAAAAAGAAAAAGAAAAACCAGTCGGTCGAGCCGCAACCGCTTCCGCCCCCGCCGCGTGTCAGCCATCCAGAACCCCGCCCCGCATCGCAGCCGCCCACTTTTAGCAGTCGTACTCGTATACGAGTGGGACTCTCAGGTCGTATCCCACCCGGACTCGTACTCGTGGCCGACCAGGACACCTCTACGACCGGGTATAAAAGGGCCGAACCCCTGGTGTCTCCCTCATCCCAAGTCAAGCCTCGCCTCCGAGTTGAGCCGCAAACCGAAGTCGTGCCGCCCGCCGCTGTGGTCGTGCGCCTCGCCAAAGCCGTGGTCGTGCGCCTCGCCGAAGCCGTGGTCATACGCGTAGCCGTTGCCGTGGTCGTGCCGGAGCCCGAGATCGTGTCATCCTCGCCGTCGTTCTGCCGTCGTCGGTGAGTCCCGCCGCCATCCATGTCGTAGATCCGTGTGTCGTAGATCCGTGGTCGTAGATCCGTGTGTCGTGGATCCGTGTGGTTGTAAGGTTCTACGACTACGTTGTAGAGCCTTAGTCGTAATTCGTAAAGCCACCGGTAAGTCCGATCATGTGGTCGTAAACGACTTCATGGTCGTAAGTCTGCCTGAGTAGTCGTAGCCGCTGTGCAGTCGTAGCCGCCCGTGTGGTCGTAGTCGTGGATTGTTCTTCGTGGTCGTAAAGTTCTTCGTGGTCGTAAGGTTCTTCGTGGTCGTAAAGTTCTTCGTGGTCGTAAAGTCCTTCGTGGTCGTAAGGTTCTTCGTGGTCGTAAGGTTCTTCGTGGTCGTAAAGTTCTTCGTGGTCGTAAAGTTCTTCGTGGTCGTAAGGTTCTTCGTGGTCGTAATTTCTCTGCGTGGTCGTAGGGATCCTTTGTGGTCGTAACGACTACCCGTCTGTCTCTTTTTATCTGAATTAAAACTTCCCAGAGCCGGTTCTCCCTCGTCCTAGCTCCGATTGACCTGATTCTTTTTCCAAAATTCATCTAAAATTGAGCACTCTCTTTTGGTTCAACTTTGAGAATTTTTGGAGTTCATTTGAATTTTATTTGATTTTATTTTGTGTTTCGATTTGCGTTCTCTCTCGTTAGATCACGCGTTCGAAGGAGCGGAAGTTGGATTTAAAGATCAAGAGCTGTCAACTGAGCAAGGCCAAGGAAAGTCGTGTCCTTTGATCATGTTGAACCTAGTTTTCAATCTATTATGTATTATCTTGTTTCAAGTTATCATGCATCGCTATTTTATTATCAAACCCTTGTATTGGTAGTTATCGTCCCAATTGGTTATTTCCCTCCTTGATATTTTGGAATACCTTGATGCCATTGTCAACTTAGGTTGGGAATTTAATTAGTGATGCTATGTTATTTGTCACATTGGGTTGGTACGATTAGAATGCTTAGCCTTGCTTATTTTGCGAAAGGGTTCATCATCACATGTGGTTAATTAATCTTGACTTTAATGATATACTTGAATGTGGTGGTTAACCACGATTATAAAACTTGTTGCCGTGGCATGGGTAGTGTCATTGGTGTTGGTTGTACAAAATTGGTTTTCACTTGGGCGATTGATAGTGCAGTAAAGGGGGTGCAAGTTGCACATTGGGATGTGGATGTTTCGCCTGGGTAATTCTTAAGGACTTAACTTTGTGCGCCATTGATCTGAGCTTAATCGTGCAAACCACATGTCTAGTATGGGATAGACCTGGCATAATAATTTGTGAAGTCTCCACTTTGGTTTTACTACCGATGTGGTTGTGGCGCAAGAGGGGGCAATTATCGACTAGGGGGTTACCCTACTCGACGGCGAAACCTTAGCGAGTGGGATCAGGTGGAGATGGATCATTGTAAAGGCCTTGTTGTGATTTCCTTAGCGCGAGGCTAATCACATCGTGTGGGTACAGTTGTGCAACCTCTGCAGAGTGTAAAACTATTCGAATAGCCGTGTCCTCGGTCATGGACAATGCTCGGTGATTTCACATGAGGGGTAGAGTCTTTATGAAATCTGGTTGGTTTGAGCTGGGAAGTGAATGGTTAGTTCACTTGTGGTTATATTCAATTCCTTTGATTATTTATTTAATGTCTTTTGTTGAAGTTGCTTTTCAATCTATTTATTGTATTTACTTTAAATCGTTGCTTTATGCAAAGTTAACCTTTCAGCTATCCATTGTTAAGCCCTGCACACTATATTGCATTCATTTGTTACAAACGACTTGCTGAGTACCAATGTACTCACGGCTTTATGCCCCTGTTGCTCAGTTGAGGAGGAGGAGTATCACCAGCATGAGGTTCCAGAAGGAGAGTACTTCGACGTCTTTGTGGATTAGGCTTCGTTCTCCACTCGATAGCCTGTGGGCGTGTCGATTGGCTGCTGCGCTTCCTTTTGGATTTCCGTTACTAGTTTTTGTTAAGCCCTTCGGGCTAGTCTATTGTAAGCTTGGCCATAAGGTCGCACTCTGATAATTATTAATAATATTTGAGTCTTTTCTTAGTAAATTGTGATATGTTCGATATTTCATCTTTGTTAATACTGTGTGCACTAGCGTGATCCTGGACTAGTGCAGAATACACAGGAGAGTCCGGATTTGCATATTCAGGTCTCTACAGAGATGGTATCAGAGCCATATCGACTGTAGGACGAAGCCCTAGTTAGAATGGTTGAATTAGTCAAGTTTTCAAAATTTATCTTCTAAATCAAATCAACCAAATGTTTGTATAGTAATTCTTTATTCTTACTTCATTCTTAGGATTCTTTCTCCTTGCCTCCTCTGAAATAGTGTTTTCGAATTTCAATTTGACTTCTTATCCCCATAATGTCCATAGATGTCTCGAGCGTCCCTCGATCAAAGTGAAAGTTGGCATGGAATTCTTCAAGCTGTGCTGTGAAATTTGGATCAAGGAAGCATCCAATATGTCAAGAAAAGATTGGGAATTTCCGGGAAGATTAGGAACCATTAGCTTTGAACCTTGTTATAGTTTTAGTATCGTGTAGATCGTCTTGCTTCTTATTTGCCGTTGGGTGTGATGTGAGCTGCAGTTTTGCTTCTAGCATTATGATGCAGTCATGTCAAAAGTCTTTTTGTGGAGTTTATTGCTTCTTTTGTTAGCCTTTTCGGCTAAGTGTTTGCTTAGTTGTAGGATTGCCATTAGTTATCCCCTTAGACGAGTTTACCACGTACCTTTGCTTTTCCCTCTTACCTATTGAGCCTTGAAGAGTCAGTTCTCAACAAATGGTCTTTTCCTTTAGAACAGAGCAGAAATGGTTGACACCCGGAGCTCCGCAGGACGCGGTCAAATGAACCAAGATCCGGAAGGCAGTAATGGAAACCAAGCAACTCCAGAGCAGCATGTGAATCCGGCTGGTTTAGATCCGACCTTGAGTCAGTTTATGGCTGCCCAGACCCAATTAATGAATACCATGATGCAGAATATGAACGCAATGATGAATCGGCAGAATCAAGAAATGGCAATGCCCCAACCAGTTCGTCAACAGTCTAAATTTGCAGAATTCATGAGGACCAAGGCCAATTCCAGTTGGAAGCCAACAGCAGAGGATCACCAAGCCCATGACAGCAGTTACCTGTTTCAAATGCCATGAAACGGGACATTATGCCAACAAATATCCGCAGAATCAAGCCTTGACACCAGTTCGTTTCAACTTGGGCTCTACCCCAGATTGGACTCCCGCAGCAGGATCAGGACGCGGAGCACCGCAAACATCAAGTCAACCCAACAGAGGATCGCAGACCGTGCTGCGCGGCCAGGTGAACCATGTCACCATGGAGGAAGCTCAAGCAGCACCAGATGTTGTGATCGGTAAGCTTCAAGTAAACTCAGTTCCTGCCACAGTTTTGTTCGATTCTGGAGCTTCACATTCGTTTGTTTCCCGGAGTTTTGCTCTAAAGCATAAATTGGAAGTTGTTGCTCTTGGTTCTATTTTGCTGGTTCAATCCCCGGGCTTTGAGATGAGTACCAATCTAGGATGCCCTAGAGTTAAAATAGCCATCCAAGGAATAGAGTTCTCCGCTGATTTGGTAGTGCTAAATATCCAGTCTTTGGATGTGATTCTGGGTATGGATTGGCTCAAAAAGCATCAAGCAGTGTTGGAATGTGGAAGTCGAGCCGTCACCTTGGTCGGTTTAGATGGAAGTAAAGTTAGATTTGAAGCCAACATGAAGCAGCCAGAAAAAGTGATGGTATGCCAAAGCAAAGGGATCATGATAGAGGAAGTACCAATTGTACGAGAATATCCCGATGTATTCCCCGATGATCTTCCTGGGATGCCCCCCGACAGAGAAGTAGAGTTTGCAATTGAGTTAGTACCGGGTACATCGCCTATTTCCAAGAGACCCTACCGAATGCCCGCCAATGAATTGGCAGAATTGAAGAAACAAATACAAGAGTTGTTGGATAAAGGCTATGTCAGGCCTAGTACCTCTCCGTGGGGAGCACCAGTATTGTTTGTCAAAAAGAAGGATGGTAGCCAGCGCATGTGCGTGGATTACCGAGCTCTCAATGAAGTTACCATCAAGAACAAGTATCCCTTGCCCAGAATCGATGACTTGTTCGACCAACTAAAAGGAGCCGGAGTGTTTTCCAAGATTGATTTGAGGTCAGGTTTTCATCAAATGAAGATTCGACCGGAGGATATACCTAAGACAGCATTCTCAACTCGTTATGGTTTATACGAATTCTCTGTAATGTCTTTTGGCCTAACCAATGCCCCAGCATACTTCATGTACCTGATGAACAAGGTGTTCATGGATTACCTGGATAAGTTCGTTGTCGTGTTTATCGATGACATTCTGATCTACTCCAAGAATGAGGAAGAACATGAAGAGCATTTGAGGATGGTATTGCAGAGGTTGCGAGAGCATAAGTTGTATGCCAAGTTTAGCAAATGTGAATTTTGGATAAAGGAAGTTGCGTTTTTGGGCCATGTGATGACCGCAGAAGGAGTAGCAGTTGACCCTGGGAAAGTGAACGATGTACTCACTTGGAGGGCACCAACGTCAGTAACTCAGGTCAGAAGCTTCCTGGGAATGGCGGGTTATTACCGCCGTTTCATTGAAGGATTCTCCAGGGTAGCGCGCCCGCTCACTCAGCTGTTGAAGAAGGAAAAGAAATTTGAATGGACGCCGGAGTGCGAGAGGAGTTTTCAGAAATTAAAGGAGAGCCTAACAACAGCGCCAGTACTAATTCTACCCGACATCAAGAAGGACTTTGAGATCTACTGTGATGCATCCCGCAAAGGTTTGGGGTGTGTGTTGATGCAGGACAAGAGGGTGGTGGCTTATGCATCACGCCAGCTGAGACCACACGAAGAGAACTACCCCACGCATGACTTGGAGTTGGCAGCAGTTGTGCATGCCCTGAAAATTTGGCGTCACTATTTAATGGGTAACCGAAGTGAGATCTACACGGATCATAAGAGCCTAAAATATATTTTCACACAATCGGAGCTCAACCTAAGACAAAGAAGATGGTTGGAATTAATAAAGGATTATGACATCGGAATCCATTATCATCCAGGAAAAGCCAATGTAGTGGCAGACGCGTTGAGTAGAAAGGTGTATTGCAATACAGTGATGGTCAAGGAAAAACAACCAGCTCTACACGAGGAATTTCAGAAGCTTAGTTTGGAGTTGGTTGAGGAAGGGATGTTAGCTACCTTGGACTTGCAGCCGACCCTGGATAGTCAGATTTGTCACGAGCAACCAGGGGATGAAAATATCCAGAGAATCAAAGAAGGTTTAAAGGAAGGCAAAGCACCCGGCTTTGTGGAGGACGATCAGGGAATCATGTGGTATAAGACGCGTTTGTGCGTACCAAACAAGGGGGAACTGAAGAAGTTATTACTTAAGGAAGCGCATGAGTCCTTATATTCAATCCATCCCGGCAGTACCAAGATGTACCAGGATATTAAAGACAAATATTGGTGGCCAGGTATGAAGTGCGAGATAGCCGAGTATGTAGCACTTTGCGATGTGTGCCAAAGAGTGAAGGCTGAACATCAAAGACCAGCAGGTTTGCTGTAACCCTTGAAGATTCCTGAATGGAAGTGGGAAGATGTGGGAATGGACTTTATTACAGGCTTACCCAAGACTAAAGAGGGCTACGACTCAATATGGGTAATTGTGGATCGACTAACGAAGGTCGCTCACTTTCTTCCGGTCAAAACAACTTATTCTGGTGATAAATTGGCCGAGTTATACATGTCCAGGATTGTGAGTCTTCATGGGGTGCCCAAGAGGATAGTATCGGATCGTGGGTCGCAGTTTACTTCACGATTTTGGAATAGCTTTCACGAGGCAATGGGTACTCACTTGAACTTCAGTACAGCATATCATCCGCAAACTGATGGTCAGACGGAGCGTGTGAATCAAATTCTGGAGGATATGTTAAGAGCTTGTGTATTGGATCACGGAGCTAAATGGGATAGTTGTTTACCTTTTGCGGAGTTCTCCTACAATAACAGTTACCAGACTAGTCTACAAATGTCACCGTTTGAAGCCCTGTATGGCAGAAAATGTAGAACCCCTCTCAATTGGAAAGAGACGGGGGAGAGTCAAATCTTCGGGCCAGAATGTCTTCAGGAAGCAGAAGAGAAAGTGCGTTTGATTCAAGAAAGGCTAAAGGCAGCCCAAGCCAGACAGAAGAGTTATGCTGATACTCGTCGAAGAGATTTAAGTTTTGAGCCAAATGACTATGTGTATCTCAGGATCACACCCTTCAAAGGTGTTAAGAGATTTCAAATGAAGGGAAAGCTAGCGCCAAGGTATGTGGGGCCATTTAAAATTTTAAAGCGCAAAGGAGAGGTTGCATACCAGCTGGAATTACCAAACACCTTGAGCGGGATCCATGATGTTTTCCATGTATCTCAACTAAAGAAGTACTTGAGAGTGCCCGAGGAAGCAGTGCCCGTAGAGGCGGTGGATCTTCAGGAGGATCTGTCTTATAAAGAACATCCTATAAAAATTTTGGAAGTGGCAGAGCGTGTAACCAGAAGAAGGACCGTTCGCTTTTGCAAGGTTCAATGGAGCAACCATTCCAAGGAGGAAGCAACCTGGGAGAGCGAGAAGGATCTTAGGGCGGAGTTTCCAAACCTATTCCTTAAAGAGCCAGAATCTCGGGGTCGAGATTCCGTTTAAGGGGGGAGGTTTGTAACATCCTGATTTTCAGAGCCTTTTGAAGCTTTCGAAATAAAATTCACCATTTGAATTTTTCTGGAATTAATTAAAGCTTAAATGAATTTTTTATGAATTAAAAGGATTTAATATGATTAAGTTAAACATTAAAATGTGCCAACAGTATTTTATTTGAGTTCCCTGAGCCTCAAGAGCTTTTCTGGCATTTTATGTGATTTTTCTGGATTTATTTGCTATTTTCTAGAGCTCAAAATGATGTGTTTGAATTTTTGGAAAAAGAAAAAGAAAAACCAGTCGGTCGAGCCGCAACCGCTTCCGCCCCCGCCGCGTGTCAGCCATCCAGAACCCGCCCCGCATCGCAGCCGCCCGCTTTTAGCAGTCGTACTCGTATACGAGTGGGACTCTCAGGTCGTATCCCACCCGGACTCGTACTTGTGGCCGACCAAGACACCTCTACAACCGGGTATAAAAGGGCCGAACCCCTGGTGTCTCCCTCATCCCAAGTCAAGCCTCGCCTCCGAGTTGAGCCGCAAACCGAAGTCGTGCCGCCCGCCGCTGTGGTCGTGCGCCTCGCCAAAGCCGTGGTCGTGCGCCTCGCCGAAGCCGTGGTCATACGCGTAGCCGTTGCCGTGGTCGTGCCGGAGCCCGAGATCGTGTCGTCCTCGCCGTCGTTCTGCCGTCGCCGGTGAGTCCCGCCGCCATCCGTGTCATAGATCCGTGTGTCGTAGATCCGTGTGGTTGTAAGGTTCTACGACTACGTTGTAGAGCCTTAGTCGTAAGTCGTAAAGCCACCGGTAAGTCCGATCATGTGGTCGTAAACGACTTCATGGTCGTAAGTCTGCCTGAGTAGTCGTAGCCGCTGTGCAGTCGTAGCCGCCCGTGTGGTCGTAGTCGTGGATTGTTCTTCGTGGTCGTAAAGTCTTCGTGGTCGTAAAGTTCTTCGTGGTCGTAAGGTTCTTCGTGGTCGTAAAGTTCTTCGTGGTCGTAAAGTCCTTCGTGGTCGTAAGGTTCTTCGTGGTCGTAAGGTTCTTCGTGGTCGTAAAGTTCTTCGTGGTCGTAAAGTTCTTCGTGGTCATAAGGTTCTTCGTGGTCGTAATTTCTCTGCGTGGTCGTAGGGATCCTTTGTGGTCGTAACGACTACCCGTCTGTCTCTTTTTCTCTGAATTAAAACTTCCCAGAGCCGGTTCTCCCTCGTCCTAGCTCCGATTGACCCAATTCTTTTTCCTAAATTCATCTAAAATTGAGCTCTCTCTTTTGGTTCAAGTTTGAGAATTTTTGGAGTTCATTTGAATTTTATTTGATTTTATTTTGTGTTTCGATTTGCGTTCTCTCTCGTTAGATCACGCGTTCGAAGGAGCGGAAGTTGGATTTAAAGATCAAGAGCTGTCAACTGAGCAAGGCCAAGGAAAGTCGTGTCCTTTGATCATGTTGAACCTAGTTTTCAATCTATTATGTATTATCTTGTTTCAAGTTATCATGCATCGCTATTTTATTATCAAACCCTTGTATTGGTAGTTATCGTCCCAATTGGTTATTTCCCTCCTTGATATTTTGGAATACCTTGATGCCATTGTCAACTTAGGTTGGGAATTTAATTAGTGATGCTATGTTATTTGTCACATTGGGTTGGTACGATTAGAATGCTTAGCCTTGCTTATTTTGCGAAAGGGTTCATCATCACATGTGGTTAATTAATCTTGACTTTAATGATATACTTGAATGTGGTGGTTAACCACGATTATAAAACTTGTTGCCATGGCATGGGTAGTGTCATTGGTGTTGGTTGTACAAAATTGGTTTTCACTTGGGCGATTGATAGTGCAGTAAAGGGGGTGCAAGTTGCACATTGGGATGTGGATGTTTCGCCTGGGTAATTCTTAAGGACTTAACTTTGTGCGCCATTGATCTGAGCTTAATCGTGCAAACCACATGTCTAGTATGGGATAGACCTGGCATAATAATTTGTGAAGTCTCCACTTTGGTTTTACTACCGATGTGGTTGTGGCGCAAGAGGGGGCAATTATCGACTAGGGGGTTACCCTACTCGACGGCGAAACCTTAGCGAGTGGGATCAGGTGGAGATGGATCATTGTAAAGGCCTTGTTGTGATTTCCTTAGCGCGAGGCTAATCACATCGTGTGGGTACAGTTGTGCAACCTCTGCAGAGTGTAAAACTATTCGAATAGCCGTGTCCTCGGTCATGGACAATGCTCGGTGATTTCACACGAGGGGTAGAGTCTTTATGAAATCTGGTTGGTTTGAGCTGGGAAGTGAATGGTTAGTTCACTTGTGGTTATATTCAATTCCTTTGATTATTTATTTAATGTCTTTTGTTGAAGTTGCTTTTCAATCTATTTATTGTATTTACTTTAAATCATTGCTTTTTGCAAAGTTAACCTTTCAGCTATCCATTGTTAAGCCCTGCACACTATATTGTATTCATTTGTTACAAATGACTTGCTGAGTACCAATGTACTCACGGCTTTATGCCCCTGTTGCTCAGTTGAGGAGGAGGAGTATCACCAGCATGAGGTTCCAGAAGGAGAGTACTTCGACGTCTTCGTGTATTAGGCTTCGTTCTCCACTCGATAGCCTGTGGGCGTGTCGATTGGCTGCTGCGCTTCCTTTTGGATTTCCGCTGCTAGTTTTTGTTAAGCCCTTCGGGCTAGTCTATTGTAAGCTTGGCCATAAGGTCGCACTCTGATAATTATTAATAATATTTGAGTCTTTTCTTAGTAAATTGTGATATGTTCGATATTTCATCTTTGTTAATACTGTGTGCACTAGCGTGATCCTGGACTAGTGCAGAATACACCGGAGAGTCCGGATTGGCATATTCGGGTCTCTACACGAGGTCTGCCTCCGCACGCGAGACTCCGCGGACTATAAATTAAGTCGTGCGCCGAGGTCTACCTCCGCACGCGAGAGTCCGCGGACTATAAATTAAGTCGTGCGCCGAGGTCTGCCTCTGCACGCGAGAGTCCAAGGACTATAAATTAAGTCGTGCGCTGAGGTCTGCCTCCGCACGCGAGAGTCCGCGGACTATAAATTAAGTTGTGCGCCGAGGTCTGCCTCCGCACGCGAGAGTCCAAGGACTATAAATTAAGTCGTGCGCCGAGGTCTGCCTCCGCACGCGAGAGTCCAAGGACTATAAATTAAGTCGTGCGCCGAGGTCTGCCTCCGCACGCGAGAGTCCGCGGACTATAAATCAAGTCGTGCGCCGAGGTCTGCCTCCGCACGCGCCAGTCTACGGACTCTAAACAAGTCGTGCGCCGAGGTCCACCACCGCATGCACCAGTTATCCTCACGAACTCTACGGAGTATAAAAATTGCGCAATGGCCGAGACACTAGGGAGTGCCTCGCCTTAGTGATGCGGCACCTGGATGTCGCACCTTCGAGCACGTTACACTAGGGAGTGTATCGCTCTAAGCGCCCGCTTTCCGCGGGCACTCCTTTTTGAAGGTAGGGGAACGGCGGTCTCGCCTCCCTACCTCGGCGTGCGTAGTGCCTTCGGCCTACGCTCCAAGCGCCCGCTCCCCACGGGCACTCCTTTTTGAAGGTAGGGGAACGGCGGTCTCGCCTCTCTACCTCGGCGTGCGTAGTGCCTTCGGCCTACGCTCCAAGCGCCCGCTCCCCGCGGGCACTCCTTTTTGAAGGTAGGGGAACGGCGGTCTCGCTTCCCTACCTCGGCGTGCGTAGTGCCTTCGGCCTACGCTCCAAGCGCCCGCTCTCCGCGGGCACTCCTTTTTGAAGGTAGGGGAACGGCGGTCTCGCCTCCCTACCTCGGCGTGCGTAGTGCCTTCGGCCTACGCTCCAAGCGCCCGCTTTCCGCAGGCACTCCTTTTTGAAGGTAGGGGAACGGCGGTCTCGCCTCCCTACCTCGGCGTGCGTAGTGCCTTCGGCCTACGCTCCAAGCGCCCGCTCCCCGCGGGCACTCCTTTTTGAGGTAGGGGAACGGCGGTCTCGCCTCCCTACCTCGGCGTGCGTTGTGCCTTCAGCCTACGCTCCAAGCGCCCGCTCTCCGCGGGCACTCCTTTTTGAAGGTAGGGGAACGGCGGTCTCGCCTCCCTACCTCGGCGTGCGTAGTGCCTTCGGCCTACGCTCCAAGCGCCCGCTCCCCGCGGGCACTCCTTTTTGAAGGTAGGGGAACGGCGGTCTCGCCTCCCTACCTCGGCGTGCGTAATGCCTTCGGCCTACGCTCCAAGCGCCCGCTCTCCGCGGGCACTCCTTTTTGAAGGTAGGGGAACGGCGGTCTCGTCTCCCTACCTCGGCGTGCGTAGTGCCGAACTCGGCGTGCGTAGTGCCTTCGGCCTACGCTCCAAGCGCCCGCTCGCAGCGGGCACTCCTTTTTGAAGGTAGGGGAACGGCGGTCTCGCCTCCCTACCTCGGCGTGCGTAGTGCCTTCGGCCTACGCTCCAAGCGCCCGCTCCCCGCGGGCACTCCTTTTTGAAGGTAGGTGAACGGCTGTCTCGCCTCCCTACCTCGGCATGAGTAGTGCCTTCGGCCTACGCTCCAAGCGCCCGCTCTCCGCGGGCACTATTTTCGAAGGTTGGAGAACAACAGTGCCAGCGCGTCTTCGGCGCTCGACTCCGCCGTCCGCCTGGTAGGCATCGCCTCGACGGGACGGCACGTCTTCGGTGCTCGAGGACATGTCTTCGGCGCTCGACTCCGCCGTCCGCCTCGTAGGCATCGCCTCGGCGGGACGGCACGTCTTGGGCGCTCGACGGCACGTCTTCGGCGCTCGACTCCGCCGTCCGCCTTGTAGGCATCGCCTCGGCGGGATGGCACGTCTTCGGCGCTCGACTCCGCCGTCTGCCTCGTAGGCATCGCCTCGGCGGGACGGCACGTCTTCGGCGCTCGACGACACGCCTTCGGCCTCGACTCCGCCGTCCGCCTCGTAGGCATCGCCTCGGTGGGACGGCACGTCTTCGGCGCTCGACTCCGTCGTCCGCCTTGTAGGCATCGCCTTGGCGGGACGGCACGTCTTTGGCGCTCGACGACACGTCTTCGGCTCTCGACAACGCGTCTTCAGCGCTCGACTCCGCCGTCCGCCTCGTAGGCATCGCCTCGGCGGGACAACACGTCTTCGGCGCTCGACTCCGCCGTCCGCCCCGTAGGCATCGCCTCGGCGGGTCGGCACGTCTTCGGCGCTCGACGACACGGCTTCGACGCTCGACTCCGCCGTCCGCCCCGTAGGCATCGCCTCGGCGGGTCGGCACGTCTTCGGCGCTCGACGACACGCCTTCGGCCTCGACTCTGTCGTCCGCCTTGTAGGCATCGCCTCGGCGGGACGACACGTCTTCGGCGCTCGACTCCGCCGTCCGCCTCGTAGGCATCGCCTCGGCGGGACGGCACGTCTTCGGCGCTCGACGACGCGCATTCGGCCTCGACTCCGCCGTCCGCCTCGTAGGCATCGCCTCGGTGGGACGGCACGTCTTCGGCGCTCGACTCCGCCGTCCGCCTTGTAGGCATCGCCTCGTTGGGACGGCACGTCTTCGGCGCTCGACGACGCGCCTTCGGCCTCGACTCCGCCGCCCGCCTCGTAGGCATCGCCTCGGTGGGACGACACGTCTTCGGCGCTCGACGATACGTCTTTAGCGCTCGACTCCGCCGTCCGCCTCGTAGGCATCGCCTCGGCGGGACGACACGTCTTCGGCGCTCGATGACACGTCTTCGGCGCTCGACTCCGCCGTCCGCCCCGTAGGCATCGCCTCGGCGGGTCGGCACGTCTTCGGCGCTCGACGACACGCCTTCGGCCTCGACTCCGCCGTCCGCCTCGTAGGCATCGCCTCGGCGGGACGACACGTCTTCGGCCCTCGACTCCGCCGTCCGCCTCGTAGGCATCGCCTCGGCGGGACGGCACGTCTTCGGCGCTCGACGACGCGCCTTCGGCATCGACTCCGCTGTCCGCCTCGTAGGCATCGCCTCAGTGGGACGGCACGTCTTCGGCGCTCGATTCCGCCGTCCGCCTTGTAGGCATCGCCTCGGCGGGACGGCACGTCTTCGGCGCTCGACGACACGCCTTCGGCCTCGACTCCGCCGTCCGCCTCGTAGGCATCGCCTCGGTGGGACGGCACGTCTTCGGCGCCCGACTCCGTCGTCCCCCTTGTAGGCATCGCCTCGGCGGGACGGCACGCCTTCGGCGCTCGACGACGCGCCTTCGGCCTCGACTCCGCCGTCCGCCTCGTAGGCATTGCCTCGGTTGGACGGCACGTCTTCGACGCTCGACTCCGCCGTCCGCCTTGTAGGCATCGACTCGGCGGGACGGCACGTCTTCGGCGCTCGACGACACGCCTTCAGCCTCGACTCCGCCGTCCGCCTCGTAGGCATCGCCTCGGTGGGACGGCACATCTTCGGCGCTCGACTCCGTCGTCCGCCTTGTAGGCATCGCCTCGGCGGGACGGCACGTCTTCGGCGTTCGACGACACGTCTTCGGTGCTCGACTCCGCCGTCCGCCTCGTAGGCATCGCCTCGGCGGGACGGCACGTCTTCGGGCTCGACGACGTGCCTTCGGCCTCGACTCCGCCGTCCGCCTTGTAGGCATCGCCTCGGCGGGACGGCACGTCTTCAGCGCTCGACGACGTCTCCGGCGCTTCACCGGTTCCTTCATAAGCATTGCCTCTAGGGTCTGCGAGCTATCAGTTGCATCGGCACCCTCGTGCTTGCTGTCAGGGAATGGGGGCTGGGGTGGTTGATCGCGTCAGCTCGCCCATCGGGACCTCAGCGCTTGCTGTCGAGGGAGTACTGTTGTAGGGGTGGCCCAACCCCCCCGTGACTGGGCCGTGCAACTAGTCCAACACGTAATAGGCCCAATAGTGTAGAGGAATATAACAGTGTAAATATGCCAGTGTACCTGTCGAGACCCGAATATACAAATCCGGACTCTACTGTGTATTCTGCACTAGTCCAGGATCACGCTAGTGCACACAGCGCAAACAAAGACAAATATCATCCACATCACGATATTCTAAAGGAAATCCAAATTATATTAATAACCAACAGAGTACGACCTTATGGCCAAGCTTACAATTATTAGCCTGAAGGGCTTGAAAGAAACTAGCAGCGGAAATCCAAAATTAAGCGTAGTAGCCACTCGACATGCCACAGGCAATCGACTGGGAAGCGAAGTCCTAATCCGTGAAGTCCTCGTAATAGCCTCCTTCTAGCAGCTCCTGCTGATCTGGTCCCTCCTCCTCAACTGAGCAACATGGGCATAAAGCCGTGAGTACTTTGGTACTCAGCAAGTCGTTTATAACAAAAGAATGCAATATAGTATGCAAGGCTTAACAATGGATGGCTGAAAGGTTAGTTTTGCACAAAGCGACAATTTAGAGTAAATATGATAAATAGATTGAAAAGCAAATTTAACAACAGACACTAAGTAATTAAATCAATGGAATTGAGTATAACCACAAGTGAACTAACCATTCACTTCCCATCTCCAACCAACCCAAAATTTCATAAAGACTCTACCCCTCGTGTGAAATCACCGAGCATTGTCCATGACCGAGGACACGGCTATTCGAATAGTTTTACACTCTGCAGAGGTTGCACAACTGTACCCACACGATGTGATTAGCCTCAGCTTAAGGAAATCACAACAAGGCTTTTACAATGATCCATCTCCACCCGATCCCACTCGCTAAGGATTCGCCGTCGAGTAGGGTAACCCCCTAGTCGATAATTGCCCCCTCTTGCGCCACACAACATCAGTAGTAAAACCAAAGTGGAGACTTCACAAATTATTATGCCAGGTCTATCCCATACTAGACATGTGGTTTGCACGATTAAGCTCAGATCAATGGCGCACAAAGTTAAGTCCTTAACAGTTACCCAGGCGAAGCATCCACATCCCAATGTGCATCCAGCACCCCCTTTACTGCACGATCATTCGCCCAAGTGAAAGCCAAGTTTGTATAACCAATGCCCATGACACTACCCATGTCATGACACACAAATTTTATAACTGTGGCTAACCACCACGTTCAAGTAAATCATTAAGTCAGGATTAAATTATCCACATGTGATGACAGACCCAACATACTAATATTAAGCATGGCTAAGCAATTAGACACAACCCCATGTGACAGTTATTATTTTATCACTAAATAATTCCCAATCCTAAGGTGTCAATGGATTCATGGTAGTCAAATTATCATGGAGGGATTTAATCAATTAGGAGTATAACTACCAATACAAGGTTTATTAACAAATAGCCATGCATGATAATTTGAAACAAAATAATACATAATAGATTGAAATCTGGGTTCAACATGATCAAAGAATACGACTTGCCTTGGCCTTGCTCAGATGAGGGCTCTTGGTCTTCAAATCCAACTTCCGCTCCCTCGAACACGCGATCTAACGAGAGAGAAAACGAGACGAAAAGAGAAAATAAATTCAAATAAAATTCAAATGAACTCCAAAAACTTTCAAACCTGAACCAAAAGGTAGAGCTCAATTTTAGATGAATTTAGAAAAAAGAACGGGGTCAATCGGAGCTAGGACGAGGGAGAACGGGCTCTTGGAAAATTGGATTTTCTGAAAATCGGGGAAATTGGAAAAGTGCACTGTGCTGTGGACCGGGCGCACGGGAGGCTGAGTCTACGGTGAACCCGGCGCACGAAACAGTGCGGGGCGGCGGCTGCTGACGCGGGCGGCGGGCGCTGACACGGCGCTGACGGGGCAGACACGCAAGCGTTAGGGCTGACGTGGCCCGGCTTGCGTGGCAGCTCGGGAGCACGGCGGCGGGGCGATCGGACGGCTGTGGTGCGGCCGCGTGGACGCATCCAGGCCGTCGGCCCAGATCGGCTCACGGGTCTACGGCTCGGGCTGACGGGCGGGACCCACATGGCAGCGGCACGGCTCACATGGACCGGGCGCACGGGAAGGCGAAGGGACGCGGGGCGCGGGCGTCAGCGCTGACGTGCGCGTGCACGGGGCGCGAGGCGGCGCGGCGCGGGCGCGTCCGCTGGCGGCGCGGGCGGCGGGGTCTGCGGCGGCGGCTGGCCGGCGACGGGGTGACGGCGGCGACTGGCCGGCGGCGACCGAGGTGGCGGGGACGACGACGGCGGCGGGGCTCACCGGCGGTGGCGAACGGCAGACGGGCGGCGGCGAAGCTCCTGGCGACGACGGCCGGCGCAAAAGACGACGAGGGCGACGGCGCTGGCGGCGGGCTCCGGCGAAGGGCGGCGGCGAGAGCGGCGGCTCGGGATGCGGAAGCCGAGGGGGCGGCCGGCTTTTATACACGGACCCCGAGGTGTCCGCGACGGGGACGGCGGCGGCGGCGAGAGTCCGGCTCGGAGACGGGGAAGACGAGTCCGGGTCGGGGACGACCTGACAGGTGGGCCCCACCTGTCGGTGGCGCGGGTGAGCAGGCGGCCGGGATCGCGTGCGGGCGCGGGCAGATGGCCGAGATGGGCGACGCGTGGCGCGCATCGAGCGGAGGGAGGCGGGCGCGGGCGCGGTCGCGGATACGCGACGCGTGGCGCGGGCGGAGGGGCGCGGGTGCGGCCTGCTGGGCTGGGCCGGCTGGTGGGTTTCGGCCCACTGGCCGGTTGGGGATTTTTGGGGATTTTCTCTTTTTTATAAATTCATTTAAATCATTTTGAGCTCTAGAAAATAGCAAATAAATCCAGAAAAATCCAGAAAAATTCCAATAAATTCCTTGAGACACAAGGAACTCAAATAAAATAACTTTGGCAAATGTTCATGTTCAGATTATTCATATTAAATCCTTTTAATTCATAAAATTCCATTTAAGCTTTAATTAATTTCAGAAAAAATTCAAATGGTGAATTTTATTTTAAAAGCTTCAAAAATGCTCTGAAATTCAGGATGTTACAAACCTCCCCCCCTTAAACGGAATCTCGACCCCGAGATTCTGGCTCTCTAAAGAATAGGTTTGGAAACTCCGCTTTGAGATCCTCCTCACTTTCCCAGGTTGCTTCCTCCTCTGAATGATTGCTCCACTGAACTTTGCAAAAACGAACGACCCTTCTTCTGGTGACACGCTCTGACACTTCCAAGATCTTGATGGGATGCTCTTTATAGGACAGATCCTCCTGGAGATCCACAGCCTCAATTGGCACTGCTTCCTCTGGCACTCGCAAGCACTTCTTCAATTGAGACACATGAAAAACATCGTGTATCCCGCTCAAGTTCTCAGGTAGCTCCAGCTGATAGGCAACTTCTCCCTTGCGCGTCAAAATCTTGAATGGCCCCACATATCTTGGTGCTAACTTTCCCTTCATCTGAAAACGCTTAACTCCTTTGAAAGGTGTGATCCTGAGATACACATAATCATTGGGCTCAAAACTTAAATCTCTTCGGCGAGTATCAGCATAACTCTTTTGCCTGGCTTGAGCTGCTTTCAGCCTCTCTTGAATCAAGCGCACTTTTTCTTCAGCTTCTTGCAAACACTCTGGCCCAAATATCTGCCTTTCTCCTGTCTCCTTCCAATTGAGAGGGGTCCTACACTTCCGACCATACAAAGCCTCAAACGGTGACATCTGCAAACTGGCCTGGTAACTGTTGTTGTAGGAAAATTCTGCAAAAGGTAGGCAATTGTCCCACTTAGCTCCGTGATCCAAAACACATGCTCTCAGCATATCCTCTAGGATTTGATTTACACGCTCTGTCTGACCATCGGTCTGTGGGTGATAGGCTGTGCTGAAATTCAGATGAGTACCCATCGCTTCGTGGAAACTACTCCAAAATCGAGAGGTGAACTGCGATCCACGATCTGACACTATTCTCTTAGGTACTCCATGGAGACTCACAATTCTGGACATATACAATTCTGCCAACTTATCTCCAGAATATGTGGTTTTGACTGGAAGGAAATGGGCTACCTTGGTCAATCGATCCACAATTACCCATATCGAGTCGTAACCTTCCTTGGTCTTGGGTAGACCTGTGATGAAATCCATGCCCACATCTTCCCACTTCCACTCGGGAATTTTCAACGGTTGCAACAATCCTGCGGGTCTTTGATGCTCTGCTTTCACTCGCTGGCAAACATCACATAGTGCTACATACTCTGCTATTTCTCGCTTCATACCTGGCCACCAGTACTTATCCTTGATGTCCTGATACATCTTGGTACTGCCTGGATGAATTGAATATAATGACTCGTGTGCCTCTTTAAGCAACAATTGCTTTAACTCTTCCTTATTGGGTACGCACAATTGCTTCTTGTACCATATGATACCCTGATCATCCTCCACAAAACCTGTCGCTTTTCCTTCCTTCAATCCAACCTTGATCCGCTGGATATTTTCATCCTCCGGTTGCGCTTGACGAATCTGACTATCCAAGGTCGGCTGCAAGTCCAAAGCGGCCAACATCCCTTCTTCAACCAACTCCAAACTGAGCTTTTGGAATTCCTCGTGCAATGCTGGTTGACTCTCCTTGACCATAATTGTGTTGCAATATACCTTCCTGCTCAACGCATCTGCCACTACGTTGGCTTTTCCTGGGTGATAGTGGATTCCAATGTCATAGTCCTTTATCAACTCCAACCATCTTCTTTGTCTTAGGTTAAGGTCTGATTGGGTGAAGATATACTTCAAGCTCTTATGATCCGTGTAGATCTCACATCTGTTACCCATCAGGTAGTGTCGCCATATTTTCAGGGCATGCACAACTGCTGCTAACTCCAAATCGTGCGTAGGGTAGTTCTCCTCATGTGGCCTCAACTGACGCGATGCATAAGCTACCACTCTTTTGTCTTGCATCAATACGCACCCTAAACCTTTGCGGGAGGCATCACAATAAATCTCAAAATCTTTCTTGATATCTGGCAAAATTAGGACTGGCGCTGTTGTCAGACTTTCCTTTAGCTTCCGAAAACTCTTCTCGCATTCTGGCGTCCATTCAAACTTCTTTTCTTTCTTTAATAGCTGGGTAAGGGGTCGGGCTACACTGGAGAATCCTTCAATGAATCTTCGATAGTAACCTGCCATTCCTAGGAAGCTTCTGACCTGGGTCACTGACGTGGGTGCCTTCCAGGTGAGCACATCTTGTACTTTCCCTGAGTCAACGGACACTCCCTCTGCTGTCAACACATGACCCAAAAAGGCAACTTCCTTCATCCAAAATTCACACTTGCTGAACTTAGCATACAACTTGTGCTCCCGCAATCTTTGCAATACCAACCTCAAATGCTCCTCATGCTCCTCCTCATTCTTGGAGTAGATCAGAATGTCATCAATGAACACAACGACAAACTTGTCCAAGTAATCCATGAACACCTTGTTCATCAGGTACATAAAGTAGGCTGGGGCATTGGTTAAGCCAAAGGACATCACGGTGAACTCATACAATCCATAACGAGTTGAGAAGGCTGTCTTGGGTATGTCCTCCGGTCGAATCCTCATTTGGTGATACCCCGATCTCAAATCAATCTTGGAGAACACTCCAGCTCCCTTTAATTGATCAAACAGGTCATCAATTCTGGGCAACGGATACTTGTTCTTGATGATAACTTCATTGAGAGCTCGATAATCCACACACATACGCTGGCTACCATCTTTTTTCTTGACGAACAATACTGGTGCTCCCCACGGAGAGGTACTAGGCCTAACATAGCCTTTATCCAACAACTCTTGTATCTGCTTCTTCAATTCTGCTAACTCATTGGCGGGCATCCGGTAAGGTCTCTTGGAAATTGGCGAGGTGCCTGGTGCTAACTCAATTGCGAACTCCACTTCTCTTTTTGGTGGCATCCCAGGGAGGTCATCAGGAAAAACATCCGGATACTCTCTGGCAACTGGCACTTCACTTAGGGCAATCCCTTTACTTTGGCACACCATCACTTTTTCTGGCTGCTTCATGTTGGCTTCAAATCTTACTTTGCTTCCATCGGGACCGTCCAAGGTGACTGCTCGGCTTCCACACTCCAACACTGCTTGGTGCTTCTTGAGCCAATCCATACCCAAAATTACGTCCAAAGACTGGATATTCAGCACAACCAAATCTGCGGAGAACTCTACTCCTTGGATGGCTATCCTAACTTTGGGGCATCCTAGGTTTGTACTCATCTCAGAGCCTGGGGATTGAACCAATAAAATGGAACCAAGTGCAACGACTTCCAACTTATGCTTTAGAGCAAAACTCCGAGAAACAAACGAATGCGAAGCTCCAGAATCAAACAAAACTGTGGCAGGTACTGAATTTACTGGGAACTTACCGATCACCACATCTGGCGCTGCTTGAGCCTCCTCCATGGTGACGTGGTTCACCTGGCCACGCATCACGGTCTGCGATCCTTTGTTGGGTTGATTTGATCCTTGAGGTGCTCCGCGTCCTGACCCTGCTGCAGGGGTACGGTCTGGTGTGGCTCCCAAGTTGAAGCGAACTGGTGTCAATGCTGCATTCTGCGGGCATTTGTTGGCATAATGTCCCGTCTCATTGCATTTGAAACAAGTGACTGCTGACATGGGCTTGGTAATCCTCTGCTGTTGGCTTCCCACTGGATTTGGTTTTGGCGCTGAAGAAAACTGACGGGGAGCTGGTGCAGGAGTTTTGAATCCCGACTGCTGAGGAACTCGAGCTGGCTGAAAATTACCGAAGCGGGCTCTCTGAGCTTGGTGCATCTGTGATCCTTGCTGCATCATTCTTCTCTTGCGAGATTCTTCCAACTCGCGACGACTTTCCTCAATGAGCATTGCTTTGTCCACCATGTTTTGGAAACTGGCATAATCATGTCCCACTACCTGAACTTTCAATCCTGGGTTCAATCCTTTCTTGAACCTCTTCTGGCGAGCATCATCTGTGGCAACATCTTCTGGAGCGTAACGGGCCAATTGAGTGAACTTGTTAAGATATTCACTCACGGACATGTTCTTCTGCTGCAACTCCCGAAATTCTTCCTTCTTCATTTCGATCACCCCATCCAGGATATGGGCATGACGAAAAGCTTCTGCGAACTCAGCCCAGGTGATACTCTCTGGATCCTCATGAGCGGCACAATAATTTTCCCACCACTCGGCTGCAGCACCCTCAAGCTGATGGGCTGCATACAACACCTTCTCGCGATCTGTACACTGGGCAAGGTTAAGCTTCTTTTCCACTGAACGCATCCAGTCATCGGCTTCTAGTGGCTCAGAAGACCGTGAATAGGTAGGAGGCCTTGTCCTCATAAATTCTGCAAACTTGGACTGCTGGCGAACTGGTGGAGGCATGGCCATGTCTTGATTCTGTCGATTCATCATGGCGTTCATGTTCTGCATCATGGTGTTCATCAACTGGGTCTGGGCTGCCATGAACTGACTCAAGGTTGGATCCAGTCCAGCTGGGTTTGCATGCTGCTCCGGAGTTGCCTGACTGCCCTCAGGATCCTGACTCATCTGACCACGTCCTGCGGAGCTCCGGGTATCAACCATCTGAAAGGAAAGATCACTTGCTTGAGAACTGGCTTCACAGGGCTTACCAGGTAAGAGGGAAAAGCAAAGATAAGTGGTAAGTTCGTCTAAGGGGGATATCTTAATGGTAAATCCTAAACTAAACAATCACTTAGCCGAAAAGCTAACAAAAGGACAAATAAATCACTTCAATAAAAGATTTGGTATGCCTGCAACATATTGCTTTTGAGGGCAAAACTGCAGCTCACATCACACTCAATGCAAACAAAAACCACTTCCTAACCGATGCTATCCTATGCTACGGTCTACTCTTCCGGTTCCCACTCAGGTCCGGCGAGGTACGGTGTGCGTTCTTCTTCTTCTTCTGCATCACTGTAGAACGTCCATCGGTTGCGGAACTGCATTGTAGGCGCTGCTGCTGGAATGACGAGTCGAAGGTACTCTCGGCGATCATCTGCCATGCGTTGCCTTTCCTCCGGGCTGGGCGGCGTAGGGGAAGGCGAGGGTGTTGGCGTCCGCGGAGTGTACTCCTCAGGTTCATACTTCCTCTTGTATTCCTGGATGAACTTGGTCATACTGATCTTGTACCGTCGACAGAGTTGAGCAACGGCCTTGCGTGCAGCTGCTTGCGGATTTGAACCTTTGAAGCTGTGGTGTACGACGTGTCCTCCAAGCTTGGTAGTGAAGTACAACCGTGTGAAATGGTATCCTCTTACTTCATCATCCATGGAACTGTAAATTGGTGTTCTTTTGAAACCAAGACTTCTTAGCAGCACTCGAAGAACTCTCCTCCATCCTCCTGACCTGCTATAGTTGCTTTGCGACATCTACAGCACGGCACAAGACAAGAGTCAGTTTAAAAACTTTCATTTTCGCAGAAATTTTAAGGTGAGAGGCAAGAGTCCCTAAGAATAAGGTAAGAGAGTAAAGAATTTTGCTAAATCTCAGGTTTGGTTGTTTTGTCTTTAGAAAATAGGTTTTTGAATTTTTGAGACAACGACTAACTGACTAGGGTTTCGTCCTACAGTCGATATGGCTCTGATACCATCTCTGTCGAGACCCGAATATACAAATCCGGACTCTACTGTGTATTCTGCACTAGTCCAGGATCACGCTAGTGCACACAGCGCAAACAAAGACAAATATCATCCACATCACGATATTCTAAAGGAAATCCAAATTATATTAATAACCAACAGAGTACGACCTTATGGCCAAGCTTACAATTATTAGCCTGAAGGGCTTGAAAGAAACTAGCAGCGGAAATCCAAAATTAAGCGTAGTAGCCACTCGACATGCCACAGGCAATCGACTGGGAAGCGAAGTCCTAATCCGTGAAGTCCTCGTAATAGCCTCCTTCTAGCAGCTCCTGCTGATCTGGTCCCTCCTCCTCAACTGAGCAACATGGGCATAAAGCCGTGAGTACTTTGGTACTCAGCAAGTCGTTTATAACAAAAGAATGCAATATAGTATGCAAGGCTTAACAATGGATGGCTGAAAGGTTAGTTTTGCACAAAGCGACAATTTAGAGTAAATATGATAAATAGATTGAAAAGCAAATTTAACAACAGACACTAAGTAATTAAATCAATGGAATTGAGTATAACCACAAGTGAACTAACCATTCACTTCCCATCTCCAACCAACCCAAAATTTCATAAAGACTCTACCCCTCGTGTGAAATCACCGAGCATTGTCCATGACCGAGGACACGGCTATTCGAATAGTTTTACACTCTGCAGAGGTTGCACAACTGTACCCACACGATGTGATTAGCCTCAGCTTAAGGAAATCACAACAAGGCTTTTACAATGATCCATCTCCACCCGATCCCACTCGCTAAGGATTCGCCGTCGAGTAGGGTAACCCCCTAGTCGATAATTGCCCCCTCTTGCGCCACACAACATCAGTAGTAAAACCAAAGTGGAGACTTCACAAATTATTATGCCAGGTCTATCCCATACTAGACATGTGGTTTGCACGATTAAGCTCAGATCAATGGCGCACAAAGTTAAGTCCTTAACAGTTACCCAGGCGAAGCATCCACATCCCAATGTGCATCCAGCACCCCCTTTACTGCACGATCATTCGCCCAAGTGAAAGCCAAGTTTGTATAACCAATGCCCATGACACTACCCATGTCATGACACACAAATTTTATAACTGTGGCTAACCACCACGTTCAAGTAAATCATTAAGTCAGGATTAAATTATCCACATGTGATGACAGACCCAACATACTAATATTAAGCATGGCTAAGCAATTAGACACAACCCCATGTGACAGTTATTATTTTATCACTAAATAATTCCCAATCCTAAGGTGTCAATGGATTCATGGTAGTCAAATTATCATGGAGGGATTTAATCAATTAGGAGTATAACTACCAATACAAGGTTTATTAACAAATAGCCATGCATGATAATTTGAAACAAAATAATACATAATAGATTGAAATCTGGGTTCAACATGATCAAAGAATACGACTTGCCTTGGCCTTGCTCAGATGAGGGCTCTTGGTCTTCAAATCCAACTTCCGCTCCCTCGAACACGCGATCTAACGAGAGAGAAAACGAGACGAAAAGAGAAAATAAATTCAAATAAAATTCAAATGAACTCCAAAAACTTTCAAACCTGAACCAAAAGGTAGAGCTCAATTTTAGATGAATTTAGAAAAAAGAACGGGGTCAATCGGAGCTAGGACGAGGGAGAACGGGCTCTTGGAAAATTGGATTTTCTGAAAATCGGGGAAATTGGAAAAGTGCACTGTGCTGTGGACCGGGCGCACGGGAGGCTGAGTCTACGGTGAACCCGGCGCACGAAACAGTGCGGGGCGGCGGCTGCTGACGCGGGCGGCGGGCGCTGACACGGCGCTGACGGGGCAGACACGCAAGCGTTAGGGCTGACGTGGCCCGGCTTGCGTGGCAGCTCGGGAGCACGGCGGCGGGGCGATCGGACGGCTGTGGTGCGGCCGCGTGGACGCATCCGGGCCGTCGGCCCAGATCGGCTCACGGGTCTACGGCTCGGGCTGACGGGCGGGACCCACATGGCAGCGGCACGGCTCACATGGACCGGGCGCACGGGAAGGCGAAGGGACGCGGGGCGCGGGCGTCAGCGCTGACGTGCGCGTGCACGGGGCGCGAGGCGGCGCGGCGCGGGCGCGTCCGCTGGCGGCGCGGGCGGCGGGGTCTGCGGCGGCGGCTGGCCGGCGACGGGGTGACGGCGGCGACTGGCCGGCGGCGACCGAGGTGGCGGGGACGACGACGGCGGCGGGGCTCACCGGCGGTGGCGAACGGCAGACGGGCGGCGGCGAAGCTCCTGGCGACGACGGCCGGCGCAAAAGACGACGAGGGCGACGGCGCTGGCGGCGGGCTCCGGCGAAGGGCGGCGGCGAGAGCGGCGGCTCGGGATGCGGAAGCCGAGGGGGCGGCCGGCTTTTATACACGGACCCCGAGGTGTCCGCGACGGGGACGGCGGCGGCGGCGAGAGTCCGGCTCGGAGACGGGGAAGACGAGTCCGGGTCGGGGACGACCTGACAGGTGGGCCCCACCTGTCGGTGGCGCGGGTGAGCAGGCGGCCGGGATCGCGTGCGGGCGCGGGCAGATGGCCGAGATGGGCGACGCGTGGCGCGCATCGAGCGGAGGGAGGCGGGCGCGGGCGCGGTCGCGGATACGCGACGCGTGGTGCGGGCGGAGGGGCGCGGGTGCGGCCTGCTGGGCTGGGCCGGCTGGTGGGTTTCGGCCCACTGGCCGGTTGGGGATTTTTGGGGATTTTCTCTTTTTTATAAATTCATTTAAATCATTTTGAGCTCTAGAAAATAGCAAATAAATCCAGAAAAATCCAGAAAAATTCCAATAAATTCCTTGAGACACAAGGAACTCAAATAAAATAACTTTGGCAAATGTTCATGTTCAGATTATTCATATTAAATCCTTTTAATTCATAAAATTCCATTTAAGCTTTAATTAATTTCAGAAAAAATTCAAATGGTGAATTTTATTTTAAAAGCTTCAAAAATGCTCTGAAATTCAGGATGTTACAGTACCCCTATCCTTTGTAAATACTAAGGGGTAGAATGGGGATCTCCCATTCTACCCCACTCACATATATATGAGCCCCCAGGAGGGGCAAAGGGGGACATCTCCCTCATTCTCACCACCTCTCCACGGATCTGGCTCTCCTCTTCCTCTCCTACCAGTCCCCTCCTTCTCTGTTTAGTCCGTAGCTACGACACACACGTATTGCCCGGCGACTACTGGTGGCACTGCAAAAAATGGAATGCGTTAATTCAAGAGGTATTACTACCAACTGTTACATATGATTAATTAATGTGTAATAGCGAATACCTTAAAATTTCGAATATGTGTCAGGCCTTTGGCCCCTTGTGTCGAGACACCTACCTTTGCAACGTACACCGCGAACGCCCTACGTGATTCGAAAAAGTTGACCTTAGTCATTCGGAAGGAAAGAAAGAGTACAATATAGGTATGTATGGAGAAAATGTACTTACCTATCGATTACTTGGTTGACAACTGTGTAGTCCATTTTATTCTTACTTAGGGAATCAAGGTATATTGCCTTGTTCTATTTTGGTACAATTACTATTAAAATCCAATGATAGTCCTGATTTTAGGGCATAAGTACATATTCCTTATCGCAGTAAGACACCAGTGCTGATGCAATATACCTCTCGACGAAGGGTCTATCCTCGTTGATGGTATGCATGGCGACCAAGTGTGGGTCCAAGAAACCAACCGATGATTTAGTTCTTCTAGCTTTAGTCACCATGTGTCTATATATACACACACGAAAGCAACAAATTATATATGACATTTATCGGTATGACATGAACGGAGACTGTGATTGTACATACTTACAACGTCCAGCATCGAATGAGTGAGGCGTCGAGAGCATTGAGCGTAAAAAGATCAAATAAATCCTCGAAGGTGACCACGAAGACACAATCTTGAATATTGTGCTCTAAATGATCCGGCGCGAATTTGATAGTGATACCTAAGCGCCGTTCTCCCTCTGGCTTTATTGGACTGTTCTATATATCACTTGTGTAATTGTGTGCAACTAATTGGTAGGGTTTTGAGGCGCGTTACCAGGTCGACCAGCGGCTCGCCAAGCACAAATTTGTGGGCTAATGGCAGGTACGGGATATCACCATTGGTATTCTTTGCTTTGCCCTTACTACCCTTGTTGCCTTGGCTGTAGGTCGACTTTATGGTAGTCGACTGTAAAGGTAACACCGGTACAAGTTGCTTTGGCCAGAATAGCACCCGTGGAGATAGCACCGGTGCAGGTAGCAGTGGTGGAGATAAGTCTTGTGGAGATGGCACCAGTGCATGTAGCTCTGGTTCGCACTGCCCTTGTAGTCCTGCCACTGGTGAAGAAGCCTCCAGGGAGATGTCGCTTTTGGGCCACTGGATGAATATTCCAATGGCCTACCCTAGAGTCACGATCTCGTCATTGGGGGGCTTCGGTAGCGGGACGACCTCAAAATTGACATGCACACCATCCACATTAACTTTTGCGAAGCCTGGTGCTATAGGTGTACGGTGCACCATGGCCCCGAGAGCGGACAGATATGCCTGGCCCCAAGCAACGTACAAGGGAACGGAGGCATATCTCACTTGGAGCCTGCACTTCGTAGGCTCCTACATAACGATACAAAATTAGCTACTCCAATAGGCCTATCAATGGAGCAAGCATTCGAGAGATAATAATTATTACCTGGATGTCGTCCACAGGAAATCTGGCCTCGCTTTCCGTCGGATTGGAAGTGCAACTACTCGGACGGTTGTACGGGCTAGCTAGCACAGGAGCGACGGCGGCGGCCTGCTGATTTTCTGTAAATCTCCGCATCTCATCTCTGACATAATCAGCCAGTTCCTCTCTAAGAGATGCCTTGATCTCTTCTCGTAGCCGTGCCTCACGCTCGGCTTTGGTTCTCTTCCTACGCTAATACATTTCGGAGTCATCTTGGAAACCATGTTCCCTGGAATGATCCCTGGGAAGATTCAACACTCAGCGCTTCCTGCAAGAGCGCAACATGTCATTTCACTTCCTACGAAGTTGTGGAGTAATTACAAGCTATGTAGTTCAATCGATATCTTACCAGGCGCTGGGACACTTGCTGGCCTGCAGGGTTTTGAAAGGAGACGTCCCCCGATGTCGTTGTAGTTGACCTTGCTCTAATCCAATTTCGAGCGCGGTCATCCGGGATATTGGCAAATGGCGGGGCGGTGTCCTGCAGGACTGCCTGTTCGTCCTCCCTCCTCCACTGTGGGATTTTACCCGCATACCCAGCTGTGCCAAGTCTGTGGGGGCGTGTGTTTTTTGCCTGGAGGGCCTTGTGCGCCGCACTTGTACTTTTGAAATCTTCGGTCGTCTTTATCGCCTTGAACTCTTCCCATTGTGGTTCCAGGAATGGATATTTATGAAAGGGCGTTTCGTCCTTCTCCACGTAGTCCTTGACAAGCGTGCTCTTGAAGTTCTTCTATGCTTTGCACGCCGCTAGAAAGGCTTGTCGTTGCATGGCGTCTTGGTGTTCTTCTGGAATCTCGAACGATGCCAAAATTTCTGTCAGCAGCTCACGTTTCCGAGTCCCAGGCACGCTCTTCCACGAATCGAATGTGATCTCAATTCGTTCTCGTGCAACTATTCTGATCATTCTTCAGAATGCGCATACTGCTTGGCGAGGAAGGAGAGAGGTCCCAGATCCATTGACCTCTGTGATGGTAAATCGGCCCTCAGGCTTTTTCGATAGCCCTCTTCCTTGGCGTTTTGATTTGGAGCAAACGCATCCGGCGATGATGTTGAAGAATGTGCGGATGATATGTTAGTTTTCTAAACAACATATACAAGGAGTTATGAAGAACCATCCTAGAAGACCATAAGATAAGAAAGTGCCATACTATGATTTGCTCAATTTGTGGGTCTATTAGGATAAGATAAGAAAGTGCCATACCATAAGATAAGAAAGTGCAATCTATCTATTTCGCTCAATAGAACATATATACCATTCTATGATTCTTCAATTTGTGGGTCTATTAGGAACTAAATGGAAGCGTCTGGAAATTGTATATCACCAGAGGGATAGATAGATACTGATCTCAACTATTTTCACCCTCATCCAAAAGTAAGGTAGAAGCAGATTGTAGAGCAGCCAGTTTTAGTGATAACAAGATTAAAAAGAGGCAAGCAAACTATGCAGCCTTTTTCATTTGTTTTCAAAAATCAAAATATTAAGAGGTGATGTATATTTACAAAGGAACCACGAGAGATGGTTTGAATTGGCTTAAAATGTTACATAATGCATCGTTATACCATTCAAAGTATTCACAGTACCACAAATACCAGGGCTAATATGTTCATAATGCATTATTCTACCATTCAAAGTCGTCATGTCAAATGAGTGACAACATTTCCTGATGTTTATGTACAACAGCAACAAAAAACCAAAGTGAACACAACACAAGTAATAAAAAGAGTAAATGCAACATAGATACAAGTAAGATATTCAATATTCATATGTAGGTACTTCAACAAAATAATATTCCCGTTAGGTAAACAAGGATGATAATGATGTACAAGGGAATGAGGGATCACTACTAATTTCAAGATTCTAATTGTGTCGCCACATAAACAGTTAAACAAAATATCCAAAGACTACTACGACTGCAAGAGTAAAGTAGGGACTAGGGAGAGTACCAGGTACTAGGGTTCGGGCGTTGAGGTGTATATAGGCGGTGGCGACGGCGAGGACGGAGGTGGTCGGCGATGGGCTCGGGGACGGCGGCGGCGACAGGCTCGATCAGGACTTCGGGAGAGTGACTAAGTCTAATAATTGCATACACGCAAAACCCTAGCGGGGGGTTATATATAAAGGTTTATTACAGACGGTTCTATTTAAGAACCGTCTGTGATATCAATATCACAAACGGTTCTAAACTTAGAACCGTCTGTGATAGTATAAATATCACAGACGGTTCTAAACTGAGAACCGTCTGTGATAAGCGTTTGCCCCCGGCTGTAGTCATTAATATAAACACCAACCAACATTCAGTAAGACTTCACACAGTGTATTTCTTTACAACAGCTACCTGGGACTGTTGAAATTCACAAATTCAATAAGACCTCACACATTTTCACATGTACATTAATGCAAATTCACAAATACATCACACACATACATTGTTGTATACATAAATGCCAATTCACATATACATCACATACATGCATTGTTATATACATAAATGCAAATGCCCACATATATGTCGCACATTCTCATTCTACTTACTTATTTCCTTTAAAAATTAGCCCTTCATGATGATCAATGAGTACGTAACTAGTTTCGTCACGTTGTTCGTCGTCGACCCTTATGCCATTTCCAAAAGGAGGTAACTCGTCAAATTGATTGTATTCTTCCTCGTCCACCACATTCTCTACTTCGACAATTCTCCTTTTTTCATGAAGAACTACATGGTGTTTCTTATTTGCTGGGTCAGTTACATAGAAAACTTGAACAACTTGGTTGGTAAGTACGAATGGTTCGTCTTTATACCCGACACGTTGGAGGTCCACGGTAGTGACACCGTACTTGTCAACCTTCACTTGTGGGAGATGCACTGGCGAAATAAGGGGATCTTGAAAACCACGTAGTCGAGCTCCCAAATCTCTTCTATGAACCCATAATACGAGTTTCTCAACACATCGGTACTGAACGCATCTATGCGAACACCGTTGTTCTGGTTAGTGCTCTTTACATCCTGAGACTGTGTATAGAATGTGTACCCATTTATGTCATATTCTTGCCATGTCACAACTATAAATGTTGGCCCTTTTGCCAACCATGTCATCATGTCACTTGGCGAGCTCCTAACGATTTGCTCCTTCAACCATTAGTTGAATCGACTGTTGTGTTGCCTCGTGATCCAAACATCCGACCACTCTGGATTCTGTTGCCGAAGCACATCCTTGTGCTGGTCGACATAAGGCGCCACTTCAGTCATATGTTGCAAGACCGTGAAATGGGCTTGAGTATACGTGTCCATGTCTGGAGTGATTGCTTTCCTTCTGACAGTTCCGATACCCTTCAGCCTCCCCTCATGACGAGGTTGAGGCACACCTATCGGTTGAATTTGAGCCATATAATCGACACAAAACTCAATGACCTCTTCGTTTGCATAACCTTCGACGATGCTGCCCTCCGGCTGAGAACGATTCCATACGTAGGACTTGAGAATTCCCATGAACCTCTCAAATGGGTACATGCTACGTAGGAATACGGGCCCGTACATTTTTATCTCCCACACAACGTGAAAAATGAGATGAACCATGATATCGAAAAACGAAGGAGGGAAATACATTTCAAGATGACATAGAGTCATCACCACCTCGTTCTGCAGAGCATATAGTCCTTTGGGATCGATGACCTTCTGAGCAATTGTGTTAAAGAAATAACATAGCCTCATGATTGTCTCTCGGACTTTGATCAGCAAAATATTTCTAATTGCAATAGGGAGCATCTGTGTCATCAGCACATGACAATATGATACTTCATGCCATTTAACTTCAAATCTTGCATCGAAACAAGTTTCTTCATGTTACCGGAGTAACCAGACGGAACTTTAACACCATGCAAGTACTAGCACAGTTCTGTTTTCTTGGCCTTGGACAGAGTGTAACACGCAAGGGGAAGGTACGTTCATCCATTATCTGTTTTTGTTGGTGCTAACTCAGGCCTGATGTCCATATCAGCCAAGTCAAGCCGTGCGTTGACGTCGTCCTTTGTTTTATCACGAATGTTCAGTAAGAGACCAATCAAGTTGTCACATACATTCTTTTCTACGTGCATGATGTCGATGCAGTGTCGAACATCTAGGTACTCCCAATAAGGTAAGTCCCAAAATATTGATCTCTTCTTCCAGGTGTTCTTCTCATGAGCCCTCAATTTACGTCCCTTTCTGAGGACAACATCTAAATCCTTAACCATATTATAAACCTCTTTTCCCCTTAAATGCCTTGGAGCTGAACCGTCTTCCTTCTCTCCGTCAAATTGTTTCTTCATCTTGCGGTATGGGTGAGCCCTCCAAAGGAACCGGCGGTGACGCATGTAGACGGTTTTGCGTGAGTGTTTCAGCCACACACTCTCGATACCATCTAAACAGTGGGTACAAGCTTTGGCACCTTTTGTACTCTGGCCCGATAGGTTAGTAAGGGCAGGATAATCATTTATGGTGCAGAACAATAAGGAGCGCAGAGTGAAGTCCAAACCTTATATTTCTTGGTTCTGCACCGAAGTCTGCAAAACTCCTATCGATATTTCTCCACTAGGCGGAATCAGCAAGTTGTCTTAGCATTCCATCCTTCTTACGCTCCTTCGAGTCCCAACGCAGCAGTTTTGCCTCCTTTGGATTTGCAAAAAACCTTTTCAAACGGGGAATTATAAGAAAATACCATGCCACCTTAGCAGGAGGTCCTTTCTTCACCTCTGTTCCCTCGTCGTTATCTGATTGATTGTTACGTTTGTATCGGGATGCGTTGCACACCGGACATACATGCATGTTTGCATACTCTTTACGGTAGAGGATACAGTCGTTCAGACATGCATGTATTCTTTCTACTTACATTCCCAATAGACAAGAACTTTCTTGGCTTTATACGTGGTTTTAGGCAACTCATTTTCCTCCGGAAGCATGTCCGATAAAAGACCTAGCAGCATTGTGAAACTCTTGTCGGACCAACCGTTGCAACAGTTCAAGCACGGCCGATAACCTCATGTACTTTGACCTGCAGCACGTGAACAAATGTTTCTCCGAGTCCTCCATTAAACCCCGGAATTTAACATATTCTCTCTCATCATAGTTCTCTTCTACATCGCGAAGCATCTGATCCAGATTGTCATCGTGCAACCTATCTAAATCCGAACAACAATCGACATCATCCGGCGGCATGTCATTCACTTCACCGGTGATGTTATCCGGCGGCATATCATTCACTTCACCGGCGATGTCATCCGGCAGCATATGATCGTTGACTTCACCATGACTGGTCCAACACGTATAACCCTATTTGAAACCCCTCCGAATCAAGTGCGCTTCAATTTGCCCTCGGTTCTTAAACATCATTAAATTCTCGCAGTAAGTAGACACGCCCTCGGTTCTACTTTTACAGTACATATATTCCACCCCCTTATTCAACATATCCTCCTCGGCAGCTCTTGTAAAAGTAGACACGCCATTAATGTATTGTTCACTCACACGGTTCGCGGCATACATCTAGCTTTGGTCCTACGTTATGTATATATATAACAACTTAGTATTAAAAATTAAATTAATTAATTATTACTACATATATACCACATGCATTGAGGTTTTGCTAGCTTAATTCATATTATAAACACAACAGCTATTTCCCTGCGATCGCTGAAGGTATATAACCAACAATTTTGACAAATTTGGCCTCCCACATGACGGGAACTGATCATGTATGGTCAAGTAGATGCAAACTATCTTCAATAACACTCACCAAAACTTAGATCTAAATTGTAATGCAAAGAAAAATAAATTTCATTACTAACCATATCTAGAGCAACCAGGAACGTATGAATCTTCAAAGCTCAATCTCTGCCTCCTCCCATCAAATTAATTGGCCGAAATCGCCTAGCTTGCCTCTTGAGCGAAAGAGTGCAGCACCAGCTAGATCTGGATCGAAATGAAGACAGATGCGATTCTAACCAGCGCAATAAATGTCTAGCGGCATTATCACAGACGGTTTTTTATTACAAACCGTCTGTGATAATTCTAAGATTATCACAGACGATTTTTAATACAAACCGTCTGTGATAATTCTAAGATTATCACATACGATTTTTAATACAAACCGTCTGTGATAATCAGCTTATCACAAACGGTTTTTAATAAAAAAACTGTCTGTGATAATTCCAGATTATCACAGACGGTTTTTATTAAAAACCGTCCGCGATACTGAAATTTCACAAACGGTTCATCAGTAAGAACAGTCTGTGATACTTGTTTTCTCCGACGTCTTCAACACAGACAGTGTCCAAATTAAAATCGTCTGTGTTAGTGTTGGTCACAGACAGTTTTGTCAAAGTCTGTGATTTGGCGTCTAGTATTAGGCTTTCTGTAGTAGTGGGTGCAGGTGCCGGCGAGCACGAGCTCTTCCTGCTGCTTGGTGTTGGATTATGTGGGCCAAGCCCATATAATAAGAATAATTCCTATTAAATCTCAAAGGCCCACTCATGCAAAGGGGGCATGCATGTGATCTTTAGTACCATATTGCTAGTTCTAGGAGAGGAAGACCACCTTAAAAGGGATGGTGCACTCCTAGCCACTTGAGGCATGTGTGGGAGAGAACTAGAGGATAACACGCGCGCGCTCGCTCGCCTCGCCTCGCCGGGCCGGGCCGGGCCGGGCGGGGGGCGCGGGCGCACGGCACCTGCGTGAATGGTCCGCCAAAATCGGCTCCAGGTGCTTGCGCAGACGCGGCTTCCTTTTGCAGTTTTATTTTGCTGTTTTGAGTGGCGGTGAATCCGGATCGGTTACGCGTGACTAGTCCGGTTCGCTTACGAGTTATGGAGAACGTGCAGGCGTCTTGATCACGCGTCCTGGTTTTCTATAAATACGGAGTCGCCGCCTCCATACAGTATATGCGAAAATCAATCTAGGGTTTTGCCTCCTCCATCCATTGTGCTGCGCCGTCCCACGTAGTCTACTCCGTCCCACGCAGGTCTCCGGAACCGTCGCCTTCGAAGTCCTGCACCGGGAGAGGACGAATAAGGTTTTTGGGAAGCGCTTTGCGCGACTGCTCGCTGTAGCTCTGGCTCGTCTTCCTCGTCGTTCGGCTTCGGCGAATCGTCATCGACTTCGTGTCATCCTCACCGTGCCTACGGCATCTACATCGGCAAACCGATCAGAACAGAACCATCGGTACGTAACAGTCATGTTCTCCGTATTAGATCTGTTCATGTACAGTTTCCTGGTTTACATGTCTAGATCTTTTATGCCTGTGATGGTTCTGCTATTTTGCGTGCATGATGTCATGATTTATTTATGGAATAAATTGAACCTACATGTGCTTATATTTTCAACAATCCAAAAACCTTATTGTAGGCACTGTGGTTTTACCATGGCTGGATTTGCCGATGCACTGAGGCCGGATAAATTCTCCGGTGTGCACTTTAAGAGATGGCAGATCAAGGTCACTCTGTGGCTTACTGCTATGAATGTATTCTGGGTTAGTAATGGCAAGCCTGAAGGTGTTCTTGATGCTGAAAAGCAGAAAGAATACGAGACTGCCACTACTCTCTTTGTTGGATGCATTCTTAGTGTTCTTGCTGATCGTCTGTGCGAGGTGTATATGCACATGACAGACGCGAAGGAGTTGTGGGATGCACTGAATTCCAAATACGGTGCTACTGATGCCAGCAATGACATGTATGTCATGGAGCAATTTCATGACTACAAGATGGTTGATAACCGTTCTGTAGTAGATCAGGCTCATGAAATACAGGCCATTGCCAAGGAACTCGAACTCCTGAAGTGTGCCTTACCCGACAAGTTTGTGGCTGGATGTATTATTGCGAAATTACCTTCTTCATGGAGGAATTTCGGAACAGCACTCAAACACAAGAGACAAGAGTACTCTATTGAGAATCTGATTGGGTCTCTTGAAATTGAGGAGAAAGCTCGGGAAAAGGACGCTGTGTCTAAGGGTGATGGAGGGCAGTCTAGTGCCAATGTGGTACAGAAACCCTCAAGCAAGAACAAAGGGAAATTTGTCAAAGCCCAACAGACAACCAACTTCAAGAAGAAGAAGAACAACAACAATCAGGATGATAGAACTTGCTTTGTGTGCGGTGAGCCTGGTCACATGGCCAAGAAATGCCCACAACGCAAAGGAAAGAAGGCACCTGTAGGACAGACTTCTAAGTCTGTCAACGTGACCATTGGCAAGACTGGAGATGGGACTGGGTATGGTAATTTACCTACTGTTCTTTCAGTTAGTCAATCTACCAATTGGTGGATTGATACAGGAGCTAATGTACATGTGTGTGCTAATATTTCGTTGTTTTCTTCTTATCAGGTAGCCCGAGATTCCTCCGTCCTGATGGGGAATGGGTCACATGCTACTGTTCATGGTGTTGGCACGGTAGATCTGAAGTTTACTTCGGGAAAGATCGTGCAGCTGAAGAACGTGCAACATGTCCCTTCTATAGACAAGAATCTCGTTAGTGGCTCCCGTTTATGTAGAGACAGGCTTAAGTTGGTATTTGAGTCTAATAAAGTAGTCGTGTCTAAACATGGATATTTTATTGGTAAAGGCTATGAGTGCGGAGGCTTGTTCCGCTTTTCCCTTTCAGATTTCTGCAATAAGACTGTGAACCATATTTGTGGCAGTGTGGATGATGAGGCTAACGTGTGGCACTCACGTCTATGTCATATTAATTTTGGTTTGATGTCTCGGCTTTCCAGTATGAATTTAATTCCAAACGTTTCAATCACCAAAGGTTCTAAATGCCATAGCTGTGTGCAATCAAAGCAACCTCGTAAGCCTCACAAGGCTGCCGAGGAGAGAAACTTGGCACCACTAGAACTCCTGCATTCAGATCTTTCTGAGATGAATGGCGTGTTGACGAAGGGTGGAAAATGATATTTCATGACATTGATTGATGATGCAACTAGGTTCTGTTATGTGTATTTATTGAAAACGAAAGATGAGGCTTTAGACTATTTTAAAATCTATAAGGCGGAAGTTGAAAACCAGTTAAATAGAAAGATAAAAAGACTTAGGTCAGATCGTGGTGGAGAGTATTTCTCAAACGAATTTGACTTATTTTGTGAGGAACATGGTATTATACATGAGAGGACGCCTCCTTATTCTCCCGAGTCAAATGGGATTGCCGAAAGGAAAAATCGCACGTTGACTGACTTGGTGAATGCCATGTTAGACACTGCGGGCTTACCTAAGGCATGGTGGGGGGAGGCTTTGCTAACGTCTAATCATGTATTAAATAGAGTTCCTAACAGAAATAAGGACAAAACACCATACGAGGTATGGATTGGGAGAAAACCATCACTTTCTTACTTGCGTACATGGGGGTGCTTGGCGAAAGTTAATGTGCCAATAACTAAGAAACGCAAGCTTGGACCTAAAACTGTGGACTGTGTCTTTCTGGGATATGCTAATCATAGCATTGCCTATAGATTTTTGATAGTTAAAACTGAGGTACCTGACATGCTTGTTGGTACAATTATGGAGTCACGAGATGCAACATTCTTTGAGAATATTTTTCCAATGAAGGATACACATAACACTACTAGTCAACCTTCTGAAATAATTCCCAGTTCAATCACACCACCTGAATCTTTTGAACATACACATGAACTTGTCAATGAGGAGGATGACAGTGGAGCTCCTAGAAGGAGCAAGAGACAAAGGATATTCAAATCCTTTGGTGATGATTTCACTGTGTACCTTGTGGACGACACTCCCAAGTCTATTTTAGAAGCGTATGCATCCCCTGATGCAGACTACTGGAAGGAGGCTGTCCGTAGTGAAATGGATTCCATTATCGCTAATGGAACCTGGGAGCTGACAGATAGACCTTATGGGTGCAAACCTGTAGGGTGCAAGTGGGTGTTCAAAAAGAATCTTAGGCCTGATGGTACTATTGAAAAGTACAAGGCTCGGCTTGTTGCCAAGGGCTATACTCAGAAAGAAGGCGAAGATTTCTTTGACACTTACTCACCTGTTGCTAGACTGACCACAATTCGAGTACTACTTGCTTTGGCTGCCTCACATGGTCTTCTCGTTCATCAAATGGACGTTAAGACAGCTTTTCTTAACGGAGAGCTGGATGAGGAAATTTACATGGAACAGCCTGAAGGATTTGTAGTAGAAGGTCAAAAAGGCAAGGTGTTAAAACTGTTGAAATCTTTGTATGGTCTGAAACAAGCTCCTAAGCAGTGGCATGAGAAGTTCGATAGAACACTGACATCTGCAGGCATTGCTGTCAATGAGGCAGATAAATGTGTATACTATCGCTATGGTGGGGGTGAGGGAGTTATTCTATGCTTGTATGTGGATGACATCCTGATTTTTGGGACAAACATCAATGTGATAAATGAGGTCAAATCATTTTTGTCTCAAAACTTTGATATGAAAGATCTGGGAGTAGCTGATGTTATTCTAAACATTAAATTGGTTAGAGGTGAGGATGGGATTACACTTTTACAATCTCATTATGTGGAAAAGGTCTTGAGCCGTTTTGGTTTTTCTGATAGCAAGCCTTCTCCAACACCTTATGATCCTAGCGTGTTACTTCGTAAGAATAAGAAAATTGCTAGGAATCAGCTGGAATATTCTCAGATAATTGGCTCACTTATGTACCTAGCTAGTGCAACAAGGCCAGACATCTCCTTTGCTGTGAGCAAGTTAAGCCGGTTTACATCTAACCCAGGAGATGATCACTGGAAGGCGCTTGAGCGAGTGTTGCGCTATCTGAAAGGTACCTCGAACTTTGGACTTCACTATACTGGGTACCCGTCGGTGCTGGAGGGTTATAGTGATTCCAACTGGATCTCTGATGCTGATGAGATCAAAGCCACTAGTGGATATGTTTTCACTATTGGTGGTGGTGCTGTTTCATGGAGGTCTTGCAAACAGACCATTTTGACGAGGTCAACCATGGAAGCAGAGCTTGCGGCACTAGACACTGCTACTGTTGAGGCAGAATGGCTACGGGATCTATTGATGGATCTACCTACGGTGGAAAAGCCAGTGCCAGCTATCCTTATGAACTGTGATAATCAAACTGTTATCGCTAAAGTGAACAGTTCTAAGGATAATATGAAATCGTCTAGGCATGTCAAGAGACGATTGAAGTCTGTCAGGAAATTGAGAAACTCCGGAGTTATAACCTTGGATTACATCCAAACAGATAAAAACCTGGCAGATCCCTTTACAAAGGGACTATCACGGAATGTGATAGATAGTGCATCGAAGGAGATGGGTATGAGACCCATGTGAGTTATCTATGGTAGTAACCCAACCTATGTGATCGGAGATCCCGTGAATTAGGATCTGGGAAAAACAAGCCATTAGTTAACTGGAGGAGAGTAATTTCAACCCTCTCTATGTGAAGATGCAATACTCTCAGAAACTGCAAGGCAGGTTGGTTAAGGCCTTAATGTGTTCCATTGGTTTTCAGAAGCGAAGACGTTATCCTGCAGAACGTTCTTGAAAAAACACACCTATATGAGCCCGACTGTTAGTCGCAGTCTATGGAGATCTTGGGTAATCTCCTACTAAGCTCATGAAGAGACCAAGGAGTATGACTTATACGCTCCAACCGAGGGGTAGCCTACTGGCGGCCTAGTACCAGTTAAGTCTTTAAGTGAAGCTTGCTTGCACCAAACTTGCAATTCAAGGCATAGTCCATTGTTCAAGTTGTGAGTAAGTGTAGCTTGGAGTTCTAGGTGGATGTTCAACCTTAATCGGTCTCCATCGAAATACTGATATATAAACAGTACATTGGAATTCAGGCAAATCTCTGTGGGACTTTGAGATCTGGTGGGGGATTGTTGGATTATGTGGGCCAAGCCCATATAATAAGAATAATTCCTATTAAATCTCAAAGGCCCACTCATGCAAAGGGGGCATGCATGTGATCTTTAGTACCATATTGCTAGTTCTAGGAGAGGAAGACCACCTTAAAAGGGATGGTGCACTCCTAGCCACTTGAGGCATGTGTGGGAGAGAACTAGAGGATAACACGCGCGCGCTCGCTCGCCTCTCCTCGCCGGGCCGGGCCGGGCGGGGCGGGGCGGGGCGGGGGGCGCGGGCGCACGGCACCTGCGTGAATGGTCCGCCAAAATCGGCTCCAGGTGCTTGCGCAGACGCGGCTTCCTTTTGCAGTTTTATTTTGCTGTTTTGAGTGGCGGTGAATCCGGATCGGTTATGCGTGACTAATCCGGTTCGCTTACGAGTTATGGAGAACGTGCAGGCGTCTTGATCACGCGTCCTGGTTTTCTATAAATACGGAGTCGCCGCCTCCATACAGTATATGCGAAAATCAATCTAGGGTTTTGCCTCCTCCATCCATTGTGCTGCGCCGTCCCACGTAGTCTACTCCGTCCCACGCAGGTCTCCGGAACCGTCGCCTTCGAAGTCCTGCACCGGGAGAGGGCGAATAAGGTTTTTGGGAAGCGCTCTGCGCGACTGCTCGCTGTAGCTCTGGCTCGTCTTCCTCGTCGTTCGGCTTCGGCGAATCGTCATCGACTTCGTGTCATCCTCACCGTGCCTACGGCGTCTACATCGGCAAACCGATCAGAACAGAACCATCGGTACGTAACAGTCATGTTCTCCGTATTAGATCTGTTCATGTACAGTTTCCTGGTTTACATGTCTAGATCTTTTATGCCTGTGATGGTTCTGCTATTTTGCGTGCATGATGTCATGATTTATTTATGGAATAAATTGAACCTACATGTGCTTATATTTTCAACACTTGGTTAGGTGCCGGCGTTAGTTTGTTGCATTAGTGAGTAGAGATTAATTAGTCTTGCATGTAGTTGCATATGGAGAAGCTCCCATGTTGTGTACAAGCCGGAAATGGTTGGAACGGCAGTGAGTAGTTGACCGTGTGGCCCAGTCGAGTCACCTAATGCATAGAGGCTGCTAGTAGTGCACGAGTACAAGTCAATAGCATGCATGTAGGAGTTAGTTGATCTCCTAGTTTGTTAGTTGAGTTAGCTGCCGGTTAGTTGCATGCATCAGTTGAGTAGTGGGTCGAGTCGTGAGGAAACATGGCGTGGCCGCCAATCATGCATGTAGGGATGGCGCAGTCAGCTCAGTAGTCTATATATATGGTCTAGGTTGTAACGTTGAGTTTTGAGCAGTGAATAACAAGGAAGAAGACTACATGTGCGTGTGTTTTTTTTCCTTTGTGTTCATTGTATCCAGTGTGTGTGTGTGATTGTTTTTTTCTGGGCCAACAATTGGTATCAGAGCGAGGTGCGAGGAGAAGTCGTGCGACGCAGCTTGATCGGGCGACGACGGCTCTCGCCGGCTGTGGCGCTACGCCTGCGGGGCGCAACACGGCGTGATGTCAGCGGCCTGCGAGGCGTGGCACGACGGAGCGACGGGCTCCCGTGAGGTATTGTGAAGGATAAAGAATGAGAGCACATGGAAAAGCTCCGGGTCTGTCGAGTGCCAAAAGTTGTGTGTGTGCTCATGACGCTCTTCTGTTTTCCTCCACTGTGAATTAGTTGTGTGCGTGTCCAAGAGCTTAGTAGTACAAGAGAATATAAGTGTGTTCTCTCCGTGTACTCCCGTCTAGCTGTTGTATATGTGTGTATTCTCGTGTTAGTTGTGTCTACGAGAAAGCGTGACTTCTTGTAGGTGTACATGTCCAAGAACTCACTAATGTAAGCTCTGGTCTGAGTCTCCGTCGCCGATGGTACTGGCAAAAGACAATTGGAGCTGAGGTAGAGGTCGAAGTCATCGGTGAGGTGTGTCACCGATGGTGAAGAAGTGAAAGGCATCGGCAAGTTGTGTCACTAGCCACATAATCAGCAAGAAGAAGGTAAAACTCCTTGGAGATGCGTCAGGAGATCGGATTTCGTCTTGTGAAGTTTAGCAAGTCAAGATTAAGGGGGAGAATGTTAGAAATTAATCTTGACATGGTGCATTAGTTTGTTGCATTAGTGAGTAGAGATTAATTAGTCTTGCATGTAGTTGCATATGGAGAAGCTCCCATGTTGTGTACAAGACGGAAATGGTTGGAACGGCAGTGAGTAGTTGACCGTGAGGCCCAATCGAGTCACCTGATGCATAGAGGCTGCTAGTAGTGCATGAGAACAAGTCAATAGCATGCATGTAGGAGTTAGTTGATCTCCTAGTTTGTTAGCTGAGTTAGCTGCCGGTTAGTTGCATGCATCAGTTGAGTAGTGGGCCGAGTCGTGAGAAAACATGGCGTGGCCACCGATCATGCATGCAGGGATGGCGCAATTAGCCGAGTAGTCTATATATATGGTCTAGGTTGTAACGTTGAGTTTTGAGCAGTGAATAACAAGGAAGAAGACTACCTGTGCGCAGGGGCGGACCCAAAGAGGGGGGAGTGAGGGCCCAGACCGCCACTCAATTCGCAGGAACTCAGGTATATAGCCCAAGATTTAATGTTAGTGCCCCCACTCAGCCCAACTAAAAGGCCCTCACTCATGCTAAAATTATGAATGAGAACAATTCAGCATACTATGTGTATTGTTGTGCCCCCTCTCAGATTTTGTCCTGGGTCCGCCCCTGCCTGTGCGTGTGTTTTTTACTTTGTGTTCATTGTATCCAGTGTGTGTGATTGTTTTTTTTCTAGGCCAACAGTATACCCATGGCCATGTATGGTCCTTTGCAGTGCAGGGACAGTGAGAGGTGCATACTATATATATTACACCCGGGGAACTCTCTGGCCGGAGAGGCCATCCACGTGTCAACCCCCGCGAAACATCCCGCAAAGATTTGGTAATTACATTTAGGTCCCCGGTTTTCACAAAAAGGTCTCTAGATTCTTGCGAAAAAGCCCCTACACACTTTTTTTCCTGGGTAAGGAGCCGTGGTTTCCCGTAATTACGAACAGGCCCTTATTTCTTACGAAAAGACCCTCGGTTTTTTTTTTGCGAAAAAGCCCCTCCACTCTCCTTTTATTGCGAAAAGGCCCTCGATTCTTTGCAAAAAAACCCTACGCTTTCTTTTTTCTGTGAATTTTCGCCTCTTTTACTTTGGTCCACACGGTGGCTGACGTGGCGTGGCGCCACGCCTACGTGGCTAGTTCATTTCATCCGTTGGCAGCCAGATTTACACTTGCTCAATGTCTCGCTGGAACTCGACTTGCAGCCCTAAATTCGGAGATATACAATACTCCACTCACTTTAGCAAGTAATATTCATCCGTCCGTGAGCTCTCGTCTCTCCTAATATTCATAGGCTATACATACATACGTACGTGTGTGTGTATAAGCCCATCTATTTTTGTTTCAGGGTATGTATGGGCGTCTTGTGCATCAAGATTTGACATTTTTTGTGTTCCACCACGCTTTCGTACTTCTGAGATATAAGGAACATTATCTTGATATGGAATAAATGTAATACCAAGTTCATGTATAATTGTGGTCTGTACTGATTGTTGTAAGAATCTTAGACCAATTATCATTTCGTCATTTATCATGGATAAATCTCTTATTGTAATCTCATCTATTATATATTTTGTACTATTTATGTACATTTCAATATTATATGCTAGTTGATTATGGATCTTTTTTATTCCTGACATATCTGTAGATATTTCTGCCTTACTATCCTCTATTGTGCGAACTATCTCAGGACATTTTATGAAATATTTACCATGGATAATATTCTTAGTACATCCTGTATCTACTAATGCTAATATTTTATAAGAGATATTTGGTTTTAATTTTATCTTTACTGGGATTCTTATTCCTAATATTTCTTTAAAAGGTAGTTTGACTATATATTTATTTCCAAAGCTAGTTATAGCATCTTTTAACTGAATTAACTTAGTCCCTTTACTTTCTTTTGAGATTATAGATTGTTCATTAAACTCAGTATTTTCTATGACTTTATCTTCTATGATTTTATCTTCTTGAGTCTCTTTAGAATCTAACTGATATTTAAGTTCTTCTAATTCTACCTCTAGTTTATTCATCCTATTTTCTAATGTTCTAACTCTACTAGATAATATCCTTTCTTCTGGTTCAAATTCTATTTCCTTTCGCCAACTATGGCCTTTTGCCTTTAAGCATTCTGAGCAGGCTTGTTTTAGACATAGATTGCAGGTGGCTCTATTTTCTTGGCTTGGGTAGTATATACAGAATGTGCATTTTATATTATAATCACCCTTTCCTCTAATCCAATCATGTTCACATATTGATTGATTCATCATTTCAATTTTTAAACCGGCTAGCTCATCTATTAAGTCTATCTCATCATTACTTGATTCATATTCATCTTCATTATTTTCAACCTCTTCTGTTTCTATAATAGAATATATTGATTCATCATCTTTTATTTCATCATCACATACCAGTATATTATCATTTATACTGTCTATTATTAGGACTCTTTCTTGTTCTTCATATTTGCTTGAGTACCTTTTCTGATCTTTATTAGGACAAGTCTTACTTAGATGATCCGGTGAATTGCATATGAAACACCTACATGTTTTATCATAAATTTTCCTAGGATTATAACGCCTTACATTTCTTTTATGTAGATAGGGGACTTTGTTACCAGATCTCCTAAGGAAATATCTCCTCTTTGTTCTAAAATGGCTATTGTTATTTCCTTTATTTTGAGGTTTAAAATTTTTCCTACCTTTGGGTCTATCATCTCCATATGTCAAAGGTATTTGGACTATCTTGTTACAGAAATTATAATCATATTTCATAGATCTCTGAGCTTGTATATTTGTGCATATTTTTCTTAGCTGTTTAAATACAAAAGTTATAGCTTGAGATATATTAACAACCATCCCTACTGATTCTTTTTTATATTCTTCAAATATCATGCTTCCTAACGGGTCGGGTAATTTATTAAAATACCTTTCTACAATGCCTATATTGTATCCTTGTTTAGCCGTAGTGGCATTGTATAAGTAATGTTGAGAAAATTCTTTTATTCCTTTCCATCTTGTCAATGTTAACTTCTCTATCTCTTTTAACCTTTCATTCTGCAGTGTTGTATATCCAAGCTCGGGATCTTCTGCTATAACGATATTTGATATTATATTTGCAAAGTTGTTAGGGTTGCTTCCTGCTCTTTTTAATTCTTCATACAGATTAGGATAACTTTCTACCCATTGTTCCCATAAAATTTTTACAGATTATCCTAGGAATGTTTCTAGATATGTTATCATATCTTCAACTTTATTTCCAATATTATGCTGATTTTGTATATATTTTTGTACTATTAGACCTTTCCATACGCTTAAGATATTTGGCCAATCTATAGGATCATGTGCAGCTAAGTTTAATATAGCCCCATCACTGTGATGATTTTGAAATCTTATAGTCCTTTCAAACTCTCCTCTTAGATCCCATATACCTATATTGTCCAGGGATATAATTATATGAACAATCTTCTTTTTCTGGAGGCCATTTTCCTACTGCTCTAGAGGGTCTCTCCCTTTCTCCTTCATTTTTTACCGAACTTTCACCATATCTTTTTCTCTTTCCCTTTCCTAGATCTACTTCCATTGCTTCCATAGCATTATCTAAATTGTGTAGACCTATTTCATCTAAAGAGTCTATGAAATCATTATATTGAGTCGCATTGTCTATAACATCTTCTTCATTGCATAATAACTCTTGTTCTTCTTCATAGCTTTCTAATAATAATTTTTCATTTTCTTCCCACTGTGCTTCTTCAGATATTATTTGTTTTTCTTTGGCTTCTTTGTTTTCTATTTTTTCTTTATTCTTAGTCTGTTTCCTACTTTCTTCTTGTACCTTTGAATTACTTGTAACCAACTCTTTGTCTTTTTTTAGCTTTCTTAATCTAAATAGTTCTCTGTGGAAGTATATTTCTTTATCTCTTAATATAGGCCATTCACTTTTCATAACCATATTATATTCTTTGGATATTTCTATTAACTTGGTTTCACAATGTTTTATTTCACTGTCTAATTCTGAATTTTCCATAAATTCAGAGATACTATGCCTTCTCTTATCTTCAATATCTTTTTCTGATATGACTGAGTCTAAATCATCTAAGGTTCTTGATTTATAATTTATAAATCTAATACTAGTGTTTCCTCTGCTATTTTCATAACTAATATAGTCTTCAGGTATCTTTAGAACTTTATCTTCTATTAACTTACTTATGTTCCATTCTTCTCCTGCTCTTTCTTCAGCGCCTATTTTTAAAGGGCTCATGAATTTTATCCCTTTTGATTGCATACTTTTTATTACATTATTAACATTTACTTTATATTTAGTTCTGCTTTTATTGGTTAATCTTCCTATGAACTCTATGCTTACTAGTAAATTAGTTCCTTTAAATTCTTCATATCCTTTAGTTTGAAACCCAAAACACATTTTTTCTATAAACTATTTTATTGGCATGATTAAATCTGGAGCTATATACGTTATTAGGTTATTTTCATTCATATCTCCTTCTAAGAATCCTAGTGCTGCCTTATTCACTGTATCCCATCTTTTATCTAATAAAGTTATCAAAACTTTTGTTCCTAACTTCTTTCTGGTCATTCCTTTGACACCTATAATATACATACCTTGGTGAATGTATTTATATCCTGAATACTTTAATCCATTTTCAAATTGTTTGCTTACAATCCTTAATTCTACTGGTTGTGTCAAAACACTTAATTCTACTTCTCTGGATATTCTATATAATCCTGTTTTGCTTTCAAACATACCCATATGATATATCTGTTGAGGTTTTAATTTCCTTAAAGTATCCTTTTGATATCTCTCTAAGTCTCTTTCTAAATCTATGACTTCTTCTAAATTATCAATATCTTCACTTTTGCCTTTTAATTTATCCATTAGGGTTAAAGGCCTATTATCGGTATTGACTAATTGGAGTCCCTTATGTCTTCTAGAGAAGCTTTTAGATAGGTCCATTTTTCTGAATTTATAGCTCTAGTGGATGAGACTAAGCCTGAAGAGGCTAACACTATCTCTTTATTTCTATCTTCTGTGTTAATTTTATTTAGAATCTGAACCAACAACTGAAGGATGGTATTATTTTGTCTTATTATTACCTTAGAATCTTCCTTAGATGATTCGTAATTAGAGAAACCAACAGGATTTTCCAGATATTTTTCTGTTTCCTTTAATGCTTTGCTATACTCTGACATATAATTATGAGATGACCAGGGTTTTAACTTCCTCTATCAGCCTTTTAATATTTACAACTTCTTGATCTAAGTATTTGAGATCTACTTTAGTCTTTGAAATATCAACCGAGGGTTTGCTTATACCTTTAATGGTATATTCTTCTTTAATGTAATCACTATTTTTACCAATCTTATATTGTTGTACCTTAACTTCTTCTAGTCTATCAACAATTAAGTTTATAATATTACTTATGAGAGAATATTTTTCTATTAGCTGGTTATGTTCTTTATGCAACCTGTCTAATTTTAGCTCTAATTCGTCCTGTCTTTTACCCCAAGTTATGTAGAAATTATGCAAAAGGTCAACAAGCAAATTTAAATGACTATTAGAACTATGCCAGCTGTGTTCTTCGGAAGGGTTTATCCTACACCTTATATTGATATTATCTTTAGTATTAACAATTTTACCAGCACCAACTTCTAAATTTAGATATTTTAGTTTTTCTATGATGACTAACCTTGCTTTGATACCAACCTCAAATGGGGTCTTGCCGTTGAGCGCACGTGTCAGCGTGCGATTGAGGACGTGGACTGCGGTGTTCACGGCCTCTCCCCTTGAGCATACACCGCGCCATGCCGACGATGCTCTGGTTGCGGCGCTTTACCACCCCGTTTTGTTGCGGTGAGTAGGGGATAGTGAGCTGCCGTTGGACGCCGCGCTCGGCGCAATACTCACCGAACTCCACGGAGGTGAACTCCTCCCCACGATCAGTGCGGAGAACCTTGAGCTGCCTCCTTGACTCAACCTCCACGGCCGCATGGAAGTTCTTGATCGCCGCCGATGCCTGATCTTTACTTGACAGCAAGTGGAGCCACATGTACCGGGTCAAATCATCAACAAGCAGTAGAAAATATTTGTTACCTCTTGGAGTTGTGGGCGCGATGGGCCCGCACAAATCACCGTGGACAAGGTCGAGGACATGCTCCGTCGCCGTAGCGCCTTATCAGGGAACGGCGCGCGCCTTTGCTTGCCAGCGAGGCAGCTGTCGCACACCTGATCGATCTGATCAAGCGGTAGCAACCCACGCACCATCTCCTGTTGGGCGAGTGCGCGCAATGACTTGAAACTAAGGTGTCCGTACCTTGCATGCCAGCGCCAGGCCACCTTCGAGCTACGCGCCGACAGGCACACCGGCCGCCCAATGCAAAGCTCTAGGATGTAGAGGAGCGATGCAGAACGACGCACCCGAACAAGAAGGTCGCGGTGCTGATCGTAGATGCGCAGGGTGCCGGAGTAGATCTCGATCCGACATCCGGCCTCCTCCAGCTGACCAAGACTTATGATGTTCGCCGTCAGACGGGGAATGTAGTACACCCCCATCAGCGCGCGATGCTCGCCATTCTTGCAAGTGAAGATGATCGCACCGCGTCCTTCAATCTCCACCATGGATCCGTCGCCGAAGCGGACGATGCCGTAGACTTCCCTATTGAGGTCGGAGAAGGCAGTTCGCATGCCCATCATGTGGTTGGTGGCGTCAGTGTCGATCACCCATCGACGATCGTCCTGGTCCTCCTGCGATCCGAGCTGCGCAAAGACCTTGGCCTCGTGGATCTCGACGTGGCGCAACGATGTGGGCGGAGCTGGAGTTCGAATCACATTGGTGGGCGGCGCTGCAACTTGAGTGAGTGGTGAAGAGATGGTGGCATGTGCCATCAACAGAGTGGGTTCATCCTCTTCTCCCTCCGCAACGTGTGCTTGCGCCTGCCTATTTGGCTTGTTGCGGCAGTCCTTGGCCCAATGGCCAATTTTGCCGCAGTTACGGCACCGGTCCGCCGTGTTCTCCTGGGCCGTCCCATTTGAAGACAAGCTACCCTTGCCTTTACGCACGCTGCCACCACCGCCGTGGCCACGACGTGTTTTGCCACGCCTCTTGCCGCTGTCGCTGCTGGAGCCACCGGCTTCGCCGTTGTCGTGCAGCTTCATCCGTGCCAGCCAGTCCTCCTCGGCGAGAAGAAGACGTCCCTTGCTATTGTAGATGGGCGCGGACAGAGCTGGCTTTTTCTTTCACTGCTCGATGGTGCGCAGACGGCCGGTGACCTCCTCAACAGAGAGCTGGTTCACATCGAGAAGAGTCTCGATGGAGTACGCGATCTGCTCGAGGTGCTCGGGGACGACCTGGAGCATTTTCTTCACGATCTCTCCATCGGTGATGTTGCCGCCAAGGATGCGGATGTTGTTGGCGAGGCTCATAATTCGGAGTGAGAAATCGTCGACCGACTCCCCCTCCTTGAATGCGATCTCCCCGAACTGCTTGAGCAACTGTTGCGTGTTGGCATCACGGGCGCTCTGCACGCCGACGCGCATGGTTTTGACCGCCTCCTAGGCGAAACGCGCCGTGCGCTTGCGTGCCAACAACCTGAGCATCTCGGGTGGCACGGCGCGCAAAATGGCTGCCAGCGCGAGTCGGTCTTCGCGGTACTCGATGACCTCGCCCTTCTCCGGTTCGACGGCCTGCCATAGCCCTTGGGCCTGCAAGTTCACACACATCAACAAAGACCATTCCTGGTAATTGTTGTGCGTGAGCATGGGGTACTGGACCGAGCCGCCCGCCTCCTTGACGACGCGCTCGATGATGACTTCGCCGCCGCGATTGTGCCCTCGGCGCGGCATAGGCGAGTGCGATACCTGTCGTCGGGGAGGGGGCAATGGCGAACGATCACCACCGCCAACAGGAGCCAACTGGACGGACATGACGACCCCGGGAGCGTCCACGCTCTGATACCAATTGTCGTGGATCACCGGCAATCTCTCACCGCCAGCGAACTCATAAATGCGCACTCAAGAACACGATGAACATTCGATGTTTGGTGCTGCAAAATGGGGCAGCATTTTCTGATATATTGCATGCTTATTTAAAGGAACACAACAAATAAAGGTGGAAGTTTCATGCATCAGTTTCATGCATTAGTGCCATGCGAAACAGCTCCACTACTAACTCTTCTACTAGCTGGAACGAAAGAACTAACTGAAGCAGTCACAACGCAAAACGGCTCCACTACTAACTCTTCTACTAGCTGAAACGAAAGAAGTAAAAGGGAGTGCTCCACTACTAACGGAAGAAATAAAAGAGAATTGGTGCGACGCTAGAGTAAATGAAGAAACGGTGAAGAACGAAGAAACGGTGAGCCGCTTGGAGTAATTTCAACAGTCCTTGCCATCCAACAGCACGCGGCTAGACGTGGGCTCGTAGAAGTGCTCGATGAGTGCGAGCACCGAGCTCTTGCCGCACCCGCTGGGGCCGACCAGTGCGAGCGTCCTGCCGCGCGGGCGCGGAGGCTGAGGTCCCGAAATACCTGGATGTCCGGCCGCGACGGGTAGGAGAAGTCGATGTGCTTGAGCTCGACCTCACCCCTGGGCCAGTCGGGGACAGGGGCGCCGTCCACGTCGTCGGGTTCGATCTCGGTCTTGCGGTTGATGGTCTCCAGCACCGAGTGCATGGCGCGGCCGCCCTTGATGAAGTCGGGCGCCAGCGTGAGCGTCTCGGCGGCACCATTGGCGGAGACCATAAGCACCATGAAGACGCGAATGGTCTTGGAGAAGTCAGAGATGCCGTGCTTGACGAGCCACGCCACGTACCACAGGCCGATCGCGTAGGACGCATAGAGCAGGAACTGAGCAACGCCGTAGCCGCTGCCGGCGATCTGGCCCTTCCAGAAACACCGCTGGAGCAGCCTCTGCAGGTTGGCCTCGAAGAGCCTGGGGATCTTGGCCTCTGAGTTGAAGGCCGCCACGGTGCGCACGTTGGCCACCGCCTCGGCGACGATCTACATCGCCCTGGCGTGCGCGCCTTCCAGGTCGCCGGAGAAGCCCTTCATGAACATCTTCTGCAGGACCGTGGCGCCGACGACGAGCAGGAAGACGGCGAGGAGCACGAGCGCGAGGCGCCACTGCAGGATGAAGCCTCCTGTGCAAGCGACGAGCATGAGCGCCGAGTTCTGGACGATGATGGAGATGCGGTCCCCGATGGTGGAGCGCACGTTGTGGGCTCGAGCGCGAGCCTGGCGGCGATTACTGCTTTGTGCTTTACTGCTTTATTATATTGATTATGCTCTTACTCCATTCTGCTGCATTGCATACCGGTGCATTGGGTTTAGTCCTTCTAGCATAGATTAGAGTGCTTCTATCGCCTAGTTGTTTAGACCTCGTTCTCTCATCTTGTGCTTCTAGGATGCTGCTTATTAGCTGTTTCTCTTCTCACTAGGTTGAGCTCACTCACTTCTTATAGGTTCTAGCGAGGGTCGGGCCACCCTCGGGTAGACAGGGTACGTGTTTGCTCCTTAGTGTGTTAGATGATCAGTTGATAGTCCTAGAGTCATGTGGGGTAGATGAGAGTTAGTCTGAGCCATAGTTTACTCTATATCTTGTCTATGCTTTAAGGATTGCCCCTTCAGATTTTCTTTGCCAGCTTCTCGATTTATTGCTTTGGTTCAGGGGAGTTCAATTGGGAGCTTCTAGATCTTAATATTGACATAACTCTACTTGAACTAAAAGTTGCATCACATGTTGAGGGGGAGGTGGATTTCCTGTATATCATTCTGCATTGTAATATACCTACATGGAGCCTTGATTATTATCCGTTGATGACATGTTTTCAATGGGTTACATCTTGCCACGACTTGTGCTTATTTTGCTAGATTTATCATGACTTCATATGTGTAGACTAGCTTTTGCCATGATAAGTTAATTAAAATTGCTCAACTTGAATTAAAACTTGTCATGTTAGCACTCGAGACTAGTCTTTCTTGAGTTATCCTTTTATGATTCATGCCATGTCAAATAGGCTGAGTTGAGTGTTGAATCTCTATTGAGCGTTAGATTGTGCTATGCTAGTTTCTTGATGTAGCATGAGCTAGTACAATCATATAAGAAAGCAAAAGGATCTCATTTGTGCGAAAAAACCGATCTCATCAATTCTTTCTCATGAGACGGCTTGCCATTGCACTAGGCATGAACTCAGGGAGAGTTTTGGATGACCAAGATCATCTTCTTAAGCTTTGTGCTTGGAGTGGTCGCATAAGGCTTGAGATCTAGCACATGACTAAACAAAAATCATGGTTGGAAACAATCATGAGTTTCTCAAAGTAAAAATATGTCATTTGTGCTCAATTTGCTAAAATCTCAAAGGTTACAAGTACTCAAATAAATGTTTCCTCTTGAGCTTGTAGCACTCTAATATGACTCAATACTAGCTTCTTGGTTCCGCTTAGCTTATTGAGATAGTTTGCATCATCCTTGGATACCTCTAGCTAGACTTTGATCATGGATGACTTGACATGCTCACAAATTGCACTAAATTTCATATTGTCATCTATTTGGTTTAGCTGGCTTATATATATCCTGTCATGATCTAGATAGCATTCTACTGAGTTATGGCTTGATGTAATACTTAATGGTCATTTTGGATAATTCTCATGGCTCTAAATGCTTAGAATAATCAAACTTCAGCCATTTCATCCATTTCCATGACTTGTTCTCTTCCTTGCATCCTTGATGTGTTTATTACCAAAAGGGGGAGAATAGTGGTAGAAAAAGCCATTTTGGGAGCCTTGAGGAAAACTTGCTTTCTTGTGCTCTTTGTGTCGATATGGTCATTAGCTTCATTTCTTTCCTTTTGGACCATGTTTGACTTCTTTCTTGCATTTCAAACTCAACTTTGCGCTTTTTCTGAGTTTGTTAATATATTCATCAAGGGGGAGATTGAGAGACCATGTGAGGGTCATCCCTTGTGTGTGATGAGTAATTGACATCGGTTTAGAGAAGTCGAGTTTGATTTGGTTGGTTCAGACCTTGACGTTGCGTGGTGCAATCGGGCTCGATCGGACTTGGTCAAACCTGGTCAAAATGGTTAGGATGCATATTATGTCGACTTGTCAGGTTTGGGCTATTCCATGCTTAATGTGATTTCATTAATGCATTTATGCTTACATGTATCGAGCGGTGCTATTTGATATGTTTCTTGGCTGTGTTGGCTGCAGGACATCGAGGCGGAGTCGTGGCGAGACACGAGGTGACCGGACTAGACACGGGCGGTGTCGAGATCAGAACGGTCGAGATGTGTCGAAGACGGCGAAGACTCGAGGTGGTTGCGAGGCTTGGACGACAAGGCGCAGCGGAAGCTTTCCAGAAGGTGCAGGAGGCGCGAAATGGTAATTTCGCGAGGCTGCAAAAGCGGGAGTGGGCTCTGTTCGGGTTTAGCGGGCGTAACAGGTTGGAGACCTGTTAGCCAAGGGCTATAAATAGGAGGGAGTGGCTGCATGCCCCCTCATGCATTCCTAGGGTTTTAGAGGTTGGTAGGGCTTGCTTTAGTCAAAATGAGCTTTGAGAGTTTGTTTTGGCTTTAGACTTTAGTTGGTGAGGCTTTAGTGGTTGAGAGCAGGAGGGGTAGTGGAGGGTGTCTCCATCGTAGCTACTCCCTCTGTGTGTGTTCTTGGAAATGGGTTCTTGATCTTCCAAGCTTGTATGGGGAAGTAGAGAAGGTGTGAGTTGATTCTCCATTGTAATCATGTATCTCCTTTTCTCTATATCAATATGAGATGTCTTTCGTTGAATTTGTTTAAGTCTCTAGCTCCCTGTTGTTCATTTCCCTTCGATGCCTCTTTTGAGTGATTCTTGAGTTTTTGTGTTTCTTGTTGGTTCTTGCTGGGAAGGCCCAAAATGGGTTGCTCTATGTTGGGATATTGCCTCAAGATCATTTGATCGATTTTCCCAAGAGCTAATTTCTTTTAATCTCAGATTTCACCTTTTGGGCCTCTCTGTTCTTTAGTTCGTTTCTAGGGTTTTGATGTTTTTCGTGGTTCCCTTCATGAGATGGCATGAAACCTAGTATCTAGAGGCCCGAAGCTATTAAGTTGCTATCCTCAAAGTTTCATTGAAAAAGGATCAAGGATTGGGGAGTAATTTGGTTTTTGGCGGTGCACTCTGTAGTTTTTCAGATTTTGGGCAAAATCTCAATTTCTTGCTCGAATGATGAATTCCCTTGTATCAAGAGTGCTTGATGTTATTTAGAATAGGTGTGTGCTCTTTTGGCTAAGGGAAATCAGCTGCATATCTCCTATTTGGCCAAAAATCAGTGGTTTCAGTTTTTGCTGCACAGAAGTTTCAGTCTATTTTCGGGCTCCTTCTCTCTGCCCTGACTGACAGACTTAACCGGTCAGACCGGAGTGGGGGAGGCGGTCAGACCGGAAAATGGCCGGCGGTCAGACCGACTCAGCCCGAGCGGTCTGACCGACCTCTCCCAGGCAGCCTGTGTTGCTTGCTGTTTTTGATGAGTTTTTGCTCTTTTTGGTTCCTCTGTTGTTGTGCCTATTTCCTCTGATTGCTCGAGTTTCCAGAGAGTCTCGTTATCTTCTTCATAGCTTTCCATAGCAATTGGAGGAGAGTTTTCGAGAAAGTACTTGAGGGGGTTATTTTAAAAGACGACATTCACCCCCCCTCTGTCGCCATTTCGGTCCAACAAGTTGGTATCAGAGCAAGGCTACTCGATCCCTGTGCAATGTTGGCTCCAGTAAGCGATGGTGACCGGAGTATGTCGCCGCGCCGTGGAGGGCGAGGGCGGCGCTTGGCCTCACCGATCATCCCTCATCGTGGTTGCACTTGCGGTCGCGACATGGTGGTCCAGAAGACGGTGCAGGAGGTTGGAGGCGCGTCCTATCTGATGCTCACGCGCGACAACTACACAGATTGGTCGCTCATGATGAAGGTGATGCTCCAAGCAAGGGGCTTGTGGGACGCCGTCGAGTATGGCGATGTCGATCTGCAGGAGAATCGTGCGGCGCTCGAGGCGCTCCTCAAGGCGGTCCCGCAGGAGATGATTCGCGCGCTCGCCATCAAGCGATTGGCCAAAGAAGCATGGGACTACGTCAAGTCCATGCGAATTGGCTCCGATCACGTCCACAAGTCGAAGCTCTAGAGGTTACGCACCGAGTTTGGGACGCTTGCGTTCAAGGAAGGTGAAGATCCTGAGGATTCCGTGCTTCGCTTGAGCCGCCTAGTCGGCCAGCTCTCAGAGTACGGCGAACCCGTCGACGAGCAGAAGGCCGTCGAGAAGTACCTTCGTGTCATCCCGCCCAGGTTCGGTCATGTTGTCTACACCATGAAAACCATGCTTGATCTCTCCAGGCTGTCCATTGAGGAAGTCACCGGGCGTCTGAAAGGCGCCGATGATCATTGCATCCCGCAATCGGCGCCACCAACAACTACCTCGGAAGCTAAACTCTTGCTAACTGAGGAGGAATGGATGGCGCCCCTCAAGGAGAAACAGAGCGGCGAGGTATTGTCGAGCAAGTCTGGTGGCCGTGGCCGTCGCCGTGGCAGGGGCAACCGCCGACCCAAAGGCGAGGGTGGCCGTGATGCCGGGCATGACGGGTGCAAACCAGGGTGCAAGCGCAACGTCAGTCGTGACAAGTGTCGTAACTGCGGCAAGATTGGCCACTGGACCAAGGATTGCCGGCAGCCAAAGCGCGAGTAGGTCCATCTCACCCAGGAGGATGATGAGGACCAGACGCTGCTCATGGCGCAGGTGTGCGCCCTCACTAATGACGTCGAGCAGATGCCGCCAAACTTCATCAAGCTCGATGAAACACATGCCTAGGTGAATCTGGGGTGCGATGGAGAATAGCGGAGCGACGTGTGGTACCTAGACACTGGGGCCAGTAACCACATGACTGGTTGCGACAACTTCTTCGCAGAATTGGACACGGGCGTCATCGAATCGGCGAACTTCGACGATAGCTCGGTGGTTGACATCCGCGGGTGCGGCACGGTGCTGTTCACCTGCCAGAACGGTGAACACTGGGCGATCAGCAACGTCTACTACATTCCCAGGCTCAAGAGCAACATCATCAGCATTGGGCAGCTCGATGAGCATGGCAGCCAGGTGCTGATCAACGGGGGAGTGCTGCGGATTCACGATCGGCAACGTCAACTGCTTACCAAGGTGAAGTACGCCAAAAACCGCCTGTACATGCTCAACTTGAACATTGCAAGGCTGGTGTGCTTAATGGCGCGGCAAGATGATGAGGCTTGGCTGTGGCATGCACGCTACGGCCACCTCAACTTCGATGCCCTGAAAAGGCTGGCTCAAGACAGGATGGTGCTCGGACTCCCGGTGATCAGTCATCCCGGTGAGATCTGCGACACCTGCCTCATTGGCAAGCAAAGGCGTGCTTCGTTTCCAGCAGCGGCCCACTACTGTGCTGAGGGATTGCTTGACCTCGTGCATGGTGACCTTTGTGGGCCCATCTCAGCGGCGATTCATGGTGGCCGGCACTACTTTCTCCTCCTCGTCGATGATTGCAGCCGCTACATGTAGTTTCGCCTCCTGACGAGCAAGGGTCAAGCACCTACCGTCATCAAGCAGTTCAAGACCAGTGTCGAGGTCGAGACTGGGCGGCGCTTGTGCATTCTACGAACTGATCGAGGGGGGAGTTCACCTCAATCGAGTTCGGGCAGTACTGCGTGGATCAGGGAGTTGCACGGCAGCTCACGGCACCATACTTGCCGCAACAGAATGGTGTCGTGGAGCGGCGCAACCAGACAATCGTCGGCATGGCGCGCTGCTTGCTTAAGGCGAAGGGGATGCCGTCTGAGTTTTGGGGGGAGGCGGTGACCACCGCTGTCTTTCTCCTGAACTGTGTGCCCACCAAGAGCTTGATCGGCATGACACCGTTTGAGGCCTGGCATGGAAGGAAACCCGACGTCTCCTTCCTACGCACGTTCGGGTGCATCGTGCACGCCAAAATACCTCGCCCCAATCTGAAGAAACTCGATCCAATCTGAAGAAACTCGATGACCGCAGCATAAAGATGGTGCTCCTCGGGTTCGGGTCGGGGTTGAAAGCGTACCGGCTGTTCGACCTGGTTGCGCGCCACGTCCACATCTCCCGCGACGTGGTGTTCGACAAGAAGGCCAGCAGGGATTGGGTGAATCCTGGCAAGCTGGAGAAGACGTCTAGCACGGGCACATTCATCATCGAACACGAGATCATCGCTGATCCATTGGAGGTCCTTGCTCTGGGAGAGCAGCTGCATACACCACCTGGCGCTCCAGATCACGTACCGGGTGGGTGGTTCGTGTCGCCAACGGCTGAGGCGCTTGCCGAGCTCGATCACGATGACTGCGGCGGCGCACAACACCGGTTCAGGATGCTGCGGGACATCATCGGTCCTGCACCCGCTGGTGCCCCGATACGGTTCCTGGAGCCAGAACCGGTCGCCCCTGCCGAGCTGCACATGGTGAGTGCAGAAGAGCCTGCCACGTTTGGCGCGGCGGAACGTGACCTGTCTTGGCGCCGGGCAATGCTAGAGGAGATGAAATCTATCGAGGAGAACAACACTTGGGACCTCGTCGAACTTCCTGCCGGGCACCGCGCGATCGGGCTCAAGTGGGTCTTCAAGGTAAAACGAGATGAGCATGGCACCATCACTAAACACAAGGCGCGTCTCGTGGCAAAAGGGTATGCGCAACGCGAGGGGATTGACTACGAGGAGGTCTTTGCCCCTGTCGCGCGAATGGAGTCGGTGCGACTATTGTTGGCTCTAGCGGCGCACCAAGGGTTGTCCATGCACCACATGGATGTGAAGTCCGCGTTCTTGAACGGGGATCTTACAGAGGAAGTCTACGTCGAGCAGCCACCAGGTTTTGTCGTCGACAAGCAGGAGCACAAGGTGCTCAAGCTGCGCAAGGCGTTGTATGGGCTGCGTCAAGCCCTGTGTGCTTAGAACGCCAAGCTGGACGCCAGTCTCCAGGAGCTGGGTTTCAACCGGTGCAAGGACGAGCACGCGCTATACAAGCGGCGGGTGCCCGGAGGAACGTTGATCGTCGGCATCTATGTTGATGATCTTGATCATCACTGGGACAACTCAAGCAAGCATCGACGAATTCAAGCGTGAGATGATGTCCATGTTTCGCATGAGTGACCTAGGACTGCTCACCGACTACCTCGGCATTGAGGTGAGCCAAGGCGTCAGCGGGATCACGCTTTGTCAGAGCGCATACGCCAAGAAGCTCCTGGAGCAGAACGGCATGGCAGAGTGCAATCCTTGCCACACGCCAATGGAAGAGAGGCTCAAGCTGTCCAAGGCATCAACGGCACCGCCTGTGGACGCAACCTGCTACCGAAGCATTGTGGGGACCCTGCGCTATCTGACTCATACCCGACCGGACATCACGTTCGCCGTGGGGTATGTGAGTTAGTTCATGGAGGATCCGCGGGAAGATCACCACGCCGTAGTGAAGCACATCCTCCAGTACATCGCCGGGACACAGAGTTTCGGTGTCACCTACCCGAGAGAAGGAGGCGGGCTGGCTTTGTCTGGCTACAGCGATAGCGACATGGCCGGCGACCTTGACGGGCGAAAGAGCACCGCTGGTATCCTCTTCTTCCTCAACACAAACCCAGTCTCCTGGCAGTCTCAAAAGCAGCGGGTTGTGGCTCTTTCCTCGTGCGAGGCAGAGTACATCGCTGCTACAACGGCAACCTATCAAGGCGTCTGGCTTCACCGGCTGCTGCAGGAGCTCTTGGAACAGAAGCTTCCGGCGGCGGGACTCAAGGTGGACAACAAGTCCGCATCGCTCTCAGCAAGAATCCAGTCCTCCACGACAGAAGCAAGCACATCGACACTCGATTCCATTTCATCCGTGAGGCCATCGATGGAGGACAAATCGTCCTCGAGTTCGCTGAGACTAAGAAGCAACTCGCAGACATTCTCACTAAGCCTCTCGGTCGTGTCCGGTTTTTGGAGCTACGCAACAAGATTGGCATGATCGAGATCAGGAGGAAGCAGCAGAATTAGGGGGAGTTTTGTTAGATAATCTGCTGCCTATTTTGCGTTCAGTTTGTTTCCTTTGTCTGTTTCTTTCCTTGTTTTCTCTCCACACCATGTTCTTGGACGGAAACAATGCGGACCAGAAAAGGAAGGCATGCGGGATCTTACTATGTTTAGGACTTGTATTCTCCTATAAATAAGAGGTAGAACCAAAGCTGCAAGGGCATCACAGCACAACAAAAACCTTCTGTGTTCTTCACGTTCTTTGTGTTCTTGGAAACGAGGCCGATTTGCGTGTGTTGTGAGCGAGAGCGATTGGAGGTATCCATTGCCAACACCGCACACCATGGAGCCGATGGCGCCGACGAGCGCGTAGCCCCACTCCGGCGAGTTCATCTTCGCCAGCCGCCAGAAGGAGCTGGCCTGCGCCCGGAACGCCAGCTTCTCCATCCGGTGGTGGCCCGGGTCGTGTATCGAGAGGCTGAAGTCCGACGTGGAGAAGTCGGACAGCCGGCGGGAGTAGGGCGAGCGGCCGTAGGACGAGTTCCGCGTGATGATCGGCGAGCTCACCGAGTTGCGGGCGCTCGAGGGCCGGGCGCTGCTCTTCCTGGCGTTGATGAGCGCCGCCTCGTGCGCCTGCTCCTGCATGCGGATGAGCTTGGCGTACGTGCCGTTGTCCCCTTTGGCCATGAGCTCGTCGTGCGTCCCATCTCGGAGACCGCGCCGCCCTGCAGGACGGCGACGACGTCGGCCTTGCGGATGGTGGAGAGCCTGTGGGCGATGACGAGGGTGGTGCGGCCGATCATGAAGCGGTCGAGCGCCTCCTGCACGAGCTTCTCCGACTCGGAGTCGAGCGCGCTGGTGGCCTCGTCCAGGAGGAGGATCGCCGGGTTCTTGAGCATTGCCCGGGCAATGGCGATCCGCTGCTTCTGGCCGCCGGAGAACTGCAGCCCGCGCTCCCCCACCTGCAACACCCACGCGCGGCGGTCGGTCAACACAAACAGGTTGACCGTTGACAGCATCACATCCGCCCGCCCTTTTATTTTACTTTAGTGTATTTACTTGGCACTGTTGACGGTCAAACTTGGACCAATAATTGTTTATTTTCTAACTATTTGGAGTGACCCTGTTAAAATGTTCTCCTTCCGTAACATTCTACAAATGTATTACTGTAAATTATAACGGCCAAAGTTTAACCTTGGAGGCCGTGAAAAGTCAACATCGCGCTAAGTATTTGCAAATGGAGGTATTCATTTTGGCTGGGAAGTGGATTGGATCATGGTTTGCTTAGTGTTGAATTAAGCATGCCACGTGCGTAGCAGGAGGGATGGGTCATGGTTTAGCTACTGGGAAGCAGATCAGTGGCCCATCTTAGAATAATCTCGGCCTTGATTAATAAGTAAATCGCCTGCCATTACAGTAAGATAAACAAGAGCATGGCTTACGAGATGCCAGCCTTGATTGGGTGATTGGTTCTTGGGATCAACTTGACATCCCTGACTGCCAAGTTGCTCCTACTTAGGATTCCTGGGAACTCCACATACTCCAACTTTTCTTCTCCAAAAAGTTGAGCTCCTTGAGCATCGTGAGTAGTGGAAGGGAACGGTGCAGAAAGTGTAGTGAAGGAGCTGAGCGGTAGTGACATCTAGTATTATTCTAGGGTCAGCTCAGCTGCTTGCTTTCTAGTGCTGAGAAAGGGTCCCTTGAAAAGGGAAAAATTGTAGATTTACTCTACTGTTGAGTGGCTTTGTAGATTTACCTTAGTGATATCTCAATGACATGTGGATCCAGACCTACATGTCATTGAGACACATCCGATCTGAGCATGCATGTCTGGCCATTGGCAAGGCAACTGATGGATGGATGGATGTGATAAGATGGAGAAAAGTTGGTGAAAGCATCCGATGACCACGCATGCACTCCAAAAGGCAAAGGGAGCAAATTGGGGGATGCTGGCAATGGCAGTGGCGGATAAAAACAGGAGAAAGGAGAGGGCTTATTGAAGCTGAACGGACCTGTGTGTCGTAGGCGTCGGGGAGCTTGACGATGAAGGAGTGGGCGTTGGCGACCCTGGCGGCCTCCTCCATCTCCACCTGCGTCGCCTCCTCCCTCCCCAGCAGCAGGTTCTCCTTGATGCTTGTCGCGAACAGCGTCGGCTCCTGGCTCACCAGCCCAATCTGCTGCCGCAGCCACCGCAGCTTCAGATCCTTGAGCTCAACACCATCAAATTTAGATGATTGAAAAGTAATTGAAAGGTAAGAAAATAACCGTGAATAACAACACCAAAAAAGAAAACACGCTTTTTGTTTGCAGGCAATTGATCATATACCCTCCATTTAGATGGAAATTGAGGATTTACCCTCCTGACGCACGTGTTAGTGACTTATGATGACCCTACGTGTCATTGAGATGTGGAGAGTAAATCCTCAATTTCCCAACTAAAGGGAGGGTATATAACTTTTTGTCTTTTCGGTTGCAGCTTATGGTTGAACACAAATACTCATGTGAATAAACTGAATACCGATAAATCATCATATTTGTTTAGCTTGTTAGAAGAAATTTATAAGCTATAAGGTATAAGCTGAAAAGAACATGGCATAACCGACCACCACCAGCAGCAGTGTAGAGAGAGAGAGCGCGCGTGCGCTTGCCTAGCCCCAGGGGCAGCTGCTGCTCTGTTCGTTTTCTTGTGCACTTGTATGCGTAAACAGTCTAATTCGGGCAAATTGATCATATACCCTCTTCATAGTTCACAATCTAGGATATACCCTCCTACACATCCAAATTCATAATATACCCTCCTCCAATCTATTTGCTTTACAAAACACCCTCTTTATACCTTTCCAGTGTATTTTTTCATATCATTGTGTATTCCATCACTTGAAATGACCAAAATACCCCTGATTAAAGTTTGGACAATATACTTGTGGGGCTGCTCCAGCGCTGCAATGGACTCAGGAGGCTCTTCATCCATGGTACCACTCACGAGCACTTCATGAGCTTCTTCCTGGGAATGCCAAACTTGAGGGACATGCAGTTACGGGAGGACTACTATCCGGCGCCGGAGAATGATATGATGATCACAGAGATGCGGGCTGAATCATGGGACCGATTTGAGATGCAGCTGAACAACCGGTCCATTCCTGATTAGTGGTGGATTTGGTGCGCAGTCAGAGAATGGTTCTGAAGTTGAATACAGAGATTCCTGCGGAGTACTTGCTCCGATTTGGGATGGCTCTGAAGTATGGGTGAGCTGCTTGCTATTATGGGTGGAGTAATTTTATTATGGGAATTGCAAACTTTAATCAGGGGTATTTTGGTCATTTCAAGTGATGGAATACACAAGGATATGAAAAAATACACTGGAAAGGTATAAAGAGGGTGTTTTGTAAAGCAAATAGATTGGAGGAGGGTATATTATGAATTTGAATGTGTAGGAGGGTATATCCTAGATTTTGAACTATGAAGAGGGTATATGATCAATTTTGCCGTCTAATTCAGTTCTGTTTGCAGAGTCTGTGGAAGCCAGCCAGCATAGTAACAATGATGAATGGTGATGCCAAGCAAGCATTAGCAGTTAAAAATTTATTTGTCCAAACATTGATCCGAACGAGGCTCCGACGGTATGTGAGATTCACTAAGAATACGAGTATGCACATCCTTTAATTTGTTTACCTGAATTTGGGTCGTAGAACCTCTCGATGAGGGACACCACCGTGCTCTTCCCGGAGCCGGAGCTGCCGACCAGCGCGATCGTCTTCCCTGCCGGCACGCTCAGCGAGAAGCTGCGCAGGATCGGGATGTCCGGCCGGGACGGGTACGCAAAGTCCACGTTCCTCAGCTCCAGCCGCCCGCTCACCGACTCCAGCTCCACGCCGCCCTCGCCGTCCCGCTCAATGCCCGCCTTGTGGTCAATGATCCGGAATATCTTCGCCGCCGCCACCCTCGCCTTCGCGAACGCCGCCATGCTTGGCGCCGACTGCCCAAGAGCGCTGCAGAGCAAGGGGGCAGTTCAATGCTTGTCAGAGGCAACAAGGCATACATACACGAAGGAAAAAAAGGTGATCCTTTTTTCTCCTTACAGGCCGCCGATCATGACGGAGAACATGGTGGCTATGGCGAGTCCGCCGTTGGTGTGGTGGCAGCGGACGAGGTGGCCGCCATACCAGAGGAGCAGGGCGTAGCAGCAGAAGACGGTGAAGTAGGTGCCGCCCAGGCCGAGGCCCTTGGCGAAGCCGATCCGGTAGCCGATCCTCTGCGCCACGGCCAGCGCCGCCGAGTAGGCCTGCATGACCCGCTCCTCGCCGACGAAGGACTGCACGATCCGTATCTGCGCCAGCGCCTGCTCGGCGATGTTGCTGGCGTTGGAGAGCGCGTCCTGGCTCTTGGAGGAGAGCTTCGCGAGCGTGGCGGCGCTGAGGCCACCGATGACGGCGATGAGCGGGACGACGGCGAGCGTGACGAGCGCGAGCTGCCAGGCGGCGGTGAAGCCGACGATGAAGCCGGAGACGAATGTGGCCAGGTAGTGGATGAGGTTGCCGAGCTTCTCGCTGATGGCGTCCTGGACGATGACGGCGTCGGCGTTGATGGCGTAGATGACGTCGGAGGTGCGGACGTCGGTGTCGAAGAAGGAGACGTCCTGCTTCAGGGCCGCCTCCAGGTAACGGATCCGCATGCACGCCGACTGCCGCTCGCCGGTCCACATCCAGCAAGAAATCTCTGAGGAATCCAATCCCTCGATTTATTAGTTAGCTTATCCTCATTGCCACCAATGCACAAGAATGAAAAGGAGTCACCTGCCCAGGAAGATCCCCAGATGGCGGCTCCGACGACGACGAAGTAGAAGGCGTACTTGACGACGAGGCGGACCATAGTGTCCGAGTCGTCGGCATGGGAGCCGAAGGAGTCGACGAGGTCAGCGAAGAAGCGGAGGAAGACGGGGAAGGAGCAGCCGTGGACGAGGGCGCCGAGCGTGCCAACGGCCATGAGGGGGCAGTCAAGGCCGTCGGTGAAGCGGAACAGGTCGCGCAGGACGGCCGCGCGGGCCGGGGGGAGGGCTTCTCGTCGGAGGAGGAGGGCCTGGCATTGGGAGGCGGCTGCTCTGTCTCTAGTGGCGCCGTTGCAGGAGGAGGGGTAGATGTAGTATTGTTGGTGGTGGCCGCCGATGCTGTGGAATGCTCTGCTTCTTGGTGTGGTGGTGGTGGTGGTGCTTGTGGGTCCAAGAAGTGGGGGGACTGGGAGGTGGAGGTGAGGTGGAAGGCTTCGAGCTCGGGGCGGGCCCACTCGTCGGCGGCGTCGGCGCCGAGGACGACGACGCGGGCCTTGATCTCCTCGGGGTCACTAGACATGGGGGCAGGGATGGGTCTCGCCTGACGTTAACGTCAGTGACGTTGGGTCACTGACGTTAACGTCAGAGGATCCGAATCCGGCGGGGCGGAGCGTAGGGGAGGGATGTCCTCTGTCCCTCGCTCTGCTTCGCACAACGACTCGGCAACTCCTCTGATCTGCGGTGTGGTGGTGCACTAGTGCGTGTGTGGACGGAAGGACTTCACTGGAGGAGGGATGGGCGCAACTCGTCTTCTTGGTCCTCCTTTCCTCCGCTCTCCTCTTTATAATAAAATGAATGGCCCGATGGGCTAGGATTTAGAATCATGTGCTGTAAAAAGAATTCTACTAGGATCAAGACTTGTATTAGTATTTCTACTCTAAACCAAAGAAAGGGTAACATGAACTATTGTGTTCATAGAGAGAAATCAAACAACCGAAACTACTCATCCAAAACAGATGGCATACGAAAAGAACTATTCAATAGCTACATGTAGAATAAGCGCGCGACCCGGACTGACCCAACCGTCCCACCACCCACCCCATGGATAGTTGCTAGCATATATTAATTATAGTAAAATTACTATCATATGCACATCAAGTTATTATCTGTAATTCATAAAGTTATTGTTGTGTGTAAGTGAAGTTACTGCTAACATACATGTATTGAGAGAAGAGAGAAACATGCATGTCAATAGCAAAAACTCGCACGGAAAGTTACTAGCGTGTGTGAATGAAGTTACTGCCAAACATGTGTAGAGTTACTGTCTGTTGTAGCACTATAAAACTGACAGTAACTCTACATATATTTGACAGTAACTTCACTCATGCACGATAGTAACTTTATATGACATGAATTTCGCAGCATCGAAACATATTCAACATGATCTTATTTTGTTAAGCTCATAATTTTGAACACAATGGTACAAACTGATTGCAGATTGGACTTTTAGTGAAAGAGTTATTGCATTTTTAGCTTGTAAACAAGATAAAATATTGCAAGTGCATTTTTTAGCTTGTACACAAGATAAAATCCACACAAATTTTAAATAAAATTTAAAAAAATAGCAGGTAATTAGGACGGCAAATTAGCCGGCCTAATCACTTGCTGTCTCACCATCGGGCGGCAGGCGTCTGCTGTCCGGTGGACATATAGCAGACGCTATGTGTCCGCTCCCACGTATTGCCGTTCATCCATCGGACGATATAAATGCTATTTTTGCTAATATGCTTTGTATATAATTATTAAATAATTATATCAAATAGTGCTAAATGCGACGAAAACTCAAGAAATCGGCATTGTACACACGTTGTATATCTCCGACAGTGAGACGTGCGACAAGCGAAGAACCCCAGGAGTTGGATGGTTTCCTGCTTTGACCCAATTAACAACCCTACAAGTATTATATATAGGCTAGCTAGCTGCTCCTCCTCTAAGCTTACTTGTTCCAATTGCAACCCTAGAGAGTAACTAATAAAGCATGAGCATTGGGAGCGTATACCGTGAACATAGGAAGATGTTACAAAATTCCGTGAAAAGTAGATGTGAAAGTTTACAAAATTCTTTTTTAAAAAAAAATACTAGATACAAAGGAGGTAATGTTCTATAACACTAAAAAAAACAAAATTCTATTTTTTTCCATGTCACGCGACTGAGTTTTAACTTGAAACTCTGTAGAGATATAGAAGTATTTGGCGGTCATATTTTGAGAACTTCGCAAAACCCCAATTTTCATGCACTACGGTATCTATATATGTACAAACAACCGTTGATATTTAAAGTACCTCATTCATTTTAGAGGTCTGAAAAATTTCACAATAATCCTTAAATCAGGAAAAAAAAGTAGAAATTCTCTCATTAATCGAAAGAATAAATAATCCATATCACTTATTTTAGTGGAGCTGAATTATAATGGTGTAGATTAATCCTATATAGATATTGCAATTGTTATAATTGTATAACAAATATAACTATACTTTTCAAAGGTATAAGAGGTATATAATAAATGCAGTATACAATATCTAGCGGCAAAATTCCGCTGGCTAGTACTCCTCGTAAGGTAGGTGGGAGTAGGAATAAACAAAGGTACGTACGTACGTAGTATGCAGTAGTGGTTTAGTAAAACTTGCAAATAATTAAGTCAAATGAAGGAGGACATTGCAGTTGCGTTGGGGTTTGTGTTCAGTGCAGTTGCAGAAGTCAAGGGGAAAGCCCTGGTTCGTTTTGCAGTTTTGTTCCTACCGGTGCGGGGCGGTGCTGTCGCACGCGGAAGACGATGGGGAGGCCGAGGCGTCCATTTTTCCTTGCTTCAGTTCTGCTCCCACGCGCGCATGTTCTGACGGACTGACTGGTCGGTGAGTTTATTATCTAGCGTGCAGCAGCTGCAGTGGTGGTGGAAAGAAATGTCAAGCTTGGCCTGCGCAATGCAACTGCTCATCGTGTGCTGTTGCTCAACGCGCAGTTTAGGTTTATGTCTTCTACTTAAAAAAAAAAGTTGAAAGCCAATATAAATATCCTCTTACTCTACTTATGTACAGTGTGTACATCACTCCAATTGCCTCCCTGCACTTCAGTATGTTCATGGACTGCACTTCAGAATGAGGCCAAATGGTGGTGTGGACGGGTGGTTAATTGAAGGTCCGCTATTTGGATTTATTTGGTTTTCCGTCTGTTTGCTGCGTATTAGAAGTTGCAGTCTGAAGGTGACAAGCTCAAGCGGGTTCAAATTACAGTAAAGGGAGACTTCAAGATTTGATACGACTGACTGATTAAGCAGGCTTTGAAATAAAATAAGGCCAGGGTAATCAAGCAAGGCAAGCCATCACTTTGATCATATTGATCCTACATTTTTTAAAAGTTATATTCTTTTAAATTATCAAAGTGCATGCTTAAATTTATTATGCAAATACATTTCAAAATGTAAGGTAGTTACTGCCCATTTAAATCTACCACTATTACCACGACACTCTTCACCGCTCGAATTTACTAATCCTTGTCACCCTAGACATAAAAAGTATGATTACTAGTTAAAGTCATATTTAATGCCAAGCAAGTCCAAGTCTAGGGCATTAACTTGTCCTGCTCATTACTTCAAATATGTGAAATTGTTTTGGGCAGTCATTGGACGTAGATGACTGATATTTTGGTACAGCTTAGTTTTCTCAAACCCTAAAACTTGCTTACCTGTCTGGGCGGTTGGTAAGAGTGGTTGGTGTGGATATAGCACGAGAACTTATGGATTGTGGTAGGCACCACCTGGACGAATTAAGGACTTAATCTTGTCTTGACCTCTCCATGTAAAATAGTGCAAACCACAAGCTGGCAAAGTGTAGGCTTGGCTGAATAATTTACTAGACCCCCGAAGTTATCTCACAGGTCAGACAGAGGAAAGAAGTGGGGTGCAGGAGACCAAAGAAGGTTCTGCCTGAAGGGACACTGAGTAAAGGTGAAGTGCGAATGGGGTGGCGTTGTGGATGAAGTATCCAGTTGCGCCAGCCGCTATGAGTGACTGAGAGACCATGTGGAGGTCGCCTCATGGTTGTGATGAATAATTGACTCTTAATCTAGTGAGATTGAGTTTGGTTTTTGAAGTTTGAGAGGAGAATGGGTCTCTCTGTTGGTTCCTAAGCCCTTACGACTTGCTTGGCAATAGCCTTACGACCACATTGTTTGTTGTCTTGAGCGGCTGGAAGTGTTCGACCACCGCAGCGCTTTTTGGCCATGGTCGAAGGGCACCAGAAGAGAGTACGACCGTTTTGGCCGTGGTCGAAAGTTAGCCATGCTGTTTACGACCACACTGACAGCGGTCGGAAGCCGAAAACCTCGTTTACGACCACTTTGGCCCTGATCGAAAGCCTCTATGACCACATTGGCCATGGTCGGAGGTCGCCAGATAGCTTTACGACCACCTTGGGTGTGAACGGAGAACATCAGAAGAGGTTACGACTGGTTTGGTCGTGGTCGGAAGGCTGTACGACCACGTTGTGGCGTTTACGACCACTCTGGCTATGGTCGAAGGCCATCGGAAGCAGCTACGACCACATTGGCCGTGGTCTGTGGTCGTAAGTCGAATCTACGATTGCTGTGGTCGGAAGTCGGTGCTCGGGCGTACGACCACGTTGAGTAGTCGGCGCCCTACGACCACGCTGTGATGCAGTTGGACGGGCGTAAGGAGCGATCGGACGCGGTCCAAATGCAGCGGGACTCGGTCGGAAGTGCTCGGTAACGGTCGGAATCACTCGTAGCGCGTCAGATGCAGTCTTCTGGGGTCGTAGGCGGTTGGTTGTGCCCGAGATGTTTGAACGTGGTCGTAGACACATGGGAATTGGTCGTATGACCTCTAGGATCGACCATGTGAGCTGGGAATCGGTCGTATGGCTTTGTGGTGAAGTCGTAGACCTCGTGCATTTATTGGTTCATCATTTCGATCGGTCAGATGACAGAACGACTTGGGATGAGGTCGTAGACTTTGAGCGATAAAGTCGTAGCATTGTTGTGTGCGGTCGTAGCAGCCTAGTGAGTGGTCGTAGGCTGCAGGAAGGCTCTTGTGAGCTGGAGGGTTTCTCTGTTCTGTGCAACAGAGTGGTCGTATGGGGTATGGTCCTTATGCGATAATATCGTAGCGGCTAGCAATGGTTGTGGCATGTGTCCGCATGGTCGTAGTGAGCTGTGAGACGGTCGTAACGACATGTTGTGTGGTCGAAGGAAGCAGGGAAGTGTTCCAGGGCTTCGACCATTTCTTGAGTTGTGCATTCGAGTGGTCGTAGGGGGTTTACGATCAGGTTGTGTGCTGTGACACTTGTTGGTTGTACCGATGGTTTGTCTGTTGTCTGGTGCGGTGCTATGTGACGGTTTGCTTGTCTGTGTGGCTACAGGACTTCGGAGCTATTTCATGGTGAGGCGTGGGAGGACCGGGACTAGGCACAGGAGGTGTTGAGGTCCAGACGGTTGGAGGCGCCGAAGATGATCGAGGCTGGTGAGGTGGTTGCAAGCCGAGGAGATGAGGAACCGAAGCTGGAGCTGCCAGAGGACCTTGGAGACAAGTCTTGGTGAGGCTTGGAGTGGTCGGGACTAGACATGGGAGATGTTGAGGTCCAGAACGACTGGGTGAAGCCGAAGAAGACTTGGGGCTCAAGGTGGTTGCAAGCCAAGGAGATGAGGAACCGGAGCTGGAGCTGCCAGAGGATCTTGGTGACAGGTCTGGCGAGGCTGGGATGGTCGGGACGAGACGCGGGCGGTGTCGGGGTCCAGAACGACCAGGGGAAGCCGAACAAGACCTAGTCTTGCGAGGTGGTTGCAAGCTTGGACGGCAAGGCAGGAGGAAGCTTCCGGGAAGGCAGCGGAGTGGCATTTTGGGGAATGCGGAAAGCTGCAAAGGGAAGCTGTGTCTCTGCCAATGCACAGGAGTTGTTGGCGCTAACGGGCAAAGCAGTGGAACCGTTGGGTTTAACGGGTAAAGCACTGAGCTTGTTTTCGCTAGTGGGTAAAGCGAGGTGTAAAACCCGGTGTTAGGAGGGTGTTTACGGGTTAGCCCCAGTGTGGACTAATGGATGGATCCATTAGGGTTAGTCTCGGGTGTGAGGCTATAAAAGGGAGAGGGGAGGCACGAGTTTGAGTGGGTTGGCCGGCTGGGCCTTGGAGGCAGCCGCCTCTCCCTCCCATGGGAGTCTGTGAGTGTGTTCTTGGGATTGTGAGAGAGAGAGAGGATGAGTGGAGAATCCATGTATGAATAATCGAGAAATAGAGAAAGAGAAGAGGTGTGAGCTCCTCTCTATGCTCTCCGGGCGTATCGGGATTCCTTGTACTCCTTGATGGTTGGAATGGAAACTCTGAGTTGTGTTCTCTGTCTTGTGTTTGAATGATTTGTTTGCGCTCTCTTTGTTCCTTCGTATATCTGTGTTCTTGGCTTTCTGAAATCGCAGTGACATGTGGGTTTTACTCCAAGCCATCTTGGCTATTCTAGTCCCACGAGCGGTTCTATTCATCAACTCTGGTACTTCTTGCTTTGAGTTGTGTTCTTGGTTTGAGTAGGCCTAGTTTTGATTTGCTCAGAACAGGGAATCTGTCTCAAGGCTATTTGGCCAGTTCATTCCCGAGAGCAAGAGTCGAATCGGAGAAGTGTTTGCGTCTCGCGGTCGTGCGCCGAGTACATGCTCTGCATTCGCTACGACCACGTTGAGACTTTTGTGCATGAGTCGACCGAATTCTCTGTTTCGGTTTCGACCACGCCGTTTGTCCAGATCTCAGCAAAGAAGTTTTTCACTGCCTTGGTTTTTCTCTGTCAAAGGACGTGAGCAAACGTTGTCTAAAGTCTCATACCCGATTGCTTTGTGAATTGCAAGATATTTGGAAATCAAAGCAAGTGGTCATGAGCTCTGGCTTGTCTAGTTGGTCGTGCGCGCCTTCTCTGTTTTCGGTCATTACTGTGCAGTCTCTTTTGTCGGGCAGATCTCGGGTTTTCAGTGGATCGTCTGTCTTACCGAGTGACTCGATCGACCACGAGTTGGCGTTCGATCTCTCTGAAACAGATGGTCTATCTCTTTGTCAGAGTGATCACGATAGATCCTTTCGACTGCCTTGTTTTATCCTCGGCCAACGGCAGTTCTAGTTCGGGTGTCAGTCTGATCCTCTGTTCTCCAGTGAACATTCGATCTTCCTCTTCATATCTTTGTAGCTATTGGAGAAGAAGATTGTGTGAATACTTGGAGAGATTTTAAGGCACCATTCACCCCCCCTCTGTTGCCTTTTCGGTCCTACAATTGGTATCAGAGCAAGGTTTGCTCTATATTTGATCTTAACCGATCTGGAGCATGGCAACTAGTAGGGGATCTTGTGAGCTTTTCTTTGCATCTTGCTTGGGGTGTTTTGCCAATGATGTCCTTTGCGACAAGAGGCTGATTTCGGTTGGAGGGTGATGTTATTTGCAAGCACAGTCACCGTACTGAGAACGGCGACGAGAGCAGTATTCGCAGGTGCTGGGACATGGTCATTAAGAGTTATGACCACAGTCTCAGTGGCCCCATCTGCGACTACACTTCGTCGACCTGGTGCTTTCCCTCGGTGCACAGCTCTCAGTACTTTGGTTTGTCTTGATTTACCCTGTTCTCCGACCAGATGATGAAAATTCTTTGAGGAGAGGAGTGCAATGATACGAGCACTGCATCTTGAGACTTTGTCACCTCTTTCATTTAAGAGGTGGACCCTTCCTTGAGCATAGTTCTTTTGTTGTCAGCACTTGTGCCTTTTGCTTAGTTGGCTAGTGCTTTTCTTGTTGGCTCTTCTCGGTTAGTCCAAGGGATTTCTCTTTTTTAAGCAAGGATGGTGCTTTGTCCTTTTGACCATGTTTCATGGAGGACACTTACATCAATGATCATTTTGAGAGAAGGATGGACATCTTCAGCATCGTAGACTTGTTTCTTTTGTTGTTGCTCTTTGTCTGCGTGCTGACCTGAGGAAGGACTTCCACCGCTTCTTAATTGGTAGACCTTGTTCGCCCAAACGAGGTGCGCACCTACAGTGAGAAGGTGTGAGTCTCCTTTGATGCTTTGGTTGGTTCTTTTCTTGGTTGTTCATGTGCCAGGATCAAAAGAACACACGGATGATAATGCTAAGAGGGACGAACAACAACTCATCATGAGCAAGGTAAAATGTCAATATGACCTTGGCCTTGTCCAAGATGAATATACTTGCTCTTAGGGATAATATGAGTGCCTAGATGGTAAACTGCTAGATCGTTCTTGCTAGGTTGAAATCTCATTTAGCATGTATAGGTTGTGAGTCTTCCACTACAGATGGCGATAATTTAATTTCCCTTCTTGTATGTTAAAATCTAAAAATGAGAAATTAAAATTTTGACTCACCACACTTGTGTAGAGGAGCTTGTTTCTGCTAGAATCTGGTTTAGTAAAAGCCAAGTTCCTCTACTGTGTCGTCGTTGTAGTCGTAATGTCTTACGATCACAGCTTCGGCTTCTCGGATGTAGTCGTAGCTTCATACGACCACGTCTTCTGGCGGACACTCTTACTTGTCATCATGGTCGTAAGTCCATACGACTTCGTCTGCTGCTTCTTAGCACGTTGCTGCACGGTCGCCATGGTCGAAACTGCATTTTGATCACGCCTGCAATCCCCAATTGTGGCTGAAAGGCTTTACGACCCTGTCTCTCGGCTGTAGTCATTCAAGACTATGCCTCTTGTGCTACGGCCACGCTCATGTCTTCTCGGCCGTAGTCGTAGCACGTAACGATCACTCATTTCTGCTGAGTGGTCGTGTGTCAAAGTCTTGGGTTCTCAAGTAATTGCTTGCTAACTCTTCGAGACCCAAGACTTGGGCACTCTGTTCTTGTCATTTGTAGGTCTCTAGACGCTTGTTGGAAAACATGGAATTGATTGGAGTTTTAGTCTTCTACTTCATCATATGACTAGAACATTTATTGGCTCTCCACTTCATGGCCTCCAAGAGACATATGCTCTCACGTTGGTGTCTTCACCTACTTTGTGAGCTATTCTTTACCTTCATGTCTCTATATACATGTGTTAGTCTTAAATGGCATGTTGTGTTTGTTCAGGTGCTCACTTATACCATACTGGCATGTTCTTTCTTCAATACTTTCATGTCATGCCTTTATGTGTATGTTGCTTAAGTATCCATATATCTTGTCATATTTGTTAGATGCTTAAGCTTTGACCTGACTTCATGAGCGAAGTAGAATGTGTATATTAGAAGTCAAGTATCATCATGACCTTGTGCTCTGTAGTATCTATCATGGTTCACATCTTGCTCCTTATGTTCATTCATCATTATTTATACATGTTAGCATACTTTTCATGATTCTGATTTGTCGTGTTGTATGTCTACATGATGTATGCACATGTATGGACAGTATGAGCTTGAGTATATCTTGGATAGATTTTCTATGTCATGATGTTTTGTTTATTCATGCCTTCTTATCTTTTCTGGTATACATGCTTATATCCATGCTAGCATATGCTTCTGTGATCTTTCCTTGTCACCTGCTATGTGCATGGTTGTGATTCATTGAGATACATGTTTACCTTGATCTTTCTCATTCCGGTTTTTGGCATGACATAAAATGTACAACACCTTGGTAGCATTAGTCTGTGCTTATGCTTAGACATCATGAGAACTGTGGATAGGTCACAAGCTTCTTCTAGTATTGGGTGGCTCTAGGCTCGCTGTTATAGATGCTTTTGATGAGGGCTAGATTGAGCTTGTGGGGGGGTGTGTTCTCATGCATTAATATTCGTAATGCTACTGTTTGTGGTCTTTTGTCTCAGTACTGGATCATGCCTGTATATCATTTACCCCAGTACTAGGACACCAGTTGTTCCCTGTGGTTAAACTGCAGGCTGTGTGTGAGGGGGAGACTGGTACAGCTTTACGACCACTCCTTTGGTCATTACGACCACGTCGTAGCTACCACGACCATGGTCTGGACACTCGGCCGAACTTGTTTTATGACCTCGGCCAGGACGCAACGACCACGATCCAGACTCATCTGCGACTACGACCAAGACGCAATTACCACCACGACCTGGTTTCGTGTTCGACCACCCCGAATTGGACTACGATCATGAGCTGAACACATCTACGACCATGGCCGAGGCGACTTCGATCACTCAACCAAGGTCGGGACTCCTATACGACTACTACCAGGACTCTTCTACGACCACGACTACCAACCAAGCGACCATGACAGAGGTTTGTTCTCCCTTGTGATCTTTCAGTGTTTTGCTTCCCTCCACTTGGCTTTGCTTTGTTTATCTATTCTAGTGGGAGGAAGGGTCCGATTGGTTAGACAGGAACCGACTCTAGGTGATATTGTCTCGATCACACTTCTCGTCCAAATGGTTCTCTAGGATTATTTACTACCTAGTTTGGGCTTTGGTTCTCTAGGATTCTCTTCTACCTAGATTGAACCTTTTCTTGGCCACTAGAGTCTTGTGCATTGACATAGTGTGCTTTTGCCCCGTGGTATGAGGTTACAGACTAGAGATCATGTGGATAGGGTGTGTTTGGGAATCACCTCCTTGAGTTAGAACCCTCTTTTTCTGGTTTTTGCGCCAAATTTCTTGGTTCTTCTCGAGTTGCCTTCTCTAGGGGGAGTTGGAACCTTTCTATCTGTTCGGGCTAGCTTTCAGGGGGAGTTCATCTCGTGTGCATTCTTTTGTCTCATAATGCATAAAATTCACATGAATGCCTGTACAGTCTTTGGAGCCTTGTCTATTATCTTTATGTGACATGATATCATGCTTTATATCTTGCCATGTCTTGTGATAGCTTGATTTATCATGCCCTTCTATGTGCTGCTTAGCTCTTGCCATACTAGCTTAATTAAATGTGAACAACTTAAAGTAAAACATGTCTTGTTCAATCTTGTGACTAGTCTGGCTTTAGTGATCCTCTCTTGATTCAGGCCATGTCGAATAGGCTAAGTTGAGTCTTGAATCTGTTTTTGAGGTTTAGATTGAGCTAAGTTAGTTCATTAGTGATGCATGAGTTAAGTTTTAACTCTTTGTTCATGAACTAACTCAAGTAAATGCAAAAAGATCTCTTTTGTGCGAAAAAACTGATCTCACCAATTCTTTCTCATGAGATGGCTTGCCATTGCACTAGGCATGAACTCAGGGGGAGTTTTGGATGACCAAGATCACCTCCTTAAGCTTATTGCTTGGAGTGATCGCATAAGGCTTGAGATCTAGCACATGGCTATGAAAACAAAAAATTCTTGTGAAAAATGGTTGAAACCAACCATGAATTTCTGATAAAAGCCTAATGTGCTAATTTTACTCAACTACAAATCTTCTTCAAGTGGTATCCAAAGTGCTACAAGTGATACCTAGTGCTTGAACAATATGTCTCATTTTTGGGCTTGTAGCTCTCTAAATCAACTCAACTATAGCTTCTTGATTTCGCTTAGAATATTGACATGGCTTGACTCACGTTTGGATACCTTCTTCTAGACTATAATCTTGAGTGACTTGACATGCTAATTAAACATTTAATTCAAAGATCATGATTTATTTGGCTTGAGCTTGGCAATACATAGTTTGTTATGATCTAGATAGCATTGTCACCTTTTATGGCTTGGTATAATTTTCGTTGAAGCCAGTTTAGATAATCTTCATGGCTCCCTCAGCTCTCATTGCCTTCATCAAATCAACTGTCGGCACTCCATTTAATTCATGCTCTATTTTTTCTTCCTTGCATCTTGATGACTCTATTGCCAAAAGGGGGAGAAGGATAGAGAAAAAGGCATTAAGGGGTGCAAAAGGCATTAGAATGGGAATTTGCATTAAGAGATGGGAGAAGGATTGGAAAAGGGCTTTAAGGGGGAGAATACTTGGTCGTCTTGCTCTGACAATGGTCATGAGAGCAACAGCTCTTGTCTCTGGACCATGAGCAAGATTGGACACTTTTTGCCAACATGGTCATGGGTTCTGTCTTCACTTCTTTTAGACCATGTCTAGCTCATGCATCTCTCCTTCCTTTTCTTTTCAAAAACAAACTCATCTTCTTGCCTTTTTCTGTGTTTGTCAATATACTCATCAAGGGGGAGATTGAGAGACCATGTGGAGGTCGCCTCATGGTTGTGATGAATAATTGACTCTTAATCTAGTGAGATTGAGTTTGGTTTTTGAAGTTTGAGAGGAGAATGGGTCTCTCTGTTGGTTCCTAAGCCCTTACGACTTGCTTGGCAATAGCCTTACGACCACATTGTTTGTTGTCTTGAGCGGCTGGAAGTGTTCGACCACCGCAGCGCTTTTTGGCCATGGTCGAAGGGCACCAGAAGAGAGTACGACCGTTTTGACCGTGGTCGAAAGTCAGCCATGCTGTTTACGACCACACTGACAGCGGTCGGAAGCCGAAAACCTCGTTTACGACCACTTTGGCCCTGATCGAAAGCCTCTATGACCACATTGGCCATGGTCGGAGGTCGCCAGATAGCTTTACGACCACCTTGGGTGTGAACGGAGAACATCAGAAGAGGTTACGACTGGTTTGGTCGTGGTCGGAAGGCTGTACGACCACGTTGTGGCGTTTACGACCACTCTGGCTATGGTCGAAGGCCATCGGAAGCAGCTACGACCACATTGGCCGTGGTCTGTGGTCGTAAGTCGAATCTACGATTGCTGTGGTCGGAAGTCGGCGCTCGGGCGTACGACCACGTTGAGTAGTCGGCGCCCTACGACCACGCTGTGATGCAGTTGGACGGGCGTAAGGAGCGATCGGACGCGGTCCAAATGCAGCGGGACTCGGTCGGAAGTGCTCGGTAACGGTCGGAATCACTCGTAGCGCGTCAGATGCAGTCTTCTGGGGTCGTAGGCGGTCGGTTGTGCCCGAGATGTTTGAACGTGGTCGTAGACACATGGGAATTGGTCGTATGACCTCTAGGATCGACCATGTGAGCTGGGAATCGGTCGTATGGCTTTGTGGTGAAGTCGTAGACCTCGTGCATTTATTGGTTCATCATTTCGATCGGTCAGATGACAGAACGACTTGGGATGAGGTCGTAGACTTTGAGCGATAAAGTCGTAGCATTGTTGTGTGCGGTCGTAGCAGCCTAGTGAGTGGTCGTAGGCTGCAGGAAGGCTCTTGTGAGCTGGAGGGTTTCTCTGTTCTGTGCAACAGAGTGGTCGTATGGGGTATGGTCCTTATGCGATAATATCGTAGCGGCTAGCAATGGTTGTGGCATGTGTCCGCATGGTCGTAGTGAGCTGTGAGACGGTCGTAACGACATGTTGTGTGGTCGAAGGAAGCAGGGAAGTGTTCCAGGGCTTCGACCATTTCTTGAGTTGTGCATTCGAGTGGTCGTAGGGGGTTTACGATCAGGTTGTGTGCTGTGACACTTGTTGGTTGTACCGATGGTTTGTCTGTTGTCTGGTGCGGTGCTATGTGACGGTTTGCTTGTCTGTGTGGCTACAGGACTTCGGAGCTATTTCATGGTGAGGCGTGGGAGGACCGGGACTAGGCACAGGAGGTGTTGAGGTCCAGACGGTTGGAGGCGCCGAAGATGATCGAGGCTGGTGAGGTGGTTGCAAGCCGAGGAGATGAGGAACCGAAGCTGGAGCTGCCAGAGGACCTTGGAGACAAGTCTTGGTGAGGCTTGGAGTGGTCGGGACTAGACATGGGAGATGTTGAGGTCCAGAACGACTGGGTGAAGCCGAAGAAGACTTGGGGCTCAAGGTGGTTGCAAGCCAAGGAGATGAGGAACCGGAGCTGGAGCTGCCAGAGGATCTTGGTGACAGGTCTGGCGAGGCTGGGATGGTCGGGACGAGACGCGGGCGGTGTCGGGGTCCAGAACGACCAGGGGAAGCCGAACAAGACCTAGTCTTGCGAGGTGGTTGCAAGCTTGGACGGCAAGGCAGGAGGAAGCTTCCGGGAAGGCAGCGGAGTGGCATTTTGGGGAATGCGGAAAGCTGCAAAGGGAAGCTGTGTCTCTGCCAATGCACAGGAGTTGTTGGCGCTAACGGGCAAAGCAGTGGAACCGTTGGGTTTAACGGGTAAAGCACTGAGCTTGTTTTCGCTAGTGGGTAAAGCGAGGTGTAAAACCCGGTGTTAGGAGGGTGTTTACGGGTTAGCCCCAGTGTGGACTAATGGATGGATCCATTAGGGTTAGTCTCGGGTGTGAGGCTATAAAAGGGAGAGGGGAGGCACGAGTTTGAGTGGGTTGGCCGGCTGGGCCTTGGAGGCAGCCGCCTCTCCCTCCCATGGGAGTCTGTGAGTGTGTTCTTGGGATTGTGTGAGAGAGAGAGGATGAGTGGAGAATCCATGTATGAATAATCGAGAAATAGAGAAAGAGAAGAGGTGTGAGCTCCTCTCTATGCTCTCCGGGCGTATCGGGATTCCTTGTACTCCTTGATGGTTGGAATGGAAACTCTGAGTTGTGTTCTCTGTCTTGTGTTTGAATGATTTGTTTGCGCTCTCTTTGTTCCTTCGTATATCTGTGTTCTTGGCTTTCTGAAATCGCAGTGACATGTGGGTTTTACTCCAAGCCATCTTGGCTATTCTAGTCCCACGAGCGGTTCTATTCATCAACTCTGGTACTTCTTGCTTTGAGTTGTGTTCTTGGTTTGAGTAGGCCTAGTTTTGATTTGCTCAGAACAGGGAATCTGTCTCAAGGCTATTTGGCCAGTTCATTCCCGAGAGCAAGAGTCGAATCGGAGAAGTGTTTGCGTCTCGCGGTCGTGCGCCGAGTACATGCTCTGCATTCGCTACGACCACGTTGAGACTTTTGTGCATGAGTCGACCGAATTCTCTGTTTCGGTTTCGACCACGCCGTTTGTCCAGATCTCAGCAAAGAAGTTTTTCACTGCCTTGGTTTTTCTCTGTCAAAGGACGTGAGCAAACGTTGTCTAAAGTCTCATACCCGATTGCTTTGTGAATTGCAAGATATTTGGAAATCAAAGCAAGTGGTCATGAGCTCTGGCTTGTCTAGTTGGTCGTGCGCGCCTTCTCTGTTTTCGGTCATTACTGTGCAGTCTCTTTTGTCGGGCAGATCTCGGGTTTTCAGTGGATCGTCTGTCTTACCGAGTGACTCGATCGACCACGAGTTGGCGTTCGATCTCTCTGAAACAGATGGTCTATCTCTTTGTCAGAGTGATCACGATAGATCCTTTCGACTGCCTTGTTTTGTCCTCGGCCAGCGGCAGTTCTAGTTCGGGTGTCAGTCTGATCCTCTGTTCTCCAGTGAACATTCGATCTTCCTCTTCATATCTTTGTAGCTATTGGAGAAGAAGATTGTGTGAATACTTGGAGAGATTTTAAGGCACCATTCACCCCCCCTCTGTTGCCTTTTCGGTCCTACAGTGACATCTCGCATAACCTATGGGTTCAACCCCATGGGGATGAGAAGCTTAGGGGGAAGGTATTGTAAAGGCCACGTGACAATCTCTCGATCTATGTGACCAAGGAATCGCATAGGCCTATTGGGCTGATTGGCTCTTGTGGGTAATGATGTACAGCTCTGCAGAGTCTAAACTATTCGAATAGCCATGTCCACGGTTAAGCGCAGACATGGGAACTTCCTCGAGTTAGTTCTATTTCAAAAATCTTTTGTGGGCGGGATAAAAATCTATCAGAGGGAAGTACTCTGACTTTAGTTTTTCCTGGACGACCATAATCCAGTGGTTATAAAATCTAGCATTGGTAGAGGTAACCATACACTGTAAAAGGTGGATGTAGCCTACGCTATTATTACTACTGCATTCTCACAATCTCTTTACAACTCATGTTTTGGTTAAAATTGCTAAGTCTCAGGAAATTTTACTTATTGTAATTGGAAATGCTGCTTTAGCAACTAAAAGAACCTCAAGCCTTCCTTTCACAGCCTTGCATGTATTAGTTAATAGTGTTGCATCCTGCGTGATGGCTTGTTGAGTACATTTGTGCTCACTCTTGCTTAATTACTACCATCCAGTCAAACAGGAAAAAGGAGAAGAGACCCTGAATTGCTCAAAAAGGGTCGACAGAGCTGATATCCAAGAAGGCCAAGAACTAGGTCGCGAAACCCCAGTTGGCTACCTATGGGCAAGTCCTGAGGGTCCCACTTGTGTGAAGATTTCCGCTGCCGTATTCTCTGCTTTTCGGCCCAATCGACCTATGTGTAAGTTATTACTGTATAAATTACGCTTCTGCATAATATGTTTTTGATATACAGTGATGTATCTGTGAGCACTAGCTACTGATCCAGGGAATAGTGCAGAAATCACAAAGGAATTCAGATTTCTAAGTCCGGTTCCGACAATTATTCATGATGTATTTGAAGATGGGGCCTTATCCATTGTGTATGTATTGAAATAAGCTTTCCAACAAGCATAAGAATGTCCGAATCGGACTTCGTTTGTGAAAGTTATGGCCTTTTTAGTAACTGTCTGTTGGGTTGTCCCGAACCGAATCCAAATTGAGTTCTGAGTTGAATCCGAGTTTAAATTCGGTTGGGCTTGTGGGAGGTACGAATTGGGCTTGAAAATCTTATCCAAAACTTGTACTTTAAGTTTTTGGGTTATTCCCTTTTGCTCTCCCACCACATGGGCTTTCTTCCCCCCATCCACATGGGCCTTTCTCTTGTGTGCTCCAACCAGCCATACGGGTTTTGTTCTTGTTGGCTCCATCTGTGTGGGCTTTGGTCCTTCATGTCTTTCGCACCAAATGTTGTTATCCTCTTTCTTGTGCCTCTCCATTCCATTGGCCCTGGCCTCCATCTCCTCCCTCTCAGTTCTAATATCTTCCATTTGACAAACCTGAGAATGCACAATATGATAACATGAAGTAGTATTCCATCCTTATGAATAACAATATTATGTTTAGTTTGGAAAGAGTTCACCTTAATGTTAAGCTTATTTTTCACAACTCTAGCTCTTCTAGCAAGCTCTTGTAGTTTTGAAGTACATGTTGAATTACAATAAACAATATAGGCTAGAATGTCCTCATCAAATCAAGTGCCAAGGATCAATCTAAAATGAATATGCACTTGATTTTGGCTCAAACACCTCAAAACGAATGCACATGAAGAGAGGAGGTGTGAAATGAATGTTCAAGGCTTTAGGATGTTTAATGCAAGTTCAGCTGCTTATCCTTGAGCTGGTGGGGGGGTATTTATACCCTCACCAACCAAAACTAACCTTTAGAAAAACAATCTTAAAAAATTCAAGGACATCGGTAGTACTGACGTGTATTTTGTGGTACTACCGTAATTTACTATAGCACACAGTAACAACTATGTCAGAATGCCAGAATTAGCCATTGAAAGTCGGTGCAATACTACTGCTGTTATAAACGTGGTAGTTCTGATCATCGGTAGTTCCGTTTTATCGACGCGGTACTACCGATTTCCTCAGGTCCAAAAACGACCCTATTTGGAAAAAACGTACCGCTGAAATTTTTCATGCTCTCTAAGTCTGGTAGTTCCAATTTCTGGGGCGGTACTACCGCACAGCGGTAGTTCCGCCTTGTATTTTCCAGTACTACCTATTTGGCAAGCCTAAGTCTCAAAGTGGGGATTCTACGACTGCTACAACACCATTGCTACAGTACCACTACTACAGTGATTTTACGACTGTGAGCAGTCGGCCACAACTTTGAGCAGTTGACCATGACTTCGAGCAGTCAACCATGACCACGAGTACTCGGCTACGACTACGAGCATTAGGCTATGCGACATTCCAAAATTTGGGAACTGTAGATGTTGTGTAAATTGTGACATTGTGAATTATTGGCATTTCCTGATATTTTAATTTTCTGGGTTTTCTTGGTTTTTGATTGAGGTTCCAAAAGCATAAGAAATAATATCATAAGTAAAGCATAAAATAACATGGGCAAAACCAAAGGGAGAAGATATAGTTAATAAAAAGAAAATACAATATATATATGTAAATAATGTTAAAGCACAAAGCCAGTGAACACAAAAAAAATAAAATATTTATAAAAGAAAGTTAAAATTAAATATACGAATCTGAAAATATGATCCAAACCTTTGCCCAAAAATTCACAAAAGTAAATTAGCAATATATGTACAAATCCTCCACACTTCCAAGCCTCCAAAAATCATCCAAAATTTTAGAAAAGAGACTTCCAAAATATGGAAATTTAAAAAGAAAGACAATAATACTGGAGAAATCATTGTCTGGAATTTTATGTAAAAATATATACACACATATGCCCAAAATAGATTATGAAAATCAAAACAAAAATGAAAATTTATAAAAAAAATCAAAAAAAGGAGAAGGAGGGAGACTCAGCCGGCCTTTGGCCCGACCTTCACCCCCCTTCTACTTTCTCCCCTCTCCCCCTTCTCTGCCTCGCTCACGCTCGTGTGCCAGCACGAGCGCCTCCCTCTCCCCTGGATTCTCGCAGCCGCGGCCCCCACCCCCGAACTCCCCTTTGGACCGGCGGTCGCTGACGTGCCCCTTCACCCCATGTCGCCGCCTAACCCCCACGTGGTACGCCACCAGCTCCCCCGTCCCCTCCGAGCGGCCGGCCAGCAGCACCCACACCGCCGCGCCACTCCCCCGCGTTAGCCACAGCGCCCTCCCACGCCGATGACGCCCGAGCCTCCATCAGCACATTCACGATCACCAATCCCCGTTCCATCGCCAGTGTCAGGTCCAGCTCGGTCGCCCTGTGGCCTCACCGCCTCCACCGTCATCGCCATGGCCGTCCCCATCGCCTCCGTGCGGACAGTGCAATCCGCCGGCTATAAAAGCCAATTGAGGCCAGTAATCGACTCCGTGCATTCACCTCTCCCTCCCACTGAAAGCAATCGAACTCCCGTTCCTCGTAGCTCGCCGGCGACGTCTTCTCCCCCAACTCCGGCCATTGGGCTCGCTGACGACTGAGGCTACCTCCGTCCAATTCCTCTAGCCAGGAGCCTACATGGTGCATGGCGAAGCCATCCCGACCATCTCCCGAAGCTCTCGCTGCTCGTGGCACCCCCTCACCATGAGCCTTCTTCGGACCGCCGCCGTCTCTCGTCGGTAGTCCACCTCAGCCTACCGCAAGCTCTGCCGACCTCCAAGACAGCACCGTGAGCACCTCAAGGTACTCCCTTAGCACGCAATTGAGCTCAAACCTTGTCTGCTGCCCTATCCACCGGTGTCCTATTCCGCCGCCACCTCAAGGACCCATTTTGCTTATGTTACCGGTTGGCCGCCGCCCCTACCGCCGGCGATAAGCCTCACCGTCGTCGGGAGGATGACGACGAAACTGTTCATTTGTGCCAACCGATTAGGGGATAGATTAATTAACACTAATGACATTAGTTAGCTTAATTAGTCGCTGACGTGTGGGCCCCGTTTAAATTAAACCATTATGCGGTCCCACCTGTCAGCGTCATGCAAAATAATTAATCCCCGTGGCCCCACCTGTCAGTGAAACCGAGGGAGAGATATTAACATGTAGTGGGCCCCACGTGTCAGTGCCTGATGAGTTAGGAAATAAAAAACCTAGTGGGTCCCACCTGTCAGAGAGAGTAAAAGAAAAGTAATATAACCAGTGGACCCCACCTATAAGTCGCACACACCCTCTCTCCTCGGATTATTTAATAATTTCTGAATTTCTATTTTGAATTATTAAAGCTGAGAACTTCAAATATTCATAACTAATTCATTTTAACTCCAAATAAAGTGAAAAAAATTGCTAAATTTTTCTAAATTCATCCTCTATCCAATGGAACAAAAATCATGAATGTTTGAGTTTGTTTGAATTTTTATGAGAGTTTATTTGGTTGTGCTTATTGTTTTTAAATTCCCGTTTGTCGCAAAATTAGCGTACGAGGCTTAAGAGGAAGAATCCGAGGTAGACGCAAGCCAAGACCAGCAAGACCAAGGCAATTGTGATCCAGGTGAGTCAATACTTTGATCATTTTGAATTCCCCATTTTAGCAAATTATTTACATTTAAATTATTAAACTACATGCTGTTATTTTATGTGAAATGTTATGTCTGTTTTAATGCTGTAGTTAGCTGCCCTTTGCTAAGTGCTACTACTATACCTTCCCGACACATTAAAACAGTGAACTTTGTTTATCGCCCTAGGGAAAAAATTATAAGGATAGTCTTTCAGCAATAATTTATGTGTATGTGTAAAGCTTAGCACTGCTTAGACCCCGGGGTTGCTAAAAGACTCCGATCATCACATACAATTACAAAAGAGCAAATTTGGAAAATTGTAAATGGAAATGGTCGTGTATTTTTGTAAGATCATTATTTTCTGCCCCAAACACCCCAACTTGCTTACATATCTGGGCGGGTGGTTCGGGGGCATGGTGCTGTGAATGCACGAGAGTGTCGAATGTGGTAGAACCGCCCATATAACCCTGAGGACCGAATCTAGTTAGGATCTCCCATTGTAAAACAGTACAACCACAAGTCTGCAAAGTGCAACTTGGCTGAGTAAACCTATCGAACCTCGGACTCATCTCACAGGTTGGGGAGAGGAGTGAGGTAATGCCAGGGCCTGTTGTGGCTAAAGGGACACTGCGTAGAGGGTGATTTGTTTTCCTGTCATACTAACACTATGGGGAGTGGAGCCTGGAGGTGCTAGTATCAGTGGTTAACATCCCGCGCAACGTATGGGACCTACACCAAGTGGGAGTAGCCCATAGGGTGAGATGAGAGCAAGAGGCCAGGTAGTTTGAAAGGTTACTGTGATAATCTACTCAACTGCATGACTATGGAATCATGTGGGGCAACGAGCGGATTCTCTTGTGGTGAAAGTGTACACACTCTGTAGAGTCAAAACTATTCGAATAGCCATGCCCACAGTCAAGGGTGGACATGGGAACCTAACTCAGATATAGTTCTATTTCAAAAATAATTTTTATTGGAAGGAGTTGGAAAAGACAAAATGGAGGACAATGGACAGTCCTGGTTTTATGTTGCCCGGGGTGTCGTCCTAGTGATAATGTAAGCGGCTATAACGCTAAAAAGTTAATATATGGTGCAGGTGACATGTAAAGGTGGATGTAATCTGTGCCAATACTATCAGCACATTTCTTTCTCAAACACTATGGTTTTAGTTCAAATGTCTAGGTCTTAGGGAATTTTATATACGTATCTTACGTCTTACCAAAAGCAATTTCCGGCAAATAAAATAACCTGAGCCTATCCTTTGACAAGCCATGCATGTTAAATTAATTGCATACTGTGTATTGGCTCGCAGAGCACGGTGGATAATGTGCTCACTCTTGCATCGTCATAACCAGAGACAGGATGTCAAGACCACTACGCCTACAATGAAGCATCGAGCAATGGAGCGGACGATTGCAATTAGGGGAATTTGAAAATGTTTAGTCCTAAGCAGTTAGACTTGCTGGAAGGGTGTGCACCTATATTGCCTAGGGTTAGGCAATATAGTCTACACACATTTACCCCTCAGTCGCTTGCCTGTTGCTATAGGTCTCGCTGTTGTTCTCGTTTTCGCTACTATACTTTTGAACTGTAGTATTTGGCCTTGGTGGCCGTTATGTAAAACTGTCGCCCGACGTGGCATATTTTAAACTCTAATGTATATTATTATGGTTTGATGAATGTTTGCGATGTATGCGTTGATACAGCAATATACTATGAGCACTATCTACTGATGCAGGGAATAGTGCAGTGGAATCACAGAGGATTTTGAATTTCTAATCTGGGTCCGACAGTGCTGGTATCAGAGCATATGTCTGTAGGGTAATACCTTAGGAAGGCTACTAGGTAAAGACCTAAGGACTTAATTTTATAAATCTATAAAATGGGTTTCAGAAAAATATAGTGTATTATTTCCTCTCTTATCCCTCCTAGGTCTGATCTTGGCACTCTTCTTTTATTTTAAAAGAGATACTAACTTTAGTGCCTTAATATGCTGATGGCTAGAGCTACGTGTAACACCCCAGGACCCACATTACCATAGGATGCCATTAAACCACTCCACAACTAGCCAGATTACAAGGTAAAAGCAAACCGGCAATATTCTCTAAAACAAAAGACATCTAATCGGAAGCAAAACCATAGAGTGAGTAATGGAAAAAATACTAAATAAGAAACATCTGATAACAATTTTAACCAAATAAAGCGAACCACAGTCTAGCATTATTAATTAAAAGTGATTAACAATGAGAGAAATAGATAAATAACTAGAGACTCCCCATATTTATTACAGCATAAATCATGAAATGGTGTGTAATAGTGTTGTGTCACTCTACCCTTACCACGCATGCTCAAGGATCACCCAGAAGATGAAAAAACAAGAGTAAGATAAAAATCTCAGCAAGCAAACTGTTTAACAAGCTAATTAAATTACAATAGTTTAAGCATCAATAATTATTTCTCACAATGACCGCATTTATAGCCTTAACCACAATTATTACCAACAACAATAAAACATTAGCACTTAAGTATCGTTTGCCTACTTCATAACTGCAACCACCACTACTACCAACATCAGTAAAGCATTAACATATATTCCTCAGTAACATTATTATTTCCCACAACCACATCCGCTAACAACAGTCACCACAAGAGAAATACCTCATGCCACAACCACAACCCCTACCATACCACAAGGTGGTGAACCCCACTCCACGACCACAGCCACATTCCTCATACCACAAGTGACCCTCATGAGACAATTCCACATAAAAAGCTAAGAAGTTGCATATGTATGCAAATAATTCATCCACAACACATTGCATAAGTATGCAAATGATCCATCCACAATGAAAATGCATAGGAATGCATATGATCCACTGCACCCTTACCCAACAAGGTAAGAGTGTGCATTGTACTACGGCAATGTACGATGCTATACCGGTACGGTCGCGGCTATGTGCGGCGACATCCACAATACAAATGACATGTATGATATGATATCAATGATTCACAAGAATTTAACCACATGGACCTCTATCGATTCATAAAGAATACTACCCCATAAGTATGCAAATAATTCATCCACAACATATTGCATAAGTATGCAAATGATCCATCCACAATGAAAATGCATAGGAATGCCTATGATCCACTGCACCCTTACCCAACAAGGTAAGAGTGTGCATTGTACTACGACAATGTACGATGCTGTACCGGTACGGTCGCGGCTATGTGCGGCGACATCCACAATACAAATGACATGTATGATATGATATCAATGATTCACAAGAATTTAACCACATGGACCTCTATCGATTCATAAAGAATACTACCCCATAACCACACTTGTTTTATTAAGATTAACACCACATAAACCACATTCGATTCATCAAGATCATAAACAATCGATTCATAAAAAATAGTACCACATAGACCACAATATATTTATAAAGAATACTACCACATAGACCACAATATCTTCATAAAGAATACTACCCCATAACCACATTTGTTTCATTAAGTGTAATAACACATAAACCACATCTGATTCTTCAAGAACATAAACAATCGATTCATAAAAATGCTACCACATAGACCACATTAAAGAAAGCATGTAGCAATGGTAAATCATCTCGGATTAAAAGAATTATCCAATGTGAATGTAGTAAAATTAACAAGTTAAACGGTAGCAACAACCGCTACGTTTACTTGCCTCTACCGAAGAAGCGAAGCGCTCAAGCATGGTCAGAAGCAAAGCCACCTGTCCAAAAACCATCTCTCAGAACAGGACTACAGCAAAGCATCCATATCTTAAGAAAATAAAATGCCGCTAAGCCCAAAACCCGACAATAACATCTCAACTTGTCGCTCCTACACCCAGCCCACTGCAGCAGTGCTGCTTGTTTTTTTCGTATCTTTTAATCTACTAGGCCAAGCATAGCAAACAATAATATTTCTGAACACTACATAAAGAATACTACAACTTTCAAGTAGACACTCTATTTTTATTCAGCTGCTAAAGGGGTGTAAAATATCGCGGAAAACAGAGGGCAGACTCTGCATCGGCGATCTGGCCGGCAAGCTTCTACCGAATCCCACCTTCTGTATAATGATCTAAAAATCATGATCTTATACAGAATCTAGTTTACATGATTTCTTACAACTTTCATTATTGTGGGCAAAATCATAAAGTTTGCTAGCCCGTCTGAAACTGCAGCGCCCAAACTAGACTCTGACTACTCCTCTGCTACACAGCAGTTCCAATCTCTGCTGCGCCCAAACTCCACAGCAATAAATTCTACAAAAATTACAGTAGGTAGGTTTCGACGTCCTCTACAATTTTCATGTTAAACAGCTCTGCAGAAAAATTCTTCTTGATGCTCTAATCTAGACGAACAGACGATCTGCTCAAATCGGCCTACGCGCATATAACACTTTATCGCTAATCGGTTGATTACCCCACTAGATCACCTCTAATCTCGAGCCATAAACCCTAAATACATCTAAAACAGAGGAGAATTGAGGTGAGAAAATATACCTAGGTGATCCCACAAGATCACCCCTCTTTTTTCTTCTTCTTCCTCTTTCCTTCCCTCCTTCTCCCTTCTCTTCCTCCCCTTCTTCCCTTCTTTTTTTCCTTTCTTTTCAGCCATGGAATCCATGGGGAGAGAGAGAGAGAGCAGGGAGGGCGGCCACAAGTAGAGCTGTAAAAAAAGCTCGAGACTCGTGAGCTACTCGGGTTCGGTTCGTCTTAGACTTGACTCGAGTTCGGCTCGAATTATAAACGAGCCAAGCTCAAGCTTGAGCTGAAGCTCGCAAGCTTATCGAGCTCGAGCTCGAAAAGCTCGAGTAGGCTCGTTCATTATTGCTAAGCATGACTCTTTAAAGTGTATACACATGTATTTCAATTTTTTTTATCAATTGTATTGTCCAAATCACACCGGGCTTATAAATAAGACAATGGTTTAAGCCTAAGAACAAGATAGACTGCAGTTGGTTAAGCTTATAGTAGATAAAAAGCTAAAGACTCGTGAATTACTCGTGTTTCGCTCGTCTCAAGTTCGACTCGAGATCGGCTCGAAAGATAAATGAGCCAAGCTTGAGCCTAACTCTAGGCTCGGGTGATTCTGAGGCTCGATTCGAGTTCGATTCGATTCTCTAACAAACTCAAGCTTGAGGCAGTGAGCTCGCTCGAGCTCGTCTCATTTACAGCCCTAGCCACAAGGGGGTGAAGGTGGCCAAGGGGTGGGAGGGGGCTTGGCTAGGGTTTGGGGGAAGAAAAGGGGGCGGCTTGGGCCCCTTTTGAGCTGCCTGGCCCAAAGTGGCTAGCCCACCCTTCTAGGCAGCCCAACCCTTGGTTTTAATTAATTAATTAATTTTTCACTTTAGACAATTTCACAATTTTTTCCCGCTTCCCGCGATTCATCGAAAAACCGAGAAACTCCGTGATTCCGCTAAATATTCCTAAAACTCCGCGATTCCGCTAAATACTCCCAGGGACGCCGTAAAGACGTTCAGGGCATTACATTCTCCCCTCCTAAGAAATGATTCATCCTTGAATCTAACTCCTCAACCCATGAGACAAAAGAACTGTTATGAATATTGTGCATATATTCATGAGGCCCAAAGGGCAATATATATAGAGGTACAAGGGGATATACAGAAGGAATACAAGGCATGTTAGGAAACAAATAACAGTCCTAATCTATTTCCTATTCTTATCCTTAACACCCCCCTCAAACTCATGGTGGATCACACACACTGAGTTTGGAGAGAAAAAACAAATGTTGTGCCCTAGTCTGTGGCTTCGTGAAGAAGTCAGCAATCTGTAACTCTGAGGACACAAACTGAAGAGCAAGTACACCCTCCTGCACTTGGGAGCGCATCCACACCAATGTGCTTGGTGAGCTCATGCTTCACTGGATCATGAGCAATGCTGATAGCTCTTGTACTGTCAGTCATAAGAGTAGTAGGTCCCCTCACAGGTACACCAAAATCTGCAAGTAGCCATCTCAACCAAGTAATCTCTGTTGTCACAGCTGCCATAGCTCTCAACTCAGCCTCTGCACTCGAACGGGAAACTGCAGTCTACTTCTTTGTCTTCTAGGCAATCAGGGAGGAGCCAAGAAAAACACAGTAAGCAGAAAGAGAACGACGATCAGAAGGATCACTAGCCCAGGTCGCATCAGAGTACGCCTGAAGCTAGAGTGAGGTGGAGCTAGGGAAAAACAAGCGACGAGAGATGGTCCCACGCAAGTAGCGAAGAACACGAAGAAGATGACTGTAGTGAAGATGAGTAGAACAAGCCATGAACTGACTCAAGATATGGACAGCATGAGCAATATCAGGAGAGTGCTCACAAGATATACCAAACTGCCAACAAGATGGCGATACCGAGTAGGATCCTCAAGAGGATCACCGTCAGTAGCAGAAGCTGAAGAGAGAGCTCCATAGGAGTCTCAGCAGTGCGAGTATCAGTCACACCAGACCGATCAAGAAGATCCTGGACATACTTCTGTTGGGAGAGGTAGTAACCCTCAGGCATGACATAAACCTCAATCCCAAGAAAGTATGTAAGCAAGCCAAGATCAGTCATCAGAAACTGCTCACTGAGATGCTTCTTCACATATTCAATGAATGAGGGATCCTCACCAGCAATGAGCATATCATCCACATATAGAAGAAACAATGTCCTACCTCGAGGTGAGACATGGATAAATAGAGCAGGATCATGGGCACTGATAGTGAAACTGACAGCGGTGATCACTGAGGTAAAACAGGCAAACCAGGCATGAGGGGCCTGTTTGAGACCATAAAGAGCACGACGAAGACGACAGACATGACCAGCTGGAACAGAATACCCGGGTGGTGGCTGCATGTAAACCTCCTCATGCAAGACGCCATTAAGACAGGCATTCTTAACATCCTGCTGAGAGATAGACCACCGGCGAACAGAAGTAACCGCAACAAGAGTGCGAACAGTGGTCATATGAGCAACAGGAGCAAATGTCTCATCGTAATCTCGACCATACTCCTGCTGAAAACCACGAGCCACAAGACGAGCCTTGTAGTGCTCAATAGTACCATCAACCCTGGTCTTAATCTTGTACACCCACTTGCACGTGATAGGACGAGCGTGCACAGGTGTCGGGACAATATCCCAAGTCTTCGTATGACGAAGCGCATCAAGCTCCTCTGCCATAGCGAGCTGCCACTCAGAATGAGAAGCAGCCTCACGATAAGAACTAGGCTCAGTAACAGAGAGAGCATGAGCTATCGAAGTAAAACCAAGACGATCAGGAGGCCGAATGGTTGCCCGGTCACGAAGGGCGTAACGAGGAGCATCATCAGATGAATCAGACGTCGGTGTCGGCAAGAGACCAGGAGAGGGATCTGGTGAAGGACGAGGACATCTGGAGTAGTGCACCCCAGAGAAACGAGATGGTGGTGCCATAGGAGCAGAAGGCGGTGCTGCAGGAGGCAACACAGGAGGTGAAGGTACCAAAGGCGGGGAAAGGGGGGGAAATGGGTGAGGAGTCAGGGAGAGACAACTAGGAGATCGTCTCGATGGTGGAAGCAGTGTGAGGAGCCGAATCGCGATAGAAGAAAGGTTGAGATTCGTCAAAGACAACATCTCGTGAGATCCTAATCCGTCGAGTAGAAGGATCATAGCAACGATAACCCTTATGCTCAGAACTGTACCCAAGAAACACACACTCGACTGACTGGGCTGTCAGTTTAGTACGCTCACGAGGCGGCAACAGGACAAAACAGGTGCAGCCAAAAACACGAAGATGGCTGTACTGGGGGCTCTAGAGTAGAGACGCTCTATAGGACTGACATCCTTAAGAGCAGTGGAAGGCTGCATATTAATGAGATATGCAGCCGTAGAAACAGCATCAGCCCAGAACTATGGGGGAACGTGAGAGGCAAGAAGAAGGGTGCGAGCAGTCTCAATCAGATGACGATGCTTGCATTCAGCAACCCCATTCTGAGCATGAGCACCAGGACAAGAAGACTGATAGAGAGTGCCCTGCTCAGAAAGAAATTGTCTGAATGCACTAGAACAATACTGTTGGACCGAAATGGCGATAGAGGGGGGTGAATGTCGACTCTTTAAAACTTATCCCCTACAAGGAAACCCCAAAGAACACTTATCCAATAGTTATAAAAATTATGAAGAAGACATGCTCAGCCCACTGGAAACTTGACTTGCCAGAGAAGAGAAAAAGAGCAATCAAAAGGAGATCTAGAAGGCCTAGCGACAAAGGAGCACTCAGGCCCGAGCGGTCAGACCGCTCGTGAGCCGCCGGTCAGACCGCCTCAGTGCGACCGGTCTGACCGCTCCGACAGCTCCGATCTGACCGCCATTGAGGGGGCGGTCTGACCACCATGGAGAGGCCGGTCTGACCGGTCCCCTGATCCCAGGGCACCCGAGAGTGCAGACTGAAAACTAATTTCGATAAAAACTTCAGAACTTCCAAGACCGAAAAATTGAAGGTTTCCTCCCAATCTGTTTAGCCCAAAGCACAACAACAACAAACTAAATAAGAAAAGGGCCTTGGGAAACAAAGAAATCCCACCAAAAGACAAGAATTTCAAATTTGAGCCAAAATCTGAAAACTACAGAGAACAGCGACAAAAACTTAAATTCCCATCTAATCTCTGATCCTTTGACCATGAAACTTTGAGGATAGCTAATTAATAGCATCTGGACTTAACATGCCAAGTTTCATGCCATCTCATGAAGGGAAACAAGAATGTCATCAAAACCCTAGAAATGAAGAAGAAGAGCAGAGGAGCCCAAGAAGCAAAATCTGAAATCAAATGTGGTTTGCTTTTAGGATTGACTAGCCAAATGGCTTTGGGGCATCTCCTAGATCACAGCAACCCATTTTGGTACCCCCAGAAAGAATCAACTCAAAAACTGAAAAACAAGAAATCATGCATAGAGGACATCGAGAGGCAAAAACCAAAAGAGACCCAGAGACTTAATCAAACTCAAACAAAACCATCTCAGATTGATATTGAGGATGAGAAATGCATGATTTCAAGGAGTATCAACTCATATCATCCCTACAATCCCATACATGCTTGGAGAAATCAAGAACTCCTCTCTCTATCTCTCAAGAACACACATACACAGAGAAAGGCATCGAAGGAGACACAGCCAACAACCCTTCTGCCCTCTCTCAACAACTAAAGCCTAAAGCAAAACAACCTCTCCAAAGGCCATTTTGACTAAAAGCAAAACCCTAAAACCATGCACTCCCTCACAAGAGACTTGCATGCACTTGAGAATCCCTCTCCTATTTATAGCCTTTGGCTAACGGGTCTCCAACCCGTTACGCCCGCTAAATCCCGAATGGAACCGCTTCCACCTGTGCAGCTTTGCGCTTTTACCGAAACGCCCCTCCTGCACCTTCCGGGAAGCTTCCGCATTCCTTGCTGTCCAAGCCTCGCAACCACCTCGAGTCTCCGCCGTCTTCGACACATCCGACCGTTCTGACCTCGACACCGCCTGTGCCTAGTTCGGTCACCTCGTGCCTCACCACGACTCCGCCTCAACGTCCTGCAGCCATCAGAACCAAGAAACACATCACATAGCCCCGCTCAACACATGTGAACCTCATTAGCATCAATAAAGCATACTTAAGCATAAAATGCCCAAACGACCAATCGGGAAAACGAATATGCGATAAATCCGTCTAACCAACCCGACTGAGCCACATGCCGTCATGGCACGAAACGAACCAATCAAACTCAATCTTTCAAAAAGCCTCATCAATTGCTTATCACAAACATGGGGTCATAACCACATGGTCTCTCAAATACTCACCAGCAGAATCACAGCGAAAGATGCGAATAGAGGACTCAAACTGAGTAGGAACCATCATGGCAAAGCTACGATAGATCGCAAGAAACTGACCACGATTAGACATAGGAAAAAGCCAAGTAAAACGAGAATAGTCATCAATGAAAATAACATAGAATTTATGCCCGCCTTTTGAGATAATAGGCGCAGGTCCCCATACATTTGAATGAACTAAATCAAAAGGACGAGAAGACAAGGACTCACTAGAATGATAAGGAAGTTGTAGCTGCTTGCCTAGCTTACAACCTCGATAAAATATGGACGTGTCAATAGTAACACGGCCAAGAACACCCTGACGAACTAATGACGAAAGACGGGACCCACACAGGTGACCTAAACGGTGATGCCACTGCGCAAAAACTCCAGGAGCGGTGGCAGCAGTGGCAGTGGAGGTAGACGTGGCAGGAGTGGAAACAGCTGACGACGTGGTAGGAGCAACTAAAGCGGACGGAAGATGAAGACGGTCGAGAATGTAGAGACCCTGACGATCCCTACGGCGCCGGCCAGTCCCAAGTATCGTCCATGTCTGTCGATCCTGAACGAAACAGGTGTAAGAGTCAAAACCAACCCTACAACCAAGGTCAGTGAGCTGTCCCACTAAAAGAAGTGGCATGGTTAGTTGGGGAACATGGGAAACAGCTGGAACAGAAAAATCAGTAGACAAAAGAGTGCTCTGATAGCTAACAGACAAGGAAGTACCATCAGCAGTCTGAACAGAGATAGGGAGGACAGGAGGTCCTACTGAAGTGAGAGATGTGGAATCCGGTGTCATGTGGAAAGAGGCACCAGAATCTAGAACCCAAAAGGTACCTGGGGGAGACGTTTGAGCTAGACTGGCAGAACCCGTTTAGCTGTGAGAGAGCTGCTGAAGTAGAGCCTGGCAGAGCTGCTGAATAGAGTCACCTCGCTGAGATCCTAATGAGCTGATCTGTCCTCCTGTGAAGGGCCTCCCTGCCCCCCTTGGATCGTCCACCCCCACGCGCCTTATGCTGCTTTTTTCGCACCGCACAACTCTGGTTGTCATGCCCGAAGTTCTTGTAGTAGTTGCATTGAACTCCAGTTGGTGCAAAAGCAAGAGCAGCAACAGGCACCTGGGAAGGAACCGTAGTCGTAGCAGGAACCGTCGATGTAGTCAAAGAAGAAGCAGCAAGCACAGTCGGAACGGACTGTACTGCTTGCCCGAGACGAAGCTCCTCAGCCCGAAGTGTCGAAAGAGCCTCGGTGACAGTCGATCGTGGCGAGCGGCTCAGCAGTTGAGCTCTGACAAGCTCAAACTCTGAGCAAAGATGGTAGACGAAATCATAAAGGCGAAGACGATCATGATCCGCCTTCTGAACTTTGTGGCACTCCTGGCACAGTGGAGAAGCCATCTCATCTAGCTGTTGCCAGATACTAGCCAGAGCTCGGAAGAAGTCGTCGACGGAAGAATCTCCCTGGTGAAGCATCTCCAACTCACGCTGAAGCGAAAAGAACTGAGCATCACTGCTCTGCTGGTATCGCTCACGTAAGTACTCCCAGATCTGTCGAGTAGACCGCAGACCAACAATATCTGACTGAATGGAGTCATCGACACTGACCACAAGGATGGCACGAACACGGGCCTCATCAGCACACCAGCGCTCGAAAGCGTCAATGGCATACTGAAAAGCCTCATAGCAGCGTCAGCAGCAGCAGCATCAGCCTCTGCCTTCTTCTTAGCAGCTTCATCTGCCCCAGGAGGTGCAGAAGTAGGCTGCCTAAGAGGAGGCTGAACCGGCGGTCGCGGAGAAGGACGAGCACCGGTAACATGTCCCCAAAGGCGGAGACCATCGAGCGTGATCTCCATGAGGGAAGACCATAACCTGTACTTTGTTCCCGAGAATGGGATCGCAGCAGACGGAACCGAAGCCATCGGTAGGCGGCGCTGGACGGCGCGGCGACCAAGGCAACGAAGTTTTAACAGGCGGCACTGGATGGCGCGGTGGTTAGAACAACATTTTTTTTGCTTTTTTTCCTTTTTTTACAAGAGTATAAAAGGAGCTCTCAGTCTCACTTCACTTGAAAAAGAAAAGCAGAGCTCCAGAGAAACCAGAGCTCGGCTGAAGCGGACCGACGGCGACAGCGGGTGGTCCACGGCGGCGGCGGCGGATGGCCCACGGCAAGAGCGGCGGCAGATGGCCCATGGCGGCAGCGGCGGTGGATAACCCACAGCAGCAGCGACGGCGGATCGATCCCGCGGTGGGCTCGGGGAACACGGAGCCAGAGACGGCGTCGGCGACCCGGTGCAGCGGGCGACGGCGGCGACCCGGCGACAACAACAACCGATCAGATCTGATCTGGCGACCGGATGGGCTCTAGATCCGATCTGACGGCGCGGCGCTAGATCCGATCTGGCGACGCTCGGGCGTCCTCAGTCCTGACAGCGGCACGGCGGCTTCGGACCACAGTCCTGGCGGCGGCGGTGGCTTCGGACGGTGACACCTGAGCGGCAGTGGTGATGACAGGCAGCGGCCGGATGGCGGCGGCAACTTGTCGGTGGCGGCGGCGGCTCGGGACGAAGACACATGCGGCGGTGGCAACAGAGGCAGCGGAAGAAAGGTCAGAGCCCTAACCCTAAGCTAGGCTCTGATACCATGTTATGAATATTGTGCATATATTCATGAGGCCCAAAGGGCAATATATATAGAGGTACAAGGGGGATATACAGAAGGAATACAAGGCATGTTAGGAAACAAATAACAGTCCTAATCTATTTCCTATTCTTATCCTTAACAAGAACAACCATGGAAAGAGCAACCAAAGGATACAACAACCACGAGTACTCTTCTGCCTCGAAGAGCTCAGGTTCTTCTTCCGCATCCGATCTTCAAGCTCCCAGTTGCCTCCCGCTCAAATTAATTCGTCCAGAGGGCCTTCGCACCTGGTGGCCCTCCTCCTCATGACCAGCTCCGACAAGTCCACGATACGCACTGGTCGACGCTGAGCACCCGCATAACTCTTCTGCCGGCTCTGAGCGGACAACAGGTCCTGCTATTTTTTTTTTGCAAAATTTCCCCGCAACAACTATTAAACCACTTTCTAAATCCAACCTTCTTCTTAAAACACTTTCCTCTATTAAATATAATCGGGATAATATATATTTTACCCCTTGAAAAGAATTTGACCGTGAATTTTACTCACATCATTTTACTCAAAGAACGATCGAAATCTTTCATAAACAGAACCCAACTGAAAATAAAGGATTCTCAAACAACCCACTCACAACCAACTTTCCTTCAAAGGACCACGATTCAAAATCAAAGGATTCATCATGAAACCTTTTCCACTCTGTAAGCAGACAATTGGAGAAAACACACCACATAAGCCAAGAGTGAAGATCACTCGAAAGACCAAAACAATCATTTCTTTTCCCAACTGGAAAAGACTACACCTCAACATAAAACAAACAGATGACCTCTGCCATAAACACACAGCCTAAACAAGTATTAAGAGAGCATTTCACTACTCGAGATAACAATAATTTCTCAATCCCTTTCTTTTAAGATTTTAACTTCCTTGAACCAAGGATTTCCAAATCATCGCCCAACACACCAACTCATTTATCTTGAATTGGCAACCTCAACGATAAGCTCAAACTGAGTACATCATCTACACCCTTTGCAGAGAGAATCTACTGACCGCACGAGTCATACTCTAGCCAAGCCGGAGACCAACGGAATTACTTTGACAGATAATTCCTAATGCACCTCAATCCCTTAAGGATAACAACTCAAAATTCACATTACACCCGCACATACTCATTTATTGCACCTCAAGGATGCTATCCACGATCATCACACTATTTGGAATCTACTCTGATCCCACTATTCCTACATAGAACACTGGGCCTCCAAGGTTATGGCATAACAAAATGTAAAGCCCAGACTCAACCTTCAAGACTCCTACCACAAACTTCTGGTATAGAGATAGGGAAATCCTCATATGAAATCCCTAAAATCCCCACAATTCAAACATACTCAATCCTTAACATTAATAAATCATTTAGCTCCAAGATAAATATTCTATTTAAATCAAATCCTTTCTAAGGATTATTCCACGAAAGCAATATATCATCCAATAACATCGTGACATTTATGGTTTCCACAAAATCAACTACTAGACCACCACTATCCAGTTGCCATCACACGACATAAAAGGCTTCACAACACAAATCGGTTACCCTTTTCTTAGAAGAAGAGGTAAAAAGAAATGAACTTCAGCACATAGGAAGCCGCTACTATTCACAGCAATCACAAGGCCAAGGGAAAAAATAAATAGCAATGAGGTTGGAAAACAAAAGATGAGATCACCTGCACCTCAAATACTTCTAGTACACTCTTTCTTTTCACAAGAAACAATTTTCTTTAATTACAGCATCCCGTGCCAATTCCAACAAAAAGAGGTTTGAAGACCACAACACATGATTTAGTTAAAAACCAATAAAATCATTCAACACGTCGCTTTACTCAAAATAATTTCAATTACCACATGAGTCATGAGATCCAAAAGATCTCGACCGCAAATCTCAAATCCTTTAATTCAATTAGTATCATGGAACTAACAAATTCCTTTATTTATAGAACTTTCAACATAATAATCACAACCACGTACTGTCAATTGTATTAACAATAAGATAAAACACTCTTAGCAAGAATTATCATATCCTCTTATCCCTTCATAAACTTTTTTTCAAAAGAAATACAATAAATCGCTTTATCATGTTCTTATTATCTAAATAAGATTTCAATTACTTAATCTAGGAGAAACATAGTGCACAAGCCACAATATGGAAACAAAACTCTTTAACTAGATAATACTAGAACATGACAACCTCACAAAACATGCTAGTATAAATCTCTTATTGGATTTCATACATTTAACTCTTACTGATGCTCAACTCTAATTTAGCACAAATTGATTGCACTCTAGCCATTACTATTAATAGTTGATTATTATTTTTTGTTATGGTAGCATTCATGATACTACCTCTATTTTGCAATTGCAAAAATAATTTTGAGCATAGATTCAACATTCCACCTTATGTTCAGAAATTAGAACAAAATAACTTTAAACTTCAATAATACAAGCTTTATAAGACAAGATTCCACATGTCAATACATCAACCTTCATCTTGTTTTTTTATACATGTGTCAACAATTTACTATGGCAAAAGCTAGATGAATCTAGCAGTTGTACATGCTCATCAAATATGTAAATAGAGAACATATTAAAGGTCAATATTACTAAGGCAATATTCCAACACCTCCTTACTTAACCATCCCGAATGGTCAAATTAATTACTTGAGACCAATCAATCCAATCTATCCAACAAGTTGAAAATTTTAAACAACCACAATAATCAAACCAATTCTTTATTTTCATATTCCTTAATAACCGAGAAATTCTTAGCCACAAATCTTCAAAAACTACAACAGGACAACATCATATTAATCAACTTCACTTCTAAGGATGTTAGAAGAAATTAATTATCCACCACGCTAACATCTCAACTTGATAATTCATATCTTATCAATTATTTATATGATTGCCACCTCCTACTTAACTCAACAAACCACCACAAAAGGGGTTTAACACTTCCTTTTAAAAAAGAGAGGAATTAAACTTCAACACTCGAAATAACCCAAAAGAAATGCATAGAGCCAAGGCTTTCACAAGTTAACGAACTTCCAACAATAAGCTTTTTTTTCAAAATATCAAATGAATAAATGAGTCATGTCTTCTAGTAAGAAAGATGGTACAAACATTGAAATATCCATCTCGCCAATTAACACTGCTCACGAGCAGCAAAAGCAACTCATCAATTAGAAAGAAACAATAGTTGTCTCAAGAACAATTAGAGGCCTATTGGCACCCAACAACTGCAATGAACCGCTACCCCAAGAGGAATTCGTTAACCGCAATAGGCCAAGAATTGGCCAAAATCAACTCAAGGAAGATAACAACATTTCTAAAGAAACTCACACACAACATTTGTAACTAAGTTACCCGAGGTAACTGCATCACTATCTCCATACCACGAACAGTGGTATAAACTGGCAATGCCCAAGGCAACAACTACAACCTCTACCCCTTATCATTGACTATCCTCACTCATAATAGTCATAGAAGCAAATCATAATCATACAAGATCATCTCATAATATAAATCATCAGTACAATATGTCAAAAGCATAAATGCAATGCTTGACCTATCCCATCCTACTGTGCACCAGTATGTCAACTTAATAATTTTAATTACCACAGACCTAACGACCGCTCTGATACAAACTGTAACACCTTAGGACCCACATTACCCTGGGATGCCACTAAACCACTCCATGACTAGCCAGATTACAAGGTAAAAGAAAATCGGCAATATTCTCTAAAACAAAAGACATCTAGGCGGAAGCAAAACTATAGAGTGAATAATGGAAAAAATACTAAATAAAAAACATCCACTAATAATTTTAACCAAATAAAGCGAACCACGGCCTAGCATTAATAATTAAAAGTGATCAACAATGAGGGAAATAGATACATAACTAGAGACTCCTCATATTTATTACAGCATAAATCATGAAATGGCGTGTAATAGCGTTGTGCCGCTCTACCCTTCCTATGCATGCTCAAGGATCACCTGGAAGGGAGAAAAACAAAAGTGAGATAAAAAATCTCAGCAAGCAAACTATTTAACAAGCTAATTAAACTACAATAGTTTAAGCACCAATAATTATTTCCCATAATGATCATATTTATAGCCTTAACCACAATTACTACCAACAACAATAAAACAATAGCAATTAAGTCTCGTTTGCCTACTTCATAACTGCAACCACCACTACTACCAACATCAGTAAAGCATTAACATATATTCCTCAGTAACATTATTATTTCCCACAACCACATCCGCTAACAATAGTCACCACAAGAGAAATACCTCATGCCACAACCACAACCCCTACCATACCACATGGGGGTGAACCCCACTCCACGACCACAGCCACATTCCTCATACCACAAGTGACCCTCATGAGCTAATTCCACATAAAAATCTAAGAAGTTGCATATGTATGCAAATAATTCATCCACAACACATTGCATAAGTATGAAAATGATCCATCCACAATGAAAATGCATAGGAATGCATATGATCCACTGCACCCTTACCCAACAAGGTAAGAGAGTGCATCGTACTATGGTAATGTACGATGTTGTACCGGTACGGTCACGGCTATGTACAGTGACATCCACGATGCAAATGACATGTCATGATATGCATGATATGATATCAAGGATTCACAAGAATTTAACCACATGGACCTCTATCGATTCATAAAGAATACTATCCCATAACCACACTTGTTTCATTAAGATTAACACCACATAAACCACATTCGATTCATCAAGATCATAAACAATCGATTCATAAAAAATACTACCACATAGACCACGATATATTTATAAAGAATACTACCACATAGGCCACAATATCTTCATAAAGAATACTACCCCATAACCACATTTGTTTCATTAAGTGTAATACCACATAAACCACATCCGATTCTTCAAGAACATAAACAATCGATTCATAAAAATGCTACCACATAGACCACATTAAAGAAAGCATGTAGCAATGGCAAAATATCTCGGATTAAAAGAATTATCCAATGTGAATGTAGTAAAATTAATAAGTTAAACGGTAGTAACAACTGCTATGTTTACTTGCCTCTACCGAAGAAGCGAAGCGCTCAAGCACAGTTAGGAGCGAAGCCACCTGTCCAAAAACCATCTCTCAGCACAGGACTATAGCAAGGCATCCATATCTTAAGAAAATAAAATGCCGCTAAGCCTAAACCCAACAATACCCACTCAGCTCGTCGCTCCTACGCCCAGCCCACTGCAGCAGCGCTGCTTGTTTTTTTCGTATCTTTTAATCTACTAGGCCAAGCACAGCAAACAATAATATTCCATGGGGGAGAGAGAGAGCAGGCAGGGGCGACCAAGGGGTGGGAGGGGGGTTGGCTAGGGTTTGGAGGAAGAAAAGGGTGCGGCTTGGGCCCCGTTTGGGCTGGCTGGCCCAAAGTGGCTAGCCCACCCCTTTGTTTTAATTAATTTATTTATTTTTTCACTTTAGATAATTCCACAATTTTTCCCCGCCTCCCACGATTTACCGAAAAACCGAGAAACTCCGCGATTCCGCTAAATATTCCCAAAACTCCAGTATTCCGCTAAATACTCCCAGGGACGCCGTAAAGATGTTCAAGGCATTACACTGCGGATGGTAACTGGGACTATTTCACCCATGGACGGAGCGAGGGGGATTTTGCTGCCATTTTGTGTAAGTTGCTACACTATTTGGGATACAAGGATCAGCTGATTTACAGAGGGCACAAGACCACCGAGGGACCCCAGAGTCTTGGCTCATGGAGATCTTTCTTTACGCCCTGGACGAGACTGCGCTACCCCATGTCTTCCGGAGTCTGCATAGGAGGAGTACTACATCCACTGCTCTCCAGGATGCTGCTCACTTAGCCACTGCTTGGCTATGCAACATCCATGGACTGGCACTGCTGATGTTTCCGTTCTTCTACTACCCGTCCCGTCAGGAGGGGGCAACCCACAACGAGACCCTCCTTCCAAAGATAGAGGACAACCCCATGCTCTCCCATCAGGTTCACCTCACCTGAACCATGGGAGCCACCTATGCTGCAGCACTGCAGGAGATCACCGACCTGCGTCAACTTCTGCTCACTAGCTACAATCATGAGAAGGCACTCCGGGAGCAGCTCGCCAAGTGCGAGAAGGCACTTGCGGAGGTGGAGAAGGAGAAGGCTGCCACCCTCGCCGAGCTTCAGCGGATTGCCATAGCCGCGGTGATCCTCGCTCCAGCTCTTGCTGTGTCACCCGTCATCAGTCCGAATCCTGCTCCATCCCAGCCACGGGCTAATGGGCCCTGCACCAGGCTCACTGCACGTAAGAGCGTGTGACCCCCTGGTCCGAGGGACACTATCACCCTTGGAGGGCCCATCTATGTCCGTAGTCGCTCCCGCTCTCGTTCAGACTCATCAGAGTTCAGCGGTAGCCGCTCTCGCTCACAGTCGCTAGACTATAGTCCTTCTTGAGAGCCACCTTCATGGAGGAGTGGACCGTTAGTGTAATGTTCAGTGTGGGGAAGTGAGCATTGGCCCCTGTAGTAGCAAGTTGTGTATTAAGGTTTAGTACGTTGATGTAACTAAATGCTTGACACAGCTTAAGTGCTATGTGAGTGTTGAGCTGTATGAACTTTAAGAATTATGCATGGTATGCGGCCAGGTATAGGCCTTGTATTGTAATTTAATTTGCCGTTTATCTTATTTTCGTTGGTTTTTGCATGAATTGGTTTGGGACAAAAGCCCGCATACTTAGTGCATGTGTTTAAAGTGCAGTTGGTATCTGCAGATGACAACCCAACGAGTTACACGAGCCTAGGCTAGCGCCGCTCTGGGCATGCAAGCCGAGGCTGAGGCTAGTTAGGAGACCCCACATGTGGGCCGAGGTAGAGACCGAGGTCCAGAAGTTAATCCTCCACCTCCACCCCCATCAGAACACCCCAAATTGGCTCAGGTCATGGCACAACAAACCCAGCTTATGCAAGCCATCTACACCGGCCAGCAAGATAATGCCGGCGACCATAACACTAAGTTGGGTGACTTTCTCAGAACACGACCCTTGACATTCTCATCGGCTGACGAGCCCCTCGAAGCCGAGGACTGGCTTCGAGATACTAAGAGAAAACTCCGGCTGGCCAAGTGTACTGACGAAGATTGGGTAATCTTCGCCACCCACCAGCTCAAGGAACAACTGCAGCATGGTGGGAGAATTACTTGTCCACCAGAGGCCAGGAGGACACTCCGACTAGAGATGACTTCGAGGAAGAAGCTAAAGGACAAGGGGCAGCGGCCGGTCAAGAACCCCAAGGACCCAACCAAGCCCACCGAGCTCCATGAGCCCGCCATGCTCGTTTAGTCATCGCATGGGCGGAGTTCAAGACCGCCTTCAAGGCCAACTTTGTCACGGCCGGAGTAATGAGGATGAAGAAGAATGAGTTTCGCACCTTGAAACACGGAAACATATCCGTCAGCGAATACCTCACTAGATTCAATCAGCTTTCCCGCTATGCTCCCAAAGATGTGGTGGACGAAGAGGAAAAGATTGATCGGTTCTCTGAGGAAATGAATGAGGAGTTGCGTGTGCAACTGATTATACAAGACATCACCGGTTTCCACTAGCTAGTGAATAAGACCCTCATTCTGGAGAATGAAAGGAAGAACCTCGAGGCCAGCTGCAAGCGCAAACAAGTGGTGCAAAGACCACAAGGAAGGTTCATCCAGAAGTTCTTCAACAACCCCTCTTATACCAGGCAGCAAACTTCCACTACGGTGCCCCGTACCAGTGGCAATACTCCTCAAATTCCCCGACCTAGTGGCCAGTCCGCCAGAACCAATCCTTTGGCAAACTACAACTGGTTCAGCTGTAGGGAGAAAGGACACTTTGCCAGTCGATGCCCAAACCGGAACACCATGTCGGTGAACTTCAACTTGGGAACCACCCCTGTTCGTGGTCAAGCATCAGCGCCAAGCAAGGGATATCAGACCCCTCAACCCAATAGGACAGCTCCCACTCCCAATCATGGCCGGATGAACTACATCACTGCTGAAGAGGCCCAGGAAGCTACTTGAGTCTTGATGGGTACGTTTTCTGTCTAGACTATCCCGACGCATGTTCTTTTTGATTCTGGGGCTTCACATTCATGCATAGCAAGGCGGTATGTGGATAAGTTGGGATTACCTACCTACCCATTAAAGAAACCAGTGGTATTTAGCTCACCTACCAGAACCATTACTGCCACCCTAGTATGCCCAGGAGTAGAGATCACCATGGAAGAGTGGGGCTTCTTGGCAGATCTAATAGTGTTGCACTCACAAACCTTGGACATTATATTAGGCATGAATTTGTTAGCAAAGCACCAGGGAGTAATAGATTGTGCTACCATGAAAATAAGCTTGACCAAGTGCCCAGGGTTGATCATAGCAGTCAAAGTGGACCGACCGTATCGCTGGGGGCATGCGGTTAATCATTTCCGGGATGTACCTCTAGAGGGAATGCTGGTAGTACAAGATTATCCTGAAGTATTTTCAGAAGAATTGCCAGGCATGCCACCAGATAGGGACCTTGAGTTCATTATTAATTTGAAGCCAAGAGCTGGCCCAATTGCCAAACGACCCTATAGGATGACCGTTGATGAGTTGGAGGAACTTAAGAAGCAACTCCAAGAATTGCAGGAAAAGGGTTTTATCATGCCCAGCTCCTCTCCTTAGGGATCCCCAGTGCTATTCGTTAAGAAGAAGGATGGTACCATCCGAATGTGTGTGGATTATCGGTTGCTGAACGAAGTGACCATCAAGAACAAGTAAGGAGGATAAGTTTGAATGGACCAAGGCTTGTGAGGAAAGCTTTCAGGAGCTCAAGAACAAGTTAACTTCCACCCCTGTCCTAGTCCTGCGAGACATACGCAAGGATTTTGAGGTATATTGTGATGCCTCCCATCAGGGCCTTGAATCTGTACTAATGCAAGGAGGTAAAGTTGTGGCATATGCCTCAAGAAAACTTCGCCGTCATGAAGTAAATTATCCTACCTATGACTTGGAATGGCCTTAGTGATTCATGCCTTAAAGATCTGGTGACATTACCTGATCGGTAACCATTGTGACATATATACTGATCATAAGAGCCTTAAGTACTTCTTTACACAGTTAGACCTCAATTTAAGGCAAAAAAAAGATGGTTGGAGCTAATAAAGGACTACAGTAAAGCAAACGTAGTAGCGGATGCCCTAAGTCGCAAGGCATATTGCAATAACCTCATGGTTCGAGACCAACAACCTGAGCTTCATAGAGAGCTAGTGGCCCTCAATTTCAAAATAATAGAGCAAGGCACCATAGCAGCCATGGAGATCCATCCAAGTATAGAAGAACTAATCATAACTGCTCAAAAGGAGAACCCAACAGCCCTGAGAATGAAGAGCCAAATGGCCAAGGGAAAGGCTCCGAAAATGAACGAAGATCAACAAGGAGTTTTGAGATATGGGACACGTCTTTTCGTCCCTCCCCATGAGGACCTTAAGAACTTGATAATGAGAGAAGCACACTGTTCTGCATATTCCATTCACTCGGGGAGCACTAAGATGTATCAAGACATAAAGCAGTGGTACTGGTGGCCATGAATGAAAAGGGACATTGCTGAGTATGTTGCCTACTGCGATGTGTGTCAAACAGTAAAGGCTGAACATTAGTGGACAACAGGATTATTGCAGCCATTATAAGTACCTCAATGGAAATGGGAAGAGGTAGGAATAGACTTTATCACAGGCTTACCCTGAACCAAAGCAGGATATGACTCTATATGGGTCATAGTGGACCAATTAACCAAAGTCGCCCACTTCATTCCTGTCAAAACCACCTACAAGAGAGGCAAGCTGGCAGAATTGTATATGTCTCGCATCATGTGCTTACACGGTGTGCCATAGAGGATAGTCTCAGACCGAGGTTCTCACTTTACCTTGCACTTCTGGGCTAGCTTTCATGAAGTCCTCGGCACCCATCTTGGTTTTAGTACTGCCTACCATCCTCTCATCTTGTGATTCTAGGACGCTGCTTATTAGCTGTTTCTCTTCTCACTAGGTTGAGCTCACTCACTTCTTATAGGTTCTAGCGAGGGTTGGGCCACTCTCGGGTAGACATGGTACATGTTTGCTCCTTAGTCTGTTAGATGATCAGCTGATAGTCCTAGAGTCATATGGGGTAGATGATAGTCAGTCTGAGCCATATTTTCCTCTATATCTTGTCTATGCTTTAAGGACTACCTTTTCTGATTTCTTTCCCAGCTTCTCAATTTTATTGTTTTGGTTCAGGAGGAGTTCATTTGGGAGCTTCTAGATCTTAATTTTGCCATAACTCAACTTGAACTAAAAGCTGCATCACATGTTGAGGGGGAGCTGGATTTTCTTGCATGTCATTCTGCATTGTAATATAACTACATGGAGTCTTGATTATTATCCTGTTATGACATGTTTACAATGCTTTACATCTTGCCATAATCTGAGCTTATTTGCTAGATATATCATGACTAAAATGCATAAATTGAATTAATTCATGTCATGTTAGCTTTTGAGACTAGTCTGCCTTTAGTTATCTTCTTATGATTCATGCCATGTCAAATAGGCTGAGTTGAGTCTTGAATCTTTGTTGAACTTTAGATTGAGCTATGCTAGTTTCTTGATGACGCATGAGTTAGTACAAGTTTTATGTTCATGAAAATGCAAAAAGATCTCTTTTGTGCGAAAAAAAACTGATCTCACCAATTCTTTCTCATGAGACGGCTTGCCATTGCACTAGGCATGAACTCAGGGGGAGTTTTGGATGACCAAGACTATCGTCTTAAGCTTCTCGCCTAGAGTAGTCGCATAAGGCTTGAGATCTAACACATGACTAAACAAAAATCTGGTTGGAAACAATCATGATATTTCTAAAGAAAAACATATCAATTGTACTCACTTTGCTAAAAATTACAAGACTTACGAGTACATGAACAAATGTCTCCTTCTTGAACTTGTAACACTCTAAATTGACTCAATACTAGCTTCTTGGTTCCACTTAGCTTATTGACATGGCCTGCATCATCTTTGGATACCTTTAGCTAGACTAGAATCATGGTTGACTTGACATGCTAAGAAATTTGATCAAATTTCAGATTATGACTTATTTGGCTTAGCTTGTCTCTACATACATTGCCATGATCTTGATAGCATACTTGTATGTTATGGCTTGATATAATTCTCATATAGTCATTTTGGATAATTCTCATAGCTCTACATGCTTAGAATAAACTAACTTCAGCCATTTCATCCTTTATCATGACTTATTCTCTCTTTTGCATCCTTAATGTGTTTATTGCCAAAAGGGAGAGAATAGTGGGAGAAAAAGCCATTTTGGGAGCTTTGCGGAAAACTTGCTCTTTCTTTTGCTCCTTGTGTCAACATGGTCATTAGCATCATTTTCTTTCTTTGGACCATGTTTGATTCTCTTTTCATTTTCAAACAAACTTAACTTTGCGTTTTTTCTGGGTTTGTCAATATACTCATCAAGGGGGAGATTGAGAGACCATGTGGTTATGACCCCATGTTTGTGATGAGTAATTGATGAGGCTTTTGGAAAGATTGAGTTTGGTATGTGCGTTTCGTGCCATGATGGCATTTGGCTCAGTCGGGTGTTGTTAGTTGGACTTGAGGCGTACTCTTCTTCCCGATTGGTCGTGTAGGAAATCTCTTGCTTAAGTATGATTTGTTGATGCTAATCGTGTTTGCATGTATCAAGCGGTGCTATGTGATGTGTTTCTTGTCTGTGATGGTTGCAGGACGTCGAGGCGGAGTCGTGGCGAGGCACGGAGGACCAGACTAGGCGCAGGTGGTGCCGAGGTCAGAACGGTCGAGGTGTGCCAAAGACGGCGAGGACTCGGGGTGGTTGCGAGGCTTGGATGACAAGGAACGCGAAAGCTTCCTGGAAGGTGCAGGAGGGGCGTTTCGGTAAAAAAACGCAAAGCTGCACAAGTGGGAGCGGTTCCATTTGGGATTTAGCGGGCATAACGGGTTGGAGACCCGTTAGCCAAATGCTATAAATAGAAGAGAATTCCTGGTTGTATACATGGATTTGAAGGAGTTGTTAGGGTTTGCTTTAGTCAAAATGACCTTTGAAGGGTTGTTTTGCTTTAAGCTTTAGTGGTTGAGAGAGACAGAGAGCTGTTGGTTCATGACTCCTTCGTTGTCTCCTCTGTGTGTGTGCATGTGAGTTCTTGGTGTTCTTGAGATTGGGAGAGAGAGGGAAGGAGTTGATTCCTCATGTAATCATTCCTCTTGCTTCTAGGAATGAATCAATTTCTTTTGAGATGCTCCTGCCTCCTGTGTTCTTCTGTGCAATATTTTTCAGTTTTTGTTTTTGTGTTCTTTCTTGCTGAGGAGTAGCAAAATGGGTTGCTGTGATCTAGGAGATGCTCCAAAGCCATTTGGCTAGTCAATCCTAAGAGCAAACCACGTTTATTTTCATATTTTGCTTCTTGGGCTCCTCTGTTCTTCTTTTTCATTTCTAGGGTTTCTTGGTCCCCTTTGATTCCCTTATGAGATGGCATGAAACTTGGTATCTTGAGTTCTGAGGCTATTAATTAGCTATTCTCAAAGTTTCATGGGCAAAGGTTCAAAGATTGGAGAGGAATTTGGATTTTGGTGTGCCTCTGTTGGTTTTCAAGTTTTTTATCCCAAATCTTGATTTCTTGCTTTTTAGTTGAAATTTCTTGGTTCCCAAGGCCCCTCTGGTTATTTAGGTTATAATCCTTTCATTCTGGGCAGAGAAATCCAAAAGGAAGCCTCAAATTTCTTTGCAGTTTGAAGTTCTCAGTTTTCCTGAAATTTTCAGCCTGCTGTCTCCTCTGGAATTCGATGGGCGGTCTGACCGGAGTTCATCGGGCGGTCGGACCAGACCGGGCGGTCAGACCGGCCACTCAAGGGCGGTCAGACCGGTGGCCATGGTGCGGTCTGACCGGCCCATAAGTGGCAGTTTGACCGGCTCCCCTGACAGCTTGTGTTGTCTGCTGTTTTGTTAGGTTTTGATTTCCTTGTTTGCTGTGTCTTTTCCTTTGGGTGCTCAAGGTTCCAGAGAGGTGGTTTTAACTCCTTCATAGCTCTTCATAGATATTGGAGAGGAGTTTCGTTAAGTGGAAACTTTAGGGAGAATTTTTAAAGTCGACATTCACCCCCCCCCCCTTCTGTCGCCGATTTCGATCCAACAAGCAAAAGAAAAAGTCCACCTGATTAGGGATCGATTGCAAGCCGCTCAATCCAGACAAAAGCGTTATGCAGACAAAAGACAAAGACCCTTGCAATTTGAGATCGGAGACTATGTGTACCTAAAGGTATCACCCCTGAGACGAGTCAGAAGGCTTTAAGTCAAAGGCAAGCTTGCCCCACGTTATGTTGGGCCATTCCCAATTAAAGCCAAGAAAGGAGAGGTAGCATACCAGCTGGAACTACCTACAAATCTAGCAGATATACATGATATTTTTCATGTATCCCAACTCAAGGAGTGTCTTCGGGTGCTAGAAGACCAAACCCCTTTAAAAGAGATCGAGATCGAGAGTGACTTAACATACCAAGAATGTCCCATCAAAGTCCTCGATGTGGTGGAGAAGAAGACCAGAAATCAGACCATTCAGATGTGCAGAGTGTAGTGGAATCACCATACCAAAAAGGAGGCTACTTGGGAACGTGAAGACCAGTTGCGGAAAGATTACCCCTACTTGTTTTTGGATTAGGTTGAATCTCGGGGTCGAGATTCCTTTTAAGGGGAGTAGACTTGTGACATTCCAAAATTTGAGAACTGTAGATGTTGTGTAAATTGTGACATTTTGAATTCTTGGCATTTCCTGATATTTTAATTTTCAGGGTTTTCTTGGTTTTTGATTGAGGTTCCAAAATCATAAGAAATAATATCATAAGTAAAGCATAAAATAACATGGGCAAAACCAAAGGGAGAAGATATAGTTAATAAAAATAAAATACATATATATATATGTAAATAATGTTAAAGCACAAAGCCAGGGAACACCAAAAAGAATGAAAATGTTTATAAAAGAAAGTTTAAATTTAAATATATGAATCTGAAAAGATGATCCAAACCTTTGCCCAAAAATTCACAAAGGTAAATTAGCAATATATGTACAAATCCTCCACACTTCCAAGCCTCCAAAAATCATCGAAAATTTAGAAAAGAGACTTCCAAAATATGGAAAATTTTTTAAAAATACAATAATACTTGAGAAATCATTGTCTAGAATTTGATGTAAAATTATATACACCCATATGCCCAAAATAGATCATGGAAATCAAAACGAAAATGAAAATTTTAAAAGAAATAAAAAAAGAGAAGGAGGGAGACTCAGCCAGCCTTTGGCCCGGCCTTCGCCCTCCTTCTGCTTTCTCCCCTCTCCCCCTTCTCTGCCTCGCTCGCGCGCCAGCACCTACGCCTCCCTCTTCCCCTGGATTCTCGCAGCCGCGGCCCCCACCCCCGAACTCCCCTTCGGACCGGCAGTCATCGACGTGCCCCTTCACCCTATGCCGCCTCCTGACACCCCTCAGTGGTATGCTACCCGCTCCCCTGTCCCCTCCGAGTGGCCGGCCAGCAGCACCAATGTCACCATGCCACTCCCCCGCGTCAGCCACAGCACCCTCCCACGCCGATGACGCCCGAGCCTCCACAAGCGCGCACGATCACCAGTCCCCGTTCCATCGCCAGTGTCAGCTCCAGCTCGGTCGCCCTGTGGCCTCACCGCCTCCACCGTCATCGCCATGGCCGTCCCCATCGCCTCCGTGCGGACAGCGCAATCCACCGGCTATAAAAGCTTGAGGCCAATAATCGACTCCCTGGATTCACCTCTCCTTCCCACCGAAAGCAATCGAACTCCCGTGCCTCGTAGCTCACCGGCGGCATCTTATGCCCCAACTCCGGCCATCGGGCTCGTTGACGACTGAGGCTACCTCCATCCAATTCCTCCAGCAAGGAGCTTACATGGTGCATAGCGAAGCCATCCCAACCATCTCCCAAAGCTCTCGCTGCCCGAGCTAACCCTCGCCGTGAGCCCTCTTCGGACCACCACTGTCTCTCGCTGGCAGTCCACCTCAGCCCACCCCGAGCTTCGCCAACCTCCAGGACAGCACGTGACTACCTCAAGGTATTCCCCTAGCATGCATTTGAGCTCAAACCTTGTCTGCTGCCCTATCCATCGGTGTCCTATTCCACCGCCGCCTGAGCTCGCCGCCGACTATGGCTCCGGCCAAATTGGCCGGCGAGACCTCGCGCGGAGGAGGGCGCAGGCACAAAGGACCCATTTTGCTTATGTTACCAGTCGGTTGCCGCCCCTACCGCCGGCGATAAGCCTCGCCGTCGTCAGGAGGATGACGACGACACTGTTCATCCGTGCCAACCGATTAGGGGAGAGATTAATTAACGCTAATGACATTAGTTAGCTTAATTAGTCACTGATGTGTGGGCCCTGTTTAAATTAAACCGTTATGCGGTCCCACCTGTCAGCGTCATGCAAAATAATTAATTCCCGTGGCCCCACCTGTCAATGAAACCGAGGGAGAGATATTAACCCGTAGTGGGCCCCGCGTGTCAGTGTCTAGTGAGTTAGGAAATAAATAAACCTAATGGGTCCCACCTGTCAGAGAGAGTAAAAGAAAAGTAATATAACCAGTGGACCACACCTGTCAGTCGCACACACCCTCTCTCCTCGGATTATTTAATGATTTTTGAATTTTTATTTTGAATTATTAAAGCTGAGAACTTTAAATATTCATAACTAATTCATTTTAACTCCAAATAAAGTGAAACAAATTACTAAATTCATCCTCTATCCAATGGAACAAAAATCATGAATTTTTGAGCTTGTTTGAATTTTTATGATAGTTTATTTGGTTGTGCTTATTGTTTTTAAATTCCTGTTTGTCGCAAATTTAGCGTACGAGGCTCACGAGGAAGAATCCGAGGTAGACGCAAGCCAAGACCAGGCAATTGTGACCCAGGCGAGTCAATACTTTGAAAATTTTGAATTCCCCATTTTAGCAAATTATTTACATTTAAATTATTAAACTGTATGTTGTTATTTTATGTGAAATGTTATGTCTATTTTAATACTGTAGTCAGCTGCCCTTTACTAAGTGCTACTACTATACCTTCCCGGCACATTAAAATAGTGAACCTTGTTTATCGCCCTAGGAAAAAAATTATAAGGATAGTCTTTTAGCAATAATTTATGTGTATGTGTAAAGCTTAGCACAGCTTAGACCCGGGGTTGCTAAAAGGCCCAAATCATCACATACAATTACAAAAGAGCAAATTTGGGAAATTGTAAATGGAAATGGTTGTGTATTTTTGTAAGATCATTATTTTCTGCCCCAAACACCCCAACTTGCTTACATATCTAGGTGGGTGGTTCGGGGGCATGGTGCTGTGAATGCACGAGAGCGTGGAATGTGGTAGAACCGTTCAGATAACTCTGAGGACCGAATCTAGTTAGGACCTCCCATTGTAAAATAGTACAGCCACAAGTTTGTAAAGTGCAACTTCGCTGAGTAAACCTATCGAACCTTGGACTCATCTCACAGGTTGAGGAGAGGAGTGAGGTAATGCCAGGGCCTGTTGTGGCTAAAGGGACACTACGTGGAGGGTGACTTGTTTTCTTGTCGTACTAGCACTATGGGGAGTGTAGCCTAGAGGTGCTAGTATCAGTGGTTAACATCCCGCACAACGTATGGGACCCACCGCAAGTGGGAGCAGCCCATAGGATGAGATGAGAACAAGAGGCCAGGTAGTTTGAAAGGTTATTGTGATAATCTACTCAACTGCATGACTAAGAAATCATGTGAGGCAACGAGAGGATTGTCTCTTGTGGTGAAAGTGTACACACTCTGCAGAGTCAAAACTATTCGAATAGCTGTGCCCACGGTTAAGGGTGGACATGGGAACCTAACTCAGATATAGTTCTATTTCAAAAATAATTTTTATGGGAAGGAGTTGGAAAAGAAAATGGAGGACGATGGACAGTCCTGGTTTTATGTTGCCCTAGGTGTCGTCCCAGTGATAGTGTATTCGGCTATAACATTGAAAAGTTAATATATGGTGTAGGTGACATGTAAAGGTGGATGTAATCTGTGCCAATACTATCATCACATTTCTTTTTCAAATACTATGGTTTTAGTCCAAATGGCTAGGTCTTAGGGAATTTTATATATGTATATTACGTCTTACGAAAAGCAATTTCCAGCAAATAAAATAACCTGAGCCTATCCTTTGACAAGCCATGCATATTAAATTAATTGCATACTGTGTATTGGCTCACGGAGCACGGTGGATAGTGTGCTCACTCTCGCATCATCATAACCAGAGACAGAATGTCAAGACCACTACGCTTACGATGAGGCACCAAGCAATGGAGCAAACGACTGCAATTAGGGCGAATTTGAAAATGTTTAGTCCTAGGCAGTTAGACTTGCTGGAAGGGTGTGCACCTATATTGCCTAGGGTTAGCCAATATAGTCTGCACTCATTTACCCCTCAGTCGCTTGCCTGTGGCTATTGGGCCTGCTGTTGTTCTCGTTTTCTGCTGCTATACTTTTGAACTATAATATTTGGCCTTGGTGGCCGTTATGTAAAACTGTCACTCGACGTGGCGTATTTTAAACTCTGATGTATATTATTATGGTTTGATGAATGTTCGCGATGTATGAGTTGATACAATAATATACTGTAAGCACTATATACTGATCCAGGGAATAGTGCGATAGAATCACAGAGGATTCTGGATTTCAAATCTGGGTCCGACAAGCTATGACTTCAAGCAGTCGACTACGACTTCGAGTAGTCGACCACGACCACGAGTACTCGGCTACGACTACGAGCACTTGGCTACGACTTCGAGCAGTCGACCACGACTTCAAGTAGTCGATCATGACCACAAGTACTCGGATACAACTACGAGCACTAGGCTACAACTTCGAGCAGTCGACCACAACTTCGAGTAGTTGACCACGACCACAAGTACTCAAATACGACTTCGATCAGTCAACCACGATTTTGATCAGTCGACCACGACTTCGAGTAGTCGACCACAACCACGAGTACTCGGCTACTACTACAGCACTCGACTACTACTACGAGCACTCGACTACGACTACGAGCACTCGGCTGCTACTATGAGCACTTGGCTATGACTACGAGCACTCGACTGCTACTACGAGCACTCGGCTGCTACTACTACGAGCACTCGACTACGACTACGAACACTCAGCTGCTACTATGAGCATTCGGCTACAACTAATTTTTCTGACAGAGTACAGTTGGTTTTCAAACTTAATTTTAAGTGTATGCATAATACAAGATTGATCCAAAAAGCACAAGAACATGCTATCAAGTTACTTTTTATGATCCCTCTTAATAGTACGGCGACTATCCTATAACCCAGTCTTTCAACCTTTCTCCTAAGACTGGTAAAATACAAAGAAGATCCTTTACTACTTGTACCTTTGTTTTGAACCATCTTGATCCTCTTTTCTTCCTTTAGCATGCATCTTGCCCTTGACATTCATGCACTTTTGGGACTTAACCTATGCAATTCTCAGCAAACATATTAGTCCCATACTCGCATATTGTCATTAATTACCAAAACCATTTTTAGAGGCCTAGATGCTTTCATCTTGCAAACAGGCTATATTGACGAGGTCAACTATAGAAGCAGAACTTGCAGCACTTAACACAGCCACTGTTGAGGCTGAATGGTTGAGACAGCTTCTGATGGACTTGCCATTAGTTGGGAAACCAATACTGGAAATCCTCATGTACTGTGATAATCAAACTGTGTTGACCAAAGTCACAAGTACAAAGGATAACATGAAGTCCTCTAGACATGTGAAGCGTAGGCTTAAATCTGTCAAAAAAATTGAGAAACTCCAGAGTGATAGCTGTGAACTATATTAACACTGAGAAAAATCTGGCAGACCCATTTACAATGGGGTTAGCATGAAAAGCGATTTTTGTTGCTTCTATGGACATGGGAATGAGATCACAATGGTAACCCATACCTTCTTGATTAGAGATCCTGTGACATAGGCATTGGAAAAAAACAAGCCTTAATTTGTAGGAAAGTGCCCTAATAAACAAAGTACTTTTGACTATATGGAAGATAGGCATGAAGCCTTAATTTATTCTATTGTCCAAATGAGGATAAGGTATTAACCTGTAGGAAACTGTCGGATCCCGGAATAGCAACTCCAGAATCCTCTGTGTAAATCGCACTATCCCAGGAAAAGGTGCACACAGGGTTAACAGGAATACATATCATGCATAACAACCACACTTTATTTTAAGACAACTGTATGGGCCTTAAGGCCAAGTTTACAAATAAGGGCTCATGGCCAACAAAGATAAAACAACGGAAGATAAATCACAAATGGACAACCCATCCTACCTACCCACAGGTGAATGACTGCAAGACGTGGCCTATTCGTCGCAATCCTCATCATAGCCAAAGACGTCATCATCTGGCAACAGAATTAAGTAAGGTGAGCACATAAAGTACTCCACAAGTTACACCAGGAGGTTTAACAGAGTGAATGCATGTATACAGATGTACAAAGGAAGGCATAATAAGGTTATTTGTGCGAAAAGCGATATTGATGTAAATATTGTAAAGTAAGTACAAAAGCTGAATTTAATATAGTAGATGAAACAACATTTTAATGAAAGTAATATCGTTAGTGTAGGCTCCAACCTAACACTAACCTAACCACGGGTATCCCACCCGGACCATCTTAAAAAGAGTTCTCATTTGTTCTCAAACCAGATTTTACAAAATCAAAATCTAATCCATGAAAAACCATACTCAGCATGTCCATGACCATGGACACGGCTATCAAGTATAATTTTGCTTTGCAGAGTTGTACAACTTTACCCACAAGACATGTCCTCCCGTTGTGCCACGCGATTAACACACTGCCTTAGGTGTGCGGCGGAGAGTTCATGACAAGGCTGTTACAATGTTCCGTAGCCAAAATAGTTATACCACCACTAAGGTTTTCCCACAACTTGAATCCACATGTTGGAGCCGCCTCTTGTGCCATGTGAGACTTCTCGTAGCCTACGCCACGCTCAAATTCAGCCTATAGCGAAACTACGTTTAGAACTTCACAAATTACTTAGCCAGGTCTATCTCATAGCAGACTTGTGGTAGTACGGTGTGACTTTGTAATAGTAGCTCACAGACCAGTCCTTAACTGATTTAGGCTCAAACACAAACCCTCGTGCTCGACAATCAACAACGTGTCACCAAACACGATGCATGCCAGCACCCACCACCTAACCATAGTCTAGGTCCAAACCAAGTTTTTTTTATATTTTGTTTTAAAAGAGGTTTCAAAGACTTTCTTGACTCACCAAAGTCAAGAATAAATTTTAGAAATCAACATTTCATTTGAAACAAATTATCCCACCTAAATTTTTCTACGCTTGGCTAAGCAATTCAAGAAAAATATTTCTAGTTAATACTATTATACCAACTAGTTTTCATTTAAGGTGACAAGGCATGATATATCAAGGTCAAATTTGGCTATAAGCAACAGAATATGGACATAACTAGAATTCAAATCGACGTTAAACTAAATTTGAATAAAATTATGCATGCATAAATACTTAAAATCAACATAAACAAAATTAAAGTATTAGGAACAATATGGTTAAGGGTGTAACTTGCATTGCTTGAAGTCCTGTTACTGAAATTCGTCGTTGTCAAACTATCTTGAATCGTCGAAATCTATACGCGAAGAAACAAAAAATAAAATAAATTCAAATAAAATTTGAAAATTCAAAAGGGGTCCAGAAATGGATAGTTTATGTTTTTAAAAAATTTTAGAAATTTTAACGGGTCCAATTGGAGCTAAAATGAAGAAATATGGGCTTCCGGAAGTTTGAAATCAAAGAAAATGAAAAAGGCTGATTTGCTGGAATTATTTTTGTACTGAAAAAAGGTATTTATGACATCAGCAGAAATTAATGGAATTATTTTAGTGAAGGGAAATCCAGATTATGATGTCAGCAATGTATTTAATTTTTAGCCGAATTATATTTGCAAAGGAAAAAATGGAATTGCTGACGTGGCGCTTAGAGTCGACGTGGCCACCAGATGGCTCCACGTGGCTGCCACATCACCGCTCATGCTGACGTGGCCGGGCCCGAGCGCCTGCATGGCCATGGCATGGAGCCACCTGGCTGCCACGTGAGCTCGGCCGCCGACGTGGCATGGCAGGCCGGAGGTGGCGCACAAGACCCGAGGGTCGCCAGCGCTCCGATGGGCAGCGGCGTCAGCCAAAATGCGCAATAGCAAGAGGGACACGAGGGGAGTGTGATGGTACTGGTTAGGGGTTCTGAAGGTGGCCGGAGAGGGGTCGGTGACGTGGAAAGCGGCGGTCGGAGGAAGGTCGCTGGCGGTGGGGTTCTCTGGTGATAATCTCGTTCGGAAGAAGGGCGGAGGAGATGTGCGCGGTCTAGGCGAAGCCGTAGGTGGTGGCGACATGGTGGTCGGCTACTCCTTGCCAGAGCTCCGTCGGCGAAGAAAAGGGAAGTCGGGACGGTGCAACGGCGCTGAGAGCAAATCAAGGGGCAATTGGAGGAGGGAAAGAGTGTATCCGGGTTCACGGATGGCGAGGAGGGCTTTTTATCTTGGAGAGGCAGAGTAACAGCTGAGCAACTGCTAGCTGGACTCAAAACGGTGGTCGACTACTCCTCGCCTGAGCTCCGCCGGCGAAGAAAAGGGAAGTCGGACGGTGCGACGGCGCTGAGAGCAAATCAAGGGGCAATTGGAGGAGGGAAAGAGTGGATCCGGGTTCACGGATCGCGAGGAGGGCTTTTTATCTTGGAGAGGCAGAGTAACGGCTGAGCAACTGCTCGCTGGACTTGAAATGGTTCCACGCACGAATTGGCTAATCGGCGAGGTAACGGAGGGAGAAAATGGATGGTTTGGGTGCGGCGGGAGTGGGGATAGTCAATGCGCACTTGCACGAGAGGAAAGGCGGGAGAAACTGAAGCTTTAAAAGCTTCGGTTGTTGGCGTTTAATGGCGGGATACGCCCAATAGGTGGGCCCCACCCGTTGGCGAGAGAGGGAGAGGGAGAAGGAAAGGGCGGTGGTTGCATTTGAGACACGTGACACACGGAAAGGATCGGGGTCGTCGGATGATGACCAAAGGGGTAAGTGGCTACGGACAGCTGGGATTAGATTCAGCAGGTGGGGATCGAATTAGGGCGTGACACATGTCAGCCTGAGGGGTAAAAGGGTTTAAATTCTTTTTTAAACTTTTCAAAAATGCTAGGAAGTTTCAAAAATACTTAGAAAATAATAAATAGAGTCCAAAAATTCCAAAAACATTCAGAAAATTCTCTGGAACCATTCTAGACTTAATAAAATATTTTCAACCTATAATGGTATTTAGTTATTATAAAAAAATACTAATTATCTTTGAAAGGGAGTTTTTAATTTATAGAAAATTCTGAAAAATACTATAAATACAGAATAACTTAGGAAAAAATAAAATAAGCTAATTTCGGCTTTTATAAAATGGATAAACTAAGTTTTCTTACTCAAGGCTTAAAATAAACTCCAGAAAAACAAATAAAAGGCAGATAAAATTTTGGGATGTTACAAACCTACCCCCTTAAAAGAAATCTCGCCCTCGAAATTTGAACCGGCTAGCAAAAGAGATGGGGATGGTTGGCCTTCAGATCTTCTTCTTGCTCCCAAGTGGCTTCGTCTTCTGTGTGTTTGCTCCGTTGAACTCTAAAGAATCTGATGGTCTTTCTCCTAGTTTGACGCTCTGCTATCTCAAAAATCTTGATTGGTTGCTTATGGTAGGTGAGATTTTCCTGAAGATCCAAGTTTCTAGCGTCACTTGCTCGGTGGGTACTCAGAGGCATTTTTTTAGCCGGGAGACGTGGAAAACGTTGTGCACTCCTGACATGCTCAGCGGCAACTCCAACTAATATGCAACTTCTCCTCTACGACTCAGGATTTTGAATAGTCCCACAAATCTTGGTGCAAGCTTTCCTCTAACTTGAAACCTCTTGACTCCTCTGAGTGGATATACTCTGAGATAGACATAATCCGCGACCTCAAAGGTCAAGTCTCCTCGACGGTTGTCTACATAACTCTTCTATCAAGATTAAGCTATCTTCAATCTGTTCTTGATCTTTCTTACTTTTTCCTCAACATCTTGAAGCAGGTTTGGTCCAGCATCCTGAAATTTTCCTGGTTGCTCCCAAAGCAAGGGTGTTCTGCACTTTCTGCCATATAAGGCTTCAAAAGGTGCCATCTGCAAATTGGCCTGGTAACTATTGTTGTACAAGAACTTAACATAAAGTAAATAACGATCCCAACTATTTCCAAAATCTAGAGTACAAGCTCTTAACATATCCTCTAGTACTTGATTGACTCACTCTGTCTGGCCATCTATCTGGGATGACAAGATGTATTGAAGCTAAATTTACTCCCTAATTCTTCATGCAATTTCTGCCAAAATCGAGAAGTGAATTGACTGCCTCGGTCTGACACTATCTTCTTGGGAACTCCATGCAGGCACACAATTTTGGATATATATAACTTGGCTAACTTACTTCTAGAGTAAGTGGTTTCGATAGGTATGAAATGAGCTACCTTAGTCAATCGGTCAATTGCCACCCAAATTGAATCATAACCCGATTGAGTTCTTGGGAGTCTGGTTATGAAATATATATCAATCTCTTCCCACTTCCAATCATACTGGCAATGGTTGCAAAAGTCTAGCTGGTTTCTGATACTCTACCTTAACTCTCTGACAGGTGTCACAAGCTTCAACAAACTCTACAATTTTCCTTTTCATACTGACCCACCAGTATCTTTCTTTCAAGTCTTGGTACATCTTGGTACAACCTGGGTGAATTGAGTATGGAGTCTCATGGGCTTCTCGAAGGATCATGGTCTTGATTTCCTAATTATTTGGTACGCAGATGCGGTTCTCAAACCAAACAGTTCTATGCTCATCTTCACTAAATCCTGGGGATTTGCCTCTTCTCATATTCTTCCTTATTTCTTGGATATCTTCATCAACTTTCTGAGCTTCCTTGATCTAGTCAGGTAGGGTAGGTTGAATATCTAATGCTATGAGAATACTTTGATTCACCAGATTTAGACTTAGACAGGCGACTCCCTCCTGAATTGGGTATGCTTTTCTTCTGATAAAACAGCATTTGCATAAGACTTCCTGCTCAAGGCATCAGCCACAACATTTGTTTTACCTGTATGACAATGAATCCCTAAATCATAATCCTTGATCAACTCTAACCATCTGCACTGCCTTAGGTTGAGTTCTGCTTGAGTAAAAATGTACTTTAGGCTCTTGTGGTCCATGTATACTTCACAACGGTTACCGATAAGATAGTGGCGCCAGATCTTCAAAGCATGCACTACGGCTGCTAACTCCAAGTCATGAGTGGGATAATTGCACTTATGAGGCCTTAGCTGGTGTGAGGCATAAGCTACCACTCTACTTTCCTGCTAGGACTGTGCAATTGGTTTTTTCGGTTTAATCGGTTCGGTATATACGGTATATACGGTAAATACGGTATTTGTAGTTCGGTAATATACGGTATTTTTAGAAGTACAGTTCGGTATCAGTAAATCCCAATTTATTTCGGCGCGGTATCGGTAAATACCATATTTACCAAAGTTGACACGAATTACAAATAATATAACGACTAGTGAGACGAGTAGACGACAATACATATACTACGGCAACGCGTTGCATGCCTGTATGGCTGTATATCTCGGCCAGCTTCAATGCATCTCGTCCGGTCCCATAACCCATTGTATATTTGTACTACACACACTACTGTGAACTGTCACTTGCTTTTTCTAACGCCTAGCTACTAGAGTACTAGTACCTGCTCCGCAGCTCGCAATCTCGCATAGTACTAGTACCAGCTCGCAATCTCGCATTGCTCATGAAGCCGAAGGAGTAGTACCAGCACTAGGATGCCATCGACGCGTGATGGATGCCTTCTTCTACGACGCCGTCGCCGCCGTCTTCGCCAAGACGGGCGTCGCGCCGCGCGACATCGACCTGCTCGTCCTCAACATCGGATCCTTCTCCCCGGCGCCCTCCCTCGTCTCCAGGATCATCAACCGCTTCGGCATGCGTGAGGACGTCATGGCCTACAGCGCCGGCCTCATCTCCGGCATGGGCTGCAGTGCCGGCCTCATCTCCGTCGACCTCGCCCGGAGCATCATGCTCACGCGCCCGTGGACCATAGCTCTCGTCGTCACCTCCGAGTCCTGCACTGCATTAGTATTTTTCGGTTGGTTCGGTTTCTTCGGTTTTCAGTCGGTTTTTCCCAAAAAAACCGAATACCAAAAAACTCAAAATGTGAAAACCGTACCGAATACCAAAAACCGGTCAAACCGAGTTGACCGGTTCGGTTCGGTTTGTTCGGTTCGGTTCAAAAATGCACAGCCCTATTTCCTGCATCAAGACACAACCTAGGCTGAGATGGGAGGCATCACAGAAAACCTCAAAACCCTTATGCACATCTAGTAAGACAAGCACGGGTGCTGAGACTAGCCTTTTCTTGAGAGTCTGGAAACTCTGCTCACAGGCTTTCATCCATTCAAACTTCTTTTCTTTCTTTAGCAACTAAGTCATTGACTTGGCTAACTCTGAGAATCCTGCTATAAAACAGCGGTAGCAACCCGCAGTCCAAGAAAACTTCTAACTTTGGTTACAGACATGGGTTGCTTCCATTCCATTACTGCTTTTATTTTGGAAGGATCTACAGCGATTCCTTCAGCTGTCATAATATGCTCGAGGAAAGCAACTTCTTTTAGCAAAAATTCACACTTACTGAATTTGGCATAAAGCTGATGCTCTCAAAGTTTTTCTAGGGTTATCCTAAGATGATTCTCATGTTCTTCTTCATTCTTGGAGTATGTAAGAATGTCATCAATGAAAATGACCACAAACTTGTCCAGATACTCCATGAATACATTGTTCATCATACTCATGAAATAGGCAGATGCATTGGCCAGTCCAAAGGACATGACAATGAACTCATACTATCCATAACGAGTGGAGAATGCAGTCCTGGGGATGTCTTCGGCACGGATCTTCAGCTGATTGTATCCTGACCGCAGATCTATTTTGGAGAAAACACTAGCTCCCTTCAATTGATCAAACAGATCATTGATCCTAAGTAGTGGGTACTTATTTTTTATGGTTACCTCATCAAGTGCTCTGTAATCCACACATAGTCTCATACTACCATCCTTTTTCTTGACGAAAAGGACAGGTGCTCCCCAAGGTGATGAACTTGGATGGCCATAATCTTTGTTCTCTAGTTCCTGAATCTGCTTCTTTAACTCAACTAATTCATTAGCTGGCATATGATACGGTCTCTTAGAGATTGGAGTGGTGCCGGGGACTAGGTCAATTATAAACTCGATTTCCCTATTCGGTGGCATTCCTGGTAAATCCTCTAGAAATACTTCCGGGTATTCCCTTATAACTGATACTTCTTCTAGTACTTGAAGATGATTAAGGGCACATTCTCCTTTTGCAGGGATTTCAGGAGAGAAAATCACTTCTATTCCTTGGTCATTGGTGAGGGTGATAGATCGGGTAGCACAATTAAGGTGACCATTATTCTTGGCTAACCAATTCATTCCAAGGATTACATCCAATCCTTGAGATTTTAATACCAAAAGGTCTACTAGGAATAGAGTCCCATCTATAAGCAACTCTACTCTTGGGCACAAAGTCCCTGCTTTCATTTTTGCTCCAGGGGAGTGAACTATCGTGGGGTTGCTAAGGGAAACCATACCTTACCCATTCTTAACCACAAAAGTTTTGGAAATAAATGCATGGAAAGCTCTAGAATCAAAAAGAACTGAGGCTGGTACTGAGTTTACAAGAAACATACCCAGTATGACGTCCGGTGCAGCCTAAGCTTCTTCAGCAGTGACATGGTTCACACGTTCTTTGACGAAGTTCTGCGGCTTCTGAAGCGGTTGCCCTTGGTTCTAACTCCCAGGTGTGCCTGAATTAGCTACGACTTGGATCTTCTTGGGGCAAGACTTAGCAAAATGCACTGTTTCATTGCAATAGAAATAGGTCACTCCATCCGATGCAGAGGTACTCTTCTGGAATTGCCCACCGTCTATAGGAGCACGGGTTGCCTGAGAGTTTGAGCGACTGGCCTGAAAGGGTGGGCAGCTAGTTGTTGGCCTGAAGTTGCGCGCCTGACTGTGGCTTGAAGTTACTGGATTATGGCCTGAACTTGCTCATCTGCGGTGGAGTACTACGAGCCTTAGGGAAACCTCCAGGGTTAACCTTTTGATTAGCCCTTCTTCTCTTCCTGTTCTCCATCTCAACAAACATGCCTTCCTGGCAAATGGCCTTACTCACCAACTAGTGGAAATCGGCATAATCACTTGATATTAGCTGAACAGAGATGTTGTCATTCAAGCCTTCTAAGAACCTTTCTTGTTTTGCCTCATCAGTAGCCACATCTTCTGGCGCATAACGTGCCAACTGATTGAACTTTTGCAAATACTCATTCATGGTGTGGCTTCCTTAACGAAGTGCTCGTAATTCCTTCTTCGGAGTAATGGTGCCTGAAAGAATATGAGCTTTACGGAAACTTTGTACAAACTCATTCCATGACACTGCCTGGGGGTTGGCATGAGAGGCGGTGAAAGTATCCCACCACTCAAATGCATGTCCGTTCAGCTGGCGAGAAGCAAAAAAGACCCTTTCCCAGTCGGTGCACTAGAGAATATCCAATTTCTTTCCAATTGCCTAGAGCCAATCATTAGCATCTATGGGCTCTACACTGCCTAAGAAGGTTGGAAGCCTCATCCACAGAAATTCCGACAATCTATTGGGAGGAGCTTGAGCTGGCGGTGGAGGAACATGTTGAGCTGGATTATTGATGGTTTGTGCTATCAGTTGAATTAGCTGATTTTGATTTGCCATCAGCTGTGACCAGTCTGGTCCAGCTGCGGAATGGGAGCGGACTGGCTTCCCTGAGCTCCAGTGTTGGCGTTGTCGTTGACGTTCCTCCTTGTGTGCACCATTTGCCAAAATCTTCTAGATTTTAGAGGAAAGAGAGAGAACTAGAAGGAGGTCTTTGTAACATTCTCACAACCGAGCACAAAAAGCAACAAAAACTCGAATAAAAGCCAATAAAACTCTTAATTGAAATATTATAATCTTGAGGCTGTTAACAAAGGAATAACAGCTCACAAGTAACGTTCCATAACTTAACTTATGGCTCCTATATGCTGCTGCTACCTCTAAGCTTCTTTGGGGGTGGTCCTATAGCAGTGGAACCCTCATCCTCCACATGGTATTTAGCTAACTCTTCTTCTATTGCACGAAGCCTCTACGCTACCGAGCTCAACTCATCCAAGGTGGCTTGGTACACACAGTCTAAGGACTTAGTGAACTGCACCTGTTAAATGAGTTGGGGGTTACTCTCGAACTCCGTGGAAGGGAAAATACTGATGGGACTTACAGGGAACTTGCTGGGGTAGTAGGAAAATGTGGTGCGTCAAAGCTCCAGAGTGTAGATGTCCCTCATCTGTCGAATTGCTTCACGAGCTGCATCCTGGATACCAGTGAAGAAGGTATCTCGTGGTAGAGGGGCGTCAAATGTGTGGAAAGCTGCTTCATCTCCAATGTTGGTGAAGATCAGCACTTCGACCCTCCAACGCTCTTGATCTCCATACTTGCCAAAGTATCCTTGATAAATGGGGCGCGCATGGAAGTTCAACTCTTGAAGAAGACTCCAAAGACAGTCAGCTAGGTGTCTGGCTAGGATTCGATGGGTGACTTGGGTAGGACGCATAGCCATTTATATTTTTGAAAAAAAAGGGAGGAGAGTTAGTAAACAATTTTTGACAAAAGAACATAGTTAAGTGAGAGAGTGAATATGACTGACTTTAGAATTTTTTTTTTCAAATTAGTTATTTATTAAAATATGTCCTTAATGTTGGTTCATTCTATTCTATCTATGGTCACATCTTAGGGTCAACCTGGCTCTGATACCATCTCTGTCGGATCCTGGAACAGCAACTCCGGAATCCTCTGTGCAAATTGTACTATCCTAGGAAAAGCTAGTGCACATAGGGTTAACAGGGATACATATCATGTATAACAACCACACTTTATTATAAGACAACTGTATGGGCCATAAGGCCAAGTTTACAAATAAGGGCTCATGGCCAACAAAGATAAAACAATGGAAGATAAATCACAAATGGATAGCCCATCCTGCCTGCCCACAGGCGAATGACTGCAAGACGTGGCCTATTAGTCTCAATCTTCATCGTAGCTAAAGTTGGCATCCTCTGGCAATAGAATTAAGCAAGGTGAGCACATAAAGTACTCCACAAGTTACACCAGGAGGTTTAACAAAGTGAATGCATGCATAAGGATGTACAAAGGAAGGCATAATAAGGTTATTTGTGCAAAAAGCGGTATTGATGTAAATACTGTAAAGTAAGTATAAAAGCTGAATTTAATACAGTAGATGAAACGACATTTTAATGAAAGTAATATCGTTAGTGTAGGCTCCAATCTAACACTAACATAACCACATGTATCCCACCCAGACCATCTTAAAGAGAGTTCTCATTTGTCCTCAAACCAGATTTTATGAAATCAAAGTCTAATCTGTGAAAAACCATACTCAGCATGTCCATGACCGTGGACATGGCTATCCAAGATAGTTTTGCTCTGCAAAGGTGTACAACTTTACTCACAAGACATGTCCTCCTGTTGTACCACGCGATTCACACACTCCCTTAGGTGTGCGACGAAGAGTTCGTGACAAGGCTGTTACAATGTTCCGTAGCCAAAATAGTTACACCGCCACTAAGATTTCACCACAACTTGAATCCACAAGTTGGAGCCACCTCTTGTGACATTCAGCCTATAGTGAAACTATGTTTGGAACTTCACAAATTACTTAGCCAGGTCTGTCCCATACCAGACTTGTGGTAGTACGATGTGACTTTGTAATAGTAGCTCACAGACCGGTCATTAACTAGATTTTGAGCCTATAAGCAATGGAATATAGGCATAACTAGAATTCAAATTGACTTTAAACTAAATTTGAATAAAATTAAGCATGCATAAATATTTAAAAATAACATAAATAAGTTAAACTATTGGGAACAATATGGTCAAGGGTGTAACTTGCCTTCCTCGAAGTCCTGTTGCTGAAATTCGTCGTGGTCAAACTCTCCTAAATCGTCGAAATCTATATGCGAAGAACTAAAATAAAAAAATTCAAAAGGGGTCCAGAAATGGATATTTTAGGTTTTTAGAAATATTTAGAAATTTGAAGAAGTCCAATAGGAGCTAAAATGAAGAAATATGGGCTTCCGGAAGTTTGAAATCAAAGAAAATGAAAAGGCTGAGTTGTTGGATTTATTTTTATACTAAAAAAGGTATTTATGATGTTAGCAGAAATTAATGGAATTAAATACATTGCCAACATGGTGCGGCTGGCCGGAGGTGGCGCACGGGACCCGAGGGTCGCCGACGCTCCGGTGGGCGGCGACGTTGGCTGAAACACGCACCGCAAGAGGGACACGAGGGGAGTGCGATGGTACCGTTTAGGGGTTCCAAAGGTGGCCGGAAAGGGGTCGGTGACAGTGGAAAGCGGCGGTCGGAGGAAGGTCGCTGGCAGTGGGGTTCTCCCGTGATGCCCTCATTCAGAAGAAGGGTGGAGGAGATGCGTTCTGTCCTGGTGAAGCCGTAGGTGGTGGCGATCTGGCACGAGGAGGTCTGAGGCGCCGGCGAAGAAAAGGGAAATTGGGCGGTGCAACAGCACTGAGAACGAATCAAGGGGCAATTGGAGGAGGGAAAGAGTGGATCCGGGTTCATGGACGGCGAGGAGGGCTTTTAATAGGGGTGAGGCGGAGTAACGGCCGAGCTATTGCTTGCTGGACTCGAAACGGTTCCACGCACGAATTGGCTAATCGGCGAGGCAACGGAGGGGGAAAATGTACGGTTTGGGTGCGGCGGAAGTGGGGAAAGTCAATGCGCACTTGCACGAGAGAAAAGGCGGGAGAAACTGAAGCTTTAAAAGCTTCGGTTGTTGGCTTTTAATGGCGACGGCGGCAGCTCGGGGAAGAAGGAAGCGGGGAAGAGGACGGGCCCAATGGGCCCCGCCTGTTGGCAAGAGAGGGAGAGGGAGAAGGAAAGGGTGGCAGGCCCAACAGGTGGGCCCCACCTGTTGGCAAGAGAGGGAGAGGGAGAAGAAAAGGGCAGCAGTTGGATTTGAGACACGTGGCGCACGAAAGGATCGAGGCCGTCGGATGATGAGCGAAGGGGTAAGTGGGTACGGACGGTTGGGATTAGATCCGGTGGGTGGGGATCGAATCAGGGTGTGACACGTGTCAACCCGAGGGATAAAAGGGTTTAAATTCTTTTTTTAAACTTTTCAAAAATACCAAGAAGTTTCAAAAATATTTAGAAAATAATAAATAGAGTCCAAAAATTCCAGAAAAATTCACTCGAACCATTCTAGACTTAATAAAATATTTTCAACCTATAATGGCATTTAGTTTTTATACAAAAAATACTAATTATCTTTGAAAGGGAGTTTTTAATTTATAGAAAATTTTGAAAAATACTATAAAAACAGAATAACTTAGAAAAAATAAAATAAGCTAATTTTGACTTTTATAAAATGGATAAATTTAGTTTTCTTACTCAAGGCTTAAAATAAACTCCAGAAAAACAAATAAAAGGCAAATAAATTTTGGAATGTTACAAAAGTCTAGAAAGAATACACCTACTTGAGCTTAACTGTGTGGTCGTAGTACACAAGAATGGGGCTTTCTGTAGAAAGCTCATGAGCAGATAGGGTAGCATGACCATATAACGCTCCATTTAGGCGTGGTTCATTGGCAGCCTAGTACTAGTTGTGATTTCAAGTGAAACTTGATCACAAAAAGCTGTGAATTCAAGGCATAGTCCATTCTTGTGGGAAGATATATCTTGTCATTCTATATATAAGTTCAACCCGTACGAGACTTATACTAAAAGAATGGTATAACAGTACTTCAGCATAATATCTTTGATATCTTTTTGCTTCTCGCTTTGGAATTGGTGGGGGATTGTTAGAAATAGGCCCATAAAGTGAGGCACATTTTCTTAATACCAAAGTATGCAAGATTTAGTATCATATTGTTAAGGCAAGGTGAAGGAGACCAATTTATAAGGTAGAGTCCATTTCACTCCTTGAATTATGAATGGGGATAGCATGATGAAGGCTTTGGCTAATCACACACACGTGCACGCACGAGCGCGCACGTATTCGTATATTTTCGTGTGAAAATCGCATGACTTGTGATTTACGACGCGCGACCGTGCCGTGACGCGGCGTGCCACTTAGCAGACCAAATCCACCTTTATTTTTGTTGAACCATGCATTACTCTCTCTCTCTCTCTCTATTGGAATGAGATTCAAATGTTTGCATTTGGAGCTTTATTGGGTTTGATGACAGGCAGTTACTAGTCGGTAAATGGCTGGTTAAATATATCGGTTACCAGTTGGTAAATGACATTTTTAATCATATCAGTTATCAGTTTATCTATATATATGCCTGGAGATATCCCGAGTATATAGAAAAGAATCTCACTGCCTCCATTCTCTTCCTCCTACAAACTTGTGCTGTTTGTACTGTGCCATCTGAGCCTCATCGACTCTTCTTTCTGGCGTGCACTGTAAAGAAGGGGAGCAGTATCTCTGAGCTGTTGCTGTTGTGAAGATCCGCACGGGGGCGGCAATAAGGTTTCTGGGCAGCACACATCTGCGCGACCGCTCACTATACTGCATCATCTACGTTCTGCACTGCATCAAACTTACGCTGCTTCCTATTCTTGATCAAGCCAAACAGTAAGTCATTCACTCGTTCGATCGACTTATTTAAATTATGTTTCTATATATTTTTAAAATACAATGATTTGCCTGTTGTTAGCACTGCTTTATACATCATTAGTTATTTGTGATTTTTGCCTTCTAGTAAAACTTGGAATTAAAATATTGCCAACATTTCTAACATGGTAGAGGGGGAGGCAGCGGAGGGGGCGGTGAGGAGGGGCGCGACGCAAAAATACCAGTCGGGAGGTGGGGAGTTATGTGCAAAATACATAAGTGAGGCAGTGCATCCCACCCACCCAGATCTGAGCCGTTCGAGACAAATCGAACAACCAACATTCGTATTAGCATATTAGTACTAAATAGTACATTAGCACTAGATATGCTCCCATATATGTATATGTGTGTGTGTGTATTAAGCAAGAATATATTCAAGTAGACTAAAAGTAGTAAGGCTCATTCTTAAATTGGAATAAACTACCAAGCTAGGTCTAAACTTAGCTATCTCTCTTGATTATAATACATATAATTAAATGTAAATACTAATATCAAATTACCAAGAATAAATCGATCTACAAGCACACTTGCAAATATGTGGTATGCTTTCATCAAACTTCCCAAAGTCGGCCTCCTCCTTCAAAGCAGCATACTATAGACAGATCTGTCGGGATTGGCCTGTCGAGGTATTTAATAACACAACATACACAAACACTTCTAACCACGAACCATCTATGATAATTATTTATCATAGATGGTTCTTATTAAGAACTATCTACGAATTATTACAAACAGTTCTTAATAAGAATCCTCTGTGATAATGGAAGACTTCACAGATAGTTCTTTATAAGAACCGTATATGATAATTCGTAAATAGTTCTTAATCTGTGATAATTATGTAACACAGATGATCACATATGTAAAATCATCTGTAATAATTACAACACTGACGAATTCGGGAAACTATCTGTGACAAGGTATCCAGTATGACCTTATCTGTAGTAGTAAATATTTATTGGATGGAAGCTTTGCGGCTACTATATGTTTCAAAAGCATTAAGGGCGTATTATTTGTAATTGATCTTATAGGATTTTAAATGCCAAAAAGAAAATAAAATTCATTTGTCTGTCCTTATGTATTCAAAGCCTGGGAAAAATCAAAACTACAACTGATGAAGGTGTACCGTATGATGTTTCGTGCATTTTGAATGTCCCATAGTTCTCTAAAAATAGAGTAAAGTCCATTACCGGTCCTTAAACTTTTTATGCTGTGTCATCCCGGTCCATAGACTTTTAAAGTATGCCATCCCGGTCCCTAAACTTTCAAAGTGTGCCATTGCCACCTGTTACGGGTCCAGCTGTAATGGCACACTTTTGAAAGTCTATGGACCGGGATGACACAGCATAAAAAGTTTAAGGACCGGTAATGGCACATTTTGAAGTTTATGGACCGGGATGGCATACTTTAAAAGTCTATGGACCGGGATGACACAGCATAAAAAGTTTAAGGACCGGTAATGGACTTTACTACTAAAAATATTACCGACGCAAGACATGCTAAGTCATATGCCCACACAGACCCGCAGCAACGCGCGGATGATACAACTAGTGCTCTATATAATACTTCATTATTGCAATTAACATATAAAAGCGTTCATGTCCTGGCAAAAGGAAAGGAAAGGAAAGGCATAGGGATGAAAACGGATCAGATACGTACCATCCAATAGTCTTAAATATAAATATATATTTTAAAGTAAATATAAATATAAATTTGAATATTCTCGAATATGAATACGAATCGAATGTCGTAACGAATACGAATTCAAATCAAATGTCGTAACAAATACCAATTCGAATCGAATATTTACTTAATTCGATTGAATACGAATATCCTCCTACAACTTCTGTAACAAATCTCAGTAGAACAAATTTATATAACATGATTATATGATTATATATCTACATAAAAACGGATCGAATAGTCTCGAATATGAACATGAATACGAATATGAATATTCTCAAATATGGATACGAATATTGTCAAATATGGATACGAATATTGTCAAATACAAATATGAATATTTTTAAATACGAACTTTGTTTATCAAATTTATATTTTCTCAGATACTAATATCAGATAAAACAAATTATTGTTACCGTTTCGAACCCCTGTGCATCAGGCGAGAGTAAGCCCTGAGCCATGAAACTTTTCCCCGAGGATTGCGTCCAAACGTTCCGCCATATCAGCTGTCATGTGGTTCACCCAATCTCCCACTGCCCCCTTCCTAAAATACGAATCATGCGAGAACTTTATAGAATCTCCTTGGAAACCTTTCTTGTTGGCTTCTAGGTTTTTTAGATTCTCCAAACTGCAGAGTCCCACAATTTCTGCAACTACACCGGCTTCCTCTTCCGTGTTTGAGAATGGCTGTCCAAGGAACCGTGCTAGATTCTTGACATTGTTAACTGGATCTTGAAGCATGTGTTCGTAGTTTAGGAAGAGCACTCTGTCTGGCTCTGCGTTGCTCGCCCTCCAGTAATCGAGGATGTGATCCCAGACAGGTCCCGCGAAACATTTGCCCTCACACACGGATTCAAACACATCAGAACATGACGCATCAGGCAGAGCACGCTTGAGAAAGTGCCACAGAGAGACCACTCTATCCTTTTGATCCCTGGAATTCATTTAGGTTAAATTAAGAATAAGAAGATAAGATCATCTAGAAAAAAAATCATATGTACTAACGATATAGTTGGCAACCTGCAAATATAGACGATTTTGCAGCTGGAACTACCGGCAATTGACGCCGGCAGCACCGAGAGCGGCATGTGCGTGCTCATGAGCCTCGGCGACGGCAGCGCATCCAGTATTGCGTCACGGCCGACGGCAAAGAGCTCGTCGAGGAAAGGCACGCAGTTGTGAGGGTTGAGGCGGCGGAGCGGGTGGTCGGGGCTGGCCGGGGGGCATGCGCCGCGCGCCATCGTGGCGAAGGCCAGGGCCTTGAGCCACGTGGTGCCGGACTTGGGCAGGCTCGCGAGGACGACGTCGCCGGGGCGCGCCGCGAAGCTGCGCTGCATGGCGATGACGCCCCGCACCCAGTCCTCCCCCACCCAGACGGCCTGGTAGCAGCGCAGCTTCAGCTTGTATTTGCAGTGTCTGGGCAGGGCCGCCACAACGGCATCGTGCTCGTGCGGTGGGCGCACCGGGATGGTGCCGTCGTCGACATCCTCGAACGCGACGGGGCCTCGGATGCTACTCGTCTTAGCACAAGCCATATACTGACTGATATGATGTGCAAGCTTAGCGATCGACAGTTTACACGCATCTATAAATACGTACACCTAGACTTGCCCACCGACAGGCCACAGCTACATACCACCGATTTATTCACCATGTGGTCTACAATCGTGCACGAATTGATACCAAGTAATTTTCTAAAATGTAGTGATAGATGAGCCGATTAGTATTGGTGGTGTATGGTGTCAATTTATAATTTTCTAATATGTAGTGATAGATGAGCCGATCACACTACTACAGAAAGCCTAATAGTAGACACCAAATCACAGACGGTTTTGTGAAACCGTCTGTGATTTATACTATTACAGACGGTTTTAATTTGGAGGCCGTCTGTGGTATTTGTGGCGGGAAAAAAGAGTATCACAGACGGTTCTTACCGCTGAACCGTCTGTGATACTAGAATATCATAGACGGTTTTATAATAAAAACCGTCTGTGATACGTTTCCCGCCTTGCAATCCCTCAAAATTTCATATTTTCCCGCTTAAGTTCGAGTATGGTTCAGTTTTGAGACACCTTAAGTAAAATGGGCATAATTTTTGCATACGGTGTCCGTTTTCGACGTTCTTGTACTCGTTGGAAAGCTAACGACGAGCCCGATCCAAAAAAAAATGACTCGCTTGCGCCCGTCGCCCTCCAAGACCCCGAAAATCGTCCATCTTTGGACCTAAACCTGCATCACAAGTTTTTTGTTTCTGTTTTTGCCCTTTTTCTTGGTTTTATTTTCGGAATTTGGATTTTTCTTCAACTGCAAAGTTGTAGATCTCGTCGAAACCTTTCGAATGAGTATATATAAACTATATAAACCTTTGCTATTTTATCTTTTCAGACTAGTTGTTTATATTGCATCGGTATATAAAATTTGTGCTCCAATTCACAGACGGTTCTATATATAGAACCATCTGTGATATTCATTCATCACAGACGATTCTATATATAGAACCGTCTGTGATAATCTGACCGCTGGGCCCGTCGATCCTCAACCCCACGAATCGTAGCTCCGCCTTTCCGTTCCCGTGCCAAAAATTTCGAATTCCCGCCTCTCCCTCCCTCTCCCTCCCCTATAAATATAACCAAAATCCAGCCTCTTTGCTGGTCTCCTCTTCCTTGCTGTCCTCCTCCTTGCTGTCCTCTTCCTTGTTGTTCTCCTCCTCCTTGCTGTCCTCCTCCTTGTAGACGACGCAGAAGCATCTAGCTCGTGCCAACCAGGCAGACGCTCAATCAACTCCAACGATGGTGGTCGTCAAAGACATTCAGCTCATTGTTCTTGTTGTGTAACCTGCTCGTTGTTCTTGTTGTATAACCTGCTCGTTGTTTTGAGATATTGTAATGGTAGACTCTAATCTTAATAAAAATTGATGTTTTATGTTTGTGAAATGAATTGAGATGTGAATTGGATGTATACATATACATGTTGATCTGCTTGTTTCAGAGGGCATGGCTAGCATTTCCTGAGGCTAGCCAATAAACAGAAATAGGTTTAAGAATAGAAGGGAATATCACAGACGGTTTTTAACTAAAAACCGTCTGTGATAGTTATAATCACAGACGGTTTTTAGTTAAAAACCGTCTGTGATATTTACATATCACAGACGGTTTTTAACTAAAAACCGTCTGTGATAACTATATATCACAGACGGTTTTTAACTAAAAACCGTCTGTGATATTTGTATCACAGACGGTTCGAAAACCGTCTGTGATGACATCGTATTATCACTGACCCATAAATTCAAACGGTTCACAAAACCGTCTGTGATGACGTTTTTGAACCGTCTGTGATGACCTTTTCTGTAGTAGTATCAGTATTGATGGTGCACGATGCCAATTTACTACTTTGTAAAATCCTCTAGTCTAGAAAATTTGGACACCTCAAAAATATAAAATGACATACAGATCCACATGTATCCATCAGAGACGAACCCATAGGGTATACCAGGTGGATCATGGCATACCCTGGGGCCAGTCGAACTCAGTACCAGTCAATCCCGGACAGTGGCGGAGCTACAGGGTATGCCGGGTGGGCCCCGGCATACCCTGTAGCAGTGGGACCGAGCGAAGTACCAGGGTACCAGGCATGCATACGTGAAACGCAAACACAATAATCTCTAATCAATCACCCATATGCAAACGCTATAATCTCTAATCAGTATGTGACGTGCGGCCGCTCCGCTTGAATGCGTGACGGCTGCTCCGCTCGAACGCGTGACGGCCGCTCCGCTCCGCTCATACGCGATAATCTCTGATTGCCTCGCCTGACGAACGCGTGACGGCGTGACGCGCCGAGAGCCCGAGACGGTTCGCCTGCCCGCACGTGACGCGCGTGACGGCCGCTCCGCTCGATCCTCAGGCCTCAGCGACTCAGCGTCTCAGCGTAGAATCGTTCGATCGTTCGCCGCCGCCGCATGACAGAATAAACCGCATGAGAGACGTTGTCACTCGTCAAGCGAAATCAATCAGGTAATCAAGTATGATTTCTTATGATTTTTTTGTTTCGGATGAATCGATCAGGAAATCATCAGGTCTCTCGATGGATGAGAGCGATGCTATTTCTTGTTATTTTTTTGTTTCGGATGAGACCACCGCCCACCCTAGTGTATTTTTGAGATGAATGCTTCCTGTTAGCACTGATTGATGCGGGTTAATTTGACGGAACATTCATTCTTTAAGGAAAAATTGGGAACATTCCCAACCATAAAAACATAGTCACAGATCTTGAAGATCTTGCATTACTTCTATAACAGAAACATATGGACAAAAAAAGTTCTGGCATTCAAATTTCAAAATGATATATAATATTCTTTATTCTCTTGTAGGGCCGGACCAATTGTTTTTTTTTTGGAATTATTCAGTTATGAAGAGAAGCGGAGACAGAGGCATAAAGTGTATGATATGGTTTACTTGCTTCTCAATTTGGTATTGCTTCTACCGGTGGCAACAGCAAGTGTTGAAAGGGTTTATTCTGCAATAGTTTTAGTGAAAACAAAGTTAAGAAATAAGATGGGTGATAGTCTTTTGGATGATTGTCTAGTCACTTTCATTGAGCGGGATATTTTCTTTAAACTGGATGAAGATGATATAATTGAGACATTCATGTCCCTTAGAAAGCGTCGGCTAAAAAAGTCAGATAAGTAGTATTGTAAGTCTCTTACTCTCTTTTATGCCTATATCTTGAACTATCAGTATAGCGTTTGAATTATTCATATTGTAATTTGTGGATGTTTTCAACTTAATCTTCAAATTTAAGACATCGTGTTATTTAGTGCATATATACCGAATTACGTTGCAAATTTTATAACTATTACCGAATTGCCAAATGGTTTTACCGAATTGTATATGAAAATTTTTGGTCGGCATACCCTTAGGTAAAATTCTGGATCCGTCACTGATCCTGGAGCTGTGTAGGGCGGGGAGTGGGCGCTGAACAAGGGTGACGAGCATGTACGCGATGGGGAAGGTGAGGATGACGGCCGCGGAGCTCAACAGCAGCGACACGGACGGCCACGGCGGCGGCATTGGCGGCGGGCACCGCGGCGGGAAGAAGGGCAGCAAGGGCGGCGGCGAGATCGGCGGGTTCGTGCTGTGGCAGAAGAAGCCGGAGCTGTGGTGCCTGGAGCTCGTGGTGTCGGGCTGCAAGATCAGCGCCGGCAGCGACGGCAAGGTCGCCTGGCGCCAGACGCCGTGGCACCAGTCCCAGGCCTCCCGGGGCCCGCCGCGCCCGCTCCGCCGGTCGCTCCAGGTGTGTACTGTACGCGCATACAAGTATACGTTACCCTTGCTGCCCTGTACCGCTTACGTACGCGCGTATTCTTTGGTACGCGTATCGCAAGGTACTTACTGCTAGTACTACTGTGACTCGAGTGTGGTCGCGTGGTACGTTAAACACACACAGTGGCGAAGCCAGAAAAAAAATTGAGGTAGGGCTAAGGCGCCAAGCTAGATTGTCACAAATATAATATTTTACTTTTGCTCAATTAAAATTCATGTATGAATAGAAGAGAAATAAAGTAAAAAAGAGAGAAATACAATGAAATTATGAAATTATCTCAGTAATAGAAAGCACATCCTAAAAATATATAAATATACATGCGGAGTTTAATCCTACCTTATTATTAGCTTTTTTTTCATTTGTAGAATTTGCCCAATGTCTGCTTCAATGAGTATTCTACTTTTTGGCTTTAAGAAATGAAGTGCTGATTCCACCAGAAGTTCTTTCTGGCAAGACTGTTTGGACACCGAACGGAGAGCTCGATACCTTTCTAGTATTTTTTATTTCTTTGCCCCTTTTTTGCTGTTAACCATTTGTAATTTGCCATCATAATGATATCTCTTAAGTTTAACCTATATAATATATTCTTGCCAAGGAGGAGGAGAGGCTGAAGCCTAACCAAGCCTCCCCATTGGCTACGCCACTGAACACACATTCAATTCCCATAAAGGACAGTAATTTCGACTCAACAACCGGATGAACTTAGAGAAGTATAAGGGCATCTCCAATGGTCTGAGTCAGCTAGCTATATGCATGTACACATCAGCATATATCCTATGTGGAGGAAAGAGAGTATGCAAAAAAAATCGAGCCAGCTCTTCCTTAAGCACTAGTCTATAACGCCAAACGAGACAGCCTCTATAAATTCTGTGTGTGCATGTAAGCATCAAATAACTATCCTTATAGATAGTTCTTTAGAATGCTAGCTTTAGTGTGTACTATATAGATGATATGGAAATTTTATAGTTAGTTGCTAGCTATAACCATTGGAGATGCCCTAATAAAAGGTTGTTAGTAGGCTGTATGCTGAGATAGAGGAGGAGAGAGAAGAGAGGTGGGCTGTAAGTTTACAACCAGCTGAAGCACAAGAACCAAGAAACTTTGTGGGAGAAAGGGGTGGGTCATACAGCCTTCAGCTGGCTGTAAACTACTATATGAATGGGCTGATAAGTGGACTGTAAGTGTCTATACAGCCAACTGAAGGTTGTATTATTAGTCTTGCTCTTAGAGCAAGTATAATAAGAGGCTGTTAGTAGGCTGTATGCTGAGGTAGAGGAGAGAGAGGAGGAGAGAGAAGAGAGGTGAGCTGTAAGTTTACAGCCAGCTGAAGCACAAGAACCAAGAAACTTTGTGAAAGAAAGGGGTGGGTCATACAGCCTTCAGCTGACTGTAAACTACTATATAAATAGGCTGATAAATAGGTTGTAAGTGTTCATACAACCAGCTTATGCTTGGGCTGATCTGCAGCACACATTCAATTCCCATGGCAGTAATTTCGACTCAACAACCGGGTGAACTTATGCTTGGGCTGATCTGCAGCACACATTCAATTCCTATAAAGGACAGTAATTTCGACTCAACAACCGGATGAACTTATGCTTGGGCTGATCTGCAGCACACATTCAATTCCCATAAAGGACTGCTGGCTGCTGCCATTGGTCGGACCTACGGAACGAGCCCATTGTTGTCACCACTCATAGTGGTTGCCTGGTTGGTATTGCCGTATTAGCATGGGCAATGCTACAGTATGTGGCATGTACACGTCCACGCATCCTATGCAAAATTGCTGCCCAGATTACTAAGGACCGGGTGATAGTCTTTTGGATGATTGTCTAGTCATATTCATTGAGCGGAATATTTTCTTTGAAGCGGATGAAGATGATATAATCGAGACTTTCATGTCCTTTAAAAAGCGTAGGCCAAAAAAGTCAGGCAAGTAATATTGTAAGTCTCTTTTATGTATATTTGAGACTATTAGTATGGTGTTTGAACTATTTATATTGTAATTTGTGCAAGTTTATAACTTAATCCTTGAATTTAAGACTTATCATATTATTTAATGCTTGTATACCTAATTACGATACAAATTTTACAATTATTTACCGAATTGACAAATGGTTTTACCGAATTACATATGAAAATTTTGGTACGGTATACCCTTTGGTAAAATCCTAGATCCGTCACTGATATCCATCCTCGAGTATGGAAAAAAAGATCGAAAACTCCAAATTTCACGCATGTGCGCTTTGGTTCGAAGGTGCGCACACCTCTTCGAGCCAACGGATAGAAATAATCTTATCATGAGACATTTGCGCATGGCGAGCCAGGCAGCAGTAATAGCTATCTTTGCTATGTTGTTTGTGCTCCCGCCGTCGCAAACAGCACGCGCGTACGTAACTATGGTACGCAGCGAAGTCCCCCTCCTATTTAAGAGCAAGTCCAATAATAAAGCAAGTGTTTAGCTATAAGTCAAGTTATAAGAGCCAAGTTATACAATAATTTGTCTTCTATTTGTCTACAAAAAGTTTTTTACTATTATGTGGTACCATGTCTCACATTCTCTTTCCTATTCCTCCTCACATACATTTATTATCTGAGTCCACCACTGCATAGGCTCCTGTGCCCAGCTTGTTGCTTGCATGAGAGCCAAGCTCTCATCTCTCTCCTCTCTTCTCTCCTCCACATCAGCAAAAATGCTGACTAGCTTGACTATAAGACCATTATTTCTTTATCTGATTGCATATCTCGCTCCGCGTTCGGAATTCTTGTCCGTTTGGGATCGCTGATCATGTGCAGGATTCCGAGTCCTTCTCAACTCCGTTTTGAGGTGAGATCTTCAATTCCGAAAGGTTCTTCTGTTCGGAGTTCGCTAGCTGGGCATGAGCGTGCAACACCGGGCACGCGTGAAGCCATCAAGGAGCCCCCCGCCGGCACGCGCACTGCCGCACCGGAAACCGCGAAATTATGTCAGGTGGACCGTGGCATCCAGGCCACGCGACGATCGACGAAGTGTGTCTCAGCTGCAGTCATCCTAGATTTATCATCCAAAATCCTTTATAATTTCACCGTAATATTTTTTGGATCACTAGATAGTACTTATAGATACATTACTAAACATCAAACACATATCATACATAAGCATAACTAATGCAATAGTAGTCTTACACATAGGTCGATTAATCCAAAACTTTTAAAGAGTAGCAGTGAAAACGGTAACATCACACATGTGAGACTCTCAGGATATGCCCATAGAAACAAGCTGGAGTTCGCGACCTAATTTTTAACCTCATCATCTTCCAATTTGTCAATACTTTTAGATGAATGCAGGGGCGAAGCCAAGGGGGAGGCTTAGTAAGGCTCGAGCCTCACCTCCCCCCGACGGCAGAACCCCCCCTCCCCCCCGGGCGAGCCCCCCTCCCGGCGAGCCCCCCTTCCCCCGGCGAGAGCAGCCGGCCGACAATCACAGGATTCCCCAGCGATTTTAAGCCCAAAAGCAACAAAAAAACTAAAACTTGAAGTGGCAGCCCAGCCCAGCAAATTATCTTATGGCCCAGCAAACCAACACATCCACTCGGCGACAGATCTAGAGCCAGGAGAGAGGAGACAGACATTCACAAATCACAAACACACAAAAGCCAGATCTGGGCATCGGGCGACTGGCGGCGGCGCGGCGACCCAGCGACCGGAGGGAGGAGTCGGAGCGGGGTGACCCGGCGCCCGGCGGCGGGAGGGAGGAGTCGGAGCGGCTGAGCGGGGCGCACTCCGAGCGAGCCAGCGAGGCGAGGCGGCGCCCGGCGCCCGGCGGGAGGAGTCGGCTGGCGGCCTGGCGCTGAGGGAGTTGCGGGAGTCGGCTAGCGTTGAGGGAGTTGCGGCGAGGGAGGGAGAGGCCGAGAGACTGAGAGAGGGAGTGGGGACTGCCGGCCGGACTGAGGCCGTGAGGCTGAGGCGCGTTGAGCTCTGAGGAGTGAGGACCGAGCCAGGCAGCCAGTGCTGCAGATTATAAAAGAACTGCTGTGGGAATCGAAGAAAAGGAGCCAGGTGCCGACAGCTGCGTGGGCAAGGCTCATCTCCTCAAGACCTCAGCTCAGGTGCCGACGAGTGTCCTGAACACTTTCCACATATGTATATTTAAAAAGGAATTAATGTACATTTGTTGGCGACGTATACCTGTTGAATAGTGGATTACTAGTAGTAAGTTCTAGTTCTAGAGAATAATAATGAGTATAGCACTCAACAGCTAGCTAGCGCTAATCCTCTGCTTGATTGGGGGAATTAATAAAGCAGACAGGAGATGGTGTGCTACACTGGACGAGAGATCTTTAAAATCATTGATGATGATAAAATTATAAACCGTTTCCAAGGCATGAAGTCATGTAGAATGCATTTGTCCCGTGATTCAAATTTATCTCGTGGTTCAAATTAGCTTATTTGTAGTATGTTTCATAATTCATATGAACTAAATTTTCATTATTATTCACAATTTTCTATTATATAACTAATTTTCATATGTTTCATACACATGTGGTTTATTTCTACTCCGTACTCATAGCAGAATAATTATATATTATTGGGTATGTGCTTTCAATTGTCGAGGTACGTACTTTGTATTTATCTGTTTTTCGTTGTTTGTCTCCAAAACTCGAATTGTATAATTTCTGTATGAATTTGAAATTCTATAAGAGCATAAGACTATATTTGTGTCAACTTAGTTTAATCCGATAAATACTTCAGCCCCCCCTCAATTTTAATCCTGGCTTCGCCACTGGATGAATGCTAGACGTTTCTTTCTCCTCCTTACTTACTGAATAACAGTAATTGGACAATAGCGAGTACGAAAGTACTCAACAAGCCATCACACATAATGCATTTATAATAGATGCAAGGCTGACAAAAGAAGACACTACTACAGAAAACCACATTACAGACAGTTCAGAAACGTCATCACAGACGGTTTTCTGAACCGTCTGAATTTATGGGTCAGTGATAATCCAAGGTTATCACAGACGGTTTTAAAACCGTCTGTGATTATCAGATATCACAGACGGGTTTTCATTAAAAACCGTCTGTGATTATCACATATCACAAACGGTTTTTAAGTAAAAACCGTCTGTAATATACGATTATCACAGACGGTTTTTACTTAAAACCGTCTGTGATATTCCTTTCTCCAAATTCTAAATCTATTCTGTTTACTGGCTAGCCTCAGGAAATGCTAGCCATGCCCTCTGAAACAAGCAGATAATCACAGACATAAAACATACAATTCACACATCTCATTTCATTTCAGATACATTTCACATCTCAATTCATTTCACAGACATAAAACATCCAATTGACAACGCACTTCATTTGATCACAAACATAAAGCATCCATTTCGTAAATCAATTAATTGAATTGAAATAAATATCCATTAACAAATACACAATTACAAAAGATCTACACTGCATTTGCACTTAAAAAAGGTTCGTTGATTATGTATCTATGGTGCGGAGTGGAACCGGCCTTCTGGCTTTATGACTTGAGTCAGCAAAAAGTACGCCAACTCTGATCGAATCCGTCCAAGATCAGGCTGTTTCAATGGAGTTGACGAGATGTACGCAGTCTGTCGATAGGAATATCAATGTGCGTATATATGTAACGTGATAAGTATGAAGTAATTATGGGAAGATTGACAAACCTTGGAATTGGTGATCCTCGAGGAATCGAGGAGTAGTTCCATATGTTGGCAAACGTAGTATCCACATGTGTTGCCCAGCTGCTGCTGGTAGCACTGCAAAAAATGGAATGTGTTAGTTCAAGAGGCTGTTGCATAGAATTAATTAATGTGAAATAGCGAATACCTGTAGGACCGAAATGGCCGACAGAGGGGGTGAATGTCAATTTCTAAACAATTTCGTCCCCACACAAGTACCTACAATAATTTCTCCTCCGATAGCTAAGGAGCTATGAAGAAGGAATTAAATTCGCTCTCGAAAAACGGACTGAAAAGATTGACACGGCAAGAACTCAGATTAAAACGATTGTCACTGCAAGAAATATGGGATCAAGGACTGCCACGGCAAAGAAGACAGCTGAAAATATTGCCACGGCAGACACGGCAAGAAACAGCAGCGAAACGCTACCACGGCAAAGAAAGCATGCTGCCACGGCAAAGAAATGAGAAGAAATGCTGCAGCCAAAGAAGGATCAAGAAGAGTACTGCGGACTGCAAAGAATAAAGAAGCTGCTGGCTGCAGAGAGGTCTGCCACGGCAGAGAAAATGCTGCCAGAGTCTACCACGGCAGAGAACAAGCTGCCAAAGTCTGCCACGGCAGAGAAAGACTGAGAAATGCTGCTGAAAACTGAAGAAATGCACTGCACACCGTAAGATATTCAGACTATCACCAAACTGAGAAAGGAGATACAATTCAGCAGCAAATTCTGGACCTATTGCCAAATCTGAAACAAAACCCCAAATTACTCATTGAACTTGCATCTATTGCTTATGAGCTTTTTCAAACCTCTTAGCAATGATCTCAAGACATTCTGGGCCAAAACTCAGACCATCTCTAGAAGGGAAAAACAAGATTTACATCAAACCCTAGAACAAGAACACTAAGAACAGAGACAACTCCAAAAATCAAAATACTCAATAATCCCAAGTCCTTTGGCCTTGAAACTCTAGGGATAGGTACTTAATAGCCACAAGAGTCTAGATATCAATTTTCAAGCCATCATATGAGAGGAAACAATAACAGCTCCAAAAACCCTAGAGAGCAAAATATGAACAGAGTACTCCCAAAAGAGAAATCTAAGATTAAAATGAAGTTAGCTCATGGGAATTCGATCAAATGATCTTGTGGCACTATCCCATCATGGAGCAACCCATTTTGCCACTCACAATCAAGAAATAACAAGAAACTCATAAAATCAAGAAATCATCAAAGAGGGCATCGAAGAACAGAGAGCACAAACTGGGAAATAAACTTCAAATTTCCATTACTTGAAGCACATGGATTACAGAGGAGCTACGTCCCCATACGCATGGACATTCGGAGGAATGATTACATGATGGATCACCACTCCCTCTCCCTCTCCAACTCAAGAACACAACCCATACATGCTTGAGAAGGAAGAACACTACACAGACTCTCACCAAGAAACCATCGAAGGGGACAACAAAGGGAGCACTCTCTACCTCTCCACCCACTCTCACCAACTAAACCATAAAGCCAAAACAACCTCTAAAGCCTATTTTGACTAAAGGAAACCCTAAAATCCATTCAAGTGCTCAAGTGGACATGCAGTCCCTCCTCCCCTTTTATAGCGCTTGGCTAACGGGTCTCCGCCCCGTTACGCCCGCTACGTCCAACGGAGCCTGCTCCCGCTTGTGCAGCCTTGCGAATTTCCCGATTCGCCCCTCCTGCACCTTCCGGGAAGCTTCCGCGCTCCTTGTCTCGCACGCCTCGCAACCACCTCGAGTCCACGTCGTCTTCAACACATCCCGACCGTTCTGACCTCAGCGCCACCTGCGCCTAGTCCGGTCCACCGTGTCTGGCCACGACTCCGCCCGATGTCCTGCAGCCACACAGACAAGAAACACGTCAAATAGCACCGCTCGATACATGAAAGCGTAAATAACATCATGCTTATCACAGATGAAGTCCAAACCTGTCAAATCAAAGAATCAGCGTCCTAATCCCATATGACCAAGTTTGACCACAATCCGACCGAGCCCGTTGCACCACACAACGTCAAGGTCCGAACAACCCAAACCAAACTCGACTATCCTAAACCGATGTCAATTACTCATCGTACACATGGGATGACCTCCACATGGTCTCTCAATCTCCCCCTTGATGAGTATATTGACAAACCCTGAAAAAGCAATAAGTTGAGTTTGAGTTTGAAAAATCCAACATGGTCCAAAGAAGGAATATGAAGCTAATGACCATGTCGACACAAGGAGCAAACGAAAGAACAAGTTTTCCTCAAAGCTCCAAAAATGGCTTTTTCTACCACTATTCTCCCCCTTTTGGCAATAACACATCAAGAATGCAAAGAAGAGAATATGACATGTCAACGGATGAATATGGCTGAAGTTTGTTTATTTTAGCATTTAGAGCCATGAGAATTATCCATAATGACCATAACAAGGTACACCAAGCCATAACTCAATAAAACGCTATCTAGATCATGACAAAATATGTATATCCTAGCTAGAGCACATAGATGACGATCTGAAATGTAATGCATTTTATGAGCATGTCAAGTCATCAATAAGCAAAGTTTAACTAGAGATATCCAAGGATGATGCAGGCCATGTCAATAAGCTAAGCGGAACAAGGAAGCTAATATTGAGTCCAAATAGAGTGCTATAAGCTCAAGATTGAAACATTGGTTAAGTACTTGGTTCTTTTGTAGCTTAAGCAAATTCAACACATAAAACATTGTCTTTTTAAAGCTTATGGTTGTTTCCAACCCAATTTTTTTTTGTTATGTGCTAGATCTCAAGCCTTATGCGACTACTTCAAGCAAGAAGCTTAAGAAGATAGTCTAGGTCATCCAAAACTCCCCCTGAGTTCATGCCTAGTGCAATGGCAAGCCGTCTCATGAGAAAGAATTAGTGAAATCAGTTTTTTCGCACAAAAGAGATTGTTTTGCTTTTTAACCATGTTGTACTAACTTATGCATCATCAAGAACTAATATAGCTCAAACTAAGGCTCAATAGAGATTCAACGCTCAACTTAGCCTACTTGACATGGCATGGATCACAAAAGGATCGCTCAAGAAAGACTAGACTCAAATGCTAGCATGACAAGTTTTAATTCAAGTTGAGCAATTTTAATTAACTTATCATGGCAAAAGCTAGTATACACATATGAAGTCATGATAAATCTAGCATATAAGCACAAGTCATGGCAAGGTGTAAAGCATTGTAAACAAGTCATAACAGGATAATAATCAAGGCTCAATGTAGTTATATTACAATGCAAAATGCTAGAAATGCAGAAAATTCAACTCCCCCTTAACATTAGATGCAACTTTTAGTTCAAGTTGAGTTAAGTCAAAATTAAGCTCCAGAAGCTCCCAAATGAACTCTCCCTGAACCAAAGCAATAAAATCGAGAAGCTGGCAAATAAGACCAAACAGGTAGTCCTTAAAGCATAGATAAGATATATAGAGACAACTATGGCTCAAACTGACTCTCATTTACCCCATATGACTCCAGGACAATCAGCTGACAGTAAATCACACACTAGAGAGCAAACACGTACCTTGTCTACCCGAGAGTGGCCCAACCCTCGCTAGAACCTACAAGAAGTGAGTGAGCTCAACCTAGTGAGATAAGAAACAGCTAATATGCAGCATCCTGGAAGCACAAGATAAGAGTAAGAAGTCTAAGCAACTCGGTAAGAAAAGCACTCTAACCTATGCTAGAAGGACTAAGCTTGATGCACCCCGAGTGCAAAGCGACAGAAATGAGACAGAAGCATAATCAATATAGTAAAGCAGTAAAGCCCAAAGCTCCCCCTCACTACAGTCCATAAGGACAAACCACCCCAAGCTCTCCCCGCAGAGCTGAAAACCTCGAACTATCCAATGGCTTGGTGAAGATGTCAGCCAACTGGTGGTCACTTTCCACAAACTGGAGCACTATATCGCCCTTCTCTACATGGTCTCTAAGGAAGTGATAACGGATATCGATGTGCTTAGTCCGAGAGTGTTGCACTGGGTTCTAAGCAATGTTAATCGCAGAAGTATTATCACAAAAGAGTGGAACACTGTCAATAACTAACCCAAAGTCCCGTAGGGTCGAAGCCATCCAGAGCACCTGACTGCAGCAGCTGGCTGCAGCAACATACTCGGCCTCTGTGGTGGACTGTGCAACACTGGACTGCTTCCTAGAAGACCAAGAGACGAGAGAAGTGCCAATGAATTGGCAAGTGCCAGAAGTGCTCTTCCTATCTATCCTACAGCCAGCAAAGTCTGCGTCCGAGAAGGCTCTCAAGGAAAGACAGGATGAGGAAGAGTACCAGATACCATAGTCAATGGTAGCTCGGAGGTACCGAAAGATGCGCTTCACCGCCTGGCGATGAGATATGCGAGGAGAGGCCTGAAAACGAGCACACAGACACACAGAAAAGTGTATGTCTGGTCTCGAGGCAGTGAGGTAAAGAAGGGAGCCGATCATACTTCTGAACTCTTTCTGATCAACTGGCTCGCCGTCTTCATCTGGGTCAAGATAGGCTGTAGAAGCCATGGGAGTCGACACAGGCTTACCATCACTCATGTCGAAGCGTCTCAGGAGGTCACGAGTGTACTTTCCCTGATGAAGAAATGTACCCTCCCAAGTCTGCTTGATTTGGAAGCCAAGGAAGAAGGTCAACTCGCCCATCATACTCATCTCAAACTCGGTGCTCACGACATCCGAGAACTATGAAACCAGAGTATGGGAAGAGCCGCCAAAGATGATGTCATTGACATAGATTTGGACGAGCAGAAGGTCATTGCCATGACGGCGGATAAACAAGGTCTTGTCTACTTTACCCATTTCAAACCCATGACTCAACAAGTAGAACTTAAGCCTCTCATACCAAGCTCTGGGGGCCTGCTTAAGTCCATACAACGCTTTGGAAAGCTTGAAGACATGGTGTGGATATTTGGGGTTCTCGAAACCTGGAGGCTATCTGACATAAAGTACTTCCTCAATGACTCCATTAAGGAAGGCACTCTTGACGTCCATCTGGTAGAGCTTGAAACCCTTAGAAGCTGCAAATGCAAGCATGATTCTAATGGCCTCAAGTCGAGCTACAGGGGCAAAGGTCTCCTCGAAGTCTAGACCCTCAACCTGGGAAAACCCCTGAGCTACCAGTCTAGCCTTGTTTCGAATAACCACTCCATCCTCGCTCTGCTTGTTCTTGAACACTCACTTAGTCCCAATAATATTGTGACCTCGCGGGGGCTCGACAAGCGACCAGACCTTGTTCCTCTCGAAATTTTCTAGCTCCTCATGCATGGCATTGACCCAAGACTCATCAGAAAGGGCGTGACAAACGTCCTTGGGCTCAAAAGAGGCAACAAAGGCAGAATGGAGACAAAATTGAGAAAGGCCAGGCTTAGAGCGTGTGACACGCTCGAAGAGATCTCCAATAATCTGTTCTGAAGGATGCCTTTTCTGGATATGTCGGGGAGGTCCTGGATGAGGAGAAGAAGTGGCCTCTACCTCGTGTGCAGACGAGGCAGGGACAGAGCCACTAGCTCCAAAAGAAGCGGTAGGCAGAGGCTGATCACCTCGAGGTGCAGTGGAAGACGGCACCTCAAGGGGTGGATGAAGGACTGGATCGGGTAGACACCCCTCATCTCCATCATCCTCATCATCCACAAAGATGGGCTCGGACTGCTCTAAAGAACCTGAGATATCGGGCCTAGTCCCCGGACTAGCCTCATCGAATGTCACATCACAGGTCTCTACCATTTTACTAGATTCGCAGTTCCAAACCCTATAAGCCCGTGAAGAAGGCGAGTAACCTAGAAAGATACCATCACAAGAACGTGACTCGAACTTGTCTAGGTTCCCGGACTTCAAAATAAAGCACTTGCAACCAAACACACGAAAATGAGAGACGCTGGGCTTTCGCCCGTATCTCAACTCATAAGAAGTACGGTGCAAGTGTGCCCTAAGAAAGACTCGATTTGAGACATGGCACACGGTGCCTATAGCCTCAGCCCAAAACTTCCGCGGTGTAGAGTACTCATCAAGCATCGTCCTGGCCATCTCGACCAAGGTACGGTTCTTCCTCTCCACGACGCCATTCTGCTGTGGGACGTGCGGAGAAGAGAACTGGTGCTCTACACCTGTCTCATCACAGAACCTCTCGAAGTAGGAATTCTTTAACTCCGTGCCATTGTCACTGCGGATCGCTCGTAAGGCACCCGGGAGCTCAACAAAAAGCCTACCGAAAAGACCTCAGAAATGTGAAAATATCTCATCCTTCGAGGCTAAGAAAAACACCCAAGAAAATCTCGAATAGTCATCGACCACAACAAGTACATACCACTTCCCTCCGGCTGACTGCACTCGAGCTGGTCCGACTGTGTCCATGTGGAGCAGCTGTCCCGGTGCATCGGTCATGGTCACTGTGACCGGAGGGTGAGAAGCGGCAACCATCTTGCCGTGCCGGCATGGAGCGCAAATAAGATCTTTGACCATCTTGAGTTTCGGCAAACCACGAATGAGATCGTGGCCGCTAACTCGAGTCAAATGGTCAAATCCAATATGACCAAGTCTCCTATGCCAGAAAGAGATATCGCAGGACTCAGAAGCAACTAAACACCTGAGAGGATCACCAGAAGACTCAGAAAAATCAACACGAAAGATCCTCCCAAAACGAGAAATCCCGCAAACCAGACTACCCGAAGAATCAAGAATTTTGCAATTGTTTTTCTTGAAGCTCACCTCGAAACCGTCATCGGTAAGCTGAGAAACGGAAAGCAAGTTGTACTGCAGCTTACTAACCAAGGCAACATCTTTAAGAATAAAAGAAGCATTAACATGCACAGTACCTTTGGCGATGACGCGCCCAGACGAAGCGTCTCCGAAGGTGATCGTCTCATCACCTGGAGCGCAGGCTAGGGAGGAGAACCAACGGGAGTCTCCGGTCATATGACGAGAACAACCGGAGTCGACAAGCCAAACCTTCTCCTTCCCTACCCGGCGAACCTGAGTCAACGAGAGAGTAAAGTCTCAGTACTGGGATAAATCAAGAGTGATTTTGGCACCCAATACTGAGTAACACGTGGAGCAGATGAAGTAGTCAAACACGACTGACCTCTATCTACCCTACGCTCTCTGTGACTCAAAGAAGCAGAAGGTCTATGTGCAGACCTGAAGCTGTTGCTAGGTCCGACTGCTATGGGAAAGCGAGTCGAAACACCGGCAACCTGCTGATCACGCCGTGGGTAACTGTCTCGACGGGGGAAACGAGATGTACCCTCAGGATGGCGGAAGTCACGACCTGGAGCAGCACGAGGACGAAAACCAGAAGACTCAGAAAAACCAAGTCCTCGATGCTGCCAAAACCCATCAGAAGCAAACCTGGACCTCGTGCTAGTCTTAGGTGCACTCAGGATATGGGGCTGACCCTGAATACACCTAAGTGCCTCTGCATGGTCTCTACGCGCAATCCTAGCGCGCCTGAAGCATCGATCGACTGTGTGTCCATCCTTCTGACAGAAGGTGCAGTGGTACTTCACCTTCTGAGAGGTAGAAGTAGCACGAGGAGGCTTCGCCTTCTGAGAGGCCGAAGCTGCAGGTGGACTCACCTTGCTGTCAGAGATCCCTTGGACAAAGCCCGCTGATTTGAATTTAACCTCATCAGATCTGGGCTCGACCTCGATCACACCTCCTACTATGGGTCGGAGAATAGCAGGTGGATGCTTCCTCATATCCGCATAAAAATCATATCCTAGACCTTGATTGAACTTGCAAATATTGGTTTGGTCTAGAATAAGATTAAGCTTTTTCTTGCCGCCTACAAATCTCTCGAGAGTGTTCATAAGATACTGACACTCCCGGAAGAGAGAGGTGCAAGAAGAGCAGGGGAAGAGGGAACAGCAGGAGGTAAGGAAGCAGATGAAGAACCAATAGCAGAGGAACGAATGGCTTGTGCACGCACAGCCGACTCAGAATGGACAGTCCTACTGCTAGCAGGTTGGTTCACGTCGCTAAGCGTCTCAACCTTACCCTGGGGCTTCTCCCCATTCTCAGCACAGACAATACAAGCAGATGGTCACACATTTCTCATCCAATGCAACCAAGTCAGATTTTAGTTTGTTACAATTAATGCATGGTGAGCTAACAGGGTCCTTAGAAGCATACTGAGCCAACTTCCTATCATGATCAATCATTTCTTGAAACTGTTTGGAGACAGCTTCAAGTTCAGCAGTTAACTTAGGACAGTTCAAGCATGAATCAATCGGCTCAAGCAAAAAAGCTTGTAGTTCAGCAATTTTATGATCTGCCCGTTTTAGATTCATCTTCAAGTTATTGCAATTTTCACAAGACTCGGGCAGATCAAGGAGCATGGCATAAGGTCCTCTAGCGGTAATGTCCTTAACCTCACATGAGGTGGGAGAAGCAGTCTCATCAGTAGTAAGTAGGGTAACCGCCATCCTACTCAACTCTAACTCAGCAAGCAGACTAACATTCTCCACCTTAACAATATCAAGCTCGGAGGACACACTATCATGCGAGGTCCTTAGTTTCTCCATGTCACCCAACAGAGCACAGCATGTATCACAATCATCACGGGAGGGAGCAGATGTAAGTGAAGTAAGCTCCCGTGATAGTCTATCTACTTCCTTCTCTAACTCGGTACACCTAGCCCTAGCTCTAGCATGGAAACCTCCTAGCTTAAGAAAAGCATGATTGAGCTGGTCGTAGGTGGGACATACCTCGTCCGAGTCGGAGTACAGCTCGCTGTCGCTAAGTTCGCCCTCGAGGGCCATGAAGCACATGCCGGAGAAGTCGTCGCCGCCATCCTTGGGCTCTTGGTCACCCGTCCCGTCGTCGTCGCTCCATCCCTCCACCTCGCTGAGGTCGAGGTCGTCGAAGGCGGTGAGGACGCGGTGGAAGAGCTTCTTGGCCTTCCCGAAGTTGCGGAACTTCTTCTTGCCTTGAGCAGGTGCTGAGGGCTTTGTGTTGCGGTTCTTGTCGGTGTAGTCGTTCTTGCCCGAACCGCCGTAGTCACCTTTACCCTTCCCAAGCTTGGGGCAGTTTGCTCGGATGTGGTTGGGGCCACCACACTCGAAGCAAATCACGGGTCCTCCTCTCTTTCTGTCCCTCCTCCCTTTGTAAGCATGGGAGAATCTTCGAGTAAGGAGGGCAAGCTGCTCATCCGCAAGCTGCTCTAACTGATCTTCAGTTATGTCACAGAGAGCAGCAAGGGAGAATCCGCAAGAAGACTCAGAAGAGAGACCAGAAGCTGAACTGGGATCGGTGACCAAAGCCATCGACTGTGACTTCGACCTACGAGAGACAACGTCAATCTCGTGAGTCTTGAGACGCGAGTACAGCGCGTCAAGAGTCAAGGTCGAGAGGTCTGTCGTGTCTTTGATGGTGGTCACTTTCATCTCCCACACACGCAGATCGAGTGCCGCGAGCATCTGACGAGCGTTGTCCGAGTCGGGGTATGTGAGACCGACAGCTCGGAGGTTGCTCAAGATTTTGTGGAAACGCGCGAAGCACTCATCTAGGGACTCACCAGCAAGCATCTCGAATTTGTTGTACTCTCGCTTGAACTGGTCCTGTCTCACCGTCTTAATCTGGGTGGTGCCCTCATGGTATGCATCGAGGGTCTTCCAGATATCGAAGGCGAACGGAAGATGAGAGATGCGGTCAAACTCACTACGACTCAACCCCTGGATGATAATGTTCCTTGCCTTTGCATTCGCCTCAACATCAGCCATGTTCCCGGCATTGATGTTCTCATCGGCAGGAACAGCAAATCGTACTTTGACCTTCCGCTAGATGGCATACCCCTGGGCCTGGATGTATGTCTCCATTCGGCTCTTCCAGAAGGGGTAATCGATGCCATCGAACACGGGCGGCTTGGTCGAGTACTTGTCTGTCGCCATGGCTCTTGAGACCGGTTAAGATCTATTGATTAGAGCTAACCGGCTCTGATACCAATTGTAGGACCGAAATGGCCGACAGAGGGGGGTGAATGTCAATTTCTAAACAATTTCGTCCCCACACAAGTACCTACAATAATTTCTCCTCCGATAGCTAAGGAGCTATGAAGAAGGAATTAAATTCGCTCTCAAAAAACGGACTGAAAAGATTGACACGGCAAGAACTCAGATTAAAATGATTGTCACTGCAAGAAATATGGGATCAAGGACTGCCACGGCAAAGAAGACAGCTGAAAATATTGCCACGGCAGACACGGCAAGAAACAGCAGCGAAACGCTACCACGGCAAAGAAAGCATGCTGCCACGGCTGCCACGGCAAAGAAATGAGAAGAAATGCTGCAGCCAAAGAAGAATCAAGAAGAGTACTGCGGACTGCAAAGAATAAAGTAGCTGCTGGCTGCAGAGAGGTCTGCCACGGCAGAGAAAATGCTGCCAGAGTCTACCACAGCAGAGAACAAGCTGCCAAAGTCTGCCACGGCAGAGAAAGACTGAGAAATGCTTCTGAAAACTGAAGAAATGCACTGCACACCGTAAGATATTCAGACTATCACCAAACTGAGAAAAGAGATACAATTCAGCAGCAAATTCTTGCTCAAAAGAACAAGGAAAGGATCTGAATAGCATCGAGCTTTGAAGGAACAAAAGAAATCAACAAAAGCTCAAGAAATTCAGAATATGACAAAAACTGAACCTATTGCCAAATCTGAAACAAAACCCCAAATTACTCATTGAACTTGCATCTATTGCTTATGAGCTTTTGCAAACCTCTTAGCAAAGATCTCAAGACATTCTGGACCAAAACTCAGACCATCTCTAGAAGGGAAAAACAAGATTTACATCAAACCCTAGAACAAGAACACTAAGAATAGAGACAACTCCAAAAATCAAAATACTCAATAATCCCAAGTCCTTTGGCCTTGAAACTCTAGGGATATGTACTTAATAGCCACAAGAGCCTAGATATCAATTTTCAAGCCATCATATGAGAGGAAACAATAACAGCTCCAAAAACCCTAGAGAGCAAAATATGAACAGAGTACTCCCAAAAGAGAAATCTGAGATTAAAATGAAGTTAGCTCATGGGAATTCGATCAAATGATCTTGTGGCACTATCCCATCATGGAGCAACCCATTTTGCCACTCACAATCAAGAAATAACAAGAAACTCAGAAAATTAAGAAATCATCAAAGAGGGCATCGAAGAACAGAGAGCACATACTGGGAAATAAACTTCAAATTTCCATTACTTGAAGCACATGGATTACAGAGGAGCTACGTCCCCATACGCATGGACATTCGGAGGAATGATTACATGATGGATCACCACTCCCTCTCCCTCTCCAACTCAAGAACACAACCCATACATGCTTGAGAAGGAAGAACACTACACAGACTCTCACCTAGAAACCATCGAAGGGGACAACAGAGGGAGCACTCTCTGCCTCTCCACCCACTCTCACCAACTAAAGTCTAAAGCCAAAACAACCTCTAAAGCCTATTTTGACTAAAGGAAACCCTAAAATCCATTCAAGTGCTCAAGTGGGCATGCAGCCCCTCCTCCCCTTTTATAGCGCTTGGCTAACGGGTCTCCGCCCCGTTACGCCCGCTACGTCCAACGGAGCCTGCTCCCGCTTGTGCAGCCTTGCGAATTTCCCGATTCGCCCCTCCTGCACCTTCCGGGAAGCTTCCGCGCTCCTTGTCTCGCACGCCTCGCAACCACCTCGAGTCCACGTCGTCTTCGACACATCCCGACCGTTCTGACCTCAGCGCCACCTGCGCCTAGTCCGGTCCACCGTGTCTCGCCACGACTCCGCCAGATGTCCTGCAGCCACACAGAAAAACACATCAAATAGCACTGCTCAATACATGGAAGCGTAATAACATCATGCTTATCACAGATAAAGTCCAAACCTGTCAAATCAAAGAATCATCGTCCTAATCCCATATGACCAAGTTTGACCACAGTCCGACCGAACCCGTTGCACCACACAACGTCAAGGTCCGAACAACCCAAACCAAACTCGACTATCCTAAATCGATGTCAATTACTCATCATACACATGGGATGACCTCCACATGGTCTCTCAATACCTTAAAATCTCGAGCATGTGTCAGCAGGCCTTTGGCCCCGCGCTTCGAGTCACCTCCCATTTGAATGTACATCGCGAATGCCCTACGTGATTCGAAAAAGTTAACCTTAGTCATTCAGAAGGAAAGAAAGAGTACAATATAGGTATGTATGGAGAATATGTACTTACCTATCGATTACTTGGCTGACAACTGTGAAGTCCATTTTATTCCTACGTAGGGAATCAAGGTAATATACCTTGTTCCATTTTGGTACAATTACTATTAAAATCCAATGAAAGTTCTGATGGAAGGGCATAAGTACATATTCCTTATTGAGGCAACCCATCAGTCCTGCTGCAATGTACCTCTCGACGAGGGCTGTATCCCGGTCGATGGTATCCTTGGCGACCAAGTGTGGGTCCAAGAAACCAGCCGATGAGTTGGATAATCTAGCTTTAGTCATCATGTATCTATATATATACACACGAAAGCAACAAATTAGATATGACATTTATCGGTATGACATGAACGAAGACTGTGATTGTACACACTTACATCGTCCAACATCGAATGATTGAGACGTCGAGAGCGTTGAGCGTGAACAGATCGAATAAATCCTCAAAGGCGACCACGAACATACACTCTTGAAGACTGTGGTGGAAATCATCCGACGTGAATTTGACAGTGATACTTGAGGTCCGTTCTCCCTCTGGCTTATTGGACTGCTGCATATACCATGTGTGTAATTGTATGCAACTATATGCTAGGCGTCCGAGGGCTTTTTGCTCGAGCAACGGCTCGCCAAGCACGAATTTGCGGGCCAAAGGTAGATACGGTATATCATCATTGGTCTTCTTTGCTTTGCCCTTGCTGGCCTTGCTGCCTCGGCTATATTTCGACTTCACGGTACTCGACTTTGAAGGTAGCAGCGGTGCAAGTTGCTCTGGCGAGAATAGCACCCGTGGAGATAGCACCGGTGCAGTTTCGGGTGGTGGAACTGATTGGTCTTGTAATGGAGATGGCACCGTTGCAGTTTCCGGTGGTGGAACCGATTGGTCTTGTAATGGAGATGGCACCGGTGCAGTTACCGGTGGTGGAACCGACTGGTCTTGTAATGGAGATGGCACCAGTGCATGTTGCTCTGGTCCTACCACCGGTGAAGAAGCCTCCAGGGAGATGTCGCTTTTGGGGCACTGGATGAATGTTCCAATGGCCTGTCTTAGAGTCACGATCTCGTCGTTGGGGGGCTTTGGTAGCGGGACCACCTCAAAATTGACATGCACACCATCCACATTAACATTTGCGAAGCCTGGTGCTAAAGCTTGACCGTGCACCATGGCCCCGATACCAGACGAATATGTCTGGCCCCAAGCAGCGTACAAGGGAATGGAGTCATATCTCACTTGGAGCCTGCACTTCGTAGGCTCCTACATAACGATACAAAATTAGCTACTCGAATAGGCCTATCAATGGAGCAAACATTCGAGAGGTAATAATTATTACCAGGATGTCGTCCACAGGAAATTTGGCCTGGGTTTGCGTCGGATTGGACGCGTAGCTACTCGGACGGTTGTGCGGGCTAGCTAGCACAGGAGCGGCGGTAGCGGCCTGCTGACTTTCTGTTTGTTTCCGCACCTCATCTCTGATTACATAAGCCAGCTCACCCATTAGCTCCTCTCTAAGAGATTCCTTGATCTCTTCTCGTAGCTGTGCGTCACGCTCGGCTTTGTTTCTCTTCCTACGCCGATACATTCCGGAGTCATCTTGGAAACCATGTTTCCAAGGAACGTAAAGCCCAAGGCCTCTCGTACGACCCGGGTGCTCCTTGTTTCCCAGGGCCACGGAGAGCATATCATTCTCCCTTGTTCCCTGGAATGATCCCAGGGTAGATTCAAAACTCAGCTCTTCCTGCAAGAGCACGACATGTCATTTCAATTCGTACGAAGTTGTGGAGTAATTACAAGCTACGTAGTTCGATCGATATCTTACCAGGCGCTGGGACACTTGCTGGTCTGCAGGGTTTCGAAAGGAGATGTCCCCCGATGTCGTTGTAGATGACCTTGCTCTAATCCAATTTCGAGCGCGGTCATCCGGGATATTGGAAAATGGCGGGGCGATGTCCTGTGCAGCTGCCAGGTCATCCTCCTTCCTCCACTACGGTATTTTACCCGCATACCCAGCTGTGCCAAGTCTGTGGGGGTGTGTGTTTTTTTCCTGGAGGGCCTTGTGCGCCGTACTTGTACTTTTGAAATCCTCGGACATCTTCATCGCCTTGAACTCTTCCCATTGTGGTTCCAGGAATGGGTATTTATGAAAAGGCGTTTCGTCCGTCTCCGCGTATTTCCTGACAAGCGTGCTCTTAAAGTTCTTCTATGCTTTGCACGCCGCTAGGTAGGTTTGTCGTTGCACAGCGTATAGATGTTCTTCTGGGAACTCGAACGATGCCAAAATTTCGGTCCACAGCTCACGTTTCCGAGTGTCAAGCACGTTCTTCCATGAATTGTATGTGATCTCAATTCGTTCTCGTGCAACTATTCCGACCATGCTTCGGAATGCGTTTACTGCTTTCTGAGGAAGGATAGGGACCCCAGATGCATCCACCGCTGTGATGGTCTGTCGGCCCTCAGGCTTCTTCGATAGCCCTCTTCCTTGGCGTCTTGATGTTGGAGCGGACGCCTCCGGCGATGGTGTTGAAGAATGCGCAGGTGACATGTTGCTCATTTTGTGGGTCTATTAGGATAAGATGAGAAAGTGTCATACCATAAGATAAGAAAGTGCAATATCTATCTATTTCGCTCAATATTGGCGATATATACATATATAATGGTAGCAATATGAAGCAACAAGCAACAAGCATCAATAATAGAATCAATAACAGCAATATGAAGCAACTAGCAATATGAAGCAATATGAAGCAACAAGCTCTCAAAGTTTGAATTGATTAATTTGTGCTCTCAAATTGTAGGGTTGCACAAGATTAATCTTGGCCGTCCCGCTACTGAATCATATACTCTTCCTTGATTGGTTATGCAAAATAATGAATTCAGTCATTTGAGCTCAGATACAAACTCTACAATCTCAAGATCAATATATCCATCATGTATATATTCAGACAGCAGTATGTAATAAAGCAAATCCATGCAAATACAAGTTAACTTTCACTCAATGAAATAGTCTTTAACTTGTCAAAATTAATTCCTAACAGATCAGTATATGGATTTGGTATAATATGAAAACAGCAAGAACCGAATGGCACAACAACAATATATCAATGTCTAGAGAATGTCTTCCAGAGTACAAACTTAATTGTGATAACAGAGTTGACATTAATTAGAGCTCAAAGACTAATTCAACCAATCTCAGTATATGATTTATATCATCATCGAGCAACAACCGATCCCACAAGCAATATATGGAAGATTAACAGACTTGCACAACGACGGGGGGCTCGGGGAGGTGGCCGGCGAGGAGTAGAGGGAAGAGAGGAGAGGAGTAGAGGGAAGGGGGAGAAGGGAGAGAGGAGAGGAGTAGAGGGAAGGGGGAGAAGGGAGGGGGTGATGTGGACAGAGAGAGGGGTTATGTGCCTATACTATATACTATATACTAACACAACAAGCAATGTAATATGTACCAATGTAAACTAAGCAACTGCAGTAAACAATGTACCAATGTAGTATGTACCAAATAGCAAATTAAACTAAGCAACTGCAGTAAACAATTTACCAATGTAGTATGTACCAAATAGCAAATTAAACTAAGCAACTGCAGTAAACAATGTACCAATGTAGTATGTACCAAATAGCAAATTAAACTAAGTAACTGCAGTAAACAATGTACCAATGTAGTATGTACCAAATAGCAAATTAAACTAAGCTACTGCAGTAAACAATGTACCAATGTAGTATGTACCAAATAGCAAATTAAACTAAGCTACTGCAGTAAACAATGTACCAATGTAGTATGTACCAAATAGCAAATTAAACTAAGTAACTGCAGTAAACAATGTACCAATGTAGTATGTACCAAATAGCAAATTAAATTAAGCTACTGCAGTTAACAATGTACCAATGTAGTATGTACCAAATAGCAAATTAAACTAAGCTACTGCAGTAAACAATGTACCAATGTAATATGTACAAATAGCAAACTAATTAAGCTACTGCAGTAAACAATGCTCAAAACCCTAGTCCATCACAGAAACTGCTCACAATACTCAAAACCCTAGTCCATCACAGAAAGTGCTCACAATGCAGACGGTAATCGAGGGGAGGTGGCCGGCGAGGGGCTCGAGGGAGGCGGCCTGCGACGGGCTCGACGAGGGGCTTGGGGGAGGCGGACGACGACGGGCTCGACGAGGGGCTCAGGGGAGGCGGACGGCGACAGGCTCGACGAGGGGCTCGGGGGAGGCGGACGGCGATGGGCTCGGGGGAGGCGGCCGGCGACGGGCTCGACGGAGGCAGCCGGCGACAGGCTCGGGGACGGCGGCGGCGACGGGCTCGGGGAGGCGGCCGGCGAGGGCTCAGGGAGGCGGAGGCGACGATGGGCTTGGGATTTAATTAGATCTAGATCGAATAACTGCGCAGCGCACACGGAAAACCCTAGCCAGTGGGTATATATAGGGAGGTTATCACAGACGGTTCTAAGTTCAGAACCGTCTGTGATAAGCCTTTGCGACTGTAGTTATTAAGACAACACCAATAACCGCAGCTGCATTCATATCAACCACCAAACAGCTGCATTCATATACAACACCAACCAGCTGCATTCACACAGTGTATTTCTTGATACATTTTGTCATTCTCAAATACATCACACTGCAGCATTGTTCTATACATAAATGCATGCCAATTCACATGTACATCACACATATACATCACATATACATAAATGCCAATACACATATACATTTTCACATATGCATTTTGTCACACATTTTCACATATACATCTCAAAATTGACTATATCACACATTTTCACATATACATCTCAAAATTGACTACATCAGACATTTTCACATATACATCTCAAAATTGACTACATAACACATTTTCACATATACATCTCAAAATTGTCACACATTTTCACATATACATTCTTATTGTACTTGCTTATTTTCTTTAAAAATTAGCCCTTCATCATGATCAATGCGTGCGTAACTAGTTTCGTCACGTTGTTCATCGTCGACCCTTATGCCATTTCCAAAAGGAGGTAACTCGTCAAATTGATTGTATTCCTCCTCGCCCACTACATTCTCCACTCCGACAATTCTCCTTTTTCCATGAAGAACTACATGGCATTTCTTATTTGCCGGGTCGGTTACATAGAAAACTTGAACAACTTGATTGGCGAGTATGAATGGTTCGTCTTTGTACCCGACACGTTGGAGGTCCACGGTCGTGACACCGTACTTGTCAACCTTCACCTGTGGGAGATGCACCCAACGGCAGCGAAATAAGGGGATCTTGAAAACTATATAGTCGAGCTCCCAAATCTCTTCTATGAAGCCATAGTACGAGTTTCTCGACCCATCGGTACTGAATGCATCTATGCGGACACCGCTATTCTGGTTAGTGCTCTTGACATCCTGAGACTGCGTATAGAATATGTACCCATTTATGTCATATCCTTGCCATGTCACAAATGTAAATGTCGGCCCTTTTGCCAACCATGTCAGCGTCTCACTCGGCGAGCTCCTAGCGATTTGCTCCTTCAACCATTGGTTGAACCGACGGTTGTGTTGCCTCATGATCCAAACATCCGGCCGCTCCGGATTCTGTTGCCGAAGCACATCCTTGTACTGGTCCACATAAGGCGCCACTTCACTCATGTGTTGCAACACCGTGAAATGGTCTTGAGTATACGTGTCCATATCTGGAGTGATTGCTTTCCTTCCGATAGTTCCGAGACCCTTCAGCCTCCCCTCATGACGAGATTGAGGGACACCTATCGGTTGAATCTGAGCCATATAATCGACACAAAACTCAATGACCTCTTCGCTTGCATAACCTTCGACGATGCTGCCCTCCGGCCGAGAACGATTCCGTACGTAGGCTTGAGAATTCCCATGAACCTCTCAAATGGGTACATGCTATGTAGGAATACGGGCCCGCATATTTTTTATCTCCCACGCAACGTGAACAATGAGATGGACCATGATATCAAAAAACGAAGGAGGGAAATACATTTCAAGGTGACATAGAGTCATCACCACCTCGTCCTGCAGAGCATCTAGTCCTTCGGGATCGATGACCTTCTGAGCAATTGTGTTAAAGAAATAACATAGCCTCATGATTGTCTCTCGGACTTTGATCGGCAAAATATTTCTAATTGCAATAGGGAGCATCTGTGTCATCAGCACATGACAATCATGAGACTTCATGCCATTTAACTTCAAATCTTGCATCGAAATAAGTTTCTTCACGTTGCTGGAGTAACCAGACGGAACTTTGACACCATGCAAGCACCGACACAGTTCTGTTTTCTCAGCCTTGGACAGAGTGTAACACGCAGGGGGAAGGTACGTTCGTCCATTATCAATGCTTGTCGGTGCTAACTCAGGCCTGATGTCCATGTCAGCCAAGTCAAGCCGTGCGTTGACGCCGTCCTTTGTTTTATCACGGATGTTCAGTAAGAGACCAATCAAGCTGTCGCATACATTCTTTTCTACGTGCATGACGTCGATGCAGTGTCGAACATCTAGGTACTCCCAATAAGGTAAGTCCCAAAATATTGATCTCTTCTTCCAGGTGTTCTTCTCATGAGCCCTCAATTTATGTCACTTTCCGAGGACAACATCTAAATCCTTAACCATATCATAAACCTCGTGTCCCCTTAAATGCCTTAGAGCTGAACCGTCTTCCTTCTCTCCGTCAAATTGTTTCTTCATCTTGCGGTATGGGTGAGCCCTCCGAAGGAACCGGCGGTGACGCATGTAGACGGTTTTGCGTGAGTGGTTCAGCCACACACTCTCGGTACAATCTAAACAGCGAGTACAAGCTTTGGCACCTTTTGTACTATGGCCCGATAGGTTACCAAGGGCAGGATAATCATTTATGGTGCAGAACAATAAGGAGCGCAGAGTGAAGTTCTCTCGTTTGTATGCATCCCATACCTGTACCCCTTCGTTCCACAGTACTTTTAGATCTTCCACCAATGGTGCTAGGAACACATCAATATCATTCCCAGGTTGTTTTGGCCCTTGGATAAGTATCGACAGCAAAATATACTTTCGCTTCATACACAACCAAGGAGGAAGGTTATAGATGCAGAGAGTCACGGGCCATGTGCTATGTCGACTGCTCATACTACTGAAAGGATTCATTCCATCTGTACTCAGTCCAAACCTTATATTCTTGGTTCTGCACCGAAGTCTGCAAAACTTCTATCGATGTTTCTCCACTGTGCAGAATCAACAAGGTGTCTTAGCATTCCATCCTTCTTGCGCTCCTCCGAGTGCCAACGCAGCAGTTTTGCCTCATTTGGATTTGCAAAAAACCTTTTCAAACGGGGAATTATAGGAAAATACCATGCCACCTTAGCAGGAGGTCCTTTCTTCGCCTCTGTTCCCTCGCCATCATCTGATTGATTGTTACGTTTGTATCGGGATGCGTTGCACACCGGACATACATGCATGTTTGCATACTCTTTACGGTAGAGGATACAGTCGTTCGGGCATGCATGTATTCTTTCTACTTCCATTCCCAACGGACAAAGAACCTTCTTGGCTTTATACGTGGTTTTAGGCAACTCATTTCCCTCCGGAAGCATGTCCGCTAAAAGACCTAGCAGCGCCGTGAAACTCTTGTCGGACCAACCATTGCTTGCCTTCAATTTCAACAGTTCAAGCACGGCCGACAACCTCGTGTACTTGCAGCCCGTGTACAAAGGTTTCTCCGAGTCCTCCATCAAGCCCCGGAATTTAACATACTCTCTCTCATCATAGTTCTCTTCTACATCGCGAAGCATCTGATCCAGATTATCATCGTGCAACCTATCTGAATCCAAACGACAATCGACATCATCCGGCAGCATATCATTCACTTCACCGGTGATGTCATCCGGTGGCATATCATTCACTTCACCGGCGATGTCATCTGGCGGCATATGATCATTCACTTCGCCATGACTGGTCCAACACGTATAATCCTTTTTGAAACCCCTCTGAATCAAGTATGCTTCAATTTGCCCTCGGTTCTTAAACATCTTCAAATTCTCGCAGTCAGTGCATGGACAGCACATATATTCCACCCCCTTATTCAACATATCCTCCTCGGCGGCTCTTATAAAAGCAAACACGCCATTAATGTACTCTTCACTCACACGGCTCGCGGCATACATCCAGCTTTAGTCCTACGTTACGCACATATATAACAACTTAGTATTAAAATTTAGATTAACTAATTATTACTATATATATACCGGCCACATTTATTATATTGAGACTTAATTTGCTAGCTCAATTCATATTATAAACACAACAGCTATTATATAACCAACAATTTTGCAAATTAACCATCTTCAATAACACTCATGGATTACTTAGACCAAAATTGTAATGCAATTAAAGAAAAAATAAATTTCATTACTAACCATATCTAGAGCAACCAGGAAAGTATGAATCTTCAAAGCTCAATCTCTGCCTCTTCCCACCAAATTAACTGGCCTGAAATCGTCTAGCTTCCTCCCGAGTGAAAAAGTGCGCAGCAGTGGCTAGATCTGGATCGAAATGAAGACAGATGCGGTCTGAGCAGCACAATAAATGCCTTAGTGCCATTATCACAGACGGTTTTTAATTAAGAACCGTCTGTGATAACCAGCTTATCACAGACAGTTTTTTATTAAAAACCGTCTGTGATAATCTGGGATTATCACAGACGGTTCTTAATATAGACCGACCATCTGTGATACTCCTTTTTCCCGCCACAAATACCACAGACAGCCTCCAAATTACAACCGTCTGTAATAGTGTTCATCACAGACGGTTTCACAAAACCGTCTGTGATGAGGCGTCTACTATGAGACTTTCTGTAGTAGTGAGACTTAAGATTCTTGCATTTACAGAAAGCCACAATTAAAAAACAATAAGTAGAAAACATGACACGTAGCATTATAACTAAATCGTGTTTTAAATGGTGTAATGCGATAATAATCTTCGCGAATATTCTATCCACATTTTACAGAACATGATTCTATCCACCATATGCTATATTTATCCATGGGTTCCAACCACCCTTTATATTCACTAGGTTCCAACAATGTAAGGGAAATTAAAAGTTCCAACCACATCTTGTATTTTTCATCCCAACCACAAAGATTCAAAGACCGATCAGGATTCTTAGTTGTATTGAGTTAATACTTGCCTTATTTCATGTATTGCTGGTACTATATATTGAGAAGAGAATAGAGAAGAAAATTGTCCCACAAAAAAACATAGGAATGTCTATACAACATTCGACTATTTTTTTAGGACAAAAACAGTCAGATTGATCTGGGGCGTTAGATCTCCATCCAACGGATCCACTCAAACAAGCCCCCCCCCCTCCCCTCCAAAAAATGATCTAGGGTGTTGGATCTCCATCTAACGGCTCAAAATCTGACTGTTTTTGTCCTTAAAAATAGTCGAATGTTGTATAGATACTCCCAAAAAATATTGCTTAGCATCTTGTGTTCACTTCTACTAGTCCCTCATAAATTTTCGTTGGGTCTGTCACTGCCTGAGAATTTCTCTATGAGATGTATATCTAACCTGTACATGGGATTTCGTCCTCTATATCTAGCTGTAACTCTGTTTTCGATTTGAACCGATTGTATCTCGTATAGCATATCTGTAAACAGGCTATAAATAGAGTTCATCTCACTGCTGCGTTTGTGAGCTGTTCCCATCTATTCTCTTCTTCTTCCTTGCCTTTTGTTTCACAGGACTGACTATCCGTTTTGCTTCTCATGGCATCAGATTCAGCTGCACTGTCGCCCATGACATGCAACGCGGTCGCATCCGCGTGGGGCACGTCGAAAATCTCTCCACCTTCAACGCATATACCGGCCAGCCTCCCAACAGTAAGATCCATCCTAACCATGTTATTGGCGTTGGAGCTCAGCCACCTGGCCACCGCATCCGGCGCCGCGCACAACCACCAGCGCGCCCTCGCCGCGGCGGCCTCCATGTCCTGCACGAGGTCCTCCAGGTCGTTCGTCGCCTGGTCCAGCCTCCACATCCACTCGGCGCCGGCGGCCAGGACGGCGGGGTCGTCCCCGCACCGGCTGAGCCGCGCGCGGTCGTCGAGCGGGAGCGCGCGGAGCTGCGCCTCCGCCACGTCGAGCGCCCTCAGGGCGGCCTCGTACTTGCCGTAGTTGTTGCTCAGGTAGAGCCGCAGCCTCCCCACTGCCTTGCCGATCGCGTCCGACACGAGCGCGCCGAAGTCCGAAGCAGCCATCTCGATCTGTTCAATTGCTTTACAGCTAGCTATCTTTGCTATGTTGTTTGTGCTCCCGCCGTCGCAAACAGCACGCGCGTACGTAACTACGGTAGGCAGGCGAAGTCCCCCTCCTATTTAATGTGCTTCGGTATCTTTATCTGATTACATACCTCGCTCCGAGTTCGGAATTCTTGTCCGTTTGGGATCGCTGATCATGTGCTGGCTTCCGAGTCCTTCTCAACTCCGTTTTGACGTGAGATCTTCAATTCCGAAAGGTTCTTCTGTTCAGAGTTCGCTAGCTGGGCATGAGCGTGCAACACCGCGCACGCGTGAAGCCGTCAAGGAGCCCCCGCCGGCACGCGCACTGCCGCACCGGAGTCGAAACCGCGAAATTATGTCAGGTGGACCGTGGCATCCAGGCCACGCGGCGATCGACAAAGTGCGGCTCGGCTGCTGTCAGATCCTAGATTTATCGTCCGAAATCCTCTATGATTTCACCGTAATATTCTTTGGATCACTAGATAGTACCTATAAATACATTATTGAACATCAAACACATATCATACATAAGCATAACTAATACAATAGTAGTCGGCGATCAAGTCAAAACTTTTAAAGAATAGCAGTGAAAATGGTAACATCACACATGTGGGACTTTCAAGATATGCCCATAGAAAACCAACTGAAGTTCGCGACCTACTTTTTAGCCTCATCATCTTCTAGTCTTATCAATACTTTTAGATGACCGCTAGACGTTTCTTTCTCCGCCTTACTTACTGAATAACAGTAATTGAACAATAGCGAGTACGAACGTACTCAACAACCAATCACACAAATTCTTTTATTTACAGAAAGCCACAATTAAAATACAATAAGTAGAAAATATGACACTTAGCATTTTAACTAAATCATGTTTTAAAGGGTGTAATGCGATAATAATCTTAGTGAATATTCTATCTACATTTTATAGAGCATGATTCTATCCACCATATGCTATATTTATTCATGGGTTCCAACCACCCTTTATATTCATTAGGTTCCAACAATGTAAGGGAAATTAAAAGTTCCAACCACATTATCTATTTTTCATCCCAACCACAAAGATTTTTTGAGAAATAGACACTAACTCAAGTAAGTTCTCATGCTCACCCATGACCATAGGCATGGTTGTTTGACAATTTTCACTCTGTAGGGTTGCATACTTTACCTACAAGAGATGTTCAACTTGTTATATTTCACATATTTTCTTGGACATGCAGATCAAGAAGATTATCGCAAGGCCCTTACAACACATCTTCCCAACGAGGTTTACACCCGCTAAGATTTTCACCGCTATGGAGTTATAACCACCTGCTCCAAAGGCCCCCCTTGTGCCGCATAGCGGCTTACACTAGCGTCTCGACCTGTGTTCATCCACATGGCGCAACTAGCTTTAGGTTAATGCAAATTAATTGGTTAGACGACACCCATTACAGCTTATGGTCGAAGTGTTCTACATAAAAGTCATCACAAGATTCAGCTCTTAAGCTTATCTGGACAGTTCTACCATAAACCATACTCTCGTGTTCCTACCATACCAACCTCACTTACCATCCACATAGTTATGAAATAAGTTTAGAATTTTAGATTCCAAAATATCTTTTCTAATACAAATACCAGCCACTTCCCTCTAGGGGCTACCCAAACAAAGCTTTTATATTTAAAATGATGTCAAGGCAAATTAATGCCGTGTGTATCTAAGCAAGCCTAAGCATTACACTTAGATACGGACTTATTAACTAGTATGTATACCATTTATTCTAGGGTGACAAGGGTATATGTTCAAAGTCAAAGAACTGAATTTAATAAAGTGAGTAGTATTAAGCTATTAACTATAATCTAATGATAATATAGTTTTAATCAAAGTAAGACGTGCAGTTTGATAATCTTAAATCAACATAATTTGTATTCAAAAGATAGATGCAATATGATTAAAGTGATAACTTGCCTTGTTCAATTTACTGCGGGTCTTGTGCTTGCTCAAGGTCTTCTCATTAAATGGTCTTAAAACTCATGGTCTTTATCTTAATCTCAATTTCACTCAATATGTTGCTCCTTCGAGACTCTAAATTCAAGTTACACGATAAACAACCAAATCCAAATAAATCCAAATAACTCAAGAGCCCAAATAAATTTGAATGAACTCAATCAAATTTATTATGATTAAGTTGGTAACATGAGGTATGTTTTAGTGATACAGAACATAGACAGGGTCAAACGAAGTTTTAGCAAAGGGGAAATGGCAGGAAGGAAATCTGTCAGGAAGAATATCATGGAAGGATCAAGGAGGGTGAATGAATGTTCACGAAAATATTCCACTCTGGGTTTGAATGTGATTAGCCATAGCTGGCTAGAGGATACTATTCCTCAAATCAAACTTAATAATTTATTTTATAATTTTTATTTAGTAAGTAAGTTTCATGAGTTATGTGAGACTTATGGACACATATGAGGGTCTACACGGTATACTAAGCATTATTTACCAAATATTATTATTTGATGATTACAGCTTAGGTTTTACAAGCGATAGTATAATTTTAATTAACCATATTAATCTCAGATTTTGCATTACAGGGAAGTTCAGAACTCATTATTGTTTGAGGTTTAATTGCCAATTAATTGAATGATTAATTAGATAATTAACTAAAATATGGGGTCATTTGTCTAATTAATTCCTATAAGGTTTTATGTGAAAGGCAACTAACTTTAGTTAGGATACTAAGTACTCATAAACCGCAGTTGATAATTAATTAATGATAGGGTTGCATGCTTGTATACAAGATATAAACTCTAATGGAGTTGCATTTTAACATGACTCCCTTTTTAAAGTTGCGCTTTTAATTAAATATTGTTGTACTCTAATTATCCTTAATTATCATTTGACACTACTTAACTTCGATTTATATTCTTATTACATGAATCAGCTATGACACCTATTTTACCATGTTGCTAAGGGACTATGAGCTTGTTCTTTTTGCTTCGCCTTGTGACTTTTGCTGCAGTTTATGACTTTTAAGCTATTCGTGAGAGACAGTACAGAATAATAGAAACCCATGTGCAATTTTGATTGATATAAATGAAGTTGCTATAGTGTGTACTATAATAAACTTGTTGACCCCACATTAAAAAGGCACTCCGTTCGAAAACTAGTTACTGTAGAAAAACCAAAAAATAGTTTTTTAAAAACTGAAAAGAAGATGCCCTATTTATGGTCTAGGGTTTATGGTTATTTAACCTCATCCTTAGGTAAATTTGTATTTTAAATTTTGGGATAATGTTATGATAATCATCATTTATACAAGATTATATTTTAATAGGATCTTCAATCGATATTTGAGTTTCTAAAACAAATATTGGTGACCTCATAATTAACCTTCATTTCTATATAACTATTCTCCATGAAAATCCTTACTTAAGTTGGTACTCTAAACTAAATACTAATTATCTTTGGAGAACATCTAATTATATTTTAAGGTAATCTTTAAATAAATTCTTGTATTTTTAGTTTAATACTAAAATTAATTACCTTAATTATTTAATCACTACATGCAAAAAGGGCCCTCACAACTTTGAAATATATAGAAGATTATATTTACATGACTTAATCCTACCCTAACTTCTTTTAGCCAATAATCAATTTGCTAACCCTTATTGACATGCAACTAATCAAGATTAAAATTTTAATTATATTTAATTTACATAAAACCTTACTCTAATTCCATAACTATTTTATTCTCATTTTTATTAAATTATATTTTTGTTTGTATTTTTCTTAGTTATTTTGATTTCTTTGAATTATTTTCTAACTAAAAATGGAAGCAGACAATGACAGGTTGGGCCATGAACAATGCTTTGGCCCACATGTCATATATACATAGAGAGAGAGAACAGAGCAGACAGGGAGCATTATGGTTGCAATAGAGGCCGGAATAGCGGAGACGTGGCACACGATCGGGGCAAACTCATCGTGGTGAGGCAACCACAGTGGGGGTGATGATGACTACGAAAATGGAACCAAGGCGACGTCAGAGCTCGGGTGGCACAAAGGTGAGCCGGTAGCAACGCTTGGCGGCCAGGTGTAGAGAGGAAGAAGGGACAGAGGCGCCAAAGAGGGAGAGAGGAGGAAAGTGGGGCGAATGAGCAAGAGGGAGTTGAGGTGAACTCACCGGGGTGATCGAAGAGGACGGGGAGGGGTCGAGGCGGGCCGACGACATGATCTAGGGGCAGCGCGGTGATAAATACCTCAATAGTCATCCTGGTGGGTGGAGGCTATAAATACCATCCCACCGACAGCAAGGGACTCTTCTTGGATCTCATTGAATACTCTTGAGCCTTTGCTATACTCTTTACAATTCATTTGCTCTATTTTTACATTTTGAGGTTGTTAAGAGCATTCGAGTGCATTGCCTATCCTTGTGGCATTTGGAAAACCTTCAAACAAGCGTCGTGATTTATTACTTTTGGTGGTTGCCGACATCTAGATGGCTTGGAGGAAGTTGTGTGGTGATCGTTTTAAAGAAACTTGTGAAGAGACCCAACACATTTGTACGTGGTATGGTGCTCGCCATCTCTGGAGTGGAGGAAGAACAATTTTAGTACACTTGAGGTGGTTAGGCTTAATTCATCGAGCCGATTCAATCCATTTAGGCTTATCTCAACGTGAATTAGGGAAGACTGGCAAGTCTTCGAGATTACGGAAAAACATCGTTTGTCCCCATTGTAGTTTATCTCTTTGTTTTTACTTTCTATGTTTACATATCTAGTAAATTATTTGAAATGAATTGTGTAATTATAATTGTATCGAGTATTAACATAGCTTTAGTGAAACCTAGAGAATTTAGGTCTTGATTTTGCAAAATAATTTTACTTAAGTTCATACATGCTAAAATTGTGATTTAGCTAAAAGAATTTAAAAACCTATTCACTCTCTCTAATCGGTTATACTTGATTCTACATGTGATATTAGAGTTTGGCCTCTCTTTATTAGGCTTTACCATTTAAAGAGTAAGGATGGCTAATGAGAGTATCTCTCTAGGAATTGTACCTCTTTTCAATGGTCATGTTTATATTGGCTTCTAAAAGCTGATTTTCTACATTATATGGATTTTCTACATATCTAGATTTCAAGCAGAGTATTTTTTTTTCAAGCCGAGGACTACTAGTCAATCGTAGTACACACTGCAGCGACTTCATTTATATCGGCCAAAATCGCACACAATTGTCTCTCTCTATAAATTTCTCTACAAGCCGTTATTATTTATAAATTAAAACCAAAGTCAAAAGCATATATGAATGGGCTAAGTCTTTTTAACTTCCAATGCAAGCTAGTCTTACAATGTGGATCCTAATTCCTGGATCTGCCAACGTCTGAAGCCAAGGTTTGCTCGAGTGCCGCCCGTGTGGAGTTAGTAGTAGTAGTAGTAGTACTCTCTTTTTTTCAACTAGCAAAATCACCCTGTTCAATGTCCTCCCACCCAATTCTGCACCATCCAGAATAAAAGACCACACAAGGAAGGGTAACTTACAGAGACATGATAGCTGACCAATTTTTGTAATAATTACTAACGATCTCCAGTTAATTATGTCGCGAATTGAGATTGCGCACACGGTAAGGTAAAGAAATCTAGTTCGCTACAGAGCGAGCAATACGAATCTGTAGAACAGGTACGTTACTCGTATTCAGTATTCCTTGGCAAATCTTTACAAAGAAAACAATACACGAGCTTAACAAAAATGCCCACAGCAGCAGAAAAAGTATCCCCTCAGAAAGCATGTAGGCTTGTGAATTTAATTAGTGCTTTCTGAACTCTCTCCATCGGTTAAGCGCCTCTCATGGCAGACAAGCATTCTCATCTTTCACGGTTGCCGGAGTCGCGCTGGTAGAGGCGCATGCCGCATGCAGATGCAGCTTCTCCCCTACCCTACCGAACGCCACCGCCGAAACAGGGAAGCTGCGGACTGCGGTATCATCTTCGCAGCCATCAACCGCGAGCTGATCTTCCCAAGTACGCCTCAACCCTCTTGCTGTTCTCGGCAAACGGGAAATGTATATATTCCTGAGGACCCAAAAGAAATCTTCTTCTGGTGGCTGAGGCTCGGTTTTCGTCCTTCCACCTCTCATGGCATGATCATCGTCAGAAGCACCGTCGTTCTTGCCTTCCAGCGGAGCCTCGTCGCGGAAGATGGACCGGCCCTGGAAGTAGGTGCTGGCGAGCCTGCCGGCTCTGAACTCCATCCTGAGCAGGTTGTCGTCGTCGGAGCTCAGCCACCTCGCGACGGCGTCCCGCCGTGAGAACCACCAGCACCCCCTGGCGGCCATCTCCCGCAGGAGGTTATGCACGTGTTCGTCGGCGATGCACATGCGCCACATCCATTCAGTGTCGAGCGGGAGCGCACGGAACTGCTCCTCCAGCACCCTCAGGGTGGTCTCGTACCCGGTTCACAATTTCGGCGAAATTTCAGAATTCCTCCCGAAATAATTTCAGTTCCGGTAAAAAAAAAAGTCGGTTTAGTTTACATTTTAAAGTATATAGGGCCTGTTTGGGAGAGCTCCACCAGCTCCAGATTTACCAAATCCAGATCCAGATCCACTTTTCCAAGCCAAACAGTTCCAGCTCCAACAGCTCCACCGTGGATCTGCTCCACCAAAACCATGGATCTAGCTCCAGATTCACCAGACTGGTGGAGCACCTCAAGGGGTGCTCCACCAAACTCAAATTGGTGGAGTTGGGAAAAATTACCCACCATGCCACTGATTACACAAAAAACGGTTCGTTTTTCTTCTTTCTCGTCGCTGCGCCGTCCTCCCCTGCGCCTTCGCCTCGCCTGCCGGCCGCCGGCCTCGCCTCGCCTGCGCCTGCCGGCCGCTCCGCCTCCTCCTCGCCCGCCGGCCGCTCCGCCTCCTCCTCTTCTCCGCCTCCTCCTCGCCCGCCGGCCGCTCCGCTCCGCCTCGCCCGCCGGCCGCTCCGCCTCATCCTCTTCTCCGCCTCCTCCTCGCCCGCCGGCCGCTCCGCCTCCTCCTCTTCTCCGCATCCTCCTCGCCCGCCGGCCGCTCCGCCTCCTCCTCTTCTCCGCCTCCTCCTCGCCCGCCGGCCGCTCCGCCTCCTCCTCTTCTCCGCCTCCCCCTCGCCCGCCGGCCGCTCCGCCTCCTCCTCTTCTCCGCCTCCTCCTCGCCCACCAGCCGCTCCGCCTCCTCCTCGCCCGCCGGCCGCTCCGCCTCGCCCGTCGGCCGCTCCGCCTCCTCCTCTTCTCCGCCTGCGCCTGCCGGCCGCCGGCCGCCTCGCCCGCCGGCCGCTGCCGCGCCTGCGCCGCCAGGGTTTTTTTTTCATTTTGCCCCCTGACGCGTGGGGCCCAGGTGGAAGTGAGATAGAGAGGGAGGTGGAGCTGTACCAAACACTTTGACGAATCCCAGATCCACCATGGAGCTGCTCCACGGTGAATCTAGCTCCAGATCCACGTTTTTCGTGAATCTGAAGTTGGTGGAGCTCTCCCAAACAGGCCCATAGAACTGTAAATGCCAACTCCCAGCAAAGCAAACGAGCTGGCCCAGTAGCTAATCCCTTGTTGAGCATACAAAGCGTCCGGATCCAATCCCACTTTCAACGACCTATTTTTTTCCATATGTTCTTTGCTGACACGTGGCCCAGGTGCGTCCCACACAAATTTACTGTACCAAAAAAAAACATGTGAGCGAAGAGGGCTCGAACCAGGACCTCACGTGCAGGAGCCATAACATTTACATGTTATTTATCCTAACATTCAAGTTTAAATTTCAAATTTAATCTGAGCCGTTTGAACGAAATTCTTACAAAATAATCAGAATTTCGATGATTTCGTTCCTTTTGCTACCTACCGAAAAAACCAAAGTGAAATAGTTTTCCCTACTCGTACTTGTGGTAGCCGTCCCTCACGTAGTGGCGGAGCTGCCTCGCCGCTGCACCGATCAACTCCCACATGCTAGTGCCACATTCGAAATCCATCTATGGATCTCGGTTGGGTGGCTCACCCCTCCGATCAGGCCCCGGCTCACAGATTTGTCTTGAACTGGCTCCTTCTGTTGCAAAATACGATACTAAGGGCCTGTTTGGTAGAGCCTCGGCTCCCGAATCCTAGTCCGCAGCAATCAAAGCACAGCCAAACATCCTAGCTCTTCAAAATTGGAATCTACAATCTGGACGGGAGCGGACCAGCACATAATTTAGCGTTGATCGAGCTGATTCTAGTGGAGAGCCAGCCTATCCGAATGAGAATGCCCCTTGAAGTTGCTAGTATTTACCAGCAAAATACCACTAGTATACTCCCCACCTAGGGTTACTAATGGGTTTGGACCTATCTAGACTTTTGAATCAGGCTGGTCCAAAAATGTAAATAGATTAGATCAAATCTGACCCCTTCTTTATTGGGCCTAACTTGGGCTAGATTGGATTGACCTTGGGCCTCATATAGATTGGATTGACCTTGGGCCTCATATTTTTGTACTAATTACTAAAGGTAGATCAGAGCTGATCCTAATTAGATGTAACATCCCGTTTTTTGGGAAGCTTTTGTGCTAATGCAAAATTTTCAAAATCTAATTTCAATTTCAAAGAATTTAAATCTACTTATCTAAATGCCACTCAAACTTTGTTGGGAATTCATAATTTTGCAAAACTTATCACCTTCTCCACAGCCATTTCCTCCACCCATCTCCTCCCTCTTCTTCCTTTCTCCCGCCCCCCTCAGCCAGCCTGCTGTTTCGTTAACCTAGAGAAGGACGACGACCACCTCGTCTTCTGTGGTGACCGCCTAGTCTTCAGTGGCAGCGACCTCGTCTTCAGTGCACTGCCGCGTCCAGCAGTGTACAGCCTCGTCTTCAGTTCCCCTACCAAAGCTCTACCACGGCAGCGCCTCGCCTTCTATTTCACTCCCGTGAGACCGTCGGGGCGAAGACTGCTTTGCCGCGATAGCACCTCAGTCCCGCCTTCCTCGTGCGCGCACAGATGGTCCAGCGCCCTACACGTGTTAACTCATCAGTAAACCGTGCTCTCTCGCCCGCTCAGTCGTCGAAGGACGGTGGCACTGCTTGGACATCTGCTCAGCCTCGTCCCTCGCGCAACTCCCCTGTTCTCTCGTTGACCCCTTTTGCGCGGCCGCAGTTTGGCACTCCGGGCTCTACTTCAGCGTGTGACCAAGCTCCGCTTCATCTTCCCCTCCGCCTCGTCTTCTGCTCTGCCCTCCTACGACTGCCGGGCCAAGGAGTGCACCGTCGAGACAACCTCTCCCACGCAGCGACAATCCGTGGTCCTCATCGTTTTTCAATGCCACTATGGTGAGCTTCGATCGTGCTGCCCTGCTCTGTAGCCATGTCGAAGTTGGCATCACTCGCATGGCCGCCTCACCACCGCTCGAGACTCCATGACACTGGTCTCCCTCCATCGCCTATAAAAGGCTACTCGAGCCTCCCTTGCTCTCCACCACTCTCACTCAAATCCCACTGCCACCTCCCTCACCTTTTTGAGCTCACGCCTCCTCTGCTGCAAGGCCTTTCACTGGCAATCTCCGTTGCCAGCTCCCCTCAGTGGACGTCGGGGACCTCCTGAGCTTCTCCCAGAGTTCGCCATCACTCACTCTCCCTCCTCCCTCATCTAATCGTTCCCTCTCCATCTGTAGGCCACCGGCGAGTGCCTTCTTCTCTGGCTCTAGAACCACGCCGCCCCATCACTCCGCCGCTTCTCCAACTAATTAGCCGCACGTGGAGCTCCTCTGGGACATCCTGAAGCCGACTCCAGCCGCATCAGCCTTCTTCTTCCCCTCTGGTGCGCTGCCCACGTGTGTCACCTCGCCGCCAAGGCCACCGACATCGCCAACTCAACCCCAAGTACCCAGCGCCCTAGTAGCCTCCCCCTGAGGAATCGGCTTTTTGTCAAGGTTAGCACCGCCGCGTCTCCTCCTCTGTTTCGACCATCGCTATGCCTTGCCGTCGGCAGTCGCCGGGCCAAAGCAGGCCGCGCTGCTTCTCCCAGGGATGCACGTAGGGCCATGGGACCTGTTTCGCGAATGCTACCAAGTCGTCGTGGCCACCCTTGCCGCCAACAGGCTTCGCCGCCCTCTCGGCTCGGAAGAGCAATGTAGCAGCCTAATTAAATCATTGTGCTTAGTTAATTAGACTAATGACTGTTCAATGGGCTACCTTTTGGCACTGACAATGGACCCCACGGCCATTATCTCAACTATAAACCGGTTCAAGAAAAATGTCAGGTTGACATACGGGCCCCACTCTTTTTAATTTTATAATTTCTTTCATTTAAGCCATGGGCCCACATGTCATTTATAGAGACTAGAAATAATTCAGAAAAAATTTTATATCAGCCCCACATGTCATAGAGATATCCCTCTCTCCTCATTTGTTTTTCGGGATTTTTCCTGAGATTAAATCTTTGAGGAACTCGTTCTCCCTCGTCGTAGCTCTAAATTTAACAAAACTTGTTCCTAAATTTTTTCTAAAATCGAGATCTACCTACTGGTACTGGTTTTGTTTAATTTGAGTCAGTTGAATTTTTATTTGGTATTTATTTGATTTTGCTTGTCTGTGTTTATTTTTTGGTACGTTCTCCCGAGAAGAGCTCGAAGGTGCGAACGAGCCCTCGATTGAAGCAGCACAAGACCCCTAAGCTTTTGATCCAAGCGAGTCAATACTTTGATCATTTTGAGCCTATATTTCATGTGAAATTATGTTTGTTTAAATTATCAAAACTGCATGCTTTACTGTATATGCAAATATATGTTACTCATAAGGTAGCTAAAAACCCACTTATCGATCTAGCAATATAATACCACATTCCTTGACACTTGAATATCCATGAATCTTGTCTCCCTAGGTAATACTATTAATCTTGATAGCTATAAGTCAAATTAAATGCCGTGCAAAGTTCTTGTCTAGAGTCCAGGGCACTAGCTTGCCCTAATCATCTATCTCCAAATATGAAAACTGGTTTTGGGACAGTCACAGGATGTAAGTGACTGGTAATTTGCGATAACTTAGTTTATACTTCTCAAAACCCTAAAAACTTGCTAAATCTGTTTGGGCGGATGGTAAGAGAGGTTGGTGTAGATGTAACATAGGAATCTGTGGTTTGTGGTGTGAACCACCCAGACAAATTAAAGACTTAATCCTGTGATAACCTCCCCGTGTAGATCAGTACTACCGCAAGCTAGCAAAGTGTAGGCTTGGATGAATTATTTACTGTGCCTCAAGGTCATTTCGCAGGTGGGGGAGTGAAGCTGTGCATGTGCTGACCGAAAAATCTGGCATGAATGGGACACCGTATGAAACTGATGTGTTGTAGGGGTGGCCCCCACCTAAACCCAGCAGGCCTGGTAGGAGGTTGTAAGGCCCATGATAGGCTATGTGTAATGACATAAGTGCCCCCGGAGGGGATAACCAGATGTAAGGGTATAACTGTAAAAGCATTCCCCATGTGTACATATATATGGATACAGGCCATGGGGAGAGCGAGAGGCCATCACTCATCTCCCTCACTCTCCACTACCATCTCTCTCTCTGTTTGGTCTGTAGCCACAACAGTTGGCGCCGTCCGTGGGGAAGACAGGAGTAAGCCCGAAACCTGAAAAAGGATGGCACCGAAACAAGCTTCGTCAGCGGCGGCGAAGGGAAAGAAGGCGGCCGGGCCGGAGCGTCGCATGAGTACCAGGGCTTCGGCATCGGCAGCGGCGAGCGCGGGTGGCAACGCAGGCACGGTGGCCGAAGACGTCGACGTTCGCGCGGCGACGGCCAGCCCCGTCGCCGGCACCGCGACGACCAACCTCGTCAACGGCACCGCGACGACCGACCCCGTCACCGGCGTTGCGGCGACGAACCGCGACGAGACGGCAGCCGATCTCGCCGCCCCCGCCACAACCCTCGCCGGTAGCGCGGACCGGGCAGTTTGAGGTAGCCACAACGGAGGGACCGGTAGCTCGGGAGCTCGCGACGCGGTCGTGCCCGCGCCGATCCGTCTGTTGGGCGTACCGGCGACCCCGCCCGCACAGGCGGTGGAAAGCGCCCTGCTGGCGGCCCTCAAAGCGTTCCAGCAGGAGCTGAGGGATCTTCGCGGGGCTGTCCGAGACATACAAGAGGCTCGGAGCCAACAGGCCGCGCTGGTGGTCGCGCCAGAGCCCACGCCGGAAAGGGCGGATAGCCGCGATGCCCCCACATCCAGCCGCGTCCCGCTGCGGCGCGTCGATCCAGAGTCCCCGCTTTCAGCAGGACTTCAGCAAGCGGCGTGGCCCAAAGGCTTCAAATACCCCAGCGTCATCGAGCCCTACAAAGGTGACACGGACCCCCGCGAGTTCGTGCACGTGTACGAAACCGCAATCGAGGCCGCGGGCGGATACGACACCACAAAGGCGAAGGGCCTCCCCCACGCGTTGCAAGGAGTGGCGCTCTCTTGGTTTTTTACCATAGAGCCGAACTCCATCTACGCGTGGGCGCAGATCCGCGACCACCTTCATAACAACTTTCAAGGAAATTATGTCGGGCGGGTCGACGCGGACCAACTCTTTGTCGTCAAGCAGAAGCCCTCGGAGAAGCTTCGGGACTACTTCAAGCGCTTCACGAAGATACCTTGCCAAGTCAAAGACGTTAATGAAACCACCGTTGTCAATGCGGCCATACAGGGCCTTCGCCCGGGCGCGATGGCCGAGTACAACGCAAGGAAGCCAATTAAAACGGTGACGAAGCTCTTTGACAAGATGGAGGAATACGCCAGGGCGGAAGAAGACGCGCGGCGAAGGCAAGGCGACGACTCCGACACCAACCAGGCCGGAGCCTCGGCAAAAGCCGAAGATCCGCCGAAGGACGGTTCTTCGAAGGGAAAACGTAAGCAGGAGTTGTCCTGGGATGCGCCCGACCGCAGGGGCGCCCCGCACAACGAGTCGTCCGATAGGCCCAAGCGTGACCAGCAGAAGTCGTGGCGAGGCCGGTACGTCCTCGACATCGAAGGCGGTTCCGACGAAGGCGCTCCCATGGGCCGGGGCGGTTGGGGGCGGCGCGGCCGCGGCCGGGGCCGCGACGATAAAGGCCGTGGAGATTATGACAACCAACAACAGGGGTTGTGATGCGTAGTCCACGGCCGCGGCAACCACGACACCCGCACGTGCACCTCTATCGCGGCGCTCCGCGATAGCGTCACCAGGGACAGGAATCTGGAAGCACGTCCGCCCGTGGTGGCCCACGTACAGCACCCATACGAAGCCCCCGTGCACATCCAGGCACAAGGGACGCAGCCCCATGAGGGTCCTCTGCGGATTCAGACCCACGTGCAGCAGCCCCAGGAGGGCTTTCTGCAACTACAGGCTCCGGAGGCCACCCACCGAAGGGTTATCAACGTCATCTCCAGGGGCTCCTCGTTGGAGTTTGCCTCGGCACGGCAGCGGAAGGCCTACGTGCGGAGGCTACACCACGTGGCGGCGTATCCTGCACAGGCACCGCCGGACTGGGCACAGCATGAGGTCACGTTCATCCCCGCCGATGCCGAGGGCGTGGAGCTTCCCCACCACGACCCCCTGGTCATCCGGGTCGTAATAGCGGGATGCGATGTGGGACGCGCCCTGGTTGATGGCGGCAGTTCCGCGAACGTTCTGTTCGCGGCAGCCTTCGACCAGATGGGGATCCCCCAAAGTCGTCTCGGCCCATCGGGAGTCCCACTGCAAGGCTTTGGAGGACAACCCCTAAGGGCGCTCGGCCAAATCTGCCTGCAAGTCTCCTTCGGCCAGGGCGACAATGAAAGGATCGAAGACGCCACATTCGACGTCGTCGATCTCCCATACCCATACAATGCCATATTGGGGCGTCCAATCCTCAATGCCTTCGGGGCGGTACCGCATCACAGCTCTTTATGCATGAAGCTTCCGGGGCCGCGAGCCGTCATTACCGTTCAGGGCGACCAGGACATGGCCCGGCGTATCGAGCACGGCACTAGATGTCCCCGTCGCGGCGGGTAGCGGCATACCTAGGATCGGCACCGCCGTGCGAAGGCACACGGCGGCACCCGGAGGCGACCCCGCAAGCCCCGCCGATAATGCAGCTACTAGAGGCTCCGACCGCGCTGAGCGCAAACGGTTAGTAACCCCCCCATCATATGCAATCGCTCACCCGCACAAACGGGAATGTAATAAAGTTCCGTTTGTCGCCAATTTATTACCGCTGTGCACAAATATGCGGCGAGCATGCGCGGAGGCCTCGCCCGCGCGTGTGCTCTCGCAGTATAAACCAAAGACGCACGTTCGCGTGTGCACTCTCCGTAGCCAGGGGTGCGGGTATGAGTATAAACCAAAGACGCACGTTCGCGTGTGCACTCTCCGTAGCCAGGGGTGCGGGTATGAGTATAAACCAAAGACGCACGTTCGCGTGTGCACTCTCCCTAGCCAGGGGTGCGGGTATGAGTATAAACCAAAGACGCACGTTCGCGTGTGCACTCTCCGTCAAAGACACGGGCATGAGTATAAACGAAGACGCACGTTCGCGTGTGCACTCTCCGTCAAAGACACGGGCATGAGTATAAACGAAGACGCACGTTCGCGTGTGCACTCTCCGTCAAAGACACGGGCATGAGTATAAACGAAGACGCACGTTCGCGTGTGCACTCTCCGTCAAAGACACGGGCATGAGTATAAACGAAGACGCACGTTCGCGTGTGCACTCTCCGTCAAAGACACGGGCATGAGTATAAACGAAGACGCACGTTCGCATGTGCACTCTCTGTCAAAGACACGGGCATGAGTATAAACGAAGACGCACGTTCGCGTGTGCACTCTCCGTCAAAGACACGGGCATGAGTATAAACGAAGACGCACGTTCGCGTGTGCACTCTCCGTCAAAAGACACGGGCATGAGTATAAACGAAGACGCACGTTCGCGTGTGCACTCTCCGCCAAAGATGCGGGCATGAGTATAAAAAAAGACGTGTGGGGGGACGCCTCTGCACGCACTCTACCAAGTATAAACAAGACGCGAACCTCGCGCACGCCAAGGACTTCGTCCCTGTGCGTACTCTCCAGAGTATAAATCAGACGTGGACGCCGACCCCACGCGAATTGCGCGCCAGAGGCTGGCCTCAGCGCCGGCGCGCACGTGGTATAAGCGATACACCAGAGGCTACCCCCACCTTGGGGTGGGGGGGTGCGGAGGTCCGCCTTCGCACACGCTAGTCCACGTGACTCTAAACAAGTCGTGGTGCAGAGGTCCGCCTTCGCACACGCCAGTCCACGCGACTCTAAACAAGTCGTCGTGTGGAGGTCCGCCGTCGCACACGTTAGTCCACGCGACTCTAAACAAGTCGGGGTGCGGAGGTCCGCCTTCGCACATGCCAGTCCACGCGACTCTAAACAAGTCGTGGTGCGGAGGTCCGCCTTCGCACACGCCAGTCCACGCGACTCTAAACAAGTCGTCGTGCGGAGGTCCGCCTTCGCACACGTTAGTCCACGCGACTCTAAACAAGTCGTGGTGCGGAGGTCCGCCTTCGCACACGCCAGTCCACGCGACTCTAAACAAGTCGTCGTGCGGAGGTCCGCCTTTGCACACGTTAGTCCACGCGACTCTAAACAAGTCGGGGTGAGGAGGTCCGCCTTCGCACACGCTAGAACACGCGACTCTAAACAAGTTGTCGTGCGGAGGTCCGCCTTCGCACACGTTAGTCCACGCGACTCTAAACAAGTCATGGTGTGGAGGTCCGCTGTCGCACCCGCTAGTCCACGCGACTCTAAACAAGTCGTTGTGCGGGGGTCCACCGTCGCACGCGCCAGGCTACGGACTCTAAGAAGGTCGTAGTGTTAACAACTGCCGCCGCACGCGCTAGTTCCAGGGAGTACTCAGCGTGCGAACCCCGCGGGCACATTGGGACCCGGGCGACGAGCAGGAGGCAGCGCTCGCACGGTTCACAGCAACGGCGAATGTGGAAGGTGGGGATCTCGGCTCCGCACAGTACGACCACGCATGCCCTAATCATCAGGAGATCTATATATCGGGGGAATCTTCCAAGTACAGAGGCCCAACTACATCCCTGCCACTCTAAGTAGCTATTCGGCAGGCTCGTCCTTAACACGCGATAAGGACGGGGTTCCGCCGGAAGAAGGTCGGCCCGCCCAAAAGTTCAGCGACTCTTCGGCCCTTCGCCAGCGTCGAAGGCGTCGTCGGGTCGCAAGGTCGGCCGCAAGAAGTCGGCCCTAGCAAGGAGGCTGCCCGGGACATAGGCGAAAGTCAGAATGCATGCAGCAAGCGTGTACTCCATTCACAAAAAGAGGGGCCACTACAACGCACGCCTACACCCAGGCACCAGGGCGTCACACCTGTGAGTTCCCGGCGCCTTCGGAGGCCTCAGCGCCGCCCTCGTCGCGTCGAGGGACCTCGTCCAGGAATTGGCCGAGGCTCCCCTCCCCGTAAAGTGACTTCCGGAGTTCGACCCGCGCAGCGTCTGCCCCGACGTAATCCCAGATTCGTTCATAAAAGGGCTTGATGGCGTGGCGAGCGGAGCGGACGGCACCAGACATCACCCCGGCCCCGCCGGGCATCTCCAGCTGGGGGTCTTCCAGCCCGGCGACGTGTGTGCAACCACGGTGTTGCAGGAGCACGCACACCAGGCATGCCGATGTGTACGCGCAGTGGTTGCCGAAGGTTGTCGCAGCGCCGCGCGCGACGTTGGCGGCAGCTCCGACCCAGCGGAGAGACCGCAACAGCTCCTCCGGGCCAAAGGCGTGGTCTGGCACCTTGGCCACAAGCCCTTGGAGATGGCTTTCCAGGGCTTGCATGGCATCCCAGGCAACCACCGAAGCCTCGCCAAGCGTCCGATCACGCTCCGATAGAGCCAGGGCGAGTTCGCCTTTTTCCTTCTCTAGCGAGGCGACCTGTTGCAGAAAGTCGTCCCGCTCTGCCGCAAACTCCCGCTGCGCGTGCGCCTTTGCTTCGGCACACTCCGCCTCCAGCTGGCGGATGCGGGCGCCCTGGGCGGAACGGGCTCCCGAGGCCTCGCGTAGCTCCTCCTCGGCGGCCCGCAGCCTATCCTCAAGCGCCCTTTGGGCACGAGTATAGGCCGTTTGCAAGGCCTGCCCCAGCACAAGCGTCTGCACAATGAAAGGCTCCACCTCAGCATCACAGCGGCCAGGTGGAAGGCTCCACCTCAGCATCGCCGGTCCGCACGGGTTCCGTCTCGGTGACTTCGGCGGGCGGCGAGACTTCCCCCCTCCGGCTGCTCGCAGCGAACCCGCCATCCAGGGCGCTCGCCGAAGATCCCTCGCTTCCGGCGTCCGCGCCATCCAAGCCTGAATCGGCATACTTCGCCGATCCCGACTCCGCGTCCGTCGCGCCCTCAAAAGCACCAGCAGTAGCAGTAGCTGCTGCCGCACCAGGCACGGCAGGCGCCCCGCTTCGGCCCCTCTTCCGAGACGGCGCCTCCTTCTTCTTCTTCTTCTTCTTCTTCTTCTTCTTCTTCGCTGCACCGTCGTCCGGAGCGACACGGTCCGGCACGGCAAGGCCCAGGGCCTCGCACACACGGTTTATTTGCCCTAGCCCCGCCTCGGCGATAGCAGCCGCGCGCTGCTCGTGTTCCCTGCCGGTGTACGGCCCCAGGAATACGCGCGCGCCTGCTCCGCCTCCTCCAAGAAAATCCCTGAAGCAAAGGAGATAGCATCAGCGCATAACGCATTCCGCGTGAACAAAGGAGAGACGCGGTCGAGGCTTACGAAGACTGGAGGGCGCCGGCAGCAAGCAAATCGATGGCGAAACATTGTCGTCTTGACGCTTCTTGGTGGCAAGACGCCAGTCGCGGGCGAGCGGTGCCACACCGTACATCACGTACACTTCGGCAAGGTCGCGCATGTTGAAGCGGGCGGCCACGCCTACGAGCCGTCGGGCCCTCCGCCTGTCCTCATCTTCGAGCGTCCGGCCGGGAGAGGGCTTGAACGCGATCGGTCGGCCTGTGCACTCAAGGCCGCTCCCGCTCTCCACGCGGTGGTAGAACCACCGCTTCATCCAGAAGGACTCCCACTTCCCGCGAGTGGAGTTCGCAGGGAAGAGCTTCTTGCAAGTCGGACGAAGAACAAAGGTGACGCTGCCGAAGCTCGACAGCATCCCGTCCCTCCGATCCTTGGGCTGGCACCGTGCCTCGTGAAGGTAGGCGAACAACGAGGCGCTGGACCAGCACGCCCCCGAGCACAAGGCCCAGCTGTACACCGCAAGCCGGGCCACAGCGTTCGGAGTCAGTTGCGCCAGCTCCAGCCCGAAGGTCCGCAGCACGTCGCCCACGATAGCCGCCGCCGGGATGCGGAGCCCCACGTCGAAAAAGGCAACGAATACGACCGCCTCCGACATTTCAGGATGCGGCTCCGTCTCGTCGGCGGCGGGCAATCGTACCTCCTGGCGCTCGGACACCTTCCCCGCGCGCAGAAGCCCTTGGATCGTCTTCTCGGTCACAAGAGAGGGGCCTAGTTCGCCGGAGAACGTGCCTTCCTCCCCCGCTACCAACCATTCCTTGTCCGCCGCCGCCGGATCGCGTTCTTGGAGCGCGTACTTCACCTCCAGCAGCGAAGACCGCCGGCGGATGTCGCAGACACCACCCGCCTGACCACGCTTGCCATCAGACGCCATTGCTTCTCTAGGAAAGAGGATAGCGGCGAAGGATACTACGCGAGTATGGAAGGCGAGGCAAGCAAGAAGGGGGCGTGCAACTGCGAGGGCGCGGTCACGAGGGCTACTTTAAGCCACCACCCCCTAATACCGAAGCGGGGCGACGGTCCACGTACGGGACGCGACCGCAGTCGTACAAACGCCCGTCCATCGCAATTCCCCATACCCAAAGCTGAAAGGCCACGACCACAAGCGCCAAGGGCCGTCACAGCACGACGCTCCCTAGCCGTCATTAAAGGCGCACTAATGGACCAGGGGATCACAACAGCTTTGGCGTTGCACCGTTCATCGCCCGCCCCATGTCCCCCTCGCCTAGGGAAGAGGCGAGCGGCCGCGAGCACGCAACCGTCTACATCCCGCTGCGCGCCAGTCATAAGCCGCCACGTGCCCAGTGCGCGCCGGGGCGGGTCGCACGGTATGGGAACCTAACCCTGGCAGACCGGGGGCCGGCGTGATCCCAGGAACCTTTACAGCGCAGGACTGCATCGCGAGATCTCAAGTCACCGCACGCGTGGCGGTGTTCGCGATGCGAGGTCGCCAGCTCCGCTGCCACCCGTTCGAAGGGTAGGGGGATGGAGCGTGCGCGTCTACTTCGGCTAGGCGCCAGCTCCGCTGCCACCCGTTCGAAGGGTAGGGGGATGGAGCGCGCGCGTCTACTTCGGTTAGGCGCCAGATCCGCTGCCACCCGTTCGAAGGGTAGGGGGATGGAGCACGCGCATCTACTCCGGCTAGGCGCCAGCTCCGCTGCCACCCGTTCGAGGGGTAGGGGACGGAGCGCGAGCATCTACACGGACTATAAATAAGACGTAGCGTCGAGGTTCGCCTCCGCACGCGAGAGTCCACGGACTATAAGTAAGACGTAGCGTCGAGGTTCGCCTCCGCACGCGAGAGTCCACGGACTATAAGTAAGACGTAGCGTCGAGGTTCGCCTCCGCACGCGAGAGTCCACGGACTATAAGTAAGACGTAGCGTCGAGGTTCGCCTCCGCACGCGAGAGTCCACGGACTATAAGTAAGACGTAGCGTCGAGGTTCGCCTCCGCACGCGAGAGTCCACGGACTATAAGACGTAGCGTCGAGGTTCGCCTCCGCACGTGAGAGTCCACAGACTATAAATAAGACGCAGCGTCAAGGTTCACCTCTGCACGCACCAGTCTGCGGACTCTAAATAAGACGCAGCGTCGAGGTTCGCCTCCGCACGCGAGAGTCCACGGACTATAAATAAGGCGTCGTCGGCCCAAAACACGGCTTACAACAGTAAGAATAAATGGTGCACCGTTCCATTGCAAAAATATGAGGTGGAATGGTTACAGGTATGGGTGCACAAGTGGGAACCCCCCCACTCCGCTTGATATGATCAGCACCTCAGTCTTCGCGCGGCGTCAAGGGGCCCGTCCCGCTGCTATGGCCTCGGGAGCGTGCGCGTCTACCTCGGCTAGGCGCCAGCTCCGCTGCCACCCGTTCGAGGGGTAGGGGACAGAGAGCGCGCGCGCCTACTTCGGCTAGGCGCCAGCTCCGCTGTCACCCGCTCGAGGGGTAGGGGACGGAGCGCGCACGCCTACTTCGCCTAGGCGCCGCAAAGGCGAGGGTCTTGTTCCGCAAAGTCTGCCTCGTTCTCCTTAACAGGCCACCTACAGTGCATCAACATAAAAGGTAATGCGGGCGGCCTCCATCAGGAACACCGACTGTAGGTAGGTCTGTTAAGAAGAAAGGGCAAACCTTGCCGTCGCATACGGAAACGCGGCGCGAGGGCAGGAAGCGCGGCTGGCTATCGATAACTGATGCTGACCAAGCTCCCGAGAAAAATGGACCTCCTTCTGTGCATCAACATCCCCCAAGCCGCTCAGCGTCACCCAGGAATGTTGATGCACGGAAGGGGCCCATTTTAGGGGAGCAGCTTCTATCACAATACATGCAGGAACAACGCCGCACTAGCGCCGTATATATACCCCAACAGCAGGGAGGCCAACCGGCGGAAGTCCAATCGGCAGAAGTCCAACCGCCGGGAGTCCGCCGTCGCATTAATGGTCACGACGCCTCAAGGCCCGCACCGCGCCAAGCACGCTTCGCCACGTGGACGGCCAGAAGAGCGAGCGTCGCAGCGCGTCCCTTACCACTTAAGGCACACGCGGCGGCTCACGGGCCCGCTACGCTTACCTGCGCCGGTACAACGCCCCCAGCGCGCGCGTCTACTTCGGCTAGGCGCCAGCTCCGCTGCCACCCGTTCGAAGGGTAGGGGACGGAGCGCGCGCGTCTACTTCGGCTAGGCGCCAGCTCCGCTGCCACCCGTTCGAAGGGTAGGGGACGGAGCGCGCGCGTCTACTTCGGCTAGGCACCAGCTCCGCTGCCACCCGTTCGAAGGGTAGGGGACGGAGCGCGCGCGTCTACTTCGGCTAGGCGCCAGCTCCGCTGCCACCCGTTCGAGGGGTAGGGGACGGAGCGCGCGCGTCTACTTCGGCTAGGCGCCAGCTCCGCTGCCACCCGTTCGAGGGGTAGGGGACGGAGTGCGTGCGTCTACTTCGGCTAGGCGCCAGCTCCGCTACCACCCGTTCGAAGGGCAGGGGACGGAGCGCGCGTGTCTACTTCGGCTGCACCGCAGCCCCAGGTCAAGTTCGGAAAAGTTCACAGGTCGCAGGGACGGAGGGGGCCAAAGGACTCGGCAACATGGCTTCGGCCCCGTGAAGCCCTTTACCATGAGAGGCTCCTGTTGTAGGGGTGGCCCCCACCTAAATCCAGCAGGCCTGGTAGGAGGTTGTAAGGCCCAGGATAGGCTATGTGTAATGACATAAGTGCCCCCGGAGGGGATAACCAGATGTAAGGGTATAACTGTAAAAGCATTCCCCATGTGTACATATATATGGATACAGACCGTGGGGAGAGCGAGAGGCCATCACTCATCTCCCTCACTCTCCACTACCATCTCTCTCTCTGTTTGGTCTGTAGCCACAACATGATGTATACCCATTTCTTTAGAAGTGGGGAAAAGCTGTGGTCCTGCTCTGCTATGATGTTAGGGTATGACTTCCCTCACTAACTTATGGGGGCTATCTCTGGTGGTTCTCCATAAGGGTGACATGGCATTGAGGCGAGGTATTATAAAGGCCCCGTGGTGATCTCTCGATCTGCGTGACTAAGGAATCGCGTAGGACGTCGAGTTGATTGCCTCTTGTGGGTAAAGATATACAGTCTTTGCAAAGTATAAATTATTCGAATAGCCATGCCCACGGTCAAGGGCAGAACACAGGATCTTACTCGAGTTAGTTCTATTTCAAAACCTATGTGGGTGGGAAGAAAACTGGCAGGCGGATGTAAACCTAACTTTGAAAATTTTCCTAGACAGATGTACTTTAGTGTTGTTGATAAGGTGGAAGTAACCTAATGATCAAAATCTAGCATAGGTGGATGGAACCATGTAATCGGTGAATGGAACCTACACCACTATAAATACTACACAATTTTAAACTCTTTAAAACATATTTGTAAAACGCTAAGTCATAGGAATTTTAATTATGGTTATTGCAAATATCGCTTTAGTAGCCTTTAGTAGTCTTGCCTCTCACCTCAGTCTAGCCAACCAGGCTAACTTGTGGGTGGTTCTGATATTAGTCAGGTCTCTGGCCAATATCGATGGCACCTAAGTTGTCTCAGTCGCTTGCCTGTGGCAGGTTATACCCTACCACGTTTGTCTATGCTTCTGCTTCTGCGCTTTATGTAGTGTAAACATTTGGCCTGACAGCCCTATTATAAATTCGACCCAATGTGGTCTATTTGAACTCTGGTACTGTATTGGTATGATATTTGTCGTATATGAAATGATCCAGCAATGTACCTGTGAGTCCTATCTACTGATCCAGAAAATAGTATGGTGAAATCACAGAGGATTTCGGTTAATAAAACCCAGGGTCCGACATTAGACAACTAAGAAGGTAGAGATGCTTGGTTCAAGCTAAGACCTAGATCTATTTTTGGGTTGGATTAGGCTTAGGTTTACATATTTAGGGGAAAATTTAATCATTTGCCACTCTTATGAGTCCAATGGCAACAGATTTGCCACCCTGACCTATTGTCAGTGACTCAGGTGACCCCACATGTAAGTGACAGAGTGAATTGGTCAATCTTAAGAGTGGCAAAAAATTGAATCTCCCGGAAATCGGCATCCACGGCGACTAGTATCGACCTGGCGTCCATGGCAATGAGCGGTGACCCAGCGTCCACGACAAAGACCAATAGCCTCGACCTTCACCCCGCGAGCACATTATCCCGTCGAGGTATGCCTAGATCTGTTTTTTTGGTGCCTAGACCCAATTGATGAATCCATGATTAGATGCATCGTGCTGCTTCCAATGGGAATAGAGATGTCAAATGTTAGATATGAGTGAATTGTTATCTTTTTTAATCAACTTAAGTTTTTAGATGAATTGGTTGATATATACAACAAAATATGGTATCAGAACCAATATATCATGAGTTCAAAATCCGGCTTGCATAATTGAAAAAAATAATTGCAGTCCGCTTATATTTCATGTTTTAGGCTTGAAGGAGCCAACATGAAGGAAAAGTGTTAAAGTATAAGGGAATTGCTCGTCTTTTCTCATCAATTTAAGTTTTTGAGTGAAGTGGTTGGAACATATAACTCAATAGTTATGAATGTATGGCATGAATGAGATCTGGAATGATTTTACATTGTAGTACCTAGCTGCACGTTGTGTGAGAAATTTGGTTAATTCAAATTACAATAGGCATAATAGTACAAAGGATAACATTTTCCAAATTTAAGGGTACATGATAAACAATTAATTCGTATTGACCTTAATTGTATTATTTATATCCTAATTAAGGATTGAAGTGAAAATAGATGTTTGCGATTCTGATCCTAATATTATATTATATGTATATTTATATTAAGGGGGTAAAACCTTAATAGGTGTACATCATTATTATAAAAAGAGAAAAGGTATATGTACTAAAAATGAAATTCTCACGAACTTCCACAAATGACGATATGACGTGTGATATCGACTACAAATCAACGAGATTTGGGCTTAAAAGCCTGAGCTACTAGCATATTTGATACTATAGAGATTTTTTATACTATAGTTGCTGGTGGTTTTAAAAATAAAAAAGTTATATCATTATAGACAATGTAAAGGAATAAAAAAAGAAAAAACCCAAAAAAACCAAATATTCAGAAAAAAGACGAAATTAAGAAGTTATAAGCTAAAAGCTCGGTCCCACTCCAATTGGCTTACGCTTAAACTTCTAGCTGAAATTGATGTTAGCTTTTACTGAGAAAAAAATAAAAAAAATATTATAACGTCACGGACAATGCAAAACAATAAGGAAAAAAATAAAAGCCAAAAAACCCTCCCAAAAAGCTAAAATAGAAATCAACGTGTTTCGAATAACTTCTAATTTAAATAAACTAAAAGTTAAAATGAGATAGAAGCCGAAGTCGTAATGAGCATTGTCTTAACCCCTCGTCTTATTTAAAACCCTCAAATCCGGCCTAAACCCAAGACAAGTGTACATGAGATCAAAACAAGCATACATTTAGGGAAATCTTCTCCACCTCGATCAAATAAAGTAGAATCGTGCTCTTCACTTCCATGAACGTGGAATGTTCGCTTCCTGTGATGCCAGCAAGCCATCATACTAACTCTCAAAAGTCCTTGCTTATATATCAAGTTGTGCCAAAACAACTAGCCCGAGCTATATATCGATCTGCTTGTGATGTCGAGGCGGAGGCCTTGTTTCTGTATGTCGTTATGCTTAGTGCAGCATTACGACGATCGAGGAGGAGGCGATATACCTATGCGCGACTGCGGCCGATGTTGATTCGCGAACAGATTGGATCGTGTTCCTTTGGACTTAGAACGGGAGACTTCATGGCTGGACCAGTTTAGGGCCTGTTTGGAACAGAGGAATTTCACAGGAATTTTGCAGGAATTTTGCAGGAAACAGTTCAATTCTCGCAGGAATCGGAAAAAATTCCCGCATTCCAAACAGGGCCTTAGGGGTGTGAATGGGCTTGGATCTCTCTAGGTTTTTGGATCGGTCTAAAATTGCAAATGAACTAGATTAAATTTAGATCTTTCTTTTCTTAGGCCAGATTTAGACTGAATTAGACTAGCCCATGAACCATTATTTTTTTTGTATTAGAAGGCACAGTGACAGATGATCCGCTTACATGTCTAAGTCTTCTTGGTTCCTCCTGCAAGGTTGTGAGCTCATGAGTCATGACTCAGCGAGGAGAGAACCCGCGTACCGCCGCCATCCGCCTCCATTGACCATCGCTTGCTGCTTTCCCCGCCACTCGCAAACTCGCCTCTGTACCCTCATGAAGCCACCGTTGCCTCCATCGTCAGGCCACCAACAAAAACCCTCAGGCCGCTGTCAGTGGTTATTGAATCAGGAACGCGGCACCGCCAGGCCTTTGTTACAGGGAACTAGTTATTGATTTGATTTGGATTTGGTTGGCCTATCATGATTTCTCATGTATGAATTTGCTTTATTTTCCTTACTCGTTCCTGATTTGGCGGTGGGAAGCAAAAGAAGGCTGCCCGGGGTGTCCATGCCGACACCAAGGAGCCTCGAGGCTAGGGCGGGCCATCGGCCGCGAGGGAGCCAAGCGCAAGGGCGGCGCGGCCGAGCAGCTGGCGAGCAGGGACAGGGAGACAAGCAGATGGCGAGTAGAGAAAGGCTAGTAATATAGTTTTTTATTTTTTAAATCTTAACTATTTAAGCTCTATAGTTTATAGTTAGTAACATAATTGCATTACATATTTACTGATTTATGCTTATATTTGTTCGTAGTTTTGTAGTAATGAAAAAATGAACTTTGCGTAATTATTCACAAGCAATTTAAGTAGTACTCCCCAATTGATAAGAGCACAACTTAACCAAAGAGACTTCAACTAGAATTTAATTCGAATGAAATTATTGCCAATCTGGTGCATCGCATACCAATAGAAGATTATACCAATAAAATTAAAGATCAAGTGAGGGGGATATATTTGTCGAATGGTCCAACTCGACCAATTAGGTATGCCTTTCCAAACACGGATGGAAAAATCTGGAGACCCTTTCAAGAGCAGTGATTTAAGAAGTTTGATTGGTTGGAATATATTGTAAAAAAGGATGTTGTATTTTATTTCTATTGTTTTCTTTTTAAGAAACCATCACAACCCTACACATTTGAAAATGATGTATTTACAAAAGTTGGGTTCTCTCGTTGGAAGACGGCTTTAGATGCTTTCAATAAACATATTGGTGGTCCAAATAGTTTCCACAACATTGCAAAAGGTGTGAAGACTTCAAAAATCAACGGTCTTATGTGTCTAGTAAAATGAATATGTTGTGGCTACTGACCAAACAGTAAATTAGGAGAGTAGTGGAGTGGTTGTGGTGGATGAACTATGATTGCCCCTTCTTCATGTCCAGGACGCACATATATATACATCCATAAAGCATGATTACAATACTACCCTTACAACCGTGCACCCCGTAGAAGGGCATACATGTCATTACACATATCTCACTTGGCCTTATAACCCCAAACAAGCCGGATGGGCTCAGGTGGGGGCCATCCCTACTACAGGAGCCTATCATGGTAAAGGGCTTCTCACGGGCCGAAACTATGCCGCCGAGCCCTTTGGCCCCCTCCATCCTCGCGGCCTGTGTTGGAATTGTTCGTGGGCTTTTTGGCCTATGACCATGGTGAAGCTTGAGTGGCGTCGCACGGCCCCTTCTGCGCGTAGTGGGACATGCGGTTGTTTGCGTTTGGCGCATCGTGCGGTGCTAGTTGAAGTCTGATCGGGGTCGTGCAGGCGTTTCTTGCGTCATGGGACATGTGGCTGTGCATGGTTGGTGCGTCGTGCGCTGCCAGTTCCCGCCGGTTGCGTTTCCCATGCGTGGAGGAGTCCAACGGGATTTAAAGCCATGGTGGCCATCGCATCGCTGCTCCTTGTGCTTGACATGCTGTGACAGTAGTGCCTTTTCGCCTCCCACTTCCCCACGCGCGACTGTCGTACACTCTGGTTGCCACCGCCATCCATTGCTGTCCTATCTTCCTGCTACGCCGGCGGCAATTGGTACACCGTGCCGTGAGCAGCCCAAGTGGACACACCCCCGTGTTTTCCGCCGGCCCTCTCCCCAAGTACTGTAGCAGGATGATGCGTGGTGATGATCATTCCCGCCAACCAAGTGGCGGTGCGTCATCGAGCCGTGGCGGCTCTTCTAGCCACCGTGGGTCATTGACAACCGAGGTAGAGTACGAGTTGATTGGCCATGACTCATCGTCGGCCAACAAGCGGTGCAATGCAGCGAGGAAGCTGAATGGCGTGTGCACGAATCTACTGGGGCAGAGCCTGGCGACCGAGGACACCATCCGGTCGCTGGTTCGTAAAGTAAAGATTTCAGACCGCGACGCGATTCGGCTGCCCTCCGCTGACGAGACGGAGCCCCACCCTACAAAGTCGAAGGCGGTGGTGTTTGTCGCCTATCTGGAAGCTGGGCTTCAGATCCCCTCGGCAATGTTTGTTGATGAGGTGCTGAGGTTGTACGGACTGGAGCTATCACAACTGACTTCGAATGCCATCGCCCAGCTAGCTGTGTACTGCTAGGCTTTGCAAACAGAGACGATGTGGCCTAGCGCATCTCTGTTCGCATTTTTTCACGACGCGTGGTGCCAGCTGAAGAAGCTAAATGGATAGGAGTACTCCAACTTTGAGAGTGTGAACTTCGTGCTATGGTCCACGTGCACCAAGTTGTTCCTGACGAACGCAACCCAAACGAAGTGGGAGTCCAACTGGATGCGGCGGTGGTTCTACCACCACGTGGAGAGTGGCAGCAACTTGAGGTGGTTGGGGCATGTGATGGATTTCAACACCTCCTCATTGGTGGCCCTCGACTGTGACGATGAACACTGGGCGCGGAGGCTGGTGGGCATCGCTCTCTAATTCAACATGTGGGACCTCACGAAGGAATATCTGTTGTATGGCATGGCTCTGCTGGCGCGCCCATGGCAAGTGTAGTTTGGCCCCGCCCGCGACAACGGCATTCGCCCCACGATCGAGTCACTAGCAAGGCCCGTAGAACCGAGTAAGTCTTCCACCACACGCGCTGCATCTAAAGTGGCTACACTGTAGGGTGTAAGTGTGATTTGTTTCATTGGCAGGGCTTACCCTCGAAGACACGGAGTGCACAGCGACGGTGTTCCTTGGGCCATATGTGTCCAGGGAGCATAGTCTCTGAGAAGCGGTCACAGTGAACGTCGGGTGAGTAAACCGTGTGTTCAAAGCTCTCGGCATCCCTATGCGGGAGCGTGTTGTGCCTAGTATTGGCCGGCTTCACACCCATGACGGTGACGGCAAGGAGGAGGCCTCCCCTCCTCGGTGAAGGGGCCATTCTCCCACATTGCGACCGTTGAGCTCGGCGCCCGTTCCTACGATGAATCCGTCGAGGTTGAGGAGGCCATTGTGGGTACCGATTTTGACCTAGCTAAGTATGTGAACTCAGATCTGGAGGTGGAGCCAGACCACGACGCTATCGACGGGCAACGCGTGGGTGACGTGGGGCTCGCAGGCGATGCAAGCGATGGAGGCGACGGCATTCGTAGGCCCGATGTAGATGCGGGAGGTGAATGCGAAGCCTCCTCGCCTACTCCCGTTGCAGGGGTCGACAAGGCGCCTCCTGAGGTGCCCACCATGAAGTGTACTCACGTGTATCCGCCAGCGGGGGTGATAGATCATTTTCAAGTGGTGGTTGCCATGCTCTTGAAAGAATCGACTCCAAGGTAGAAGCCGTCAGCCCCAAAGCGGAATCTATAGCGAGGGCTGCCGGCTTGCAATTGTCCCTTCGGTGGCCACAGGTGCCGCTACCTAGGACTGTGCAATCAGTTTTTTCGGTTTAATCGGTTCGGTAAATACGGTGTTTGTAGTTCGGTAATATACGATATTTTTAGAAGTACGGTTCGGTATCGGTAAATCCCAATTTATTTCGGTGCGGTATCGGTAAATACCATATTTACCAAAGTTGACGCGAATTACAAATGATATAGCGAGTAGGCGATAATACATATACTATTGGCAATAGAATTAGAATTTTAGAAACACTCTAATGTAGTATGGAGATTCAATGACATATGCATAAAGTAATAAAGCATAATAATTAATGATGTTCTCTGCCCATTAGAAATATCTGCCTCTTAGTCTTATTTTGTTTAAAATGAGAACTTGAAGTAGAGAAACACACTCGAGCTCACAACTTCTCATGCAATGATGCAAACAACAAACCCGCCACGCTACAGGCTATAGCTAATTAGCTATGCAAGAAGTCTCTTGCGGATTGCGGCCGGGCCGCACAATGTCATAATGGTCCATACGACACGGCGCGAATGCGCGATGAATTTCCGGAGGAGGGCCGGGCCCATCATCCGTGGGAACAGGGGACCGAAGCTGGGCGCGTGGGCACAGCACATCTAACGAATCACCGGTTCTACACTTTTCGGTATTTCGGTTTTTTCGGTTTTTAATCGTTTTTCCCGAAAAAACCGAATACAAAAAAACCCAAAATTTGAAAACCGAACCGAATACCAAAAACCGGTCAAACCGAGTTGACCGGTTCGGTTCGGTTTTTTCGGGTCGGTTTTTCGGTTCGGTTGAAAAATGCACAGCCCTACCGCTACCTCCCGACCGTCTTCTCCTACCCGTGATGCAGGTATAAATTCTTCCTTCTCCTCTCGCGACTTTGTGAGACTTTGCCCGATTTGCTCACTGACACCGTTGTCAGCGTCAGTGGGCCCACGGTCTCCAGGGCGCGCACAGGGCTCCAACGACAGAACTGACCGCAGGGGGACTGGTGCTCCTGCTATGGACATGTCGTTGATGTCCGCCCCCTGTCGAAGCTACCGGCTCAGAGACTCAGCATTTGATCGTGGTGGACTTCGTCCCTCATCCAAAGGCGTTGTGAGCATTCCAAGGAGCTGCAGATTGTGTGGACAGTGGTCTGGATCACCAAACCCTATCATCATGCGGACCGGAGCTCCTGGAAAGTGCTCTCGAAGCGATGGAGATGAAGGTACTTGTACCAACATTCCGTGATTGTATTTGTGTTCGTAAGGACATCATTAACCGTGCTGCAGCACGCAAGCCCATACCCCGCCCACGCCTTACAGGCAGCTAGGGCCCGTGAATGAAGTGGCCTATAGGACCAACTCAACAGCACGGAGTCAGAGGCTATCGCTGCGTGGCAGTCCACCGAGGATGCCCTTGCGGCTTGCGCGTCCAAGGATGAGCACATTTGCTTCCTCGAATCCGAGGGCGGTAAGGCTATTGCTGACATGCATGCCCTGGTGGAGCAGACCCAGTGTACTACCTCTGAAGAATGCGAGGGCTTGTTGTAGCAACTTGTCAGGCTAGAAGAGGAGAAGGCTTGGCTGATGGCGGCGATCAGCGAGAAAGACCGTATGTTGGGCCACACCTCGCTGATAGTGTAGAGCTCAATGGAGGCCCTGCAGAACATGCTCTCTGAGCTCGCCTTTGTGGTGCCTCCCCGCACCTTCGGGCCTGAGGATCTGTTGAGCACTCTTCAGAGGATTGGAGAGGCTTCAGCGCTCGCACTGAGCGCCGCGCGATCATACGGCAACCATTACTCGCTAATGACGACCCGGATGGTCCTTGACCTTCTTCACCATCAGGGTTGCCTAAATGTTGACGAGCTAGCTAACCCGCGCCTGGAGCTGCCTTCGAGGAGCGGGGTCATGTCTGGGGCCATGCATGCGATAGCCGCTCCATGTGTGCATTCCATCAGCGAATATGGGACTATATCGGCAAGGTCGCAGCGAAGGTCGCTATGAGGCAGAGCCTACAGGGCGGTGGTGACCTCTGCACTTGGTTTAATGAGGTGCCCCGGCGGGATGAAGGTGGTGCGGTTGGCTCCAAGCATGGCGTCGATCAGAAGGTGCGATGTCGAAGCCCTACGCTTGTGCACGTAGCCCACTGTGTACACCTCGTCGGTCTTATGTAAAACGGCGCTGCATGGCTACGCCCTTTTGGCAATGTATATTGAATGAAAATTTGCCACAAGCCGTGTCCTCATGTTTGATGTTTGTGACGAGCAGGTGCTTGACAGGGGCCGTTTGCTAGTTTCGGACCTTATGGTCTGGTGGCGCCTTCGACACTAGGGCTGGGCGGAGTATTCTTTGCGTTTTTGGGAGGAGCGGCATTCGATGGGAGAGGTCTCTGTGCGGGAGTATATAAAAGTAGAAGACGAATCGGATGAATAGCGTATCCGATTAAGTCAGAATGTTGTACATGTGAACGTTACCCCTTGCGGACATTGCGTGTGATATTATTAAAGTACCGCCTAAGGCGAGGATTTCTTCCACGTATGCACTTCGTAACCATAGTTGTCTTTCGATAACACCTTTGGCATGGCGAGAAGCGCTTGGAAAAGTAGGCGGTAGGTAGGACTTGAGATGGGCGAGATGAGAACGCTGTGGGCTCCACCCTCCAGCATTCGGATGTAATATCCGCAAAGTAGGCTGGGAACGAAGGGTCGACGCGGGCCCCTCATCTCTTGGTGAGAAGAGACGGGATGAAGTAGGCACGTGCGCTCCGTCCCGCACTATTCGAACTAGTGCCAGTGAAGCTGGCGGTGGGATGAAATAGACGCATGCACTCCGTCCCCCACCCTTCGAACCAACATTAGCGAAGCTAGCGGCGGGATAAAATAGACGTACGCCCCCACCCTTCAAACTAGCGTCAACGAAGCTAGCGGCAGGATAAAGTAGATGCATGCACTCCATCCCCCACCCTTCAAACTGATGTCAGCAACAATCACAATAAGTACAATGATAGAAAACTAATATTGAGTATATTATATGAGGCATTTTACTTGTAGAATTTTGAAGGTATATGTGACATAAATAAGCTGCATTAATATTGTCTGATTATGTATGATTTACTTGTTGCTAACATTTGACCAGCCGATAATTACTTAATAGCCATCCTTTTTTTCATCTTTAAACATTAATAGTTCATACCCAACATAAAATTTCTAGCTCCGCCACCGTGGCTGGCACACGTGATGTTCGGACAGAACATGATCCAGCATTTTTGGCTGTCCAGGGAAAAGAGTACTCGAGAACCGAGCTTTGCTTGATTGGCAAGTCTTGCCATCGTGTGAGCTGCACGCCCAGGTTCGATTCCTAGATCAGTCCTGGGTGTCTCACTTCACACACGCGTGTGCATTCAATGGGACGTTTGTTTAAGTCCCAGTGTGTATTTCAATAGGACACACAAACGTGTGTGAGAATAGTGTATGCTGTGAGTGTGGTGTGCATAAGTAAAAGATTATTAGGAACACCACGACATTTTGGAGCAACATACGATGCATCAACATATCGCCATCGACAAGGGGTGGCAACGGGTAATAGGGGAGGCCCTTGTGGCCCGACCCCAATCCCCGCTAGCTTGACCCGTTAGGCTTACCAAGGAGAGTTTGCCCCCCGTCCCTAGTCCCCACAGGGACTCACCACCACGGGGATCTCCGCAAGGATAAAAAAAAGCAAACATATTTTAAAATAATAATAATACGATTTTGTTTATTAATTTATAATTATTTAGATATATATTTTTTTAAAATATAGCTTTAAAATATATGTATATATATTATAACATATAGATTCAAATTTTAGTCTAAATATACTAGAAAAATATAATCTCTTATATTAAAAATATTATATTATATTATATTTTATTTTTAACAGATACCATGGAACACCGTTGGGAGGGCGACATCCGTTCCCACCCCACTAGTATAGCGAAGGGTGTCGCCGTTCTCCTACGAGGGAGATCGCCCCTGTCCCTACCCTATTGGGGAAATTTCCTATAGAAAAATTGCCACCCCTACCATCTGAGTTAGCTGAAACCCTAAAAATCACTTTCCGCGATCAAAGGTAGAAATCGGTATTATATGAACCACGAACCCAATCTACCAATATTAATTATCAAGTCGCGGAACTGGGTCCAGCATTCTACAATTCTAGAAGCATGTGCTTTGAATTCAACTCCCAGTTCGCGTGGTCAGTGCATGTGTACTTATCCGTGAGAGCTTGCATGGACGTCACGGGAGTCCCACTGTCCAGACCAGTATGCATTTACATCGACGTATCCATCTTGACACGTCGCTACCTGCGACTGCGATCGAGTAATGCTAGCTTAGCCTTCCGTCACGGTTCGATCTTCTAGTAGCGGTGTTCTAGAAGTAGACCCCGGATACTTGGACTGTACGTACTGAGAGAATTTTTCAAGACACACAACCTGGGCACACTCACTCATACCATACTGCACGCACATATATGCGTGCGCATCACCTACATACTCTAGGATCTAATTAAACTTCTGAAACGTAAGTATACGCTGTCCTACTAAACACACGTATGTGTACCCTCTCTACAGATATTATTCTCACACGTGTGTACATCACCTATACACTCTAAGATCTAATTGAAAGCTCAACAACCTCCGAAACGTGGATATGCGTTATCCTACTAAACACGCACATATGTGTACCCTCTCTAGAGGGTACTGTCCAGATAACAGTACCCCTGAAAATAGAAACCCAAATCGGTCCTAAGGATCGGACCCAGTTAGGATGGGCGATCAGCCTAGCTCCCTCCCACTGAGCTACGACTACATACTAAGGGCCTGTTTGGTAGAGCTCCATCAGCTCCAGATCCACCTAGATCCACCGTGGAGCAGCTCCACCGTGAATCTGGGTTTCATCCAAGTGTTTGGTACAGCTCCAGCGCTTCTCTCTATCTCACTGCCAAACTGGGCCCACGCGTCAAGGAGCATAATGAAAAAATGCAAAAAAAAAAAAGCCACGGGCTTCTTCTTCTTCCCGACGAGCTCGTCGGTGGAGGTGGTGCTGGCCCGGCGGGAGGCGGAGACGGGGGAGGCGGTGCAGGCCCGGGGGGAGGCGGCGGTGGAGGTGGTGCTGGCCCGGGGGGAGGTGGCGCCGGCCCGGGAGGAGGCGGAGGCGGGGGAGGTTGTGTTGGCCCGGGGGCAGGCGGACGCGGGGGAGGCGGCGCCGGCCCGGGGGCAGGCGGACGCGGGGGAGGCGACGCCGGCTCGGGAGGAGGCGGCGCCGGCCCAGGAGGTGACGGAGCCGGGGGAGGCGGAGGCCCGGGAGGATATGGAGGCGGGAGGGCCAGTGCCGGCCCGGGAGGACACGGCGGCGGGGAGTGCTGGAAAAGAACGAACCGTTTTTTGGTGTGTAATCAGTGGCATGGTGGGTAATTTTCCCCAACTCCACCAACTTGAGTTTGGTGGAGCACCCCTTGATCTGGAGCCAGATCCATGGTTTTGGTGGAGCAGATCCACGGTGGAGCTGCTGGAGCTAGAACTGTTAGGCTAGCAAAATTGAATCTGGATCTGTTTTTCGTGGATCTGGAGCTGGTGGAGCTCTGCCAAACAGGCCCTAAGAGAATTTTGCCTAGGTAGGAATGGGGCTGCTCAAAACGGCTTAAGGCTATGCCTGTTCGCTGAAATTACATTGTAATGGTTGTTAGTTTTTTTCTAAGAAAAAATAAGAAAAAAGAGAAAATTTTGAAAAAAAAACCTTTATATCGTCTCAAACAATGCAAAGGAATACGAAAAAAGGCAAAAAAAAATAAATTGAAATTAGAAATCGATGTATTCTAAGTGACTTTTGACTTAAATAAGCTAAAAGCTAAAAACCAAAACCGTTTAGATTAAAGCTGTCATTATCGGCTGTATAAGGTCATGACCTAAAGAATGGGGAAAAACATGGTCGAGTCAGGACATAAACATATCTTTCGGGCAACATGACACTGATCGACGTATGCACACTACACCACGAATCAAGTCTCAAAATTTAGAAATTTCAAGTCTAGGACAATAATCTACTCCAGCTAGAGTCTACCGAGAAGTTGAGTTACCCTTGCTTACAAGTTGCTTGCGGATCGAAATTAAAAAACAAAGTCATTAGTACCATTCTAGAAGGTCCAAAGTTCAGCTGGTTCGGTGCTGCACGTTATTCTTCCATGATGTTCGGCCAGGATATTCGCTTTGGCAAGCTTAAATAGTCACCCGATCGATGTGTGATGCAAACTAACTTCGATTCGTGTGGCGCCCTGGCTCAACATATCAGTGTCTCGTCATATTACCGAACGAAGAAATAGAGGTAAAAAAGATTTGAAGATGACATCTTCGAATAGTAAACCAAACTATCACTATTGTTCTAGTACGAAAGGAAAACCCAAAGGTTAAGACGACTTGGTTTCAGAAAAAAAAAGGGCTGAACACGACGGCAATGTGCGTCCATGTACTAAAACTAGTACTGGACCATGCCAATAGCTTTTTTAAAAAAAAAACCAAGAGCAAATGCTGTTGAAAATATAGGCAATATTTTAATTCCAAGTTTTATTAGGAGACAGAAATAATAAACTAATGATGCAAAACTCACAACTAACAGCAAGCTATTCATCATACTTCAGAAATTACACAAGAAAACAAAACAGTGACAAAGTCGAACGTGCGCACGAACGACTTACTTGTTAGTCTGATGAAGAATAGGAAGCCGCGCAGGCTTGACGCAGTGCAGAACGAAGGTGTCGCAGTGCAGTGAGCGGTCGCGCAGTTGCGCTGCCCAGAAACCTTATTGCCGCCCCCGTGCAGGTCTTCACGACAGCAAAGGTCCGGAGATACCGCTCCTCTTCTTCACGGTGCACGCCGGGAAGAAGAGTCGACGAAGTTCTTGCGGCACAATACCACAGCACAAGATCGCAGAGCAGAAAGTAGAGACAGAATGGAGATGCCAAAATTCTTTCTTTTCCTGGACGTCTCCAGGCCCTTTTAAGGGCGCTGCTGTTACTACTCACTAGTAACTGCTGCGTTTAAACAGAATTATGCACTGGTAACTGCCTCATCAAATCACAAATTAAGCAGCGCAAATTGACTAGTAACTGCCTCATTCAACTGTTTGAATCTCATTCAATCAGGGAGATAGTGGTGCGTGCAGAGTTTAGTAAAAAAATAAAGATGGACTTGGTCTGCCACGCGGCGCGCCACGTCACGTCACAAGTCACAAGTCACAAGTCACGCGATTTTCACGCGAAAATACGCGAGTACGCGCGCGCGTGCGTGCGCGTGTGTGTGACTAGACAGAGCCATCCTCATACCATCTCTTTCCATATTCAAGGAGTGGAGAGGACTCCACCTTATAAATTGGTCTCCCTCCCCCTACCTTAGCAATATGGTACTAACCATGCATGCTTTGGGATTCGTGAAAATGGGCCTCGCTCATTGGGCCATTTTCTAACAAATGCTTCATTGATTGAGGTCCAATTTAAAAGTGTTGTGGCTTTTAGTCGAAATAATACGGTAACGACTGTTAGTTTTTTCTTAGATATTTAATTAAAGAAAAACTAGCTGAATGCTCGTACGTGTTATGGATTTTTTAAATTTACCATACTACGTATTTTAAAACTCACGGGTGGTAAAATTTTTTAGAATATATATACAAACATGTTCTAAAAGTTTTTAAATCCGTCAAGTAAATCGGAAGCCGTCGATCACACCTCATAGTCATAAGTCGGAAGATATCGATAACATCTCATGGTCATAGGTCGAGAGCCCTCAAGCACACCTTGTCATCGTAAGTAGGAAACCATCGACCATCATACGTGATCGTAGGCTAGGAGCGGTCGACTATCGCTGGTGGTCATAAGTTGGCAGCGGTCGACGATCGATCGTGGTCCTAAATCGGACGCTTTCGACAATAGCTTATGGTTGTACATCGGAAGCCAACGACCATCATTCGTGGTCGTAAGTCAGAAGCCATCGAAAACACCTCGTGGTCGTAAGTTGGAACACATTGACCAGCGCTCGTGGTCGTAAGTCAGAAGACATCGACCATACCTCAGGGTTGTAACTAGGAAGACATCGACCACACTTCAAGGTCGTAAGTCGGAACCCATCGACCAGTACTTATAGTCATAAATCGGAAGTTTCTTTTTTCTCCTTGTTTCTTTGCATTGTCTGTGATGATATAATGTTTTTTATTTTTTAAATTAATTACTTAGAAAAAGGTAACATTCGTTACAGTGAAAAAAATCAGAAGTCATCGCTTATAAGTCAGTTGGAGCACGGCCGTTCGGTAAAATTAATGTAAGTAATTAAGAAACACATAAGAAAGCGTTGGCTTGTTCTTTTCGGCCTTTTAATGATTTTTGGCTTCGGTCTTTTTTTAGCGATTAACAAAAAAAAACAGCGCCATTGCCCTTCCGTAATTATTCACGCGCCCACACGGAGGCACAGTGAACGTATCTTTCCCGGCCGTGTCAACGCCCGGGGAATCGATCGTGTTGTGTCTGTGCATATATACACACACACACTGCACTAGCTCTTTGCGCCAAGCTAAGCACCCGCCTGCATGTACGCACCGCACCGTCTCATCTCGCAACCGAGAGCGTAGGTTGCAACGCGCGCGCGGTCAACCGCCTCGCGATGGCGGCCGGGGAGATCACACCGTCGGGGAGCCGGCGGAGCTGGTTGTCGGGGGGCGCGGCGTCCATCACGCGGTCGCTGCGCGACCCGGACGACCCGTTCCGGCGGTCGGCGGCGAGCCGCGACGACGGCGACGACGAGGAGAACCTCCGGTGGGCGGCGCTGGAGAAGCTGCCGACGTACGACCGCATGCGGCGCGGCATCATCCGGAAGGCGCTGGACGACGGGAAGCGCTACGCGCCCGACGAGGTGGACATCGCCAACCTGGACCCGCGCGACGGCCGCGAGCTCATGGAGCGGGTGTTCAAGGCCGTCGAGGACGACAACGAGCGATTCCTCCGACGGTTCAGGGACCGGCTCGACCTGTAAGTACTACACGTACTCGTAAGAGCAAGTCTTATAATATAGTCTGCAGCTGGTTGTATGGATACTTACAGCCTACTTATTAGCCTACTCATATAGTAGTTACAGCCAGCTGAAGGCTGTATGATCTACCCCTTCCTCTCACAAAATTTCTTGGTTCTTGTGCTTCAGCTAGCTGTAAGTTTACAGCCCACCTATCTTCTCTCTCCTCCACCTCAGCATACAGTCAGCTTACAGCCTCTTAGAGCAAGTCCAATAATAGAGCCAAGTGTTTGGCTATAAGTCAAGTTATAAGAGCCAAGTTATACAATAATCTGTCTTCTATTTGTCTACAAAAGATTTTTTTATTATTATGTGGTACCATGTCTCACATTCTCTTTCCTACTCCTCCTCACATACATTTATTATCTGGACCCACCACTGCATAGGCTCCCGTGTGCAGCTTGTTGCTTGCATGAGAGCCAAGCTCTCCTCTCTCTCCTCTCTTCTCTCCTCCACATCAGCAAAAATACTGACTAGCTTGGCTATAAGACCATTGTTGTACTTGCTCTTATAATACTTGCTCTAAATTAGCTCGTTCAGGTAACCATGCATGCATGAGAATAAATTAACTAATTGCCCCCGTTTAACTGCGTACGTGTCATTGCGCAACGTTTGTTTTAGTTTCTCCTTTTCATTGACCGTGAGCATTTTCGTTTTTCTTAAGCAACATTTTTGAAGGAACCATGTTGTCTTTAAAATGGAAAAGTGATTCGACTCGTGAGTTGCCTGTTAGTAATCTGAGTTCTCAGGGTAAACGTGTTCCGCTTGGAGCTCATGGATTTTTTTGAACTCTTGCTGGGAATTAAACTAGCTATTTCCTAGCTACAGTGTTTCTGCGTGACAATACTGTAACTGATGCAGGGTTGGCATCGAGCTTCCGCAAATCGAAGTGCGATACGAGCACCTCTCCATCGAGGCGGACGTCTATGTGGGCAAGCGCGCGCTGCCCACGCTGCTCAACGCTGCCATCAACGCCCTCGAGGTATAAGAACTTGGCATGCTAATGAACGGTGAACCTTTGTGTGTGTGTGTGTGACGAGGAATGCACGATGACTTGTACCCCCCTGCTAGCTGCGCACCTTATCGGTTTGGGAATCTCTCGTATGAATTGACATCCAGCGACATGACCATTTGTTCCAATCTCTCTCTCTCTCTCTCTCTCTCGCGCGAGAGAGAGCCTTTTTGTTCTAATCTAATGTGAAATTTAGGGTGTTTTTTCCGGCTGTGATTTATAGTTTATAGTCAAAGCTGATGATTTTTACATTTAAAGCTAGTTTGATGTGAGTAGGAGCCAAAGGTGACACGTTAAGTCAACCACGTTTTTCCGAGGTTTGATTTTTAGTACCACCCCACTAATCCGATCGTCCTGTCTTCCAATCAAGTTCCCGGTCAAACGGAGAAAGGATCCGTGCTTGCTAGCTGATCAACGGTGTAACAGAAGAGGAGAATTTCTTGAAAGCTAGGCGGGGGATTCCCGTGCGTTCATCCGTCTCAGTCAGTTGGTCCGATCAAAGAAATTTCTCTTCTTCTAGACGACGTGGCAATGTACGTCGTCTTTTAGCGGTGAACGTGACGTCATTACACACTGGCGCCATCTTGAACTCTTGAAGTGCGTTTGGTTACTTATACCAAGTGATACATGTGTTTAATGGTTAAAAAAGAATCATATATATGTTTAATTGTTTAAATAGAACCATCGTATCCTGATAGTGGGATACAAATTTGAGAAATATTCTTCCTAAATACTGAATCATCTCATTGAGAAAAATAATAAAACCACATGGTACAAAACATCCCATCCATTTTATCTCATCCCACCAACCAAATATACTCTTAACTCGTCTTGCATTTAGTTCAAAGGGTAAAAGCCAATCGCATCTCTGCCCTGTGCAATATCTGGTCACAACTGGCTTTGCACCTACTGCATGAAAGCAATAGTACTGTTAGTCTATTGATGAATAGTAGTGGCTATGCATAGTAGTGCATTATAAGAAAAATAGTGCAACAAAAAGTACTACAACATTCGAACCGTTATGTAACTTATAAAATTATAATATAATAAAATATAAAATATATTACAATATATAACTAACAATTAGTACCTGATAGAAGTAATTTATACAAATTAAAACGTTTATATTGATTTTAGCTTCTAAAAACAGAAGCGACTTAAGGATGTGTTTGGTTTGAGGGATGGGGTGGGATGGAATGGGATGGTTCCTTTGACCAAGCCTATCCATGTGTTTGGTCTGAGGGATAGGGTGGGATGGAATGATCCAAAGTGGGATGAGCCTGTGCAAATTTAGAGAATATTCTTCTTAGATACTGGATCATGTGGTTCCACTTTTTTTGTGGAATCATCTCATTCTATTCCATCTATCATATTCCACTTTCACCACTCTAACCAAACACATCCTAACAGGCCCTTAAGTCAACCAAGGCTCGGCCGGCATGTAGTGTAGCAGAGAAGCACAACTCTGAGCCAATACTATGGGGGAAATTGCACATATACCCCATAGTTAGTAGGCACTTGTAAGTTTGCCCCACACTTAATTGGCTTTGTAATTTTGCCCCATACTTGATATGCCCCCTTATTATTTTGCCCCATTGCCCATTTAGCTCCTATTTTAATTTCGTTTTTTATTTTTTGGGGCAGGAAAAATGCAGTAAAAAATATTTACAAAGTTGTCCATTAAATGTCTAAAACATTCTTATTTCGTTTTTCATTTTTTACTGCATTTAGCTCCTATTTTAATTTCGTTTTTCATTTTTGGGTAGGAAAAATGCAGTAAAAAATATTTACAAAGTTGTCCATTAAATGCCTAAAATATTTTAATTTCGTTTTTCATTTTTTACTGCATTTTTTCTGCCCCAAAAAATGAAAAAAGAAATTAAAATAGGAGCTAAATGGGCAATGGGGCAAAATAATAAGGGGGCATGTCAAGTATGGGGCAAAATTACAAAGCCACTTAAGTGTGGGGCAAACTTACAAGTGCCTACTAACTATGGGGTATATGTGCAATTTCCCCAATACTATGACCCTTCTAGAAGGCCGATGCCGCAACTCCGCTCTGAGGACTCAAGGCACCAACCAAGCCATGGAGTCGTCCACTGGCCGCCGCCTCCGTCTCCGGCAGCGGCGGGCGCGGCCGCCGTATCCTCGGTGCTCCAAATTCCACGGATTCACGCATTTGCCCGCCTCGTCTCTTCGCCATTGTGTTGTGCCCTAGGACCTAGGACGACGGCTACTAGTACTTGCCCTTGTGTTGTCCTTATGCCCACCATTCCGTTCCGTGCGGTGCGGGCTCGCGTCGCAGCTGCGTTGGCCGTCCGCAGGTAAATCACGCGCTGCGATCCCATTCTGTTCAGTGTTGTGAATTGTAAGGATCGTAATTATGCTAGTTCAATGAAATTAAGGCTGATTGCTGGTTGGTGTCACCTGTCTGGTGTATGCCGTGGCTTGTGTTACCTATGGCTCAGAATCGCTATCCCTGATGCTTTCTGACAGGGGATCGTTAGCCGGTTCGTTTCGTCGAACAAGAGGACGATTAAGATACTCAAAGATGTCAGTGGCATTCTCAAGCCATCGAGGTACACTCAACTGTTCTTTGAAACAATTTCTGTTATGGAACCCTTTTAACTAACTAATGCTAATTTACAGTGATAACTGGCAAATTACATACCTCTATCTGTCAATGGGGTAATAATATAATGTAAATGGGGGTAATAATATCCTGCTGGGGCACTCCCATACTAATTCAAGTAAACTGTGTGCAACCTTTAGCAATCATAATTCCCAAGTGACGCTGTCTGATCTAACCTATTTGACTTATACAACCATAGCTGTTCTGAAATTCATGCTTTTTCTCAATTTTTTTGGTAATAGAATAGAAACTTGGCCCGTGTATCATTGATATTTTCAATGCATCCACATTATTTTTTTAAGGGAAATGCAGCCACATTATTAGCTGTGCTTGCAAAATTGCTTATAGATGTGTGATATTACTGCTGATCATATTTGTCAAGCTATTTCTTCTGATTGTCATCAAATTAGTTGCTTTACTGTTATTTGATAAAAGTATAATATTGTCGCTATTCTTTCGAAGTACTATTGTATTAAACTACTTATGTCAGGATGACACTTCTTCTTGGACCTCCATCGTCGGGAAAAAGCACACTTATGCGAGCACTAACTGGGAAGCCTGATAAAAATCTCAAGGTTTCACTTTTACTCATGTAGTTTAATCGACTTTCTTTTGGTTATGTGTGTTTGCCATATGCTAAGTCACTCCAACTGCTACAGGAGTCTGGCAATATCACCTACTGTGGTCATACATTTTCAGAGTTCTATCCTGAGAGGACTAGTATGTATGTCAGTCAGTATGATCTACACAATGCAGAGATGACAGTAAGAGAGACATTGGACTTCTCGAGACGATGCTTAGGCATTGGTGCCAGATATGATATGCTCTCAGAATTAGCAAGAAGGGAGCGAAATGCAGGCATTAAGCCTGACCCTGAGATTGATGCTTTCATGAAGGCAACCGCAGTAGAAGGAAAGGAGACTAATGTTATCACTGATCTTACTCTCAAGGTGAGGTTCTATTGTTATTTAACTTTCTTCAAGTTATCATAGTATGGTTTAGGCGTGCCAGCCTCAACTTGTCCGTTTGTTTCTTTTATTGATATATTAAAATGAAGTTGTGCTTGAATTTATTTTCTATTACCTTTTTTTTACAAGAAGTGCACATGTATCACTTTGATAGTGGCACAGATATGAAAATTAGTACTTCTGTTCCTGATGCAAACTGAGTCTCCACAATCATCTGTGATTCGCTGTGCTAATTGAGCTTATAAATCTCTGCAGGTGCTCGGGCTTGACATTTGTGCTGACATTATTGTTGGTGATGAGATGAAAAGGGGCATTTCTGGTGGCCAAAAGAAACGTGTGACAACTGGTATGCGTGCTTATCATGCACATTAAAATATAACAGAAATGATTGACCATTTCCCCCATGAAATTCTCTTCACGCACTTCATCTTAAGTCATAACTAGTATAACCTAGATATAGAGAATTGTCTGCATAAACTGGCAGTTATTTATCTCAAATAGATTATGGGATTTCCGTGTGTATATCCTTTCTCCAGTGACAGAACTACGATTTTACCCAGTGGGATCTAATTACACATGATACAACCCTGTTAGGTCTAATCCTTGTATTTCTCAGTACCTTTATTACTATAATTCAACAAAAAATTGCAACAACTTTTGGGATCAGCCTACAAGGTGGTTGCACCACTGTTTTTCTCTGTTCAAATATTGCTAACTGTATATTTTCTAAGATATTGTACATGAAATGTTTTATCACTTGCATAACGAATCCTGATATCACGTTATTGACATATCAACAGTCCTAAGCTTGTACTTTTGAAATTGCTTTGATTATAGGGGAGATGCTAACTGGACCTGCAAGAGCTTTGTTCATGGATGAAATATCTACTGGGCTTGATAGTTCTAGCACATTTCAGATTGTAAAATACATCAGACAGATGGTCCATGTGATGAATGCTACAGTGATGATCTCTCTCCTCCAGCCTCCACCTGAGACCTACAATCTATTTGATGACATCATTCTGCTATCAGAAGGGTACATAGTTTACCATGGGCCACGAGAGAACATCCTCGAATTCTTTGAGATTGCTGGTTTCCGGTGTCCTGAACGGAAAGGAGTGGCTGACTTCCTTCAAGAGGTTACTTCCAGGAAAGATCAACAGCAGTACTGGTACCATGACCAGGAGCATTATCGTTATGTGTCAGTTCCTGAGTTTGCTCAGCTTTTCAAGACATTCCATGTCGGGCAGAAGCTCCAGAAAGAGCTGCAAATTCCTTACAACAAATCTAAAACACATCCTGCTGCGCTGGTTACCAAGAAGTACGGGTTATCTAGCTGGGAGTCACTCAAGGCAGTGTTGTCAAGAGAGTGGTTGCTGATGAAGCGCAACTCCTTCCTCTACGTATTCAAGTCTTTTCAATTACTTGTCCTGGGACTTGTAACCATGACTGTGTTTTTCAGAACAAAGATGCACCACGGGAAATTTTCTGATACCACCAAATTTAATGGTGCTTTGACTTCTTCTTTGATCACAATCATGTTCAGCGGACTTGCCGAGCTTCAAATGACTATAAAAAAGCTACCAGTATTCTACAAACAGAGAGACTACTTGTTCTTTCCAGCATGGACCTTTGGAGTTGCAAGCATAATCTTAAGGCTTCCTTTTTCACTTCTGGACACATCCGTTTGGACACTAGTCACATATTATGTTATAGGTTATGCACCTGCTCCAGGAAGGTAGCTGATCTACTTCTTCCTTCCCACACCTTTTAATTTTAAATAATTTTATATGAGGAGAATTTGTTGTAGTTTTTTTTGTAATTGATGAGTTCATCTGTCCTGTTTACTGATTTCAGGTTCTTTAGCCAGCTTCTAGCAAACTTTTGGACCCACCAGATGGCTGTGGCCATGTTCCGGTTGCTAGGTGCAATTTTAAAAACGATGGTCGTAGCTAATACATTCGGAATATTTGTGCTGCTCATTGTTTTCCTGTTTGGAGGATTTCTCATCCCCAGAAGTAAGTATGTCATTGTGTATTTTAGTCCCCTTGGCCCAATAAGTTAACGAGCCACAGTTATGGTTCGTTAGAAACAAAATAACTCCCTTGAAGATAGATTGAAACTTTATTGTTGGGGTTTTTGTCTTATTTCCTCTGAAGATTCCAATGTGGACTACTATTAACTTCCATTTCTTACTGGGTTTCTTGATATATATGTTCATAGGTGACATTAAACCATGGTGGATTTGGGGATATTGGACATCTCCCATGATGTATAGCAATAATGCCATATCAGTCAATGAATTCCTTGCCAGTAGGTGGTCTATTGTAAGTTTTCTGTTACCACACTAATTTTCTTTCTCTAAATTTAACATTTTTCTATATTAGAGACAGACAAAAGCACAAAACCATTGATCACAAGACAAATATTTCTGATATATTTTGTTCGTATGCACACACCAAAGAAAAATCAGAACATCCTATAAGTTTTGTCACTTCAAATTTCTAGGATGTTGATATATCTAAACATAGAATCTGGAACTAATATCACTTCTTAACTGCAGCCAAACACTGACAGAAACATCGATGCACGGACGGTCGGGGAGGCTTATCTCAAATCCAGAGGCTACTTTACGGGTGAATGGGGGTATTGGCTTTCCATTGGTGCCATCATAGGATTTATGATTCTTTTCAACATTCTCTACCTTTGCGCTCTTACATTCCTGAGCTGTAAGCACCTTTCCTTTTCCTGGCATTTTCACTTGTTTGATGCCTAGGTGAAGCACTCATATTCTATTTTTCTTACAGCTGGTGGCAGTTCAAATACTGTGGTTTCTGATGATGCCGCAGAAAATGAGTTGAAAACAAAATCAACAAATCATGAACAAATGTCCCAGGTTACCCATGGTAAGATAGTAGCAGATGCATCTCTTCACCATCTTCAATCCATATTGTTTATCCCATCTCTGTTTTGTATCAAGTTGTTGATGTTTTCCTTTTTTTAAAGAAGGCCCCATTTGGATGGGAATTCTAGGACGTTTGGAAAGGGAACATCCACTCTCACTGGATGTTTGGTTTCTTACGAAATTCCTATGAGGATCCTACATTTCAAATGGGCCAGAAATTATGTTATGGCTTGGCTCATCATTCATATATGCTGCTCACACTGGCATATTTATGTGCATGCAGTTTTGTTTCTACTACTATTTTTAATCTGTTTATGTATCTGCCATCGCAAAATTTATCCTGTTTCCACATCATTGTGTAAGGTAAAAATGGAGCAGCAAACAGGAGAACCCAGACAGGAATGGTGCTGCCATTCCAGCCTCTTTCACTTTCTTTCAACCACATGAACTACTATGTCGACATGCCCGCTGTAAGTTGATCTTCTAAAAAGATGTCCCAACTTTTTGACATAACCAGATGGTGCAAAGTGAGTAAGACACATCAAAGCTGGAGTAGAAATTAGTTTGTTTCGCTTCCTCTTATTAGATAAATATTTGCATCTTTTCTAGCCTGGACATTACCTCTTGAGTCATGTGATGATCATCCATTGAACTAAAGGAGTAACTCTTATGGCTTTAATCAAGGAATACAGTTCAGCTATGAACTTGAAATGCAAAATCTTGCTTTGTAGGAAATGAAGGCACAAGGATTCACAGAAAGCCGCCTCCAGCTACTATCTGACATTAGTGGTGCATTTAGACCTGGTGTTCTGACCGCATTAGTTGGTGTTAGTGGAGCTGGAAAGACCACTCTAATGGATGTACTGGCCGGAAGAAAGACAAGTGGAACCATTGAGGGAGATATCAGGCTCTCTGGTTACCCTAAAAAACAAGAAACTTTTGCCCGTATCAGTGGCTATTGTGAACAAACTGATATCCATTCACCAAATGTTACTGTTTATGAATCTCTTGTTTATTCTGCTTGGTTGCGCCTTTCCTCAGAAGTTGATGAGAATACTAGAAAGGTACGTGTTCTATTGTTTTGTTGTGTGGACTCCATGTGCATGAACTCTTGATGCTGCTAGAGGAATATAACCATGTTACTTGTAGTTTTATGTGTGTGCGAGGGCGGGGGACAGGTGGGGGTGGGTGCGTGTGTGGGTGGATGCGCGCACGCGTGTGTGGTGTCCATTAACTGACACTCTGTTTATTGATCCCTAATTATTTACCTTTTCAATGTGCTTATTGAAAGAAAAGAAGAACAAGTTTCTTTTTTCCTTTAAAAAGGGATATTTTTTCTCTACCCTAGCATGAAAACTTAAGAGCTTTCCTCAATTTTGACCTATATTAAGAAAAGTTTTACATATTGAATACTGAGCTTCAATTTGCCTAATACATCCTTTCTAGACTGTGTAAAGTGAGATGATCCTGAGGCTGGAATGGATTGATTCATTTGATATTTCTATATGTTGGTATATCAATGTGGTCTGTATTATGAGTGACACATCATGAGATCATATTGCTTTTGTTATGGTGTGACAAGCCATGACTAGGATGTGGTGCATGGCAGCATGTCATTAATTAGGATTAGAGCAATTACTTTCCTTATTATTTGGGTTTGCTTCTTTTTAGGTTATTTTCGTGTATTAGGGATAAGTTTTCTATTATTAAAGATTAGTTTCCTTAATTAAGAGATACATTTCTTAGGCGTCAAGTCTAGCTATCCCTATAAAAGAGACAATATTGTATCTATTATCTTTAAGCAAAGATAACGAAAGTTAGTTCCTAACTAGTCGGCAGAAAGATCAGAGTCTCGTTGTTCGTCGAGAGCCTCATCGAGCTTAGAGGGATATCCCTCACCTTCCTAGCTATCAGGTCTCAGAGCCTCTTTACTATGTCAAGGAAGAGCCCTGCCGGTGGCTAGGTGAGGGCGAACACCCTACTCTTGGTCCTTGGACCCGTATTCAACCAATGATCACAACATCTTTTCTATATATACTTCAAATATACATATTACTAATTACATTGTTGTGAACACCTTTTTTGGTTTTTATTTGAGTTCGTATGATACTGATACTGATGAAAAGATGCAACATTTCGTATCTTGGGTCTTGGGAGTTGAAAGCTCTATTTCTTTCTGATAAAATCATTTTCACTGTAGGTGTTTGTGGAGGAAGTGATGTCGCTAGTTGAGCTTGATGTATTGCGTGATGCTCTGGTTGGTCTCCCTGGTGTTAGTGGGTTATCAACTGAACAAAGGAAGAGGCTGACAATTGCTGTAGAACTAGTTGCAAATCCTTCAATTATCTTCATGGACGAGCCAACTTCTGGCCTTGATGCTAGAGCTGCAGCAATTGTTATGCGTACTGTGAGAAATACAGTTAACACAGGTCGAACTGTGGTTTGCACAATCCATCAACCCAGTATTGATATCTTTGAGTCTTTTGATGAGGTCCTTGCAGCTTCACTCATGTTCTCTGGTCTTATTTCATCTTTTATTTTTAACTCTGCAAGTCTATACTGAAAAATGGCTATGTTTTTCAGCTTCTATTGCTGAAGAGGGGAGGACGGGTCATATATGCTGGCAAGCTTGGTCACCATTCTGACATACTAGTTGAATATTTCGAGGTGAATTGTCTTTGACAATATGTATCAATTTGTGATAACCAAGTTCTAATATGTTCACTATCAGTATTGCTAAATTCAGTTACAACTCCACAACTAGTGTGGGCCCATGCAATTCTTCTGGGTATATTTGGGTGAGATTATTAGCCTCAAAATATGCATATTATGTCTTGTAGGTCATTTCTAATAATGCAGAAAGAGAATATGTAGACAAATTTTGGTGTTCATGGTTGTATATACGCACCATCTAGTTGGGATACATTATGATATAAAGTCAATATATTTTTGGCTGGGAGTGATTCTTGGAAACTGCTTTATCCATTTGAGTCAAACTCTTTCATATACCACTTCAGGAATTACCTAAGATATAGGATATAATGATTTGTCATTGGTGAAGATATACAATACATAATATGCAATGGAGAGGACCGTACTTCACATGAGACAACAAAAGGATACTTCTAATGTATATTCTCCTGCAGGCAATTCCAGGTGTTCCAAAAATCACAGAAGGATATAACCCAGCTACATGGATGCTGGAAGTTAGCTCTCCTCTAGCTGAGGCTAGCCTGAACATAGATTTTGCTGAAATTTATGCCAATTCTGCACTTTACCGGTAAATAGACTAGCAATGTTGTTTTATTAACAGTTTTTAGTAAAATTGTTCTTACTTTGACACCATTTAAACTGTTAATTCTTTGGATGGTCAAACAAACAAAACAGGAATTTTCCATTTTTATCCTCTTACATTTTTTCATGAATATGTTCAGGGGCAATCAAGAACTTATTAAGGAGTTGAGCGTTCCACCGCCAGGCAGCCAGGATCTCTTGTTTCCTACCAGATATTCTCAGAATGTCCTAAATCAGTGTGTGGCAAATGCATGGAAGCAATTCCGATCATATTGGAAGAATCCACCCTATAACACTATGCGTTATCTTATGACGCTTCTCTATGGTTTTGTGTTTGGTACAGTCTTTTGGCGCAAGGGAAAGAATATGTATGATACTACTTTATATTCCTATTTGTCTTCAAATTCATTTCATTCATCTGTTCTAATTAGTCAATGTGTGGAATAATGTTAAGACCAATGACCCACTGCGCTAATGCATCTTGGTTTGATCTGTTGATATTTTCAATTTGTACAGAGAGTCCCAGCAGGACTTGTACAATCTACTTGGAGCCACCTATGCTGCAGTTTTCTTCCTTGGAGCTGCAAATTTGCTCTCAATTCTGCCTGTTGTATCTATAGAGAGGACAGTCTTCTACCGTGAAAAGGCAGCAGGGATGTACTCTCCACTATCTTACGCGTTTGCACAGGTAATTTTCTTATGAGTACTCTTTTCTTATTTACTTTACTACCCATGTATTGACTGGAATACTATCATCTGGACAAACATTAATCTTGTTTCAGACAGAAGTACTTACATCCAAGTTAAGAACAGGCCAACAAAATGTTGAACAGAAGAGAATCTTATTTGTCTTTCCAATTATTTGATAGAGAAAGAGGAAAATTAATGATTAAATATTGTTGTGTAGAAATGTTGAAGTAACTGAGTGTATAAGCCATGAACTACATCAGCTATTTATACTTTTTCCCAACGATAAGCGAGCGCATCTAGTTAGCTTCCTATATGGTGAGCTTTTAGAACATCTGTAATATGCATTTTCATCATGTTATCTTACAAATAGTTTTTCTTTCTCATGGTTGTTACCAAAGTCTTACCTGTACAAAAATATGTACTCAAAACTTCTACACTGAAATTGGGTGATGTTTACAGGCAGTTGTTGAGTTTGTCTACAGCGCAGCTCAGGGTGTTCTGTATACCATCCTCATCTACGCCATGGTTGGCTATGAGTGGAAGGCAGACAAGTTCTTATACTTCCTGTTCTTTATCATTGCGAGCTTCATCTACTACACATTGTATGGCATGATGCTGATCGCATGCACTCCCTCCCAAATGCTCGCGAGCATTCTTGTTTCGTTCACTCTCACTCAATGGAACATTTTTGCCGGGTTCCTCATATCCCGACCGGTAGGCACTTCACTGAGCTCTGGTGTTACAGCACACTTCTCTTGGTACTAACTAGGTTAGGATGAGCTTGTGATACATCTCTAAAATGTTTTCGCTCTTGCAGCTCATACCTGTTTGGTGGAGATGGTTCTACTGGGCTAACCCGGTTTCCTGGACCATCTACGGTGTCATCGCATCACAGTTTGGCAACGACAACCGCATGGTGACAGTCCCTGGTGAAACTGGCGGCATGGTGGTGAAGGATTTCTTAAATGAGAAGCTGGGCTTCAAACACGACTTCCTCGGCTACCTTGTGCTGGGGCAGTTCGGCTACATCCTCCTCTTCTTCTTCCTTTTCGCATACGGCGTCAAGAAGTTGAACTTCCAGAGAAGGTAGGAGGGTGACCAGCCGGATGTGAATCCAAAATCACCTCTTGTCCCGTCATTTTTTTTTTTTGAGTGTGAAGCAAATGCAGCAACCTACTGTATACTATACTTTCCTGCACAGATAGTCTGATCGAGAGCAGCTAGCTTGTATTGCATTTCAGATATAACATGTAACTACTCAATGTGATGTAAATAGGTATATGTTCCTTTCCATTATGAATGATGATCATATCTACAAAAGGATTATAAATGGGCCAACTATCGCAGGGTAGAATGCACTGGATGCCCGGGACCATGTTACTATTGTTTCTTAGTCCTTCGTATTGGTCTTTTCGATTTCACAGCTGATTACTCCTTTTTTTTCTTCTATTTTGCTAGTTAGGGGCTTGTGCGATACAACGAAAACTTAAATTTTGCATCAATAATTATGTGAAATTTGTACTAACCGTGTCTAACATACTATTCACTCGTATGTGTAATCATTAAAGCATATACTAACTGTGTTTAACATACTATTCACTCTGTGCAATCATTAAACCATACAAATTGTCCACACTTTGTTACTACTCGAACTACAAAAACTCTAATTTTGCAATGTGAAGGACAGAACATTACAAGGTTTTTTGCAAAATTTAGATGCATATAAGTATGTACAAACATTACTTAGGACCTTCAATTTAGATAATTAATGGAACCATTGCTTGTAGTATTATAATGCAAAGGAGTAAACTGAGTCATCTCAGATATCTATGTTCCATCATCTGGGATGCTGATTCTAACAAACCAAATACAAGGGAGAACATATGAAGTTAGAAGAAGTGATACACCATTTGCATTAACCTATTATTTTTTGTATAATTTGAGAAATTTTAGTACACAGGCTGTACTTTTAGTACAAATTAAAAGAGAGAGAAATACCCAAGTCCCGTCGGAAGAGCAAATAATATCCACCGGCACAGTGATTGGGCAAGTATATCTCAACTGTTTCATGATACCAAACTATTCGCCGTTACATGGGACAGATCACATCACTAATTACAGAATAGACATGTTGCCATAAAATTTGACCAAGATAAGTAGACAAAGGTGAAAAAGTTTAGGATGGGCTCGATGGATAGCCCAGATCTTACAGGGCCCACTTCGGTCGCCCGCCCACAATATTTTAATCCGCCTGAGAAGGAATATTAGAGAGCACAAAGGGGAAAAAAGAAAGGCAAAACGTGAGAGCACTGGCCCTTCCATTTGTTTATTTATACTTATTCACTCACTGCCTAGGCTACTACTGCTGTTGTACTGGACCACTACTACTACTAGCTGAATGCCTGTGCGTTGCTACGGATTTTAAAATTTTATCATATTACATGTTCTAAAACTAACAGGTGGTAAAATTTGTTGGAACGTGCATACAAATATGTTCTATTTTTTTTAAATCCGTAGCATCGCACGTCTGCTCTCAATGTCTCAACAACTTCTAATTGCTTAGCAAGTTAATCAAAAGGCCGATACCTTGGTCTGTCAAACATATATTTGCATGACATTTTTTCACCCAAAATTACTACTTGAAGACATTGCTTGACTGTAAACATATTCCACGTGAACATCTGTTCGCACACGAACACGTCACCGTGTGCCCCCGGCGTCGAGCGCGATACGCAGGACACGTCGCCGGAGGAGTCTCGCCGAGAGCGCGATACGTAGGACACGTCGGCGAGAGCTCTTGAGACCCGACACCCCACGCGCCCGGGAGGGACCCCGTCAGGGCGAGCGGCGGCGATGGGTTGTCCTAGGTCGGCCTGACCGCTCCTAGGACCTTGTGACTCGTTATCGCAACGGAGTAAACGACAACGAAGAACAAGAAGCAAAATAGGGCAGAGGAAAATAGTAGATTGCAAAATAATATAATAGATGAGTTTCGATTGTGTGTTGTCAATCGGCCGTAAACCCTACATACATATATATAGGGGGAAGCTGGTCCTAGCTTCTTTTGGAAACAACAATTATTTGAATCGAATCAGAGTCCAGACCGAATAAAACTTATCTTAATTTATTTAGTTGCAATTTTACCACGCGGCAGAGATCGCTTCAAGATTGTTTCTTGATCCTTTCCAAACTGTTGCCCGCGCGTGTCATGACTTCCCAAGATCGTTTATGGCCGGCCGGCGCTGCCTACGACCGATCCCGAGTGCTCTTGATGCCGTACGACCACTCCAAAAACATCCCTTTGACCATGCTCACTTCCTTCAACATGGTCGGAATCGCCTTTGGCACGTGCTGGCCTTCTCGATTTGATTGCTGCTCCTTACGACCACCTTCACCGCGACCGTGGCCTTCTCTGCGTGGTCGAACCCTTTACGATAACCGGTCAGTGTCTCTTACGACTTCCCAGGGTCGTTTACGACTGGTTAGAACTATTTATGACCGGTTCTGGATGCTTACGACCAGTTCCGATCTTTCTATTGCTTTACCAATCAATTTTCCTTCGTGATCGTAAACTTACTGTAGCAGTCTACGACCGCTCCATTGCATCACTGCGCTGTCTTTCCTTCAGCCGCTCAAAATACCGTGATCGAAACCTTCAATAAGCACGCATTGATGCTGGCGATCGTCAATTTTCTGTAGTCGAACCACCCTTTCGATCACGTTCATTTCCTTCAATGTGGTTGGAGTTGTTACCGCTTCTCGTTATAACGTGATCGTAAGCCACCGACTTCTCATCGTGGTCGTAAGTTCGACTGCCGACTATCAACCTTGATGTCGTCGACTGTGAACCAGGCTTCTGATCGTGGCCAATCGTGGTCGTCGTAGCCTCCAATGCAGTCGTAGGCTTCTACGTGGTCATAGACTCCAACGTGATCGTGGCCTTCAACGTGATCGTAGATTCCACCGTGGTCGTAGCCTCCACTGTGGTCGTAGCTTCCAACGTGGTCATAGATCCCACCGTGGTCGTAGCCTCCAATGTGGTCGTAGACCTCAACGTGATGGCCAACGTGGTCGTAATCAGCACAGCTGGCTTCCGATTAAAGATGATATGGTCGTAAATGTTGCACCGTGGTCGTAAAATTACCCGGCGATCGCCAACGTGGTCGTAACTGCCTTCGACCACGGCCAACGTGGTCGTAACCGGTCCAGCTGGCTCCCGACTTGCTTTGCCGTGGTCGTAACGACCGCCAACGTGGTCGTAACTGCCTTCGACTACGACCAGCGTGGTCGTAACCGGTCCAGCTGGCTTCCGACTTGCTTTGCCGTGGTCGTAACGGCCGCCAACGTGGTCGTAATTGCCTTCGACTACGGCCAACGTGGTCGTAACCGGTCTAGCTGGCTTCCGACTTGCTTTGCCGTGGTCGTAACTACTCACGACCATGATATAGGCACAACCTTCCCTTGTTAACCTGCTTTTGGTTTTACGATGATTGTGGTTCCAAGCCAAATTTGATTATCAACAACATCCAACCTATTCACTAATCATTTTCGGGATACAAAATTAAGAGAATTTAGCGTTGAAAAACTTGATAACTGGGAAATCAAGAAAATCCACATCCAAGGTGCCGGTTCAATACAAACTAAAGGATAGTGTTTAGTCTTATACTCACTTCTGCTGCAGTCATGACCATGAAACCCAGGGAAGCAGTGGCCTACGACCACGACAAACATGGTCGTAATGACTTACGACCACGGCAAATCGTCAATAGATGTGATCGAAAGGCGTTCGACCACGGCAAGGCAAAGTAGGAGGTGATCGAGAGGTTTACGACCACGTTGTAGGAGCGCAGAACGTGGTTGTAAAGGGTTATTGACCATGGCCAAGGAACAGTGTTTTTACGACCACGACAAGCTATAGTAGACGTGGTCGAAAGGTGTTCAACCACGACAAAACCAGAAGAGGTGAGATCGGTAGGTGATACGACCACATCAGAGAAAGATTATAGGTGATCCGAAGGCGTACGACCCAACGAAGAAGTTTGAACGTGGTCATAAGGAGGCAACGACCACGTTGTAAAGTCACTGAGCGTGGTCGAAGAAGGCTACGATCATGGTGTAAGTGGTCATAAGAAGACTTACGACCATGGTAAACGTGGTCATAACGACTTACGATCACGGCAAATCTTCAATAGACGACCGCAACGAAGAAGTTTGAACGTGGCCATAAGCAGGCAATGACCATGTTGTAAAGTCGCTGAGCGTGGTCAAAGAAGGATATGATCTTGGTGTAAGTGGTCGTAAAAAGACTTACGACCACGGCAAATCGTCAATAGACGTGGTCGAAAGGCGTTCGACCATGACAAAACTAAAGGAGGCATGATCGGGAGGACCTACGACCACGACAAGGCAAAGTAGGAGGTGATCGAGCGGTTTACACCAAAATTTAGTTTAATCTGAGAATAGCTCTTTCTATTGGGATTTAAGCCTTTGTGACATGCTCGGCAGTTAGGCTTACAACAATGTGGTCGAAAGGGTCATTTACGACTTGGTAGTCATAGGAAGCACTTAATTAGTGGTCGGAAGCTTTTATGACCATATTGTGCTGATTCTGCAATGTCTCAAGCCTTTTCAAGTGGTCGGTCTCTACATTAGTCATGGTCGGAAGTCAGCAAAAGACTCTACGACCACGTTGATACCGGCTGGAAATTTTACGACCACATTGTCAGCGGTTGGAAGTCGGAAATCAAGTTTACGACCATTGTGTCGCCGTTCGGAAGCCATTTACTATCATGTCGTCCTTGGTCGGAACCTGGTAGATGCGTTTTCGAGTGGTCGGAAGGCCTTACGACCACTCTGGCCGAGGTCGAACGCAGCTATGACCACGTTGGCCGTGGTCGAACGCAGCTACGACCACGTTGAGTAGTCGGCAGGTTACGACCACGTTATCGAGTGCTGCGGTCAGAAGTCGGCGCTATGGTTTACGACCACGTTGAAGAGTCGGCGCCTTACGACCACGTTGTCGAGAGCTGAAGCGATCCGTAGTCGTAAGACGTAGCCACGACCGCTGTGGTCGAATGTCGGCGGTTTACGACTATGACCACATTGGGTAGTCGGCGGCTTACGACCACGTTAACGCGAGAAGAAGTCGGAGGTCGAGGCTTCGACCGCTACGGTCGATAGTCGGCAGACTTTGACCACGACCACGTGGGAAGTCGGCAGACTTCGACCACATTGTAAAGTGGTCGAACGTGGTCGTAGCTCAGTCGGCTACAGTCGGACCTGGTCGAATGCAGCGGACGTGGTCGTAGCGCTATCAGACGCGGTCGGAAGTGGTTGATACCAGTCGGTTATAGTCGTAGCGCTGTCAGACGCGGTCGGACGTGGTCGGAAGCCCTCGGTAGCGGTCGTAACGCAGTCGGACGTGGTCGGTTGCGGTTGTTGCTTCAAACGTGGTCGTAGCGTCCAACGTGGTCGTAGCCGTAGTCGTAGACATGGTCGGCTTCGTCTGACTACTTGGCCACCACCTTGTGGTCCGGCTCCTTACGACCACCTTCAACGTGGTCGTAGCCTCCAACGTGGTCGTAGCTTCCAACGTGGCCGTAGCCAACGACCACGGCAAGAGATAAACTATGGTCCAAACTTGGTCGTAGCCAACGACCACGGCAGAGGAACAGTGATTTTACGACCACGTGGTAAAATTACTGACGCGGTCGAAAGGCGATCGATTGCGGCAAAATCGATTGATCGTGAGGTCAGGAAGCAATACGACCAGATTGGTGAGAAGTCGAAGGTGATCTGCAGGCGTACGACCAAAACGAAGGAAGTTGAACGTGGTCGCAAAGAGTTACGACCACTTGTAAACTGCTACAATAAGTTTACGACCACTTGTAAAGGGTGTTTCTGAGTGGTCGGTTACGACCACATGGTTGTAGCGTGCGAGGGGTGGTCGTAAACGGTGTCGAGTGGTCGTAAATCTCCCTAGGTGGTCGTAAACGGCTCAGGAGTGGTCGTAAATGGTTCTAAGCAGTCGTAATGATTCTAGAGTGGTTGTAAATGACACAGAGTGGTCGTAAATAATTTTGAGCGGTCCTAAACGACATAGAGGGGTCGTAAACGACACAGAAGTGGTCGTAAGTGACTTTGAGCGGTCGTAAATGACACAGAAGTGGTTGTAAGTGACTTTGAGCGGTCGTAAACGACACAGAAGTGGTTGTAAGTGACTTTGAGTGGTCGTAAACGACATAGAGTGGTCGTAAGTGACTTTGGGTGGTCGCAAACGACATAGAGTGGTCGTAAACGTCACGGACATGGCCAAGTACTCACAGACGTGGTCGTAAGGGGTTACGACCACGTTGTATCGGGGTGAACATGGTCGTAAGGTGCTACGACCACATTGTGAGTGGTCGGTAGGAAGCTTCGACTATGGCGTGGGTGGTCGTAGAAGGTTACGACCACGTTGTGAGGGAACGAGCGTGGTCGTAACCAATGTGGTTGTAGCGTGGTCGAAGTCCTCCGACTTCCCAATGTGGTCGTCAGCCCGGCTGCCGACTTCCGACCACAGCATCAAGGCTTCGATTTCTGACCGATTCTCGCGATAACGTGGTCGTAGGACATCGACTTCTCAATGTGGTGGACAACCCAACCGCCGACTACCGACCCCAGCTCTCGATAATGTGGTCGAAGCCCGCTGACTACCCAAGGCCAAATGAAGGTGGTCGTAAACCAGTTTGCTAGCTTCCGACCACAGACAACGTGGTCGTAAACCCTTTCGACCATGGACAATGTGGCCGTAACAGCTTCCGACCATGGCCAACGTGGTCGTAATAGTTTTTGACCACGACCATCATGGTGCGTTCAACTTCCGACCACTTGTAAATGCCCTGTTGACTTTCAACCAGCGACAACTTGGTCGTAAAACTTCCTGGGACCAGAGTGGTCGTAAACCCTTCTGATGTTCTCCAATCACGCCCAATGTGGTCATACCCCTTCGTGCTGAGCTCCGACCACAGCCAAAGTGATCGTAAACTGTCCTGGTGGCCTTCGACCACAACCAACACGGTCGTAAAGCTTCCTGGGACCTTTGACTACGCCCAAAGTGGTCGTAAAACAGTGCGCACGGCTTCTGACCACGATCAGCAATAGATGATCAGAAAAGCAGCGGTTCCATTGCTGCACCAAAGCTCTTCGCGTTCCAGGCGTTCGCGTTGTGTGTGTGTGTTGTGCACATCTTCGTGCTGTTGCCTTCGTACTCGCGGAGCAAAGTCGTCGGTCGAAGCAGACTTACGACCACGGCAAAGCTACAGCACGTCTACGACCACTTTGAAGGTCTACGACCATTCTACGACCACGTTGAAGGTGGTCGTGGTCTACGACCACGTGAAGGAGTTCGACCACGCCGGGAGAACGTTGACAGAAGTCGGAGTCTGATTCTGTAAATCGAGTCGGAGTAGGAGTTGTAGAACCGGGTATAAAAAGAGGCTTTGAGCCGTGTAATCTGTACCACGAAGGAATTGCGAGTAATAGAGAAGAGAAAAGTAAATCCCTGTGCGTTGTTTTTGTGGTATGATATTGCAAGACGTGGTCGGAAGAACTCACGACCACGGCAAACGTGGTCGGGAGGAGTTACGACCACGGCAAAGCAGTTGAACGGGATCGAGACGTGCTAGGACCACGGTGAAGTTGGTCGTAAGGAGTTACGACTACGCGGTCGGAAGCGCCTCCGACCACGTTGAAGGAAGTAAACATGGTCGAAAGGGCGTTATCGTAGAAGGTTTCGATCACAGTATTTTTTGAGCACGACTCGAAGTGATCGGTAGCGAGTTTGAGTGGTCGTGCGGCATCGTAAGTGGTCGGAATGGGTCGTAAACAACTCTCACTGGTCGAACCGAGTTCCGAACACGTTCATATCTCTCCAATGAAATCGCAGCTCCTTACGACCACAGTGTGACGACCACTTACACCGTGGTCGTAGCCTTCGTCGACCACGCTCAGCAACATTACAACGTGGTCGTAGCCACCTTACGACCACGTTCGAACTTCTTCGTTGCGGTCGTACGCCTTCGGATCACCTTCGATCTTTTTTCTGGTGTGGTCGTATCTTCTGATTTTGCCCTGGTCGAACGCCTTTCGACCACGTCTATTGACGGTTTGATGTGGTCGTAAGTCTTCTTATGACCACTTACACCGTGGTCATAGCCATCTACGACCACTTACACCGTGGTCGTAGCCTTCGTCGACCACGCTCAGCAACATTTACGACCACGACTCGAAGTTATCGGTAGCGAGTTTGAGTGGTCGTACGGCATCGTAAGTGATCAAAATCGGTCATAAACGGCTCTAATTGGTCGTACAAGGTCCTGGGAGGTCGTAAGACTTTCCAACATATCATAGTAATAGTTGTCTAGAACAGATCACCGTGGTCAAACTCCGTTCTGAACACGTTCAAATCTCCCCGATGAAATCGCAGCTCCTCGTAGCCTTCGTCGACCATGCTCAGCAACATTACAACGTGGTCATAGCCTCCTTACGACCACCTGCGAACTTCTTCCTTGAGGTCATACACCTTCGGATCACCTTCGATCTTTTTTTGGTGTGGTCGTATCTTCTGATTTTGCCGTGGTCGAACACCTTTCGACGACGTCTACTGTAGCTTTGTTGTGGTTGTGAAAATACTATTTCTTGGCCGTGGTCGATAACCCTTTACGACCACCTTCTTCTGCGTTCCTTCAACGTGGTCGTAAACCTCTCGATCCCCTCCTACTTTGCCTTACCGTGGTCGTAGGTCCTCCCGAGCACGTCTCTTTCAGTTTTACCGTGGTCGAATGCCTTTCGACCACGTCCTCCCGACCTCTCGAGCATGCCACTTTCAGTTTTGCTGTGGTCAAACGCCTTTCGACGATGTCTATTGACGGTTTGCCATGGTCGTAAGTCCTTACGACCACGTTTTTCGTGGTCATAATTCTTCTTACGACCACTTACACCGTGGTCATAGCCTTCTTTGACCACGCTCAGCGACTTTACAACGTGGTCGTAGCCTCTTTACGACCATGTTCAGACTTCTTTGTTGCGGTCGTACGCCTTCGGATCACCTTCGATCTTTTTCTGATGTGGTCGTATCACCTGCCGACCTTACGGTCTTCTTGTTTTGTTGTGGTCGAACACGTTTTGACCACTTCTACTATAGCTTGCTGTGGTCGTAAAAACTTTGTTCCTTGGTCGTGGTCGATAACCCTTGAGCGAACGAGCGACAAAGTGGTCGAACGGCAGCGGGAGCAAGTAGCCGACTTCTTACGTGGTCGTAGACTTGAGCGCCAACTTTGACCGCAGCCTGCTACACCGTGGTCGTAGCTTCGACTTACGACTTTTGACCATCTAACGTGGTCGTAGCTGCATTCGACTACGGCCAACGTGGTCGTAAACGACCTGAATGACCTCTGCCCAAAATGGTCGTAAACTTATTTTCTGGCTTCCGACTCCTAGCAAAATGGTCGTAACAGCTTCCGACCTCACAAAGAATGCTCTCCGCCCAACCTCCTTCCTCTCCTCCACCCCCAATCGGTGCCGCCCCCGCCGTCGCCTCCTTCCTCTCCCCCACCGCAGCCGCGCCTCCTCCTTCCTCCGCCCCCTTCCTCTCCGAGCCAGCCGCCGCCGCAGCCGCGCCTCCTCCTACCTCTGCCCCCAACCGGTGAGATGGAGGCCGCGCCGCCTCCTTCCTCCGCCCCAACCGACGCCGCCCCCGCCATCACCTCCTTCCTCTCCTCCGCCCCCAACCGACGCTGCCCCCGCCGTCGCCTCCTTCTTCTCCTCCGCCCCTAACCGGCGCCGCCCCCGTCGTCGCCTCCTTCCTCTCCCCTGCTGCAACCGTGCCTCCTCCTACCTCCGCCCCAACCGGTGAGATGGAGGTTGCGCCGCCTCCTTCCTCCGTCCCCAACCAGCGCCGCCCCCGTCGTCGCCTCCTTCCTCTCCCCCGTCGCACTGAGCCGCCGCCTCCCTCGGTTGTTTCTTTTTAGAAAAAAGCAGGTGCGCAGGGGGTGGTGGAGGAGTGGCGGCGGCGCGGGGGGCGGAGGGGGTGAGGGCGGGAGCGCGGGTCAGCGCACGACATTCAATTTTGGGGGAGGAGAGAAGCAGAGGGAAGCCCACATGTCGGCGCTTTTTTTCCTGTGAGAGGCGGCAGAGCGTCGGACGCACCATCACCTTGAACTCGTTCTTTTAAGAGTAGAGATTGCTTCTTGCTTCTTTGCTTGTACTAGCTGAGCCTCTCCTCCCTCCCTCCCTCCCAATCTCTCTCTCCCTCTTCTCTCGTCTTCCACTCCACTGAGGAGGTCGCTCTACGAGGTTTGGTTCTCTCTTGCTCTTCTTCTTCTTGCTGCTGCTAGGATCACACGTGTGTATGTGTCCTATTCAGCTCTGGTGATTTGCTGTTAAGCTTTGTGGCATGGATCGAGTGGCTGTTTGAGGCCTTGAGCAGATGGAATTTCTTGTTTCTGATGTAGCCCCCCCTCCGAATTTTTGAGCCTGTTTTTTAGGGGAATAGGGTGGTCAAGGTCAAGGGCATGTTATAGACTTTCCCTTCTTGTAGGTTCAGGTGCTTCTTGGATTGTCTGGTTGCCTAATTTTAATATTGATTAGGCGACTGCAGGAGGCGGCGGCGTGATGAGAGCGCACCAGTTGTGAGGCAGGGGTGGGAGGCGTGGGGAAAGGGAAGAAGTGGATGACCGTGCGGTGGATGCCAGTAGTGACTATGGGTCGGGTGGTGGATGGCATGCCGTCGCTATGGGTGGGGAAGTGTCGAGACCTGAATATGCAAATCCGGACCTCTCTGTGTATACCGCACTAGTCCAGAATCACGTTAGTGCATATAGTGTAAATATAGATGAAATATCGACCATACACTCGATTAATAAAGGAAAAGACAAAAATATTATTAAGTATCAGAGTTGTGATCCTATGGCCAATCTTACAATTAATAGCGTGAAGGACTTAAAAAACTAGCAGCGAAAAACAAAAGAAAAGCGTAGTAGCCATTCGACATGCACACAGGTAATCGACTGGAGAGCGAAGTTTTAATCCGTGAAGTCATCGAAGTATTCCCCTTCAGGTACCTTCTGCTGATATGGTTCATCTTCTTCAACTAAGTAATAATAGGCATAAAACCGTGAGTACATTGGTACTCAGCAAGTTGTTTGTAATAAAGAATGCAATATAGTATGCAAGGCTTATCAAAGGATGGCAATAATTGAAATTAATACAATAAATAGATTGAAATTAAACTTTGAAAATGATTAATAAGTAAATAAACAAAGAAATTAAGAGTAACCATAAGTGAACTGACAATTCACTCACAACAAAGCATTTACTGTTATGTGGACTCGGTGCATGGTAAAGCTAGTCTACGATGAACTTAGCTCATGAAACAGTGCACGGTGACTGAGCTTAGATGACGTGGTGGGTGACTGGGCAACTAGGGTTGAGGTGGCATGTGACTCGGCTTGGTCTACGGGTTCACGGAATAGTGGATCTATCACGTGGAACCCACCCGTCAGTGGCTTGGTGCACGGTGGATTCAGTTGATGGAGAAGGCGATTCGTCGGTCAGGTGTAGGTGTAGGGTGACGCGGATGGCACGTGAACCGAGGCGACGCACGGTGCGTGAATGGAGGGGACTGGACAATGATATGGTGGCACGAGATTGGAGAGGAAAGATCAGCTCGGTGGTGGACTCACCTGTGGCGAGGATGGCTCGGCGAGCGATGGTGGATTGCTGACCGACAGGGATGACGAACGGCAAAGATGACGACCTCGTCGGTGTTGAAGACGAAAGTGGTGACGCAAACAAACTCTAGCGCCTGAGCTCGATGAAGACGATGGCGAGAGCGAGCGGCTACGGGACGTAGAGATTAAGGGGGTGGTGCGGCTTTTATACACAGATGCCCAGGAGTCCTAGGCAAAAACAGACACTGAGTCCAGGAAGAAGACGGCTAGTGGCACACGGGGAGTGAACGCGGACGCCAAGACGAGTTCACCTCGTGCACGACGCGGTGAACGGGGAAGATGCACAGTGCACAAACCATTGGATGCATGACACGTGGCACAACGAGCGGTCAAGGATAGGACAGACGAAGACCATCAGATTGGCTAGCACGGCTAGCTCGGATGGCAACATGTGACAAGGGATTGGTCGGCCGGCTGGTGGGCTGAGCGGAGGGGAAAGTGGGCTAGGCTGGAGAGAAGATGGGCCGGCTAGGGTTTCAGCCCAAGGCCTTTAGGAAATTTTAAATAGGTTTTCTAATTCTAGAAATTGCTAGAAATTCAATTGAGCTCTAGGAAATAGCAAATAACTCTGAAGAAATCTAAAAAATTCCGAAAAAATCATTGAGACTCAAAGAACTAAAATAAAAATACTTTAAGCAAATGTTCATGTTTATTTTAGTCATATTAAATCCTTTTAATTAATAAAACTTTATTTTAATCTTGAATTAAATATAAAAAATTCAAATGGTGAATTTTCTTTTAAAAGCTTCGAATAAACTCTAGTGAGCAAGATGTTACAAATCCCCCCTTAAACAAAATCTTGACCCTGAGATTCTGGCTCACTAAGAGATTAGATTTGGAAACTCTACTCTGAGATCCTCCTCACGCTCCCAGGTGGCTTCCTCTTCGGAATAATTGCTCCGTTGAACTTTATAAAGACGAACAACCTTACTCTTGGTCACACGCTCGGACACTTCCAAGATTCTGACAGGGTGCTCCTTGTAAGACAAATTCTCTTGAAGATCAACAGCTTCCATTGGCACTCACAAATACTTCTTCAGCCGAGACACATGAAAGATGCCATGTATCCCACTGAAGGTCGCAGGTAGCTCCAACTGGTAAGCAACCTCTCCTCGGCGCTTTAATATCTTGAATGGCCCAATGTATCTTGGTACAACCTTTCCTTTCATTTAAAACCTCTTAACACCTTTGAATGGTGTAATCGTGAGATACACAATCATCTGGCTCAAAGCTCAACTCTTGACTATGGGTACCCGCATAACTTTTCTATCTAGTCTGAGCAGTTCTTAACCTTTCTTAGATCAACCAAACATTTTCCTCAGCTTCCTTTAAACATTCTGGCCCAAAGACTTGACTTTCCCCCCCATCTCTTTCCAATTGAGAGGGGTTCTGCATTTCTGCCATGCAAGACTTCTAACGACGACATTTGGAAACTAGTATGGTAACTGTTGTTGTAGGAAAACTCTGTGAAAGACAAAAAAACTGTACCACTTGGCTCCATGGTCCAACACACAAGCTCTTAGCATGTCTTCAAGAATCTGGTTCACATGCTCAGCCTAACCATCGGTTTGGGTTGATATGTTGTACTAAAATTCAAATGAATACCCATTGCTTCGTGGAAACTTCCCCAAAATCATGAAGTAAATGGTTTGATACTATTTTCTTAGGTACACCATGGAGACTCACAATTCTCGACATGTATAGCTCTACCAATTTGCCTCCTACATAGGTTGTCTTGACCGGAATGAAATGATCAACCTTCGTCAAATGATTCACAATTATCCAAATTGAATTGAAACCATCCTTGGTCTTGGGTAATCTCGTAATAAAGTCCATGCCCACTTCTTCCTACTTCCACTCAGGAATCTTCAGCGGTTGTAGCAAACCTGCTGGTCTTTGGTGCTCAGCTTTCACCCTTTGACACACATCACAAAGTGCATCATACTCTGATATCTCATGCTTAATACTTGGTCACCAATATTTGTCCTTGATATCCTGATACATCTTGGTACTATCCAGATGGATCGAGTATAATGACTCATGAGCTTCCTTGAGCAATAACTCCTTCAACTCCATTTTATTTGGCACACACAACCGCTCCTTAAACCATAAGGTATCTTTGTCATCCTCTATAAAACCTGATGCTTTACCCCTACTCATATTAGTCTTGATTCGCTGAATGCTTTCATCCTTTGCTTGAGCTTGACGAATCTGACTATCTAGAGTCAGCTTCAACTCCATTGTGGCCAAGAATCCTTCCTCAACCAACTCCAAGCCAAGCTTTTGAAATTCCTCATGTAGGGCTAGCTGACTTTCTTTGATCATCACCGTATTGCAATAAACATTTCTGCTCAATGCATCTGCTACTACGTCGGCTTTTCCTGAATGATAATGAATTCCAAAATTATAGTCTTTTATCAACTCTAACCACCTTCTTTGCTTGAGATTAAGATCAACTTGAGTGAAGATATACTTCAAACTCTGGTGATCTGTGTAGATTTCACAATGATTACCCATGAGATAGTGGTGCTAGATTTTCAAAGCATGCACTACGGCTGCCAACTCTAAATCATGCGTAGGATAATTCTCTTCATGTGGCCTCAACTTACGCAAAATATAGGCTACCACTCTTCTATCCTACATCAGCACACATCTAAAACCTTTGTGGAAAGCATCGCAATAGATCTTAAAATCCTTGTTAATGTCTGGTAGTACTATTATGGGTGCAGTGGTCAAACACTCCTTCAGTTTCTGGAAACACTTTTCGCACTTTGGCGTCCAAGCAAATTTCTTTTCCTTCTTTAGCAACTGCGCAAGCGATCTTGCTACGCTGAAAAATCCCTCGATGAAACTATGGTAATAACCAACCATTCCAAGAAAACTTCTAACTTTGCGGCACTGATGTTGGTGACTTCCAATTAAGCACATCTTTCACTTTCCCGAGGTCAACGCAACTCCTCCTGCTAACATGACGTGGCCTAGCAATGCAATTTCCTTCATCCAAAATTTGCAATTATTGAACTTAGCATATAGCTCATGCTCACTTAGCTTTTGCAACACTAACCTCAAATGCTCTTCATACTCTTTCTCATCCTTGGAGTAGATCAAAATATCATCAATGAACACAACGATAAACTTATCTAAATACTCCATGAGCATATTATTCATCAGGTACATGAATAAGCTGGGGCATTGGTTAAACTAAAGAATGTCATTGTATACTCATACAGTCCATAACGAGTTGAAAATGTTGTCTTAGGTATATCCTCTTGATGAATTTTTATATGATAGTACCTTGACCTCAAGTCAATTTTGGAGAACACTCCAACTTCTTTAACATGATCAAACAAATCATCAATTCTAGGTAAAGGAAACTTGTTCTTGACGGTAATTTCATCAAGAGCTCGGTAATCCACACACATACGCTAACTACCACCTTTCTTCTTGATGAACAACACTGGCACTCCCCACGGAGATGAACTAGGTCTAACATAGCCTTTGTCCAACAACTCTTGTATTTATTTCTTCAACTCCACTAATGCATTAGCAGGCATCCGATACAATCTCTTGGAAATTGGCGAAGTACCGGGTGCTAACTCAATTGAGAACTCCACTTCCCTGTTAGGTGGCATTCCTAGAAGATCATCTAGAAATACATCGTGATACTCTCTGACCACTGGCACATCCTCTAACATGATTTCTTTACTCGGGCAAACCGTAACCTTCTCTGGCTGACTCATGTTGGCTTCAAATTTCACTTTACTCCCATCTGAATAGGTTAAGGTAACAGCTCTGCTTCCACAATCCAACACTGCCTGGTGTTTCTTAAGCCAATCTATTCCCAAAATTACATCCAAAGATTGGATACCCAACACGATAATATCGGCGAAGAACTACACTCCCTGAATGGCTATCTTGACTTCAAGACAACCTAGGTTTGTACTCAACTCAGAGTCCAGGGATTGAATCAAGAGAACAGATCCAAGAACAATAGTTTTCAACTGTTGCTTCAAAGTAAAACTATGAGAAATAAACGAATATGAAGCTCCTGAATCAAACAAAACTGTAGCAAGAACGGAATTTACTTGGAACTTACTTATCACAACATCTAGCGCTGCTTGAGCCTGCTCTGCGGTGATATGGTTCACTTGTCCTCACACAATTGATTGTGGCACTCGACTAGCTTGGCCTGACACTTGAGAATCCTAAATAAGGGGTCCGATCTGGTGTGGCTCCCAGATTGAAACGAACTGGCATCAGAGCTTGATTCTGTGGACATTTGTTGGCATAGTGTCCTTGTTCGTGGCACTTGAAATAGGTAACTGTTGTTGCAGAATTGGCATTCCTCTGCTGCTGATTGCTTGAACCAATCGGCTGGGGTCTAGACAGGAACTGATGAGGTGCTGGCACTGGGGTCTTAAATCCCTATTGCTGAGGAATATGAGCTGGCTGGTATGCACTGAAATGAGCCTTCTGAGACTGATGCATCTGAGATCCCTACTGCATCATTCTTCTTTTGCAAGACTCCTCTAGCTCATGATGACTTTCTTCAATGAGCATTGCTTTGTCCACCATGTTCTGAAAACTAGCATAGTCATTGCCCACAACTTGGACTTTCAATCCTGGATTTAGTCTTTTCTTGAACCTCTGCTAACGGGCATCATCAGTGCCAACATCCTCAGGTGCATAGCGAGCTAGCTGAGTGAACTTGTTGAGGTACTCACTTACTAACATTTTCTTTTGCTACAATTCTCGAAATTCTTCTTCATTTCGATCACCCCATCCAAGATATGGGCATGTCGAAATGCTGTTGTGAACTCAGCCCAAGTGATGTGTCCTGGTCCTCATGAGTGGCGCAATAGTTCTCCCACCACTCTGCAGAAGCTCCCTCTGCTAGTGGGCGGCATATAGCACTTTCTCACGATCGGTGCATTGAGTGAGATTCAGTTTCTTCTCCACTGAACGAATCCAAGCATCCACCTCCAAGGGCTCAGAAGACTGGGAAAAAGTGGGCGGCCTTGTCCTCATGAATTCTACAAACTTTGATTACTGGCAAACTAGCTGGGGTGCTACTGTTTCCTGATTCTGCCGATTCATCATTGCATTCATGTTCTACATCATAATGTTCATCAATTGAGTTTGAGCTGCCATGAACTAACTTAGGATCAGATCTAGTCCCATTGGGGTTGCTTGCTGTCCTTGAGTTGATTAATTTGCGATGCTACCCTCTGGGTCTTGGTTCATCGAACTGCGTCTAGCTGAGTTTTGGGTGTCAACCATGTTTCCTCTACTCTGAAAGAGAAAGACCACTTGCTAAAAACTGGTTGTACAGGGCTTTAAAAGGTGAGAGGGAAAAGCATAGGTAAGAGGTAAACTCGTTTAAGAAGGATAGTCTAATGGCAAACCTAAACTAAGCAAACACATAGCCGAAAGGCTAACAAAAGAAGAGCTTAAATTACTCCAATAAAGGGTTTTGACATGACTACAACCTAATGACAAGGTAGAACTGCAGCTCACATCACACACAACAGCAAGAAAAGGCAAATCGATCTACACGATACTATAAACTATAACAGGGTCCTAATCTGATGGCTCTCACTCTTCACGTTAATCTTCAATATTGCCTTGAAACATATTTGGCGCTTCCTTCATCAAACTTTTCCACCGTTACATCCACCGTTACATGGATTCTGCACCATATGCTAGACCTTCAGCGTTATAGTCGCTTACGTTATCACTAGGATGACACCCAGGGCAACGCAAAAAAAGGGCTTTCCACTGCTCTCCACTTTTCCAATTCCACCCACAACGTTTTTGAAATAGAACTATATCTGGTTAAGTTCCCATGTCCGCCCTTGACCGTGAGCACGGCTATTCGAATAGTTTTGACTCTACAGAGTTTGCACACTTTACCTACAAGAGACAGTCCGCTCGTTGCCCCACACGATTCCTTAGTCATGTGGTTGAGCAAACCATCACAATAACTTTTCAAAATACCTCGCCCCTTCCACCATCTCACCCCTATGAGCTTGGCCCGCTTGCGGCAGGTCTCATAGGTTGTGCGGGATGTTCTTCCTCTGAACGACTAGCAGCTGGCTACCCACACTACTAGCCGCCATGAAAAACTTCACCCTCTACGAGTGTCCCATTCAAGCCGTCACCCAGATAGCTACTTGCACTACCTCACCTCCTCCACCTATGAGGATGACTTTCAGAATCCGGTAAATCTACTAAGCCAAGTTGTACTTTACAAACTCGTGGTTATACTTGTTTTACACATGAGTTCATGACAAGATTCAATCCTCAGGGTTATCTGGGCGGTTCTACCACAAATCACACTCTCGTGCACCACTGCACCATACCCCCGAACCATCTGCCCAGATAAATAAGCAATTTGATGTTTTTGGAAGCATAAAATAATCATATCAAAATATAGCAGTCATTACAACCATGACTTTCCAAACCAATTTCTCATGATTAAAAGTGATGCTTGGGGCATTTAGACGCCCCCGAGTATCTAAGCAGTACTAAACGTGGCGTATAATTACGGACTTATTTTTGAAAAGTTACCATTATAATTTTACTAGGGTGACATGGTTCACATAAACAAATATTCGAAAGGAGGTGTAATATTAATCAAGTTAAACAATGGGCAGATAACTAAAATCTTAAATTAAATGTATATTTGCATATAAAATAACAGCATGCAATTTGATAATTTAAACCAAAGTAATTTATAGAAAATATAGGCTCAACATGATCAAAGTATTGACTCGCCTTGGTCACAGTGAACTAGTTCTTGATCATCGAGAGCAGCTGTTTCAGTTTCGGCTTCTTCCTCTTGAGCCTCGTACGCTATTTTAATTTGCGCGAAAATTCGGATAAAAATCAACAAAGCAATTAAATCCTTAAAGAAAAATTTAAATGAACTCTAAAATTCATGATCTCAGTTCCATTGATTAGATTTTGATTTTAGATGAATTTAGAAATTTGTTTCACTCAATTCGGAGTTAAAATGAATTAGTTATGACCATTTGAATTTATCTATTTGAATAAATTCGAGAAATGGCGAAGAATCTGACAGGCGGGACCCATAGCCGATTGTCGGGACGACAACGTGGTCGTAACGACTACGAGGTCATAAATCCGACTACTTGGTCGTCAGTTCGACCGCACGATCGTAAACGACTACGTGGTCGTAGCTTCGACTGTGTGGTCGTAAATTCGACCGCGTGATCGGGAGTTCGACCGCATGGTCGTAGCTCAGCTATGAGTGGTTGTAAACAAGTTTGGGCGATCGTAAACGACACAGAACAGTCGTAAACGGCACGGAGCAGTCTTAAACGACACAGAATGGTCGTAAACGACCTTGAGTGGTCGTAAATGACTATGAAGTGGTCGTAAGTGCATTTGAGCGATCGTAAACGAGTTGGAGTGGTCGTAAACGACACCGAGCGGTGGCAACGTCAAAGGGTTGTCGTAAATGATTGTGGAATGGTTAGAAGGCGCTTCGACCACATTGTAAGTGGTCGAAGGTGGCTTCGACCACGGTGCCAGCGGTCGGAGAGTGTTTCAACCACGGTATGAGTGGTCGGAGAGTGCTTCGACCACGGTGTGAGTGGTTGGAGGATGCTTCGACCACGGTATAAATGGTCGGAGGGTTCTTCGACCACGGTATAAGTGGTCAAAGGGTTCTGCGACCACGGTATAAGTGGTCGGAGGGCATTTCGACCACGGCGTGTGTGGTCGTAAAGGGTTATGACCATGTTGTGAGAGCGTGAATGTGGTCGAAAAGAGGTTTCGACCACGTTGAGAAGGGTGATCGTGGTCGGTAGACTTCCTGTGTGGTCGTAGGGAGCTACGACTATGAGATTTAAATGTGATCGAGCGTCCGACCGCGTGGTCGTAAATGATGATGCGGTCGTGAGGTCGATCACTAGTTCGGGAACGTCCACGTGGTCGTAGCTTCGACGACCTAGTCGTAAATGACTATCTCACGCCCTGGTCTCTTTTACGACCACGGATTGTTCGACCACTACTTAGGCCTCACGACCCCTACCGTGGTCGATATTTCGTCCACGGCAGTTGCAACCTCGACCACGTGCGGTTGGCAGTGAGGCGGACGAGCGGCGGAACAGAGGACTACGGCTACGGCGATTTACGGCACCAACGTTCAATTAAATAAGAGAGGAGCATCAAGGTGGGCTGGGGAGTGTACCTTGGCTGTCGATACGGCTTGGGAGTGGCGGTGGGGAGCTGGCGGCGTGCGATGGCAGCGATCGAAGTGGGCACACGGCGCGGGCATAGTTCAGGCGGCGGAAAGTACGGGTGAGGATGGGGAGGACATCGTGATGCTCCGGGGGTGCCTCGGTAGAAAGGAATTGGACTATGGCGGCGGCAATCGACGGTCAGCTCCTTGGCCAGACTTGGAGAAGAAGAGACTGCCGACGGGTTGCGGTGCTCGGGAGACTAATTCTTTGAAGTGGGAGACTCAGTAGAGTGGGGTGGTGCGATCGGAATCCCAGGTGAGGCTTTATAGCCATGGGAAAGCGATGCTCGACCGGAGGGCAGTTGGGCGGTCATCTCGGTGGTGTGGCGGTGGAGCTGCTACAGCGCTCGGGTTAGGGCGTGGGCGACGCAGAGCATGGGAATGGAGTCAGGGTGGCAGGACCGTGCAGGGTAGATGTGAAGACGACAGGCGCAGGGCACACCCACAGGGCGACAGACGCTGAGCTGATGCAGGCACAGGCGCGGTGACACCCGGAACAGGGGAAGCGACGGGAGCAGGAGGGCACTGCAGCTGACGGAGGCGGCGGGGCGAGCTGGTGGTGGTAAAATCGGTGCTTGATCGACGCGACTGCACGGTAAAAAAGACCGGTCATCGCGGCAAAGCGACACGACGGGGTGATGCTGCTGGGTAGTTGGCCATGGCGCGCACGGTCGTGGGGGTAGGAGGGGTGGGTCCTAGTGACGCAATCGGAGAGGGAGCAAAGACAGAGGAGGGACAGAGAAAAAAGAAAGGGGAAGGAGGAGGAGAGGGCCCAACGGCAGAGTGGGAAAAGAGGGAGGGGGTCCAGCGCAAGAGGGCTAGAGCAGGATGCGATAGAGGAGATGGGAGCAGGTCGGCGCAGGGTGAGAGTGACGGCCGACGCCGGATGACACGCGCACAGGCTTGGGCGCAGATGGGGAGGCGACGGAAGCGGAGTGACGGCAACGAGGACAAGTGCAGAGATGTCATGGGAGTAATGGCGCAAGGGAGGGAGAAGAAAGGAAAGAAAGAGGAAGTCGGGCCCGCGCGCAGGGAGGGAAGGAATGAAGGGAGAGAGAAAAGGGGATGGGGCCGCAGTCAGCGAAAATGGGGGGGCAGTGGCAGTAAAAGAGAGAGGGAGGGAGGGAGAAGAAATGGGCCCCACATGTAATAGAGAGAAGGAAGGGAATGGAGGAAACGAAGAGAGAGAAAGGCTTGAGCAAAATTTTAGAATTTGGATTTTTAATTAAAACTTTAGTTCTCTTTAGGATTCGTTAATTTTGAGTTTTGCAAAATTTTCAATTCAATTTTTGGTTCAAATATCCAGATACAAAATCTAATATTCTTTTGGTTTCATTTATTGAGTTGAATTTGAATTCAGGATGTTGGTATTTTGAATTTACGATTTGTAATGTTATTTTCTACTTTTATTATTTGCATGATCATTATTTGCGCTTGGGATTATTCTTGAGTTATTAATTTGCATATCATGAAACTCAAAAATCTCAAATAATTATTTAGAAGAAATTTGAATAGCAGCAAAATGCAAGAATTTTTTAAAATTTTTTTATATTTTTGAATACTTAAAAATTAGGTTGTTACAGCCACACAGGCCACACCATTCATTGACAGGGAGACAGAGGCTCATCGCCCACTGTCCTCTATATGTGTCTATCACGCGCGTGCTAGATTCGGCCTTCTTGAGCTGCGTAGGCGCTAGATCCAGCCGTCCTAAGACACGCAAGCCACCGCTCAATACCGGGAGAGATGTGAGATAGAGGGACGAGGGATGAGATTTTAGAAATTATTGGTACGCATGAATGTTAAAGTGGCATACACGGTGGATGCCGTGGTTGAACATACCGATAGGGTAGAAAATCCTACTCCGCCTTCAGGCGTCCTGTCTTTCTTAAAAAAAAATTCCACGCTGTGTTTGGACAGAACAGCGGGATCCAGTTTTTTAACTGTTCACCGAAGACTGGGAACATGGCAATGTAAACAGACATATCACATCGCTGTCGAGTTAACTGAATCATCCAACTGGGCTTCAGCTTTTTACTCTTGATTTCTAGTTCATTATTTTTTAATTTTATCTTTTTTAATTTGTTTTACTATTTTTAGGTTTTTTAATTTTTCTTTGTTTCCTTATATTTCTTTGCATTTTCGTGATATGCTAATATGTTTTTTCTATTTTTAATTTTTTAAATTTAATGACACTGAAAATATCATCAACAGCTATGATATAAATAAATCAATAATAATACTAAACAGGTAAAAATAAGCTAAAACAAACAGCACCTCGCATTGAAGCCAATCAAGTCGTCAGTCGCATTCACCTGCGAATTTTTGACGGGATTCTCTGTCCTTCCAACTGCATGCTTCTCTTTTCTTTTCCTATGTCGACAAGTCACTGCTAGCTATAGTAGCCACTCTGTCCTTCGACTGCTAAGCATGCATAAGTTTTTCTTTTTCCATGTGGATGAGTCGCTACCGGCTACAAGTGAGTGCTATGGTATTCTTCCCTGTCGCTTTTTGGAGCGGTGTTCTAGAAGCAGACCCGGGGTATTAGGACTTGGGAGAATCGTACTGAGAATTTTCTTAGGTTTGAACTTCTGTGCTACTCGTGTGTGTCTAATCTTATCACCAGCAAGCATGTTGTGATTTAACGAAAGGAAAAAACAGTCAAACAAGGATACTTTTCTTTTGATGTAAACACCATCGATGTACAAGACGAATCAAGCGCAAAGATTGTTAGGCTAGACTAGACTAGTCTAGATAGAAGTTAAGAGTTAAATTATACCTTGCTTGGCTTCCAGGAAAATAGAAACTTAATTACCATTCTAGAAAGTCCAAACTAATAACAATCTGATTCCATGTTCCTTGTTCTTCCATGATGTCTAGGATATCTATATAAATAAAACAATCGGTGACATTCAAGATATCTCTTTCGTTTTGAGGACAAGAAAATCCCATAATAATCTAAAAAAGAAATAATTCTAGAAATTCTCACATTAATTGAAAGAAAAGAGAAGATCTCCACCACTTATTTTGATATGACTAGATATAACGATATAGATTAATCATATATAGATATCAGAATTATGTAACAAATATAATTGTATTTTAATTATAGGAAGTAGAGTTATATATTAAAAACAACTGATCATAACATCTAGTTACGTGCGAGTAAATATGCTAAGTTTGGAGAGTAATTTTTACCGTAAGTCCCCACAACTTTTAGTTTCATCAATCGGGTTCTATATATTTCAAAGCTATATAAAAAAGGCCCTTCCTATTTTCAAAATCGTTATATATATATAGGGATGGCAATTGTGCCTGTTTACCCGTGTGCCCGTGGGTAAATATCCTAATGGAGTTGGCTATATGATGTATTATTTACCCACGGGTATGAAAATGGGGGAAATCTCTGCCCATCGGGTAAACGGGTACGGTTATGGGTTAGCTCTACCCGTACCCGTCTCGCCCGTTTACCCGTGAAATAAATCGACAAGTGGGCTATCCTAAAATAATAAACCCTAGAGTACGTGTGAACTCCCTCGCCGCCCGCCCAGATAACTCTCCACCCACCCCCTCGCACTCTCGCACGCCCCGCCTGGCCACCTCCAGATTTGCCTCGGCGCCTCCTCCTCCTCTATCCGCCGCCTCCGCCCCCACCCGGCCGCCGGCCTCCCCCTCCCCCTCCGCCGCCACATTCGCCTCCTCCTCCTCCGCCCCCACCTGGCCGCCAGCCTCCTCCTCCGCCCCCACCAGGCCGCTGGCCTCCTCCTCCGCCCCCAGATCCTCCTCCTTCATCCTCCTCCTCCGCCCCCACCCGGCCGCCGGCCTCCTCCTCCACCCCAGATCCACCTCCTTCATCCGCCTCCTCCGCCCCCAGTTCAACTATCTGATCCGAACTTGGTTTGGTTTCAAGTGAGGCCGAGCCGCAGAGGGCGCCGGCGACGATGGGCCTCCTGCCCGGAGCAGAGGGCGAGGAGGCGGAGAGGAAGAAGGAGACCATGCAGGAGAGTTATCTAAGCAGTTAAAATTTCACAACCTAACAGCCCAGCTTCTCTCTTTAGTGGTATTTTTCTTCTCATTTGATTTCACAGTCATTGACAGAATCAATTTCTTTTGTTACTAGCCCAACAATTGCTACATGGCATGCTAGAAAAATAAACATCCTCAAAAATGATACAAATGCAAACTTCATCCTACTATATTTCAATAATTGGTGAGATTAGAGGTGACATGTAATGTTTATTTTGGGATTGTAGGGGGCAACTATAGTTAAGATACATTGTTCATATTTAATAGCCATCTGATTGATTGGGCGACATGATAACTGACAAATGTTGCTATTTGTTTCTTTAATTGAAATTGGAAAAGAAAATTGTGCAAGAAACAAACTCTGAACATTATTTAGAATGAAAAAATAAACTGTGTAGGAAACAAAGTACAACCATCATTTGGAAGGAAATAGTGCCATTAGCTGTGCAACTGTCTGGACTACTCCAGATAGTTATAACAATGGAGTATTATGTCTGGTAAGAGTCTCATGCAATAATTAAATCACCTAAGGAAGAATTTCCTTCCGCTGGCTGGTATCCAACAAAATTGGGTTGAGTTCCAAGAAAATTGGACTGTTGCACCATTGCTCCAGGGCCAGGCCCTGAATAATAAAAGGCAAGTCAAAACATAAGAAAGAAGTATTGCTTGAATTCTACAGAAGGGCAAAGATTGGCAGCCCTCTAAAATAAATTACAACAGCAGTTCCTTGCATCAAGTTAACATGAAGCCGAATTTAACTGCATGCTAAAGTTAGGAATATGTGAAGATCTTCAGGCAGTGTTTGAATTAAAGTGAAGTTTAGGTCATCCTCCACCAGACAACCCAATGGGAGCTCATATACATGGTCCTGCGCTAGTTCTTGTACTGATGCATCTAGCCAATTTTCGCGGGTAAATGGATATGCCCGCGGGCGACCGGTATGAACGATGTTTTTCGCCCGTCGTCTTTCGCGGGTATACCCGTGAGCGTATATTGGAGCCACGGGTACGGGTATGGACGAGCACTACCCATACTCGCCGCGCCCGATTGTCATCCCTATATGTATATATGTGTGTACACACACATATATATATATACACACACACACAACGGTGGTGTTGATTTGGACATCCACATAGCCTTTTTTAAATCACAATACTTTATAATTTAGATAACAACACGTGGTTGTTTATAATTTTTAATTTGAGATTTAAGGAGATTGTTAGTACCACCATGTTAGAGCCGTGCGGCTGCATGCTCATGTCAACAATACAGTTGCATATGTGTGGCGTTTCAATAAAGGACAAGTACTTAACTCGGTCGCGAGGAAGGCGTGGGATCTGATTAATGTGAGCTTGAAATACGTAGGATCCAATTTGATCAATTCAAAAGACAAGGACTCAGACGAAAATCTGACTAAAGATGTGGAATCTGACTATAAAAGACAAGCACACGTCTGGAATACAAAGTTTCTATTAAGACACATTCATATATACATAAAGATAGGTGGAGTCTTATACACCCACAACTCTACACCATTCCACTAAGTGGTTCCTGATGGGGAAGTAATTCAAAAAAATTGAGCATAACATTTTGGAAGACGAACAAAATAGTGTTGTTCCATGAGTACAGTGTGATGGTCACATACAGAAATGCGCCCAAAGGACTACTTCTGGTTCCAGACGAGTGACATTTTGGATATTGTCATGTTCTCTTAAACATGAATTTGACCATCAATTTTATATTATAATATTTTTATAATTTCTAATAATGTTATATAAGTTTTTTAGACAAATAAACTTCTATCTTTTTCATACTGAAAATCCAAATATCCATGAAGATATTGTTTGTCAGTATCAAAGAAAATAGTCTGGCTACACACATTTTATGACGCTATTGATTTTCGACCGGAAGGAAATATCTTATAAAAAAAGGTGCATATATTAGGGCATCTCTTATGCCCCACCACGTATACATAGTCGCTGTAGCCATCGACATAGAAGATGCCACGTTGGTAAGATCAATGGTTGCTTCAAAGAGAGCTAAGATAGCTTCACGAAGCCACACACACACACACACACACACACACACACACACACATATATATATATATATATAGTATAAATAACACTTGATAATTAACACATTTTAGATTAATTTCTTTGGTTTGTAATATTTTTTGTCACGTGCCACATTATTGTTTATGAACTTACGCAGCAGGCGCCTTGGCCCTCCTAGTCCTAACTTCCAGATTGTCAGCACTTGTCTGACGACGACCCGCTAGTGCATGCGGTCAACGTAACGCCCGCCAGGGGCAACGTGCTGTACATGTCGCTGCAACTATATATCCTCCTGTGCGTACGCATCATTTGACCATCATCTCGTAGCCGGAAGCGTTGCACCGGTCAAACTACGCCTCCCTCTGCCTCGCCGCGCGCGCTCGCTCCGTCGCCGCGGTCCGGCCGGTGCCTCGACCCGCGCGCGGGACGAGCGATCGATGGCGGGGGAGATCGCGCCGTTGGGGAGCCGGCGGAGCTGGCTGTCGTCGGGCGCGGCGTCCATCTCGCGGTCGCTGCGCGACCCGGACGACCCGTTCCGGCACTCGGCGGCGAGCCGCGACGATGGCGACGATGAGGAGAACCTGCGGTGGGCGGCGCTGGAGAAGCTGCCGACGTACGACCGCATGCGGCGGGGCATCATCCGGAAGGCGCTGGACGACGGGAAGCACGCGCCCGACGAGGTGGACATCGCCAACCTGGACCCGAGCGACGGCCGCGAGCTCATGGAGCGGGTGTTCAAGGCCGTCGAGGACGACAACGAGCGATTCCTACGCCGGTTCAGGGACCGGATCGACCTGTAAGACCGTTTGGCACCACGATGGGCATGCATGCATGAGTATGTGTACATGTGTGTGTCGTATGCCTACAGCTAATTAATCACGCACAGACCACCGGCAAAGTTAGCTGAAAGGCTCGAACTATGGCTTATTAAACATCGTGGTTACTTTAGTAAAACTTCTAATAACAACTATCTAGCTAAAAGCATCATTTTTTTTCATAAGCCTATGCACTGTCTTCATAATCCCACTGAGGTTACTGAAAGTTGAAATAACTAACTAGATTCCGCGGCATAGCGTAGTAAGGGGTTACATGGTATCTAACGGCGGTTCGATATTGTAACCGATGCAGGGTTGGCATCGAACTTCCACAAATCGAGGTGCGGTACGAGCACCTGTCCATTGAGGCGGGCGTCTACGTGGGCAAGCGCGCGCTGCCCACGCTCCTGAACGCCGCCATCAACGTCCTCGAGGTATATAGAGCTAGTATATGTAGCTTCTTCAATCCAGTCATGAAATTCATCTCTCGCTCGATATGATCTTCCTCCCTAATTGAACAGCAACTGCGTGTACTGGGTGTTGCTGTGCTTGTGGATCTGCAAGCTGCAACGTTGGCTAGCTCAGTCCAGACACTGACATACCGTACGTACGGTGCTCGCCCCTTTGTTTGACAGCGTGTTTAGTTTATATTAGTTTCTTTTTTAGTTTCTGTTTAGAGAAATTAGGAAGCAATATAAATATTTGGTTTTGCGAAACAGCTTCTTCACTTCCGTCTCGCTCACCTCTCACTCACTTTCTCTATCATTTGCTATTACTTTTAAAAGCTATTATTATTTATTTTCAATCAAACGAGCCACAGTCAATATGAACAGAAAATTTAGAAGTGATCAGTACATGCACGCATGTATGCATGTGCATGATTAAATAGGTCGTCGCACGTTAGCCAATCGGGCACGTTTGTGCATACAAGCCGGTCCCGGTCGGTTTGGTTTTAAGCAGCCGCTCGAACAGTCTCCGTCCCTTCCAAGTAATTTAGTACAGCCCCGGTAATTAAGACCCCGCCGCGTGGATTCGTCTTCATCTGCGTAACAGAATTCCATGGCAGATGGGGACATACGGACAAGGTTGTCACAATCTCTCTATCTTTGGTAGCAGGGGCGGATCCAGCGGGGGGCTCGAGCTCCCTATAGCTACCGGACCCTTGGAGCCCCCCATAAATTTTTAGCATGGATGTATAATGCAGCAGGGGCTGAGGTCGAGCTGAAGGTACTTCAGCCCCTCCAAAAAATTTTCCTGGATCCGCCACTGTTTGGTAGGATCTTTATTGTTTGATGGGGTCGAGTGGAATTAAATTGTAGAATTACCGATCTGTGTCGTCATGTCACTTCTATGGAATCGTAGAACCGTACAATCCCACAATCTGTGCTGCAATCCTAACAGCCAGATAGGTGACTTTAAGGGTCTATTTGGTTCATGACCAGAAGTTGCCTAGCCACAAGTTAGGCATGCCACAGTTTTTAGGTAGCTGTTTGGTTCACTGACGTAACTGTGGCATGCCACACTTTCTTAGCACCCGGTCCCACACGTCATAGACTCAGTTTCTTGCCAAACTTTGCCACAAGTGTGGCTTCGATTTTGTTAGCCACACTTTCTGTGGCAGCCACATATTGCCTAAGCTTAGGCATGGCAAACTTAGGCACCAACCAAACAGGCCCTAAGTCCGACGCATGTATGCGTGCGCCCAAGTTTTTTTTAGAATAACAGAAGGTGGAATCCCTTCCGATTTCTATTATTAGAAACCACTGGTTTGCTACAAGAAAAATAAAAAATTTGAAAAAATAAACAAAAAGAAATATCTATTCTAGCCTACTGCTTTTTAACCCAAAAATTCTACATGAAACAGTTCAATTCCCATAGGAACTGTAATAAATTCTCACATTTTAAATGGAGCCTTTGTAGCAATACTAGTGTGTCGACAGGCCTGGAAGCAAACTTTGAATTTGAATGGTTATAAAATTTGAATGATTTTTTTTAAAAAGGTAACTGTCCGAGACAGCCCCTCGAATTAAACCAACTAATTCACTGAACAAATTTCCACGAAAGAAAAAAAATTAAAGAGCTGAACAATTTAGTCAATCAGGGCTGGACCGGTGTACGTACCAGCGACGTCCAAAGCCTATCCAATATTTGACGTGCCTAGAAGAAAAGCCCAAGCCCGATAAGACCATTAGGACCAGAAGCAGGCCCATTTTCCAGGCAGGCCGGCTCAGAAGGAACTCGTGTCTCCTGTCTATGTCCTGTTATATTTTATCTGTATTTTACAATAAAAATAACGACATAGACGATATATATAGTTTTAAATTTAAATAGTGGCAAAAAAATACCGTTTTATTTATTTTAGATTCGAGAGAAGCTAAAGATAAAACGAAACAAAAAAAAAACCAACGAGAACAGGGCCAGCTCCCAAGTCCCCTCCTCTTGCGGTGGCTGTCTCGAGTTCGAGGCACCAAGCCAAGGCATGGACTCCTCCGCGGCCCATCGGCCGCCTCCTCCGGCGTCTCCGGCAGCGGCGGGGGTGCGCCGAGCTCGGACTCCGTCTGCTCGGTACCTCTCTACTTCCGACTCCTTCCGTAGGAGCTAGACCTGTAGCCCTTGTTCTTATGCGCCATCCTGTTCCGGTGCGGGCTCGATCGCGTTGCTGCTCTAGTCCCCGCCACCGCTGTAATTCCATTTACATGCGCCGCTTTTCCTTATTTGAGGGTGTAATTAGATTGTATTTGTGTGTATACGTGTTGAATTTTGATCGTCCGTACACTTCACTACCACGTTGTAATTTACAGGGCAAAATTGGGTCTAGACCATCAAAATTCCACGAGTGCTGGTTACTATCACCTATTTGTTACATGTTGGGGCTCCAAGTTGATATAGTTGATGCTTTATGACAGGGACTTGTTAGCCGATTTGGTTCGTCAAACAAGAGGACGATTAAGATACTCAAAGATGTCAGTGGCATCCTCAAGCCATCGAGGTAATCAACGGTTCTTTTGACCAGTCACAATTCCCAAGTGATAGTGATCTAATTTATGTGATGTATGGAACCGTAGCTTCTCTCAAATTCAGGCTTTGTTTTCCTTTGGTAAATACTAAATAGTAATAGAATAAACGCATGCCCCCACACATTATTGAGATTTCAATGCACAGTATTAGCTCTGCCTGCTAAATTGTTTGCAGATATAGTATATTACAAGGAACCATATTTCTGAAGCTATTTCTTCTACAAAGTGGTTCTCTTACTGTTATTTGATAAAATAGAATATTCTTATGAACTATTGTATTGAACTACTTTTGTCAGGTTGACACTTCTTCTCGGACCTCCATCATCAGGGAAAAGCACACTTATGCGAGCACTAACTGGGAAGCATGATAAAAATCTCAAGGTCGCATTGTTATTCATGTAGTTTGATGAGTCACTTCTGATCATATATGCTTACAGTATGCCAAATCACTCAATTGCTACAGGTGTCTGGCAAGGTCACATACTGTGGTCATACATTTTCAGAGTTCTATCCTGAGAGGACTAGTGCATATGTCAGTCAGTATGATCTGCACAATCCAGAGATGACAGTAAGAGAGACATTGGACTTCTCAAGACGATGTCTAGGCATTGGCGCCAGATATGATATGCTCTCAGAATTAGCAAGACGGGAACGAAATGCAGGTATTAAGCCTGACCCTGAGATTGATGCTTTCATGAAGGCAACTGCAGTAGAAGGAAAGGAGACTAATGTTATCACAGATCTTATTCTCAAGGTCAGATTCTGCAACCTTTGTGCAAGTTAAAATGAATGGTTTAGGCCTTCTAGCCTCAATTTGGCCATTTGTTTCTTTTATTGATCTGTTTAAATGAAGTGGTGTGAGAAGTTTTTTCTAGTACACTTTTTCTAAAGAAAAACAGGAGGTGCACGAGTATTATTTCCTTTGACAGTGGCATGCAAATGAGAACTTAATACTTCTTTTCGTGATGCAAACCGAGCCAAGATTCACTGTGCTAATTGAGTTTTTAAATCTCAACAGGTGCTTGGGCTTGACATTTGTGCTGATATTATTGTTGGTGGTGAGATGAAAAGAGGAATTTCTGGTGGGCAAAAGAAACGCGTGACAACTGGTACACATGCATATCATGCACATTAAATAATAAAATAAATCAGAAATCATGACCAGTATAACATGGACATAGAGAATTCTCTATATGAATTTGCAGAATAAATTGGCAGTTATTTATCTCAAACCATATATGTTGGAAGTGCAGTGTGTATATCCTTTCCTCCAGTGGTGTAGTCATGATTTTATCCTATGGGATCTAATTACACATGATACAACCCTGTGGGGCACTACAACTTTTTTGTTGTTGTTAAATCAGTGTTTTTTGTTCAATATACTTAAACTAAGAAATCCAGAAACTTATGGGATAAGTCTACTAGATGGCTCAGCAACAGCTTTTCCTTGTCAAGTTACTGCTAAGTGCTAGCTGTAATTTTTTCCTCGGAGATGTTGAGCATGAAATAATTTATCATGTGTATAAGGAATCCTGATATTATGTTATTGACGTATTAAGAACCCTAAACCTGGACTTCTGTAATTGCTTTGATTATAGGGGAGATGCTAACTGGACCTGCAACAGCTTTGTTCATGGATGAAATATCTACTGGGCTTGATAGTTCAAGCACATTTCAGATTGTCAAATACATCAGACAGATGGTCCATGTGATGAGTGCTACAGTGATGATCTCTCTCCTCCAGCCTCCCCCTGAGACCTACAATCTATTCGATGACATCATTCTGCTCTCAGAAGGGTACATAGTCTACCATGGGCCACGGGAGAACATCCTTGAATTCTTTGAGAGTGCTGGTTTCCGGTGTCCTGAACGGAAGGGAGTCGCCGACTTCCTTCAAGAGGTGACTTCCAGGAAAGATCAACAGCAGTACTGGTGCCATGACCAGGAGCATTATCGTTATGTGTCAGTCGCGGAGTTCACTCAGCTTTTCAAGAAATTCCATGTTGGGCAGAAGCTGCAGAAAGAGCTGCAAGTTCCTTACGACAAATCTAAAACACATCCTGCTGCATTGACTACCAAGAAGTATGGATTATCTAGCTGGGAGTCATTCAAGGCAGTGTTGTCAAGAGAGTGGCTGCTGGTGAAGCGCAACTCCTTCGTATACATATTCAAGGCTTTTCAATTGGTTATCCTGGCACTTGTAACCATGACTATGTTTTTGAGAACAAAGATGCCCCACAGGAAATTTTCTGATTCCAACAAATTTGTTGGTGCTTTGACTTCTTCTTTGATCACAATCATGTTCAACGGATTTGGTGAGCTTCACATGACCATAGAAAAGCTACCAGTATTCTACAAACAGAGAGACTACCTGTTCTTTCCAGCGTGGACTTTTGGACTAGCAAACATCATTTTAAAGATTCCTTTATCGCTTATGGAATCATCTGTTTGGATACTTTTCACATATTATGTTATAGGTTTTGCACCTGCTGCAGGAAGGTAGCCATTCTACCTTTTCCTTTTCTCGGTTTTTCATTTCAAGATTTTTATACGATGAAATGTTATAGTAGTTTTTGGCATGATGAGTTCATCTGTGATCTGCTACTGATTTCAGGTTCTTTAGACAGTTTCTAGCATACTTTTGTACGCATCAGATGGCTATGGCCATGTTCCGGTTGCTAGGCGCAATTTTAAGATCGATGGTGGTGGCTAATACGTTCGGCATGTTTGTTCTGCTTATTGTTTTCATCTTTGGAGGATTTCTTGTCCGCAGAAGTAAGTATATCATTGTGGAAAGTGTATGTTAGTCCTTTTGGCCCAATAACTTAGATAACAACAGTTGTGGTTTGTTAGAAGTGAGGCAAGTGATGTCCTTGAAAATTCATTGAAACATTTTTTTTTTGTTGAGGTTTCTGTCTTATTTACTCTGAAGATTCCAGTGTGAACTACTAACTTCTGTTTTTTTATCGGGTTCTTCATATTTATGTGGAAAGATGACATTAAACCATGGTGGATATGGGGCTACTGGACATCTCCCATGATGTATAGCAATAATGCCATATCAGTTAATGAATTCCTTGCCAGTAGGTGGGCCATTGTAAGTTTTCTGTCAACACAATAATTTTCTTTCTTGAAATGCAATACTTTCTCTATATTAGATATAGACAAAACCATTGATTTCCTCCACCAAGATAGATATTTTTGATAGATGTTGTTAATGTCATTACTCCAAAGAAAAATTGTCATATTAAGTTTATCGCCTGTAATTTCTAGAAGAGTAAAGTCCATTACCGGTCCTTAAACTTTTTATGCTGTGTCATCCCGGTCCATAGACTTTCAAAGTGTGTCATCCCGGTCCTTAAACTTTCAAAGTGTGGCAATATCCTATGTAGTTGTAGCAGTGAACTTTTTATGCTGTGTCATCCCGGTCCATAGACTTTCAAAAGAAATTGCCACACTTTGAAAGTTTAAGGACCGTGATGACACACTTTGAAAGTCTATGGACCGAGATGACACAGCATAAAAAGTTTAAGAACCGGTAATGGACTTTACTCTTTCTAGAATGTTGATATATCTAAATATTTTTGAACATTTGACTGATGTGGAACTATATCACCTTTTAACTGCAGCCAAACAATGACACAAGCATTGATGCACCAACAATAGGGAAGGCTATTCTCAAATCCAAAGGCTACTTCACGGGTGAATGGGGGTATTGGCTTTCCATTGGAGCCATGATAGGATTCATGATTCTTTTCAACATGCTCTACCTGTGCGCTCTTACATTCCTGAGCTGTATGCACCTTTCCTCTTTCTGGTATTATCACTTGTCTGATGCCTAGGTGTAGCACTTTCATATTATTTTTCTTACAGCTGGTGGCAGTTCAAATACGGTAGTTTCTGATGATGCCACCGAAAATGAGTTGGAAACGAAAACGACAAATGAAGAACAGATGTCTGAGGTTACCCGTGGTAAGAAAGCAATAAATGTGTCTCGACGATTTTCAATCCATATTGGTTATTTCATCTTGATTTGTATCAATTTGTTCATGTTTTCCTAAATGTTTTAACAAGCCCCTGTCTGGAAATGAAACATCCACTCTCACTGGATGTTTGGCTTCTTATGACATTCTATGAAAATCCTTTATTACAAACAGGCCTTAATTTATGTTTTGGCTTGATTCCTATATACAGTTAACACTAGTATGTTTAAGCATCATGAAGCATACTGTTTTGTTTATTATTTTGAAGCTTTGTATGCATTCACCATCTTATAATTTATCCTGCATCCGCATAATTATGTTAGGTACGAATGGAGCAGCAAACAGGAGAACCCAGACAGGAATGGTCTTGCCATTCCAGCCTCTTTCACTTTCTTTCAACCACATGAACTACTATGTCGACATGCCTGCTGTAAGTTGATATTCTACAAAGATATCCCAACTTTTTGACATAACCAAATTGTGCAAAGTTGATGAGACATCATAGCTGGAGTAGAAATTAGCTTGACTTGATTCCTGCTATAGATAAGTATGTGGCCCTTATCTAGCTGGGACCATGGTTCAAAATCCCGGCGGTTACCGGCCGGTAACCGCCGGTTACCGGTTTTACCGGTGGAGACCGGTAACCAAAAAACCGGCCGGTATGATTTTTTGATTTTTCGAATTTTGGCCGGTTTTTTCCGGTTTTCCGGTTACCGGCCGGTTTTTCCGATTACCGGTTTCAAAATATCTCAAAATTCAAATTTTTATTTTCAAATTGTGACCGGTTTTTCCGGTAACCGGCCGGTAACCGCCCGGTTACCGTTACCGGCCGCCGACCGGGATTTCTTTCGGTTCCGGTTTTTGGAACCTTGGCTGGGACATTACTAAATGAGTCGTGTAGTAATCATTTGTTGAACTAAGCTAGTAGCAGTTACTTCTTGAATCAAGGAATACAGTTCAGATATGGACATGAAATGCTAAATCTTGCTTTGTAGGAAATGAAGGCGCAAGGATTCACAGAAAGCCGCCTCCAGCTACTATCTGATATTAGCGGTGCATTCAGACCTGGTGTTCTGACTGCATTAGTTGGCGTCAGTGGAGCTGGAAAGACCACTCTAATGGATGTACTGGCAGGAAGAAAGACAAGTGGAACCATTGAGGGAGATATCAAGCTTTCTGGTTATCCCAAAAAACAAGAAACCTTTGCCCGTATCAGTGGCTATTGTGAACAAACGGATATCCATTCACCAAATGTTACTGTGTATGAATCTCTTGTTTATTCTGCTTGGTTGCGCCTTTCCTCAGAAGTTGATGAGAATACTAGAAAGGTACATGTTCTGTTGTTTTGTTTTGTGGATTCCATGTGCATGAACTCTTGATGCTGCTAGAGGAAAATAACCATGTTAATTGTAGTTTTGAGTGTGCGTATTGTCCATTAACTGACAACAGGCTCATTAATCCTTAACTATATACTTTTATCAATCTGTGTATTGAAAGAATAAGTTGCTTTTTCCAAAAAAAAAACAGAATAAGGTAGTTTTCTCTTCCCTAGTAACTTAACTGCTTTCCTAAATTTTGACCTATATCAAGAAAAGTTTGACATGTCGGAAACTGAGCCTCGACCCTATACATCCCTTCAAGATAGTGTAAAGTGAGATAATCCTGAGTGTTGAATGGGTTAATCATTTTGTGGAATGGATTAATCATTTTATCTTTCTATATGTTGATATATCAATGCAGTCTGTATTATGAGTAGCAACACATCATGAGATCATATTGCTCTTCAATATATACTTCAAATATGGATATTACTTACTGCATTATTATGTTCACATTTTTTAGTTATGTTTGAGTTCCTACGAGGCCTGCTCAACAATCATGATACTGAAGAAAAGATTCAACATTTTAGGTGTTTAAAGCGCTAATTATTCTGACGAAACATAATTCCACTGTAGGTGTTTGTGGAGGAAGTAATGTCACTAGTTGAGCTCGATGTATTGCGTGATGCTCTGGTTGGTCTCCCTGGTGTTAGTGGGTTATCAACTGAACAAAGGAAGCGGCTGACAATTGCTGTAGAACTAGTTGCAAATCCTTCAATTATCTTCATGGATGAGCCAACTTCTGGTCTTGATGCTAGAGCTGCAGCAATTGTTATGCGTACTGTGAGAAATACAGTTAACACAGGACGAACTGTGGTTTGCACAATCCATCAACCCAGCATTGATATCTTTGAGTCTTTTGATGAGGTCCTTGCAACTTTGCTCCTGTTTTCTGTTTTAATTTCATTTCTCTTTTTGTCTATCTCTGCAAGGTTATACTGAAAAATGGTTGTTTTTCAGCTTTTGCTGCTAAAGAGGGGAGGACGGGTCATATATGCTGGCAAGCTTGGTCGCCATTCTCACATACTAGTTGAATATTTCGAGGTGAATTGTCTTTGATAATTTCAGTTTACTATAACCAAGTTCTAATATGTTAACTATTGATATTGTTATAATCAGTTACTACTCAACAACTAGTGTAGACCCATGCAATTCTGCTGGGTAAAGTGGGATGGGATCAGTAGCCTGAAATTATGCTTATTACTTGGGAATTATACTCAACTGTTTGAAGGTCTTGTAGGGCATTTCTAATAACGCACAATGGTGCAGAAAGTGGGCGTGTAGATAAATTTCTGTTTGTATGCACATCAACTAGTAGGAATACATTATGATTTGAAGTTAATATATTTTTGGCTTGGGAACTAAGGTTGATTCTTGGAAACTGCTTGAACCATTTGAGACAAACTCTTTTTTTTACAAAATTGATGTGAACTCTTTTTTAACTATGATATGAGATATAAGAATTTGTTGTAAAATTTAAACAATTATCTAGTTCCTCCATTTCTAAACAGATTCCATTTTACAATGTGTGCTGGTAAACTGTTGAAACTTTGAACCACTAATATAAGTATTTATATTTGTCACATGGAAATGATATTAATATATTTGTCATCAACAGTGTTAAGGGTATTTAGGTCATTTCTTATTGTCTAAGGTTAGGGTCTTTGTGTGTGTCTCATGTACTATATAAGCCCTACGGGCTATTGCAATATACTCAAGCTTCCTTCATATTGACATGATATCAGAGCTCTAGGTTAGGGTTTACCGTAGCCACCGTCGATCACCACCACCGGCCGCCGCTGCTGCCCCTGGGAGGAGCAATCTCCACTCCCAGGGGCGGCCACCTCTATTCCAAACCAGCTCGGCTAACCTCCAGTCTCCTCTAGCTTAGTGCTCGGCGACATGGAGGCCGGCGCCCCGCCTGGATTCGGCGTCACCGATCGAGCTTCACCACATCGTGCTCGGATCCGGACGTCTCTGTCGTCGCCCATGCCCAAACGCGCCTGCGTTCGCACGCCGCTGTCGCCCGTGCTCGCGTCCGCCTCGGGCGGCCACCTCCTCTCGTAGTCACTGTTGCTCCATCAGCGTCGTCCCAAGCCACCGTCGCGCCCACGCCGCGCCTGCGCCAGGCCGACTCCCGCTCGGATCGGGCCACCGCCGCCTCAGATCCGGCTACCGCCACGGATCCGGCCTCCGCCGCCACGGATCCAGCCTCTATCGCCTTGGATCCGGCCGCCGCCGCCAGGAGCTGGTCACCTCTCCCAGATCCTCTTCAGGCCACTGCTACTCTCCCGATTCGCTGCCTCGACGACAACCTCTTCGCCTGGATCCCACTGGTTCATCTTCGTCTGATCTGGCTACCCACGGCTGGCTCTTCCTAGCTGGCCGCCGGGCTCTTCCGCCGCCGCCGCCGCTCACCTTTTGGCCACCTCCTCCAAGAAGGCCTCCTAGACACCACACCAATTGCCTCCTCTTCGCCGGTCGCGCCGACGGCACTCGATCGGCACCTCCACTCTGCTCCTTACGCTCTGCGGCCACGCTACTGCTTTGATGGGAGACAGAGGGAGAGAGATGGGAGGGAGTGGAGTGAATGGTTTGGTTTTGACGGATGGCCTCTGTGTTGGTCGGTTTTGATGGATGGACGGATGGTTTTGTGTTGGTCTCTTCGAGCCTTATACTGGAGCTTTTAGTTCTACTATTTAGGATTTTGAGTCTTTTGTTTTTTTCTTTTGAGTCTTCTGTTGCGTCAATTCAAATCTATAGTATCTATCTTTGAGTTTGTCAAAGCCGTGCGAGTCCACAAAATCCTTGTCAATCAGTCGATTGCTTTGCTAGCTACAGTTCATTCTCTCGGATGAGTGTGGTCATCTCTTTCCTTTCGCATAGATGCAGCCGCCGCTCTTTTCTTTAAGCCACTACAAATGGTAGATGTCTTCATGATGCCGCCGCTTTTCTTTGAGCTATTGCCTAGAGCTTCTAAGACCACCGCGCTTTTCTGTACCGCGCCTCTGTTGTGCTTCTTATGCACAGCGCCGCCGCCGTCTCGAGCTTCGATCTGTGCTATTATGTTTCTATCTTCCTCTTCGGCTTGATTTGACAGCTCTCTACTTGTGTCACCTTCCATATTCTCTTCGTCGTGTTACCGTAGTCAACTTTACTCCCGTTTACCTCTACTTTCCTAGTCCTTGCACTTTGTGCTTTCTGGGTTATTGCACGATTCTGGATGGTTGGTACTCGACACAATTTTTTAAGAGCCGCACGCTACGACATCTTCAAGATATGTATTTTGGATTTTCCCTATTTTAATGTCAACCCTTTTTCAAATGCAATGCTATTGCATATGCCTTGCATTTGAGGGAGATGTTAAAGGTATTTAGGTCATTTCCTATTGTCTAGGGTTTGAGTCTTTATGTGTGTCTCATGTACTATATAAGCCCCATGAGATATTGCAATACGCTCAAACTTCCTTCATATTAACAAACAATACTTACATATCATTACTTTTTTTTTTGCAATTTTTACTAGCATATAATTAGAAAAGTAATAGTCAAAGGTGTTTATTAGAGACTGTCAAATGTTTTAAACAACATCTATTTAGCAACAAAGGTAGCATGTAATATGGAATGGAGAGGACCTGGACTTAATGTGAGACAACAAAAGGATACTTCTAACTTATAGCATTCTCCTGCAGGCAATTCCAGGTGTTCCCAAAATCACAGAAGGATATAACCCAGCTACATGGATGCTGGAAGTTAGCTCTCCTCTAGCTGAGGCTCGCCTGAACATTGATTTTGCTGAAATATATGCAAATTCTGCACTCTATCGGTAAATAGATGAACAATATTATTCTACACTTTATTTAGTACAATTGTGTTGTCCTCTCTTTAACGCCATATAAACTGTGAATTGAATTCTTTGAATGGTCAAACAAGGAAAACAGCAAGTTTCTTTTTTTTTTGTGCGCTTACATTTTTTTTCACGAATATGTTCAGGAGCAATCAAGAACTTATTAAGGAGCTGAGTGTTCCACCTCCAGGCTACCAGGATCTCTCATTTCCTACCAAATATTCTCAGAACTTCCTAAATCAGTGTATAGCAAATACATGGAAGCAATTTCGATCTTATTGGAAGGATCCACCCTATAACGCAATGCGCTATCTTATGACACTTCTCTACGGTGTTGTGTTTGGTACAGTCTTTTGGCGCAAGGGAAAGAATGTGTATGATTCTACTCTATATTCTGATTTTTGTCTTCAAATTGCACCCATTCATCTGTTCTAATTGCAGTCAATTCGTTGAATGATGTTAGACCAATGATCTGCGGCACTAATGCCTCTTGGTTTATCTGTTGATTTTTTTCTCCATATTGTACAGAGACTCCCAGCAGGACCTGTATAGTCTACTTGGAGCTACCTATGCTGCTGTTTTCTTCCTTGGAGCTGCAAATTTGTTCACAATTCTGCCTGTCGTGTCTATTGAGAGGACAGTCTTCTACCGTGAAAAGGCAGCAGGGATGTACTCTCCATTGGCCTACGCGTTTGCACAAGTAATTCCTGAGCACCTTTACTAGCCATGCATTAGGATGATCAGGGCATAGTTTAATCTTGTTCCAGACAGAAGTACTTAACCTCCAAGTTAAGAGCAGGGCTAAGAAAATGTTAAATAGCAGAGCATATTCCTTTTTTTTTGTATTTTTCACAGTTGGAAAACGAAGATATGCCGAAATAATGAATCAATAGTGCAAGAGATAAAAGTGAGGAAGGGTGAGTTCTATTTTTTTTTTGGAGGAGGGGGGGGGGGGGGGGGATTGGCTTAATCATCGCAAGGGCTTCAGGCTTCTGCATCAGCAAAACCACTGTCATGGGGTTAAATAGTCTGTTTTCAAAAGTTAAGGGGGTTGGATATCTAGTTCACGGAGAAAAGTGGACTTTTGCAATATTTAACATGGGTAACATGGGCTTTTCACGCCTCTATTTAGTTTCATAAGTGAGCTTTTAGAACATTCGCAATGTGCATTTCATCTACTTATCTTATATGTAGTTATTTTCTTATGGCTGCTACTAAAGTCTTACATATACAAAATATCTTCTCAAGCTTATCTCCTGAAACTGAATGATGTGTACAGGCAGTTGTCGAGTTTGTCTACAGCGCAGCTCAGGGTATTCTTTATACTGTGCTCATCTATTCCATGATTGGCTATGAGTGGAAGGCAGACAAGTTCTTCTACTTCTTGTTCTTTATGATCGTGAACTTCGTCTACTACGCATTGTTTGGCATGATGTTGATTGCGTGCACTCCGTCCCAAGTGCTCGCCAGCATTCTTGTTGCATTCGTTCTCTCCCAATGGAACAATTTTGCCGGGTTCATCATATCCCGACCGGTAGGCACTTCAGAAAGCAGTGGCATTACAGCACGTGTTTTTCTTACTGACTAGGCCCTGAGCTTATGACACATCTCTAAAATATTTCGCTCTTGCAGCTAATGCCTGTCTGGTGGAGATGGTACTACTGGGCTAACCCGGTGTCCTGGACCATCTATGGCGTACTTGGTTCGCAGTTTGGGGACATCACCCGCAATGTCACAGTTCCGGGCCAATCTAACCCTGTGTCGGTGAAGGATTTCTTGAAGGATAACATGGGCTACAAGCACGACTTCCTCGGGTACGTCGTGCTGGCACATTTCGGCTACGTCATCGTCTTCTTCTTCCTCTTCGGATACGGCATCAAGTACCTGAACTTCCAGAAACGGTAGGAGCGCGGTGACCAGCAGGATGTGAATCCAAAATCATCTCTTGAGGTGTAAAGCAAATGCAGCAGCAGTCCACTGGTACTTCGCTGCAGAGATGAGAGTCTCTGATAGAGAGCAGCTTGTATTCCATTTCAGATAATCATAAAACACGTAATTACTCAACGTATTGAATCACGATGTCTTTGTTCTTAACATTACCAGCCGTCTTACTCAGTTTATTTTTCTTATTCCTCGTGAACTTTTGTATGACCCACTAACAATTGGAGGGCCATTTTACAGCTTACAGTTTAACTCGAAGCTTATATGTTAACGGCAACAGCAGCGAAGGCCTCGAGCTTCTTCTTGTCTGCGAGCTGCATTGCCTCCGGCGAGTAGCAGAATCTGGTGTACTCGCCGTACTCGAATGGCCTGTACAAGGCGGGGTGCTCGTCGCCCACCGCCTCGTTGGGCGCGCGTACGGTGACGCCATTTTTGGGGTAGGAGAAGAGGATGGCGGAGCACCGGGTCTCGTCGCCGGCTACCACCACGCGGTGCAGCGGGTTGTACACCTGACCATTCGTCAAAGCCTGCCTCCGAAAGAAAACAACTTACGGATGCGTTCCAAGTACAACGAAGTAGGCGCCATTTTAGCTCGAGTCATGAGGCTGGAGGCGTGGTTACCTTCAGCGTGTCACCGGCGACGACAAGGAATGAGCTAGGAGAGAGCGACGGGCGCGCCCAGCACTCGCCGCGTTCCACCTCCACGCCGTCGACTCCATTCTGCGTGATCACGGCGAGGAAGCTGGTGTCCCTGTGAGCCGGCAAGCCTCCCCTCCCCTCTGCCGCGCCGGGCGCCCCGTACTCCGTCAGCCGTAGCGCGAACGTCGTGGCCTCGGCCTGCGCCGCCATGTAGCCCGCAGGCGCGCCCACGCTCTCCAGCACCATCCGCCGCACCGCGGCCTCCACCACGGCCAGCTTGTCCGCGTACGCGCGCACGGACTCGCTGCAACAATTCGTTAGTAAGAGCGCGCAAGAAGTGCGCTGTGCGCGTGCTTGTATGAGCTCACACATGCGTACGCACCAGAAGGCGGGGTTGCCGGCGTCGGGCCACATGAGGTCGGCGAAGGCGCGCACGGAGTCGGCGGAGAGCGGGTCGGCGACGGCGACGCTCTCGTAGGCCATGCCGGGGATCTGGCCCACGTAGCCGTGGAACTGATTTTCGGAGGTGTTGCGCTCCTTGGCACTCACGGGGAGGCTGAGGACGGACTCCGCCGCGCCACCCGGGCCGAGCACCGTGGCGCGGAGCTCCGGGGTGACCAGGCCGTCGTAGACGGCCTCGAAGCAGCCGCTCGTGCGTAGCGCGTCCATGACGGCGGCGCGCACGGCGGCCCACCGGGCGCTGGTGGCGCCTGGCGCTGCTAGGTCAACGCCGGCGAAGTCGATCTTGGGGTGGTGTTTAGTTGGGTTCTTGGCGTTGGCGTCCATGGCCATCTCTGGTGGCTTCGGCTTCGGCCTGTGGAAGTGGACGTTGACTCTGGAATAATAGTTGTTTGCCAGCGATAGCGCACTCCTCTTCGGGTCAGGACGAGGCAGGTCGCTGCTGTTAGAAAAACTGGACCTGGCTTAAAAGCTTTTGTTTATAGTGAATACATCACTACTAGATTATAAATAGAGAAGTATTGTTACCTATTTTGTATACAGAATCAAAAAAGAAAGCAATAAAAAAAACCAAAAATTCTCTCTATCTCTGTGTTTTAATCTACTATTCATGTTTCCTGTAATTGATCTGCTTTTGCATAGCGGCGGAATCGATCGGACTGGTCGCCAGCGACAGTTTCTCAATACGTTATTAGCACGAATCGCTCTGGTGAATTGAAAGGTAATCATCGAAACATTAGTAGATTGAATTGTTAATGATCGAAGCATTAGTAGATTGAATTGTCTATATCTAGATCGCTTTAAATTCGCAAATTTCGCTTTCTAGATTATTTTTCTACGGTACAAATCCACTCTAATCTACCACGAGCAGACTTGAAGTCGTCTGCACAATGTCGATCGGTAGATTACATGAAAGAGTAGATGTTGATTGCGCTGTAGATTAAAAAAAAGGAAAAAACCGTGCACGGCCGACCCCGTATGGCTGTCGTGCATGAATTCGGCCGCCAGCTTGCCAGAAGCACCACCGCTATCAGGTGCACCGCCGACGCACCGCCTCGCACTGCCGCCCGAAGCCGCCGACTACCTGCGTGCCGGCCCCGCACCACCGCCCCACACCGCCTCGATTTCTGCGCATCGCGCCAGCCCCGCACGGCCGCCCCGCGCTGCCTCGGCTTCCACACGTCGCATCGGCGGTCCCGCACGGCTACCCGACCGCGTCACCTCAGCACCGCCGCTCCACCGGCCCCGCCGCTCCCGAAGCAGCCGCCCGAGCTCCAGCCCCGAAGCGCCGCCCGAGACCGCCCAAAGCCCGACCACCTCAGCATCGCTGTACCGCCACACCCGGCTGACTGCCTCCGCCACCGCGTCGGCCTGAAGCCACCGCTGACCAGCCTCCTTGGCCGCTGCCCGAAGCAGCCGCCCGCCCGTCGGCTGCCGAGGCCACTTGCCTGAGTCGCCGCCCGAAGCCTCGGCCGATGCATGGCCTCGCCCGCCGGAGCGGCCGCCAAGCCTCACGCCCAAAACCTCTGTCGGCCATCTCACCGGCTCCGTCGCCTTGCTGCAGCTATCACCCGTAGCGCTGCGGCCATAGCCGCCACAATGATTCCAGCGTTAGGGTTGAAACCCTAATGCCCGGTTTTGATGGGGCTGGTCGGACTAAATTTGATAATGGGCCAAATGGGCTAGAAGAGCAAACGGGTCGAAAGCTCGACCCAGACGGGGAGCGATGGTAAAATTATAAAAAGGCCCAGGGAATTCAAAAAATTACGAAAGGGTCCTCATATTTTTCATGCGGGTCTTGAATTTTGCAGAAAGGCCCTCGAAAAATCAGAAAATTACATGGAAATTTTCTCTGTATTGAAAATTTGCATATAAGCCCTCGGAAACTGCAGAATTCACTGAAAATTCATATTTCAGCATAAAAGGGCCTCGAGAATTCAAAATTTGAATTATTTTTAGCATTTTAAGCATGTTTATTTCTGTCATTATTATTTTTTGTATTTATTTACTATTTTGATTAATGGTAATTATTTAAATTGCCTTTAATCACCGAAATTAACTGTAAAATTTATAGAAAATGCATAGAAAATTCTGGAACATTACGAGAATTTTTTGTACCATTATCCAATTTATTTACCTGCAGTAAATTTATTTCATGCATATTTACCGGCAGTAAACTTATTTATTCCTTGCATGCACATGTAGATGACTGGCATCACGAACTGGAAGTTCGAGGAGCTGGCCTAGCATGGCCAAAACTACTTGACTTGGGCTTTCAATGTTGAGATACTACTTGGAGTCAAGAAGCTCCGCGCTGTTATTAGGATTGGCACATCGCAGGATGCACAACCCACCCCTGAGTAAAATGATCAGCCACTTCACTTCCTCAGGTACCATCTCTGTCTCACTCTCAAGAATGAGTACATGGTAGAGAGGAGTGCGCTAGCATTATGGATTGCACTTAAGAAGCGGTTCGAGAGCCTAAAGTACACCATTCTTCCTCAGGCAGAGCAAGAGTGGATCCGACTGAGATTTGCTGATTTCAAAATGGTCGGAGAGTACAATTCTGCTCTACACAGATATTGTACCTATCTTCAAGTTTATGGTAAGCAGATCACAGATGAGCAGAAGATTGAGAAGACGTTATCCACCTTCCACCCCAATACAGTGCAGTCTACACGCAACTATCATCAAGACGGCTATAAAGGGTATGCTGAACTGATCGATATGATGCAGGTTGCAGAGGCTCAGGATAAAGTTCTCCACAAGAACTACGTCACATAGCCACCTGGGAGCTCCGCTGGCAGTGAAGCCAACGTCAGGTGATACAAGGTGCGAAAGCCCATGATGAAGAAAAGGAGAAGGAAGGGTAAGGTCGCAACCCAGAAAAACAAGTCAGATGCTCCACATGAGAATAAGGCAAGCAAACCAATGCAGGACGACAAACCCTATGGTCAGCAAGACCAATACTGCTACAAGTGTGGCAAGTGGGGGCACTGGTCGCGGATCTGTAAAGAGCCACAGCATGTCATCAATGTCTTCCAAGCTTAGAAGAAGAAGGATGGCAAAGGACAGCATGAAACCCACTTTGCATCTGTTGAGAGGGAGAGTTCTGAGCAGCTGCATGCGCTAATGGAGGTTGAAACCATTCTGACAGCAGCACCCCCTTTTGACATTGCAGCTGCCACCGCCATGATTTCTCTTGAAGAGCATATCACCCTTGAAACATAGCAGTTGAAGTCTCTGACTTCTTAGTAGATTTAGTCTAATGCACAGAATACATTTAAACTTTAATTGTCTTTTACTTTTGTGTGGAAGAATAAGTTTGAACTTGCATGTTTGGTACTCAAACAATTCTCATGATGGTTGGATGATATTGAATAATTCATTCATTTATTTAGTTTATAATAGCATGATATGTTCTGATATTGAAGTATTTTATTTATGTGTTGATTGTCTTCTAATGCATATTAATAAAATACCTTATATTAGAACACGTGTGACGCCCTATGAAGGAAGAGTGCTTAGCCGACAGCGGCACAACGAATACCATCTTAAGAGAGACAAAGTATTTTCAGTCGATTAGTAAAAATGTTGGCAGCCTTACAACAATCGCCGGTAGGATGCTTGTATAATAGGTTCAGGAAGAGTCACAATTATACTCCCAAAGGGCACAACTTTGGTCATTCAAGAAGCTTTATTGTACCCAGAATCGACTAGAACTCTCCTAAGTTTTAAGAATATTTGCGCCAACGGTTTCCATGTTGAGACTGAAGAAGAGTACGGTAAGAAATACTTACTCATTACGAAGCGCGAAGAAAATGGAAAAGTGTATTAGAAAAAGTTCCTTCATTAGAAACTGGGCTATACTACATCAACATCAAGGCACCTGCAACCTGTACTACCCTGAAAACAGTATTTAGAAGCTATGAACTTTTCTATCTCTAGCATAACAGATTAGGTCATCCAGGTCTTAGGATGATGAGACATATAATTAACAATCACGGTGGCATAATATTAACATAAAGAATTTCCTGAATCCTGAAGATTTTGTGTGCCCTACATGTGCCACCGGAAAATTAATTACTAGACATTCTACTCTGAAAGTGAAGGATAAAGTCTCTGCATTCCTGGAATGCATCCAAGGAGACATTTGCGGTCCCATACAACCACTTTCAGGGCCATTTAAATATTTCATGGTACTCATAGATGCTTCCTCGAAATAGTCGCACATATGTTTATTATCTACGAGAAATCATGCTTTCGCAAAGCTGATCTTGCAGATAATTTGCATTAGAAATATTTTCCCTAATCATCACATAAAGTTTATTAGAATGGACAACACCAGAGAATTTACTTCAAATGCATTTGATGATTATTGGATGGCAATGGGAATTACAGTTGAGTATTCTGTACCGCAAATCTACACCCAGAATGGACTAGCAAAGGCATTAATTAAGAGAATTAAATTTATTGCCCGACCACTTTTGCATAATTGTAATTTACTTGCTACATGTTGGGGACACGCAGTCTTGTATGCAGCAAATTTCATCAATTTTAGATCATCGGCCTACAACATCCATTTACCTATGCAACAAGTGTAAGGGTCAGCACCAAAAATTTCTCATATTCAGAAGTTTGGATGCAAGGTTTATGTACCTATACCCCCTCCACAGCGTACTGCAATGGGTTCTCTCCGTAAGACTGGGATATACGTTGGTTATAAGACAACATCCATAATCAAGTATTTAGAACCCATGACGGGAGATTTGTATACCGCCCGCTTTACTGATTGCATATTTGATGAGAAAAATTTTTCAACATTAGGGGGAGGAAATCAACCCCTTGATGAAAAATATCGGGAAATTATGTGGCAAGCCACGGGAATCCATGCATATGAGATGCGCACTAGTGAAGCAAATAGAAAAGTCCAGAAGATCATTGATTTGTAAGCATTAGCAAATCATTGATCAGATTGGGAAGATTGGAAGAAGGCAATAGGAACTGAATTATTATCTCTGAACAAAAGAGAGGTGTTTGGGCCCGTATGCCGCACACCTCCCCATGTGCACCCTGTAAGGCAAAAGTGGGTATTTGTTTGAAAAGGAAATGAAAGAAATGAAGTTGTAAGATATAAAGCAAGTCTGGTAGCACAAGATTTCACTCAACGTTCAGGAGTTGATTATGAAGAAACCTACTCCCCAGTTATGAGTGGAATTACCTTTAGATATTTAATTTCAATGGCAGTGAACTTGAATCTAGAAATGAAATTGATGGATGTGGTAACTGCATACCTTTGTGGAAACTTGGATTCAGAGATTTATATAAAGGTGCCTGAAGGTATCCCCGTCCCGAATTAAGACAGAGCAAATAGAAATCTGTGCAGTGTGAAGCTCAGGAAATCACTGTACAGACTGAAGCAATCAAGCAGGATGTGGTATAATTGCTTAAGCGACTTTCTAGACAAGAAAGGCTACATGAACAATGAAGATTGTCCATGTGTATTTATACGACGATTCCAGAATGAATTTTGTATAATCTCAGTGTATGTAGATGAACTGAATATCATCGGGACAATGGAAGACATAAAAGAAGCAAGTTCTTACCTAAGTCAGAATTTGAAAAGAAAGATTTGGGTAAAATCAAATATTGCTTAGGCCTGTCGCTCGAGCATGTCCCTAAAGGAATATTAGTACATCAATCAGCCTACGCCTAGAAGGTGTTAGAAAGGTTCGGCTTTAAGAAGGCATATCCATCGAAAGTACTGATGATCAGGAGGTTTTTACAGCAAGAAAAAGATCCATACCAACCTAGAGAAGAGGGGGAGGAAGTCATGGAACCGGAATTCTCATACTTAAGTGATGTAGGAGCACTTATGTATCTAGTAAATTGCACTAGATCGGACATTGTATTTACCGTAAACCTATTAACAAGGCATAGTGCAAAACCTACCAAAAGACATTGGCAGGGAATAAAAGACATCTTCCGATACCTCCAAGAAAGCAAGGACCTTGGATTGTTCTACAGAAAGAATCAAGATTTGAACTTGATTGACTATGCAGATGCTGGGTACCTGTCAGACCCGCATATCGCAAAGTCACAAATAGGCTAGGTATTCCTGTGTGGGGGAACTGCAATTTCCTGGAAATCGTCTAAGCAAAGTCTTATAACGACTTCGATGAACCACTCAGAAATTATAGCACTGTACGAAGACGCACGAGAATGCGCTTGGCTCCGACGAAAGATTCACCACATCCAGCAGTCGTGTGAGATGAATATTATGCAAGCTCCCAAAATTATCTATGAGGATAATGCAGCTTGTGTTGCACAAGTGCAGACGGGCTCGTAAAGAGTCATCTCACAAAGCATATGAACCCCAAGTTCTTCTATGATCATGAATTGCAAAAGATGGACGAAATTAAGGTACTGCATACCAAATCATGTAAGAATCTGACAGATTTATTCACTAAGTCACTCCTTGCATATAGTTTTGAAAGATGCGTACAAGGAATTGGAATGATGAGACTTAGAGAAGTGCAGAGCTCAGGGGGAGAATTTTCTCAAGCCCGTTATTAAATCTTGATCATTAAGATCGAGTACCCAAAGAATAAGTTTCGAAGATAGAACGAAATTGGGTGGATTGTACTCTTTTTCCCTTAACGAGTTTTCCTAAAGTTTCTCTGCCAAGGTTTTTAATGAGGCAATTCGTGCAACACAGCATAACATATATCATGCACTCTTTCTCCAAATTTTTTCCACTGGGTTTTTATGGAGTTTTGATGAGGCATGATGTGTCGGATGAGTGTCCAAGAGAGTGTGTTAGGAAACCTGGGGCTAGGCTTGAAGCTTTGGCCCATGGTGGACACCTCACCATTAGACTATAAATAGAGAGCACTATTAGCTATTTTGTACATGAAAATCAGAAGAAAAAAAAAGCAATAAAGGAAGATCATGAGTTCTCTTTATGTTTTAATCTACTATTTCTTATCTTTTATAATTGATCTTATTTTATATAAATAAAGAAATCGATCAGACGTCAGCGGCGGTTCGTCCAAAAAAACTTCACTTCCGTGAGTGGTGGTGTGAACCACGAGGCCACGAGTGTCTCCATCACAGTCGCTTCTCCTTCTTCAGGCATCTCCCAGATGGCCACAAATATCTCCACATCAAGAAACCGTCACTCCTGTCCTCCTCTGGGACCAGGGATCAATGCGGTCTGCTGGTGCTAGTAGGTGAGCTCACTTCATCGTCTCCTGCTTATTTGACTTCTGGGCATGGCATCGAGCGAGCGGATGGTAAGCGCCGGATAATCCTAATCTTTTCTTTGGTCAAGCAAGGCGATTAGCTTGTTGGACTTTGATGGTACGTTGCTCTTGCGGTTGCAGATGAGCTACACCCGCCGTTCCGTCCTGTTGAGCATTTCGTCGAACAGTTGGTAGGCGGTCGCCAGAGCAAGAGCGATTTTTTTTTTGGGGTAGGTCAAGCGGAATCGATGGACAAATTGGGGTTTCTTAGTTCTCCGAGGCGAGCTATTTCGTTGATTTCCTGCCCTGGAGAATTCGATCACTCAATTGCTTCTACTTGTTGTATTAGAAATCAGGAAACCAAATGAATTCTCCTGGTTTCTGAATGAGAGTTCTGCCCCTCGCTTCCTTCTATTGAGGAGAACAAAAGGTCGTCGAGACTCGAGCGTAATATTCCTGTTAGCTTCTAGAGGTCAAGAAGCCACTTGTGCTTTGGTTCATGAAGATGGGCTCTGCTCAGCTTGCTGCCCTACTTCTCTGTGTTTGCATTTTTGCCAGTGGAACCGTGGGAGATAGCCAGAATGGCACTAGTGACCTCTCAAGGCCGACTGAAGTGCGCATCGGTGCATTGTTCACATTTGATTCGGTTATCGGGAGGGCAGTGAAGCCTGCTATCGAGCTCGCTGTTGCAGATGTCAATGCTGATCCAAGCGTACTCTCCGGGACAAAATTGAGTGTTCTTATGCAGGACACTAATTGCAGTGGCTTTGTTGGAACCATAGAAGGTTTGAGCTTTTGCATCAATTTTTCTTTTACAAAAATTTCATTGACTCCATATCTGTAAATTAAAGTTTAGTATCACAGAATGATATTCAAGTTTTTTGTTTTTTTTTTTGGCTCTCATTAGTAACTACACATGAGATAACAAGCAGTGCATATTATTAGGAATGGTTTAGCCTTGAGCAATCGTATTGGGATTAGCAGTGTGCCATTTTAATCTACATGCCAAGTGTTAGAAATAATCTTGACTTAGAATTCAAGACGTAGTAGAGTCCGTCTCCGTGTGTAACTCAAGTTGAAGTTGTGTCCAACTTGAAGTCCGAATATGCATGCTAGTAGGAGATTATTAGCTTATATATTGAGAATGTTTGTAGCCAGTTTTGTGAGAAAAGCAAGAAAAGAGGGAGAGCAAATAAGAGAATAGAGAAATTCTCCTATGTTCTCTCAGTTTATTTGCGATGTGTGCATTTTCTCCTGGATCAAAGTTTTAACACCAAGAAAGCAACATTTCCTAAATTGAACATCATTCCCCTCTTAACTGATTGCCTAAACTGAGAACCACAATAGAAAGCCCAAATTTGTATTGCCTTTGCACTTTTGCTATGTTTTGTAGTTCATTCTTCTTAACTTCTTAGCAATCAAGCAACAGTTAGCTGTTAGCTCCAATGCCATAATCTAATTCAGGTACAGCTGAAATTTGGCTTGGAAAGTTCCAAAGCCACGAGAAGGTATTTCCACTTGCATGATATCATGGAAAGTTGGCAAATTTAAGTCCTACTGAATATTTGTTCTTGTGTGAAGCATACATAGAAAGTCAATGTTGCCTGCCTTTTTTATATATAATTTTATAGAGAACCTCAATACCTCACTTTGTTTATCCTTGCTAAATTTAAGTGATCATAAGATGTATTTATCCCTCATTGAAAGCTTGGAAAAGTTTGACAACAATGCTTCCTGTGCAGCATTCCAGCTTCTGGCTAAGGATGTTATCGCTATATTAGGTCCACAATCATCAGCCATTGCTCATGTCATTTCTCATGCTGTTAATGAACTCCATGTCCCACTTATCTCCTTCGCAGCCTCCGATCCGACCCTTTCTTCCCTTGAATACCCTTACTTTGTGAGGGCTACGCTAAGTGATTACTTCCAAATGGGTGCTGTAGCTAGCATTATCAGTCAGTATCAATGGAGAGAAGTCATCGCCATCTATGTTGATGATGACTATGGTCGAGGTGGCATTGCAGCATTAGGTGATGCCCTTGCAAAAAAGAAGTCCAAGATAGCCTACAAAGCGAAGTTGCCACCTGGTGCTGGAAGGACTACTATCCAGGATATCTTGATGCAGGTAAATGAAATGGAGTCACGCGTCTATGTTGTCCATGTAAACCCTGACACCGGTATCACAGTTTTCTCCGCTGCAAAATCTTTGGGGATGATGAGTAGTGGCTATGTATGGATAGCAACAGACTGGCTTTCTGCAGTGATGGATTCATCCGAGCATGTTAATCCTGATGCAATTGAACTTACTCAGGGGGTTATTATGCTTCGGCCACATGTTGCTGACTCCGACATTCAGCATTCGTTGCTGTCCAAATGGAGCAATCTGACCAGGAAAGGAAGCCATTCGAGTTTGACTTCTTACACTATGCATGCTTATGACTCTGTATGGTTAGTTGCCCATGCTGTTGAGCAATTCCTGAGTGAAGGGGATGCAATATCTTTTTCTGCAGATCCAAATTTGCAAGTTACAAAAGAAAGTAACCTTCAGTTAGGTTCTCTCAGAATTTTCAACAATGGGGATAAATTACTGGAGAAAGTGTGGCGTGCAAATTTCACAGGGGTTTCTGGCCAAGTACAATTTACTTTGGACCGGAATTTGATCCACCCAGCTTATGATATCCTGAATATCGGTGGTACAGGTTTCAGAACCATTGGTTATTGGTCAAACTTTTCTGGTCTCTCAGTTATTGCTCCAGAAAACTTGCATTCAGCACCACTGGACTCATCAACCAACAATGTACAGCTCCATAGTGTTATCTGGCCTGGTCAGACAGCTGAGAAACCTCGTGGTTGGGTTTTTCCGTATCATGGGAAGCCTCTGAGGATTGGAGTACCTCTCCGTACAAGCTACAAAGAGTTTGTGAAGCAAGACAATGGACCTGATGGAGTAAAAGGGTTTTCAGTTGATGTTTTCAAAGCTGCGATAAGCTTGTTGCCTTACCCCGTTACATGCAATTTTGTTTTATTTGGAGATGGTTTGAAGAATCCCAGCTACAGTGACCTTGTTCAGAAGGTTTCTGAAAATGTGAGTAACATCCCCATACCATTGAACTCTAAAAAGTTATCACAGGAATTTTCTTAATCCTTTTTTTTTTGGGTACTACTCAGTACTTTGACGCTGCAATAGGGGACATTGCTATTGTGACGAATAGAACAAGACTTGTTGATTTTACCCAGCCTTATACAGAATCAGGTCTCATTATTGTAGCTCCAGCAAAGGAGATTGAATCAAATGCTTGGGCTTTTCTGAAACCATTCACCTTCCAAATGTGGTGTGTTCTAGGTGTTCTCTTTCTCTTTGTGGGTGCGGTTGTTTGGATACTTGAACACCGCACTAATACAGAGTTCCGTGGACCCCCAAGGCAACAAATTATGACAGTATGCTGGTTAGTATCTGTATTGCATATATTTTATTTCTGTTCTTCAAAATTTAAAAGTTATTGTTTTTTATTTAATTCTATGGAATTTTTGCTTATTGTTTTTTATTTAATTCTATGGAATTTTTGCACATTTTCAGGTTTAGTTTTTCTACCATGTTTTTTGCACACAGTAAGTGTTGACATGAAACTAGTCAAAATATTGAAGGATTTCCTAGTCCACTCTCATATCCTCCTTTCTCGTTGCTTTACACAGGAGAGAACACAGTTAGCGCACTTGGTAGATTTGTGCTGCTTGTCTGGCTCTTTGTTGTGCTCATTATTAACTCAAGCTACACGGCGAGCTTGACATCACTTCTCACAGTTCAGGAACTGACATCAGGGATACAAGGCCTCGATAGCTTGATCTCGAGTTCAAGTGCAATTGGCTATCAAGTTGGATCTTTTGCCAGAAACTATCTTGTGGAGGAGCTAAATATCGCCGAATCCCGTTTGGTGCCACTAAACAGCCCATCAGATTATGCAAGAGCACTAGAGCTAGGGTCAGGAAATGGTGGTGTTGCTGCAATAATCGATGAGCTACCATACGTTGAGATCTTCTTGTCAAAATACTGCAAATTCAAGACGGTTGGTCAGGTTTTCACAAAAAGCGGATGGGGATTTGTAAGTTACTTAATTATATTTACATAACTCGCTGTTTTTCTTTCCAGAATATCTCAAGGTTGTGCTATATTCTGCTGCAGGCCTTTCAAAGAGATTCCCCTCTCGCTGAGGACTTGTCTACGGCAATCCTTACACTATCAGAGAATGGAAACCTTCAAAGGATCCACGATGAATGGTTAACTGGGACAGAATGCGGTGCAGATGATAGCGGGGTTGGCTCGAACCCCTTAAGCCTGTCAAGCTTCTGGGGCCTCTTCCTCATCTGTGGTCTTGCATGTGTCCTTGCTCTCTTTATTTTCTTCTCTCGAATATTTTGTCAGTACAGCAGATACAATAACCAGATTGAGCTTGAACCAGAGATTGTAAATCGACCAGCAAGGTTAACTACCATCAAATCATTAATCTCTTTTGTTGATAAGAGGGAGGAGGAGGTGAAGAATGCTCTCAAGAAAAAGCCTAATGGCTTTCAGGAGCCAAGAGTTGGTAGTACTGAAGAGCAATCTACACTACCACTCTGACATCTTCATTGCTACATGACTAACGCAGTCAGCCGAATATGCAATCCTACAGTAGGAAGTGGCAGTTTTCAGAAGCCCAGTTGGTGACGATGTGGTTTTCTTGTGTGTTGTTTGTTCTGACTGCGAAGAACTGGCAGCGGCGGGAGCAGCTTCAGAATATTTTCTCTGAACATTAGAGCAATTTTTTTATGTTGTGTCCAACAACAATTCTGAATCTCCTTCAACAGCAATTTCTGGGAGAAGTTGCAGCTACAACTTCTGTCAAGTTGCTTTTTTGGGTTTCGAAGTAACCTCTTGCGAGTTCTTGTAGCTACAACCTGAAGCATCTTCCAAATAAGAGTCAGAATCTTTGTTTGGTGTGGTATGTGTCTAGTGCTCTAGTTGTGCATTTCCTTGCACCATTGCACTGTGCTGAAGAAGCAACATATCCATCTCTTTCACCCGGCTATACAAGCAAAACCCATTTCAGCAGACTCATTCACAGCATATCTCATACTCTCTTAATTAACATTCTCTTTAACTACAGCATCCACATAGAAAGTTTTCTCCTCGATGTACTTCGTAGAGAGAACAATAAGCCCTTTGTCTTCTTTCCTGAAAAAGGCAATTCTACATCTTGACTCTCCATGCAACTGAGAAATTGAACCGGCCCTAACTTTGATGAAGATTGGCAGGTATTATGAACACATCTTCCAGCATTTGTTTAGTTAGCTTGACAGCCCAAATTAACTTTTGGTTTCCAAGAAATCCCCAACCCCCATTCTGCTCCTAAAAACTTAATTCTGGTAACATTATTTCCATATCTCAATCCTCTGCTCTTTCAGAAAAGGAGCCGGCATCAACCTTTGATTGATTGGAGTGTGCGTTTCATGATTGGAGTGCATGCGTTTCATAGAAAGGTAGATGTTTCTAAACAAGTTTTGTCGCCAACTTGGTTAGGTTCCAACGTGCCTAGAGACTAGAGATTAAAATGCACACTACATCAAGTCGAATCTGGAGTATACAATGTGGGAGAGAGGAACGAAAGAAAAAGAAGAGAAATGAATTGACAAGAGTCAGATGATTATCTTCGCAACTACTACTTACAAGTGTTGGGAATTGCTTGGATTTTTCCGTTTAAAAACACTGTATAGTCTAGAACGATATATTTGCGTAAGTCCAATCAAATTAAGCATAAAATTTCCTTCAGTATATAAGTTGCATATTAGACTTACCATAGCGTATCGTCACCGTATTACTCCCGGAAGCATTCGCGCGAGGAGAGCCGTGCCACGTCGCCCCCGGCGCTCCCCCGGCCGGCGCGTGGCGCGGGAATCCGCGTACGGCCGGGGGAGGCAAATCCCTCCAGTTTTTCCGAAATTACGTAAAGGTCCTTTTTTCTCGCGAAAAGGTCCCTGCGCTCAGTTTTTTCCCAAAAAAAATTTGGATGGCGCCCCGCGGGTTTCCAAAATTACGTATAGGTCCTTATTTACTTATGTACAGGTCCTTGCAGGTCCTCGGTTTTTTGCAAAAAAATCCTTTTGTTTTTCCGAAATTACGCACGGGTCCTCGATTTTTTTTATGAAACTCCCTGCGAATCGCCGTCTCTTTTGCTTCGGTCCACACGGTGGCTGGCGTGGCGTGGCGCCACGCCTACGTGGCTAGTATATGTTATGGCAAGAAAATCTGTACTACCATGAATCCGAACATTCTCCCGTTTAACTATTGCCCATGCCTGTTTCTTTGGACTTTGGACTTCTCTCACATGATAGCATCAGCAAAATTACACGTGGAAGTTCGTTACTACCACACGCCATGCAGGACTCCCACAGGTCTGGTGATCATTTGGGCTTTTTTGTGACTTATGGCTGAAAAGCACAGTAACTGATAAAGACTTATTTAGCACAATTAAAATTAAAAAAATTAAAAAAATATAAAAAACATATGTTAGCCAATTACGTATAATACAAACACATACGGGAAAAAAAGAACCGACAAAAAAGTTCAACAAAAAGCCAAAAGTTCAGAAAAAGACGAAATTTATGAATAGTGAAAAATAAGTCGGAAGCCAGAAGCTGAAGCCCAAATGATTACAGCCTAGTCTATACGGTACTAACAGATCAAAAGTTCAGTCGGCAAGCTTCGCCGTCCTACGAGTTGTTCGACTGAGCTCGATCGCCTTACATATGTATATGTGTGTTTAGTGAAGAAATATATGCTCATGCTTTGTGAGATACTAGATAAATTTAAAATTTCTAGTGACCTCCGTTTAAGTTCTAACATGTATTTTAATAGGATACACATTTATGCGCATATGCTATATGGTATAAGTGTAGTGTGTGTACGTGCTCTACTGTAATTAAAAAACAGGTCGGCCCAAGATGATCCCAGAAATCTTTATCTTGTCAAGGTGCGCAAGACACAGGTCCACCTCAAATTAATTAACAGGAGACAACTAAGTGGAAAGATTAATGCAGGCGGCCGACCTTGTGAGAGTGCAATCGATATCGGACACGAGCTTAGCTAGCTTTTTCCCAGCCTTTGCTCCAAGTGTGGTCCATGGCGAGCAATAGGTGCCCAACTTGCACAACCAAACTGTTGTGTAGTGGCTATGCTACGCATGATCGATCACGTACTACCAGGTACTGACTTATGTTGTGTCTTGTTGGCTTGTTTCTGATAAGGTGCATGATGATGTGATCGATGGGAGTAATCAGAACCACTGCATGCAGCAACATATATATTTGATCTTGATGGAGGATGACCGGACGAGTAAGTGCAGGTAGTTTTACCTACACGTACGTAATTTAACAGCTTGTTTAGTTCATCGCCACGTTCTATTTTCTCCACTTTTTTTGGCGTATGATCGTGATAATAACAGGTGGGCCAGGTTTGACACAGCCCTATTCTTTTCAGATTCTAAAAGCTGCTTTTTGGCTTTTCTACAGTAACTAGCTTTTAAACAGAGTATTTTTTTTTTCAAAATAGAGTCTACTAGTTAATTGTAGTACATACTTTGCTGACTCCATTTATATCGGCAAAAACCACATATGAGTTTTTGTTATTCTGTAATCACTAGTACAAACAGCCCAAAAGTTACAAGTCGTAGCCAAAAACCACAAGCCACAGCCGAAAAGAATAGTCCCATAGTTTGTATCACATCTTCTACCTGCGAACCAAACAACACGCTACACGTAGTGCGACACACCACGCGGTTGTAGACACAACTTGTGCAAAGCAAGCTCTTATTGTGGTGCTAAACATGATGGAATATATATCACTAGTGCTTATCTTGTTTTTCTTGTAGATGATAGGATACATGATGAGATGATGTGAGAGCAAACAAACCATTGATTGGAGCAATCTATATATATGTGGTCTTGATGGATGTACGAGTAGTTTTTGATGCAATGGTCTGGACATGCGTAGTGATGTGCTTCAAGGGAAGGCAAAGGAGAAAAGTATCCTTTTGTGTTTGTGGTTTGTGATTCCACTTGTCTACTTTTGTTATACTCTTTCGGTAGTGGTAGGGCTGTCAAGGAAGTGGATTAAGTATTTCTCAAAAGGGGAAGATGACATCCAAGTTGTCAAATTTTGTGCTGCTTAGTTACTTAGTTTATTCTAAAAGGTGAAAAATATCAAAATTAAATGGTTAGTATATAATTATATATTTATATATAACCATGCTGCTCTGCAAAGGGACTAAGAAAAGGGCGTCAGTAAAATGTGTTTTTCTTTACCTTAAAAATGTGGGCAGGGCCGGCTCAACGTTTTCAAGGGCCCTAGGGCGAATTCAGCTCTATGGGCCCTTTACTATAAATTTTTTTCTATTTACAAAATATGCAGTTTAAACTTTATATTGTCTAAAGTGACACAAATCAATAGTTCTAACATGATAAACTAATTAGGTACTAACTAGTTCATAAACCAAATGTAACTAGTAAGAATTAATTTACCTCAAATAGGAGCGACAAATATCCAATGTCTTTCATAAACCAGATGGAATCGAGAATTCAGAGAAACTAGACGGCGACTGAGATCCAAGAGGCGACGAGGAAATAAGCAATCGGGAGGCGGGCCGGCGGGGCGACGGATCATGGATGCAGTCATGCAGATGCCAGATGGACGGATCACCGATTCACCGATTAGTCGATCACCATCACGGATGGAGTCTCAGAGACTCGGACTCTCGCAGGCCTGCGACGCAGCGACGGCCTCACGCCCTCATGGCCATGATGTCGGTCGTCGGCGCAGCGCGCAGGAGACGATCACGAAGCGTCGAAGCCGCGGACTCGAAGCGTCGAGGCGTTTCGACTTCCGCGTAACCGCGTTACGGCGACACGGCATTAGCAGGCCTCAAGGCTCAATGCGGTTCGGTGTATGCATGCATGGCTCAATGCGACAATGCCTCAAGGCTCAATCTCACAATTCAGAAAACGGCCGTCCGGCCCGCAGGCGCACGCATCACGCCATCACGCATGCTGCATGCATGCAGTCTGGCCCAGTCGCGCGCGGACGCGGGGAGGGGCCCTCTCTGGCCCAGGGCCCTAGGCCGGCGCCCCTCCGGCCTACCCCCAGAGCCGGCCCTGAATGTGGGGATTGTTTAACCATTTCCATATGCATCTAGTAATTACTTCTTTCAGTGATATTTCCAGGGAAGATAAAAAAAATGAGCTCAACTAAACCATAAACGAAAGTGGTTGGCTCTTGGCTTCTTGCACTCTTTACTTCAATCAAGGATCCAAATTTAATTATGCATGCATCTAGTATATTATAGTGCCATTTGATCAATAATAATATCCCTGCCATGCAGCCTAGAGAGACCAATTGTCTCAGTAGGCAAATATCCCTACACTTGTCTGCAGTCTTCAATATTTTTGGATATCTGGTAGTTGCAGCATCAAATACGTACTACTCAGCACATGACCCAAACCCTACACAGATTTTTGACTCGATTCATACAAGCAAGAGAATTTTAAGCCATGCAAGAAACAGATTTCTACGGGTCAAGATGGTAGGTATGGATCTTCAGAATTGATTGAGTCGTTTTAATTACACCTGTCCTAGAACTGTTTGATCCTTTCTAGTTTACCTTATCATGGAGAGCAGTACTGCTAAACCAAGGGCATCAATGCTTGTCCTATTTAGTATTTGTTATCTGCCGTGACGAGAATTAAAGATGAAATCCTTTGCCTGGTCTCGATCAAAGATCTTATTCCTTGTGATTGATTGATATGATCGCTCCACCTAAAGTTTTAACAGAATTCATGTAACCACTCGTACCGGCCGTCAAGGTTAGTACTTTGCCCAGTTAATTAAACAAGATCAATCCGGAATCATTTAATTGCCAGTTTATGTGGGAAAACAACATAGCGGTCAGAAATTTGATTTCAGAATGGAATAATTTCGGAAATTAGAGGGGTTTAGCACTTTAGCCTCATTTGCCCTTGTTAGCATACTCAAGCAAAATAAGTCAAAGCCAACCATGTTAAGTCCAACCGGCACAACAACACTCCGGATAGTTTTTAGATCAAACACCATGATTTCAGTCTTCCATCAAATGATCAAATCTCGTGTTACATGGATTATTTACACATTTTAGTGATATATTTAATCCCATGATCTGATTTGTCCTCTTCTATTTTAACAACTGCACTAACCAACTCGTCTAGCTCCCATTTAAAACAAATAAAAGGAAATACATTAACCATACTACTAGCTCGGTGGCTTCTTTTCGTTTCTGAATTCAGTTCTAGACCAAAAGATCCTCACCCCCATACATAAGGCATGTTTGGCTGCGGCTGCGATTTATGGCTTTTGGTTGAAAGTTTTGAATTTTGGTTGTTTACGATATATATTACGGAGAGAGATACTCACTTATGATTTTAGCTGATACAGATGTTGAATTTTTAATATGTACATTATTTAACTTGTAGATTCCGTCTTGAGAAAATAATCAGCCCATAACTTCCTGCGGCTGTGGTCCACAATACGGATTTGTGCCCGTGGCATGTACCAATCAATTGTCTGCACTGCAACTGCAAGCTGCAAAAAGGTACTGCTACACAGTCTGACAGTCACTGTGTTTGCAAGGTGTGCACAGCTCAATCAGTGGTTGGCCTCACATGATAAGCTCTAAGCTTGTTTATTCGTGGTTAGCGACTGACAAAACGACTAACCACCGGATTAGCGCACCGTTAACCCATCTTTTTCTCCACAAACCTGTACATGTCTGGATAGATCACCGGGTTCACGAGATGCTTCTTGCTCAGCTAGCTCTTGCTATGACCGTAGCTTTTCTGCTAGCCATGACACAACACATGACTGCAATATCTGCAAAAGCTAGAAAAGCTGAAAAAAAAGGGGCAGTGCTCTCTTACTCATAGAAAGCATGCAAATACTCGTATGACAATGCAGCGCTACGGCCTGCAGCACCGTTTCTCGAAGTGTTTCAATGTTTGGCCTTGTAAATCCAGCCCTTCGACATAAGAATCTGTAAAAATAACCCCTTCTCTAGCATGAGAGGATGGAGAGGTGACGTGTGTCACCTTCGGTGGACCCCATTGCAGTAGGTCGGATCCACCACGAGAACAGCGGTGAGCATGGCCAGCAGCGGGCCCACCCACCTACAGCGGCACATGAGCGTTGGAGGCTCTCCGCGCCTATCAACCACCGAAGGTCGACGCCTACCGCAACAGATGGGCACAGCAAGAAGGTCCTCATTCATAAAGCCCGTCAGCCATCGCTTTCTCTTGCCCTCACTCTCATTCTGGGCTACGCCGTCCGAAGCCCCAGAAAAACAACAGCGGGAGAAGAGTGGGGGAAAATGGTTTCAATTCGATTTTTAAGACTGTTTTGTTTAAATTTAGAATATTTGCTAGTTTTAAAAAGTGCAGATCGGCTCAAGAACTTCAAGAAGAGGTAAGTCTCATTCGCATATAAGTATTTTTTTAAATATATAATTAGCATTTAATTAGTGTAATGATAGCTTGATAATGTAGAAATTGGTAGTTAACCATGCTTATTTCATGTGGATAACATAGGTTGATTAGTCATGGTAATGACATCTTAGTCATGATAATTATGTGGTTGACATTGTTTATTTAGAGTTAGGTGAGGGAAAAGACGTGTTTGGCTGCCATGACATGTAGCTACCAAGTACTAATACTAGTGGTAGTGGATGACATATACAGTGGATGATATATACAATAACTAATATTTACATAGAGTTAATAGAAATGAAGCATGGGAATTCATTACTTCATCAAAAGGATAATAATATTCTTGTGAGTTGATATGTAGAAAGATATTTCATAGATTTTGTTGACATGAGGCTAGTTACTACTTGTGTTATTTTTTATAAGACCACTAGGCTACGAAAGTAGATAGCAATACTTGATGCAATATTTACTGTCTGAAGGTAGCATCATTGTGCGTTGTTAGAATTAAGCGGAATTTGTGTGTATTGGTGGTAGGTACCTGATGTTGGATATGCAAGATTTATTTGTGCTTTCTAGGGACGGTCTCGTAAGCGACGAGCCGTACGGGGGCCAACCTATCAAATTTTGAAAGGATGGTGATCCGGACGCCGGGTCTAAAGGATAATGTCTACCCAAAATCAAGAGATGTCTACGGGAGCACATTTGATAGGGATACAACCAAGAAGAAGCTTGTGATAGAGGTGGTGTATGCCACAGTGGTCGGAGGTGAAGGGGAGTTTTTGTGGGAGCTTGTGAAGGTGACAGGCAGTTCCCCATGGATCCATTACATGGAGATTGCGTGAAATCCTAGTGCTGCGATATATGGGAGGCCGATGGTGTATGTACAGTTTGTGCAGAGGGTGGAATCGTCGGGCAGAGGTGGTTCCCGTGGGAGTGGCGACGTGGAAGTTCAGCAATTCGACCGCTGTGGTGAAGTAGAACATGATGTCAGTGGGGATGGTGGTGTTGAAGTGGAATCTGCTATTATTCAGGATGATGGAGAGGCAAGGAGGCGTGCTAAAAATTTTGAGCCAAATGAAGGTGTAGGAAGATGGTGGGCAGCCCATACGATCAGTGCATCTTGCCATTTATACCATACAAATAGTGAGGAGTAGAAGATATGCCTGCACGCCTGACTTCATTTCCATCTATCCTAGATTCTCATTTTCAAAAGGTGTCATTATATCAAGTAGTATTAGTTCGGGTCCATAGTCGGTGCATCTTGCCATTTTATATCATATGAATAATGAGGCAAATATATGTATCCAATCATACCATGTACGCCATGTAATTCCCACATTCATTATGAACTCTTCAGTCGATCTCAAAATCTTATCTTTGTTGCGCCATTCCTCCTCAAACAGACTAAAAGTTATTTATGTTATTTTTTCTATCGATTCTCACTGAAACCCAACCTTGCAAAAATATTGGTCCAATGGATCACATGTTAATTTCCATACTTCTAATTTTCTCTACTCTTAATACTTATATTCCATTCGATCATAACTTTCAAATTAAAATTCCAAATCTTTCTTTTGGGGGGCATAGGATTGTCTATCGCAGCTATGTAGTGCGGCGGGTCCTGTCATGCCTGTGTACCGAGACAAGTGAGTTAGCTCAACAACACTCGCCAATCGCCTCCAACGCTCGACACCGGTCGCACGGTGCCTCTGTCCTACCATGGTGAGGTGGCGCTAGAGGTGACATGCATCATCTCCCCATCCTCTCGTGCTTGAGAAGGAGTAAATTCATACACCTCTAACCTAGATTTAAAAAAACACGGCACTATAGGGCCAAAAAGTAAAAAGGTTCCCATTTCTCCAAGATTTGAATGATGTATTTGCATGGCTCAAGCCGCCATGGAAATGAGCAATGGCCTAATCAGGCAATCACCATGAGTCACCCATTGTCAAATGTTACAATAGTGTGATTGATCATGGGTGGGTTCTTTTGGGCTGTGACTTATGGTTTTTTTACTTAAATATTTGAATTCTAGTTGTTTGCAAGAGAGAGTACGGAAAGAGGGAGACACTCGTGTGTGATTTTGGCTGATATAAATGAATTCAATATCGTGTCTACTACAATCGACTTATAAACCCCACTTTGAAAAAACACACTATTTAAAAGCTAGTTACTGCAACATAAGTCAAAAACTATAAGCCTAAAGCCCAAAAGAATCCAGCCCATAACGTCTCTATCTCTTGGTAGAATAGAGAATGAGGACACGCGTCCATGAAAGGTGGTCAATTTCTTGCTCGATCTTAGCAATGGTTTTAGCAGGAACTAGCGGGTGGCCCGCGCATTTGTGTGGCTTGGCTTGTTTCAAAATTTGTAGTATCAAATGATATAACTTAGATGATTGAGAATATATTTACATTTCTTGTAGGCTAATTAGATTTTTAAGACAATGTAAATATTGGAAATGATAATAGAACATTGAAGAAAATTACATCTTGAGGAATGTAATTAAGTATGGGCTTTGAGGGAAGAAAATCATTGAGCATAATAAGTTATTAGGATTCTTACAAATGTAACCACTCTCCATCATGCATGCCCCTACTCTTCCTCCATTAGTTATTCTTTTTCAAAATGTATGTATGCACATGCACATCTATTTAATCTTAAACAATACGTTGATTGAATGTGCAGTAAATTATCTTATTAGTTTATATGGTATTTGAATATCTTGTTTACGCATATACCGATGCACCATAGGTGAACTACATTGAACTTATCTTCCCTTACACGCTGGCTACTCCACCGAACTGTGTGTCTTATCTTTTCTCGTCGCCATAACTTTTTTACTTCAATCTCCAATAGAAGCACAATTCTTGATCAATCACTCTCAACTACTACCCTTCCAATGCACTACTCTACCACATAGTCATCTTTCACTTCTCTCTGATTATTGCTAATTACTAAACGTTGCAACATTAAAAACCATACATATACAACCATCGCCGATCCTTGTCGGGGACACCCGTCACATTCTCTCCAGTGGCCCTAAGCCTATTCTCTACGGCTGTGTCATCTCTACTCTAAGCTATTTGCTTCTCTACTTTTGTACGGCTGTGCTTCTATTTGTACAGATACATGCATGATGTTTATGACTTCCTCACTAACCATGGTGACCTCTCATCTTCACCGATGCATACCTGTCTACTCTAGTCATTGTCTAACGATATGGAAAATCTTCCAACTATCGGCGGTGACATCAGGGCGCTCACTAGTGATGGCACGCTCCTAGCTACCGGCGGCCCCATATCATCCATAGCTCATTTTCAATGCAAAGCTTCATCTCCTCTCTACCAATGCTTCCTCATCATCAAGTTTCTTTAGTCGGAGACTTCTTCAACAACGCTTATGCTCACCAATCGTCGTCACAACCCTTTTGACTCTGACCTTTCTTTTCAATAGCTCCATCGAGCGGCACGACATTGTCCTCATCAAATGGGAAAGGTTAGTAGCATGGCATTGCCCTCACTCCACCACTGCCACCTCGACTCTTCGCTTCCCAATAGGTCAACATCTTCTTGTAGGAGAAATTGACACATTGCATTCTTTCGTGGTTTCCTTTGGCATCGTTCTTGCTATTCTTGTTATAACTTTTATATTTATTCAAAATTTCAATTGTTTTTTTATTGAATTTCATATACAAATCAAATGGCTAATTTTATTTAATTTATTCTAAATTTAATTATTTAGGGATTTTATTTTAGAATTCGTATGGAAATCAAATTGCAAATTTGATTTTTTATTTTGAATTACAAATATTTTTTTGTGGGATTCATGTGCAAACCCAATTGCTATTTTATTCAAATTATTATTCAAAATTATAGTTATTTAGGGAATTACTTTTGAATTTGTATCGAAATCAAATTATTAATTTTATTTTTTCTTTATTCAAGTTTTTAGTTATATTTTATTGGAGCTTGTATACAAATCAAATTACGAATTTCTTTAATTTATTATGAATTTTAGTTATTTAGGTATTTTATTTTGCAATTCATATGGAAAATCATATTGAAATTTTGTTTTATTTTTATTACAAATTTCAATTATTTTTGGATGAAATTTGTATGCAAATCTAATTGCTAATTTTTCTTTAATTTATATTTTGATTTGTAGTTGAAATTCGTACGCAAGTCTAATTGCTTATTTTTCTTTAATTTTTATTTTGAATTACAGTTGTTTAGGATATTACTTTGGAATTGGTATCAAAATCAAATTGCTAATTTTATTTTATCCAAATTTTAGTTATTTTTGTTTGAAATTTGTATAGAAATCTAATTGCTATTTTTTATTCAGAATTATATATTTTTAGGGATTTTACTTAGAAATCCGCATGAAAATCAAATTGTTTATGTTATTTTATTTTTATTCTGAAAATTAGTTATTTTTATTGTACTTGACGTGGACTCTTACTTTTAATCTAGATTGCTATAATCTGGATCTACTACCATTGACGGTGTAAATCTTTTTCTTTTTTCTTCGATTAATATGGTAATTTTATACCTTAAGAACGAATATAGTGGCATCTTTTGCTTCTGCTTTAGTATTATAATAGATGGACGTTAGAATTGGAGGTCGCCTATAAACCGGGTCCAAGATTTGTGGCGCCAGTCGCGGGCTTGCGCTAGCTCCAGTTGCCAATGCAAGACGATGAGCAGCAATGCATGGCATGCTGCGAGGGGAACGGCTCAGGTGCAGGGGCCCCTGCACTTAGCGCCGTGCAGGGGTGCCCAGCAGCCTGACACGTGTCCCCCCAAATACAAAAATATTCCGAAAAATTCAAAAAAATACTTTAAAAAATCCGAAAAATTGTAAAAAGTACTTTTTGTGAAAATACTTTTATTAAAAAGTATTTTTAAGTACTTAAAAAAATATTTTTTTAATAAAAGTAAAAAAATCAAAAAAAAAATTAAGTACTTAAAAAAAATACTTTTTATACTTAAAAAAATACGTTTTACAATTTTTCGGATTTTTAAAGTATTTTTTTGAATTTTTCGGAATATTTTTGTATTTGGGGGGACACGTGTCAGGCTGCTGGGCACCCCTGCACGGCGCTAAGTGCAGGGGCCCCTGCACCTGAGCCGTTCCCCTGCTGCGAGTATTTACCACACGCTAGGCGTGTCGGAATCTTTTCCCCTTCTCGTGTTTGTCCGTCCCAGGGGGGCCTACACACATAGAGGAGAGAGAAAAAGAGATGATGAAAAGGTTCTAAATTTTTCTACAGGAGGCACGCAATTTTCTTGAGAAGAAAAATATCTTTTGCTTTAAAGATTGCGAGCACCAAAACACTATAGCATATAAAATGCGCAAGGCACTCGATTCAATCTGTAGCTTAGAAAAGATTACGAGCACCAAAACACGATAACATATGTAATGCACAAGGCACTCGATCAGGGGCGGACCCACAGGGTATGCCGGGTGGGCCACGGCATACCCTGGGGTCCAGCCCGCCAGTGGGTGCGGCCGATAGTTGGTGACCGCTCCCTTCATCCCGCCGGCGACGCGGCATCCCTCTTTCTCCCGCTCCGCCTCGACCGCCACGACCCCGCCTCCGGCGAGGCCACCTATGTATCCACCGCCGCTGCGTGCCTCCCCCCGCCCTCTGCGGCCTTGATGTCGCCGACCACCGCGGCGCCGCGCTCCTCCGTGGCTTTCTTCGACGGTGCCCTGATGCCAAAGCCGATTCCCTCGCCTGGCCGCCTGGGCAATCGACTGCATCCCTGCCGCAGGGGCCGCGGCCTCTTCCTCCGCCTATGTGGTCTACGTCGCCGGATGCTGCGCCGGCGAGCCCATCGTCCTCACACGCGGCCGCGCGCCCTGCGGCTCGCCACCCCTGAAGAAGCTGCCGATGGGTCGGTTCGCCGACAATCGGCGACTTTGATGGTGAGTATTAATTAAGATTCAAGAACATTAGTTGCTTGATTTTACTGATTGGTACGATTTACAAAGGAAATAATAGCTTTCGTATAGGAACAATTGTGGCAACAAAATCGGAGCATAATATAGTAATTTGCGTGGATTGTAGAATGTGGTCGTGTACTACTTGTTTTTACTATAGATTGGCGTATGGTGGCAAGCAAAGGCTTTGATGGCACATATAAATGGGTGGACTTTTGTTCAAATTTTTGGAAAGCATGTAGTATTGTGTTGTGATTGCGATTGCTTTGCTCGTGTGATTGTTTGTGTTTGCAAAGTTTGGCTTGATCGGCAGGGAACATTGTTGTCTAGTGTACTGTCACTGTGTAGAAATATATTGTGTGGGCATAATCCCGTATACGGAACATGGTGATTTAAATGTTACGTTCTCCCTGTAACTTTCTGTGATTGTGACTGGTTTTCTGGTAATAGTATCTTTATCTTCATCCTTGGATTGATATGTTTGTGCATATATTGTTAAAAAGTATTACGCTCATTATTTTATTCTTGATAGAATAATAGCTGTATATTGTACAGTTCTGAAAGACACATAGATCAATGGTTTACATGGTATTACATTACCTGTGCATGTATTTTACTATTTGAACTTAGTTTCATATTTATTTAATATGTACTAGCTTTTGACCTTTTAATTCTTTGAAATGTCTTACAATGATAGCATCTTGAATTTAGTTTGAATTGCTGTAAATACTGTAGCATGTGCCTATTCCTAGTCTCTGCATTTCAACTTTCATTTGATGTGTGCTTATTCCTAGTCATATATACTTGAATATGCCAGCCTTACAAATTATATATCAATCGGCATAATAACATACCGCCTGGCCCCAGAACATTACTACCTGACAACATATGGGATGCCGCTGTTTTGAATATTGTGTGCATAATAATACTGAATATTATTTACCGAATTGGCAAATGATTTTATCGAATTGCATATGAAAATTTTGTTGCGGCATACCCTTTGGTAAAATCCTAGGTCCGCCACTGCACTCGATACAATTTGTAGCTTAGAAAAGAGGTACTCAATCCCCTAGCTGCCTACCATGAGTTGAATCAGTAGTTGGCTTATCGAAGCAGAGCAAGTAGTATGACCTTTGCTCTTATCTTATTTGAATTTTGGCAAGGGCAATGACTTTAGCTTGGTTAGCAGCAGTGGATGAGACAGTGGAAGAGCCGGTAGCTACGGGCAATTAGACAATTTCAAAGTGGTTTCTTAGCCTGTCACTGTGGTCATGTCTGGCAAAGTCGGTGTTTCTAGTGTGAACCGAGGTGCTTGCTTAATTCCTCCGATCACGAAACAATATCATCCAAGGACGTGTCGTTAGATTTTTCTAAACTATTTTATTCAATATCTAGATTGAACGTATAAAATTAGTATATATGAATTTGTCTCGAAAAAACTATAATAAAAATATAATTTTATTAGGTCCTACAGATCCATTAAAATGAAAATCTTTTCTTCTCTTGAGAGGTATCGGTAGCGGTTCCTCGACACGGTTCTTGAAACCTAAACGATACATACACAGCGAAAAAGTCCATCCCGTGCGTTTCGTGCTCGTGCCACTGACAACGCGTCGACGTCGCTCACAGTTTCAAGCGGTAACAGCACCGCGCGCGCGCGTCTGCGACTGTAGCCGGCCGATTCAGATTCGTCTTCTGTTCATCGCCTGGAAGTCTGAAACAGATCAGATCCACAGCAATTAGCATCGGAAACCGTGCGGACGGTACGAGATTCACCTGCTGGCGAAGTTTTTTTCTGCTCCTTTTGTCCGGATGCGACAGTCGTACAATTCGGTTCTGTAGAGTTCGACCCTGTTCGAATTCTCTTTTGGCACTGAGTAGAAAAACCAATATGAGCACTTGTTTCACAAAGTGATTATTTCTTTTGTTATCGTCTTATTTTAAAAATAAGATAAAAGGTTATATGTGCATTATGTACTCTTATTTCTCTTACTCCTATCACAGTACGCATGCACTTTTCTCTCATTTTCTTCACCATTCGCGTCTCTCTTTCTTAAAATCACTTCTGTTGTGACTACAGACCAAACAGTAAAGAATGAGACTAGTAGAAGAGGAAAGAGAACCAGATCTGTGGGAGAGTTGGTGAGAATGAGAGGATGCCCCCTCCTGCCCCTCCTTCGTAGGCATTGCCTCAGGGGGCTGCAAGCTACTAATTGCATCGGCTCGCCAGTCGGTACCCTCGCGCTTGCTGTCGGGGAACGGGGGGCTGGGATAGTTTGACACGTCAGCTCGCCCATCGGGATCTCTGCGCTTGCTGTTCAGGACTGAGCCTTGCAACTGGCATAATATATAATTGGTCCGATAGTGTAGAGGAATATGCTCATGTAAATATACCAATGTACCCTCATCCTTTATAAGTACTAAGGGGTAGAATGAGGATTTCTCATTCTCCCCCACTCATGTATATAAACCCCAGGAGGGGCAGGAGGGGGGCATCCTCTCATTCTCACCAACTCTCTCACAGATCTGGCTCTCATTCCTCTTCTACTAGTCCCCTTCTTTACTGTTTGGCCTATAACCACAACAACTTCTTTTAGTCACTACTATTTATTTTCAATCTAAAATCATTAGCAAAAATCAATACAAACACTCCTCTTAGTTTGGCCGACCACCCAGAGCTCAGGTTGCGTCTTAATTGCCTGGCAAGTGTTCAGTACAGATCTAAACACCTAACTAAACTAAGCACATGACCGTGATAATACGAATCATGCATGCAGAGTACCCTAGTGTCACTTCATATAGGATTTCTTAGGATGCATATAGCCAAACTGGCATCTTTAGTTTTTGACCATCGATATGTAAGGGACACATCTACTTTGGTCACATGAGATCTGTGTTACTAGAGTAATTATGAAATACGGTTTGACGATATACTTTTTTTAATCTATAACAATATATTATAATAGAAACCAGAGTTCAAATTACTACTTTCGAGACCATATCAGTATCCAAACCAGGGTATGGTTGTTGGAGTCAGAAGCTAACGAGAAAGCTGCGCTCAATTCCATCGAGCTTACGGCGAGTAATTAAAACTAGTTAAAGATCGATAAGGACGTGGGGTTCTGACGAAAATTCTGAGAGGGATGTGACTGAGTCGTTCCCGATGAAAACTGCAGTTTACTTCTTGTCATGGGAATCGAATGACATTGATGGAATAGAGAGCACTCGCACTTTCACAAATATAACACAGTAGCTGGCTTATGTCTCGGCTTAAAAGCTCATGGCTTATGGCTGAAAACACTATAGCTGACTGAAAAAAGCACTGTAACTGACAGATGCTTATTTAGCATAATTAAATTTAAAAATATAAAAAAATATGTTAGCTCATTACGTATAATACAAACAAATACGGGAAAAAAAAAACCGGCAAAAAAGCTCAACAAAAAGCCAAAAGTTCAAAAAAAGACGAAATTTATGAATAGTGAAAAATAAGCCAGAAGCCAGAAGTCGAAGCTGAATTGATCAGGGCTAATTGAATTTTGTACGCTTATAGCTAATGTATAAATGAAAATTCCAGTTATTCCGAAATGGTTATTCAGGGGGCCATTGGGACGGCATACCTGAATATATTTAAGGGGAGAACTCTAATTATTCGGCCCGGAACACGTGAGTTTTTTTTATTCTGGTAAGAATTAAACTATTTAACGTGAAACTCCTTAGGAATTAATGTGAAATTTTCGTGTTCCAAATGAAACCTTCATGTTTGGATGAAAGGAAAAACAAACGAATAGATTAGATGATTTTGTCTGTTTCTTCTTCTGAAATTTATGTTCCAGTATCATAACATTTCTCTAAGGGCATGCTCAATAATAGAGTCAGCTAATAGCTCTAAGACTATACATGTCATCTAAGAGATAATGCAAAAGCTAATTTCTTCAATAGTAGAGTCAGCTGATAGCTCTAAGACTACACATTTCATTGACTCATAGGCCCCGTTTGGCACAGCTCTAGCTCCGAGATCTATGCTGGATCTGTAGTTTGTTGACTAAATTAAAGTGATTTAAATATTTTTATTTAATATATAATATAAATGAAATGAGTCATGTAAATACACTTAACATGTCTGCAGCTCTAGATCCAGGATTTCCTAGAGCTACAGATGACCAGCTCTAGGAAATCTACAGATTTCCTAGAGCTAGAGCTCTGCCAAACGGGGCCATAGTGTTCTCGTTTTGCGAGCGAGCCTAGCGCTGGAATAAGAGTTAGCCGGTTTGTTTTTCTCCCTTCTCTCTCTTCCACCTAGTATAAATGATGACATGTACAGGTTATGAGTCAGCTGACTTGGCATTGTTGGAGCTGTCCTAATACTAAACTCCTCGGTACAAGCAATCCACGGAGCTCATAATGACTGTCAACTTATTTTGCCCTCAAAAGCATCTCACATATTTCAGATCAGCCTGTACAAACATATGATCTACAACTTTAATAACTCAATACAATGTGTGAGTGCACCAGCATCTCTGGACCTGCACCGTCCATTTTTTTTTTCTTAAGCAATTGCACCGGCCAAACTTAAAATTCGTTGAACAGTTTCCTACGAATAATTTTTTAGAACTTTGTCCGTTCCAAACGGCCGAACGGGGCCTTAATTTGCATCCACTTACCAGTGATCTTAGGACCTGTTCTTTTCGGCTGCGACTTATGATTTTTGGCTGAAATTTTTGAATTTTGGCTGTTTACGATACAGATTACGGAGAGACAGATACTCACTTGTGATTTTGGCTGGTACAAATGTTGGGCTTTTAACGTGTAGATTGTTTAACTTGTAGACCCCGTCTTGAGAAAATACTTCGTTTGAAAGTTAGATATTATAGCAAAAGTCAAAAACCATCAGCTTGTGAGGTAAAGAACATACCCTAAATTCACACCCTCCACTCAGTCATTCAGACTTGAAAACGTTTGGTGGAAAACTTTTGTACATACAGCACTACTCAAAATATAAATACACGCGCAGCTACTCCTCAACAGAACCGAAATTTCAAACGATCTCACGCGAGCTTTCAATGCCAGTTTATACTCCATGAAGAGAAAATTGATACTACGCCACTTCTTTGGAGTGGCTTCGATAAAATGCCACCCTCTAGGTGGTAATTGTTAAAATGCCATCTAATACATGATTAACTCTATGATTTGTCTTTTTAGGGGTTTTAGCCATTTCTTTTTCGTTTTTTATTTTTTTTCCACCGAAATTATATGAGAAATGACCCTAATACCCCTGCTTCCCTGCTTTGCTCAATTGTCCCCGCGGCGGCCGTGCACATCTCTCATTCTCTCTATTGTCTCTCTGTTCGTTCCAGAGAAGGCACCGCCGGCAGCGCCGCCGAGAGCATGATGAATCCGTCTAGGGGAATATCTGATGCTGATCTCTGTTCATTTTCCTTGCTCTTCTTTCTTTCTTTCTTTCTTGCATTGTGTGCCCTTTTTTCTTTTCCTTTCGTGTTCTTGCCTTCTTAATGATTTTTCAAGGTGCCTGTGATGGTGTTAAATGTGCTTTGAGCAATGAGCAATCCGCCATGAAAAGCATTTGATCTGTGGCGCTCCGTTTCTTTGTGGACTTTCTTGATGATTGTGAGGCCAAGGATCAATTATCTAGTATATATGCATAATTTCTTCGAAAATGTTTTAGTGTTCTAGTCTCATTTTCTTTCATGGCCTCGTGGGGGTATCCTGCCGGCCTGATGATTAGCACTGTTTGCACCAAGAACGGAGATCTGAATGCGCTTCTCCGTCGAATTGGCCGCTTCGGTGGATCATGTAGTAGTAGACTAGTAGGACTCCCTCCGTTCCGCTACTACTTCCCCTGTTTCGCAATATTTGTCCATTTTCACATGCCCCTGAATGTCTTCCACCTAGCAGGCTAAGCAGGCTCCGGGGAACAAATGTGTAGATACAAAGGGTATTAGGGTCATTTTCTATGCAATTTTGGTAGAAAAAAATAAAAAATGAAAAAATGGCTAAAACCTCTAAAAGGGCAAATCATAGAGCTAATCATGTATTAGATGGCATTTTAACAATTACCACCTAGAGAGTGGCATTTTATCGAAGCCACTCCAAAAAAGTGATATAGTATCAATTTTCTCGTAGCACGACATCCCCCTCGAGTTTATACTCCATGTAGCACCATGCACGTTGCTGTTGACGTACTAACAGCACCATAAATTGGAGCACTGCTAGAGAGAGAGAGGGGGGGGGGGGGGGACGACCTGACAGCTGACATCATACGCCAAACGGTCCAGAATAAACGCAAGGAATTCTCGGGCTAATCGAACCACAGTTCAAAACTCAATGCATGCAACCCATACGACTAGCCCCCCTATCCAAAAGGTGAGAATTTGACAGGAGAACGGCCCTAGGCCCTAGCCGCCGGCGTTCTGGATATTGAGAAACTGTCGCTGGCGACCAGTCCGAGCGATTCCTCTATTTAGAACAAGAACGAATCAATCACAGAATCACAGAATAATAGATTGAACACACAGAGAGATAGAGAGAACTCCTGATCTTTCTTTATTGCTTTCATTCATGCGTACATAATGAGGAGGTATGGCTCTCTATTTATAGACTACAATGAGGTGCCCACCATGGGCCCTGGGCTGCCGGCCCAGGCCCAGGTTTCTTAACACTCCCCCTTGGGCACTCATCTGGCACGTTCATGCCTCACTAAAACTCCATAAAAACCCAGTGGGAAAAATTTGGAGAAAGAGCACATGATACACGTGATGCTGCGATGCACGAATTGCCTCATTAAAAACCTTGGTCGAGAAACTTCATGGAAAACTCGTCAAGGGAAAAAGAGTACAATTCACCCAAATTCATTTGGTCTGCAGTACTTTATTTTTTGGGTACTTAATCTTCATGATCAAGATTTATTAGCAGGCTTGTGAGAATTCTCCCCCTGAATTCTGCACTTCTCTAAGTCTCGTCATTCCAATTCCACGCACGCACCTTTCAAAGCTAGATGCGGGGAGTGACTTAGTGAACAAGTCTACATGACTTAGTGTACAGTACTTTAATCTTGTCCATCTCTGCAATTCATGAGCATAGAGGAACTTGGGGTTGATATGCTTACATAGCCCGTCTGCACTTGTGCAACGCAAGTTGCATTATCTTCATGGATAATTGTGGGGGTTTGCACAATGTTCATTCCACATGACTGCTAGATGTGGTGAATCGTTCAGCGGAACCAAGCGCACTCTCGTGCGGCTTCATATAGCGCTATAATTTCTGAGTGGTTCGTCAAAGTAGCTACAAGGCTTTGCTTAGACGATTTCTAGGAAATTGCAGTTCCACCACATGGAAATACATAGCCTGTTTGCGACTTAGCGGTATGCGGGTTAGACAGGTACCCAGCATCTGCATAGTCAATCAAGTTCAGATCTTGATTCTTTCTGTAAGACAATCCAATGTCTTTGCTTCCTTGGAGGTATCGGAAGGTGTCCTTTATGCCCTGCCAATGCCTTTTGGTGGGCTCTGCACTGTACCTTGCTAACAAGTTCACGACAAATGCAATGTCCGGTCTAGTGCAGTTTGATAAGTACATGAGTGCTCCCACTGCACAAGTATGGGAATTCCGGTCCCAGGACTTCCTCCCCCTCTTCCCTTGGTCGGAAAGGATCTTTTTCTTGCTGTAAAGACCTACCGATCGCCGGTACTTTCGAGGGAAATGCCTTCTCAAAGCCAAACCTTTCAAGCACCTTCTGGGTGTAGGTCGACTGATGTACCAAGACTCCTTCAGGAACATACTTAAGCTGCAAGCCTAAGCAAAACTTGGTCTTGCCCAAATCTTTCATTTCAAATTCTGACTCCAAGTAGGAGCTTGCTTCTTTTATGTCTTCGGTTGTCCCGATGATATTCAGATCATCTACATACACAGAGATTATACAGAATCCATTCTGGGATCGCCGTATAAATACACAAGGACAGTCTTCATTGTTTGTGTAGCCTTTCTTGCAGAGAAAGTCGCTCAAGCGATTATACCACATTCTTCCAGATTGTTTCAGTCCATACAGTGACTTTCTGAGTTTCACACTGTACAGATTTCTGTTTGCTTTGTCTTGGTTCGGGAGAGGGATTCCTTCAGGGACTCTCATGTAAATCTCCGAATCCAAGTTACCGCAAAGGTATGCAGTCACAACATCCATCAATTTCATTTCTAAGTTCAAATTCACTGCCATTGAGATCAAGTATCTAAAGCTAATTCCACTCATGACTTGGGAGTAGATTTCTTCATAATCAACTTCGAGACGTTGAGTGAAACCTTGGGCTACAAGCCTTGCTTTGTATCTCACTACTTCATTTCTCTTTCGAACAAATACCCACTTGTGCCCAACAGGGTGTATGTGGGGAGGTGTGCGGCATACGGGCCCAAATACCTCTCTTTTATTCAGAGATAGCAATTCAGTTGCTATTGCCTTCTTCCAATGTTCCCAATCTGATCTTTTCTTACATTCAGCGAGCGATGCAGGCTCGGGATCAAGATCGATGATGGTGGCAATTTTCTTTGCGAAGTAGATATCGATATTAGCTGTTGTCCTATTCAGGGACTCTCCCGTGTGCACATAATTTATAGCTATTTCTTCATGAGTTGCTTCTTCTAGAGCGATTGCTTCTGCTGGAGCTTTACATTGCACATCGCTTCTTTCAATTGCGGTGGCAAGTCCCTTTAGTTTTTCGGCTCCGATGTGTGCGCACACATCCATGCCGATGGGGATATTCAGATCCGGTATGCCCTTTTTGGAAGGTGTCATACTTGTGCCAGGTCTCAACTGTCTCCCCTTCTCATTCTGGGGGACTTCAATGATCGACTGTGATAAATCCCTCTTATCCTTCTTCACCAGGCGTCCCCGGTTACTAAGGATTCGAGGAACCGGAGTTCTCGTCCTCATTTTTTTTCTCTGAGACCTCTGGACGAGATTAGGGATACCTTCTGCTTTCTTTGGTATTTCAACTCTCTCCGGTGCAGTGCGTGCAGCACATGCGACTTAGTCACGCTCTTCAAATCACTAAAGTGATCAGGCAGCTGATTTGCTAATGCTTGCAAATCTATTTTGTCTTCTGGACTTCTATTGTGCGCGGGTCATCTGCATGGATTCCCCAGGCTTGCCACGTAATTTCCCGACATTCATCATCAAGGGGTTGATTTCCTCCCCCTAATGTTGGGAAATTTTTTGGTGGTGACACTTGCGCTAGTTGCATAGGTGAGTGGATGTTGTAGGCCGAAGGTCTAAGGTTGATGAGATTCGCTGCATGAAGGACTGCGTGTCCCCAACATGTAGCTGGCAAATTACTTTTATGCAAAAAGGGGTCGGGCAATAAATTTAATTCTTTTAATTAAAGCCTCTGCCAAACCATTCTGGGTATGGATATGCGGTACCGAGTGCTCAACTGCAATTCACATCGCCATGCAATAATCATCAAATGCATTTGAAGTAAATTCTCCGGTGTTGTCCATTCAGATGAACTTGATATGATGATCTGGAAACACATTTTTGATGCGAATGATCTGCGAGATCAATTTTGCAAAGGCGTGGTTTCTTGTGGACAACAAACCCACATATGACCACTTCGAAGAAGCGTCAATGAGCACCATGAAATACTTAAATGGCCCTGAGATGAGCTGAATGGGACCACAAATGTCTCCCTGGATGCGCTCCAGGAATGCAGGGACTTCATTCTTCACTTTCAGAGTGGAGGGTCTAGTTATGAGTTTCCCGGTGGCACATGCAGGGCACACAAAATCTTCATGATTCGGGAAATTCTTCACATTAATATTATACATATGCGAGTTATTTATTATGTTTCTCATCATCCTAAGATTTGGGTGGCATAATCTGTCATGCCAGAGACAGAAGAGTTCAGAGCTTCTAAACACTGTCTTCAAAACAGTGTACGCTGCAGGCGCTTTAATGTTGGTATAATATAGCCCATTTTCTAGTGAAGGAAGTTTTTCTAGTACCCTTTTGCGCTTCGTAATGAGCAGGTATTCCTTACCGTACTCTTCTGTAGTCTCAACATGGAAACCATTGGCGCGAATATTCTTAAAACTTAGGAGAGTTCTAGTCGATTCTGGGTACAATAAGGCTTCTTCAATTACCAAAGTTGTGCCCATTGTGGCTCTTCCCGAACCAATTATACATGCATCGCTTCTGGCGATTGTCGTAAAGCTGCCAGTGCTCTTACGAATCGACTAAAAATACTCAATCTCTCTTAAGATAGTATGTGTTGTGCCGCTGCTGGCTAAGCACACTCCCTCCATAGGGCGCTACACGCGTTCTAATATATGGTATTTTATTAATATGAACTAGAAAGCATTCAGCACATAAATAAAATATTCCAATATCAGAACATATCATGCCATCATAAACTGAATAAATGAATGAATTCTTCAAATATCATCCAACCATCACGAGAAGATAACAATTCTTAAGTACCATCCATGCAAATTCTAACATATTCTTTCACACAAAATAAATGACAATTAAAATCGAAATGCATTCAGTGCACTGGACTTCTTCTGCTATTTTCTCGGGGTGATATTCTCTTCAAAAGAAATCATGACGGTGGCTGCTTCTAGGTCGAGAGGGGTGTTGCTGTCGTAATGGTCTCAAACACCATCAGCGCAGGCAGCTGCTCAGAACGCTCCCCCTCAACCAATGCAGAGTGGGCTTCATGTGCCCTTTGCCATCCCGTTTTGGCTTGCTAGCCTTATTCTCACGTGGAGCGTCTGAATTGCCTTTCTGGGCTGCGGTCTTACCCTTCCTTCCCCTTTTCTCTATCAAGGGCTTTCGCACCTTGTTGCTCCCGGCGTTGGCTTCACGGCCAGTGGAGCTACCAGATGGTTGAGTGACTTAGTTCTTGCGGAGAACTTCGTCCTGAGCTTCCGCAATTTGCATCATATCAATCAATTCGGCATATTCCTCATAGCCATCTTGACGATAATTGCGAGCGGATTATACTACATTGGGGTGGAAGGATTTTCTCAATTTTCAGTTTTCGGGTACAAATCCCGTGCAAGGCAGAATTGTATTCCTCGACCGTCTTAAAGTTGGCAAATCTCAGTCTGATCCACTCTTGCTCTGCTTGGGAAAGAATGGTGTACTTTAGCCTCTCAAACCGCTTCTGGAGTGCGGTCCAGAGTGCTAGCGCGCTATTCTCCGTTATGTACTCATTCTTAAGAGTGAGACAGAGGTTGGGCGTCATACGGTCCGCCAATCCAATAGCTGCGCGGAGCTTCCTGGCTCCAAGCACAATCTCGACATCGGATGTCAACATCAGATAGTTTTGGCCATGCTGGGCCAGCTCCTCGAACTCCCAGTTCGTGATGCTAGTCATCTAAATGTGTATAAGTCTACTGCTGGTAGACATGCACGGAATAATTCACTTTGGGTAAAAAAATGGTACAAAAGGTTCTCGCAATGTTTCAGAATTTTCTATGCATTTTCTATAATTTTACTGCTAATTTCAGTGATTAAAAGCAATTTAAACAATTACAATTAACCAAAACAGTAAATAAACACAGAAAAAAGGGGGGCACTATTGCCTCATGCGACCACTGGAGGCCAGCCAGAAGAAGCACCGCCAGCCAGCAGCCGGTGCCACCGGCCGATTGCCGCCCCCAGCATGGGGCGCCACCGCCGCTCGAAGGTGCTGTTCAATCACAGAATCACAGAATAATAGATTGAACACACAGAGAGATAGAGATAACTCCTGATCTTTCTTTATTGCTTTCATTCATGCGTACATAATGAGGAGGTATGGCTCTCTATTTATAGACTACAATGAGGTGCCCACCATGGGCCCTGGGCTGCCGGCCCAGGCCCAGGTTTCTTAACACTGGACTCTCCCAACACCAGCGAAGGAAGGAGAGAGAGGAACCCGTTGGTCATGGGCAGACCTGTAATAGTTCATAGATATTTAACTAAACATCTAATTTTTTTATAAAATATCAGGCATATAATAGATATATTAGATGTATATATTGTTAGTTATGTTAAAACTATATTTTTATGCCTGCAAATAAATTCAGTCGGTACTCTCTGTATTTCGCGCACAACCCATGTAATAGTTAGACCTATTTTTCTTTCCACCTCAGCCCTCCTCACCCCCAAAGAGATAAAGATGTAAACAAAATCCTAACATTTGTTCCATTTTTCATCTTGTGACTGTCTGTGTAGAAGGCGGTTTCGGCCTTCGAGTGGCAAGCGGGCGGAGGTGCAGGCTAGAGGTGAGTAACGACCGGGGGACGCAAACGTGGTGCCATGATGTGACAACAATCATGTGTGAGACGGCGCGTGGTGCAACGTGAGCGTGTAGCAGCACGGGCGAGCAGAGAGGTGTCGCGGGCAAGCGGGCAGTGGCACAACGAACACGGAGGTAGGGAGCGGGTGACAGGAAGGGAGCAGCGTGATAGCCAGGAGGGAGCGTGGCATTGGAAAGTGAGTAGCACCTCCAACTTATTGTCATCGTCCTCTCTTCAGAGCTAGGTGTGCTCCACCCCACTTCACCTATTTTTTTTCTTGGTCTGTTTTGCTCTATAGAAGGAACATACAATTTCCTCTTAGATGTACAGTTATTGCTGATGCAGAAATAGCAAAAAAGCAAGATCAACAAGATATACAACTCTTATTTATCTCTATAATTTGTTGTTTAATTCATATAATTATGATCGCCTTATATCACCCATTTCCTCATAAGAAATCATTAATTTATGTAATTTATGTATTTTTATTATATCTACATACACGTATCATTCTATCAGTGTTTTTGGAGGGAGGGGGATGGTGCGCTGCGGTATCAATGTATTCGAGCAACTTAACTTCGAAATCCGAACACCGATCTTAAAAATCCTGGATCCGCCACTGCCGTTGGTCTCTTTTTTTTTTAATTTATGGTTTATAGCTTTTCTAAATAAACAAACGAAATGGTTTCTTTACCGCCATTTCAAAACGGCTTATTGAGATAACCTTTTCAAAGTGGTTTATCAGCATTCGATTCGTTTGTACAGTTGCTCGCGCTAGCACCAAAAGCTATCAGCCGCAGCTGAAAAAACGCACCAAGATCTCTCCAGTGTAGAGAGAGAGAGAAAACAAGATACAAATAAACACAGCACGCTCATACATACATTGTGTGACCATGGAGACCGTGGCGCTAGCAGGTCAATTACCACCTCCCATCCCCTCCCTTCCGGTCGTTACCAACACCCCATCCAAGGGCGGATGCATATTGTCCGATGTGGGGGCACAGGCTAGGGGTGCAATCGGTTATATTTCCCACCCGACCGCCCGACCAGATCAATTCGGAGCGTATTCGGGAAAAATAGTTGGTAATCGGATGGTTTTGCCGGATATGGTATCAGAATCAGATAGTATTTGTTGGAATCGGAATCAGAATCAGAATCGGGAGAGTAGTTTCCGACGGATAGAAGAATATCCAGATAATTATTCGGTAATATTCGGTAGAAGATATTCGATAAAATTAATTCTTGCGTAGCATTCACACATATCAAAAACTCATGAAACTCCAGATACATCTCTGTGTTTGCTTTGCTTATGAAACTTATGAAACTAGAAGGAGCAGCGATGGAAGGGGGTTGGCTAGAATTAGGGTGTGGGCGTGCGGTAGTGGGTTGGTTAATGAGGGAATCCTTAGGGATGGTGATAACGTGGGGCCTACATGTAAGTGCATGTAAAAGAAGAGGATGAGGCTGTACGCTTGTTGGGGTGAAGAAAGAAACTACACAGAGAGATGGATGTAAAATAGATGGCTTAAATTCTATCTCATAGTCGGATCAGGTACTACAAAGAGAACAGAGAACGGATGACGATTATCAACCCATATTCTTTAGTAATATCAACAGTCAACACCGACCCATTACTGTGCCTTCCTCCTTCCCATCTCCATCGCCCGCGCGGCCGCGCCAATTACCCACCCGTGCGGTGCAGGGTTAGCCAAGAGAGCTGAGCGCGCGAGCGAGCCAGAGCGACTAGCCATCGAAGCATGCCATCTATGGCGCCTCGGCTATAAGGAGAGGTGGAGGAAGGGGACGGCAAAAGCGTCGCGCGGCCAAGAAACTTTTTAGAGGGCGCCCGCGCGCGCGCCTTCCTTTGTTTAGCCTGCTTCCGCCGGCTCTTCTAATACGCGCCGCGGCGCCGTGGTCGTAGAGGAGGAGTCCAGTCTATTCATTCCTCCGCCCCCCCTCACCTCGCGCCGCAGACCGTGGTGTGCATGGGCGCCGGACGCGCCGGGAGGTCCGCCGCGCCGCCATGACGACGACAACCGTGAACACGGCCACGGCGGCGGCGGCGTCGCAGCTCTGCGCCGCGCGGGGGGGCGGCCGCCGGCGCAGGCCGGCCGTGCTGCGGCTCGACCTCCGCTGGGCGCGCCTGCTCCGCCTGGCCGTCGTCAGCAGGGTCGTCCGCCTCGTGTGGGACCAGCTGCTCGCGTGCTCCACCTGCGGCGGCGGGGAATGTGGCGGCGGGAGGTACCGCCGGCTCGGGCCGCCGCAGGGCGGGGCCGTCCTGACCCCGGTCGCGAGGGTCGACGACGGCGAAGCGGTCGCCGTCGACGCCCCCGAGGCGGCGGATGTCGAGGACGTGGTCAGCCTCAAGGTCAGCATGCTCGGGGATTGCCGGATCGGGAAGACCAGCTTCATGGTAACTTCTTGCTCTTCTTCTTCTTCTTATTATTATTATTATATTCCTTTCCATGTTAACTTCTTCTAGAATTCTGGGTAAGCTTGGTACCCTCCCTGTACGCGTCTTGTTGTTGTCGACTTGCTTGTGTGACCTTGATTGGTTTGTATTACGGTTATGTTTGGTGCCCATGCTTTTCTTCTTAAAGCTTCATTTATCAAATCAAGAAAGAAACCATTAAAATCTTTTTTGATAGTACAACCTACCATTAAAATATTTCCATGTTAAAATCTTTTTTATCAAATCAAGAAAGAAACCATTAAAAGCATCATTTCATCCCTCTTGCATTCTATTGTGCAATTTCTCAACCACCATGCTATTTTGACGAAGAAACCACCAAAGCGTGAAACTAGAGTCAGCAATGAAACGCATCATCATTGTATATTTGAGGAACTCAAGACCCAGAGCAGTCCGTCTATTCAGTTAATTTTATGATTTCTATCTGGTTGTGGCCATTGATCTGCAGGTAAAGTATGTCGGGAATGGGGAGGAGCAGAACGGCTTGCAGATGACGGGCCTGAATCTGATGGACAAGACGTTGGCAGTTCGGGACGCTAGGATTGCCTTCAGCATCTGGGATGTGGCAGGTAATCCAGACAACATCAGAGCGGCAAATTTTTTTCCTGGATGATTTGGTTCAAATGCCAAAATTCCCAACCTTTCTTGGTGCGTTCTTCTTGTGGAATGGGTGCAGGAGACAGCCAGTTCCTCGACCACGTCCCGATCGCATGCAAGGACGCCGTGGCGATCTTGTACATGTTCGATCTCACGAGCCGATGCACGCTTAATAAGTTAGTCTCCAGATCAGTTTCACCACATTATGGATTCAGAGCAAATTCTGAGTATATTGAAAATTTGGTTACTCGGTACTTACTGCTGGTTTTTCATTTTATTACTGCAGTATTATAGAATGGTACGAGAGGGCAAGGAAATGGAATAAGGTTGGTGCATTGCTGTATTGCTTTGGTTTTCTGTGGATTTTTCCTTCATGTTGTCTGTAATGTTATAGCTGAATCATACTGGCTGTGCTTATGGAAAAAATGTTACAATTTTCTGCAAACAGTAACTAGCAGATGGGTTCCCACATGTGTCAGGGCACGCCTGCAGATCGCTGTCTGTAACAATTTAGTGACACTGAGATTTGTTCATATGCTTTTATCGGTGCTCTAGCTGAATACTGAATAGTGTTCATGGTTCTTGTTATTGTAGCTGAACAGTCCTTTTTTTTTCTGACAGACGGCTATTCCAATCCTAATTGGAACGAAGTTTGATGACTTCGCTCAGCTTCCTCTTGAGATGCAATGGACCATTGTTAACGAGGTACATTTTACAATAGTTTTTCTTGCAATCAAAATATTGTTCCCTTATCTTTGTTTCTTGGATATGGGGCCTTCAGCATCTCCAATGGACCTCGCCTTGGTTCTGATGACCGGAGTTGGGTTGCACATGTGTGTTTCATCTGAAACAGTGCAAATTAACCAGTGCTAGAAGTTTTAATCTTGGACAAGTCTTTTAATGGTTGCCAATTGCTACTGATAGATAATCTGAAAGATTCAGAAGCTAAGCATAACCCTTTATCAGAAAACTACTCATTCTTGAATCATGTTAGGTGAAAGATTTTGAGTTTTTTTCCATAGCTATAAAAACAAGATTTTTAGTTTGATTACAGCCACATGTATCCCATGGATCCTGTACTCGTGTAGTCATGTGACAGCGACAATAGAGCCCAAATCAAAACTTGAATCGAGTACAGGGGACTATTTTTAAGACTCTGCTGATCTTAGAGTACAATATATGAATGCCTATTATTGCATATTGAAGCCAGTAGACCTTGGTTGATGAGAGAAATTGTGAAGTAGGCCAGAACACGTCTTCAAGAGATGCAGGTTTGTCAAGAACAACAATCGGGAGGAGTCGAATGACAGTAAAGCTGAACAAGATCCAATTTCATTTCTTGTCCACTTGCTATAGGTCCAAATTATGTCAATCTTTCTCCTCGTGGGCCTCAGGCTACAGAATGTAGATTGATGGTCACTCCTCACTCGACATGCTAAAGCAAGGAAAGCTACATTGCATCTAATCAAGAAAAGAAGTTTCATGGATATACCTATGCTAATAAGAGCCTTGTGCCTAAATTTAGCTGCGTTTCTTTCAGTAGCACTGCAATTACTAGTTACTCAAAAAGTTCAGAGGTCTGTTTCAATACTCCCACCACAACGAAAAATCAGACTTTCAGATCCCTTCGCATTTATACCCGAGCCCTTACATATTTGTACCTACTGTATAATTACCGTTGAATTGAGATTTGTGTTGACTGTTAAGTGTTAATATGTTTATGTTTCTTTTTGCTGGTGGATGGTTCAGGCCAGGGCATACGCAAGAGCGATGAAGGCGACCCTCTTCTTCTCGAGCGCCACGCACAACATTAACGTGAACAAGATCTTCAAGTTCATCACGGCGAAGCTCTTCAACCTGCCGTGGACGGTGGAGAGGAACCTGACCATCGGCGAGCCCATCATAGACTTCTAATTAACTTGACACACGAGCCTTCTTCTGATTCTAACTCTCTTACTTTTGCTTCCTTTCTACTAGCCCTTTTAATTTGGTCTCTGACCGATGCTGGCCACACGAGCCATGAGTGAGCGAGTGAGCACGTCCTCTTGCAGCATTGCAAGATGTGTGTATGTACATAGGTGAAAGTGTTTAGCTCCTGTGCATCCCTTCTCTTTGTGCAGGGGCAAAAGAGGAATCCTCGAGAGATGCATGTAGCTCTCGTCTGAAACATCCATCAGTGTGTCCCAGTATATAGGGATTAATCCATGTAATATATGCTCCCTGTTTTAACAACATGTACACTTTGCGTCGTGGTTTAGAGATGACTAACATGAGCTCCATGATCGATCTAAGCATGCTTGCAAAAAGGCCATTTCTGTGTTTTTTTCTGGCTGGCTCAGAATGTTGATGGATCATGTGGTCCACATAAGAAAGCAATGTGTTTAGCTGCTCAACTTGGTCCGCATTAAGAAAGCTTGCTCAGCTGAAAGAAAGGCTGAATCTTAAGGAGTGCACCTTCGCAAGGACAAATTGCGAAAGCTTGCTGAAAAAAAAGGCTGAATCTTGATGTGTGCACGTTCAACTCGCAAGAACAATATCCGGTCGGTCTTCATCACCGTTCATCAAAGTGGGACAAGGTGAAGGTGGTAGTTGGACTAGTTCATTTCCATTGTTCAATGTGAGTGTCAATGCTAGAAGCAAAATTTGCTTCAGAGAAATAATAATAAAAAAGAACATCAGTACTACCTTCGTTAAATTCGGTGTTCCATCATAAGCTATTTGCCTGTCGATTGCATTGCTCTCGTTAGTGTTCCATCACACTCGTCTCTGTGGAAACTGGTGTTTGCTGGCCTTGATTTGCATACCAAGTTCTTCAATTTTTGGGATTTTTTTTGTCCTCTTTAAAGAGGGAAGCGAAATATTTCAGTCTTTTTTGGAAAGGAAAAGATTTTAGGTAACAGGAGTCGCTGTACTTTACTCCCCGCAAATTTGGGCCGTGGGATGCAGATCAGACGGTCCAGTTTCAGCAAAGTGAGAGGCGGAGCAGTTTGATTGGACCGGCCCGCATGGCCCATACTGTTCGGCCTTCGCACGAGTTGCGCGGCCCACAGGGCCATCAAGCAGCACGCGGTCTCGCAAGCCGAAAACCCTAGCTCCCGAGCACGCCAACATAAAACGGCACCCCTCTCCCTCCCCGCCGCCACTTGCCGCAACCTGTCGACCGGATAGGGAGCTCGACGAAGCCCTAGCTAGCCCCCCGGCCGCCAAAATGGTACGGTTCCCCCTCGCTACCTCCCCACAGCTTGGAGATCTCGAATGTTTGGTCGCCCTTGTGCCGATCCATGGTTGTTTCTTTCCTGCTTTTCTTTATTTGTATGTGTATTTTCTACAGCAAGTCGATCGTAGTTGTGAGATTTCGAGTTGGATGCGTGGTTCCTGTTGATGCGGTTGGGGTCTGGTGATTTGACGCTTCGGAGGCGATGCTAGTGTTCGGTACTCGAGACCTAGTCGTATTCTTGTTTGGTTGGACGAGTAGTTCTTTGTCAAGTTTCAGATATGATCCTTGCCTGGAGGTGTTTGTACTAGTAAATATGTCCCGGGTTGTAGATCTGTAAACTATTATGCGATGAGGGATTGTCTAGTGTATTAGCATTCTATTTGTGTTGCTTTAGATTCCTAGCACTCTACTCTGTAGCAGATTTACATTAGATATTTAGATGTGCACTTCACAATTATGATTTAGTATGGTCGCGGGTTGAGATGGAACGAGCAGCTTGTTCTCTTCAAAACAAAGATTGTTTGTGATAAAGTGGAGGCTGTGGGTTTTATTCATACATTTTTGAAGGTAGAACATTGTGTCTTGCGCATTCCAAGGTTTCATCTTTTAATAGCAGCTGGCTCGTGTTGCATGATATTTCCGAAGCCTGTGGTTGACCGCATTGTTCATTCACTATTCAGTCTAGTATATTTTTCCAAAAGAAATCAGTACAGTACGCTAGCACGTTTGTCATCTGAACTAAGTTGGTCATGTTATGAGTTAGATAGGTGGAGTTTATAGAATACCTTCTGAGGGCCCAATTGAAGTTTGAACCTAAGGTTTTTGGAGTAGTTTTAGAGGTTCTGTTAAACTTGTTTCTAGAGCAATCTCTTTTTTTGGTTTTTAACATTTGTCATCTGAACCTTTTTTAAACTTGAGTGTTGTATTTGTTGCAAATGCTATATAGGTGAACGTTCCGAAGACCAAGAAGACCTACTGCAAGAACAAGGAGTGCAGGAAGCACACTCTTCACAAGGTCACTCAGTACAAGAAGGGTAAAGATAGCCTGTCTGCCCAGGGAAAGCGCCGTTATGACCGGAAGCAGTCAGGATATGGTGGTCAGACCAAGCCTGTTTTCCACAAGAAGGTATTGTAACATACTTCATGTGTAATTTCCTGATTGGTTTATCAATGCAACACAGCTGATGTGTGATTGGCTAAATGATCTATCAATGTAACATAGTTGATTGTCATTGCCTGATTGGTCTATCAATGCAGCATAGTTGATATGTGATTGTCGGATTGGTCCATAAATTCAATGCTATTTACTGTGTTTGTTCAGTATAACTGTGTGCGATGATGTAGACAATTGTGTAATGCTAATACTTGTGACATTCTGCTGCTATGCATTTTCTTATCATGTCAAATGGTTGTGAATTTCAGGCAAAAACCACCAAGAAGATTGTGCTGAAGCTGCAGTGCCAAAGCTGCAAGCACTACTCCCAGCACGCCATCAAGGTATTGTTTCATTTCGCTTGAGCTGAATGTGTTATTTGAGTTAAAACTTTTTTTTTTTGTGTTGGTTGCTCAGTGCTCACTCTTTTTAATTCGTCTGTGCAGAGGTGCAAGCATTTTGAGATTGGTGGAGACAAGAAGGGCAAGGGAACATCACTTTTCTAAAGCTTGTCACCTATCTGGATGCTGAAGTTGTGGGGTCTATAGTGCTTAAAACTTGTCTTTCAATTCTATGTTCTTAGGAGCTTAATTAAAGCAGACCTTGTCATGTATTCAAATTCCATGTCTGACATTACTCGAGTAAGGGTCGACTTTTGGCTAATGAAGTTTTGTAGCTTGAAACCTCTTTGAATCCATGCATGCTTGTTTGATTTCAGTCTTCCTTTGCTGTTGATCTGATAGTGCCTCTAGTGATCATTTCCAGTACTTGATTATTGCGTTTCAGCCTTGGTCAGAGGATGACTTTGTGTAAATGCTGTAGCATTCGTACAATGCAACTGCTGTAGGATTGGTGTTGAAAAAAACTGCTGTGGCATTGGCGACTTTCTAGTTGTATTTTATCAATGACAATCTAACTCATATCTCTGCTGAAAACCCATCTGGATTGTAGCCATGGGCCTTTGAAGTCCTAGAAAGCTGTTTTAGAAACATGCATGTATTGCATCTGGGTTTGTACCGACTGTGGTTGACTGGCTCTGTTAAAGTTGTAGCTTGTAAGTTGCAAGTGGTGATGTGGGTTTTAGGAAGTAATTTTGATACAAAAACTGTCACCTTTTCAGAACGAAAGGAGTCTTGTAAAACTGATTCTTACTGCAATTTGAGTACAGAATGTTACCAAATCTTACTGCAATAGCTTGGCCTTAGTACAAGCAAAAGGCCGTTGGTTTTAGTTTCCAATGGATGAAAGAAACGTCTGAATTGGAAACTAAAACTACGCTCCAACGTTGCATCGTCTGAATTGGATGAAAGAAAGGTCGCACAGCAGATGAGCTACGCTCCAACGTTGCATCCATCGCAGAGATCTCGGCGAGCAAATTGCTCGGCGCCACTGGGACTATACTGGGGCCGTGCCGTGTATCCATCACCAACAAGAAAACAAGCTGGGCGACCAGAGCAAGCACGCGTTGCACGGCTGCTGCTCTTCGATCGCCCTGTGAAAATATGACAAATCAAACGGCAGTAGCCTCCCCCCCGATGCATTTTGAGCCACGCATTTGTTTCGGACCACGAGAATTGGAAGCAACCGTGCAAGGTCAAGCAAAAATCTTGCAGCAGCTTTATTTAGATGGATCCACCTCTACATCATCATCATGGTCATAGTCATAGTAGAAGAAATAAGAAATTCAGAAACATTGGCAGCTAAACCAAGAAAGAAAAAGGAAAAAAAAAGGGATCTAAAACACACACACACACACACACACACACACACACACACACACACACACACACACACACACACACACACACACACACTGCAAGGGGTCCTTAGATACGCTCATAACATGTTATGTTCCAGCGCCGAGTCCACTTTGCGGTGAAATGGTCGTCAAAAGGCCGTCACTGCTTTGCCTGAAATACGAGCGATTTTGTTAAGTTTCAGTGGTGAGTTGGTTTCCTTGCGAAGTCTCAAGCGTGGTTTGGTAGAAGAAACTTGCGAGATTACCTGGGAGTAGATGAAGGTTCCGAGAATGGCGATGGCTGCGCCGAGGGCGTTGATGGGCTGGACCGGCGTGTGGAAGATTATGATGGAGGAGACAATGACGGAGATCCGCTTCATGGTGTTGCCGATGCTGAATGTCAGCGGCGAGATCTCATCCAACGACATGTAGGACACTTGGTTGTACAAGTGATAGAACACACTTTGCGCCGCCACCCACCTACAACCACAGAGAAATTCATAGCCACACATGAATCAACTGAATTATCACGGAAAATATCAAATCTTGATTCTCTCTCTCTCTCCCTCTCTCTCTCTCTCTCAGAAAGAACTAAAGAATGCAAACACCAGAGAATACATATCTCACTACCATGTTCTATCCCTACAGAAGAAATTGCTGCTTAGGGGGTTAGGACTTGGGAGGAAATGCTAATGATGCATGCAACAATTCTTTTATAGATCCTTTTTGGCAGATCAATAATAGAACTTAAGTGATCCCATGAAGCTTGTGACATTGCTGAAGTATGAGTGCTGCATGCTACTGTCTCTTAAAACTTACATTAAGCGCTTTGAATTGCCAATTAATACCAAAAAGACTCAACTGACATGATGGTTGTGAGTGTGAAATGCTGAGTAGTACAAGGAGCATGTGAGCTCACCAGACGAAGTTGGGACCGATCTCGGCGACTGCTTTCTGCCAACCTGCAGCCCACACCTTGGGCCCCTCCATGGCGATGGCGAAAGGGAGGAGGATCACCAGGGAGAGCATGGAGAGGCAGGCGTAGTAGTTCATCCCGTTGACCGACTTGCCCTTCATCCCCTTCTTCGAGAATATGTTCCGGAAGACGAATGCGAGGTTTGAGATCATTGCCCCCATGAATCCTACAGTGGTTTGAACAAGACAGCATGAGCATTTCGCCAAAACAGTTCAATCAGAGCGATTTTCAAAGTTTCCAATTTCGAGTAGCCGGCTACGCTGTGTCAAATCTATCCCACACATCACATATTTTTCTTGATTGGTACTGAAATCATATCCAAGAGTGTTAGACTATCCAATTCTGACCTGAAACATAATGTTATCGGTGGATAAAGTGCTAAATTATGGACCTCAGAATTAGTGGCCAATTGAGGTTCTTCAGAATTATTGAAAGAATATCTATATCTGTTTCACCAAAAGTGATGATCTCTCTCATGTATCTGCTGGAGCTATCTCCAAGATTCAGCAAATGGAAATTTGCAGACTGCTCACCAGTCATGTTGAAGTTGAGCTCAGTGACGGCGGCGAGAGCGCATCCACCGATGATTGGGAGGAGGGAGAAGTACACCGGCGCCGGGAAGTGCTCGCCGAGGAGGAACCTCGAGACGAGCACGCTGAATGCCGGCTCCCCGCTCTTGATGATGTGCGTGAAGGACACGGCTACCTTGGCCATGCTCACCGTCGCCGCCACGTGCCCGATCGTGTGCGCGATCGCCACCTGCTCGGCCGCCACAAAACAATTCCAATCCACGCATCAGCACACCAAGAAGACGGCTGAGATTAGTAAGAAGTAAGAGAGCTCGTCAAGAAACCATCGCATTGCGAAGGATGCTCACCGGTGACAGCGCCTTCCAGAAATCGAGGTCCGTGTTGGGCGCCTCGGCGATCCTGGTGGCCCAGGACACGAGCATGATGGCGGAGCCGGCGGCGAGCGACAGCGTCGACGTGAGCCACGGGTAGGGGAACGCGTTGAGCACCTTCTTGTTGTAGATGTTGAAGATCACGTTCAGCGCCCACCACGTGGCGAAGTAGACCCCGATCTTGGCGCGCCTCGCGGTCTCCACGGGGGCCGCCGGTGCAGCCGTCTCCACCGACCGGGCGCCGTCCGCGGTGGCGGCAGGTGGGGCCGGGGACGCGACGCGGTCACTGCGTGCGGCCGCCAAGAACGGCTCCTGCCGGTACAGAGGACGCGCGGAGAGGGAGAGGGGCCGGGGACCAGCGGTGGGGAGGGGAGGGAGGTGGATGGGCTTGAATAGAGGTGGGAATTGGGCCGTGTCGTGCCGGCACGGCCCAGGCCCACCGTGCTTTGGGCCGCTTCGTGCCGTGCCGGTTCGGCTCAGTCATCCCGTCGTGCCGTGCCGTGCCGGCCTGCCTCGTCTTCGGCCAGGCCCAAGCACGGCCCAAAGCCCACCGTGCCGGTGTTCGTGCCGTGCCAGCCCAAGCCCAGCCCAAAGTAACTATACACGACAAAAGCGACAGCGACAATGGTAGCGGTGGCCGCTATCTTCCTTTCTCTTGTATCCGCCTTATTAAAAACCTACTTAAAATTCGATTCTATTGTCTCATGTCATTTCACCTTCGAACTTGGTCATCTAGTCTAATGGAATGCATATCTTGGTGCAAATTAGACTATGGCGTACGTTGACATCGCCCGACAATCTAGCATAGGCCTACCCAATTAGTCAAATAGAAAAGCTTAAGGAGAGTCATGAGTACAATTTACTATAGTTAAGAAATCAATTTTAAATAGTTACTGGCCAACCGTGCTCTTCGTGCCGTGCCGGCCCGAGCACGGCCCGATCTGTCGTGCCGTGCCGTGCCGCCCACCGTGCCGGATTTTGAAGCCCAGCCCGGCCCACCGTTCGTGCCGTCCCGGCACGGCCCGCCACGTGTCGGGCCGGGCCGTGCTTGGGCCGGGCTGTGCCGGCCGTGCTTCGGGCTGGCCCAAAGAAGCCCAGCCCAAGTCCCACCTCTAGGCTTGAAGGTCAGTTTGGACGTGCCGGAGGCCGCGGACGTGGCCGGCGAGAGCTTTACGGAGGCGGAGACGGCCAGCATTTTGGCGGCGGAGGATGCGGGAACGGTGACTTATTTGATTTCTTGGGTTTTTGTCGTGGGTGTTGTATGCGCCTGCGGCGGCTCTGTGGTGTGTTATGGTGCAGGGGAGGAAGGTATTTATAGGCAGCAGAGGAAGGAGCCGGTGATTTTTTATTTTGGTTTATAAATAGCAATAGTTTAAAAAGAGATATTTACGTATGATTTTAGTTGATATAAATAAAGTTACTATATTATATACTATAATCGACTAGTAGACCCCGTCTCAAAAAGACACTCCGTAATCTCGTCTTAAAAAGACACTCCGTTTAAAAACTAAGTATGTAGGAAAACTATTTACTGTAGAAAAATAATTTTTAGAAGCTAATACGATCAGTTCTTTTCACACTGAGGATTTTCTACTTTTCTCAACCTTTTTTTCTCCATTTTGATGTTTCTTGCTCTATATTTTTTCGAACCATGTATTTGTATTCCTATTTTTGTTTTATTATTGTATTTCCCCCTTCTATATAGTTTTACAAAAAAGAAAATAACTTGAGTTATGAGCTATGTGTGCATTATGTTGGTTTTGTAGTTGTATAAAGGCATCTCTCTTTTAAAACATAATCTGTAATGTGAGCGCCTAGTGTTTTGTGAATAAAGATTTGGCACTATCATGTCATGGGCTCGTGGCATTGCAATCGTAGTAGTCATGGTTGCTAAGAAGTACTATTTAATCTAAATCATATTTATGTGACAATCTCACACGAGGAATACACGATCTTAGCACGAAAAATGTGAATAACATGATGTACTAGGTTTTGATGTGCGATTGCATATAATACAAACTAGCGCTAGCAATACTGAGTGGAATTTTACAAATGTCAATTGTAGCATATAGATTTTTGTCTTTTTACGAAATATAAATATCACACTAAAAACTTAAAAAGATTCAAATACAACCACATCTTTCAAATTTCACACGTACATTTTGGTCTAATTTTTTAATCAATTCATTCGTATTTCTGTGGAGTACCGGCTTTATGTGTTGAGATGAAATAGCCATACAATATCTCACTTGGAAACAAACAAGGACAGCTACATTTTTGTTGCTAAGTGCTCTTGCGTGTTTCCGATGCTGCCTATGACCTTGTAAAACAGGTGTGAACTTGTAATACTAATACCATATATTTTACACGTTTAAAATTGATGAGAGAATTTGCCTAGCAATAGCAACAAACTTGTTTTATTCGAAGCCAATTGAATTTCCTTACGGTTATCTAAGAAATATAACAGGTGCCTTTATTTGACCGCCGCCTCCGAGACTTTCACTATAGCAGCCAAATGAGTTCTTTCTCAGTTATAAGCATGCATTAGACTTTTATTTGGCAATCTCTTACACCGTGGATTTAAAAAAATTCAGGAATAGAAGCATATATATTTTAAACATCACAAAAAGCACGGTATATGCTACATCTTTGATAACAAGATATAGCTCGTTTCATTCCACTATTTTAAAAAGTAACATAACCAGCGCGATCATTTCGTCCCGAGAAATGCTTCCAGCAATCAGCTGTTTTAGCCGTTTCGATTACAAATGTATGAGAACCTTTGCCATGTTTACGAACAGGGGCAGAACTGGATCTCAGGCTAGGTAGTATATAGGTCGAGGCCTAGCAATACTATAATACTACCCCCTCTAATATATACCAAAAATTATTAGACTTGCAATCCAGCTCGAGGCCCAGCAATGGTAGCCCAAACAAAAATTCAGCCCACAGCAATACTACTAATATTACGCTACATTCGGTATGATTTCATATCCTTTCTTTATTGTGGTTTGTGTTGAAAACTTGAACTCTTCAAGTATTGAGCATTAAACAAAATTTTCATATCAATGATATATTTATGGCATATTTTTTGTTATATCATAATATAGTTCTAGATTTGTGGTATACTAGACTATTACTTGGTTCAAATTTAGTCCAGGGTGTACTCCAATCCTGGATCCGTCACTGTTTACAAAAGAGTAAATATGCAATGCCCATCTTTATTAAAACAACAAAATAAAAAATACTACAAAAAATGAAGAAAAACGAGCACATGACATTTTCAAAGGAAAAGGACGCATCAACAAGGGTACAAAACTTTCCTAAGTTAACACCCGCGTACCGGTCAAACTTGTCAACTTGGGATCCACGTCAGACTCAGAGCTCGCGAGTGCCGAGCTTACCATGGAAACAAACAATATTTTAATTCTAAATTCTATTAGAAAATAAATATTATAAATAATCACTAATACATAGCTCATAACTAACAATAGCAAGTAAATCATATTGTATATCAAATATACGCAAAAACAGAATTATATTAGAGTTGATTGGTTACACAAACGACTTACAATAGTGTCTGATGAAGAATAGGAAGTAATGCGATTTCGATGCAGTGTAGAACGTAGATAAAATAGCGAAGCGAGCGGTTATGTAGATTTGCGCTACCCAAAAATCTTATTGCCGCTCTCGTGCAGGTCTTTATAGTAGCAACGGCTTGAAGGTATTGCTCCTCCTCCTTTACGATGCATGTCGGGAAGAAGATACGATGAGGTTTAGGCAATGGAAAACAACATCATAAGTTTGCAGGTAAGAAAAAGTAATAGAGGAGGCAGCGATTTGGTCGATCTGCTTTGCTCTTGCTTCTGCGACGTCCTGAGCTCGGCCGTCGATCAGAGCTCGCCATCACTTGCGTCCGACAAGGCTGTCCACCGCAATCGGAGCTCGTGTGGGAGGTCTCTCCTTGCGAGAGTAACTGGAGCTTGCCGAATCTGGCGAGACCGAGGCTAGAAGAGGTGGAGAGGCCAATGGAGAATGTATGGCCGATGGGGCAGTGACGAGGCACTAGGTTAGCCGCCGTTGCCGCCACTTACATACCCTCCTTCTTTAGTAGACATTGTTGCATCTAATCAAGGTAGCAACAATCATACATCATTCATAGATGAGACTAAACTCAACAATGGGACGGTTAGGGTCGAGGGCGATGAGGATGTGGTGCTGGGACCGCTAGATCCGGCCGGCGATGTGGTGGTGTGTGGGCTGTCCTCCTCCTACTACTCCGAGCCTATCTAAAAAGTTGGCATTGTAGTGGCCATTTTTGAATGTTGTAGCACTCCAAAATATTGGGCTGATTTAGCGTTTTTACACTTTTGTTAAAACAATGTTTAAATTTTATTGCAACAGATTCTTATAGTTATCGACACAGTAGTCTCATTTATTGCATAGTTTTAGTTCGTGTTTGTGTTTGTTGCATCAAACCAAAATTTTGTTGCAACAATGCAAACTAATTAGTGCAGTTCATGAATTTTTATTGCGCCAAATTGAGAATGCTACCATTTGGATCCTTTTCTCCTCCCCCTCCTACTCCGCCAATTTAACGCTCTAGCGAGGCAGTGACGGTATGAGATTGTCACCAGAGATGAGCTTCTCTCCCACCCTGTGCCTCTAAAGCCTTGGAAGTAGGTTACGACAATGGTGTCCTGGCTTGAACTCCAGTCGTTGGTCGATGGTCACCGCTGCTTGTGCTCAAGAGAGGTCGTCCACTGTTGCCTTCTTCGGCAAGCTAGAGCTCCGGTGAGCTAGCAGTGGCCACAGATCATCCCTTGAGATGAAATATTCACGATTTTTTGTTTGCGCCAAATCAGACAGCCAAAATCAAGCTAAAGAAGATATGACAGCTAGGAGAGCGTACGATGGGAACTCTTCTATCGTATGTCTGAATGCTAGTCGCTCTTTTTTTCATTGATTTTATTCAAGGTTTCACATGTCACTTTAAAATTGTCAAATTTGGATGGCAACACCTGGAAACATGATAACACCTACGTTTACATTTTTTTAGATAATGAATGAGAAAGAACATCTCTTCCGGTCTCTGCATCAAGGAAGCCAAACAGCCCAACGTTTCCATATTTTTACCACTGGTTTAATGTGCGTGTAGACTGTAGACTGCCAGTCCGCCGCACAGGCCACCACAAGCCGCAGCGTTGCCGACCTATCTATCTATCAACCAGTGATCGATATATACACAGCTATATAGCTGCTAACCGAGGCTAGCTTAGCTACGTGCCGTGTTTCACTTACAGCATCATGGCGCAAAATGCACAGCATGCATGTCCAGGCGCGCGTCTACTGGCTCGCTCGTTCTCTGCCGTTTCTCAGCCTGTCCGCTTCCGCGCCATGTGCTGTCACTTTACAAGCTTTGTTCGCTTCCCATGGCGCCCGGAGAATTTTCGCGCCTTGTGTAGTTGTGTGCATCCGCCGGTTTTTCACCACCACGTACCCGATCGTCGAGCTCTCCGCGTTGTCCCGTGCACGATTTCCCCGTTCACCCCTGCACGCATTAGCCAGGTGCACCCATCGGTATCGCTCCCACGCGCGTAGCAGCGCCGTGTGCCGCAGCTGGCATGCACGTGAAAAAGGAGCGTCTTTCGTAGGCACTGCTCACCCCACTTATAAATATACGTCGCTTTAAATACGTGCGCACATAGATTTTCTAAACTTTAGCCATGGATATATTTTTAAATATTTAGATTAGATGCATAAAAATCATATCAATAAATTTATCTTGAAAAATATTTTTATAATATTATAATTTTATAGAATTTATAAATATATTATAATATAAATTAGTGATTAAAGTCGCATTTTAGGGACCGTGTCTATATATAGGAAGGCGAATTGGGACTCCAAAGAGTCCAGACACCTAACCTATCTACCATTCGATCGCATTGAGATGTGCTAGTTTGTAGTAGGTATGAGATTAACGGGTATATCCATTAGCAAAAAGTGTTTGCCTTAGAATTCAAACGTCAGATTGATTAGTGCAATCCGGATTAGTTATTGCCATAAATATACAACGATCTGAATGTGCGTCATTTCTCTGGCTTGCTGTGCGTGCGCGTTCCTAGTTCTCCGGCTTGCTGTGCGTGCGGGATCCGGAAATGTTAATGCCATAAATAACCAGCATGTTAATTCTCAATACGAACCGATGATTTAAGAATTAATGTGACATTAATTTGTGAATCTCTCGGACAGATTTCCTGATAAACGTGTAAATAGGTATGTGCATCCATCCTTTAGAATTAACGTGGAAGTTTGTATGTGTGTAGATAATTATTTGACATACGTAGATTTCCTTATCAATGTGTCATTAACGTGGAATAGGTATGTGTATGGGCGATGTATTAAATTTTAAGTGGTCTACTTACGACATAAAAAAAATGTTAACTTTCATTAATTTTTACACACCGCACGAAATGATTTTGAGCGGCGAATTTGTACGAGATGTTAGCATGTAAGGTGAGAATCTTATGTGAATTTTTCAGCTCAATTAGACAGCAAAATGCTTTATTAAATGGATGAAGGATACGAACGGCTTAGAAAAAACGCGTATGTTAACTAGCATTATTTCCATTAATTTTTAGATGTCGCACGGAATGCTTTAGAGTGGCGAATTTGCGTGTGATGTTAACATTTAAGGTGAGAATGTTATGTGATTTTTTCATCTCAATCGGACAACAAAAAGCTATCTTGAATGGTTGAAGGAGACGAACGGCACAGAAAAAACGTGTATTTACTTACATTATTTTCTATACACCACATGGAATGAATTAGAGCGGAGAATTTTTATGTCATGTAAGCGGTCAAGGTAAAAATCTTATGTGAAATTTTCATCTCATTCGAGCAACACATGCTCGTTGAATTGTTGATGGACACGAACGGCGTAGGAAAAACTGCATGTGTTGATTTCCATTTTTTTATATGTCAAATGGAATGATTTAGAGGGGCGAATTTGTACATCATTATAGGGGTTTCTGTTAATATCTTGTGTGAATTTTTCATCATAATCGGACAACAAAATGATATCTTCATGTTATTGATTGAATCAGACAACAATTGCGTGTGTTGACTTCCAATAATTTTTATACGACGCACGAACTGATTTAGAGTGGCGAATTTATTCATAATGTTAGCAGTTAAGGTGAAAATATTATGTGGAATTTTCGTATCATTCAAGCAACATAGTCTTGTTGAATGGTTCATGGAGACGAACGGCGTAAGAAAACGGGTATGTCGCAGTGAATGATTTAGAGCGGCGAATTTGTACGTCATGATATTGTATTGGGTGAAAATCTTGTGTGAATGTTTTAGTTGAATCGGATATCAAATGTTATATTAAAATGTTATGCAACTCCGAATTGGTATACAAAAGTCCGTCCGGAGGTATGCACACACAAATCACTCAAAACCACAATTGTACATACTCAATACGAACAGATAAATCTATAGTGATATATTGCATCAAGTGCAGGAATTTCATTAAGTTCAAACAGAAAATAGTAATGGAAATTTAACTCATTATTGGGCAAGGAAATTCCTAATATTGAAGTAATACTAGCCAGTAGTCACGTGGATGCGTAGTGTCCTGGTAACTTGCACTTCTGACACACCTTTTGTATCTTGGACTTGGAAGAGTTCTCTTGATTATAAGGGCAGCTAGTTCTGTAATGTCCCTTCTTGTTGCAATGGGAACACATGCATTTTTTTGGTAATAGTACCATCTAATTGAGACTTATACCTTGTTGATTTGGGACGTCCACGCTTCTTCCGATGATCAGGTGGAAGGATGGAGACAATCTCTTCGGCTTGATTAATTGAATCATCTTCTTGATAACTAGAATGGTCATCATTTGAAACTGTAACCTCATCAGAATGGACAATCTCTTTCATAGAATCATTATGTGTAGGTAACTCTTCATTTTCAAGCATATGAGCCATCTTAATCTCCTCTTTTGCTTGTGTTATATGCCTTATAGCAATATGGAATGCATCAATGGACACATCGCCCTTATTAGACAAATCCATGCATGCATTAAATAGAAGGGTATGGCGGTGCGTCCTCGAAACAGCAACATCATTGTCTGATAGTTCTTGTTGAGGAGCCAAATGAATAGGTTCTGCAGAATGAGTAGACATTGTGTTAAACAGATCATGTGCAGCATTTCATATGCTTGTATATTGTCCATACCCTATCATCGGTAAATATTTGAATTTATGCTAATGCATATTGTTTTGCAATAACAACAAACGTTACAATTATGTGTGCAATAATAGAAAGATTTCTGTAGTTAAGGTTGGTATGATTAGATGCCGTAATTAGTATCAACATTAACCAACGGGAAAAACAAAACGGATCTGTGCTATCTGAGCGTTGTACGTGGAAGCTAAAAGGAAACAAAAACCTTAAATGATCAATGCAATTCGTCTTCTAGATTGTGGGTAACAGCATGAAGTCTCATGTCAATAAAATTACTCTATGTATGAAACTGGAGCGACTTATAAGTATGTTGAGGTTGGGTTGTGACAAGCAATGACACAAGGGCCAAACAAAACGAACGAGGAAAATATGATAGTAAAAGCATACAAAGAAGTAAACCCATGACATGGTATTCAAGGCTGAAAATGTAGGTACTCACACCAAAAGCAAACAGGTATTGATAATGGCTGGATAACAAATTATACGGAGACGTCACTGTTAGCATATATACTAAAATTCATACCGTTAAATTTTCTAAAACTTGACCACCAATAGATTTACAACTATCTAGATTGAATATATTGGCGAATTGTATTATTAGATTTTTGGTTAAACTTACTATCGTAATATTAAAATTTTATAACTATGTCTTAGTGTAAAATTATAAAAAATTAGTGGTTTAAGTCATATCACAAAAACTATAAAATAACAAAAACGTTAAGTAAAAAGGAATGGAGAAAGTATGGATGACAGTTGATGGCGCTCACGGGACAGCATCATGCTTGCTTGGAAGAATTGTTTTTCTTTCCATTGATCGATAATTGCCATTTGTCTAAGGGTTGTGTATACTTCCTTGGTGGAATTTACTTGGCATTGTGGGTATCGTATCCAATGCGCATTTGAACATTACTTTTATATGAAAATATTTTGTATTACAAATCTAGTGACAACAGTTTCACATGATAAATTCAAATACTTTTGTGTATATTAACAATCAAAGTGTTAAAAGGTTGATTGCACGTATTTAAAACAACATCTTAAACACAATGAAGGGAGTACTTACGAACATTACTTTTATGGCATTTTTTTACAAATAATTGTTCGTAATTGCGCTGATACATGAGTATGAATGGTTATGTAAATTTAGCTTGATAAAAGAAGATGGAAATAACAGAACAAACATGACATAGATAACAAATCATAATAAAGGTATATTAGAAAGAAAGAGTGGGGATCATTTGGCCTCAGAACTTCCAGTCTTGATTACTAGATAACAAATGAAAACAAAAGAAAACTAACTGGTAATGTGCACTTTCAACAACCAATATACTATACACTCTGTAATACAATATCAATAAACATGGACCCAGAAAATTCGGACATGTCTGTACGAAACGTCCATCAGCCAAGAAGCATACAAATTCTAAAACAAATCCCGTAATTGCAGTAGAGGAAAAGGTATCAAGAAAATGGCAGTGGCGGTACCAGAAGATGTGGCGGCGGTGAAGCATCTGGTGCTGTTGTAAATGGCGGCGCTGGACGCAGGTGTAGCGTCAGGCGTATTGGCGTGATCTGGGAGAAGAGGGGAAGGGAGAAAATAACACATACATACATATCCTGGCTCCAAATGAAAAGCAATGGAGAATTAGTACTCTTCACGGAAACATACCTTTCATTGTCTAAGACAGCGCAATGACTCTGTATCAGAATTTCCGTCGATTCCCAGATCACAGAATTTTGATTGTTCTTCGTATGGTTCGTCTTCGTGCAGTCAGTTTACACTGACGTTGCCCTCATGTCTGGCTTGGCCGCGTATTGCCGTAATCTGGGAGAAGAGGATTGCAAAAGAAAATAACATATGAATACATATCCAGGCTCAAACGGAAAGCAATGGAAAAATAGGATTGTTGACGGATACATACCATTTATAGTAGAATGTGTAGTAATAAAAGGCCATATCCCATACATCTAAATAATTTATTAATTGATACGACATAATCAATTCACATACCTACTTATCTTATGTGAAAATCTGTAGTTCAATCGGACAATATATGCTATATTAAATGGTTGATGAAGATGATCAGCATAGAAAAAACTGCGTGTGTTGACTTATATTAATTTTTACATGCTGCACGGAATGATTTAGAGTGGCGAATTTGTACGAGATGTTAGCATTGAAGGTGAAAATTTTATGTGAACTTTTTAGCTCAATTGGACAAAAAATGCTATCTTAAATGGTTGATGGAGACGAACAACCTAGTAAAAAACGCGTATGTTGACTTCAATTATTTTTTATACGTGGCACGGATTGATTTAGAGCGGCGAATATGTACGTCATGTTAGCACTTAAGGTGAAAATTTTATGTGAATTTTTTTAGATTATTTGGATAGCTAATGCTATCTTAAATGATTGATGATAATGAACGGCATATAAAAAAACGCGTGTGCTGATTCCATTAATTTTTATATGACGAACAGAGTGATTTAAAGCGGCGAATTTGCACGTGATGTTAGCATTTAAGATGAAAATCCTGATGTGAATTGTTTAGATGCATCGGACATCAAATGTTATATTAAAATGATTGGTGGAGACGAACGGCATAGGAAAATACACGTATGTTGACTTCCATTATTTTTTATACGCCGTACGGAATGATTTAGAACGGCGAATTTGTACGTCATGTTACGGTTTTAGGTGGAAAGCTTATGTGATTTTTTTAGCTGAATCGGACAACAAATGTTATCTTAAAATGATTGATGGAGACGTATGTCATCGGAAAAACACGTATGTTGAATTCCATTATTTTTTATACGCCACACAGAATGATTTAGAGCGGCGAATTTGTACATCATGTTAGGGATTTAGGTGAAAATACTGTGTGTTTTTTAGCTGAATCGGACAACAAATGTTATGTTAAATGGTTGATGGAGACGAACGATACATGAAACATCACGTGTGATAACTGCTATTAGTTGTTATACGTCGCACGAATTGAGTTAGAAGCAGCAAATTTGGACAGAATGTATAGCAGTTTTGGTAAAAATCTTGTTAGAAAGTTTCAGCTCATTCGGTATGTACACAAATGATCATTGAATGGTTGGTGACGACAAAATGGGTATACGAATCTACTTGCCAAGGTCAAAACATTTTCTTGCAAATGCATTTACTCCAGGGAATTTTTTTGCAATAAATAACTTAAATGTTCAATAAGGACCGTGCTTCAATTACCATGGTAACTGGTAAAATCAAATACATGGTAACTGGTAAAATCAAATTGCACATACTCGTTACTAAAAAGATAGGTATATTGTACAAGCTTACCAGATAACAAAAGAAAACTAAAGGATATAAATGATACAAGCTGAACATACTCGTTAGCAAAGGATAGATATGATAAGTAAATTGCTAGCATCAAGCAGTACAGAAATATATGTGATGAAAGATATATGATGGAGCAGATGCACATAGTAGTAATTACTACATTTGAATTATATAAGACGCGCTTAAAAATACAGTATCATGAGTACGAAGTCACCACAATTTTAGTACTGAAAAATATAATGTATGTATGACATCAACAATGTTTTGCATTGATGTAAATGTGCTGTATTGATGCATATCATTATTACAATCCAGAAAGTATCAAGCAAAAAATAGTCTCATAACAAAACAAAATATTCTTATTATAAAAGCATCATTTAGTAGCGTCTCTATGATCAGTGTACTGCTTCAATAATTCTTTGACGAAATCAGGTGGTGACGATAGATTTGCTTCCAAGGTAAGTATGTCCATCAAAATCTCCATTCTAAAAGTGTCCATACAATCCTGTAAAAAAATTGTTAACATGTTAAAAACATTGATTAGATGACAAAATGATGTTGCAAAGAAAGAGTGAATGTATGGGAAATATACCTGATTTATATCTCGGACACACATATTACCATCCCAATTCTTCATGAACTAAATTGTGTATATGCCACTGTCAACTATGCAAAAATCAAATTGTCAGTGAGAAAATACAGCTTGAATGAATCTCCCACTTTTTTGAAAACTTGGGTATGAAAAGATAGTTGAGTTTCATACTCAGAATAATGTGTAGGCACAATAGCTTCCTTACAATCCCACTTAGTAATATCTTCGCTCCAATCACTGAAGAATAGTGCCATGCATTGCTGCATAGCTTTGAATAGTATGGGATGAATCCAAACGTGATTACTGCGAGTATCTATGTCTTCACCCTTTCCAGTCTTGTTTGAATCAAGTATGTGCACCACTCGCTTACGTAAGTTAAATGCAAAGCATGACCAGTGGTTCAAAACACATAATGGGACAAAAATCTACATAAATTTAGAAATGAGTACTTGTCCATATATGTTAATGAATAGCTTTACTATGTGCAACGTGAAATGACTTACTATTTCGCACTTGGAAACATCATATTTGATTGCACCACCAGTGAACTGGACACGAAAGAATTCAGGGTCCCACTAATTGTCTGAGGCAATAGCACACATATACATATAAAGTCATCCATGAATTAAATATTGATACAAAGAATACATGAAGAATCTTAAATAATATGTAAAAGAACAATGGTTGTAATTATTCTTATTGAACTCACAGAAAAATCCGGTTGTAGAAAGTGGCGCCATCCATTAGCTGGTGTATTTCCAAACATTTCATATTCCATCTGTATCATTCTACGTGTGTACAAAGTAGCAATAGTATGGTCCAGTTTTTCATTTCCTTCAATGAAAATACGTAGCTCCATACCCGTCACAGTTAAGTATGTTGGAGTGTCATGTGTGACCCATGAAGATCTATAGATACAACATTACAAATATATAGTGAATTGAATAATTGCCACTGAAAATGTTTCAAATGGAATATACAGTAATGTTAGGTTGACATACCTAAGAGAGTTGACATCCTGATATTTTTTAAGCCAATTAATTAGAACCATTGAAATATATTCATGCTTAACACGAACTGGGGGTAATTATGCTGGCTTGGAAAGGTGTAACGGTAGGCGGCATGAAACGTTTGTTACCACGAAACTGCTCAAAATCTAGAATCCTAGGCTCTGGATACTCACGCTTGATACCAGTTACAGGTCTGATATCTCCTTTGCTGTTCTCAATGTATATATCTTGTAATACTACGAGACTTGACACTGCAATTTCACGAGAACGTGAACGTGGTGATATGGAAGTATTTTTTGGCATTATCTCTGGAGATACTTCAGTTGGTTGAATTGTACTGATGGTAGGATTTCTGTAACGAATTTCTGAAACTCAGGAATAAACAGTTAGTCATGCAATCACATCGACAATGGAAATAATAACTAGTAATGACAGGGAAAATATGATTGAAACCTAACCTTGGGTTTGCACTGGAGATAAATCAAGACCTATATCAAATGATGGTCGGTCCATATCGACATTCCTCTCCATTCTCGGTGGAAAAAATATTGTCTTTGAGGTAGATCCCGACTCTTTATTAGTATGTACAGAACGGTTCAAATCAATTGAAGCATTTGACATAGATTCAAGTACTACTGTGGGAGTGTATTCCTGTGCAGAGTTAGAATGATCTGCTGAATTATTGTACGAGGGTCGGTTGCTTGTAACATTTGGTGCACCCTCCACGTTATTATTTACCTCCTCGTTGTTAAGCTCTTCGTTACAAACAGGTCATATTAAAATGACAAAATATGGACATAGTACATCCAAAATGTAAATTATGACATTTAAATCGAGAAACAATGGAATTTAAATAACACCTGTCTGTTCATGAGCGTGATGTTCGTCAATATGCTCTACATCATTGTCAAGGGTACAAGTATACCCACGAGACAACTCATCTTCATTTGTGTTGATTTGTTCTGCGTTAGCCAACAGTTTGCAAGCTTCTGCCACCTTTACAATATCTTCCCTTGCCTTGTCTAGATTGCTAATACAAGAAGCCCAAAGAACGTTCATCTTTTTGGCCTGTTGGATTATATGGGCAGCATGCTCTATTGACTACAAAAATGATTAAACACATTGGCAAACAACATATTTACTAGAGTATTTGTCAACGCATATCTTTGGACAAACATTGTATACACCATGATGTTCATATGTGCTTAAAATTAAAGTATTTTGAAAAAACCTGTGATTCTTTCTGAAGATTCACATTTGATGGGCCATCACCCTTATCTTGACCTTGTTTGGCCTTGATGAACTCATTAGACCTTGTATAACATACATTGAGTTTTGGACAAAGCTGCAGCAAAAAATGAGTATGTCACGCCATAGACATATCAGCAGAATGGCAACTATAAGTATTTATTTTTTTCTGGGATATCGATGTGCATACCTGCATATGCCCAAACTGTGTAACCGTATATTTATCCTTCAATGTAATGTCAATAATGCACCTTTTCTTAATGTTGTCACGATCATAAACAACAATTCGTGGGAAAACATCATGCGGGAGACTGAGATTTCCGAAATCCAAGTTGTCTAAATAGAAAACCTGAAATAGCAATAAAACCTTACATGAATATCTGTTTGTTCACTAGTGGAATCTGTTCAACGCTTGATAAAAGAAAAGATAAATAACAAAAAAAAGTTCAACCATGGACATATATATGAATGCATCGAAAGTTCAACCATGGATATGAAATAAGTAAATAAATCCAATCCCATCCCCATCATCACAGTATGAAATTTGACTTCGAGTCTGAGAGGATTGATTTAATTCCAGCCGTCTTCATATTTTAACAGTCAAATTGCTCAGTACAGTAGGATACCTAAGTGCTGAACATCTAAAGAGGCAACAGGTACATAAACTTTGTCAAAGCAGAACGCAAAAAAGAAGAAAACATCTTTTGGCAAAGATTGTTGACCAGGCAGAGGGACATTTGACATCATTAATTTGTTATTAACTTATTATGTGTCTGTTTGTAATCCAGAAGCTCTACCGTGCCAATACTATATAAAGCCATCATTGATCCTTATATCACTTAATGTGTCAAAACTTGAAACCAAGCTAGCTTCATTTTTGCGGTTACTTTAAAATGATAATATAAATTGTGATGAAGCATGTCACGTACTAGCCAAAATCTGGCCACATGTCTAAATGCAGTACAGGTTTCCTGTGCCAATTCCAGAATCACATATCATAGTATTTCATGGCACTCGCCGTATAAAAATAACATCAATCAGGCATTCAGAAAACCAGCCAAAAAGAAAAGCAACATGGCATCATACAAGACAGTATATATGCTTGATTATTTATCCAAAACCCATAATATATATGACCAATCAGATGTGTAGCATTTAAGATAAATCAGTATTGCAAATTATTTAGCAAAGTACATAGTACAACTAAAGAACAATACATGCTATAGTATTCTAAGCTTAAGATATATATATGTGTGTTACCTGTAGAAATATTACACATCCATTCACATATCCACATCTTTCGCCATCTGAAATTTTTTGTGAACGTCTTCAGCTGCTGCAAGTAACTCGTTCAAAACATACCCGGACCATTTATAGCTAGATATGCTGTCCGGATTTATGAGGGCAGTGAAATATTTCGGACAAATGTTGTCCAAAAATTTCTAAGGAGCAAGGAATTTAGTCATAACAAGGATTAGAAAAGCTGTTTTAAAAGCATCCTTGTCTTCCTTAGACATTCTGCCTCTATGGTTTTTGGTAAGAACATCCTCCAGGACAGCTTTGTTGACATGCTTGTAATCTTCAACCTTCAATCTGGTGCATATAAAGCTCTTAACCTTAGCAATTACTTCACTGCTAGGAGGGTCCAAGTCCTTTCCAGATGAAGGAATTCCAAGAACCTTCTGTACATCATGCTCAGAAAACGGAAGAAGAGTACCATCTCCAACTTGTAATGCATGAGTATCACAAGATATTCTAGATAGCAGCCAATAACTTATTGCCCTATGTGTTGTAATCTCTGGCATATTCAACAAACCCCCAAAACCCATTTCATTTACTAAAAGCTCTTTCTCTCCCTTGAAATCCTTAATAATTGATGAAACAGAAGACGAAACACATCTAGATACAGGTGGGACATATTTTTGACCTGTAATATTCCTAGTAGGTGGGCACACGAAGTCGTCATCATCAGAGTACAATGCTTCAGGTCTAACTCCATCAGTCAAGGAAATGTGCCTTCCCATTCGTCTGGCATTTGCACCTGGTGGTAGCCTCGGCATTCTGAGAAAACTTGGAATGCCATTCGGTAACAATGAGACAAACAGTAAAAAATGTAAAAAAAATCAATCAATTTTGATCTGGCAACACAAAAGACCAAAGAATTATTCTTCTGACAATTCAATATAATCACTGCTAAAAGTACATAATTGAGTACAGTAAGAGTGGGCTGTGAATTAGTGACATTATGGCTGGGTATAGTATCTTGTTACTCCCAGTAAACTGATCGATGCGGTTAATGCAAGGAGCTACAGTGACTGCATTTCAAAGCGGGTCTTCTAGAAATTAGAGTTACCTCATCTAGTTTTGCTCTTTGTTAGGCTAGAGACCATGCAATCAATCAATGGGTGCAAATCTCCTTTCATGAAAGGGGAGTGTAAATCTAACTGGAAGCGTCATAGGCTGAAATGCGCAAGAGTTCAATCCCCCCAACCATGCTCCTCTGCCTTGGCAACCTGATGCTCATTGTGCAATGAAATGACCTAAAACAACCGTCTAGAGCTATGAAGAAAACAATATCCCCAACTGGATCTTAACAATTCGGTGATCACGCGAGATCATAGAACCAAACCTACTCGACAACCATCACAGGCAAAACATGCAAATACCCAACGAAATTAACAAGCAGCTGGGCCTAACTGAACAAGCAACTTAACCAGCAAATATCCAAGCAAAAACTTCTTTAGTGACATTATGGTGGTGACTTGCAGTTGTTAGTTCCATACAAACTCAGCATTGTTTCAGAGAATACAGATAGTAAGCTTTGTCAAGTAATCTTCTACTTTACAAAACAAGATTGACAATTTTAAAGAAAACAAACAGAATGGCTTCTGAACCGCAAAAATAATCAATATGGACAAACGATTAATATGAAATTCTGTAGTCCCAAGACCGACCATTTGCAATCTACATTTCTAGCATCCCAGATGATCACATATCATAGTATTTCATGGCACTTGCTGTAGAAAAAGTCCAGAACCTACAAGAACTTTGCAATCCCTATTTTCAACATATACTTCACATCAATACCAATGAAAGAGAGATTGTCATCGATGACATCAAGAAGCTAATCTTTACCCAAACACTCTCATACCCATACCTGGGATGATAAACCAGAACCCAAGAAGATAGCACCGATCAGCAAAACTATATCCGGATTGATGAGCCAGAAACGATCGGCAGATATTGGAACGAGGAAGAGAGCATATGACACCGAGCTTAGAAAAATCAATAAGAGATATTGTAATCACACTTAAATGGAAAGAACATCACACGGTTTGATTGTTTTTGACAAACAAAAGGAATCTCATTTATTGGAAGTTGAACATGCTATCACGGTATAATTTGCATTGCTATACATAGAAACAACTCTTCACAATGCTATAACCACGGCAAGAATCATCATTCCGTATATATGGAAATAAATCATCGATTGACCCTTTGTGAAAGGAAACAAACTGACAAAATACCCAAATTCTAAAATAGTTGAAATACAAACGATATGGGTGGTGGCGGTAAGAAGCTGTCGTGGCTGAGGCGCCGCGGTGGTGTGAATCGGGTTGAGGCAAGACCACCGCCGCCCTCACTTGTGGTCGGATCCATCTTCAGTCATTATCGCCCTCATACTCGCCAAATCAGAGCTCTTATTGGGCCGCTGCCACCTTTGGGACGCCGCCACCTTCCCGGATCTGGCTCTCCCCGAGGTCACCGCCGCTAACTCCTCGAGGCGCCGCCTTCTCTGGCAACCACCCTTGGTCGACGCTACCCTCCCGGGCCGCCACTGTTGGCCGTCGCCTCCTCTTCATGGAGGCGACACGGTCTTGTGAACGGCGGAGGTGGCCTCCGGTGAAGCAGCCGCGCGCGATTTGGGGAAAGATGCGAGACCGGGGGAGACGCGATTTGGGGAAAGAGGCATGACCGAGTGACGGAGATTCCCATTTTGCCGCAACGGGTCTAGCAGCCGCCCAACCTGTTAATCGTCATTTCTCCGGCTCACTGTGCGTGCGCGATCGGACGGCTCAGGATTGAGGAGTCCGGACACCTAATAGTACTCAATATTTTTACTATATATATATATATGTGTGTGTGTGTGTGTGTGTGTGTGTGTGTGTGTGTGTGTGTGTGTGTGTGTGTGACCCTAGCGCGCACACACATATATCCCTAAGTCGCTCAGTGTATTGTAGAGAATGGGTTCGGATGTATGGATATGAGGTATCTTGATGAGTGATACAGGTTGGTAGGTAATACAAATATACATATTTTTTATTTTTAATTATTATTATTATTATTATTATTATTATTATAATATAAACAGGAATGATAAGAAATATGTAGAATATATACAGTACACAATGATAAATATAACTAGAACAAATGCAGTACACAATGATATGAACTAGAATATAGGCAGTGCACACGTTATTTTATTTTTATGAAATGAACATAAGATGATTAAGAGGAAATAGTTTTGACGTTCATTAATATACTTTAAAGATAGAAGGTGGATCCTTCTAAATAGTATACCAAAGACTTGATATAAGTACTTAATTATACATGACACACATATACTAACTGACTCTTATACACTCTGACTTGTATGATCGAGCCTTTGCTTATGATACATAGGTGGATACTTTACACTATGTACACTAAGAAGTGGAGTAGATGAAGCGAATGTGTGAGGTGAGAGCAGATGGAGTGGATCTATTAGGCAGTGGTGAAAGCGATGGAGTGCGGATGCCCTAGAAGTGCAGCTTCATGCTCCTTGTGTAGGGGTTGTCACCATTCGGATAAGCATGGGTAGAGATTCCCTATGATGATACTTTTGACCATCGATATTATTCTTCATGATGGCACTTTAGACTTCGTGTAACATCTCAAATTTGAGAATCGTGGAAAAAAATCTTCCTATTTCATTGTTATTCAAAACTTTGATATTTATATGAGAATTCTTAATTTGGGAATTGACAAGAATATGATAAATTTAAAGCCTTTTATTGATTTTTGGTGTTACTCAATTTTCCCTGGTTTGTCAATTTGGTTTCCTTTCAAACAAATTCAATGGCAAGAATAAGAATTGAGGATCAACGATCAAAGCAAATATGAATGTAAAAATTAAAGAGTGTTTCTAAATCTTTTTATTCTTCTTTCAGTGTTATTTAAAATTTTTTGAATCTTTGCTTTTGCATTGCCAAATAACTATTAAATAGAAATAAAAGTTATGAGGCAAAAGCCAAATAAATCTAATTTGAGTTCATAATAAAATAAAATTTAAAGAGCAAAACAGTAATTAAAATCCATATTCAAAGTTTGAACCAAGAACTTGAATTTGAATTTAAATTCAAATGTAAATCTTAAAATTACAAATTAAAAAAATCTGAAACCAATTTCCAATTTTGCCAAAACCCTTCTGTCCTTTTCTCTCTCAGCCTTCTTCCACTTCCATGTGGGCCCCACCCTCTTCTTTCTTCCTTCATTCTCCCTTTCTTCCCCTCTCTGCTGATAGCTCGAGCCATCGCCTCCCAGCTTTCTCACCATGCCACGCGAATCCCACGCCTCGCCTTGCTGCACCGAACCCATTGCACGCCATGCTTCGCACCTTATCATGTCCCCGTCGTGAATCCAGCCGATCGCACCCATGTCCCAGCGATGCCGCCCTTGCCGAGCCAACCCACGCGCCAGCATGCAGAGATACCATGGCTGCAGAAGCCCTTTATTTTGGACATCCTGCCCATCGTTTAGATGTTATGCCCACTAATTCCCTACTCTACCTGCACCACGCCGACGTGGCCTAGCCCAGCACCTCTCCTTTGCTCTGTGTGCATGCTCGCCTCCGCCCGCTTGCATGCACCCCTGCCTTGCAGCCCACGAATCCTTGTTGGAAATCTCTCAAGATTTCTCACTCTCTCTCGTGTATTTTCTATCCCTCTCAAGAGACAAATACATGCCAACGGGAGACAAACGACTAACTGCAAATGGCTCATTTATTTCATTCATTTGAAGTGGTTAAATAGCTACGAAGTAACTCCATGCGAGCAACTAACTCTGCCCATTTCCCTTTGTGTCGTGCATTCTTGGAATTTCTCCACAATCCACATGACTTGGTCTACCGGCCTCACCATCCACGACTTGCGCACACTGCGCTAACTAAAGACTACATGCTCCTACAACCACACGCATTAATGACTACACATAGTCTTACGACCAAACACAGACCTAACCAAGCTTACGACCACACACACAACTCCTTCTATGACCGCTCGACTTCAACCGCTTTATTAACTGGTCGAGTACGACCACCACGAGTATTCGAACATATAAGTACTCAAACACACAACTACCATGTGAGTACTTGAACACACACTATCCAAAGTCGGCTGCAACTCCATTGTGGCTAAGAATCCTTCCTCAACCAATTCCAAGCTAAGCTTCTGAAATTCCTCGTGTAGGGCTGGCTACCTTTCCTTGATTTTCATTGTATTATAATAAACCTTTCTACTCAAAGCATCTGTTACCACATTGGCCTTTGTGGGATGATAATGAATTCCAACATTATAATCTTTTATCAACTCTAACTACCTTCTTTGCCTGAGATTGAGATCGGCTTGCGTGAAGATATATTTCAAACTCGTGTGATCTGTGTAGATTTCACAACGATTACCCATGAGATAGTGGCACCAGATTTTTAAAGTATGCACTACGGCTACTAACTCCAAATCATGCGTGGAATAATTCTCTTCATGTGGCCTCAACTGACGTGAAGCATAAGATACACCCTTTTATCTTGCATCAACATACATCCCAAGCCTTTGCGGGAAGCATCACAATAGATCTTGAAATCTTTGTTAATATCTGGCAGTACTAGCACTGGGGCTGTAGTTAGACACTCCTTCAACTTTTGGAAACTCTTCTCATATTCTGGCATCCAAACAAGTTTGTTTTCTTTCTTTAGCAACCATGTAAGTGGCCTCACTACGATGGAGAATCCTTTGATGAAACGACAGTAATAACCAGCCATTTCAAGAAAAATTTCTAACTTAGGTTACAGACGTTTGCACCTTCCAATTAAGCACATCCTTCACTTTCCTAGGGTCAACTGCAACTCCTTCCTCCGACATGACGTGGCCTAGAAATACAACTTCCTTCATCCAGAATTCATATTTGCTAAACTTGGCACACAGCTTATGCTCTCTTAACTTTTGTAATACTAACCACAATTGTTCTTCATGCTCTTTCCTATCCTTGGAGTAAATCAGAATGTCATCAATGAACACATCGACAAACTTGTCCAAATACTCTATGAACACTTTGTTCATCAGGTACATAAAATATGCTAGGCATTGGTTAAACCAAAGGATATCATTGTAAACTTGTACAAACCATAACGAGTTGAGAATGCCGTCTTAGGTGTATCCTCTTGTCGAATTTTCATCTGATGATACCCTGACCTCAAATCAATCTTGGAGTCGAAGTCTTGGAGAACACTTCGACTCCTCTAAGCTAATCATACAAATTATCGATCCTGGGCAAAGGATACTTGTTCTTGATAGTAACTTCATTGAGAGCTTGGTAAGCCACACACATACGTTGACTACCATCCTTCTTTTTGACGAACAACACTGGCGCTCCCCACAAGGATGTACTAGGTCTGACGTAACCTTTGTCCAAATCTCCTGTATTTGTTTCTTTAATTCTGCTAACTCATTATTAGCAGGCATCGGATACGGTCACTTAGAAATTGGCGAAGTGCTGGGTACTAGCTCAATCGCAAACTCCACTTCCCTATCGGGTGGCATTCTGGGAAGATCATCTGGAAACATGTCGGGATACTCTCGGACAACTGACACATCCTCTAACATGACCTCTTTACTCTGGCAAACTAATACTTTCTCTGGCTGACTCATGCTGGCTTCAAATTTCACTCTGCCCCCATTTGAACTCTTTAATGTAACAGCTCTGCTTCTACAATTTAACCCTGCCTGGTGTTTCTTAAGCCAATCCATTTCCAAAATTACATCCAAAGATTGAATATCCAACACAACAAGGTCGGCGAAGAACTCCACTCCTTGAATGGCTATCTTGACTTCAGGACAACCTAGGTTTGTACTCAACTTGGAACCCGGGGATTGAACCAAAAGAACATATCCAAGAACAACAATTTTCAACCGTTGCTTTAAGGCAAAACCTCGAGAAACAAACGAATGTAAAGCTCTAGAATCAAACAGAATCGTGCCGAGGCAGGATGAACACGGACGACAGTAGCGGTGTTTGCAACAAAGATGACAAATGAAGTTCGGGACGGAGACGAAAGGCTCCCACCTGTTAGTGGCTCGGAAGAGACGAGCGGCTAGGATGAGTGCAGCCGAGGCGGACGCTCCAGATTGGCGACGCGTGGTGGCCATCTGGCGGCTGGCACGGCACGGATGCTCGACACGTGGCATGGGTGGGACAGGCCATGCTGGGCCATACGACGAGTCAGGCCAGCTGGTGGGTTTCGACCCACTTAGCCTTTTAGGATTTTAGGGATTTTTCTAATGTCAGAAATTCAAATAAATTCCATTGAGATCTAGAAAATAGTAAATAAACCCAAAAAAATCCAAGAAAATTCCAGTAAATTAAATTAAAGTTTAATTTAGTCATATTAAATCTTTTTTAATTCATAAAAATTCCATTTAACTTGAATTAATTCTAGAAAAATCTAAATGATGAATCCTATTTAAAAAAGCTTCAAATAACTCTGAAAAACAAGATGCTACAATTGCTTAATCTCTCCCTTAAGAAAACCGATGCCTTCTCCCATCCGCTAGGTGGGGTCCCAGTGGATGTCACACAGTCCCTAGGCTGTTACAGTACCCATTCCTCGCATGGATCTTGCTGGCTGGGCTGTCTGCTTCTTTTGTCGGACGGGCTGGATGGTATTGTCGGACCGTGATCAGGGCCCAGTACCGTAACAGAAAAGGCAATGGCTGTCTTCAATCTATGCATGATGATCATTTGGGTTTTTTTGTGGCTTATGGCTGAAAAGCACTATAGCTGACTGAAAAAACACTGTAACTGACAAAGACTTATTTAGCATAATTAAATTTAAAAAATTAAAAAATATGTTAGCCCATTACGTATAATACAAACAAATACGGAAAAAAAAGAACCAGGAAAAAAGCTCAACAAAAAGCCAAAAGTTCAGAAAAAGACAAAATTTATGAATAGTGAAAAATAAGCCGAAAGCTAAAAGCTGAAGTCAAAACGTTCACAGCCGGTAAAAGGTGCATCGCTTCGTTCTGGAAGCACAAACAATAAATGGAGGAACATATTTCTTTTGGCTATTGGACTTTCTTTGCTATTCGCCTGGTTTTATTCCATGTTTTGAGCTCGCCTTGCTTCATATTTCAGGAACTGCAGAAGATCCTAGCACCAAACCTACAACCGCAGCTGGAGGCAGTGAGGCACCAAAATTCTGTGCATGCCAGCTTCTCAGTGCTGCTGCCTGCGTATGATTCTTGTTTATCAACGGTACCTAGATTGCTTACTTTGGATCTATGCTTCTCCTTTCTGTTGCGTCTTCCAACAAACTGCCGACATACTTTTTTATATTAGGTTTGCTGGTAGCGCAGTGAATTTTTTTTTTATATATCTAGGTTACTAGAGATTTTCTATGCATGCGACCTGGTTATTTCGTCTCTGGAGTCTGGTCAAATTTCAGCACTGGTTATTGTACAGTGCTATGTATCATTGATGGAACTCAGCATTTGCGGATTAGATTCTTTAATTTGGTGGCTGTATGTCCATAGGATGTAGATGATTTTTCAGGTAAGATTTGGTGCCATTGATGCCTGATAAGGTGTTCATTAGTTCTTAAACTTCTGAATTTTGAACTCTTGCAATATGTGGGTTCAAGATTATTCCTCTTAGATGGGTTGCGAAGGTGCGCTTCCAAGTCATATATGGTTATGTTTCAGGCATTTCTGCAATGCGTCCCCATGTTTCACAGTTTGGCATATCTGGCGCATTACAGAATGATCCATATTTTTAAGTTTCTAAATTGTCTGCAACAGCTAATCTGTACAATCACATTGATTAGCCACCTCCTATAACTACAAGTCTATTTTGCAGCACCTAAAACTCTCTGTTGGTCCACGTAGATTGTTCCTACATAGCATCTAAATATGCGTTGGCCGAGGAGTTACAAAGTTACAATGTTTCACTTACTGCTAAAATCTGCCATCTTACAAAACGTTTTCCTTTGCTGTGCAGTATGCAGAATAGTTAGGGCCTGTTGATGCCGATAGATATGATAAATTATTTTTCTTCTTTTTTTTCTTTTTGCAATTTAGGACATGCATGATAGTATTATTTCTCCAAAACTATGGCCTGCCATTTGCATCTCTTTGGGTTTTTTGTTGGATCATATTTAGCATGCATCGACCCCCAGATACGTCCTCCCCGTAGCCAAATGACTCTAATGCACCAAGTTTCTACCTGGTGAATAATTTGCATTGTTGTGCTGAATATTCGGGGCCTTCTTTTCCTGGTGTTGATTGGTTGGAGTAACAGTAACATTAACTATGATTTTTCGTGTCCCTAAAACACGCTAGCATGAAGCTACAGTCGGAGTTTTGCTACACATTGCCTGCCACTGAGCTTAAAACATGGACACGACAATATATCATCAAATCAAACCCTTCAGATTCTACAAAGAAGCCATAATAAACTATTAGTAACAGCCAACAGCTGAGATCCCACTAGTTAGTAGGATAATAATTAGTATAACAAATAATGTCTGAACAGCATGTTTAGACATCTCAAAGATTTTCTTTTGCCTAATTACCCTACAGCTGTAGGCCTGTAGTTCTTGTTGATATAATTTTTATGACTTGTCCTTAATGTACGTTGGATCCTTTCCATCTTTCTTGCAAGTCTTGTGAATTAACAAGCCATGGCAGGTGCCATGGCACTATGTTTGGCTCAACAAATCAATGCCTATGCCATGTATTCTAACATGAGTTTTGGTTCAGTACATTCAGTTATTCTCAACCGTTAAATATAGCTCATCCAACGATTGTTATGGCCATAACACCTCCAGTGTCACTGAGTGGTGCGAAGGGATGGTGCTAGCGAAGTGGGCAAAATAGTAATTTTGCCCTGAGATCTCTGTAAGCTTTCATTCCCTACCAACACGATCTACTACTATATGGATGCAGGAGTAGTTGCTTTTCAAATGGCTGATCCTGCTCATGGACGTACAGGTTTGGAGGCACTGGAGCCGTGGAAGCGTGTCGCGGTTGCTCGACGGCTGCTGGGCCAACGGCCAACGGGCGCCGGCCGCAGGAGATGCTGAGATGCATCCACGTAGGGCTGCTCTTCGTCCAGGAAGACGCGCACCTCCGGCCCCGCATGGCGGCGGTCGTCGTCATGCTCAACAGCCGCTCGATTACGCTCCCGGCGCCCACGGCGCCGGCCTTCATTGTTCTGAGCCGTGCGGTTGGCAACCCGACGGATGCGTTAGGGAGAGTAGCCCGTGGTTGACTACGAGTGATGAGTAGCACTTGCGCCGAACGGAGCCAAATCACCAAGATTTTCACCGCTGTTCGCCGAGATTTCCGCCGCCGTTGTCATCTTGATGGGACGGCCAACGAGTTCAATTGATCTACTTTTTGGCTGCAAACCGCTATGGACAGCATGGAGTCATGCGCTCGTGGCTGACTCAATCCATACAACAGAGAGTTAAATGATGATAGTGCCCCTAATTGGTGGATGGTTAGATTTATTGAAGGTGTCAACACCTCCCACACCTCTACATGGACCGAACCAAAACTCATTCTAACATGGGGCCCTATTATATATAACCTCCTTCAACATAGTAGGGAAAACTCCGTGATTTGCCTCTGAAATGTCAAAAGGATCCTCGGAAGCGTTAAGTTGATTATGCTGTCAAAAGTGCATCAAATTCTGGCATAACTTTCAACAGCATAATCATTTTAGCTATGATGGAAACATAAGCCATGTGCAGAAGTTGTGAGACACATAATCTGATGACCAGTTGATTCGTTGTTGATGGTGATAGGGTCACTGTATGCATAAATGGTTATCCAACCTATTCCATCATGATGTTGATCTGAAATTATCGAACTAATGTAAAGAAATGTTATAACCAATTAGTACTTGTTGAAACATTCGTTAACTATGAGGAACTCCTGAGTGGCGCAAGGCCACCAACCCAGGTTCGGTTCTCACTTCCACTCAAGTAAACGGTGTACGGTTTCATTCTGTACATCTCAAACAAAATAGACATCACACAGCTTGTTGATTTTGTGATCTAAATCCTGACAATGAAGATGGAAGGATTGCTTGTGGGAGCGGAGGGAGGACGGCCTCTGTGTGGCTCGGAGTCGACTCTTAAGAGGCATTTGGTTCAAGGGATGGGACCATTCCGTCCCGGATGAGGCATTGTCCCCGCGTTTTATCCCCGCGTTTTGTTCGCGGGATGGAACCGTCCAGGGTGGGATGAGATGGTTCCACTTTAGTTCAAAAGTAAGGAATATTCCATGAAGATGCTATATCGCGTCGTTTCACAAAATCGGTCGAACCACGCCGTTCTGAATGGGACAGTTCCATCCCACTTGGTCCTTTGAACCAAACACCCCCTAAGTTACGTTGTTCCCCTCTGTAGACGCATGGGTCATACAACTCTTATTGTGAAATACCCTGCTTTGTAACTAACTCCCCTCCTACACTCAACTTTTCGGTTTGGGCAAAAAGATTGTTTTGCCCCTAAACCACCTTCCACGAATATTTGCACTTCCTTTGCCTTGAAGCAACCACGTGCTTCATCTTCAACTCTATGTAGCCTAATGACTTGCTGTCAAGTCTCTCACACGTCTGGATCCCATCGAACTGTCCTCGCTTACAAACAGACATAAGTCAATTGATGCACCACATGCCTCTCCATACAGCATGATGGCACCCGGTTTCCCTAACCATTCTAGGCCTTAGCTCCTCTCTGAATTTTGTCCCGATATGTCTTTCCGTTGCCCATCATGTTTATGATCAGTAGCTCTCGGCTTGTAACCACTCCACTAGCCTTAGTCATCTTCCAACAACACCTTGATCGTTTTGAACCTCAACTCCTCTAGCTTAGTCCTGATCCCTTGACTGCTCTGGACCTAAACTCTTCTAGTTTAGTCTCGGTCCCGTTCATCTCACCAGGAGCTAGCTCCAGAGTCCTATAACCAATAACAACAAGCAAACCATCATCTAGCACCGTATAATATATAAAATCATCAATTGACACAATTGATAAGCCAAAAACTCTTATCATCACCTCAAAGCATCTCCGCATGCTTTGACACATAGCCTGTAGTGCTCAATGATTAGCCATCACATCTTCACGCATTCGAACTCTCCCAAATCGTCTTTATGTGCATCGGCCTTATCACTTGGCGCACTACATGCACTAACTCACCTTTTCACAAACTTTATTTTCTCTATGCTCCCGGATTGAGCTACGTAGCCTCACCTAGATTTACTTGACTGCACAAGCCTCGGCTCCCCATCTAGTCCTGATCCCTTATTGTTGACTGCTAATATTCTCTAAGCCACCTACACATCCAAAGACCAAGTAACCATGTCGAGCATAAGTTCCCTGCACTTAACTCACGTTAGTTAAAGAAATGCATCATGCAACACACCATAATAAAACATTGGCACCCATGTCGTGCATACATTCAACCATGCTCATACACTGATCTTAACCCTAAGACAAAATCTCAAATCAAAATACACAAATTCAGCACCAATTCGCCAAAAGCCGGTCCGACCACCACTACTAGGCTGATTTGACCAACAACGATAGTCTGACCCCAGGTGCCATGCCTATTAGACCGCTAGTGGTCTGACCGCGAGTGTTTAGCCAGTCTAACCGCTTAAGAATACTAGAAAACGCCATATCTAGAATTTTGGTTAAACTCTATCTAGTTTTAACTCCATTTTGGGTGACACCTAGTGCAAACAATTCTCAAACATGCCTACACAAGTATTTGGTGCACAATTTTCATAAGCCATATGGCCGGTCTGATTGCTTGCCCCATAGTAGTTAGACCGCCATTTCCATAGTGGTTAGACCGTCTTACACCTGATAGCAACTCTAAACATTGCATACTCCCAAAACCAAATACAAACTTTAACAATATTTACATAACAAAATCAAATACTCATCATACACCATGGGATGCACTCCACATGGTCTCACATGTAGTAAGAAATAGCATTTGTGACATTGACCTAATAAGGGCATGTTCATATTGGATGCGGCTGATGGCTTTGAGTTCTTTTTGGCTACGACTTATGACTTATAGTTATGGCTGATGACTTTTGGCCCTAACACGAGTGCTTGTGCGAACTGACTGAATACCGATAAATCGATAAGCCGCATCAAAATGGCAATGGATAAACTGTTCCGTTTGGCTGTGGCTGATAATTTTTAGTTAAAAATAAATAGTAGTTGCTAAAAAAGTGGCTTTTAGGAGGGACAAGTGGTGGAAAAATTGAGGGAGAGATGCGTGCGCGAGACGAGAGCGAGAGGAGTAGGATGTATGATGTGCCTGTGACCCATGCTTTATTCTCAGAGCGAAACGGGAGCGAGAGGAATGAGGAAGCTGATTCGAGAAACCAAATATTCATATTGATTTCTAACTTCTTTAAATAAGCTAGAAACATAAGGCAATATGAATAGGCGCTAAAAAAATGAGGAGCACATATACTTCATCTGGTTTACTTTTTAGGTTTAACTCATGTGAGGATTTGTGGGCTCTGTCACGGGCTCATGGCTGAAAGTCCATGGATTCAAATGAACAATATGTCAAAGCAGAGGCGTTGCCGCTCGAATTTTGCAAAAACTATTGTGGAAGAAAGATAAGGGGCGTGATTGATTTGGTCGGCCAGCTTCTGAGACCAAGAAAAAGTATTCGTTTTTTTTTGTAACGGAAACACTACCATCTAACTGTTGATCTTTACACCCCCAACCACCCTCTCTCTTTCCCTCCTCGTGGTGTCATGCAGCTCTAGCCCCGCTCTTTCTCTCTCAGTCTCTCTCTCTCTCTCTCTCTCTCTCTCTCTCTCTCTCTCTCTCCTTGTATATATATAGCCAGGCTGTGTATCTCTCTTTGCAAAGCCATTCATCCATACAAGCAGAACTTGTACCCTTCATTTTAGCTTCTTCACCTGCACACATTAAAACATGGAGGATTTGGTTAGTGGTTCATCTGTGAAGAGTGTCGTCAGCTGCAGTGAAGGGCAAGCTCAACCAGAGGGGAGTTCTTGGACCGATTATTTTGTAGATTTCATCATGTCTGAGGAGGAGAAGAGGAGGCAAGATGCTTCATATTGCACGGATAATGGAGGTGACTACGACGACGATGATCCGAAGAAGGAGGATTCCATGATCTCCGACGCTGCCTCATGTGCCCCCGCGGCGTTGCCTGACAAGTACAAGGGGTTGAAGAAGCTCAAGAAGAAGGTCTTCAAGGCTCTGGATCATGATGATTCCTTGAAAGATACTGCAAGCTCTCCTGTAAATAGCCCTAAGGTAGTTACTATATTAATTAGCTTCACCCTTGTTAAAACTAGCGTACAAGCTACTTGATGTAAATTTGCCTGTCGTTTGATTTGTTTTTTTAAGGTCAGTGCTTTGTCGCAGCCGGAATTGAGCCCTAAAAGAAGGTGAAATGTCAGAGACCTCACCAAGGTAATTCACACTACCACAGAAATGGTTATCATAGACGGTTCTAAACCATCATCACAAATAGTTTTCTGAACCATTATATTTGAATTTATTTGTTTGCGATAACATGCAGTTCTTACATAGTATGGTTTGTGAGCCGTATGTGATAAGCTACAATACAGACGGTTTGTATAAAAAACCGTATGTGAAGGAGACTATCACAGACGGCTCAAACCAAAAACCGTCTGTGATGCTCGCACATCACAGACAGCTCGAACAAAAAATTATCTGTGATGCTCGCATATTACAGACGGTTCTAACTACCGACCGTCTGTGATAATATATCACAGATGGTTTATCCTAGAAACCGTCTGTGACATTCTTTTGTATATCTATTTATCGGCTACTTTTAGAAAATGCTAGTCATGCCCTCTGAAATAAGCAGAAATATAACAAGTATATGTATATATTTAATTCATATTCATTTCAGAAACAAACACATCTATTTCACAAATCAATTGAAAGTGATACTTAATAAAACAACCATAACTTTTGTATACGGACTCCGTTTTCGACGTTCTTAGACTTGTTTGAAAGCTAATAAAAAGTTACATATGAAAATCCATAAGGACAGCTTTGATTCATTCGGGAGGCTCCAGAAAAGTGAAATCTCTAAAAAATACTGTTTAGGACCTCAAAACGGCATCTGAAGTTTCCAAACCCGTTGAACAGCTGAATGTGCCTTGGCGTGTAATCTTCTCTCATACCTAAGTTCACACAAGGTGCTAGAAGTCAATTTAGTCTATGGATTGAAGTCTTCAAGAAATTGGAAGAAGAAAAAAAATCTAGAAGCATCAAGATTTACATGACTGAAACCTTAACTAGCCATCCATCTATTTCGTAATTTCAGATCCAAGCATCAAGAAAAAGAGGGGTGGGGATCAGATGGGGGATATCACCGGCAACGAAGGAGAGGTGCGGTAGCATCACCGTTGTGTCATAATGGTGACATTGTACAAGACACTCTTACGGCACTTACGACAAGAGTGTTTTGTGCAGTGAACCGTGGCGTCATAAGCAGAGGCGAAGGAGCTCACGGCGGTAGTCGACGTCATCGAGGGGATGGGGCGCTTCGGTTTGGAGAGGAAGCAGGCAAATAAGGAGTTGATGAACTAGGAGCAGTAGAAAAGGGAGAGGGGGAGTAATAAGGGGCAAGAGGTGGGAAAAGACCGGTGCCTGCCATTCGATGCGGAGAGAATGGATGGGTGAGATCGAAATCCTGAGAGAGATGCCATGGATCGGTGATGTGGCATTATCACAGACGGTTCAGATTAAAAATCGTCTGTGATGTATACTGACATCACAGACGGTTTTTAATTTGAACCGTCTGTGATAATAGCACAGACGGTTACTAACAAGAACTGTCCGTGATAATTGCAACATTGACGGTTCTCTGGAATCGTCTATGATGAGATGTTCAGTATAACCTTTTTGAAGTAGTGTCAATTGATATTTAAACGATGTGTTCTTTAAAAGATATATGAGTTGTCCCCATTTAATTTGTTTCATGATAAATAATTTCTTCTCTCTCTTGCATGCAAGGAAGTTGGGATTGGCGATGATCACGGAAGAGAGGGGATGGACTGTGCAGATGCAACGGTGGAAGGAGTGAGATTTGTTGATCAGTGTCAGAGGAGTATAATAACTCCATGTGCAGACAAGGGGCTTTGTTTGTTTCCGTGGTCCATATTGCTGAACTACCATGGATAAATTTGAGGCTTCAATGTAGAAGATGTGTAGGGTTTACACTATACACATGCACATGCACGCGTGGGATAAATGACCAAAAAAATATAGTGTGCTGATACTGTGATAATTTTTTTGATGAAATATGTGTGAATATTACTACTGCTGGTGCTGTCTCCTAGTTTCTTTCTCTCTCATTTTTGAGGGATTTTTCCTCTCATTATTTCAGTTACCAGATAGCCTATCGTCTTAGATGGAGCTCTGTATAATTACTAGCCTTATGTCCAAAATAAAACAAAGAAAGTTATATACATCTTGATCAAATAAAAAAAGAATCTACCTAATGGCTAGGATTCACCGGATATGCCTCCAATTATTGACACATAGCTTTACAACTAGCCACTGATAAAGAAGTCATCTAATTGAATCAAATACCAATATTAGCATTCACAAATGACCAACATAAATTACACAATAAACCTAAAATTCGGAGGAACTCTACTGTTTACCACGACGTTTGTATAAAACTCTTGCGTTCTGAACGGAGCCTTAACATGTAGTTAATTACTACCAACCATTGGTCATAGGACATTGCTCTCCCTTAGCTGTCACTTCTGTTCAATAAAATAAAGTTTTGAGAAAATTCAGTCTATGCCACTGATGTTATCTGGCTTTTGGGTTTTTTCATTGCTTTTTTGTTTTATTAGTTTTATGCTATCGAAATTGTAAACTCGTTTAGGAAATACCACTTTGGTAAGGTCAAAGCCCTTTGACCAAATTGAAATGATCCTTTTGCTCTTTCCAATTCACAAAATGTGTCCAATTGCCATTTAGCTCGTGTCATGTGCTGGCATTTCAACAAACACTTCTAGAGTGAGAAAGATAGAGATAGGTCATAGGGAGAACACGAGCGGAAAGGGGGAGAATAAAATGGTAATGGCAATTGTGGTATTTTGAGAAAAAGTGAGTCAATAGTAGCATATTCAGAATAAGTTTGCATTTTCAGTGGCATAAAACTAATAAGGCAAAAAGCAATGTCAAAATCTAAAAGACCGAAAATATCAGTGTCATAAACCAAAATTTCTCTGAAGTGTTTGTTGTTTCCATACCGACCGGTGCACTAGCTTATCAGCATGATCAAATGGGCTATACCCACCTACTCACTTGTGTACATCATAGCTAGCTTACCAGCCATGAATGGCTCATCTACCAGAATTTACCAAACTCTCTCTTAATTTACATACAACATGTATGACCATGCTTGTTTAATGCATGCAAATGCAAAAACTAAAAATTCAGGGTTTCTTGATGTTAGCAGTTTCCTTTTGAAGAAGATAAAAGTCGATAATCATGAAGTCATGCAATGGCCATGCATGAGCCCATGAACAAGGTAGTTAGGAAGTAGCTTTCAGGAAACAAGTAGTTAAGGGCTTGACTATTGCAAGGATTGAAAGCTAAAAGACTTATTAACAAACCGATTAAATTGAAGGCTAGAGGGCCTCCCTAATTGACAGCTTTAGCTTGTCTTCATGTTAAAACATTATTTTCCTGCACCATCTTTGTACCTTATCGATCTTAGGAGTTACGTTTCAAACATGAAGTCTTGCGAGCTACCTATAGCTAATATGTAGCTTTTCGTTGTACGTACGTTCCATGATTCATCAGCACGTTTCTGAACAACCGGTTCATCCCATTACACATGACTAACTAGCCAAATTAACCGCTGTCTAGACAATTACAGCTAATGAACGACCATCATAGCTCTCTAGCACTGGGTTGGACCTGATATGACAATTAGAGAAGTAAATGATGCCTACAAATTTAATCTTCTAAAAGGTATTTTAAAACTTTCACTCCACTAACTATTGAAAGCTAGGAAGATCAGATTTACTCACCAACAAAGCACTCACAAGGCACGGAAGCAAATGGAGTTCAACTCCTCAGGGCTGGTTGGACCGCTATGAGGAAGTGGTTGGACCGGTCGAGCAGACTGACTGGTTTTCGGTCAGACTGTAGGCCTTGGAGCGGTCGGACTACATCCCTAATCCTAGAACTGGAAATCCACTTGAGCTAAAATAAAAAATAGTGCAATCTCCAAGATAAAACTCCAAATAATTTAAAACTTTACACACACTTTGCTGAGGATCTCAGAAACCTAATCTATCCAAGGATCATATGGATCTTGACTAAAGTCCCAATCTTTACTCAAGACAAGCAAGATTACACTAAAACTAGACAAAACTAAATAACTTGATATATGACTTGCTCATAGGTTGAAGATATCAAGATGGCTTTAGATGAGTTACCACAGGTCATAGCAAGCAAGAACACTAAAATATTCGATGCCAAAACACTAGGAACAAGATAATACTAGAAGAGCTCCTAATCGAATCAAACCTTGTAACCTTCAAGATCTTGCTATAGCTGGTCCCTAGATGAATAAAATATGATCCTTAAAATATGATGCTTATAAAGCATCTTCATCACTTACACATCCTTGGATCCTAGCAAGATCAAGAGAGAGGGCAAAATACCAGCTAAAACAAGTGCAAAATCAACAAGAGCAAGAACACGTCAATGTATGATGAATAAGATTAATCTATTGTAACTTATAAATGAAAGTTTTATAACTACTCTACCATGGAGGACAGAGCTCTCACACTGCTACAGACAGCCCTATCACAGACGGTTCGGAACCGTCATCACAGACGGTTCCTGAACCGTCAGTGTTTAGGTGTCAGTGATAGTTGGTGGTTATCACAGACGGTTCCCGAGCCATCTGTGATAACTCACATTACAGACGGTCTTTATTACTAACCGTCTATGATAGACGAGTATCACAGACGGTTGTTTATAAAAAACCGTCTGTGATAGTTTTTTGTAATAAAATTGCCTTGAATTTTGCAGGAAAAAGAAGGATTGTCGGAGTGGACATCACATCTCGGCAGTAGTCGGCATCGTCGAGGAACATGCAAATACAGAGGCAAGCACGACAACACATTTAGATCTATTACAGGATAACAAGCTAGTGAACTCTTCATGGAACGACGGTGCGGGTGAACAAGACACACTTACCACACTTACAGCTATATATGCTCACAATGGATGAACTCACGCGTGACTAGTACTGGTGGAAAGGTAGATGGGGCGTTATTTATAAGGGCCGAGCAGAGAGAGGAACTGCTGCCTGCCATTCGATGTGGAGAGAATGGATGGGTGAGATCGAAATCCTGGGTATACGCCAATTATTGGTGACACGTGATTATCACACGCCAATTATGGGTGATATGTGATTATCACAGACGGTTATTAGCGCGAACCGTGCGTGATAATATATATCACAGACGGTTCTTAATACGAGCCGTCTGTGATGTTTCAGTTATCACAGACGGTTTGTATTATTAACCGTCTGTGAAAGTTCAGAGACGGTTATTAACACGAACCGTCTATATTGTCCAGATTATCACAGACGGTTCGTATTAAGAACCGTCTGTGAAAGTTCACAGACGGTTCTTAATATGAACCGTCTGTGAAAGTTCACAGACGGTTCTTAATATGAACCGTCTGTGATTTCTTAATTATCACAGACGGTTAGTGTTAATAACCGTCTGTGAAAATATCACAGACGGTTGCGAGTATAAACCGTCTGTGAAAGTTTAATCACAGACGGTTTCGTATAAACCGTCTGTCATAAGCTTTATCTCAGAATGCTTCATGTTTCGATCGTCTAATTAACGTCTCTCGATCGTTATACGAAGCGTCTATATCATTAATGTTTGGGTATACGAACCGTCTGTGCTAAAGGTTAAATATGCGCGCCTAATCTAGGTCTCTTCTACGTATGTACAATATGGCTTCTACTATTCTTGTGATCATCTCCTTCCTCTCATCTGTTCATCAAGAATTGTTCGGCCGGAACCTTACACAGGCGGCCAGCAATTTGCATCTGGAGCAGCTTCTCCGCACACGCCCTGCTCTCCTTCCCCGACTTTCTTGCGTCCGTCAGCTCGACCTGATCATCCGCCGTCGACGGAGGCGTCTCGCTGCCGCTAAAGAAAGGGAAACAACCCTTACCTTGGTTCTTCTCCACAATGTGCGCAAAGCGGAAGAAGCTCTACACGCATTGGAGAGACTGATGGATAGCCTTGCCGATCAAGCAGAAACGGCAGATTCTGAGGAATCTTTTCATGCTATCCTCTACGACATTATGGGCTATGCTACTGATTATTTGCCCAGGTTGGAGGAGGAAGTGCTGAGGACAAGGACAATCTTAACGGCGTTCGAGAAGTCAGTGGCTGATCCTCCAAGTCCCAAAGTCGAAGAAGAAGCGTACGAAGCCCAAAAGATTACAATCTGGGAAACTCTTTACCTGTGTGACTTTTGTAATAAATTTGCCTCTAATTGAAATTAATAAATTTGCCTTTAATTTGTGATCTCTTGTCTCAATAGTTCTGTAGTTAAGTTATTAGAAGCAATGTGTACTTATATATTAACCTCTGATCATGAACAGAATATGACAGACAAAGGGACATCACAGATGGTTCTTGTCAAAAACCATCTGTGAACATTCACGGACGGTTCTTAAGAAGAACCGTCTGTGATAGTCTACACAACACCAGATTATCACAGACGGTTCATCGGTAAGGATCGTCTGTGATACTCGACCACTAACACAAACGGTGTCCAAATTAAAACCGTCTGTGTTAGTGTCAATCACAGACGGTTTTGTCAAACCGTCTGTGATGTAGCCGTCCAGTATAGTCTCTTTTGTAGTAGTGTCACCTAAAGCTTCCACCACAATGAAGTCTCTCTCACAAACCCTAATGAATAGATAGCTAGTTGGTTCATGCCTCTAACCCCTTTCACTCATATAGATGGAGCAACCAGCCCATATCTAACTCTAATGGATACTATTTATTAGTACAACCGGGCAAATCCATTAACCCCCACATAGTGTGTTTTACACTCACACATGACTTATCCATGCTTCTCAAAGCGCATAAACTCAAACCCGCTAAGGAGCAAGATTCCCATCCATTTGGCCTCCTCAGCATTTACTTGCCCTAAACCACTCTCCTAACGCCCTCCAAGCACTGTGGTTTTTGGTCCCATTGCTGTTTCTGGTATTTTGACTTCCCCACCAAAACACCCTCACTTTGACAGTGGACCTCATCTCTTCCCCGAGTCTAGTCCATGGTCATCTCTTCCTTTGTAAGCAATCCTCATGCATGCAATGTGTAGGTTCACCAATAGCTCACACATCAACAAGTCTCTCTGTGTCGGTTCCCTTGATCATGCCTCACTTCTACCGGCCATACCATTCGATGAACTATTGCTTGGACCTTCTCTTCAACATCCTTTGTCTTTTCTGTGCCTTGCTTGAGCTCAATCATGCTACCCAACCTCCTTGACCATACCTCAGCTCATTCCCAAGCGTAGACCCGGTCCACGCTATCAACCATCATTGCCTCCAAGCTTCTCTGCATATACAAAGACCAAGAAATCATTTTCGAACACAAATTCTTCACAACTTGACCCACATTAGTCTAAACATGCTTTATGAACCATAAATACAATGACCTAGGACTCTAAAACTCAACCCATGACTAATTCTCACAAATATCCGAAACCTCTTAGATATTTTCAGACAAAATCAGTCTGACCACCATTGAGCAGCTAGTCGAACCATGCCAGTCAATGCAGTCAAATATTGATAACAGGGGAGCTAGTCAAACTACGACACCCATGCCGGTCTAACCGCTCAACCAAACCTAGTTGGACCGCCACCCGTTGGCCAGTCGCGCACACAAGCGAGTACCTCCCTGGAAAAACCTACCACCAACTAAAAACCGATCGCACCACATCGGCGGTCCGACTACCACCCAAAGCTCAGTCACATTGGACCGGCAGTTAGACCGCCCACCTTGGGCGGTCAGATCACCCCTGTTAGGCAGCAACTCTCAAAACTTGCAACCATTCTCAAAATCAAACCTTAACTCGACACGATTGCTAATTATTCAACACAAATGAACCATGGACATTCTCGATATGGTTCTTTACACTTTAAAAAGTCTTGAGAAGTGAAACTTGAACCCATTGTACTGAGAAGTAAGTGGAAGGTGATCTTTATCTAAACCATACATGGGTTTATGGAGATGATCATCAAGTCCCTATCCCTAGTAATCTAATTTCCAGCTGCATTTTCCATGCTAGATTTATTATATGAGTACAAAATAAATCAAATTCAGTTTTCAACTACATGACATCCTTTCATGTATATTACTCATTTATTTTTCACAAGCATGTTGGAATAGCATGCCTGTAATTTCACGCGTACATTTGGGCCATAGATGTTGGCCTGCATGGGTGTTCCTAAAGCTTCCAACCAAAGAAGACTACTTAGCCACAACTGAAAAAATCACATTTTTTAATCCACAACCAAAATTAGGTTCCTAATCACAACTTAGCCAGTGCCTTTTCCTTTTAAAATTATCCTAAAGACTAATCAATCACTCTTATCTGAATCTTCAAACAGTGTAACACATTGTACACAACAAGTTTGCAACAAGTCGAACAAAAATAACCTCTTGCAGTGCAGGACAGGGAGAGAGTATAGGAAAAAACAATGAACTAAAACTGAAAAGAGTCATATCCATGTGCACGATATTAAGTTTGGTAGTGTTGTATGAGAGGGAATTTTGGGAATTTCTCAATTTGTTTTATTAGAGAGAGAGAGGTGTGGGTCCTGGATGGAAGAGGTAGGGAGAGGAGATAAGGCCTTCAGCTTGGACGGTTTGGCCACATGCATGAAATGAAGATCATGTTGATCCCTACTTTGGCATCTCCAGCGATTTTGCCATGGTTGTTGGTGGCACCGCCCTTGTCTCCTTCCTCTTATATCCGATTAGCCTCTTCTCTCTTTGGTAGATCTAATCACCATCTTTCTTCTCCACCGATTGCTTTTCCCGATTGAATCTAGCTCTTGCTGAGCTCTTCTTCTTGAGTTGTGGTGGTGGTGGTGTCCTCGGTTTGGTCCTCTCCTCCTGCAACTTGGAGCCCTGTCATCTTATTGTCCTCTCAAGTGGATGCCGACAGTTCTCTAAAGAAGGTGGAGCCATGAAGTATTGGGCCTAGGTGGCTGTTGTGCTAATGATTCACCAGGCATTTGGGCTCCTTCCGAGAGGTGGACGTGCTACAATGGTAGTGTGAGGAAGTGCTATGATTTTCAGCCTCTGTTGGTTGTGGTTGGGTGTCGGCTCTGGTTCATTCGAGTGCTTGCAGGCACTCGATTAGTACTGTGTCTTTTGCAACATTCTTTGAACCTCGACTTCGCATGCTTGGTGGATCCTAGTACGTGAAGGTGGCTTTGTATCTCCGATAACCACGTTAGTTATTATGGTTCAAGTGGCGGCGATAGGTTTTTTGGGTCAGTGTTGTCCTCGACGTGCCTAGTCGAGTTTCCTCTAGATAGCTTTGAGTGCTATCTCGATTATGAGTACTTCTGCTGCCTTTCGGTTGATTGTTGGTTAATCTGTCAGATTGTGCCACACTAGTGTAGTTTTATATTTGTTCTACTTGGTTGGTTAAGCACTAGTTGTGGGAGACTTGGCATAATTATCAGTGAGCTCGTGATTTCTCGATGAGGATTAGGCAAAGTAAAATAGTGTGACAATGTAATTGTGTTCTAGCCTTTGAGTTGTTACTATCATTATCTCACTTTCGGCTCCGTTGGTAGCTGGCTATTTGTTGTCTCTATTAGAACCATTAATCATGTGTAGATAATTAACTAGCACTATTACAAAAAGGCTAATACTGGACACCTTGTCACAGACGGTTGACCAAAACCATCAATATTAAATACAATCACAAATGGTTTTAGTTTAGTGATCATTTGTGTTACTAGAAGCATTAAAAACCATCTATGAAGAGATAATATCGTAGATGGTTCATGTTGAAAACCGTCCATGAAGTATCACAGATGGTTATTAATAAGAAATGGCTATGATATTATCTCTTCACAAACAGTTTGTATTAAAAACTATATGTGATATTTCATCGCCTGATTTTTGCCGCTCCCTTTATTCAAACTGTCAAACTGAAGTGGTGTCGTGACCTCTGAACTATTGATCGGTTCCACTACCCAAATGCCCTTATATATGCTGCCCACACACCTCTCCCAAACACTCCAAACCGAAGCGCCGCTTAGCTAGCTCCCCCAAACCGATCGAAACATTGCCTCCCCAATGATGCTGACTCCCTCCCCGAGCTCCTCCGCCTCCGGTTGTGACGTCACGATTCACTGCATAAGGCACTCTTGTTGTAAGAGTGTCTTGTGCAGTGTCACTGTTGTGATACAACACGAAGATGCCGCCGCCGCCAGCCTCTTCTTCATCGTTGGTGATATATCCCTCACCCCTTCTCTCTATTCCTTGATGCTTGGATATGAAATTACGAGCTTGTGACATTGTACCACTTTACTCTGAGAACTTGCATTTTACTTTCTCAGCTCTCTTGTCTCCATTTGCATCGTAGGTTGTTTCCTCCGTTTGCTAACAGAATTTGCTGATGTGACACACATGGCTACTAACAAACTAGGTGCATACAACCACAGATTATGACCGCGCGCCTACGAACATGGCATAGGACCACGGCTTAGGACCATGGCATACGACCATGGCTTATGACTATGGCCTACCAAAGTAACAAAACAACAACACATACAACCTAAACAACGAGCCACCAAAGACATGGCGCCAACCATAAATAGGCCTGCTTTGGTTCATCTGCATTCTCTGATTATGCTGTTTGATAGCACAATTATAGAATGTTATGAACTGAAGGAGACCTATTTATGATATCGCGAGAACGCAATCAAAGACGGTTCTTAACTAGAACCATCTGTGATAATAGACTATCATAGACGGTTTATAGTAAGAACCATCTGTGATAACTGTTATCACAGATGGTTCTAGTTAAGAACCGTTTACGATTCAAAAACCTTCTGTAATGCCCTTAGGGTATTACTGATCCATGAGCATAGACGGTTGAGGAAACCTTCTATGGTGACATTTCTGAACTGTCTGTGATGAGTTTTTCTATAGTAATGTAGGTGCTATTCATTTATTGCTACTTGCATATTAATCAAGCTTGCTAGGTATTTTGCATGTTAATTATTATTTTGCTGCTAATTATGTTGTTGATTAATTATTTAATGGAGTAGAACAGCCTTGTGTCACTGTCACACTATTAGTGATATAGAGGCCTTTGTGTCGAGGTAGTCTTGTTCCATCAACAAGTGCAGCCGACATCTGAGAGCAATAAAATTTAAATTAAACTCAATTTGAGCATTATGTTAATTGAGTTATGTCTATCACTTGCTCTAGTTGATATAATTTCAATTATACTTGACTTGAGAATAGATTATTATCATGTGATAATTTTATTTATGCGCTTGTCATTATACTTTTCTTGGAAACATATAGTTATTATAATTATTAATTCTAGAATTAGGGCTAAGTTCATATGAAATCCACCTCTTGGGCACCTGGCCTAAACAATACAAAAACTTCATGTTCTTGATGTTGGAATATGGGTAAGTTACACTAGCGCAGATTAAAGTTTTTCTATCATATAAATCAGAAAGCCATACGGGTAAGAGATCATAGATCGTTTCCAATAGATGCACATTGTAGCAGAAAGTAGAGTTGAAGCAGCTGGTTCAACGTAGCGCGTCTCGATTTAATGGAAATAGTTGATCATTCTCTAGCCAATCATCTTCTCCTTGCGATCGTCCTGATTAATGCCATAGTCACAGCAGCATATCCACCAAAGTCCATATGTCCAGGGATAAAACGCCATTCGTCGGTGTGCTAGCACCAACATGCACAATAGGGGTTTTGAGAGGAGACGGCTAAGATTTTGATGGGTATGTCTAAGGATCCCCTCCTCAGCCCCACATCTCTCTTAATATATAGCCTCCAATCATATTCTTATCCAACACGAGTAAAGATTGTATTCCACTTGGAGAACTACTAACCAAATCCTTATTCAATACTAATAGAAATCATAACCTACTCGAAAAATAAGTTGGACATTTATTGTTCCAACCCGTTAAGTGTGTGACCTTGTAGGTTCATGTATATTTGACCATGGCCCGAAAACTCCTTTCCGGTCCACAAGTTAGTAGTGGTCCCTAGTAGGACACATCGACTCCCAAACATACATAAAGATCATATCGGACGAACATATATAACGCTCATATGCCGATCCCTTTGCATCATGATACCAGATCGAACTTAAAGCGAGAAGTGTGCTATCTTATGATAGTTTGATTCTTTACTCAAACATGTATTGGATTACACAATTGTGATTGACCCCTTAACCACATTCAGCATGGCCATGCACTTTCTTAATCCAACAATATCGAGGGACCCAAAGATATCTATCTCGTTATATATGATGAGCAAATTCCATCTTAATCGCTCATATTCTTCTGCATGTTTCATAGTAAACCTGAAAGCTATCTTTATGAGCATCCAGTTACGGAGTAGTGTTTGGCAACTCTTAAGTAAGCTATTACACATGTAAAAACTATTACTATCGTGGGTCTAAGTATCTAACACACACTATAAATGAGACCAATCGTTGACATTTAAAAAATATAATAATTCCTATAGTATCTCATGGGAGGTCAATCTAACAATATGTTCTCTAATATGTGTCCATATTATTGATTTGATATCCTCATATCCATGATCTGTAAAATATCAAAACAAGAATACAGAGTTCCACGAACAAATCGCATACTTGTTGATGAATAAAAAATATTTATTTAAGGGATAAAATAATATATTATTCAAAAGATCATAAACATAAAAGTGATATAATATCTTCATGATTACCTCTAAGGCATATCACTAACACTTGCACCCGTGTATCCATGGTTTATAGAATATTCCTCAGCCTTCTTGATCAAAAATTGCAACAAGTTGGGAAATCTTTAACGAAACAATCCAAAAGATCAATGAATTTAGAAGCCAATGTTCTCCAATATTTTAATTCAGGAACAATAATCCAGTCTCAAATGAGAGAAGTCTTGGATGTTCATGTACGTTACCATCAAACAACCGATGGTTTCAGATTTTCACATACCAAAACTAGATTGCTTCCTGAAGGCTCGTCGGTCCTAGATCCCAACTTGGAAGAGAGACCAAACAAAAACTAGACTGTTTTCTGCCAAAACTTCGAAAAGACAACTCATGGTTTTATATATGCCTTTCCCAGTACTAATTGATTAGCACAAATCTATTGTACATTGGCATCCTTATTAAATAATTGCAAATGGTTTGCACCGTTAAATTCGTCCGTGCACCTGCTAGTTTTTCTAAAAACCGTAGAGCTTTGGAATCCCTAGTTCCAGTTGGTAAGTACCCGATTGATATAATTCTCATATGACGCACTCATTTCTCCTCAAAACTAAAGTAACGACACACACCTTAATTCTCATATGCAACATGACATGCATGTGGTTCATGGTGCGCTGCTCACATAGTTAATTTTAAGCGAGGGTATGGTGCCAATCCTCGCAATGTGGATAATAGATTCTTAAAAAAAAATGATCAAAAAGGGCTATTTTCATGTTTAGTTTTTAGGTTGTTAATCATGCCCAAAAAAACTTTCAGTATGCAAAGTACAAATTTCAATAGGCCGGGGTTTTTTGCATGACATTACACTATCGTGTCGGACTGTCTGTCGGAGGTTGATTCGTTGGTGTCATCTCATCTCACCTTGCAAGTCGTTTCATGGAATGAGCAACGGCCTGTTATTTTTGCTAAGATTTATGGCTTTTGACTATGATTTGTGGTTTTTAGGCTGTTTATATGAGAGATTATAGAGTAACTGAAACTCACGTGCAATTTTTGTCAATATAAATGAAGTTGGTATAGTATGTACTATAATTAACTTAGTAGATTCTATCTTAAAAAGATATTTTATTTAAAAGATAGTTACCGTAAAAAATTAAAAGCTGAAAAAGAACAGATCCGTGCACTGACAAGAAGTTCCGTATGAATGATGGATGCTTCACCTACCAGGCGCTAATTGGCGCATGACAAGAACCTATATATGTAGCTCACATGCATGTCCCCGTTCGGTCGTTTCGTTTTCTTTTTGGTTCCTTTTCTCTTATCCATACAGGAAGTTAGTACAGTTGGTCTATTTCTTGAACAATGCTGGATTGTGTTCACTGAAGAACCTACCTGGTGAGAATTTGTGAAGTCATGATCATATAAAGATGCACTGTTTGCATGAGAGGAGCTGCATTCGTTGGATCCTGTATGTAAAACGATACTGTTCGCGCACCTCTCACATAATACGTTCAGCGTTCTCATGTCCACTCGGCCAAATAATTTCGAATGGTTGGTGCTCTATCTAGATATATTCTAGGACGCATGTGTGCAGTTGCAAGTTGAGAGCATAATTCAATCCCAAGACGTAGGCATTTGAGCATGTATCTTGTTCTTTTCCATGCTGTTGCCGCTGGTAGGTGCTCAAGCGATTGATGAGAAAATGCACTTTATGAATCTGTCAATATTGGTCACACAACAATATGATATTCTGCAGGACTGCAACAGAAGTCTTGTCAGTTGCAATGCAAAATGCAGGTCCGAGTAGTTAAACATAAGTTAGAAAAAAGGAATGGTTTCACCCAAAAAAAAAAAGGACATCATGTCGTTCTGTCATAATCAAGATAGAGCGGTATGGGAGGAACTAGTTTTAATTTGTCCCAGTATCTTTTGACAAGATTGCAATCCAATCCTTTGTCATGTATCATCCAATTCAATAATTGATTATTTGTTAAATGGAATACACTCTGATTGGAATCCAAGTAGGGCAGGTACAAGCTGCCCGGACCACCACTACGAAAGCCAAGAATTAGATTATATATATAGGATCTAGGATTGAAGAAAGAAATGCAAGTTACAAGCCTCAGATGGTTAGATCATTAGCTTCTTCAGGAGCTCGAATCCGCATGATTAGCATATCCCAATCTGCCCTAGGATAACCAGTTGCGACAAGCACAGCTAATGCAGTCTTCTGTTAGGTCTACTGGTCCTACAACTACAAGAGAACTTGAGACAAATACTGGATATAGTTTATGCCAGATTGATACGACGGTGCCGTGGAATTCAAGCCAGAATGACATACATTGAACTAGTAAGCTTTTATAATGTTCTATTGCAAAAACTTATTTGATTTGTGAATTTAGATCACCACATTCATATTAATTATCCTTACGCAGAGTAAGAACACAAAATATGGCTGAGATCTTTTCGACTTTAAGTCGGCTTATACTTGTATTGTCTATAGTAACAAGTTTTTAAATGATGCGTTTTTTTAAAACAGGGTCAATAGGAAGATTATAGTAAAAAGTAAACTAAGTTCAGCTGTATCAGCTAAAATCACATACGACTATTTCTTGTGCGTACTACCTTTTACTAACAAGTAGAATTCAAATATTTAGGCCCCGTTTGGCACAGCTCTAGCTCCGAGATCTATGCTGGATCTGTAGTTTGTTGACTAAATTAAAGTGATTTAAATATTTTTATTTAATATATAATATAAATGAAATGAGTCATGTAAATGCACTTAACATGCCTGCAACTCTAGATCCAGGATTTCCTAGAGCTACAGATGACCAGCTCTAGGAAATCTACAGATTTCCTAGAGCTAGAGCTCTGCTTAAACTATAAGCTATCAGCCTAAAAGAACCCATCATGTAACAGCCTCCTCCTCCCAAAGGAGCACAGTCTCCTCCCACCCGCTCCTCCGTCCCATTGTCTTTCTTGATGGCCTCTCTAGGCACACGTCCGGCTACCATTGGGCGCGGTAAAGCTGAGCGGTGGCTCGACCTAGGCCCCCCCATGTCGTATGGTAGCCTCGCCTCTGGAGCTAAAGCAGGGTCGCCTTCCTTCTATCTGGTGGTGCTTGTGGGCACAGCTCCAGCGTTGGCACCATCGACGGTGAAGTGTCCTGGCTATGGCAGCGCCCCCTCTGGTGTCCTTACTCGGTACCCCTCCCCGCGTTCGCACCTGGTAGGCAGGATCGAAGCGCCGCTACATGCCGATGAGGGCTAGCACGTTTTCAAGAGCAGGCACCACTGATGGCGTGTCGATCAACAGTTGTTGGCACCGACAAACCAAAGGAGCGAGTTTTCTGCTGACCTAATTTGTCGTTGCTGGAACTGCCTCGCGGCCGACCATGTCAAGGCTGATTGTAGGAATCCTACAGGATGCAAGTGCTATTGGGCCTTTGGCCATCGCCTCAAGGACTGCAAGCGGCCACGTAGTCTGCAACTTCGGGTCGGAGCACAACAAGACCGCCATGTGCGCCGTTGTGAAGCCCAGCTCGGGCTCGGTTGTGGCCATCCAACAGATCACTTCCGCGTGCCTACAACAGTTGATTTCAACACCTTGTCCCCTCATTCAGTTGCTTCCAGATCCTTGTCCCCTTAGCCCAGCTCCCTAGGCTCACCTGGGATTGCTGCTGGCTTAGAGTGTTGTCGTGCTGCCACGCGCGGAGGTGTCCAATGAAATCTTCATTCCGCGTTGTGCCTTCTTGTCGTCGACCATCCCAACACACGCCTAGACCACGCCGTCTGTGTCATGCCGCACACGACATAGCACGTCGAGATGGAGGACCACCTCAAGCAAGCTCTACTTTCCTATGTTGGTGGGAATAGGCCACTGGTGTCCAAGGAGGAGGCGGCCATGGCACTCGAGGAGCGGACTGGAGTTCCATGTTGCAATTTCTCAGTACACAACTTTCGCCCCGAAAACTTCCTCATCGTGTTTGCCATAGAGGAACTAAGGAACCAAGTCACCCACCGCGGTAGGGTAGAATTCTCCCTTTGACGCTCTTCCTCAAGACATGGATGAGAGAAGCACAAGCATCCAACGTTTCTCTCTTGTTTAAGGTATCACTTGACATTGAGGGGTTGCCAGCCCATCCCTGGGCTTGGCACATGGCATCAAGCTTTCTCTCACCATCTTGCTAGATTGAGCGGCTGCATCCTGACACAGCGAGTAGGCAAGACTTGGCATTCTTTAGGCTGGATGTCTGGACGGTCGATCTAAGCTCCATCCCCAAAGAAGCCTCACTGCCTATCGTAGAGCCAGACGAGGAGACTCCTAACCCCTTTGAGCCGATCTTTGGTCACTTGTTATTGCTCCTCATAGAGAAGTCACTTGCATACAAGCTCATAATACACTATTGGGAATACAACACCGGATCTACACGCCCAAATTCAATACGACCACTCCGTAGTTCCTACGACTACGGTGAAATCTAAGGATAGAAAGAACAGAGTCTTCCGAGTATGAGTGGGAGAGAGATCTTATGCAGTGGAATGATTCCTTTTTTTCACTGTCTCTCGCTCTGCTTTCGAGTTACATTATGACTTTTATACAGACACTCCGACTTACGACTACTCGGCTTCTGCTCGGCCACTTTGCCCATGCTCCGTTCCACTGCTAACGACTATTACAGTGCCTACCAACCACAACTACTGCCTATACCGAGCAAAGCGTTGACGACTGCTACAGTGACCACCGTATGCTACAGTGGCCACCGATTATTACAAAGTTGGTCGTAGCCGACCACACACATGCTGGTCGATTATGACCACACTGGTCATAATGACCACGCACAAACTGGTCGTCTGCAACTACATAGACTAGTTGTCTACAACCACACATGATTGTAGCAATCACACACAACATGGTCATAACCGACCACACACAACGTGGTCGGGACCGACCATGCACAACCTGGTCATCTACGGCGACACAACCTAGTTGTGACGACCACACACGACCTGGCGGTCTACGACCACACATAACCTGGTCGTGACGACCACACACAACGTGGTCGAGTCAGGTTTATACAACCACACTCACCCCCTAAACCTGACACAAGTCGTGAGGTCTTTGACTCTGATCAGCTCCCGCATTTCACCGAACTTGACTCTGGGAGATGCCTTCGTGAGGATGTCTATGCACTACTCCTCTGTGCTGATGTGCTCCACGATCATTTGCCCTTGTTCGACACATTCTCTAATGAAGTGAAAACGTGTGTCAATATGCTTACTTCTGCCATGGAACACTGGGTTCTTCATGAGTGTGATCACCAACTTGTTGTCTACGAATAGAGTTACTGGCTCGATCAGTGATCTCACTGCACAGACTTCTGAGCTAGATCGCCTGGCAAGCTGCACCAGTCGCTGCCATAAACTCTGCCTCACATGAGAAGAGTGCGACCATCCTATGTTTTAGAGAGCTCCAGGTGATCAGGCTCCCAGTGTGGTAGAAGGCATAGCCGCTCGTGCTTCTCTTGTCTTCCACATCCCCAGCGAGGTCACTATCGCTGTAGCCTACTAGGAGCCCTTCACCTCCTTTCGAGTACTTCAAGCCTGAGTTTATGGTTCCCTTCACATATCTCAGGACTTGCTTGACTACCTGAAGATGGGTTTCCTTGGGTGCTTTCATGAACCTACTTAGCATCCCCACCGAGTACGCCAAGTCCGGCTGAGTGTGCATCAGATACCTCAAACTTCTGATTATGCGATGGAAGTTAGTGGCATCTATAGGTACTCCCTTCTCATCCTTGCTCAACCTCAATTTGGGTTCCATAGGAAATTTGGGTTCCCACAATTTGGCCACCAGCAATACCTTTTTGGCATATGCCGATTGCTTCAGGGTAATTTCTCCCACCTTCTTCTCTACCTCAATTCTCAGGTAGTATGTGAGAAGTCCAAGGTCACTCATCTCATATTCCCTCATCATCTATTGCTTGAACAAGTGTATACGGTCTTTGTTTCTACCCGTGACGATCAGGTTATCTACATATACTCCGACCACCAACAGATCAGTCTCAGAGCTTCTTTTGTAGGGAGCTTGGTCTTGGGGATATTTCTGAAAATCGAGCTCCCTCAGTGTGCTATCCAGCCAGATGTTCCACGCCCTCGGAGCTTGTCGTAGGCCATAGAGCGCCTTGGACAATTTGTACACAAGGTGCTCTTGATTCTCTACGACAAAGCCTTCGGGTTGCTTCACACAAACTTCTTATTGGAGTCTCCCATTTAGAAATGCAGACTTGACGTCAAGGTGGTGAACCTCCTAACTCTTCTAAGCTACCAGTGCTAGCAGTAGCCTCACTATATCCATTCTTGCACCAATGCAAATGCTTCTTCATAATATATTCCTTGTCTCTGCACGTATCCTTTTGCAACAAGATGTGCTTTGTGCTTGACATGGTTCCCATTTGAATCTTTTTTCAATTTGAATACCCACTTGAGACTGATTGCTTTCTGAGCAGTTGGTAACTCAGTGAGCGACCATATCTTGTTCTTCTCGATCGCTTCTTTCTCCATCTTCATTGCATCCTGCCACTCAGATGAAGTTGCCGCCTCTTAATAGCTCTATGGCTCCTCAGCTATTAGTAGTAGCATCTCCGAATCGAGTTTGACTGGTGATGCTTCTGTGTATCCTTCAGAGAGTGCTCGGTATCTTATGGTTCCTTCCTCTGTTTCTGGAGAAGAGAGACTTGAGGGGCCTTGATCTTCTCCCGAGTCTGACTGGCCATCAGACATTGCAGCGAGATGGTGGTCCAGTCCTCCAGCCCGAGTACTGAAGTGTCTTTCTCAAAGATCTCATCTCAGCTCACAACAATCTTCTTGTTTTGAGGATCATATAGTCGATAAGCTTTGCTTCCTTCTTCGACACCGAGATGAACTAACAACTTGCTTCTATCGTCCAGTTTCCCCAAGTGGACTCTTGGTATTTTTGGATGTGCGGTACACCCAAAGACCCTCACATGCACCAGATTTGGCTTCCTCCCAGTCCAGGCTTCATATGGAGTAACTCCGACCAGTGCCTTGGTCGGAATCCTGTTCAGGAGGTAGATGGCGTGGCGGACTGCTTCTCTCCACAGTACGCTGCACACTACCATGGTCTTCAAAAGACTTCTTGTGGTCGCCAGCACCATTCGGTTCCACCGCTCTACCACCCCATTTTTCTATGGTGAATAGGGTGAGGGGAAATGTCGGCAGATTTCTTCTTCATCACACAATTGTGCAAACTGATTCGAGAGGAACTCTCCCCTCGGTCAGTTCTGAGTGTCTTCAATTTATGTCCAGACTCATTTTCGACCAGCTTCTTGCACTTCTTGAAGGATACGACTACTTCACTCTTCGACCTCAGGGTGTACAGCCACATCATCCGATTGTAGTCGTTGACGAGTAGTAAGAAGAACTTGCTCCCGGCTGGTGTCTGAGGAGTGATCGGACCACACAAGGCTGCATGTATGAGCTGCAAAGGCTGGACTACCTGGTACACCGCCTGAATCGAAAATGGTAGTCATGCTTGCTTGGATAGCAGACAACCTTTACAGATCTGAGTAGGATACTTGATCCTGGGTACTCCCTGTACCATCTCCTTGTTGACCATCAGCTTCATCGCTTGGAAGTTGAGGTGTCCCAGCCAAGCATGCCATAACCACTCCGGTTTGGCTAAACTCACAGCAAGGTAGACTGGTACAGCGGTATGCAATAGCGCCTTGTGCAGTCTACTCGCCGAGCATTCAACCTTCATCATGAGCCTTCCTGTCCGGTCGTACATCTGGAGTAGGTTGTCTTCGAGTGCAACCTTGGTGCCAGCCTCTGTCAATTACCCAAGCTCATGATGTTTTTGCAAATATTGGGTAGGTAGTATACCTCGGTCAGTAATCGTTGCTCCCCATTCTTGCACTCGAACAAGACTGAATCTTTACCCTTGATCTGCACGGTCGATCCATCTTCGAAGCTCACTCTCCCAATGACATTTTCATCAAGTTCGGCGAAGAACGAGCATTATCTGGTCATATGGTTACTGGCTCCATTGTCCAGATACCACATTCTGGTCATTTGCCATTCATGAGTTGTGACTTTCTTGTCGCCATCTTCTCGCAGGTCCGGCAGGACTCCTTGCTCATTCAAGAGTACCATATTGCATGGCTCCTCCGCACATACGACCAGCATCAAGGCTGGCTCATCTTCTTTGCCTTTCATCAGGTTCACCTCCTCTCGGCACTTTCTACGACATTCAGAGGCATAGTGCCCCTTGTTGTCACAGTTAAAGCACTGGATGCGACTCTTGTCTTTGCCGCCTCCAGCACCTTCCTTCTGTGTCCCGCCAGGACTGGCGAAATGACCTCTGCCGTGGCCACGACCACGACCGCTGCCTCGGCCATGACCTTGTGGGTTTCCTGCTCCTCGACCCCTGTTACATGATGACGACTCCCTGCTGCCTCTCTGTTGCCACGCCAAACACTCGGTGTGAGTGAAGAGGAGCTGCCCATCGGTGCTGAAGTTACCAACACGATGTTGGATCCTCTCTTCATAGGCCTTCAGGCGCCCAATGGCTTCCTCGAACGGCATTGACTCCAAATCAGAGTACTGCTCGATTAAGGCGACCATCGAAAGAAATTTGTCAGGTGCCAAGTCAAGGAGCTTCTTTACGAGCACAAGGTCCTCTAGGGTTGAGCACTACCCTTTCTTCTTCCTACCTTTCTCACCTCCACCCCTCCCTCTTCACCAAAGGCCATCTGACTCGAGCACGAACCGAGAATAGCGACCCAACTCCATCTCACTCTCGAGCACGGACCAAGCACAGCGACCCAAGTCCATCATTTCCTTCTTGTTTGGGATATAAATTGGGCTGTCATTGTTTGGTGTGGACTCACGTACGAAATCAAAGCATCAGTGCCGCATTTTCGGCAACGAGAAGCTTCTAATCTGTAGGAGAATGCCACGGATCTGTGCAGCAACTGAGCAGAGATCGAGCCGGAGACGAGCCGCAGCTAGGCACATGCGGATGACGTCGCCGGATGGAGACAACGTCGCTGGAGACAAACACGGTGTCAATACGGCCAGTGAGTATGTCAAGTGGAGCGCCGCGGATCCATGTGTCGCCGCCTCGCCACCCACGTGCGGTTCTGCTGCCCGTGCGGCGTGCGCCGCCAGAGCTCGAATTCAGCCATGGTCGTGGCAGTCACTATCAGTTCTAGTCGCCTGAGCTCGAATCAAGCCCGTGGTTGTGACGACCGCAAATACGGCCTCCACGATGACGACCACGGCCCAACTCAAGATCCATCCTTCGCGACGACGGCACCAAACGAAGACGGTTTTGTTGCTGACTCAAATATCCACGTGTTGGCCAGGGTGCATCCAACATGCTAAACCGCCCTGAGAGAGCTCAACTGTTCACACAAAATGGCATTATAACCATTTTTCAAAAAATTTGGCCACCGAATATTTATTTTTTGCAAATCTAGCCTTCTCCTTGTAAACCTGCAGAGCTCCTCCAGTTCAGTAGGTCACCGGCAACCACATTTAATTAGTGTGTATGTTTAATTTATGCTAATTACATCTAATTAGTACTAATTATATTTAATTAGCATTAATCATAAAAAATAAGATCACTACCATAGTGGGGGCTTGGTAACAATACCTACCGTAGTGGGGGCTTAGCAGCAGAGCTCCTGAGCAACTATGGCTCAGCAAGTGCAGTTGAGCTCCCTTGGCTCGACAGCACCTGCTGAGCTCTTATAGCACAGCGATGACATGTATCGTCTACCGCGGCTACTGAGCTTGGGGAGGAAGCTAGATTTACAAAAACAAGTATTCAAAAGTCAAAATTTAAAAATAATAGTTACATTGTCATTTATATGAACAGTTCACTTTGTATTGGCAAAACCACCGTTCAAAACCAAGTTTGGGAGCTATTTGCTCTGGTTTTAGGAGTTTTGGGTTAAGATAGAGGTTAAGTGGATAGAGCACGGTAGAGCAAGGGTAAATTGGATTTATTAAAGAAAACAAAACCCACAAACATAGATGACTGTTAAGACCCAAACTATAATAGGCGCATAATTAAGTAAACCTATACCTGGCCTACAGAGGAGGGAAAGCTAACTTGAGGCTGGAGTGGCCCACCTTGAGTCTTGACCACCCAAAGATGGGCTTGACCATTTTTTTTGAGGTCCTCGTCTTCTTTTTTTGGTACTGAAACCAATGGCTTGACCAATTTTGCTTAAGAACTATATTTGCAACTTGCAAGAGAACTATGTTCCCTAATACAATTTGTGGCTAAAAATTTGGGGGTGAGAATGTTTTCGTTTGAAGTAACCCTATCCTGACCTGTCGTGCCCAATGGGCATGCTTAGAGTCATGGATCGCTCCATGCCGCACTCTCTCCTTGGACCCGGGTATCCTTTGGACCATGAGGGTCACCCCTATAACCTATTGGTTGTCCCCTGATGATGAGGAGCCTGGCGGCCTTGAAGAACATGTTGCCCTTGCTGCGTGCCGATGCCACCAACCGTGCTTGCCGTGCCATGTTGGTTGCTTCCTTGCTGGCAGACCTGCAGTACATCCTCCAAAGTCGCCACCGCCAACCTCCCCACGACCATGTAAACTAGTGACTAGATGCTTGCAGGGTGCCCATCTGGTGGTGTGCATGGCCAAAGGATGTGGGGTCAACCCTGATGGCCTCCCTGCAGTCGATGATGGCTTCCACTAGGTGCCCCATGCATGGCCATACACTACTACAGAAAAGGTCATTACAGACGGTTCGAAAACGTCATCACAGACGGTTTTGTGAACCGTCTGTATTTATGGGTCAGTGATAATCGAAGGTCATCACAGACCGTTTTCGAACCGTCTGTGATTATCAGCTATCACAGACGGTTTTTGAGTAAAAACCGTCTGTGATAGCTGATAATCACAGACGGTTTTTATTTAAAAACCGTCTGTGATACTAATCATCACAGACGGTTTTTGAGTAAAAACCATCTGTGATATTCCCTTCAACCCCTAAATATATTTCTGTTTATTGGCTAGCCTCAGGAAATGCTAGCCATGCCCTCTGAAACAAGCAGATAATTTCGCTCAATATAGGCGATTACAATACATATATATGTGTATATACATACATACATACATATACATATATATATATCTACATATATACATATATAGAATCAATATCTATCTATTATTACTACAAGGTCTCTAAACAAAGTTCTATGAAGCAAATGACACAAATTAGTGTACCCGGTTCATTGAACAGGGAACAATAGACACTTGCTTCATGCCCCTTGAAGGTCTATGTGGCATATACTATTACTACAAGGTCTCTAAACAAAGTTCTATGAAGCAAATATCACAAACTAGTGTATCCGGTTCATTGAACAAGATACACTAGAATGTGTTACTTGCTTCATGCCCCTTGAAGGTCTATGTGGCATATACTATTACTACAAGGTCTCTAAACAAAGTTCTATGAAGCAAATAACACAAACTAGTGTATCTGGTTCATTGAACAAGATACACTAGAATGTTGTAGGACCGAAATGGCAACAGAGGGGGGGGGGGGGGGTGAATGGTGCCTTCAAACTTCCCCGAGTACTTCCACCAGATCTTCTTCTCCGATAGCTAGAGAGCTATGAAGAAGCTAGTTCTCTGCTGTCGATATCTTACTGTGATCGGTCGATTCTCTGTTGTGGTCGGAATGATCAAACCCAGTTCCAGAGGAATCGAGATCCAGCAGCAAGAAAGTCCGACAAGAATGGTGAACAGAAAATATTGCACGATCGAGCAAAGATTCCTCTGACCACTCGTTGCTCTCGGAAATAACTTGACCAAATGGTCTTGAGTACGATTTCCAGTTCAGAGCAGGAGGAAACAAGGCAGCTAGAACTCTTCTCAAATCAAGAAAGCCAGAGCACAACTAAGAATCAGCTTCTCATGCATACAAGAAAAGGATAACGCAGAGAAAGCACAAACAAGACAATCAAACACCTCACAGAACGGAAACTCAACATAGAGGAAGAGAGATGACACGATTGATCATGGAGGTTTCTACAGCCACTCCATCGGAGGTACAAGAGCAACCGTGCTCTACCCAGAGACAACTCACACAAATAGAAACGAAATACTCAGAGTGACTCAGGAACAACCTCACCGAGCATCCGAGCTCTACCCTCTCTATTTATAGTCTTCTTGCTATAGGGGGGAGAACCCGTTAACTCCCACCTAACACCGGGTTTTACCACTCTCTTTACCAAACAGCGAGAACGAGCTCCAGTGCTTTACCCGTTACACCCAACGGCTCCACTGCTTTGCCCGTTAGCGCCAACAACTCCAGTGCTTTTGCAGAGACACAGCTTCCCTTTGCAGCTTTCCGCATTTCTCCAAAATGCCACTTCGCTGCCTTCCCGGAAGCTTTCTCCTGCCTTGCCGATCACGCTTGCAACCACCTCACAGACTTCGTCGTCTTTGGCATCTCCCAGCCGATCACGACCTCAGCACCCCCGTGCCTAGTATCGACCATCCATGCCTCACCACGACTAGTCTCAAAGTCCTGCAAACCATCACAGACAAGCAAACCATTACATAGCACCGCTCACAATAGTATCCAACCACTTGAGCCAGAAAACAGAGCTCAAATCATACTCTTACCAAGTCGTATACCACCTACGACCAGACGAAAATAGAGAACAATGAATGCACACGACATACGACCACAAAATCAAGCCATACGACCAGATACAAAGAGTCTACGATCATCGCTAACTTGCTACGACCACCCACAACTCGCTACGGCTTTAACGCTCAAAGTCTACGACTTCAACCCAAGTCGTTACGACCGATCGAAAAGATAACCCAACAAATGCACAAGGTCCCTGACTTCATCACAAAGCCCTACGACCAAATTCCAGCTCAAATGGTCAAGTCTGCAGGTCATACGACCGATTCCAACTGCGTGCGAGCACGTCCGACCACGCCAGACTGCTCTACGACCAAATCCGACCGGTATCGACTACAACCGACCGGCTACGACCACAACCGACTGAGTCTGACCCCGACCCGACCTCGTTCGACCGCTTCACAACATGGTCAAAGTCCACCGCCTTCCCATGTGGTCGCAAGCTCAAGTGCCGGCCCCCGACCACGGTGGTCGAAGCATCGACTTCCGACCGCAGCTCTCAATAACGTAGTCGTAGAGTGCCGACTACTCACGTGGTCGAACGCCCGAGCGCCGACTTCCGACCACAGCTCTCAACAACGTAGTCGTAGAGTGCAGACTACTCAACGTGGTCGTACGCCCGAGCGCCGACTTCCGACCACAGCAATCGTAGATTCGACTTACGACTTCAGACTTCGGCCAACGAGGTCGTACCAGCTTCGACCACAGCCAAAGTGGTCATATTCGCCCAGAATGTAGTCGTAACACTGCGCATGGCTTTCGACCATGCCCAAACGTGGTCGAAAACGACTTGGCTGGCTCCCTATACTGCATAACGTTGTCGTAGACATCCCGGCTGGGTTCCAACCGCTGGCAACATGGTCGTACGGGTCATTTCGACCAGGACCAAGGTACGACTATGGCAAAACCAGCCGTAAACATCCCTGGTGACCTACGATCACGGCCAAACGTGGTCGTAACCTGCTTCGCCCACGACCAACGTGGTCGTACTGGCCTTCGACCACGGCCAAACGTGGTCGTGCTGTCCTTCGACCACGGCCAACATGGCCGTACTGCCTTCTGATGCCCTTCGATCATGACCAGAGTGGTCGTAGACCCCTCGGGTGACCTTCGACCACGCCCAACGAGGTCGTATTAGCTGCAGAACACTTCGCCAGGGCTACGACAATGCAGAACTAGCACAAACCTCGAGAACTAAACTCAATCTTCCTAGATCAAGAGTCAATTACTCATCACAACCATGAGGTGACCTCCACATGGTCTCTCAAATGTGTTACTTGCTTCATGCCCCTTGAAGGTCTATGTGGCATATACTATTACTACAAGGTCTCTAAACAAAGTTCTATGAAGCAAATAACACAAACTAGTGTATCCGGTTCATTGAACAAGATACACTAGAATGTGTTACTTGCTTCATGCCCTTTGAAGCTCTATGTGGCATATATATGAAGCAACAAGCATCAATAATAGAATCAATAACAGTCTTTAACTTGTCAAAATTAATTCCTAACAGATCAGTATATGGATTTGCTATAATATGAAAACAGCAAGAACCGAATGGCACAAGAACAATATATCAATGTCTAGAGAATGTCTTCCAGAGTACAAACTTAATTGTGATAACAGAGTTGACAGTAATTAGAGCTCAAAGACTAATTTAACCAATCTCAGTATATGATTTATATCATCATCGAGCAACAATCAATCCCACAAGCAATCTATGTCTCCCAGTGCACAGCCCACACAGATTGCATACAAAAATCACAGACTCACTCACAAGACCAGTGATATTCGAAATCACCAGAAGAACAGGGGCTAGGGGAGGTGGCGGCGAGGGCTCGGGGAGGCGACGGCCCGGGGAGGCGGCGGCGACGGGCTCGGGGAGGCGACGGCCCGGGGAGGCGGCGGCGACGGGCTCGGGGAGGCGACGGCCCGGGGAGGCGGCGGCGACGGGCTCGGGGAGGCGACGGCCCGGGGAGGCGGCGGCGACGGGCTCGGGGAGGCGACGGCCCGGGGAGGCGGCGGCGACGGGCTCGGGGAGGCGACGGCCCGGGGAGGCGGCAACGACGAGCTCGGGGAGGCGACGGGCCCGGGGAGGCGGCGACGACGGGCTCGGGGAGGCGACGGCCCGGGGAGGCGGCCGGCGAGGGCTCGAGGGAGGCGGCGGCGAGGGCTCGAGGGAGGCGTCGGCGACGGCTCGGGGAGGCAGATCGGGATTTAGATATAGAATAACTGCAGAATACACAGAAAACCCTAGCCAGAGGGTATATATAGGGGATTATCACAGACGGTTCTAAGTTTAGAACCGTCTGTGATAAGCCTACTATCTCAGACGGTTCTAAACTCAGAACCGTCTGTGATAAGGCAGTTTACGAACAGTCTGTGATATTAATGTATGAGACGGCGGTTATATACGAAGCATCACGGTCTGTGATATTAATGTAAGAGACGACGATTATATACGAAGCGTCACTGGTGGTTTCGAATATGAACCGTTTGTGATAATGCTTATATTTGCACGCACTATTCCATTTCTTCGATCTAAACTGTCCTCTCCCTCATCTTCTTCGATCATCACCGCATTTCTCAACAATGACATCTAAAATTTTGTTCATCTCCTTCCTCTCATCTATCCATCATGAGTTGTTCGGCCGCAACCTTACATAGGTGGCCAACAATTTACGTCTGGAGCAGCTCCTCCACTCACGCCCTGCTTTCCTTCCTCGACTCGCTTCCAATATCGTCCGTCAACTAGACCTCATCATCCGCCGTCGACGGAGGTGTCTCGTTGCTGCTCATGAAAAGGAAACTGCCCTCAGCCTTATTCTTCTCTACAATGTCCACAAAGCGGAGGAAGCTCTTGCGGAAGTGCAGAGTGTGATAGATAACCTTTCCGATCAAGCAGAATCGGCCGATTCTGTTGAAGTTTATCATGGCATCCTCTTTGAGATTATGGGTCATGCTAATGATTTACCCAGGCCGAATTTTTTCTATTTAAGCCCTTTTTTTGAAAAATATTCACATTTAGACCCCTGGTGGTTTTAATTCCGTTTTTGGACCCAGGGGGTCGGCGCCGTGACCCACGGCGCCGAGGTAACACGTCTCGGCGCCGTGGAGCACGGCTCCAAGGTGCCAGGCCCACTCCAGCCTGGTGGCCTGCTTGGCGCTGACGTGGCAGCACCTCGGCGCCGTGGATCGTGGCTCCGAGCTCGGAGCCGTGGGTCGTGGCGCCGAGCTCGGAGCCGTAGATCGTGGCGCCGAGCTGCCTGCCACGTGGCGCCGAGCTCCCTGCCACGTCTGCAGACACTCGGCGTCTAGGGTTTGCACCGATCAGGCTTTACGTTGTCGCAAAAAGAATTACTAGTTGTATTTTGTTAATTTTGTTACTAGTTGCAGGAACTGTAATGATTATAAGTTTTGTTAATTTTGTAGTTGTGAATTACAAAACAATTTGAAAAAATTGTAAAACAAGTTTATGTTGATTGGCTCGTTGTAGATGCATAAAAAAATATGGTAATTTTTTAGGAACGATTGTGCGTAGAACGGTCGATATATAAAATGGTAAGTGACTTTTAAGGTATGATATGTTTTAAGGGTTTGCAATTCCCATGATTTTTGCAAGGTTTGGTAATTTTGTAGTTGTAATATGGGAACGAATCTGATGAAGTCGTAATAAAAGTTTATGTTCATTGCAAGTTGCACATGCAAACCAAATTATGCTAAATTTTTTTGCCGAAGGATTGAGCGTAGAAATATCGATGCATATAGTGGTAAGTGATATTTCGAAGGTGAGTGATATTTTGACATGGCAGGCATGTGGCATGTGTGCAACTATGTACTTCTAATGTTCAGAATTCCACCACTAGTCCTAACATGCATGCCTTAGGGAAAATAACTTGCTGGGTCTATTACATTTTGTCTACTGGGTGTAGCGTGGTTGTTTCCCCTTTTTGTCACGCCCTGAAGATGGCTCCGCTGCATCCTTCTTCCTGTCACTCTTGGTCTTGAGAGCTGCCTCCCGAGCTTGAAGCTCCTCCTCCTGACGCTTGATGGCAGCTTCACGCAGACTTAACTGCTCCCGCCTCCTTTGCAACTCATCCTCCTTGCCCTTCAGACGGATTTGGTCCACCCTCACGCGGCGCTCTTGGTCAAGCCGCATCTGTCGTTCCACCTCGCGAGCCTGAGTCATCTTGACAAAATATTGTGCTTTGTTTTCCACCTCCACTGCCCGGTTATTTGGCCATGCCGGCGACACCCGATCCACCCATTCGATGAACCTGCAAGCCTATGTGTGGCGTGGTAGATGTCATCGATCAAGTTGAAAAAAGATAACGAGAAACAAATGATTTAGTTGTGGTCGTTACCACGAAGTCGTCATCCAGGTCAGGACATTTGAAGAACCTACGGCCGTATTTGGCTCGTTGTACTCGATCAGTCCAGACTCCCAACATCGTCCTAAAGCCGCAATGGCACTTCGGGCGCTCATGCCACTCCGGCACTCCAAATGGGTCGGACCTCCAGGAAGACATTGTTGTGTAGTAGTATTGTTCGTAGGGAAGCTCGCATCCTCGCAGGACAAATGTTCTCTCCTTGAAACCCCTGTAAGATCTCCGTGTTGCAAACGAGGCCTAAATTAATTCTTTTTCAGGGGATGAGGCCTGAAGTAGTTATCAATTATTATTCAATTAATATGAGATGGCATTTTTAGAGAGCAGAAAAGGAAAGAGTGAGAGAGAGAAAATAAATAGACAATCAAAATAGGCGAAGTAGCGGTACTTGGGAGGTAGGAGAGGAGGGCGGTGAGACGAAGAGAAGAACCCCACTGAAATCTCACCTTTCTCCTTCCCCCTCCCTTCCTCCCCTCTAGATCTCCCCACACCTTGCACCGTAGATCCAAACCCTGACCCCCTTCGCGTGGTGACACCGTTGGTGCTGGCCATGATCTCCTCGAGCAAGCTCAAGTTTGTCGACTTCTACATGTCCCGCTCCGGCACGTATTCTCTGACTCGTGACTTAGCTCCTCTAAGCCATCCATTCTCAGATGAGTGGTCCAGATTTTTTTTGTTTTGATTTTTTTACTTCTAGTTTTTAGTTTTTTATTTTTATCCTTTTCTAGTTTTTCTTTTTTCTTTTTTATATTATCTGTGTTAAAATAACATATTTTTATAAATAAAAAATATGTTATTTTAACACAGATAATATAAAAAAATTAAAAAGAAAAAAAATAGAAAAAGATAAAAATAAAAAACTAAAAACTAGAAATAAAAAAATTTGGACCACTCATCTGAGAATCGATGGCTTAGAGGAGTTAAGTCACGTCCCGCTCGGTCCCGCTCATGCCCCTCCTGATCTCCCCATTTATGTCATAATTGAATCAACCCAGTCCAAACTGAGGAAGACATCTTCAAAGAAAGGGGAGAATCTTAAATCATTGCGGATGGCCATGATGTTTCCTTACCCTCTTGCTGTGGAATCAACAGCTAGAAGGCGTCTTAGTGATTACTGTTTACAACCAACAATTCATTACCATGAGTAGTTGTTAGGGTTCTATGTTTCGTACACCGTCCAACTTTTCCCAAAAATCCCCAAAATCCCGATACCAATTCCTGGGATTTGACAAAGTGGTATCAGAGCTCTTTGATTCTTGGCGGCGATTGGGTTGGGGATCGACTGGGTTGGTGAGTCTTGATTCACTGTAAAATCCCTGGTCCGTTCTCCAATCAGGTGACGGGAGAGATCGTAAGTGTGGCGAGGGTTCAGGACTTGTGCCTCGGTAAAATTCCTTAGCCTGGCACCCGATCTGTGAAGGATGATGAAGCCAGTGATCTGAAATGAAGGAGAGGTTTCGGAGTTGAGGACTGTTTGGTAGGAAGTGAAGGAGGCGAGTAGCAAAGCGGAGATGGCACATCATCAAGTGGGAGAGATGCAGAAGCAGGTAGCTAGAATTCAAGTCCAGATGAATAGGATGGAGGCTTTGCTGCAAGGCATTGCAGTAGCTCAGAATAGATCAGCTGATCCGAACATCGAAGGTGGTATCCAATTTAAGGGAAATGGAGAAACACATTGGGTGGATCCAGATCCCATACAATCGAGTGAGCTAGACATGGAAATGATGAGGAGAGTTAGGGATCTTGGCCGAATCAACCTTAACAGCACTCAAGGAGTAAATCTCAATACTAGCCTTGAAAGTAAAACTTATTCCCCCTCTACCAGCTATTCTATAGCACAAGCTCATTTGGGTCAAAATCCATTGCCATACTCTGCTCCCACTTCACCTACCCTGAATCACATGCACACTACATATGGTAGACAGTATGCTAGATCTTGGGACCCTAATACCAGAGAAGCCCAGGTCTAGTATTATGCTAGGTAGAGGAACCCCAACCCAAGTAATGAAAGAGTTAACAACTTTTACAAATCCATTGCTAAGGGACCAAAATTGGATTTCTCAAAATTTGATGGAAGTGATCCCTTGGAATAGATTAGGCAGAGTGAGACTTATTTTGCCATGGCAACTGTTCCTGATGAGGCCAAATTGGATTTAGCATAAATTTATATGGTAGGGAGAGCGACAAATGGCTGAGAAGTACAGGACTTTTATGGGATCCACCCCCATGGCCTGATTCATCTACTTTTGCGTGCCATTGTGCTGCGCTATGGGGTTGTGGAGGGAATGTGGACATACTCAATGGTTGGCTTGGTGTGGGTTCGGCGGTCATCGACGTCCCCTGTTGTCATCGGTGTCATCGGTGCCGTCCTCTCGCGCTTGGCCTTCTGAGCTCCTTCGGGTCTCCTCTCTTCTTGCCCTTCTCCTTGCTCCCTTTCTTGGCTTCAGTTGGCATCTTGGTGGCCGTGGCTAGAATGGTGAAGGAGGAGGTGATTGATGGTCCTCAGCTATGGACTGGGGCTTATGTTTTTATCTTGGCTGTGAGAGAAGAAAATGCAGAAACAAAATGAGAGCATGTGGGCTTGCTGGCTTGCTTATGGGGCATGGCCGTGAGACTCTCTTGGCTTTGTGCAATGACCAGACTGCCCCTCTCTCATCATCTCACTCCCTCTTAAGTCTGAGGGCTTTAAGGACCTTTTGGTCCACGGGTGGGCTCTGTACTGTTGGCTTTTCTACTGCGGTAGGTAAGTCAGTAAAACGTAAGAATAGAATTTTCTGCCGGATGATGAGAACCCAAACTCGAGACGGTGCCAACCGTCCCTGAACGTTCTGGGAACCTCAGTGAGCACTACTTTTATTCGGCATTCTAAAAGCCGATGGGTCTGACGGCAGAACTCTACTTTATTTCCTTTATTCTCCCTTAGTTTATTTCATTTCTCACTTTTCTTCCCTTTGCATTTTGGTGGTATTACATCCTTCTCCCATTTCATCACAAATCTCTGTGCTTTTATTGGAGTTTTCACGGTGGGAACATGTCTTTGTTTATATTTTTCATATTTCTGAATCCATCAAGTATACATGGGTAATGAAAAGTAACCTTTAAATTCTAGGTTTTCGGAATACTGGATTCCATCTTTCACAACACGTTAAGGCTGGTCAAGAACGTTGAGCTAGGAAAGCACATTTGAACAATAAAGGTTGATCTTCAGAGCAGCCTCAAGTTTAGCGGTTGCACTAATTAGTCATTATTTTGTTATACCAGGCTACCAATTTTTAATATATGAAAGAGGAGGGTGTGGGGGGCGTGATATAACTGGGGACCTCACTGTTTTGCTAAATGACTTAATTGGAGTAATGGAACAGTGGATCCTTGTAACTGCACCATTGCTAATTTCGCAAGTTCATCTTGTTGGGTTGATCTCGGCTAACCAACCTCCGAGATATCAGGGAGGCCACGTCCTCCACCTCGCGCAATGATCGGCAGCGTTTCCAACCCCGTTTGGTTTCGGTCCCGGTTACCCAGCGCTATATAAAATACGAGGGTTTTCGGCAGAGGCTGCTACACGAGTTGTTCTAGACTTCTACAAACCCTAACAGATCCGATCGCTAACGACGCGCTGCGGTGAACGAAGGCCGAAGCTCATCTCCGTCCACAGCTCCGTTTCACCAACGCCGACCTCCTCCGTCCGCAACAACCGAGCACCTCAAGATGGCCTCCTCGTCTTCGGGTACGACAATCATGCTTCCGCTCTAAGTATTTTGACTAGGTGTTCATGTTTGATCTAGGGCTAAAGCTATTGTTAATGTTTTAAGACTTAGATTAGTACTTCACATCTGCTGTGCTATTTATTCTGTATTGTTCTGCTGTCCTGTCCAGATTCAGCTCTAAAAGCTCGAAAATGTTGCTGTTCTGATTTTCCGAGTCACGTACGCACCTTCGCAGAATCGTCACATTTGGTGCTTTTGCTCAACTTTTCTTGATCTCGTCCAGATCTGATAGTCATGGAACCAAGCTACAGTTATTTCTTGCATGGCTACGGAACATCCAAATGTTATTAGGGCATCTGAAGTGTATATAGCTTGCTGGCTCTTAAGGTGGGCTCCGCATCATTCTTAAGACTTACGTTGCAACGTTTGAGGCCATCGTCGGCTCTTAAGGTGGGTCCACTTGGTTTGAAGTGTATATAGCTTGCTGGCTCTTAAGGTGGGCTCCGCATCATTCTTAAGACTTACGTTGCAACGTTTGAGGCCATCGTCGGCTCTTAAGGTGGGTCCACTCGGTTGTAAAGAAGGGGATGTGGCAGTTGGTAGTTGGGGAGAGAGAACAATAGAGATAAAGAAAATTGTATTTTAATGCTTGTGGCCAGGTCTTTAGCTTGAGGACCAGCCTCAAGCCTTTTTTGCTTATGGCCTGTTTAAGCTCACCCCTGTAATGTATAAGGTCGACCTTAAAGTGGCTTATGACCCTTTATTTTCATACACTACAGATTCCCTTACCTGTATGGGGTGGCCACCAGAGAAACAAATTTCGGAGAAATTTCGTCCCCTTCGAAGGGCACCGAAACGTGTTTTATTCGGCTAAAACTTGGCCGAATTTGGGTCTATTTGAAATTTGTTCAAATTTTATTCAAATTTTGGCTAAATTTCATAAAAAAAATTGATTTTTTTTCGCCCGAAATGAACGAAATTTCAGATTTCGTCCCTTTTGCTGGTGAACGAATTTTTTTTTGCCTCCGAAAGTTTTAACCCTGGTGGCCACTATTGCAGTTTATAACACATATATCTCAGAGTTTCTGACGACTATTACCAAGATATGTAGAAATTATGTTCAGAAAAAAATATATGGAGAAAGTTTCTCCAGGAACTGCTTATAGCGTTCTCGAAGGTACCATAAGGTCTACAACGAGTGGTACAGCATCTATCCAAGAAAACTTTGCCTGGCCTTCTCAAAATCGTAAGATAACCTGAATTCATAGTATTGTCCATTTGTCTGCCCCCCCCCCCCCCCCCCCCCCCCCCCCAAAAAAAGAAAAGAATTTGCCGGTCTTCCAACGGTGTGCCGTCCTCCGTCTGCGGGCCTCGCTCGTAGAAGCACGACGAACAGAGTCGACATGCAAGAAGTCCAGATGGACGCATCAGGTGACATGAACCGTGGAGGCGCAGTGCGAGCTGCTCTCCCTCTTGAACGGGTACAAGACGACGCTGCACGCCACCTCGGCGGCCCCGCTCACCTTGAACGGCCGTAGCGCCGCGGCCTTCCCTGCCACCGCCGTCGCGGTCTCGAACGGCAGCGCGCCGGTGACCACGTCGACCACGTAGAGCTTGTTCAGGACGACTCTAGCCGCGTCCACCTGCACCCGCGCCCCGACCGTCCTCGTCGACCACGCCGGGATCTTCCCCGCCAGCGCGGCGGACTGCCCCACCGTCGTACCGTGGTACGTCACCGCCGTGACCACCTCGCCGTACCGGAACGGCCCGTGGTTCGGGTTGTGCAACGTGACCTCGACGGCCAGAGAGAGGTTGAGCTCAGGCGGGAGGACGTTGAAGGCGTTGAGTCGTGTGTCCACCACCGTCGCCACCACCCGCGGCGGCCGTGGGCGGAGCACGGTGAAGTAGAGCGCGACGAGGGCGACACCGAGGAGGAGGACAACGGCGAGCACAGCGCAGCAGCATATTATGGCGGCCTTCTTCTTGATCCTTGCCATGCTAGCTTGTCAGGAAGCAAGACGGAGGATTTTCGTTTCTTGATACACGAAGGTCATCGTGGGCTTGTGTTATGTAACAGGGAGGTTACATTTAGATTTCAGTTACTTTTCTTTTTTCTGCTTATATATTTTGGTTGTTTCGACATATGCAGCAATTAGTGAATGAATGGGAATGATACAAATACAACCGTGCATTCTAAACTCAAAAGCAACATGTCAAACTGCATTTGTATATAATCGCATTTCTCTGCAGGCACTGCATAGATATTGTCTGAAATATTGAAATCCTACTGCAACAAAACAATGTTTGAGGTAGTTGAACAGAATTGTGGCACATGGTAGTAGTTTAGATGAAATGCTGAATAACTATAGGAAAATATTACTTCAGTTATTTAGCTGTAGTAGTTTCTTACAACTATTATACCATTGATTTCATTTAAGCTTCCACAGTATTACTGCATTACTATGCTATAATTGCTGTGGTTAACTACTTATTCTTGAATAAGAGGACTGCATTAGGGTGACTACGGACTCCTGTTGGAGCCTCTTATTTGGTAGACCTTTTTTTACTGATTATTTGATAGACTCGATAACATAGTTTGTGTGTTCATCCTAGGCGTCTGTCAAGGTACTACATGTTTCAGATAGTGTACGTCGTTGGTGATTGGTTTTTTCTCAGGGCATCACACACTCTAGGTCGAGGTGTACGGCGACGACACTTAGGGGGCCGTTTGAAACATAGAAACATTAAAATAGTTTATTTCTTATAGGAATAAAAAATACATGTGTTTCAAACTGGACATAGGCATGTTCTTTTCAGATTCTGAAAGCTGCTTTTCGACTTTTCTATAGAAACTAGCTTTTAAGGGCATGTTTGGTTCACGTACGAGTAGAGCCTGGCTCGTATCTGAGAGCCAGGCTCTCGTGGGACAGGTTGAGCGCATGCAACGCTGTCGTGTTTGGTTCACGTACGAGTAGAGTCTGGCTGAGAAGAGATGTTGTTTGGTTGCCTGTACGAAGATATGTTGCATGAGATAAAAATAATATAAGATTATGATTATGATTATGAAGATATGTTATATGAGATGTTCGTATCTTATTATATCTTAAACTTCTTCAAAACACGTTAATAATACTTGATATTTACTAATATACACTAATAACATCATCAACTGCTAATCACCTGCATCCCGCGAGCCTGGCTCCCCAGAAACGCCCGATTCCCACGTTTCTCCAGAGCCTGGCTGCAGGGGGAATCTTGCATGAGCAGAGCCAGGCTGAACCCAGCGACCAGGCAACCAAACAAAGAGACCCTGCATCCGGCCAGCCTGGTTCAACCGGATGCAGGCAACCAAATAGGCCCTAAATGGAGTATCTTTTCAAAATAGGGTCTACTAGTTAATTGTATTATATACTATACTGACTTCATTTATATCTGCAAAAGCGCACGTGAGTTTTTGTTACACTCTAATATCTCGCACAAACAATTCAAAAACCACAAGTCACAGTCAAAAAAACCATAAGCTACAACAAAAAAAAGCCCCATAAAGTGCGTGTGCTGCGCAGTCTCATGTAGTAATTTTCTCTCCTCCATTCAACCGAAATATGCAGGCTTGTGCATAGTCCGAGGTACGACCGAGAAGTGTGTAGGACCCAGAAGTTTAACTTATTTGCCAACACTCGCCAAACTCTTACGAAAATACATAAAGTATTCTGAGACAAATCGAATGATTCCTTTTATATTCTCAGATTCCAAGTTAAGGATTTTGATTGCACTAGCAAATTCTTTGTAAATATAAGAAGGACTATACAACTAATAATCTAGACGTGGCAGCTTGTTGTGTGCGAAGTTCACAAACAAGCTTCAACAACAGAGACATACTTGATACTTGTCTTATTCATTGACCAAGCTTGTGCACAAACCAAGTCATAAGATGCATATGTACCGGCCAGCACGTAGATCAATTCCAAATGTACTTGGTTCTTTTGACTAAAGAGCATAATTGGATTCATGTCCTATGATATTTTCTTAGTACATGACACACACGTATACTACCATTCGACCGGGTCAATCCCACTATATACAAGACACAAACCCACGCCCCCCCAGAACAGTGGCGTTACATGGCCAGTTGCGCTACAGCTAAGTATGCTGGTAAACTCTAATGACGTACAATAAAACCTTGTTTTCCTAGCAGTAAATTAGAATGTATTTAGATGTAAATATGGTATCTATTCTATGCTCCAGCCACTTCATTCCCGTCCGACCAAGCCTGTTCCCAGACTGAGCGCATCGAGGGGCGAAGCTATGTGAGCTCGTCGGGGTCGGCCGACCCCGACGATTTTGCCGTAACCTCTTATAGCCAGCGATTTTTCACCACCTTAGACCCCGGTAGAAAATATGTTCGACCCCAGCAGATTGGCAGCCCAGCAGTCCGGCCCATCTTCCGCAGTCCGGCCCAGCAGTCATGACCCCAGTGACCATTTATCCTGGCTTCGCCCCTGCATCGAGCGCGCGTGACCCGCCTATCCTCACTCTCACGCCATTCCACCACCTGACCGGGTCAATCCCGACATATATGAGACATGAACCCACGACCCCCCAACGACGACGTCACATGGCTAGTTGCACCATGGCTAAGTGTGGAAGTAAACTATAACGACGCGTCCAATAAATGCATGTATATAGTAAAAGCTTTTTCAACTGACAGTAAATTATAATATATATGGATGTAAATATGGTAGCCATTTTACTACTGTTATATGCACAGCATGGTAATAAAACATCATTAGATGCACGACACACATAGCCATTGATTTTTCAGAGCATGAAAACACAATTTTTTTTTGCTATAACAGCAGTAATTCCATGTAGATATCTTAGTAGATCCAGAATGCTAGTACACATCATCATCATCTGACTCAACACCATCATTCGATTATACTTAGTCGGCATCGTTTCATCTCTACTTTTTAAAAGGAGGAGTTCAAGGTGATGGTGCATCCTACACTTCCTTGATGTGTGGGCCCACCCTCCATGAAAACTGTGCGCCCTCGCCTCCTCCCACGAATCCCGTCGCCTCTCTCCTCCCTGGCCTCCTCCCCACAGATTCTCCGCCGCTCCTCCCCACCGACACTTCCGCCACGCCGCCCTCGCCTCCTCCCCTCCCTCCTCCGCCGCTCCGGCCTCGCCTCCTCTCCACCCCGCGCCGCCGCCGCTTCCTCCCCCCCACTCCTCCGCCGTTCCGGCCTCGCCTCCTCCTCTCCACCCCGCGCCGCCGCTGCCTCCTCCTCCCCCTACTCCTCCGCTCCGCCGCCGCATCCTCCCCTGCTCCGCCCTCGCCTCCTCCTCCCCACCCCGCACCGCCTCCTACTCCCCCCACTCCTCCGCTCCGCCGCCGCCGCCTCCCCCGCTCCTCCGCTCTGCCCTAGTCTCCTCCTCCCCACCCCACCCCGCACCGCCGCCGCCTCCTCCTCCCCACCCCGCACCACCGCCGCCTCCTCCTCCCCACCCCGCGCCGCTGCTGCCTCCTCCTCCCCCCACTCCGCTCCGCCCTCGCCTCCTCCCCTCCCTCCTAACGCAACCGCCGCAGCCGCACGCGCCTCCCTCCTCGCGCAACCGTTGCCCCCCACCTCTTCCCGCAACCTCTCGCTCCCTCCTTCCTAATCCTCCCTTCCGTTTTCCTCCCTTCTGTGAGAGCTAAAAACTGGTTGTTGTCTTTGTTTATACTGAATTAATATGTGCTTTTGTGAATAATAGGTGGAGGATATGTAATATCACCAGTTAATCAAGGAAGACAATCAGTTGTGAAGCATATGCTTGCTATAGACTGGAAATTCTGGAAGTCTTATCTGTTTACCTCATCCGCAAAATACATCACTATACGTATGCTAGGAAGAGTAGCAGGCATGTCTTCTGATAGATCAATAGATCATTGCTTGATGTGATTATCAGCCTTTGTTTCCTGCAAGGTTCACTAAGCTAACTTCATTGTTTGCAGTCCTGCGAGAATTCTTCCGAGCAAAAAATGGAAACTGTGCTTGTATGGAGATCTTATCGGGTGAGCTGACAAGGGATATGGGGCTGCCACAGGGTGAAAATGAGCGGATAAAAATAGAAATGCAGCCGGCAAATGAGAGCAACAGGCTTGAGGGTCCTACAGAAGGATCGCAGGGTGGTTCTAACAGGCACTTGAGCAGTGCTGGTTCCTTCGTTCAACTTAATGATGCAGTGGATGAGTTCTTTGATGTTCCAGATGAATCAGAATGTGATCAGAGAGAATTTATGTGGCCTTCTGATGAGAGCACACATGTTGGGGTGAGTTCTTTAGATACAGGCTTGCATTTTGTGTTTGCATGATAGAAGGTTGTTAAGCAATTAACTTACTGTTCTTATTGATTAAGACAACAATTTTTTCAATCTTATCTTTATAATTACTGGTTGTAGATCGTGATATGGCTGTTTCCATTAGCACACTGAACCCTTGTGGCGTTGACATGTAAAGGTTAATAACCTCGAAATACCCAGAAAAATTGTCCATATTTTCCAAACATTCAGCTGTTGGCTTGTCACATTGGGTGTAACTTGTGTATCTTAGCACATACTATGGCTTCTCTCTTTCCAACCATTAAAAAGAAGATATTGATCATGTTTCTCGCAATGTTGCACAAACACACACTCAGGCAGCCAGTATGAACATATTTTTTTTTCCAAAAAAGAAACAAAGTATGAACATATTATTTCTTTTCTGCACCATGGTCTTAGCATGCCAAAATTCGCTCATACTTGAAAAGGTGAAACACTTTCAGTCAGAAGAACCACAATTTAATTACAAGGAATGACATGGTGTTGGCATAATTCAGAGAACCAGGCTAAAAGAACCCTAAACCCTATATGTCAGCAGTTGAGAGATATATTGGACTTTTCTGGTTGTGAGAAAGTGATAGCTTCTGCAAAGTATACATATGCTATGCTTGATGGCAATGCTACAATTTGCAATATTTTGCAATTACCTCTTGTACATTGTCAGAAACTGGTCATGAACTGATGTAGATGTTGGAGATTAGCGCTATATACTTCCACTAAGCTTTTCATGGCAGTCACATTGGCGTACAAGATTATTCAGTAGTATAAATCATTAAATCCAAGTACACTGTACGTCATGCAGGAAGCTTTGGAAAGGCTTGGCTATTATTCGGGTGAAGAAGACATGGAGTTCTCCAGCTTCTCAGCTGCCACCGGACGAGCTGTGAAGACATGGCAGGTGCCTCATCGTTCCTTCATTGATTGAAACGTATAATTCCATACAGCTGCTAACCAGTGTAAACATTTGTACGCGATCCCTGTTGCAGGCAACGGTAGGCACTTCTGAGGATGGAGTGATGACATCGGAGCTACTTGAGAGGTTATTTGCGGGACAGATCAGGGAGGATGTGAAAACCCAAGTAAGTTTAGCTACCACCAACCTTCTATCCCACATGTAAGTAACACACTGTTTTTTCTTTGTTTTTAGTTACACACTGTGTTAGTTCCTATACTCTATGATCTTAGCTTACTGTCTAACTATGGCGATGTTGAGAATTAAGCATTATTCTCGACGTAATGCTCGTCCTTTATATGTGGAAACTGCGATTGGGATCTTAATTTGGGGGGGGGGATGACTTATTTGTTTGAAAGGATTTTCTAAAGATGTGTGGCATACCAAGATTTTCTAAAGGCAAATAAATAGCTGTAACACTTGATGTACACAGCTGAGATTATATTTGCTTGTATGATGGCATATAAAGGCAAATAATAAAGGGATTTTATTGCTTGTTATTTATTGTGCTGTTTAGGATCCCATATATTTATGTATCACTCTTTTTTAGGATTCCGTAGCAATGCTCACTTTTTTGACAAGTAAAGTTTATAAAGTTCATTCTCGACCAATCATTTCTTGCATTTAGATCATGCCTCATTGACTAAAGCCATCATTCAGAGTTGAGTTAGTTGATGATGGATAAAATTCAAAGCCATATTTAGTGTAGACAGGAGACATGTGAACAAGCAAGTGGTATCCTAAACTGAAAATAGAGGAGGTAAGGACCAAATAGTGCAGTCCAAATGAGTAGGCAAGTTCCAAACATTTGTGGGATAAAATTCAAAGCCATATTTAGTGTAGACAGTAGACATGTGAACAAGCAATAATGATATCCTAAACTGAAAATAGAGGAGGTAAGGACCAAATAGTACAGTCCAAATGAGTAGGCAAGTTCCAAACATTTGTTTCCAGACTCAATAAAATATGCTACGTGTAACTTGCCTGTCGAGCTGCTATAGGCAGGTTCCAAACATTTGTTTCCAGAATAATATATGCTATGTGTAACTTGCCTGTTGCGCTTATTTTGAAGGGAAAACAAATCGTTTGTTATTTAGCATGCGTGAATATACATGGGCCTATCCATGCCCTAATGGTATTTTGATTATTACTATTTCCTGACGTGATTAATCAACTGTTTCCCATATCTTCTGTACAGATTATCAATGCCAAGTTCTTGAGATGGTGTTGCTCTCCAGTTAGGGCTCTCACTTGGCAATTAACGCGTAGTCCCAGCTCTTCTACTTAGGTTCATTGTAGTTTGTAGTTGGGTAGTATATGAAGATCGAAGACTAGAAATTCTTAGTGTAAAGCAATGTTGACATTGATGTCTGTTCCTTGAATTTACCTTGTTTTATTGACAAACTCTGACATTCTGATTTTTACCCCTTTCGTGCTCATAGTTATCTTGTATGTGATATACGACTTATTTAAGACCTAGAACATGTTTGTATGTACCCGTGAGTTTTAAAACATGTAGTACGATAAATTTTAAAAATCCGTAGCAACGCACGGGCATTCAGCTAGTATATCACGTGTGTAAATAGTAGATATGTCGTTCCACGTTGTAAATGTCTGTTTTATATGCCTAAAAAGTAAAACATCAACAACGTCTGGCCATATATTAGTAAAACTACATGAATTGTAGAACACATGTATCTATCATCAGATAAAATGAATAGATTAATGCCGTAATTATGACACAATGTGGTAGTAAAGCATCATTATGTGCACGACACACAC